>OW388292.1:87460442-88839183 GCA_936450465.1 Gibbula magus | reverse complement strand
AGGCAAAAGACAAAATAAATATGAAACTCATCATTCTTGAAATCATTTTGTTTAGTACTTTAAAAATGCGTTTACTAAAGGGTAATGAGGTAAGCAATAGAGAGAAAATCACATTCTCCTAATACATGTGGACAAACATAATGTTTTGAAGAAAGTAATGTAAGTCCAATTTATCATTGGATATCAACATGAATAATTTTCTCAATGAACAATTTATTTTCGTTTCATTTAGTCTTTCAGTTTCTAAGATCTAGATATGTTAGATATTTATGAATATTTGAAACTAAAAAGTTGAAATATGTATTCAATGACAACCAATGTTTGTTGATATGGATAAGTGTAAAATTTCTAAATCAATATCAAAATGTCTATATTTAGTAATGTTTATATAAAACGTACGTGGAATATATTTGTTAAAGGTACATCCATTGTGTTGTTGGGGGTTACATATTGCAAACGTTATATATGGTGTTACTTTATCGAGAAGTACCGACTGATACCGAAAACTACCATTTTGATGATAGTAGACTTAGCATACTGACGATATGAAGGTAAAAGTAGTGATTTCTGATCGAAAACCGGACAATGTACAGCGGGTGGTGCGCGTCAATGAGTCAAACATAATTTTTTTTATTACAGACAAAAAGTCAAATTTGAGTTGATAATGTTTACTAGGTCCCATAACTACTGTGCATGTAACTGGGACGTGCAGTTTCGGTTTCTGTACATGCATACTTATGTTACTCAATTTTAATTGGAAACTAGTTATTATGATATATTTGGCGATTGGGGATACATATTCAAGCTGAGTGAATTGTAGGTAGCACATGTGGTGAGTTGGAACGTAGTAAAGTGAAATAATTTTTTAGGAACATGGAAGTAGATCTGAATGGAACGAACATGTCATTTTACAAATGTACAAACATAATTAATACAACTAATGATAGAGACATGTATATAGACTGTGCATGAGAATAATGAAGGAGCCGTATTCAATATCATTTACTTTTAAATATTTAACACAATGTTCTTGTATAGATGTTGAAAATTGTGTTTATTTTTCGCCATTGTGCTTTGTTATTTTTATTAATGCATTTGAAGGTGTCTTCCTTGAAAACCAGTACATTTTCGACCTGACTTATATGTCAAGATTGTTGCCTTTGGGAAAGAATAAAGGCGAATGCTGGACTTTATTATATACCCTGGATTTAGACGTAATATTAGCAGCACAAGAAGGGAAAACATTATTTAACTTATCATTTAAAGGCAGAAAAGCGCAAAGCATAAGATGAATTGAGAACATTAGTGAAAGCTTCGCCAGCGATTCTGCATCATTGTGACGTCACAATCATTTACTATTGTGACGTCATAACCATGGTTACGTCATTCGAAAGAAGCACGATGGACGGAAGTCTGAATGTTGTTTCTTATTTTCAGTTCTTTGTTATTAAATGATAGTAAAGCAAATTTGATGGTTTAATTATGTTAACACACTGAAGAAATTTTCACTTAAAGCTTAATTGGGTTGACAAATTAGGATATAAAGATATTAACAAGATGTCAAATCGTGAGTCGTGCTGGTCGAGCAACCGTCCGTCTATCAATGCGCAGTCGCCGTCCCAGTAAATTTATGCAACTTTATTTACTTACCAATGTGCTAATACAAAGGGGTATATAATAAATATAGAACATCACACTTGTGCATTTGGATCGTTTGTATTGAGCTCGAACCCGTCATGGAAGCGTAGAAACAACTCGTTCTTCGATATATATGTAAATATCGTCTACAGTATAGTAAAGACATACAGAAATAAGTCCTTTAATGTAACAAAGGGAAATGGTAGTGAATAAACTTAGGCCCCTTGGCTCGCCTGTATTAAACCTTTGTGGCTAAAGTTGTTTAGGAAGACTAAGTGACGTCGTAGCAGCGTGTACCAACTATCGTTTACCAAAATGAAAAAGGAACTTTACGTCATGTTGCAACCTTTTTCCTCACATGATAAAACAGATCAGATAGCAAAATTGTAACTGGGTAACATCGATTGTCTAAATTTGAACAATTCATGTTGGCATTCACATTCACATTGGCAACTTTCAGATGAAGATGAGTAACCTAAGAAAATCGTATAGTCATGCTACGGTTGAAACCAATTCAAACCATAGTGATATAGTGGTATGCAAATGACCTACGCAGTAGCCCAATTTCCTCTTTCGTATCGAATTTCAGAACCATGTGTATCACGTCAGTTATCAGCACCCACAAGACAAGACAAGAATAATATAGCACGAGTTAACTTGATTGCAATTAAGCGTTGACATAAAACCTAACAGTAAGTCTGCTCATTAAGCTGATCGAATTTCCCAAATCAAAGTTGCTGGTGCTTTTTCAGTGAAGAAATTTAAACAGACATGGGATTACTTACGTTATGCTGCTTATTACCAGATGGTATTCCCTACACCCATCATTACCTAGCTTTTGCCAGACCAAGTTTTCCAACAGGACAGACAGACTTCCTTACATCCAGACTGACAACCTACCATGTGTACAGTTCACTCCCGTCCATCCCTTTTGACAACCTACCTTGTGTACAGTCCACTCCCGTCAACCAGACTAACAACCTACCTTGTGTACAGTCCACTCCCTTCCATCCAGATTGACAACCATCAGGACATCTCCCATCTCTGTCACACGTTGTTGTCATGGTAACACAGTTCCTGGATCTGCAGGTCTTGGTACAATGCTCTCCATAAATTCCATCAGAACAAACTGCAGATTTAACGCATTGACATTCAAGAAAAGGAAAACATTGGATGATGACCTCAAGTGACGGAAGCACCTTTAGTTTTACAAGTTCCATAACAAACACATTTCCAATTAGTATACAATCATCAAACAAAGTATGTAATTGTTTCACGAAATAAACATTTTCGATATTGAAACTCTAATATTGTTAGTCATCCATTTTCTGTTAAAACCAATCCACACATGTCAGACACTAGCTGTTGTTGGGATAACCATACTGTTGACCTTTAGATGCATACAGCGGCATTGTGATAGCTTTTAATTCGATTAAAGGTATCATATAGAGCAAAAGCGAGGTAATATATCGAAGGCAGTTCACGAATTTCGTATAGTTCGTATGTAATGAGTCATCATGAGAGTGGTATTTTAGTTAATACATATCGAATTGATTATTTTCGTTGCTTGGGATAAAGGAAACAATTGTTCTAAAATGATAAGAGTTTCAATGACCGAGTTATGCTAAGACGAAATGACAATGTTCCAGAGATTCAGTTGAATAAATCAAAAGTTGGATGTAAAACGGTCAAAAACGATGCTGATTTCCCAGTCTAAATAAAGATCAAGTTTATCATTTTAACGCACAAATTATTTCGCAGTCCACCAACAAATTAAAGATTAAAATTACATTTATAGTATGTACGAAAATGGAGATATCTGATTATTGGCGTCTGTGAATATAAACTTGATTCTGTAATGTAGTTTCCAAACCAGGTTTATTGCTTCAATCAAAGGAAATGTATAGAGGATGCTGGATAGATAGATTGGCTTTATTTCCTCCATTGATGAAGATTACAGACATTATATTACCACATTTTATATACACAGACAAGTGATTGGTTATTTGCATTAAACAGTCAACAGGTATTTATTCTTCTTTAAACATGATTGTTAAGAATTTATTTTAGTATTGTTGTTATCGATTTTAGGTTCCATTATACTTGCGGAGTAATTTTCTACTATTCTGTATATATCTTACTCTTGTGTGTTAATATATCAGAGCTCACATGAATGTAACCAACATTTCCCTCATGGATAATAAAGTCTTAATTAACTTATCTCTTCAATAAAAAAAACTAATTTTCAGGTAAAATGTCAAGAAGTTTGGATAGTTATAAAACATTTAGAAAGTTTGTCTGTCACGTGGTCGCCTTTGTCAACAGAGAGCAACCTGCAGGTAGAGGCAAATTAATATTCACATAAGTTCACTTCAATTGACATTTTGCAGCCTTGAAAACCATTGTAATTGTGAATGACGTAGACTGCACAACCGTTTACAGCTATCACATTCAGTGGTGAGTGCTAACTGAGAGTGCAATAGTGTTTCAACCCAAATTACATCGGTTTGTTCCAGCTTGATTTCAGTCGTTCAGTTTCAGTGTCGCCTCTATATGATGCCAGCGTAAAGGTCAAGGTCAACGCCAACTAAACGTATTTGACTTGTTCAAGCATCAAGCTACATTTCAGTCATAATAATACAGTATCATTGAATTCAAAACACCATGCAACATGTCCATATTTTAGATCCAAGGTCGCACATAACTAAAACAAGAGTAACTTTAATGTTTTGACCTATCATTCTTTCTTTAAACATCAATAATAACCATAAGGCGGCATTTTGTTTTAGCTCAAACCCCCAGTAGTCTTCTTAACCTCTTTAAAAGTGATGATTGCAGCCTTCAAACTAAATCTCGTGCAAAAGAATATTTTAAGAGAGTGTAAAAAGTAATATTGCTGTAGAAGACAGTAGATAGACAGTAGACAGTTTAATGTATTATATATAGTTTTTGAAAAATAATTTCTAATCATTTCATACAGATTATGATACTTTAATGTGTATGCCTGTTCAAATATAAAATGTGCTGAAGTCGCTTTTTCAAAATGTTTGGCATGTTGAAAATGTACATTATTACACTTATGCATACATTCGTGTGTAGATAACTTGCGCAGTATACATATCCAATATCATTATTATACAATATAATAAAGATGCTGTCGATAGAAACATCTTAAAATAAACAAATAAAATATATTTTTTGACTTAAATGTTTTGACCCATTATTACTGTCGGACCTCACGAAACACGCAAAACACGATTTCTGAAAATGTGTGTTTCTCGGAAATATGAAAAGATAATGAAAATCAAAGATTAGCCTAGTTAGCCTCTTAAGATATTATATAAATCTTTTTCAGTCTTATGATTGAAGTATTTTTTATTTTTTATTGTATTGTTTCGTTTGCCCCTGAGTGTACACTTTCTCGTCTCAATTGCATACAAACTGAGTTTAATTCTTTATCACAACAATTTCCCTGAATCTATCATATTTGTCATGATAATACAATTTCAGTTAATCCAAAACAACATGATACATGTTTTATTACTCGGTCGTGGTGAGATAACTCATTATATAACACTGATTTGGTTACACACATGTGTGATAACATCTCGTTCAAACGCCACGTGCTCACTCATTACTATATCAATTAAATTTCTTTAAATGAAATACTATACTAATTAGCAATCTATTTTATTTTAACTGATAAGTATTGATAAGTATTTTCAGTTGGTTGTTGTTTTGTTTAATTATGCAATATAATATTGATACGTAGGATTGAGTAATAAATAAATACTAAACTCGTGGTGATAGGATAACATTTTTATGCAACTCGTGATCAAAATTTCGTAGCAGATTCACTTTCGTTCGACTGATAGAGAATTCTATTCACTCGTTGCATAAATATGTTATCACATGACATTCGTTGAATATTCTATATGCATTATCGATAATGTAGTTAAAGCTTCAAGACTATCATCTATGACATAAGAAGTCTCTGTCATGTGTAGAGTAAATATTTCATGGCGACATCATCAGGAAAATATTGCTGACGACAATGACAATGACAATGACAACATGATAAATAATTCATATGCACAATCAGTTTTCGAAACCATATGATATAGCAATTGCTACCTCGGTAATCGTAGAGACTGAAACATAACAAGGCAAAGACAAGGTTAATGTTAAAAATAGAGGTTTAAAGATGATATTGAACTTTTTTCTCGACTTGTCCAAGTTTTACTCTGCTTTGAAAGTTGAACAAACTATATTGTATGATTTACGTTTCCTTTTATTTTTATATACTTAATGTCGATTTATCTAACTGTAGATTTGTTTCCCGTCGCAATATAATTTTCATAAAAGTTTAAATCACTCACCTAATACTTCCACTTCTCCAAAGTCCAAAGTTGGTCCTGTTGATGCTCCATTGTTGAGATTGTCTGTGTCAGTGTAGAGTAGGAGGTAGCGCCATCTACCAAGACATGTTACAGTGTAAACATCAGGTATATCACTTCCACTCGGATCCCCGGTTATAGTGTGACACAGCTGACCTTGACTTGTAGGGTTTGAGTCGGGGAATGAACGTGTGGACGTGTACAACTCCACACCATTACGTCTCCAGGCGTCTGTAAAGAAATAGGTGGATGTTTAAATATCTTTCTTATATCATAAGTAAAATACCTGGTAAAGTGTAATAATATCTTAGTGTTGATCTACATGTTATAATAGAGTATTATCAATTCAAGTATCAATGAAATCAAATCAAATGCGACATTTAGACATAATTAAATATATTTCACATAAACGATCGAGCTTTTGCACATGTACAACTTACCTCTGTTTCGTCACAATAAATCGGTGAGTGACAGTAACGAAATGAACAAGCAAAATACAAGTGTTGTATCCATGTATAGTTAATAATATGATTTGTTTTCATATTCATATGTCGTTTTGTTATCCAATGAATATGAAAAAATCATATCCTATCAATATGAAATTAATGTTTAATTTGCACTTATTTATACTTGGAACACCGCAAAAATGAGAATTAACCTTTTATCCCTTTGATATTTATTCATCAATTCAGTAGAGAATTAAAAGTGCTGTAGCACGTTTTTTTAGCTCAATTAGGCCGACGAAATGTATTTGAAAAATAATGTCACCAATAGTAAAACACGCTAAAATCTTCTGAAAATCAAGTTGCAAATGAATGTACATGGTTCCGTAAAGCCATGGGAATCGTTTTTGTCATTCGAAATAATAAATAGTGTTCACAATAAAATCGCCCCCATGCAATGTTTGCTTTATACGCAACACCGTTATTACGACTACGTATAATTGGTTTGTGTAATAAGATGTTATATCTCCTAAAGTAAATATGAATGACATAAACTTTCATTATAAATGGGAAATTTGAAAAAATAAAATTGCAAAAAACGTGCTACAGTGCCTTTAAAGCTTAGAATAATTAATATTCCTGTGAAAAGCATCAATCGAATATCGTAAACATCAGAAAATAGAATGATCCAACTCACAGGGTGTCCTGAAGAAGATCCTCACTGTAGCGTCCTGTACTTCTCTCTGTAGGTCCACCTTCCACCAGGCGAAGTCATACTCAATACCTGTGTCTATGATTATCTCACCACCCCATCCATCAGCAAACTTCCCGTCCACAGCTGTACTTGCATTGTAACCATCAAAGAATCTGGAGCTCATTGAGGCAGGTTTGTTCAGAGCCACGTTCACAAGAGACGCTAGAATAGGAATACATAGTTCACATACTTTTATGTGAATATGAACATAGATAATCTCGTTCATAATATGCTAATTCTGAATGACATATGAATCTAGTTTTGTTTATCTTAAAGAATCATCACATTTGTTGTATGAGACGCTATATTGCAATATTCCATACATTTTGTTTTCCTTTTTTTAAAATTTGTATTTTGAAATAAATATATCTTCATGCACACATATTCATATAAGTCACAATGTGAATGTCCTATTTCCGGTAACACCACATGTAAAACGGTGAACTTTGCTCACTAGGACTCCCGACCAATGAAGTGCGATCTCTTTATTCTAGCTGTGAGCTGATGCCTGGAGACTGGAGACAATTCCTGTTTAAATATGGTTGATGTGATTTCATATACAAATGTAGCTTCATTTGATTGTACTATCTCATTATTTCTGTAACGTGACAAATCATACAACCGTCCTTACTCAACTTTTCTAGACACACAATTATTGTAAACTGTATATGTGTATTTCTACATGGTTATGTGATAAACTAATTCTGCATGTCTATTCAACATTGACAAAATATTAGTCAGTCATACATATGCGAGATCTAAAAGCAAGTATTCGATTGGCAATTGTTATATGATGCATGTTATTTCTTTGAGAAAAGGAAAAATAGTATGTTCATTTCAAAATTTCAAGTGGGACAAGGTGCGAGCAACTGTTTGCTAAATTTATGTTTTCCTTTGGTTCAACTGATTGCCCCCCGTGGGGTGCCCGGGTTAGAATAGGCCCTCAGTTCCTCCTGCTTGTCGTAAGAGGCGACTAAAAGGGGGCAGTCAGTTTGCCGTGGACTGCGACCTGTACGGGTGGAGGAAGGATGCCTGGTGGTTGAGGGATGTGTTTAGCTTAAAGCTAACACTGAACAATACACTGCTTTGGCCCTGACTTCATCTAGACAGGTGGCCAGATGGACCCGGTCTGGTCAATCGGCTGGTCATGCCAAGCACTTGGTTGTGCACATCTTTTCTATCCTTCTTCTTACGCTGCTACCTCTCTTTGCAATTATTTTCTGTGCTTTCGTGATGCTCTCTTGCATAACTTCTCCACCTTTTCACAACGCTATCCTTCCTGATGTACTTATCTCTACGTTCTGCTTGCTGCTCTATTCTTAGCTCTCTCTTACGCACATTCATCAACTTTACTCAGCTTCCAAGATAGCGGTGGCCAAAGGGATAATCCAGTGAAGAATTGGCAACTCTTTAATGGAGTATGTCATCCTGGTATCCCCGGTGCTGTCGGCAGGAGACCCGCTGACATACAGCATTGCCCTTGTTGGTGCTCCTAGTGGATGGGGATCCAGGCTGATGAAATTTTACCAACCTAACATGGGTCCATTAGGTAAAAAAAAGCGAACTCGTTCAAAGGATGCAAGTCACTCTTCTGAGGAAGAGTCAACTTCATCAAATGTCACAAATATCTCAACATCTCCTAACAACTGGCCTAGATTTGTAGTTATTTCATCTACTGATGACCAACCAATGCGCCTCAATCCCTTCGCCACCGCCAAGACCATTCAAGGTCTTGCCGGTGATGTTAAGGACGTCAACAAAATCAGGAATGGGTACCTATTGGTTGAATGCAAATCACCGCAACAGGCAAAATCATTGCAAACATTAAAACTCATTGTGGACAAACCTGTCAAGGTTTCTCCACACACAACATTAAACAGCAGCAAAGCCATCATCCGAGACAAGGATCGATGTCTCGAGGATGCCACCGAACAAGAGCTCCTTGACAACCTCAGGAACCAGGCGGTGACAGCAGTTAAGCGCTTCACCATCAAGAGGGAGGAGAAAATCATTAACACTCACACCTGTCTTATAACCTTTTCACTTCCTCAAGCTCCAGAAACAATTAATGCAAACTCAAAACCGAAATCTACATCCCTAACCCCCTTCGTTGCTACCATTGCCAGAAGTTTGGCCATGGAAGCAACTCTTGCAGAGCTGATGGCCGTGTTTGTCCTCGCTGTGGCAAACTCGAGGATGAAAGCCATCCAGTGGAGTGCAAGGAGTTGCCGAAATGTGCCAACTGTTCTGGCGAGCACATGGCTTCCTCAAAGGAATGTCCAAGGTGGCAACAGGAGTCGGAAATTTTAAAAGTAAAATTCACGCAAAACATTTCCTTCCCTGAAGCAAAACGCCTGGTTACTGAGGGTCAAAAGCCCTCATATTCCAAAATAGTATCCTCAGCAAATGCCCCTAAATGCTCCGTCTCAACTCAGACGTACATTGAGTGGATCAATGATCCACCAACCATTAAAACGTTGCGCAATGCAACATCTTCAACCATAGGTACCATGACATTCCCTCTTCTGTCACTCAAAGAGCCTGTCAAACCGACAGGTTCTCAAACAAATCCAAAACCAAATAAAAACCCAAAACCAAATCAAAACTCAAAAACTGCAAATAAAACAAAAAACAACAAAACAACAAACCACACTCCCAAAGGGCAGAGGAATGCGGTCGAGGTCTTCAACAAGTATGGATCTCTCGACCTTGAGTCTGATGACGTCCTTATGGATGCATCAGACACAGCATCCCTTAACAACTCGCCCAAAAAGGGGCACAGGGTTCGGTCCTTGGAGCGTCGGCTTTCTCCAGTAAAGCATCCATCATGAGGCTTTTAACATTTTATTTTATCCTAGCATCCATGGCGATTCACCAGTGGAATTGTCGAGGCTTTAAGGTAAATTTTAACGAATTGGGTTTGTTGGCCCAACAATACAATCATCAAGCTATTTGCCTTCAGGAAACTCATCTTAAAGAATCTGATAAAGTTGCAATGAGACCATTCACTTTTTATAATTCTTTCTCCCCTTCTGCTGATAGGGCAAAGGGGGGTGCATCAATTTTAATACGTGATGGAATTATCCACAGAGTAATTCCATTAAAAACACAATTACAAGCTGAAGCTGTCAGCTTATCATTACTTAAAACTTTAACTCTTTGTTCTTTATATATTCCACCATCTCAAGATCTTACTATAAAAGATCTTGATCAACGTGTTACCCAATTACCTAAACCTTTTATTATCATGGGTGACTTCAAAGGTCACAATCCCCTCTGGGGTAGTAATACCCTAGACTCGAGGGGTAAAATACTCGAAAGTTTCCTCACCCAAAATGATTTATGTCTATTCAATGATGGTTCAAACAGATATCTACATCCTGCTACAGGATCATATACAGCTATAGATCTATCAGTAACTGATGCATCCCTTTTACATGACTTCTCATGGTCAGTCCATGAGGATACATGTGGAAGTGACCACTTCCCAAATGTATTACAACCCTCATCAGCTATTCCCGAGGAGCACAATCCTCGTTGGAAATTTTCCAAGGCTGATTGGGGAACATGTTCTGCCCTATGCCGTGATCATATTATTTTTGATGAAATCCTGTTGAGGCCTTTTCTAAAGGTCTCATTGATATAGCAACTGAAACTCTTCCTAAAACCTCGGCAAATCCACGCATTCACAAGCCATGGTTTAATGAAACCTGCGATACTGCCATTAAGGCACGTAAAAAAGCTGAACGCAAGCTCAGTAAACGACCTACAAGAATTAACTTAGATAACTGTCGCAAGGCACTAGCTAAAGCTCGACGCACAGTCAACCAACAAAAACGCGAATCTTGGAGAGGCTATGTCTCTAAGATCAATTCCAGAACACCTATCAGCAAAGTCTGGAATATGATTAGTAGAATTAAAGGCAAAGGTTCCAAATCTACAATAAAACATCTTATGGTCAATGATGACCTTCTTACATCAAAATCTGACATTGCCAATAAGTTGGCTGAAACAATCTCTAAAAATCCTTCATCTGCAAATTATGTCCCGGCTTTCCAAAAGTACCAAAAGGTACAGGAAAAACGACCACTTAATTTCAAATCTGACAATGGAGAAGATTATAATGAACACTTCTCTTTGTCAGAGCTTAAAACTGCACTTTCTAAAGCTCATGATACAGCAACTGGCCCTGATGAAATCCATTTAAAACATTAACCGGAACCTTGCCTTGAGGTTCTACTTCAGGTATTTAATCATATATGGGAAACAGGTGAATTTCCATCTTGTTGGCACAATGCTACTATTGTGCCAATCACAAAACCTGGGAAGGACCATACAGACCCTTTCAACTACCGTCCTATAGCCTTAACAAGTTGTGTATGTACAACTATGGAACGGATGATCAATGATCGTCTAGTTTGGTACTTGGAAACTAATAAATTACTAACTGATATTCAATGTGGTTTCCCCAAACAACGTAGTACCACTGATCATCTTGTTCGTTTAGAATCATTTATTCGTGATGCATTTATTAACAAACAACATGCTGTGTCCATCTTTTTCGACTTAGAAAAAGCTTACGACACTACATGGAAGCATGGCATCCTAAAAGATTTATTTGAATTTTGCTTGCGAGGTCGTATGCCTCATTTTATTTCGAATTTTTTACATGATCGCCAATTTAAAGTGCGAGTGGGCTCCACCCTTTCTGATTTCTTTGATCAAGAAATGGGTGTCCCACAAGGTAGCATTTTATCTGTCACATTATTTAGCATTAAAATCAACAGCTTGGCTAAAGTTTTAAATGATCATACAGATGGTTCACTTTTTGTGGACGATTTTGGAGTTTCCTGCAGAGGTAAAAATATGCCATCAATCGAGCGCCAATTGCAACTCTGCCTTAATAAAATCCATCAATGGTCGTTGGAAAACGGCTTCAAATTTTTCAAAGCCAAAACATCTTGTGTGCATTTTTGCAATATGCGCAAAATGCACCAAGATCCAGAACTATTTCTAGATAAAACTCCAATCAAAGTCGTTCCTGAGGCCAAGTTTATTGGTCTCACATTTGATAGTAAATTATAATTTATCCCACACATTAAAAGCCTTAAAGCTAAATGCTTAAAGGCATTAGACCTTTAAAGGTCGTTTCAAATAATAAATTGGGTGGAGATGATGAAACTCTTCCTCATCTCTATCGATCACTCATCCGCTCCAAACTTGATTATGGATCCATAATATATGGATCTGCCCGCCCCTCATATATCAAAATGCTAGATACAATCCATCACCAGGGTCTCAGGCTTTGTCTTGGGGCCTTCAGAACTTCACCTGTTGAAAGCCTTTACGTTGAAGCTGATGAGCCATCTCTTGAAGATCGGCGCATCAAGCTAGCACTTCAATATATAACCAAACTTAAAGCCAACCCTTTTAATCCTGCATACAACTGCGTATTCAATCCAGAATACCAGCAGTTGTATAACTTAAAACCTAAAGCAATTCCACCACTCGGTATCAGACTTCAACAACATGTTGAAGATTCTGATATTAACCTAACAACAATAGCAGAACACGGTCTGCTTGCCGCTCCGCCATGGCAGCTGGTCAGGCCCCGTGTAAATCTCTTTATCTACTCATAAAAAATCAAATACAGACCAATTAATATTTCAACAGGCATTTTTTGAACTACGTGATTTTTTCGCAGATTATAAACCAATTCACACTGACGGTTCTAAGGATGGACCCACAGTTGCTGCTGCAACTGTGACTCACTCAACAACATATGCTTCAAGGCTGCATGATGGCAGCAGCATCTTTACTGCAGAAGCTAAGGCCATCCTTAAGGCCGTCCATCACATTAAAAACTCAACCCCTAATAATTACATTATTTTTTCCGATTCACTTTCTTGCCTACAAGCAATTAAAAACTGTAAGAGTGATCACCCAATTATCAGGGATATTTTATTACTTCATAATTCTTGTCTCCAATGCGACATTGTCTTCTGCTGGCTTCCTAGCCATATGGGTATAAGAGGTAATAACAAAGCTGATTCGGTAGCTAAATCAGCATTAAACCTCAAACATATATCTCCTACTAAAGTTTCATATACGGATTCTAAACCTGCTATTAGATCTTACATTAAAAAACGTTGGAAGTCCCAATGGGACCAACAACATAATAACAAACTTCACTATTCAACCTCATTTAGGTTACAAATTTCTATCCTCTTTTACCCGCCAGGAAGCTTGTGTCCTACGACGATGTCGTATTGGACACTCTCATCTTACACACTCATATCTTTTAAAGGGGGAAGATCCCCCGGTATGTATACCCTGTCAGTGACCTCTCACAATCAAACACATTCTATGTGAGTGTTGGGACACTGCACATATCAGGGAAACTTTTTATCCTTCTATTTCAATCAATCAAGTTTTTACTCATTTCGGTGAGCATCGTGTTTTAGATTTTTTTAAAGGCTATACACCTTATTGATAAATTGTAAATTTTAACTTTTCATTATCAGCTTTTATTCAACTTGTGATAATATGCTGATGTTTTTTACGGCCTTCGTGCCGTGTTCTGTTTTTCAATTACAATTTTCTTTTTTAAATTAGGCAAATAAATTAAATATCTCGCCGCTAATGGCTGCAATACTGCCGAAGCGGCGTTAAACAATAACTCACTCACTCACTCACTCACTCAACTGATTGCGCATCACATGCATATCTTATAAAAATATTAAGAACCTTCGTTTGTATTGAACGAGAAGATGTCATGGAAGCGGAGGAATAATCATTTTGAAATGTATTTTTTAGTTTATTGTTGAAAGCCTAATGAGCTACAGAACCAATGGCTCTCTTCTATTAGCTAAAATACTCATTATCATGTGCAGAAACAATTAAAACTGAAGTTAAGCTTACAAGTAGAATAACCAATTATCGGTTACTTTCAAAACTGATCATCAAAATTCATGTTAGCTTTCATTTAGTACTGAAGTCAGATAGTAGGCTTTCATAAATATTTTAATTTAGTATTTATTAATATTTCTTTATATTGCCTTCAAAATTCATAGTTTTAATTTAAAATTCATGGGGTTACCACATGTACCATTAAGAATCACCTTTAACCAAGGAGTCTGTACACACAATTTCAGCTACCAAGAAGAAGAAATGAAAAAGCAGAAAGCTGACAGACGGATCGACGGACAGACGCCGGACAACATGCCATGCCATAAGCCCATCGGGCCTTTGAGGCCTGAGGAGCTGAACACTAGACCAGGATCTAATAATATATGCCTATGTACTCGATACAGTACCTACCTTTAACAAAATGGATCACAGTACAAGCCAACAGTAACACGACAGTCGCCATCTTTGTTTATAGTGACCAGGAAGTAGAAGCCCTACAGCACACTGTTGTATACCTTTTCATGATCATATCTGTAAATATCAACACAAACCGGTTTCTTTTGTCGGCAATTATGCAGCAAGGAAGTTAAATCGTAGGTACATTTAGGTTGTAGGGTTTGTTTGTCAATAGAGGCTGGTTTTGAATGTCGTCAATAGCGTCTCACGGTATAAACTACATGTCGTTTTGTATAGAAGGATAGTGAACGTTTACGTGAGTTAAATTCAATCTATGGAAATAGTCTATTCGTGGACAAGTATCACGGATAACCTCTTATCTTTTCTGTATGACGTTTCCATCAACATTTCTGTCTCGTTTTCAAGAATGGATAACAAACCAAGATTACTATGATAAAACGTCATGAGTTACTAACGATAACAACCATTTGGATATACTAGGGTCTTCAAGATTTCCGTTTGACCTTGTACTCCATGTTTGACTTAAATCTCACTTCAATAATCAGTTTTTCTTCATCAAAATGAGTTATGAATCATGTATAGATACTATCTTTATCGCATCAGTAGTTTTTGAATAACAATTCTCCAAAGAAAATACCCCTCTAAAAATAGAAATATCATATATTATTGGACCCCTACATTATGTTCGTTATGCTTAAAGCAAGGATAGCTCTGGTTTCTTGTCTTCAGCACTCTTAACAAGGATCTCCTGCAGGACACAGTAGTAAAATGAAAATCTTGTTAAAGTACGTTTGAGAAACAATCAAGATATCGCTGAATCCTTTCTCAGTCAACTTGCCGATAGTCACTCCTACAAGACACTGAACATTACAGAAACACATATATGGATTATAAACATTTAGGTCAATCTTAATTGACCTGCCACTAAAGAAAAATCATTTTCAAGTCACATTTTCTAAAAATCTAATGATACCTTATACATCTCATTTCCCACAGAAAAAGCCTAGATATCTAATCGGCTGTAGGTGAATTTGTAGACCAGACCGGTTCATAGACGTAAAGTTTGTACAGCAATCGCAGGCAGCTGATATTTAATTAAAACAAATGATTACATACAGAGAATGCATACCTTATAGATAGTACAGTATTGGATCCCACAGCCTCAGAGTCAGACACCTATCACAGGGTTAACTATATTAGAAAAACATTTCATTTAGGTCATGGACACGTGTAATATTGTTATAACTGGGATCACAAAGTATGCCAAGGTACACATTCATGTATTTTATAAGATGAAACCACGACTTCGAGTCAGGTGCCGATCGCCCAGATTCACTGTACCAACATCCTGTCTAGTCGACCACCGACTCATCAAAAAATGGATGTCGAACAACCGGGAGCCAAGCCATATTTACATTCAGTACCAACATCCTGTCTAGTCGACCACCGACTCATCAACAAAAAGGATGTTGAACAAGCGGGAGCCAAGCTTTATTTACATTCAGTATCAATATCCTGTCTAGTCGACCACCGACTCATCAACAAAAAGGATGTTGGACAACCGGGAGCCAAGCTTTATTTACATTCAGTACCAACATCCTGTCTAGTCGACCATCGACTCATCAACAAAAAGGATGTTGAACAACCGGGAGCCAAGCTTTATTTACATTCAGTACCAACATCGTGTCTAGTCGACCATCGACTCATCAACAAAACTGATGTTGAACAACCGGGGGCTAAGCTATATTTACATTCAGTACCAACATCCTATCTAGTCGACCACCGACTCATCAACAAACAGGATGTTGAACAACCGGGAGCCAAGCTATATTTACATTCAGTACCAACATCCTGTCTAGTCGATCACCGACTCATCAACAAAAAGGATGTTGAACAACCGGGGGCCAAGCTATTTGTACATTCAGTACCAACATCCTATCTAGTCGACCACCGACTCATCAACAAAAAGGAGAACAACCGGGAGCCAAGCCATATTTACATTCAGTACCCCTCTGATAAATGTAAAAGGCCACCGCGAAATTCTCATGGTAACAATTTACTAACATAAGAAACGTTACTTTCATGAGTAATTTGCTTATGTAAGTAAACTGTGGCAATTTGTAAATGTACATCATGTCCATATGTTTTCTTGATTTAAATTATGTTCATCAATGTCATTGAGAAAGTTACTAATTAAAAACAGAAGAGATTTCCAATACTTTGTCAGCATAGTGTTGTACTAAGGTTGAGAATTATAGCCAATCTCTAAATTCGTAGTTTAAAACAACGGAACAAAGCTTTCATGACACTTGTGACCGTTGGAGCTGGAACGTATGATATTATTAGGTTCGTTCACAATATGCAGCATAAACATATGTACACCAGTGTTTCATGAATAAATCTACAAGTTAAAGTTATGGGATATACTTTTAAAATTCAAACAAACAATTTAACAAAATATTCTCAGCTTTCAGAATGACATTTGTCCTTCTCAATTGTCTGCTCCTATAATCAGTGTTGATTGCGTGTCAATCGACGGCCTTAATAGAGCTCAACTAAGTTTGATTTCAATCTAGAGATAAGACATTGCACATTAACTTTGTACGTTCCGAAATAATAGACATATGCATTTTCGATCTTAAATATGTTTAATCAAATATAACATAAGTTCCAATTTTCGACTTTACGAGTTCTACCTATTCTAGTATGTTGTGGATGTTACTGTAATACCCACATATGCCCCCAGAACATATTTTTAAAGGTTAAACTACGAACTATAAAACGTAAAGAAAAAACGATGGTGACAATTATTCGGAAATACATGTAGATGACAACTCTCCGATAAAATAATCATCATAACATACATTGTAATCCTGTCCGACAATCACAAGTACACGGGTCATCTCAAAATGTTCCATGATAAACTATTTCAGAGTTCATGTAGAATAGAAACCAGCAGTCTTAGGGAGTAATTATATTATGTCAGAGGATGCATTTTGACATGGCATTAATTAGTATGGTATAAAATTTCTCCTTTCTCTCCGTTCTGATAAAAATTCTGAAGTTCAAACAAAACTATTTCAGTTGTGTGTATATTGGCAAACTAGTAACAGTATCTACTGCTTCAAGTCCACATAACATTACTTCAATTCATAAGATAATTTGGCTAAATGGTGATAACTAAAGTTGACTGTTTGAGTGCACATGCTTAGACACATCAACGCGTTGTGGGACAAGAGTGCTCATTTGTTTGTAGTCAAGTGTGCAAATAGTATCCCGTACATGTACGTGTATGTTTGGGTCAAATTTAACTATAAAATCAAACATGAAATTTGAATTCCGTGCACATAATACTGATATGTTAAGTTCCCGTTTAATAGATACTTAGAGGATATTTGGCTTTTCTTGACTAATACCATGTTTATCTCATCGAGTGAGGTAGAAAGGTTATATTTTCACGAGTGGCGCAGCCACGAGTGAAAATATATAACTTTTCTACCTCACGAGATGAGATAAACATGGTATTAGTCAAGAAAAGACAAATTTTCTATTTATTATATGACCAAATCCTAGCATATTCACCGAAATCGACTTGCATTTACGTTACGTCGACTCCATAATGAGCCTGTCGCCTCAGCAACAATGTGGCGTCACGAACGTCTCATGACGTCGGAGCATTGTTTTATGACGTCAGGTCATTGTTATATCAGTCACTAGTGACTGATAACACGTTTCATTGTTATTTTCACTAGTGACTGATAACACGGTTTATTTTCATTGATAGATTCCGGTATTTCACCTGCAATCATTTAATAAACAATCGTACCTACCTGTAGCAAGATGGAAAACAGTAGAAACCAGTAATAACACGGCAGTCGCCATTTCTGTTATAGTGGTCGACCAGGAGTTAAACGCTCTTCTTTACAATTCTGTGTAATCCTTCTGAACATGTCCACACCGACCTGCTTCTTTTATTGCTCATAATGCATCGAGGAAGATAAAAACTCTATACACTGTACAGTTATAGGGTTCAATGTTTATGCGTCACTAGAACTTAGTTTGAATGTCACCAATAGAATATCATGGTATGAACTACCTGCTGTTATCTCTGGCAGGGAAGAGAAGGGTTTTGAGAAATAATAGTAAGCGTTAGTCACGTCGTCATTCTCTGGTAAAGGGTCAGACCATGCTCCTCACGAATGTATACATTAAACATTACTATCGTGGTTCTAATATCGATTGGAAGTCAACACATGTAAACATATACAATAGTTACACACGTAATAGATGTACACTGTGTACTAATAAAGAGTACATATATATAATTGTCCTCCCAGTTGGCTTGTTAAAACTCGCATGTTTTAAATGGATGTACAGATTGATTGACAATAATAGTTACCATTGCGAATATTTAATATTGAACGTATGTACAGAACAAATCCGCATGAACAAACGGCCCGCATTGCACTTTCGCAAGGATTATGGATTAGAATCTGAACAGACAGTGAATTGATCCTTTACTTTGAATGGTCAAATGTTCTCTCAGTGTTGCAAATCTCCAACATGCTGTGTCAGAACTATTAATACCATTAGATGCCGTGTTGTACCTGAACTGCTGTTGTACTTTGAAAACAACTTTGGAATTGTTTGCATGGAAATCATGTCCAATGAGTTGTAGGTCTTGATACACACCTAGGGATGATACGGTCATTGTAGCTGATACCTGTTTATAAACCATATCAACATGACTTGACGTCATCGAAGTGATATGTACATATCGACCTAGGGATGATGACGTCATAGCGGCAAGAACGTATCATCGTCCGGATACTGAAAATCTCGGCTTCGTCTCCACTTCATTATCCTCCCTTCCTCACTTCCGTATAAATGTTTTAAGGTTAGGTGACGTCATGAAAGGTTTATGTCTGATATTTCCCAAAATTAGTATGTTAATATCGACCTTGGTGATCGATCTAACGGATGGTTAGAATGAAGAACAGGACAAATTTTATTCTTTCAACTAGATAGTGTATTTATACAAACCGATGTTAGGTCCTGCAGAACAACAATAGACAAGTCTTCAATCATAGACGCGATGATATGTTAGATCTCCGTATTACGTCACAGATGTGTCAGGGACCAGCTCTGTTTCAACCTCATGTTTTGCCCCAACAGTCAAATGCCTACAGAACATAACTTCATCAAATTAAATATGAATCAATGTGGCTTGAAAAGCTATACAAATAACACCTTCAATAACATGTGTTCACTTGACCAACATACCTATATCTCGTTACGAAATTAAGTACAATGTCGATTATAGAATCACACCAAATTGATTAAAAATGTTCATATAAATGTTATACAGCCATCACAAATGATGAGCCTTTTTTTTAGCCTGTTTACGGTTCGGTTAAGCAACGTTCCCATTCTTGAATTATTAAATGGTGTTTACACTAAAATGTCCGCTAGCAATTTCGTTTTATATATCACACCGTTTTCCACGGTAGGTCAGATAATGGCAAGGACTGCTTGTATATAACATCAGCTTTTGTTATAAATTATACCAAGTATGAACATACAAACATGCCGACAAACGTGCTACAGTGCCTTTAAAATGTCTTCGATGCATTTGATATAGTTCAATTATGTACCTGCAACACGACTGATTTGAGTTGAATAGCGCTCTGATAAATATGCAGGTGCCCGTCGACCTTTCTACTATAGAGATGAGACGTTGCTGATCCTTGTATAACCTTATAGATTCAAATAATCTACTCTAGTATACAGGTGCAACACAATATTGCAATATAATAATGTTATAACGCAACACAGGCGACAACGACATATTTCTCCTCAGAGTTTGACTGCATGGTCACCACAATTGAATGTTGTATAGGTTGTGCCACATTCGTTCAGTGAACGAATAAAACTATGTTTTCAATCACTATTGAAAGTTATTATAGGCCTAAGTATATAAAGTGTTCACTGTAATACCGTTGTCATTATAAAGGAGGAGTATGCAACAGAACTGTATTGTAATACACAGTGAGCAGTGTACAGCCACATTTCGAGAGTGGGTTCACCTACGTGAACATAGTTAGTCAAAATATCATGTCATGACTGGGCGAGGTTAATTCCACAAATATCTTGAGTTTTGTAAGTCTACAACTTTCAGAATACTTCTAACATTTAGTCTCAGAAATACTTTTTTTCTTACCAACAACATTTTACAAACAATTCCAATAGTTATACAAAATGGAGTCCTTAAGATGCCGTAATGTCCTAGAGCTGAGTAATCTAGACTTGCTATACATTTCTGGACTGGGCTGGTCTTCAATTGAAAATTTATCTAGGGTCTGGAGAACAGACTATTAATGTTGTTAAATCATTATCAATGATCATCGATACGCAAGATTCAGTGAGTTGAAAATGGAAAAAAGGAATCATGTTGGTCCTAGCACCAGTATAATAATGTGTGCGTGCTCCGAGCATGGCCCTTCGTGGCGTGGAGTTCAGCGCAGTATAAGTATCCTCGTTAGTATTTATATAATGTCCTCACAAGTTGTTTAGATATTTAGCTAAGATGGCATCACTTGTTTTAGAAAATAAATCGAGGTCCAGTCAGGTGAATAAAGTTTCTGGATGTAGTTGTGTGGTGTTTCCGTATATCGTTATCATATACTAGGTACTCAAACAACTGTACGTTTGATTATTTTACGGTTGTATTCAGTCATTTTGAAATATAATACGATGAAGCAGCTATTGGATAGACACTTAACAATAAACACTTGTTTGGTGCAACTTCTGTCAGCAGTTGGTTTTTCTGAACCTCACCGTTCCTAGACGTCAGTGAACACACAGAGAGTCAAAGAAGACTGTCCTCCATTTGGCTGGATCGTAGCGTTACAACGACGCCTAATCGACCCTGCCAGACGTTTCAGAGAGATTTGATGAATGTTACAGTTTGTTAATGTCCAAACCACAGACCCTATCCCACCCAGTGTACCTATCCAATTTTATTGAGTGACAGGGCAGTGGTCGGAGCTGTATGAGAAAATTCTCTAAGACTGCATGACCTGTTGCTGTCAAATCTTATCAAGTCTAACAAGTAGGCAAGTTAGGCAAGTCTAGATTATACATCCCTCTCATATTGCTATCTTTATTTCTTTATTTCCCGTACTCAAAAGGCCTCAGGCCTGTAGTACATTGCATATATGCATTTGCTTCTGTATAATCGTTCATGAAACAATATGAGGTATATGTACACATGCTTAGAAAATATGTACATGGATAAGTTTTCAATTTCTAGGATATTTGAACTGTTTAACAGTAACGAATATTTATACTTATTTGGATGGACATAATATTTACCCTTTATATATTTCTTTCGAATGTTACTTGTAGGACAAACAAGAAGGTATATATACTCGTCTTCAATTACATTCGAAAGGCATACACGTTCTTTGTTCTCTATGTATATTTACATATCAATCTGTCTTTATTAAAAGTTCATGGGATGAGCATCGAAATCGTGCTAGACTTATTCTATACTTTTTGACATTTAAACAAGATAGATATAATTCGGTATTGGTATCGCTTTTGAACAGTAGGTAAGTGTCTTATTTGCTTGAGAGAGATAATTTCGCCTGCCAATTTTGCAAAAAGATATATTTTAGTCTTTGAGTAAAGGATTATATGAATTCCGGATATATTCCATGTTCTTGGTCGTGCCAAATATTTCCAAATCTGGTCGTAAATAAAAGTTGTTTTATGTCTGTAACCCAGTCTTTATGTACATTTGTATCATATAAAATCATCATATTGTAGCATGTCTTTGGTATGCGATAGGTTGGCATGTATAATAACTTTACCGAATTACTTTACAATATGAGTATATGTATAAAGGAAACCTACCACATTCTCCATATATCATGACATTTGGAGTAATTTGTTCAACACCCACACACCATTTACAAGCATCAAATGTACCATTTTTAAGTTAGAAGATAGAATAGAATAGGATATAACTTTGCACCAAATATTTTGAAAAATGAATTCATACTGAGATCACCAAGTGTATGAATTTGCCTTAGGAGTATGAATTTGCCTTGGGAGTATGTATTTGCCTTAGGAGTATGTATTTGCCTTAGGAGTGTGTATGTGTGTCAGGAGTATGTATGTGCCATAGGAGTATGTATTTGTCTTAGGAGTATGTATTTGTCTTAGGAGTATGAATTTGCCTTAGGAGTATGTATTTGCCTTAGGAGTATGTATTTGCCTTAGGAGTATGTATTTGCCTTAGTAGTATGTATTTACCTTAGGGGTATGTATTTGCCTTAGGAGTATGTATTTACCTTAGGAGTATGTATTTGCCTTAGGAGTATGTATTTGCCTTAGGAGTATGTATTTACCTTAGGAGTATGTATTTGCCTTAGGAGTATGTATTTGCCTTAGGAGTATGTATTTGCCTTAAGAGCATTATTTGCCTTAGGAGTTTGTATTTGCCTTAAAGAGTATTATTTGCCTTAGGAGTATGTATTTGCCTTAGGAGTATGTATTTGCCTTAGGAGTATGTATTTACCTAAGGAGTATGTTTTCTCCTTAGGAGTATGTATGTGCCTTAGGAGTATGTTTTTGAATTAGGAGTATGTATTTGTCTTAAGAGTATGTATTTGCCTTAGGAGTATGTATTTGCCTTAAGAGTATGTATTTGCCTTAGAAGTATGTATTTGCCTTAGAAGTATGTATTTGCCTTAGGAGTATGTATTTGCCTTAGGAGTATGTATCTGCCTTAGGAGTATGTATTTGCCTTAGGAGTATGTATTTGCCGTAGGAGTATGTATTTGCCGTAGGAGTATGTATTTGCCTTAGGAATACGTTTTTGCCTTAGGAGTATGTATTTGCCTTAGGAATATGCTTTTGCCTTAGGAGTATGTATCCTCCTATATATTTCAATATATTTGTATTTGCCTTAGGAGTATGTATTTGCATTAGGAATATGTATTTGCCTTAGGAGTATGTTTTTGCCTGAGGAGTTTATATTTGCCTTAGGAGTATGTATTTGCCTTAGGAGTATGTATTTACCTTAGGAGTATGTTTTCGCCTTAGGAGTATGTATTTACCTTAGGAGTATGGTTTCGCCTTAGGAGTATGGTTTCGCCTTAGGAGTATGTATTTACCTTATTAATATGTATTTGCCTTAGGAATATGTATTTGCCTTAGGAGTATGTATTTACCTTAAGAATATGTATTTGCCTTAGGAGTATGTATTTGCCTTAGGAGTATATATGTATTTGCCTTAAGAGTATGTATTTGCCTTAGGAGTATGTATTTGCCTTAGGAGTATGTATTTGCCTTTTATCAGTATGTTTTTGCCTTAGGAGTATGTATTTGCCTTAGGAGTATGTATTTGCCTTAGGAGTATGTATTTACCTTAGGAGTATGTATTTGCCTTAGGAGTATGTATTTACCTTAGGAGTATGTATTTACCTTAGGAGTATGTATTTGCCTTAGGAGTATGTATTTGCCTTAGGAGTATGTATTTGCCTTAGGAGTATGTATTTGCCGTAGGAGTATGTATTTGCCTTAGGAGTATGTATTTGCCTTAGGAGTATGTATTTGCCTTAGGAGTATGTATTTGCCGTAGGAGTATGTATTTGCCTTAGGAGTATGTATTTGCATTAGGAATATGTTTTTGCCTTAGGAGTATGTATTTGCCTTAGGAATATGTTTTTGCCTTATGAGTATGTATTTACCTTAGGAGTATGTATTTGCCGTAGGAGTATGTATTTGCCTTAGAAGTATGTATTTGCCTTAGGAATATGTATTTGCCTTAGGAGTATGTATCTGCCTTAGGAGTATGTATTTGCCTTAGCAGTATGTATTTGCCTTAGGAGTATGTTTTTGACTGAGGAGTTTATATTTGCCTTAGGAGTATGTATTTGCCTTAGGAGTATGTATTTACCTTAGGAGTATGTTTTCGCCTTAGGAGTATGTATTTACCTTAGGAGTATGGTTTCGCCTTAGGAGTATGTATTTACCTTATTAATATGTATTTGCCTTAGGAGTATGTATTTGCCTTAGGAGTATGTATTTACCTTAAGAATATGTATTTGCCTTAGGAGTATGTATTTACCTTAGGAGTATATATGTATTTGCTCTAAGAGTATGTATTTGCCTTAGGAGTATGTATTTGCCTTAGGAGTATGTATTTGCCTTAGGAGTATGTTTTTGCCTTAGGAGTATGTATTTGCCTTAAGAGTATGTATTTGCCTAAGGAGTATGTATTTGCCTTAGGAATATGTATTTGCCTTAAGAGTATGTATTTGCCTTAGGAGTATGTATTTGCCTTAGGAGTATGTATTTGCCTTAGGAGTATGTATTTGCCATAGGAGTATGTATTTAACCTGAGGAGTATGTTTTCGCCTTAGGAGTATGTATTTACCTGAGGAGTATGTTTTCGCCTTAGGAGAATGTATTTACCTTAGGAGTATGTATTTCCCTTAGGAGTATGTATTTACCTTAGGAGTATGTATTTGCCCTAGGAGTATGTATTTGGCTTAGGAGTATGTATTTACCTTAGGAGTATGTATTTGCCTTAGGAGTATGTATTTGCCTTAGGAGTATGTATTTACCTTAGGAGTATGTTATCTCCTTAGGAGTATGTATTTACCATAGGAGTATGTTCTCTCCTTAGGAGTATGTATTACCTTATTAGTATGTATTTGCTTTAGCAGTATGTATTTACCTTATTAGTATGTATTTGCCTTAGGAGTATGTATTTACCTTATTAGTATGTATTTGCCTTAGGAGTATGTATTTGCCTTAGGAGTATGTATTTGCCTTAAGAATATGTATTTGCCTTAAGAATATGTATTTGCCTTAGGAGTATGTATTTGCCTTAGGAGTATGTATTTGCCTTAAGAGTATGTATTTGCCTCAGGAGTATGTATTTGCCTTAGGAGTATGTATTTGCCTTAGGAGTATTTTTTTGCCTTAGGAGTATGTATTTGCCTTAAGAGTATGTATTTGCCTTAGGAGTTTGTATTTGCCTTAGGAGTTTGTATTTGCCTTAAGAGTATGTATTTGCCTTAATATTATGTATTTGCCTTAGGAGTATGTATTTGCCTTAGGAGTATGTATTTACCTTAGGAGTATGTATTTGCCTTAGGAGTATGTATTTGCCTTAGGAGTATGTATTTGCCTTAGGAGTATGTATTTGCCTAAGGAGTATGTATCTGCATTAGGAGTATGTATTTGCCTTAGGAGTATGTATTTGCCGTAGGAGTATGTATTTACCTTAGGAATACGTTTTTGCCTTAGGAGTATGTATTTGACTTAGGAATATTCTTTTGCCTTAGGAATATGTATTTGCCTTAGGAGTATGTATCTGCCTTAGGAGTATGTATTTGCCTTAGCAATACGTATTTGCCTTAGGAGTATGTTTTTGTCTTAGGAGTTTGTATTTGCCTTAGGAGTATGTATTTGCCTTAGGAGTATGTATTTGCCGTAGGAGTATGTTTTTGCCTTAGGAGTATGTATTTGCCTTAGGAGTATGTATTTACCTTAGGAGTATGTATTTGCCCTAGGAGTATGTATTTGGCTTAGGAGTATGTATTTACCTTAGGAGTATGTATTTGCCTTAGGAGTATGTATTTGCCTTAGGAGTATGTATTTACCTTAGGAGTATGTTATCTCCTTAGGAGTATGTATTTACCATAGGAGTATGTTCTCTCCTTAGGAGTATGTATTACCTTATTAGTATGTATTTGCTTTAGCAGTATGTATTTACCTTATTAGTATGTATTTGCCTTAGGAGTATGTATTTACCTTATTAGTATGTATTTGCCTGAGGAGTATGTATTTGCCTTAGGAGTATGTATTTGCCTTAAGAATATGTATTTGCCTTAAGAATATGTATTTGCCTTAGGAGTATGTATTTGCCTTAGGAGTATGTATTTGCCTTAAGAGTATGTATTTGCCTCAGGAGTATGTATTTGCCTTAGGAGTATGTATTTGCCTTAGGAGTATTTTTTTGCCTTAGGAGTATGTATTTGCCTTAAGAGTATGTATTTGCCTTAGGAGTTTGTATTTGCCTTAGGAGTTTGTATTTGCCTTAAGAGTATGTATTTGCCTTAATATTATGTATTTGCCTTAGGAGTATGTATTTGCCTTAGGAGTATGTATTTACCTTAGGAGTATGTATTTGCCTTAGGAGTATGTATTTGCCTTAGGAGTATGTATTTGCCTTAGGAGTATGTATTTGCCTAAGGAGTATGTATCTGCATTAGGAGTATGTATTTGCCTTAGGAGTATGTATTTGCCGTAGGAGTATGTATTTACCTTAGGAATACGTTTTTGCCTTAGGAGTATGTATTTGACTTAGGAATATTCTTTTGCCTTAGGAATATGTATTTGCCTTAGGAGTATGTATCTGCCTTAGGAGTATGTATTTGCCTTAGCAATACGTATTTGCCTTAGGAGTATGTTTTTGTCTTAGGAGTTTGTATTTGCCTTAGGAGTATGTATTTGCCTTAGGAGTATGTATTTGCCGTAGGAGTATGTTTTTGCCTTAGGAGTATGTATTTGCCTTAGGAGTATGTATTTACCTTAGGAGTATGTATTTGCCCTCTCATATTATGAGATATTATGTCATATACATATTATGTCTTTGTCGTGTCACTGAAAACAATGGGAATTTAGAGAGATGTTGTAGTGTAAGGCCATCATTTAGCTTCATAGTGTCAGGAGATATTATGTTAAATATTATGATAGTCATCTAGTTCTACTACGGAAAGAAACGAACCAGTAGTGAAGGATAGCAAATCAAATCTCACCACGCACTCCAAACGCACCACTCACATTATAAATGTAACGATAGGAATACAGACAGAACGTGGACACCTCAGAAGTCAAGTTTACCAAATGGAAGATTAACATATGGACACCTGAATTAATTTGACTTTAACTTAATCATCACCGTTTTGACCACCACGTTTCCGGGCTAATCCCTTGCGTTGTACTCCTGAGAAGTTGTCATCACGCTTGACATGCATCTCTCCACGTCTACACTCGTCAAATGCATCTCTCCACGTCTACACTCGTCACATACATCTCTCCACGTCAACACTCGTCACATGCATCTCTCCACGTCTACACTCGTCACATGCATCTCTCCACGTCTACACTCGTCACATGCATCTCTCCACGTCTACACTCGTCACATGCATCTCTCCACGTCAACACTCGTCACATGCATCTCTCCACGTCTACACTCGTCACATGCATCTCTCCACGTCTACACTCGCCACATGCATCTCTCCACGTCCCAACCCCCATGCATGAGTAACGAGTATGGATTTGCATTATATTTGAACATGGGATTACTGTCGAATAAGATGATCAGTTAATTACTAATACTAATTAAAGCACATTGCGTTATTGACCACCATATTTTCTATTTCATCTACGCATGTTTAATCATTTGTAGTGATAAAAAAAAGTCTTAAAAGTAAATAGCATCCATTCGCTTAATTAGCGATTACTTTTAAACCACTCTTGAACTAAATTGGTCAATGTAGCGCTATGTAGCAAGGCGAGCAAACATCGAGGAATTGCACCGTGTCGTTCAGGAGAGAATGAGCGCTATTTGAGCGCTATTTGAGCGCTTCTTGAGCGCTACATTGGCCTTAAGAAACGACGACTGTGATTGGTCAATGCTATGAAGCATCATATCTCTGATTGGTTAACCAGCTTACCACATTCCTGTCACGCTTTACATGGGGAGTAAAATGTGAATAGCACACAGTATGGGTTTAAAAATACACGTAAAATACCCCGAAACGAGGAGTAATGTTATATTGCTTATAAAGCCTTTACACATATCACTGATGTAAATAATAACATTTCAATGTGAGGAGCAGTGTGCAAGTCGGTTGGTGTGCTTACAATAGTAGGTCCTCGCAATGTTGTAAATAAAACACACACACACACACACACACACACACACACACATACAAACACACATACAAACACACTGTCCTATTACGGTCAAGTGGTATATTTTATGAACGTTCAAAACTCTAAATGTATTATTGGTTGTATTGAAACATCACACAAGTGGATGATTGTGATGACTAACTGTTAAATTGTCTTTATAAGAATGAGTTTCCATTTGGTTTTCTTTATTAAAGTGTATTCCCATCCTAATCAATAAAGATGTATTTATATGTATTCATTGTACACTTACACACAAGGTCATGGAGTTGTTTTTTTATATTAATTTCAACTTCGGATAATTTAGATTTTGTATCAACTTACTGTCTGTATAAATTACAACGCTTATTTGTTTTATGTTTTGCACTTTGCGGATGTATTGTTCAGCTTCTCGGTTCATTATGTTTTTATTTTGTATTTCATCTTATAACAATTGATGTGTGTTTCGCTGCTTGATATGATGTGATCAGTTGTTCCTTGCATGTATTTTCACAAGTTCCACAATGGCAATATGACTAACTACAAAAGTAGATTAACTTCATCAATATTCCATTTACTCCGTTTACAACATCAAATAATACAGAGCGCTGGTATTGCAATACTATGATGGCCGAGAGGGGACATCGCTCTTTCGCCCTCTGGTATCAACACGACAAAGCGATAAAGCGATATAGTCACACGACAAAGCGATAAGGCTGCACGACAAAGCGATAGAGCAACACGACAAAGCGATAACGCCGCACGACAAAGCGATAACGCCGCACGACAAAGCGATAACGCCGCACGACAAAGCGATAGTGTCGCACGACAAAGCGATAGTGTCGCACGACAAAGCGATAACGCCGCACGACAAAGCGATATAACAACGCGCTAAAGCGATAATAACAGCACGATAAAGCGAAAGAGCGATAAAGCGAAAGAGCGATAAAGCGAAAGAGCGATAAAGCGAAAGAGCGATAAAGCGAAAGAGCGATAAAGCGATAATAACAGCGCGATAAAGCGAAAGAGCGATAAAGCGAAAGAGCGATAAAGCGAAAGAGCGATAAAGCGAAAGAGCGATAAAGCGAAAGAGCGATAAAGCGATAATAACAGCGCGATAAAGCGAAAGAGCGATAAAGCGAAAGAGCGATAAAGCGATAATAACAGCGCGATAAAGCGAAAGAGCGAAAGAGCGATAAAGCGAAAGAGCGATAAAGCGAAAGAGCGATAAAGCGATAAAGCGAAAGAGCGATAAAGCGAAAGAGCGATAAAGCGATAAAGCGAAAGAGCGATAAAGCGAAAGAGCGATAAGGCGATAATAACAGCGCGATAAAGCGAAAGAGCGATAAAGCGAAAGAGCGATAAAGCGAAAGAGCGATAAAGCGAAAGAGCGATAAAGCGATAGAGCGAAAAAGCGATAAAGCGAAAGAGCGATAAAGCGAAAGAGCGATAAAGCGATAGAGCGAAAGAGCGATAGAGCGAAGAGCGATAAAGCGAAAGAGCGATAAAGCGAAAGAGCGATAAAGCGATAAAGCGATAAAGCGAAAGAGCGATAGAGCGATAAAGCGAAAGAACGATAAAGCGAAAGAGCGATAGAGCGAAAGAGCGATAGAGCGAAAGAGCGAAAGAGCGAAAGAGCGATATTGACATGTCGACCTTCATCTTTTACATAACAATATAATACTGGTTTCATTCAATTTCTTTTCATTTCACTTGATATTTGATTCACTTAACATAAGAATGATTTTGATAAATGATTCCGTTTTAAATCCCCAAAGGTCGCTATTATATAAATATAATTAATACAAGTTTATTTTGTATTAAGAATTTGAATAAACATCTATAAAACAACTTACGGTGAATAATTGAGAAATCCATGCTAATTAAAACAGACATCTGCAACTCTAATAGATTAATTCAAAACGCTGACATGGTGTGTGTAAACCTGTACATAAATACTTTCTTAAACATACTTTATGTCACTGGTTATTATTGATTTAATTGAGCAAAACAAAGTTTATATAAATTTAAATCGGCGCACTCTGATTTCTTCTACTTACTCTATATTTTTACTGAAAAAGCTGTCAAATATAGCTTAAAATCATTAAATATGTCTGACACAAATGTTATATATGATGTTAAAAGGTATAGAAAATAATAAAGTTAATTGGGCTTCGAAGTTTCCAGATTTATTGTACAGTTTGGGCTTCATCTTCCCACGCAAGGCCTAACTAGCGCCAGTCTCCAAACTGGCTAATTAGCTAATTGGCTAATTGTGCTTTGGTTTTGATAGGGACCAACAATTTGTTTATCTTCCTACTTCGTGTTTCTCAAAATTTCTTTGTCGACTAAAATGTATTCATGAACTGAATTGGTATAGTTCACTTCAAAACGGCACCAACTCCATATCTTACTCTTATTTTAAAGCTTCACTGTCTAAAAAAATATATTTGAATGCGGTTGTTGTTAAAATGTTTAGAGTATTCGGGCAATTTACGTGTTTTTCATTTAAGAATTGAAACGGGTCGGTTTAATAATATAGATAGAAATGATAGATTATGTTTACAATGCGACGACGGCTATAATTGAGGATGAAAACCATTTCCTTCTTGTGTGTTCCAAATTTAAAGAGCTCCGCCTGAATCATTTGCCGGAAACTGTTTGTACTAATCCAAATAAAACTAAATTTAAAATCCTCATGTCAATATCGAATTGTAAATTTGTAATTTAGCAAGCTTTATTTTTCATGCCATGTACCAAAAATGTTAATTGAATGACTGTTGCTGTACACATCATGTCTTGTCATATATACGATATGTAGTTACGGGCCGATGGCCTACACTTCAGAAATAAAGAATTGAAATTGATAACTTCTGATATATATTCATCAACATAATGTAAGAAACAAGTTTAGAAATATATTGTAATAACACTGGTATATTATTTAGACATTCACTAACAAATCAAAGGAAAGGATAAAATAATCTATCATTATCAAAATAAAATATATGAATTTGTTTACTGGGTTACATTGTGCACATCATAACGTATAAGACACTATTAGGCTGTATCACAGTAGAATATTTGTGTGACATTGTGTATTAATATGTGCGACAGGAATAATTCTAAAGGGTCTGATTCATGAAAAAGCACGTTTTGGGTAAATTTATTGAAAATGCGAACTCCGCGCATCGCCATGAATCATTAGTATGATGGTAATAGGTTGTACGCCTTCAGTGCATGGAGCTCAGCGACATTCGAATGCGTATTTAAGGTTACAAAATCGTCTCTTTCACACTTGAATGGCTTCATTCTGCTCACATAAAGAGATAGTTTTAATCAGAAAGGAGGCCCATGGCATTATACAGTGCATAGTAATAAAATACATTTTCCTGACTGTTGAGGACATCCTAGTTGTTTTCATCTATTTCGCTAAAGAGTTAAACAATTGAATATATTTTTCATAACCAGGAATTCAATGTAATATATGGGTAAAGTCTTTCTTAAAACATTGAGAAATGGATAAATAATACAAAAGGGTATTCTGACTCAGTGAAAAGTATATGTTCTTGATAAAAATGAGACGTTTTGACCCTGTCGGTAGTGCTTGTAAACACATAAATTTGCAAACTGATTAATACGGAACAAAAAAAATGTCAGCTTCTATTTTTTGTTAACTTTTCTGTCAAACGTGTTTCAATTCCCATGTACTTTGGGTTTTATCCGAGCGTGGGTAATTTTCCCGTTTCATCATAATTCAACAATTATTCTTGTCGTGAAAAGGGATTTTATTATATTTTTGGTGTGACGTTCATCACAATGATAATTGCGATCATTGAGCGTCAATCATTATAACAAAATAATTCTCTTTATTAATATCATTTAGTGATTGGCGCTTAAGGGTTAATTTTCAATAACAGTCAATACTTATTGATAAAATACTACAATGCAACACTGAGTGTTCCTTTTAAAACCCATTGAGTATGTTGTTGGAGTCACATTATGTCAAACGTAATAAATGAAGAAGACAAATATTTATGGATGATCAACTTCTTTATTAACAATAGCGACGTTTCGGTATAGATCCTTATACCGTTATCAAGCATATGGGAGAGATGATAAAATCAGAGGTTATATACATGAAACATTTTTGGTATGATAATGGGATAACAAAGACAACAAGATGAGATAACAATAAGATGAAAGCTGTAACAAGCAGGTAGTGATAACATGGATACCAGTGGAAGGTAAGTTAATTAAGTTGGGATGGGGATACAATGCAGCAGTGAGGGTGAGCAATCAGTGGAGGATAATGATGGAAGCCAGAGTGAGTAGAGTGGATTAATTATTTGTGGATTAAGTGGTTGTAAGCTGATGGGATGAAATAGCCTTGATCTCTATTCAAAGAGGGGTTATGTCTCAAAATTTGTAAAGCTTCAGATAAACGGCGGTGGGTGTAATCATGTTTGTTGTTTGTGAGTGTTTTGACAGCGTCCCAATTGATGTTGTGTTGTGGAAATTTGGTGATGTGTTCTGAAATGGCTGATTTGTTACTTCTTCATCACACCAACTTCTAGAATGCCTCTCAAACAGTAATAAATGAAGTTATTTTATCGAAAAGTACTGATTGCTGATGAACATTATCAATTTAAGGCTAGTTCATTTAGTAGTGATATTATAAAGGTGAAAGTCACGATTTATTATTGAAAACTTGACAAAGATGCGGGTTAATTGGTTAAATGTAAGTTTGGAAACTTACCTTTAATAGACAGTCAGATGTGGGTTGGTAATATGTAATTGGTCATATAACTACTGTGCACATATATAGGAAACGTATAAATTCGGCTTCTTCACGTACAAAATGCTGTTGCTCGACTTTATTTGATTAGCATACATTTGGCGTTAGGGAATGAATATGCAAGTCAAGTGAAATTATTTGTACTTCAGAATAAATCAGAATATCTGGTCTGTCGGCATGCATGAAGGCAAAGTAAATATTCCTATAAATTTATAATGGCTCTTTAAAACATATTTGTAAATGTTTTATCCATATGCATTATTTTTACATTTTATCTGTAAATAAGTTTTTTGGATATAAGATTATTCAACCAAAAGCGTATATATTTCAGCATTTAGTGGATTGACATATCGTTATCAAGTAATGAATAACTAAATACCGGAAACCATTTTATTTTAATTCGTGTGAGTAACTAAGTTTTGATGGTTAAATCACCATATCACCAAAAATACCAGTATTGACCTGTATTAAGAACATGACACACTATAAAGTAATTAAGTATGTGAAATAAATATTCAAATTTCATACTACGTATCTATACTATATTGATTATAGTTTCTGTTTGCATATAAACCTATGGTTTTTCATATCATTAGTAAATGTCAGAGAACATGTGGAGCTATTGATACTGTAGAGTATAGTTGGTTACCATTGCAAAGTCAAATGGTATCAGTTCGCGAAATTGCACGTCACATGTTGTCATAGTAACATGATCTGCATGAGCCTGGGAAAAAATCAATTATTCGTGCTGTAATCCGAGATTTGCTCTTTGAAAAGACTCAAAATTGTGACTCTTGCCTCAATGTTTAAGAAGTAAATGCTTTGCAAAATAAAAGTGAATTTTTTTCGGAAACTGGGATATTGGCTAACTGCATGCTGTACAGTTTGCAATTACTATAAATGTGCTCCTGGAACACCTTGGTACCGACAAGGAATACAATACCTTGAAGTTTTACCAAAATGAGACCAATAGAACCATTCTGAATGAAATTCATAAATGACGCCATAACGTCAAATCAACATCAGCAAAGACAGGGGTTTTGCATCAAACAACTTCACGGGAGTGTTTGCACATGTTCTAATTGCATTTAAAAGCACATTTTGCCCTTCATCATCTGAACAGAAATGTGGCTATTTTCCCAGAGAATGATTATGGCACAATATAATGTTATCCAGAAGTTCTATACAAGTATTGACTTATCGTTACGTCTGCATGTGTTCAACACGTTATTATTATGATGTCATCAAAATTGGAATGCTGTGATGTTATAAATTTTCTCATTACAGCGTTATCAGTAATAACGAAATTGTTTAGTGGACTGGCGTTATTTTGATGTTCAGTAGATATCCAAGTTTGTACGTCACCTTGTTGAGATTACTATTCATCTACATAGTAAAGCTTGAACAAGAAACTTACACATTGACTTTCAAGGTGTAAACTCTACATAAATGCTCATAATAATGCAAATGTTGAGTGTACTTCAACCGTCTATATAATCTCGGAATATAGTGTCAATATTTTAGCATTGTACGTGTAATCTTGGTTTTCATTCTTGACATGTTTTCTATGATTATTAACATAAAGTTAATGAATTGAGTTTGGCTATTCGAAAGGTTGTCTGCTCGGGAAAACCACACTAGAAAACTACAATTGTCGCGAGGACCACACGACATGTAAACTCCTCGTTGCCGAGAAAGCCACCCTAGAAAACTACACATGTCGCGAGGGCCACACGACATGTACATTCCTCGTTGCCGCGAAAGCCACACTAATAAACTACAGAATGGCGCGAGGGCCACACGACATGTACTCTCCTCGTTGCCGCGAAAGCCACACTAGAAAACTACAGAATGTCGCGAGGGCCACACGACATGTACACTCCTCGTTGCCGCGAAAGCCACACTAGAAAACTACAGAATGTCGCGAGGGCCACACGACATGTAAACTCCTCGTTGCCGAGAAAGCCAACTACAGAATGTCGCGAGGGCCACACGACATGTACACTCCTCGTTGCCGCGAAAGCCACACTAGAAAACTACAACATGTCGCGAGGGCCACACGTCGTGTAAACTCCTGGTTGCCGCGAAGCCCACGATTGATTTCGGATGATACCGTTTATCAAATTAGCGCCACCCATTGATAGATAATGAGCTTATTATAAAGTGAATATGGAGTTAATCTTGTTTGTTTAGTTTTAAATAAAGTGTTGTAGTAGTTTTTCTTTAGGTCACGACTTTTCAACTGTATATCTGTCACTATTCTGAAGTGGTTAGCATTAAAATGATGATTTTCAGCAACGTTCAGTATTCGATAAAATTACATCTGACCAAATAACATATAAAACATGACACACATACGTGTACATTACATAAAATAAAATATGTTGCTATGGGGTGAAAACATCAATGAAATATGAAACTCCCCTGTCCTGTGCCTTCCTACAATATGATAATACAAAGTAAAAAGACTGAAAGACACATCATAGTTTATTATATACCGTAACATGGACCAGCACTCCCAACCATTGCCGGGAGAGCCACATTCATACGATCACAAAAACCGGGAGCGCCAAGTTGTATGTAACCTTATTTTCTTACATGTGGCTCTGCCGGATTGCAACCCTTATAAAGATGTGCATTGTGCGCAGTACGATTGAGTGGTTTAACATCTTGACCTGAGAAAACCAAAAGAGAAGACGGCCGTTATCCAAAGTTATACTAAGATTCGTATGTTTATTGCAAAATAGTTTTACACACCACCAGTTGATAACAGTTGTGAATCACATTTTCCTTCTCTGTTTTACAAAATTCCTCGTTACCATTATTTATTAACTGCATAGATAATACTTCCTTCTATGGTATATATAATGAGTGTTAGAACGATAATGGTCTACATATATATGAAGCAAATGATGCTACTTGATATGTAAAACAGTTTAAAGAAATGGCTGTTTTATTTATGCGGAAATGTATCAGAAAACTGTAATACATGTCGAGCAATTTGAATCCTGAAGTACATGTACTGTTGTTGAAAATTACAATGTTAATGCTTATCGGTTCATTAACGTAACAATGTAATTATGTAAAGTTAAAAGACGTGACAATGCACCGCGATTGACGCCCGTCATTCAGTCAAATGTCATTTTGGAAACTTATTTACAACAGACAATAGGACAAAGTTTGGTTGAGAATGTTTACTGGGTCATCTGTGCATGTAAATGCGACGTGAAATTTCGGTTTCAGATGTTGCTCGACTTTCATTTGAAACAAGAGAATTAGTGAGCAAAGCTCACTCATGATACCCCCGCTTTTACATTAACATTGGTCAAAGAGAAATGTTTGAAAATAGCAAAAGGGTATCAATGTTTAAACTTTTGTATGAAAAGACCATAACATATATTATTAAAGCAGAGTAAGTATTACACCTCTAAGCATGTTTTAGAAGTAAAAGTCAAAGTGGTTTCGACATTTGAACAACTAGAAGAGCGTTTGCGGGACACCGCAAAAGCAGAGCAGCTCCGAAACTTTGGGTCCCGCCTTTCCCTGTTCCGCCTTCTCCTCAGCATAAATAAAATGGGATTTTTTTTGGACCAAAATTTTTTCATTATTCAAGTTATTCTAACAAGTTGAATCATCACTGGGGTCACTTTTCACAAGTTTGTTCTTAAAACCTATTTCTCATTTCAAAATTGGATCAAAGGTTTAACATGGCCTGAACCAATATCTCATGACCTTGACCTTGACCTTAGACCTTCAAGGTCACACCATCAACGATTACTTTTCATTGTGTATAACAATCATGCAATGACTCAAAGTGTTCATTGTTAACATAAGGCATATTCACAATAGCATGCTTAAGTTGTGACCTTGCTGTGACCTTGACCTTTGACAGATTTTAGCGAAAACTTTTTCAAATCTTGGTCTATCTCCATAGTTGATATATACCAAATAAGAGCCTGACAGCACAAAAACGTTTGAAGTTATCATGTTTACAAGGATTATTGTAGTAATTAAAGCACTCATGACCTTGACCTTTGACCTTGAATGTGAACATGTCAAAATCATTTACCAGATTTATAAGAAAGAAGCTAGGTGTTAATACCTTCTTGGAAACAAGTAGTATTTGAGTTATGAGCGGAACCAAAAGTGTGACCATAGACGCGCACACAAAGACGCTTTAAAGTTGAAAATCTGAAAAAATAATCATGGAATCTGAGGGAAACATAGAAAAGGCACATCTAGGGACCATAAAGTGTACATGTATAAAGTTTCATAACAATTGAACAAGTAGTATTTGATTTATGAGCGGAACCAAAAGTGTAAGCATAGACGCGCACACAAAGACGCTTAAAAGTGGAAAATCTGAAAAAATAATCATGGAATCTGAGTGAAACATAGAAAAGGCACATCTAGGGACCATAAAGTGTACATGTATAAAGTTTCATAACAATTGAACAAGTAGTATTTGAGTTATGAGCGGAACCAAAAGTGTTCCGGACGGACGGACGGACGGACGGACGGACGGACGGACGCGCTGAGCGCTATATACCCCCGACTACTTCGTAGCGGGGGTATAACTAGTAATCATATATATTGGGCGATATGGGTTTATTTGCAAGTTATGTGAAATTAATTGAACTGAAATCAGCATATATCGTATTCAGCACGTGCACGTATTTAAGCCAAATAAAGTATCTTGAAACAAAATGGGTGTCTCGACATACATGTAGTGACATATTATTTGAACAAGTAATCTTACAGTTTCATAAATGTAAGCAGAATGGAGTCATTTAAGTGCTTAAGAAAAGATTTCTTAACCTCCGTTTACTTATCCTATTGTAAACTACGTAGGCGAACATATAATTATCATGACACTAATAATTTATGGTGACTCACACTCTATTAGTACATATGCAAATACATGTTTATTTTCATTAAGCATGGCATTCAGAACCATTTTCAAGGCATATTTCGATAAACAATGTCACACATTTATGCCACTATGATATACTTTTTTATATACAGTCAAACCGCGATAGTCCGGCCACCAATAATACGAATCTTGCGGTGTCCGAACGGTAGCAAGCTGTAACTAAACTAATCTCTATATAAACTCATTAAATGTTGATTCATTAATCCGTTGAATCCGTTTCCGAATCCGAACGCCAATTAGCCGTAACGGATTAGTTAATAACAACTATTTCTGCTTCATTAATCCGGTGACAAGCGATCATCACACTGATTGGATCGGTAAACTTCAATGACAGTGGATTGACACGGGAGTTGAGCGTGTCAGTAGTTTGTGATTTTAATAGATTGTAATGTTTTACATTGTGTGTCAGTACTTTGTGATTGTAATATATTGAATTTCTCATTTTGTGCGATAGTTATAAATATCCAGCGTGTCAAATTCATTTAATATTTTAAATACGTTCTCGTCTGTCTGTAGATTCAAAGGTTATCAACTCCATCTTGTTTAATTCATTTCAGTAGTCCGAACATTTCACTATCCGAACGTTTTTGATGAAAAACGGAAGCGTTCGGATTATCGAGGCCTGACTGTACTCCAAAAACTGAATCAATTTCATTCACATAAGTTAAACATGTAAGACAAATATATATTATATTGATGATAATACATTGTTAAAATAGTGAATGGGTAAATATATTATACCAATGTTGATACAATAGTGTCCGCACTTGCACTTTCACATTGCTTATTCTGATTAACATATATTGATTAAGAGTAGTCAGATATTCTGATTTTTGCATAGACCGTTATTTTATTTAAACTGCATTGAACTTTGCGCAATAAAACTTATAACTCATTTAATAATAATTATAATAAGTGTTTACCACGAATGAATTCCTTTCACGACAACCTCGTTTACAATAAAGAAAATAGAAGTCACATACATTGTATACAGAGAACAATCACACTTGATCAACTTCAACATCATTTAAAGGACGAATACTGGAGGAATAGGTGTATTTTGAATTTATTGGTTTTTAAACGCGGTAGTAAGAAGAAAGTTTGACGTATTCATCTGGATCAACAGAAATCTTCAGGGATAATTTTAAAACTATTTTGTCGTAAACGAAACTGCTATTTTACTGGCGTTATAAGCGAAATAAATATTTACTAGAGACAAAGAACCATGCCGCCATTGGAAATCAAACATTAATATGCTTTCAATGAAACAATGGTAAAAGAGAGCTGACACAAGTATATCTATGGGAGGATCTACGTGTACGGGTATAAACACACCGGGTCAACGTTGTCAATTATCGATAATATTTGCAGATCTCTCTTGTAAGTGACATGGCCCGTTGTGCGGCGTCCGTCCGTCATCCGTCGTCAAACCATAAACTTTTCACATTTTCGACTCCTCCTCATGAACCGCAGCACACCCAAAGCTGACATTTTGCGGAGAGGTACCTTGCACACAGGGGATCAAAGTTTGTTCATTTGAACTTCGCCACCCATCAAATATTGGCGTGGCAGGCATTATTAACAGAACCTTTAAACGACTTCTTCTCCGGAACCAGTTGACATAGGAAGATGACATTTTCAGATTTTACATATAAAATTTTATTTGTTCATTTGGTCCTGACCCCTCACCAAATATGGATGTGACAGGGGGTCCAACCTAAAATCTTTAAAAGACTTCTTCTTCAAAACGTTTTGATACAGAGAATTAAAATTTTCACATTTTAACAATCTGGGTCTACTAATGCTGCTCTCATATCTTAACATGTATGTTTTAACAAATTTGCGAGTGAGTGATTAGCAGAGTGTGTAAAGCTCAAATGCAGAAAGGTTAATGTTAATTCTTTTAGTTATTCCCCTTTTGTATTCAATCAGATCCTATTATTCACCATTTGAAGTCTGTTGGCTATCCGTGTGCTGAGAAGGGTACAATTATACCAAATCATACCATGCCATGCATAATGGTTTGCGGTTTCAAAAATTAAAACAAGATGATATCGAAATATATAATAGGCTATGACGGCAAATGGAAACTAACTAATTTCCCAGACTCAATAGATGGAACACATATAATGATGATTGAACACATTCTCACAGTAAGTGAATCATATCGAATGCAAATGGGGAAGGCATATTCTCAAATCATGAGACAAACAGTGAAAAAAGACATTTACTACTAAACTAAACCAAGTAAAGCTCCCTTCCTCTTTCGCCCTCACACCCAAACCTTTAGGCTTGAAGAGCTAAAATATGTTAATTAATTTCATCAGTGGTAAATTGTTGCTAAACTACGTTTACACAGTGATATTATTAATAAACTAATAAGATGTACATATCTATAATAATCTACAATAATTACTTTTCAAATTTAATAAATATGAGCAAAACCATTCAAGTCTTAAAGGGAAGATTGTGTAAGTCCCATTAACTTATCCGAATGTAAGCTAAGCTCCATACACTGAAGGCGTTAATCCTATTATAGTCATACTAATGATTCATGACATTGCGCTGAGTTCACTATTAGTAAATTTCCCCAAAACGTCTTTTTTCCCTTTAGAACTATTTCCGTGTCATACAAATATTCTACTGTGATATTTTTATATAGTATACTCTTCGCACACTGCTTCAATTTGATGTGTACATTAAAACCAAGTAAAACAAGTTTTTTTTATGATTTTATTCTTTCCTTTATTTTTTTTATTGAATGGCTAAATAATATACAAGTGTTGATACCATAGACTTCCTACTAACCTGCATCCTTATTATGTTGATGAATATATATCAAAAGTAATCAAAGTGCGCCGATTTATATAAACTTTACTTTGCTCGATTAAATCTATCATATTCAGTCACATAAGTATGTCTAAGGAAGTATCTATGTACAGGTTTACACACACGATGTCAACTTTTTGAATTAATCTATTATAGTTTTAATTGTCAATTATTCACCGTTAGTTGTTTTAAAGAGAAATCTCATTATATGTTTATTCAAATTCTTAATAAAAAAATAAACTTGTATTAATTATATTTATATAATAGCGACCTTTGGGGATTTAAAGTGGAATCATTTATCAAAATCATTCTTATGTTATGTGAATCAAATATCAAGTGAAATGAAAAGAAATTGAATGAAACCAGTATTCTAGTGTTATGTAAAAGATTAAGGTCGACATGTCAATATCGCTTTATCGCTCTTTCGCTTTATCGCTCTTTCGCTTTATCGCTCTTTCGCTTTATCGCTCTTTCGCTTTATCGCTCTTTCGCTCTATCGCTTTATCGCTCTATCGCTTTATCGCTCTTTCGCTTTATCGCTCTTTCGCTTTATCGCTCTTTCGCTTTATCGCTCTTTCGCTTTATCGCTCTTTCGCTCTTTCGCTTTATCGCGCTGTTATTATCGCTTTATCGCTCTTTCGCTCTTTCGCTTTATCGCTCTTTCGCTTTATCGCTCTTTCGCTTTATCGCTCTTTCGCTTTATCGCTCTTTCGCTTTATCGTGCTGTTATTATCGCTTTAGCGCGTTGTTATATCGCTTTGTCGTGCGGCGTTATCGCTTTGTCGTGCGACACTATCGCTTTGTCGTGCGACACTATCGCTTTGTCGTGCGGCGTTATCGCTTTGTCGTGCGGCGTTATCGCTTTGTCGTGTTGCTCTATCGCTTTGTCGTGTTGCTCTATCGCTTTGTCGTGCAGCCTTATCGCTTTGTCGTGTGACTATATCGCTTTATCGCTTTGTCGTGTTGATACCAGAGGGCGAAAGAGCGATGTCCCCTCTCGGCCATCATACAATACACTCATGCACGCCCTTTATATATGACACGACCGTTTGTTCTGATGGATTGTGGTGTCACAAGATACGAATGCACGAGTTATGGTTGCAGAAAGTGGAGTGGTCCAAGGAGGTATGGAATGACCCTGGTAACATAAATGGAAATAAATTAAGAACTTACAGATGTTTTAAATATAACTCTGATGTACACTCCTGTAAAGAGTGTTTGGAAAAGAGAAGAAAGAAGTGTACTCGCTAAGTTCCGGACTGGTTGCCTCCCTTTAGCTATAGAGACAGGTCGTTTCGCCAAGCCACTTTCCCATTGGAAAATAGAAACTGTATATATTGTGACAATGTTAATTCTATTGAAAATGAACAGCATTTTCTCATCGAATGCGACTTTTATTCTGACCTCAGATTCAACCTCTTTCATGAAGCAACCAACATTCGCAGCACTCAACGATGGAAATCAATTCTTATTTCTCCTCAGATGTGATATTTTACAGCCGCTTTTAGCCAACACGCTCAGGTGTTTGTTCAATAGTCGACAAGAGACCTCACAGAGGTAACAACTGTGTAAACTGCTCCCTCCATCACCAATACTTTTACCTCAAATTTATCATATTGTATTTTATCATGGTTTATTACATTTTATTTTATTCTATTATATTTGTATGTCTTAATGGGTAAAAGGTGTCTCATATGTCTCATGGCCGAACATCTGTATACATTTTATCGCATTTAAACATATATATATATATATATATATATATATATATATATATATATATATATATATATATATATATATATATATATATATATATATATATACAGCAGGTTTTTGAGAGCTCTCGTTCTATTTTGTAATTATAAATTATTAATATCTTATTTTAGTTTGGTCATAGACATGAAGGACTACATATATCTTTGAATTGACAAATAACCTAGTGTAGAAGATTAGGAAAGTAAAGAATATTTAACGAAAGATATCTACATGTACTTTTTTTTCAAACCATATATACTTTGTTTACTGATCATCCCTCACTATTACGTAACATGCATATTCGGTCAACTAACCCATCAAAGAAGTCTTAACTCTTTAAAGGTAGGGTTCTGTCGCCATCTTATATATTTTGCATAACGCTTTATTGTACCCAATTTTGCAACTTTTGATAACTAAAGACATGCACCGATAAAAATCTCACACAGTAACACATAACATGTAGTAAAACTAATAAACAATTTACTGTTATGCTGAAGCGAAATTTTCCCCACTCTCAGCACTGATAAATGTTCTCATTGTTTTATTTGTCAACAAATGTGCACTTGTGCTTATCAAGTTGTGAAATATAAAGTCATCAAAATGTTACCTTCATTAGCATCTTTCAATTTCACTTTGTTTTAATCATGTATTAATAACATATTTGTGTAAACAGGACTATCCTCCCGAATTTCGTTTCCACAAAAAAATACCCCGATAGAACCCTCCTTTTAAGGCCGACAGGTAATAAATTATCGGTTCAAAGCGTCTGACCCAGCACCTTGGTGTGACGAGAACACCAATATAGTCAGACGGGTTCACACCCATCACCCCTACAATCTCGTTTCGCCTACACCCCAGCTGAACTACACTTGGTCAATGCATAATACTTTCTTTGATTTAGTTCCACCCTACTCACAATTGGATTTGCCCAATTAGCAAACTGGTTTGGCTCATTACTAAGCAAAGTTCAATTTGATATTGACAAAGAGCAATGATTTTGTAATACTGAAAGTTAACACCATTTGTTTAATTATATGCAATCACAATGACTGTCAGCTTCCCGCTTCTTTACTCTCATTATGTACAATGTAGGCTAATTAAGAGAAGGTTTCTATCGGGGTATTTTTGTGGAAACGAAACTCGAGAAAAATATTCCTCTTTACACATATATGTTATTAATACATGATTTCATTTCCTTTTTTAAAAATTCTTTTCATTATTTTTTAAATTCATCCCTCGACCCCAAAAAATATCCTTAAATACGTTTTCGTAATTACTGAATATTGGAATTATTTAAATTCATAAAACAATATGACATCCACTCTTGGATCTTCTACCTCATACACTCACGGTGGTAGAAAAGAACATTAATATATTTAGATGGCCTCATGTAAATTTTGTCAGTAAAACAAAGTACATCACAAGACATAGAACTATATGTAAAGCTTTAATACCATTACATAAGATAGCATAAGCCATGGTAAACGTTGCTAGTGTCGTTACAGAAGACGACCCAAGAGTAATTGAAGGGTCCTAATGACGAGGTGTCTAAAGTAGCAAGAAATCGGGTATTTTCTGTATTTGGTTGTCCCTGCAACCAATTTTTTAAACCATCAAAATACACAGTCAAAATGTGGTTGCAGAAGGAAAATATGAATATATCACGAATGTTGGAACATACCTTGCCTTTTTTTTAAATATTTACAGTATAAGAGGACACTTTCGAGTCTGGTTTTCGATCATGTCCAGTATCATGATGCTATCATTTCTAATGCTATAGATATACACTACTCACTAACTCTGGTTTAGTTTACATTTTCTACCATAAGGCATGTCTTGGTATTCACTTTTGAAACATTTTGTGAAAATTTATGCCCCGAGATAAATTAGAAGTGTTGTTAAATCGCATCACACTTTTTATTGGCTTAGATATCCTTGATTGCAAAATTGGTTTATTCGGAAACATACAGCAATGAGTCATTTTAATGAATAGTTTCTATCTAGAAAGGTGAAATAAGCAAACAGAATTAATAAATATGAATTTAATCATTTTGGTTAGAAATGGTTGATACGGAATGAGCCAATGCGTTACATACTCTGGTTTCATTACGTCACACACTTAGCGAGCGAGAACTTGCCGAAATGAATCTGTTTATGTCATCTCAAATTTAGTAAATTTTAAAACCCAAATAACCCGATGTGCTTGTCAACACACTATTTTATTCTCTACAACCAAATAAGTATTTGCGAAGGTAGGAATTATGCTGAATATTTACTGGAATAAATTTGGTTGCAGACCCTTATAATTCACCAAATACGAGGTTTCAGGTACATTTCTATCCTGCAACGAAATATTTTACAGACATTCATCTCTCCTATCTTGATCACTTTGTATGATCGGTTTACCTAACTTCAGTTGTATTTAAAGTCGTTATGGTGTCCCCGTCATTCGGACACACATGATTGTTTACAGTACATAATTGTTGGACACTAATAATGTCCACATGGACTTGTATAGTCAGTATCTGGTATAACAATCGCACTTGGATAACAATTCCAACCCGCCCTCTCATGCTGGCCACAAGATGTCTGGCTCCTTTTGGGAGATCGGCTGCCACTTATCATGCAATGAAGGAGTCAGTCCCTTAATGTTCCGCACGTGAGGATCATATGCTCTCATCCGCTCTCCCTATCTGTAGACATACATTTGTATTCCGGCAGCCAGCAGCGTAATCCCGAAGAACATTCTAACAAGATTGTTGAGAATAGCAATGGGAACCTCAGATTTTAACCTCCATCGAATTGAATGAGCTTGAACATAAGATAACACATGTATCATTTAGAGTGTCAAATATGAATATTATAGTAAGTTTATAACTATATGAAATAATAAAACAATAACTCAAACATTAAAGTTCTGTGAAACACACATACACTGTTGTGAATCACATATCATCTGTTACGAATCACATATCATCTGTTACCAATCACATATCATCTGTTACGAATCACATATCATCTGTTATGAATCACATATCATCTGTTACGAATCACATATCATCTGTTACGAATCACATATCATATGTTACGAATCACATATCATCTGTTATGAATCACATATCATCTGTTACGAATCACATATCATCTGTTACGAATCACATATCATCTGTTACGAATCACATATCATCTGTTACGAATCACATATCATCTGTTATGAATCACATATCATATGTTACGAATCACATATCATCTGTTATGAATCACATATCATATGTTACGAATCACATATCATCTGTTACGAATCACATATCATCTGTTACGAATCACATATCATCTGTTACGAATCACATATCATATGTTACGAATCACATATCATCTGTTATGAATCACATATCATCTGTTACGAATCACATATCATCTGTTACGAATCACATATCATCTGTTATGAATCACATATCATCTGTTACGAATCACATATCATATGTTACGAATCACATATCATCTGTTATGAATCACATATCATATGTAGGGAATCCCAAAGGTACGAGTACAACCTTCTTTCTAAAGATATGTTACATTGCATCACAGGACTTGTATCTCACCTCTTATTAGACGCCAGTCACACTTTGTTCCATTGTAACCATACAGACAACCACCAGGACAACTCCCATTCCCACTGTCACATACATCTCTACAGTATCCACACTTCGCTGTACAGTCGGCTCCATAGGTGTCATCAGAGCAGCCTGGGTAGAGGAGGAGGAAGGATATTGTTTGTGAAATATAGCAGAACATTCAACCTCTTTTTGGTCTACTTTTAAGCTTTGAATATTAAACATTGATGGTATGAACAATCATACACATACGTTCATTTTCACCATTTTACGAGCACGCAAATTCTCGTGCAACTAAATATATGAATATACGGATGGAGAAGTTTGGTTTCCAAACCAATCTTCCATAAACAAAACCGTTCAAATAGCGTTTTTATCTGGAGCAGACCGCTATTGTTTATCAGACATTCAGCTGAGAAATAGTGTTTGTAATGCAACATAAAATGGAATGTTTTGTAGAGCCAGTACAAAACAATGGGTATCAATATATTTTCTCCACAGAATTGGTACAGAAACATGCTGACTAAGCCATATAAGATCAGGACGGCCAAGCCATATTATACGAGAGTTGCTGCTACAGGCTGAATAGTGGGTACCTTCACTAATCTACACCTCTACGAAATCACCTTCTACGAAAAAACCCTCCTTCGAAACCCTTTGTAAATGCTCAAATTATTCAGTCATATCTTTTTAACAACAGGACAATGTCAGTTGGATAATCAACCTATCGTTTGCGGCTTTTGATGTTAAGATTTGTATGCTAAATTACCAGATAAAATTTGCTGAAACACGTTGAAATATCACATGCAAGCAGGGCTAGTTATTGCAATGTGTTACGTTACACGGCAGATATGATTCAATCTTTTTTCAATTCGTCCGACGGCTATATTTCAATGGTGTTTTACAAGCTGTATATAAGTAATTTATCGTTAAACACAAGGATCAAAGAACACCAAGCATCCGTCAACAAACTTGACCAGAAATCCGCCCTATCTGAGCATACCCTGAAAAACAAGGATCACATCATCGATTGGGAAGCTACCAAAGTCCTGTCGACCAACAACAAGAACTGGCGCCAAAGAAAACTCCAAGAAGCGATTGATATTCGAAGGGAAAAACCTGCAATAAACCGCGATCAAGGCATCTTCCTACCATGTGCATGGGATTCACTGATCTAGAACTTCCATCTCCTGTCGGAGGAAATATCCGAGGAGAACTCAACCAAACCAAATCCAAGTATCCCTACCTTCCATCCACTCCTGTCGGAGCAAATTATCCGAGGAGTCCCCACCAATCAACGCCTATCAGCTCCAATCACCATGCAACAACTTCAAAGCAACCCACATCAACAATTGGCCTCTCCTCCAATCAACTATAATTAGTATTTGCTTAACAATTTCAATAAAGCCAATTGGCCTCCCTCGTTTCATCATGTGTGTTTATTTACATCTTCAATAAAGCCTACAGGCCTTTGTTTATCTACTTACTCCCATTCATGTTTGTATTGCAAATCCTCATCATTCTCATGCTTCATCTCCATCATGTTTATATTGCAAATCCCCATTGTATACCATTCTCATGTACGTTAATCTCCCTGATTGACTTCCTTCACCATTGTTTTGTTTGCTATATAATGTACTATATTTTGTTATTTCCTTACATTCCACCTGATGAAGGAGTGAGTATGTACTCCGAAACGTTGTGTATTTTCACATTAAAGAAGTTGTTATCCAGAAAATCTTCCTGTTCCTCTATGATCCTCTCTCGCGCGTCTGGCGTCAATAGCTGCATAATTATGATTTGTGTAGTAGATACAACATGACAGGACCCATCGATCGCATTTATATCATATTATATATATTTGTACGTACATTTTGTGCTTGGAGCAAGAAACCTCATTTACGCATTTGTGACGTTATACTTATCACCGTATGACCGTTTTGCATATTCACGTTCTGTTTCCCTTCTCACAAGTTGGACCAACGTTATCGGAACGTTTATTTCTCATAAATATGCCAATGACATTGTATTATGTCCACATATTGTAGTTGCTGTCCAAGTGTACTGACAAGCCTATTTCGGTATCCAGTCTATCAAATATAACGTCTCCGTATAGAGTACATTACATTAGAGTACGCATAAAGAATGCAATAGTTAAAATGACATAACTAAGCTATAACAAAGCTATAACAGTCTCCTAAGTCTCCTCCTTTGTTTATGTCATATATTCATTTCGATCGCTCACCAAAAACCATCACTTCTCCAAAGTCCATAGTTGGTCCTGTCGAGTATCCATTGTCCAAGTTGTCTTTGTCAGTATAGAGTAGGAGATAGCGCCATCTACCGGGACATGTTACATTGTAAACATCAGGTATATCACTTCCACTCGGATCCCCTGTAACAGTGTGACACAGCTGACCTTGACTTGTAGAGTTTGAGTCGGGGAATGAACTTGTGGACGTGTACAGCTCCACTCCGTTACGTCTTCGGGTGTCTGTAAAAATGGTGGACCAAGGTGTTTACCTTTCTTACTTTTATTTATTCATTTGAATTTAAATATTTAACTCAATTGTAATGTTTAGAACTCGAGATGCGATCGTCGCCAAGTATGTAAGCTACCATTTTGGAATAATGCTGAATGGACTGGCACTGCCCCTTGCTTTAATACGTTATCTAGTGAGGAATACCTGCGTATCAATATGGTATAATAAAGATGGTCCACAATCTATCATGGACCACGTTTCGAAGTTAATATATATATACGTCTTAGCAATTATTTATATATAATTCTTAAACCTTTGTGTAAACATGTCAAAAGTTACCTCAGAGATGATATAGATTTCCTATGTAATCTACCAACACAAGTGGCCAAAGATTCTACTATAGTCAGTTTTGATGTAGTTAGTTTATACAGCAACATTGATACTTCACTTGGCATTGAAGCCATTACATATTGGATAAAAGAATTTAGACAGGACGTATTGGATAGATTTTCAGAAAACTTTATAATAGATGCTTTAAAGTTAATTCTGAACAATAATGTTTTCTACTTTGATGGTTGCTATTTTTCACAAGAAAAGGGAGTTGCCATGGGTACCAAAGTTGCGCCTACTTATGCAACCTTAGTTCTGGGATATCTAGAAAAGTTATTTTATGAAAAAGTGGGTAATAAACTTGGACAGGAAACAAAAGAACACGTAGAAAATATGTGGAAAAGATTTTTAGATGATTGTTTTGCAATATTGAATGTCTCGGCAGAAAATCTACATGACATTCACAATATCCTTAACTCTCTTAATCCTTCCCTTACATTTACTATGGAAAAAAGTAAGTGTGAAATCAATTTTCTTGATGTTAAAGTCAAATTAGATTCTGAAGGCATTGTAAATACTGATATATTTTACAAAAGTACTGATACACATCAATATTTGGATTTTAGATCTTGCCATCCCCGACATACTAAACGTAATATTCCATATTGTTTAGCAAGGAGAATATGTACTGTAGTCTCAGAAAATAACATCAAAGAACAGCGTCTTAAGGAGTTAAAGGTGTTTTTGACCAATCAAAACTATCCAATTAACTTAATAGATGACAGTATTACTAGGGCACTGAGTCTAGACCAAATAAAACTAAGAGAAGCCGCTGATAATAAACGAGACAGTTCTCCTGCTAACAATAGCGCAAACGCTCCCAATCCAGGAACCAGTGAAACTGAAATTCCAATTTCAGATAAGAGTTGTCTCCCATTGATCACTACGTTTAATCCAAGTCATAATAATGCGATGAAATTGGTAAATCAACATATGCCTGTTTTATATCAAAGCCAAAAGATGGCACGAATTTTGAAAAATTATCGGATTATTAATAGTCAAAGGCAACCCCGAAATTTAAGGAAAATGTTGACTAATTCCAAATTTGACTCCATTACAGAAACCCCCCAGGTTAGAAAATGTGGTGATTAACGATGCGCGACATGAAACATTTTGATTGAGGGCACATCGGTTAGTATCCCACCAAATAAAATGTTTTTTGTAAAAAGAAACATGACATGTGATTCAAAAAATGTTGTTTATATGATTGTTTGTCATGGATGTCAAGAAATATACATCGGGAAAACAGAATTAAAATTAAAAAGAAGAATGAATCTTCATCGTTCTCAAATTAAACAAAAACACAATCGTACTATCCCTCTTAGTGCACATCTTGAACTATGTGGAAAAAATAAATATTCTGTTTATCCAATATACAAAGTTGATTCAACTGAATCTAATTGCTTGGCAGAAAAAGAATTTTTGTTTATTAATAAATATAAGCCAAGACTCAATTCTAAAATGTAATTTCATTCTCAATGTACATCTGTTTCTATGCATTGTATCTAAGAATGTATCTATGCAATGTATTGTGACGTCATAATACACTTTATGACGCATCAACCGACTCAACGTCATTCACCTGATGAGACCCGTAATGGTCGAAAGCATGCTTGTGAATCTGATTAAATCATCGTAATTTCTTCGAACATTTTATTTTTTGATACCAAATATATCCACATTAGATTGATAAAAGTTACAAATATCCGAGGCTTCCAGAGGATATTTTTATTTTTATCAACGAGTGTTGATACCATTACTCGGATGACTCATAACAATCTTCATGAAGATGTGAATGATCCGTTTTGATCTGATAACTCGTTTTATAATTGAAATATTTTGATAATAATTACATCCATTGTTACTTAAATTAAGTAAATGCATTTTCAATCCAACTCACAGTCTGTCCTGAAGTAGATCCTCACTGAAGCGTTCTGGACTTCTCTCTGTAGATCCACCCTCCACCAGGCGAAGTCATACCCAGTACCAGTGTTTAAGATATTCAGCTGAGTGTACCCTCCAGTGTCAGTGTTCCCGTCCACAGCTGACCCAGCACTGTAACCAGGCTTGACGGAACTCGAATAGACAGGTTTTCCCAGGGCTACATTCACAACAGAGCCTGCAGGAAAGCATCACATCAACGCATGAAGGGTGTATTTATGTAATGATCAAGATGAAGATAAATTATTCTTGACTTCAACAGATTTGTTCCTCGTCTACAATCCAAATGTGATCAGTGATGAACATACACACGTAGGTCAGGAATCAGGGTTTCGAGGCTTGACATTGTTTTGTGATTTAATACAGACATCATTGGACAACCTAATTTATTAGCTGCTTGCTGCAATGTAGTTAAGCCTAAACAATGTTTCTCGTCTTTACAGGCTGACAAAAATGATGCGATGACACGATTTGTTTTAATTTACATTTTTTTTTGGAATGAAGGAATAAACAAAAAAAAGTATACAATTATTTTTATAAATAGAACACCAACCCTATCAAATATGTGTTACTATTCCAAATAGTCAATAATCTCACCCCTCCACTCCATCTCAACAGAAACGAGTGACATTTTCTATGTCCAATGTTTTCTGAGGCTAAAATTTATATAGTTATCTGCCCTTACTTTTGTTAAAACCTAGAAACAAGACGTGAGGCGTGGGTTTGAAACTGATGCGGGATGAAACCAGAAACAAATTCTTTCTTTTTTTGGGGCCTTATGTTTGAATTTGTTTAATGGTGGAACAAGACGCAAACTTATACAAAATTGATCTTATCAAATGGGAATTATTTATATACCAGTGTCTTAGCTGTACATACATGTTCATATATGTAATACTGTCAAGGGGATTTAGACACGACACAACGACACGAGTGACTCGGCTCCATTATTTTTAAGGAATGGAGAGTTACTCAGACATTACCCTCTACTTCCATCATCTTCTAACAAGACATCATAATTTAAATGCAGAAACTATATATAACGATATAGTAGATCATAACAATCATCTAGTGTAAAATCCTTCACAACAAAAGCTTAGTTGTTTAACTTTCTGAAATTTCCCCTCATTTGAATTCGCTGACTATAACACAGATGCATTGACTGTTTAAAGTTCTCACTGGTTCACCGACCTCACAACACTGTTCACGGATCAACCACGTGCTACCCAGGAGTTCTCCCCGTTACAGTTTACTAGTCGAGAAGATGCTTGTAACGTGCTACCCAGGAGTTCTCCCCGTTACAGTTTACTAGTCAGGAAGATGCTTGTAACGTGCTACCCAGGAGTTCTCCCCGTTACAGTTTACTAGTCGATAAGATGCTTCATGGTAGTGTTTGTATTGAATAAGATTTACTCAAATATAATACAGATATTGTTTCACACTCTTTAACGATTAATTCTTATTCGACCTCCTACTGAATATTGTATCTGCAGGGTCTGAAGTTGATAAATGCTGATACTACCACTATAATGGCAGGGAAAGGAACAAAGTCCCGTTTTACAAACATAAATAAACATCAGAGTTCTCGACTTCCGGTGTACCATGCCGATGTCAATACTTCGATCATATTTCAATTCATGGTATCTTAAAACAGTTTAAAATCTCTCTCCATCATGAACAGGGATTCCATCATCTTCTAACAAGACGTAGTCCCTGAGACGCCATTACACATACTCTACCAGTCACCTCATATACCTGGAGTGGTTGGAAACATTTCTTATTATAGAGCCTGCACCAACGTCAACCGTTGTTTGAACGTCACTGACGTCTTAAAAGGTGTGTTCAAGTAAGTTCTGACTGGATATAGAACCTGTATCATCTATACAACACAGTAAGAAAGTTCTGACTGGATATAGAACATGTATCCTCTATACAACACAGTAAGAAAGTTCTGACTGGATATAGAACATGTATCCTCTATACAACACAGTAAGAAAGTTCTGACTGGATACAGAACATGTATCCTCCATACAACACAGTAAGAAAGTTCTGACTGGATATAGAACATGTATCCTCTATACAACACAGAAAGCAAGTTCTGACTGGATATAGAACGTGTATCCTCTATACAACACAGTAAGAAAGTTCTGACTGGATATAGAACCTGTATCCTCTATACAACACAGTAAGAAAGTTCTGACTGGATATAGAACATGTATCCTCTATACAACACAGTACGAAAGTTCTGACTGGATATAGAACCTGTATCCTCTATACAAGACAGTAAGAAAGTTCAGACTGGATATAGAACGTGTATCCTCTATACAACACAGTAAGAAAGTTCTGACTGGATATAGAACATGTATCCTCTATACAACACAGGAAGAAAGTTCTGACTGGATATAGAACATGTATCCTCTATACAACACAGTAAGAAAGTTCTGATTGGATATAGAACATGTATCCTCTATGCAACACAGTAAGAAAGTTCAGACTGGATATAGAACGTGTATCATCTATACAACACAGTAAGAAAGTTCTGACTGGATATAGAACATGTATCCTCCATGCAACACAGTAAGAAAGTTCTGACTGGATATAGAACCTGTATCCTCTATACAACACAGTAAGAAAGTTCTGACTGGATATAGAACCTGTATCCTCTATACAACACAGTAAGAACGTTCTGACTGGATATAGAACCTGTATCCTCTATACAACACAGTAAGAAAGTTCTGACTGGATATAGAACATGTATCCTCTATACAACACAGTAAGAAAGTTCTGACTGGATATAGAACCTGTATCCTCTATACAAAACAGTAAGAACGTTCTGACTGTATATAGAACATGTATCCTCTATACAACACAGTAAGAAAGTTCTGATTGGATATAGAACCTGTATCCTCTATACAACACAGTAAGAAAGTTCTGACTGGATATAGAACATGTATCCTCTATACAACACAGTAAGAACGTTCTGACTGGATATAGAACCTGTATCCTCTATACAACACAGTAAGAAAGTTCTGACTGGATATAGAACCTGTATCCTCTATACAACACAGTAAGAAAGTTCTGACTGGAGATAGTACCTGTATCCTCTATACAACAAAGAAAGAAAGCTCTGACTGGATATAAAACCTGTATCCTCTATACAACACAGTAAGAACGTTCTGACTGGATATAGAACCTGTATCCTCTATACAAAACAGTAAGAAAGTTCTGACTGGATATAGAACATGTATCCTCTATACAACACAGTACGAAAGTTCTGACTGGATATAGAACATGTATCCTCTATACAACACAGTAAGAAAGTTCTGACTGGATATAGAACCTGTATCCTCTATGCAACACAGTAAGAACGTTCTGACTGGATATAGAACCTGTATCCTCTATACAACACAGTAAGAACGTTCTGACTGGATATAGAACCTGTATCCTCTATACAACACAGTAAGAAAGTTCTGACTGGATATAGAACATGTATCCTCTATACAACACAGTAAGAAAGTTCTGACTGGATATAGAACATGTATCCTCTATACAACACAGTAAGAAAGTTCTGACTGGATATAGAACATGTATCCTCTATGCAACACAGTAAGAAAGTTCAGACTGGATATAGAACGTGTATCATCTATACAACACAGTAAGAAAGTTCTGACTGGATATAGAACATGTATCCTCCATGCAACACAGTAAGAAAGTTCTGACTGGATATAGAACCTGTACCCTCTATACAACACAGTAAGAAAGTTCTGACTGGATATAGAACCTGTTTCCTCTATACAACACAGTAAGAACGTTCTGACTGGATATAGAACCTGTATCCTCTATACAACACAGTAAGAAAGTTCTGACTGGATATAGAACATGTATCCTCTATACAACACAGTACGAAAGTTCTGACTGGATATAGAACCTGTATCCTCTATACAAAACAGTAAGAACGTTCTGACTGGATATATAACCTGTATCCTCTATACAACACAGTAAGAAAGTTCTGATTGGATATAGAACCTGTATCCTCTATACAACACAGTAAGAAAGTTCTGACTGGATATAGAACATGTATCCTCTATACAACACAGTAAGAACGTTCTGACTGGATATAGAACCTGTATCCTCTATACAACACAGTAAGAAAGTTCTGACTGGATATAGAACCTGTATCCTCTATACAACACAGTAAGAAAGTTCTGACTGGAGATAGAACCTGTATCCTCTATACAACAAAGAAAGAAAGCTCTGACTGGATATAGAACCTGTATCCTCTATACAACACAGTAAGAACGTTCTGACTGGATATAGAACCTGTATCCTCTATACAACACAGTAAGAACGTTCTGACTGGATATAGAACCTGTATCCTCTATACAAAACAGTAAGAACGTTCTGACTGGATATATAACCTGTATCCTCTATACAACACAGTAAGAAAGTTCTGATTGGATATAGAACCTGTATCCTCTATACAACACAGTAAGAAAGTTCTGACTGGATATAGAACATGTATCCTCTATACAACACAGTAAGAACGTTCTGACTGGATATAGAACCTGTATCCTCTATACAACACAGTAAGAAAGTTCTGACTGGATATAGAACCTGTATCCTCTATACAACACAGTAAGAAAGTTCTGACTGGAGATAGAACCTGTATCCTCTATACAACAAAGAAAGAAAGCTCTGACTGGATATAGAACCTGTATCCTCTATACAACACAGTAAGAACGTTCTGACTGGATATAGAACCTGTATCCTCTATACAAAACAGTAAGAAAGTTCTGACTGGATATAGAACATGTATCCTCTATACAACACAGTACGAAAGTTCTGACTGGATATAGAACATGTATCCTCTATACAACACAGTAAGAAAGTTCTGACTGGATATAGAACATGTATCCTCTATACAACACAGTAAGAAAGTTCTGACTGGATACAGAACATGTATCCTCCATACAACACAGTAAGAAAGTTCTGACTGGATATAGAACATGTATCCTCTATACAACACAGAAAGCAAGTTCTGACTGGATATAGAACGTGTATCCTCTATACAACACAGTAAGAAAGTTCTGACTGGATATAGAACCTGTATCCTCTATACAACACAGTAAGAAAGTTCTGACTGGATATAGAACATGTATCCTCTATACAACACAGTACGAAAGTTCTGACTGGATATAGAACCTGTATCCTCTATACAAGACAGTAAGAAAGTTCAGACTGGATATAGAACGTGTATCCTCTATACAACACAGTAAGAAAGTTCTGACTGGATATAGAACATGTATCCTCTATACAACACAGGAAGAAAGTTCTGACTGGATATAGAACATGTATCCTCTATACAACACAGTAAGAAAGTTCTGATTGGATATAGAACATGTATCCTCTATGCAACACAGTAAGAAAGTTCAGACTGGATATAGAACGTGTATCATCTATACAACACAGTAAGAAAGTTCTGACTGGATATAGAACATGTATCCTCCATGCAACACAGTAAGAAAGTTCTGACTGGATATAGAACCTGTACCCTCTATACAACACAGTAAGAAAGTTCTGACTGGATATAGAACCTGTTTCCTCTATACAACACAGTAAGAACGTTCTGACTGGATATAGAACCTGTATCCTCTATACAACACAGTAAGAAAGTTCTGACTGGATATAGAACATGTATCCTCTATACAACACAGTAAGAAAGTTCTGACTGGATATAGAACCTGTATCCTCTATACAAAACAGTAAGAACGTTCTGACTGTATATAGAACATGTATCCTCTATACAACACAGTAAGAAAGTTCTGATTGGATATAGAACCTGTATCCTCTATACAACACAGTAAGAAAGTTCTGACTGGATATAGAACATGTATCCTCTATACAACACAGTAAGAACGTTCTGACTGGATATAGAACCTGTATCCTCTATACAACACAGTAAGAAAGTTCTGACTGGATATAGAACCTGTATCCTCTATACAACACAGTAAGAAAGTTCTGACTGGAGATAGTACCTGTATCCTCTATACAACAAAGAAAGAAAGCTCTGACTGGATATAAAACCTGTATCCTCTATACAACACAGTAAGAACGTTCTGACTGGATATAGAACCTGTATCCTCTATACAAAACAGTAAGAAAGTTCTGACTGGATATAGAACATGTATAATCTATACAACACAGTACGAAAGTTCTGACTGGATATAGAACATGTATCCTCTATACAACACAGTAAGAAAGTTCTGACTGGATATAGAACCTGTATCCTCTATGCAACACAGTAAGAACGTTCTGACTGGATATAGAACCTGTATCCTCTATACAACACAGTAAGAACGTTCTGACTGGATATAGAACCTGTATCCTCTATACAACACAGTAAGAAAGTTCTGACTGGATATAGAACATGTATCCTCTATACAACACAGTAAGAACGTTCTGACTGGATATAGAACATGTATCCTCTATACAACACAGTAAGAAAGTTCTGACTGGATATAGAACATGTATCCTCTATGCAACACAGTAAGAAAGTTCAGACTGGATATAGAACGTGTATCATCTATACAACACAGTAAGAAAGTTCTGACTGGATATAGAACATGTATCCTCCATGCAACACAGTAAGAAAGTTCTGACTGGATATAGAACCTGTACCCTCTATACAACACAGTAAGAAAGTTCTGACTGGATATAGAACCTGTTTCCTCTATACAACACAGTAAGAACGTTCTGACTGGATATAGAACCTGTATCCTCTATACAACACAGTAAGAAAGTTCTGACTGGATATAGAACATGTATCCTCTATACAACACAGTACGAAAGTTCTGACTGGATATAGTACCTGTATCCTCTATACAAAACAGTAAGAACGTTCTGACTGGATATATAACCTGTATCCTCTATACAACACAGTAAGAAAGTTCTGATTGGATATAGAACCTGTATCCTCTATACAACACAGTAAGAAAGTTCTGACTGGATATAGAACATGTATCCTCTATACAACACAGTAAGAACGTTCTGACTGGATATAGAACCTGTATCCTCTATACAACACAGTAAGAAAGTTCTGACTGGATATAGAACCTGTATCCTCTATACAACACAGTAAGAAAGTTCTGACTGGAGATAGAACCTGTATCCTCTATACAACAAAGAAAGAAAGCTCTGACTGGATATAGAACCTGTATCCTCTATACAACACAGTAAGAACGTTCTGACTGGATATAGAACCTGTATCCTCTATACAAAACAGTAAGAAAGTTCTGACTGGATATAGAACATGTATCCTCTATACAACACAGTACGAAAGTTCTGACTGGATATAGAACATGTATCCTCTATACAACACAGTAAGAAAGTTCTGACTGGATATAGAACCTGTATCCTCTATGCAACACAGTAAGAACGTTCTGACTGGATATAGAACCTGTATCCTCTATACAACACAGTAAGAACGTTCTGACTGGATATAGAACCTGTATCCTCTATACAACACAGTAAGAAAGTTCTGACTGGATATAGAACATGTATCCTCTATACAACACAGTAAGAACGTTCTGACTGGATATAGAACATGTATCCTCTATACAACACAGTAAGAAAGTTCTGACTGGATATAGAACATGTATCCTCTATGCAACACAGTAAGAAAGTTCTGACTGGATATAGAACCTGTATCCTCTATACAACACAGTGAGAAAGTTCTGACTGGATATAGAACATGTATCCTCTATACAACACAGTAAGAAAGTTCTGACTGGATATAGAACATGTATCCTCTATTCAACACAGTAAGAACGTTCTGACTGGATATAGAACGTGTATCCTCTATACAACACAGTAAGAAAGTTCTGACTGGATATAGAACATGTATCCTCTATACAACACAGGAAGAAAGTTCTGACTGGATATAGAACATGTATCCTCTATACAACACAGTAAGAAAGTTCTGATTGGATATAGAACATGTATCCTCTATGCAACACAGTAAGAAAGTTCAGACTGGATATAGAACGTGTACCATCTATACAACACAGTAAGAAAGTTCTGACTGGATATAGAACATGTATCCTCCATGCAACACAGTAAGAAAGTTCTGACTGGATATAGAACCTGTACCCTCTATACAACACAGTAAGAAAGTTCTGACTGGATATAGAACCTGTTTCCTCTATACAACACAGTAAGAACGTTCTGACTGGATATAGAACCTGTATCCTCTATACAACACAGTAAGAAAGTTCTGACTGGATATAGAACATGTATCCTCTATACAACACAGTAAGAAAGTTCTGACTGGATATAGAACCTGTATCCTCTATACAAAACAGTAAGAACGTTCTGACTGTATATAGAACATGTATCCTCTATACAACACAGTAAGAAAGTTCTGATTGGATATAGAACCTGTATCCTCTATACAACACAGTAAGAAAGTTCTGACTGGATATAGAACATGTATCCTCTATACAACACAGTAAGAACGTTCTGACTGGATATAGAACCTGTATCCTCTATACAACACAGTAAGAAAGTTCTGACTGGATATAGAACCTGTATCCTCTATACAACACAGTAAGAAAGTTCTGACTGGAGATAGTACCTGTATCCTCTATACAACAAAGAAAGAAAGCTCTGACTGGATATAAAACCTGTATCCTCTATACAACACAGTAAGAACGTTCTGACTGGATATAGAACCTGTATCCTCTATACAAAACAGTAAGAAAGTTCTGACTGGATATAGAACATGTATCCTCTATACAACACAGTACGAAAGTTCTGACTGGATATAGAACATGTATCCTCTATACAACACAGTAAGAAAGTTCTGACTGGATATAGAACCTGTATCCTCTATGCAACACAGTAAGAACGTTCTGACTGGATATAGAACCTGTATCCTCTATACAACACAGTAAGAACGTTCTGACTGGATATAGAACCTGTATCCTCTATACAACACAGTAAGAAAGTTCTGACTGGATATAGAACATGTATCCTCTATACAACACAGTAAGAACGTTCTGACTGGATATAGAACATGTATCCTCTATACAACACAGTAAGAAAGTTCTGACTGGATATAGAACATGTATCCTCTATGCAACACAGTAAGAAAGTTCAGACTGGATATAGAACGTGTATCATCTATACAACACAGTAAGAAAGTTCTGACTGGATATAGAACATGTATCCTCCATGCAACACAGTAAGAAAGTTCTGACTGGATATAGAACCTGTACCCTCTATACAACACAGTAAGAAAGTTCTGACTGGATATAGAACCTGTTTCCTCTATACAACACAGTAAGAACGTTCTGACTGGATATAGAACCTGTATCCTCTATACAACACAGTGAGAAAGTTCTGACTGGATATAGAACATGTATCCTCTATACAACACAGTACGAAAGTTCTGACTGGATATAGAACCTGTATCCTCTATACAAAACAGTAAGAACGTTCTGACTGGATATAGAACCTGTATCCTCTATACAACACAGTAAGAAAGTTCTGATTGGATATAGAACCTGTATCCTCTATACAACACAGTAAGAAAGTTCTGACTGGATATAGAACATGTATCCTCTATACAACACAGTAAGAACGTTCTGACTGGATATAGAACCTGTATCCTCTATACAACACAGTAAGAAAGTTCTGACTGGATATAGAACCTGTATCCTCTATACAACACAGTAAGAAAGTTCTGACTGGAGATAGAACCTGTATCCTCTATACAACAAAGAAAGAAAGCTCTGACTGGATATAGAACCTGTATCCTCTATACAACACAGTAAGAACGTTCTGACTGGATATAGAACCTGTATCCTCTATACAAAACAGTAAGAAAGTTCTGACTGGATATAGAACATGTATCCTCTATACAACACAGTACGAAAGTTCTGACTGGATATAGAACATGTATCCTCTATACAACACAGTAAGAAAGTTCTGACTGGATATAGAACCTGTATCCTCTATGCAACACAGTAAGAACGGTTTGACTGGATATAGAACCTGTATCCTCTATACAACACAGTAAGAACGTTCTGACTGGATATAGAACCTGTATCCTCTATACAACACAGTAAGAAAGTTCTGACTGGATATAGAACATGTATCCTCTATACAACACAGTAAGAACGTTCTGACTGGATATAGAACATGTATCCTCTATACAACACAGTAAGAAAGTTCTGACTGGATATAGAACATGTATCCTCTATGCAACACAGTAAGAAAGTTCTGACTGGATATAGAACCTGTATCCTCTATACAACACAGTGAGAAAGTTCTGACTGGATATAGAACATGTATCCTCTATACAACACAGTAAGAAAGTTCTGACTGGATATAGAACATGTATCCTCTATTCAACACAGTAAGAACGTTCTGACTGGATATAGAACCTGTATCCTCTATACAAGACAGTAAGAAAGTTCTGACTGGATATAGAACATGTATCCTCTATACAACACAGCAAGAAAGTTCTGACTGGATATAGAACCTGTATCCTCTATACAAAACAGTAAGAACGTTCTGACTGGATATAGAACCTGTATCCTCTATACAAGACAGTAAGAAAGTTCTGACTGGATATAGAACATGTATCCTCTATACAACACAGTAAGAAAGTTCTGACTGGATATAGAACGTGTATCCTCTTTACAACACAGTAAGAACGTTCTGACTGGATATAGAACATGTATCCTCTATACAACACAGTAAGAAAGTTCTGACTGGATATAGAACATGTATCCTCTATACAACACAGTAAGAACGTTCTGACTGGATATAGAACATGTATCCTCTATACAAAACAGTAAGAACGTTCTGAATGGATATAGAACCTGTATCCTCTATACAACACAGGAAGAAAGTTCTGACTGGATATAGAACCTGTATCCTCTATACAACACAGGAAGAAAGTTCTGACTGGAGATAGAACCTGTATCCTCTATACAACAAAGAAAGAAAGCTCTGACTGGATATAGAACCTGTATCCTCTATACAACACAGTAAGAACGTTCTGACTGGATATAGAACCTGTATCATCTATACAAAACAGTAAGAAAGTTCTGACTGGATATAGAACATGTATCCTCTATACAACACAGTACGAAAGTTCTGACTGGATATAGAACATGTATCCTCTATACAACACAGTAAGAAAGTTCTGACTGGATATAGAACCTGTATCCTCTATGCAACACAGTAAGAACGTTCAGACTGGATATAGAACCTGTATCCTCTATACAACACAGTAAGAACGTTCTGACTGGATATAGAACCTGTATCCTCTATACAACACAGTAAGAAAGTTCTGACTGGATATAGAACATGTATCCTCTATACAACACAGTAAGAACGTTCTGACTGGATATAGAACATGTATCCTCTATACAACACAGTAAGAAAGTTCTGACTGGATATAGAACATGTATCCTCTATGCAACACAGTAAGAAAGTTCAGACTGGATATAGAACGTGTATCATCTATACAACACAGTAAGAAAGTTCTGACTGGATATAGAACATGTATCCTCCATGCAACACAGTAAGAAAGTTCTGACTGGATATAGAACCTGTACCCTCTATACAACACAGTAAGAAAGTTCTGACTGGATATAGAACCTGTTTCCTCTATACAACACAGTAAGAACGTTCTGACTGGATATAGAACCTGTATCCTCTATACAACACAGTAAGAAAGTTCTGACTGGATATAGAACATGTATCCTCTATACAACACAGTACGAAAGTTCTGACTGGATATAGAACCTGTATCCTCTATACAAAACAGTAAGAACGTTCTGACTGGATATAGAACCTGTATCCTCTATACAACACAGTAAGAAAGTTCTGATTGGATATAGAACCTGTATCCTCTATACAACACAGTAAGAAAGTTCTGACTGGATATAGAACATGTATCCTCTATACAACACAGTAAGAACGTTCTGACTGGATATAGAACCTGTATCCTCTATACAACACAGTAAGAAAGTTCTGACTGGATATAGAACCTGTATCCTCTATACAACACAGTAAGAAAGTTCTGACTGGAGATAGAACCTGTATCCTCTATACAACAAAGAAAGAAAGCTCTGACTGGATATAGAACCTGTATCCTCTATACAACACAGTAAGAACGTTCTGACTGGATATAGAACCTGTATCCTCTATACAAAACAGTAAGAAAGTTCTGACTGGATATAGAACATGTATCCTCTATACAACACAGTAAGAAAGTTCTGACTGGATATAGAACATGTATCCTCTATACAACACAGTAAGAAAGTTCTGACTGGATATAGAACCTGTATCCTCTATGCAACACAGTAAGAACGTTCTGACTGGATATAGAACCTGTATCCTCTATACAACACAGTAAGAACGTTCTGACTGGATATAGAACCTGTATCCTCTATACAACACAGTAAGAAAGTTCTGACTGGATATAGAACATGTATCCTCTATACAACACAGTAAGAACGTTCTGACTGGATATAGAACATGTATCCTCTATACAACACAGTAAGAAAGTTCTGACTGGATATAGAACATGTATCCTCTATGCAACACAGTAAGAAAGTTCTGACTGGATATAGAACCTGTATCCTCTATACAACACAGTGAGAAAGTTCTGACTGGATATAGAACATGTATCCTCTATACAACACAGTAAGAAAGTTCTGACTGGATATAGAACATGTTTCCTCTATACAACACAGTAAGAACGTTCTGACTGGATATAGAACCTGTATCCTCTATACAAGACAGTAAGAAAGTTCTGACTGGATATAGAACATGTATCCTCTATACAACACAGCAAGAAAGTTCTGACTGGATATAGAACCTGTATCCTCTATACAAAACAGTGAGAACGTTCTGACTGGATATAGAACCTGTATCCTCTATACAAGACAGTAAGAAAGTTCTGACTGGATATAGAACATGTATCCTCTATACAAAACAGTAAGAAAGTTCTGACTGGATATAGAACGTGTATCCTCTTTACAACACAGTAAGAACGTTCTGACTGGATATAGAACATGTATCCTCTATACAACACAGTAAGAAAGTTCTGACTGGATATAGAACATGTATCCTCTATACAACACAGTAAGAACGTTCTGACTGGATATAGAACATGTATCCTCTATACAAAACAGTAAGAACGTTCTGAATGGATATAGAACCTGTATCCTCTATACAACACAGGAAGAAAGTTCTGACTGGATATAGAACATGTATCCTCTATGCAACACAGTAAGAAAGTTCTGACTGGATATAGAACCTGTATCCTCTATACAACACAGGAAGAAAGTTCTGACTGGATATAGAACATGTATCCTCTATGCAACACAGTAAGAAAGTTCTGACTGGATATAGAACCTGTATCCTCTATGCAACACAGTAAGAAAGTTCTGACTGGATATAGAACCTGTATCCTCTATACAACACAGTAAGAACGTTCTGACTGGATATAGAACCTGTATCCTCTATACAACACAGTAAGAACGTTCTGACTGGATATAGAACCTGTATCCTCTATAAAACACAGTAAGAACGTTCTGACTGGATATAGAACGTGTATCCTCTATACAAAACAGTAAGAACGTTCTGACTGGATATAGAACCTGTATCCTCTATACAACACAGTAAGAAAGTTCTGACTGGATATAGAACATGTATCCTCTATACAACACAGCAAGAACGTTCTGACTGGATATAGAACCCGTATCCTCTATACAACACAGTAAGAAAGTTCTGACTGGATATAGAACATGTATCCTCTATACAACACAGTAAGAAAGTTCTGACTGGATATAGAACCTGTATCCTATATACAACACAGTAAGAACGTTCTGACTGGATATAGAACCTGTATCATCTATACAACACAGTAAGAAAGTTCTGACTGGATATAGAACATGTATTCTCTATACAACACAGTAAGAACGTTCTGACTGGATATAGAACATGTATCCTATATACAACACAGTAAGAAAGTTCTGACTGGATACAGAACATGTACCCTCCATACAACACAGTAAGAAAGTTCTGACTGGATATATAACATGTATCCTCTATACAACACAGTAAGAAAGTTCTGACTGGATATATAACATGTATCCTATATACAACACAGTAAGAAAGTTCTGACTGGATACAGAACATGTATCCTCCATACAACACAGTAAGAAAGTTCTGACTGGATATATAACATGTATCCTCTATACAACACAGTAAGAAAGTTCTGACTGGATATAGAACCTGTATCCTCTATACAACATAGTAAGAAAGTTCTGACTGGATATAGAACATGTATCCTCTATACAACACAGTAGGAACGTTCTGACTGGATATAGAACCTGTATCCTCTATGCAACACAGTAAGAAAGTTCTGACTGGATATAGAACCTGTATCCTCTATACAACACAGTAAGAAAGTTCAGACTGGATATAGAACGTGTATCCTCTATACAAAACAGTAAGAAAGTTCTGACTGGATATAGAACCTGTATCCTCTATACAAAACAGTAAGAACGTTCTGACTGGATATAGAACATGTATCCTCTATACAACACAGTAAGAAAGTTCTGACTGGATATAGAACCTGTATCCTCTATACAAAACAGTAAGAACGTTCTGACTGGATATAGAACCTGTATCCTCTATACAACACAGTAAGAAAGTTCTGACTGGATATAGAACCTGTATCCTCTATACAAAACAGTAAGAACGTTCTGACTGGATATAGAACATGTATCCTCTATACAACACAGTAAGAACGTTCTGACTGGATATATAACATGTATCCTCTATACAACACAGTAAGAAAGTTCTGACTGGATATAGAAAATGTATCCTCTATACAACACAGTAAGAACGTTCTGACTGGATATAGAACATGTATCCTCTATACAACACAGCAAGAAAGTCCTGACTGGATATAGAACCTGTATCCTCTATGCAACACAGTAAGAAAGTTCTGACTGGATATAGAACCCGTATCCTCTATACAACACAGTAAGAAAGTTCTGACTGGATATAGAACCTGTATCCTCTATACAAAACAGTAAGAACGTTCTGACTGGATATAGAACCTGTATCCTCTATACAACACAGTAAGAAAGTTCTGACTGGATATAGAACCTGTATCCTCTATACAAAACAGTAAGAACGTTCTGACTGGATATAGAACATGTATCCTCTATACAACACAGTAAGAACGTTCTGACTGGATATATAACATGTATCCTCTATACAACACAGTAAGAAAGTTCTGACTGGATATAGAAAATGTATCCTCTATACAACACAGTAAGAACGTTCTGACTGGATATAGAACATGTATCCTCTATACAACACAGCAAGAAAGTCCTGACTGGATATAGAACCTGTATCCTCTATGCAACACAGTAAGAAAGTTCTGACTGGATATAGAACCCGTATCCTCTATACAACACAGTAAGAAAGTTCTGACTGGATATAGAACCTGTATCCTCTATACAAAACAGTAAGAACGTTCTGACTGGATATAGAACCTGTATCCTCTATACAACACAGTAAGAAAGTTCTGACTGGATATATAACCTGTATCCTCTATGCAACACAGTCAGAACGTTCTGACTGGATATAGAACATGTATCCTCTATACAACACAGTAAGAAAGTTCTGACTGGATACAGAACGTGTATCCTCTATACAAAACAGTAAGAAAGTTCTGACTTGATATAGAACCTGTATCCTCTATACAACACAGTAAGAAAGTTCTGACTGGATATAGAACCTGTATCCTCTATGCAACACAGTGAGAACGTTCTGACTGGATATAGAACGTGTATCCTCTATACAACACAGTAAGAACGTTCTGACTGGATATAGAACCTGTATCCTCTATTCAACACAGTAAGAAAGTTCTGACTGGATATAGAACATGTATCCTCTATACAACACAGTAAGAACGTTCTGACTGGATATAGAACATGTATCCTCTAGGCAACACAGTAAGAAAGTTCTGACTGGATATAGAACATGTATCCTCTATACAACACAGTAAGAACGTTCTGACTGGATATAGAACATGTATCCTCTATACAACACAGTAAGAAAGTTCTGACTGGATATAAAATCTGTATCCTCTATACAACACAGTAAGAAAGTTCTGACTGGATATAGAACGTGTATCCTCTATACAAAACAGTAAGAACGTTCTGACTGGATATAGAACCTGTATCCTCTATACAAAACAGTAAGAAAGTTCTGACTGGATATAGAACATGTATCCTCTATACAAAACAGTAAGAACGTTCTGACTGGATATAGAACCTGTACCCTCTATACAAAACAGTAAGAAAGTTCTGACTGGATATAGAACCTGTATCCTCTATACAACACAGTAAGAAAGTTCTGACTGGATATAGAACCTGTATCCTCTCTACAAAACAGTAAGAAAGTTCTGACTGGATATAGAACCTGTATCCTCTATACAACACAGTAAGAAAGTTCTGACTGGATATAGAACCTGTATCCTCTATACAACACAGTAAGAAAGTTCTGACTGGATATACAACATGTATCCTCTATACAACACAGTGAGAACGTTCTGACTGGATAGAGAACCTGTATCCTCTATACAACACAGTAAGAAAGTTCTGACTGGATATAGAACATGTATCCTCTATACAACACAGTAAGAAAGTTCTGACTGGATATAGAATATGTATCCTCTATACAAAACAGTAAGAAAGTTCTGACTGGATATAGAACCTGTATCCTCTATACAACACAGTAAGAAAGTTCTGACTGGATATAGAACATGTATCTCTATACAACACAGTAAGAACGTTCTGACTGGATAGAGAACCTGTATCCTCTATACAACACAGTAAGAACGTTCTGACTGGATATAGAACATGTATCCTCTATACAACACAGTAAGAAAGTTCTGACTGGATATAGAACATGTATCCTCTATGCAACACAGTAAGAAAGTTCAGACTGGATATAGAACGTGTATCATCTATACAACACAGTAAGAAAGTTCTGACTGGATATAGAACATGTATCCTCTATACAACACAGTAAGAAAGTTCTGACTGGATATAGAACATGTATCCTCTAAACAAAACAGTAAGAACGTTCTGACTGGATATAGAACCTGTACCCTCTATACAAAACAGTAAGAAAGTTCTGACTGGATATAGAACCTGTATCCTCTATACAACACAGTAAGAAAGTTCTGACTGGATATAGAACCTGTATAATCTATACAACACAGTAAGAAAGTTCTGACTGGATATAGAACATGTATCCTCTATAGAAGACAGTAAGAAAGTTCTGACTGGATATAGAACCTGTATCCTCTATACAACACAGTAAGAAAGTTCTGACTGGATATAGAAACTGTATCCTCTATACAACACAGTAAGAACGTTCTGACTGGATATAGAACCTGTATCCTCTATACAACACAGTAAGAAAGTTCTGACTGGGTATAGAACATGTATCCTCTATACAACACAGTACGAAAGTTCTGACTGGATATAGAACCTGTATCCTCTATACAACACAGTAAGGAAGTTCTGACTGGATATAGAACGTGTATCCTCTATACAAAACAGTAAGAACGTTCTGACTGGATATAGAACCTGTATCCTCTATACAACACAGTAAGAACGTTCTGACTGGATATAGAACGTGTATCCTCTATACAAAACAGTAAGAACGTTCTGACTGGATATAGAACCTGTATCCTCTATACAACACAGAAAGAACGTTCTGACTGGATATAGAACATGTATCCTCTATACAACACAGTAAGAAAGTTCTGACTGGATATAGAACCTGTATCCTCTATACAACACAGTAAGAAAGTTCTGACTGGATATAGAACATGTATCCTCTATACAACACAGTAAGAACGTTCTGACTGGATATAGAACCTGTATCCTCTATACAAGACAGTAAGAAAGTTCTGACTGGATATAGAACATGTATCCTCTATACAACACAGTAAGAACGTTCTGACTGGATATAGAACCTGTATCCTCTATACAACACAGTAAGAACGTTCTGACTGGATATAGAACATGTATCCTCTATACAACACAGTAATAAAGTTCTGACTGGATATAGAACATGTATCCTCTATACAACACAGTAAGAAAGTTCGGACTGGATATATAACCTGTATCCTCCATGCAACACAGTAAGAAAGTTCTGACTGGATATAGAACCTGTATCCTCTATACAACACAGTAAGAAAGTTCTGACTGGATATAGAACATGTATCCTCTATACAACACAGTAAGAACGTTCTGACTGGATATAGAACCTGTATCCTCTATACAACACAGTAAGAACGTTCTGACTGGATATAGAACATGTATCCTCTATACAACACAGTAAGAACGTTCTGACTGGATATAGAACATGTATCCTCTATACAACACAGTAAGAAAGTTCTGACTGGATATAGAACCTGTATCCTCTATACAACACAGTAAGAACGTTCTGACTGGATATAGAACCTGTATCCTCTATACAACACAGTAAGAAAGTTCTGACTGGATATAGAACCTGTATCCTCTATACAACACAGTAAGAACGTTCTGACTGGATATAGAACCTGTATCCTCTATACAACACAGTAAGAAAGTTCTGACTGGGTATAGAACCTGTATCCTCTATACAACACAGTAAGAAAGTTCTGACTGGATATAGAACATGTATCCTCTATACAAGACAGTAAGAAAGTTCTGACTGGATATAGAACATGTATCCTCTATACAACACAGTAATAAAGTTCTGACTGGATATAGAACATGTATCCTCTATACAACACAGTAAGAAAGTTCTGACAGGATATAGAACCTGTATCCTCTATACAACACAGTAAGAAAGTTCTGACTGGATATAGAACGTCTATCCTCTATACAACACAGTTAGAACGTTCTGACTGATATATAACATGTATCCTCTATACAACACAGTAAGAAAGTTCTGACTGGATATAGAACCTCTATCCTCTATACAACACAGTAAGAAAGTTCTGACTGGATATAGAACATGTATCCTCTATGCAACACAGTAAGAACGTTCTGACTGGATATAGAACCTGTATCCTCTATACAACACAGTAAGAAAGTTCTGACTGGATATAGAACATGTATCCTCTATACAACACAGTAAGAACGTTCTGACTGGATATAGAACGTGTATCCTCTATGCAACACAGTAAGAAAGTTCTGACTGGATACAGAACATGTATCCTCTATACAACACAGTAAGAAAGTTCGGACTGGATATATAACCTGTATCCTCCATTCAACACAGTAAGAAAGTTCTGACTGGATATAGAACCTGTATCCTCTATACAACACAGTAAGAACGTTCTGACTGGATATAGAACATGTATCCTCTATACAACACAGTAATAAAGTTCTGACTGGATATAGAACATGTATCCTCTATACAACACAGTAAGAAAGTTCGGACTGGATATATAACCTGTATCCTCCATGCAACACAGTAAGAAAGTTCTGACTGGATATAGAACATGTATCCTCTATACAACACAGTAAGAAAGTTCTGACTGGATATAGAACATGTATCCTCTATACAACACAGTAAGAACGTTCTGACTGGATATAGAACCTGTATCCTCTATACAACACAGTAAGAACGTTCTGACTGGATATAGAACAGGTATCCTCTATACAACACAGTAAGAACGTTCTGACTGGATATAGAACATGTATCCTCTATACAACACAGTAAGAAAGTTCTGACTGGATATAGAACCTGTATCCTCTATACAACACAGTAAGAACGTTCTGACTGGATATAGAACCTGTATCCTCTATACAAAATAGTAAGAAAGTTCTGACTGGATATAGAACCTGTATCCTCTATACAACACAGTAAGAACGTTCTGACTGGATATAGAACCTGTATCCTCTATACAACACAGTAAGAAAGTTCTGACTGGATATAGAACATGTATCCTCTATACAAGACAGTAAGAGAGTTCTGACTGGATATAGAACATGTATCCTCTATACAACACAGTTATAAAGTTCTGACTGGATATAGAACCTGTATCCTCTATACAACACAGTAAGAACGTTCTGACTGGATATAGAACCTGTATCCTCTATACAACACAGTAAGAAAGTTCTGACTGGATATAGAACATGTATCCTCTATACAAGACAGTAAGAGAGTTCTGACTGGATATAGAACATGTATCCTCTATACAACACAGTTATAAAGTTCTGACTGGATATAGAACATGTATCCTCTATACAACACAGTAAGAACGTTCTGACTGGATATAGAACCTGTATCCTCTATACAACACAGTAAGAACGTTCTGACTGGATATAGAACCTGTATCCTCTATACAACACAGTAAGAAAGTTCTGACTGGATATAGAACATGTATCCTCTATACAAGACAGTAAGAGAGTTCTGACTGGATATAGAACCTGTATCCTCTATACAAAATAGTTAGAAAGTTCTGACTGGATATAGAACCTGTATCCTCTATACAACACAGTAAGAACGTTCTGACTGGATATAGAACCTGTATCCTCTATACAACACAGTAAGAAAGTTCTGACTGGATATAGAACATGTATCCTCTATACAAGACAGTAAGAGAGTTCTGACTGGATATAGAACATGTATCCTCTATACAACACAGTTATAAAGTTCTGACTGGATATAGAACATGTATCCTCTATACAACACAGTAAGAAAGTTCTGACAGGATATAGAACCTGTATCCTCTATACAACACAGTAAGAAAGTTCTGACTGGATATAGAACGTCTATCCTCTATACAACACAGTTAGAACGTTCTGACTGGATATATAACATGTATCCTCTATACAACACAGTTAGAAAGTTCTGACTGGATATAGAACCTCTATCCTCTATACAACACAGTAAGAAAGTTCTGACTGGATATAGAACATGTATCCTCTATGCAACACAGTAAGAACGTTCTGACTGGATATAGAACCTGTATCCTCTATACAACACAGTAAGAAAGTTCTGACTGGATATAGAACATGTATCCTCTATACAACACAGTAAGAACGTTCTGACTGGATATAGAACGTGTATCCTCTATGCAACACAGTAAGAAAGTTCTGACTGGATACAGAACATGTATCCTCTATACAACACAGTAAGAAAGTTCGGACTGGATATATAACCTGTATCCTCCATTCAACACAGTAAGAAAGTTCTGACTGGATATAGAACCTGTATCCTCTATACAACACAGTAAGAAAGTACTGTCTGGATATAGAACATGTATCCTCTATACAACACAGTAAGAAAGTTCGGACTGGATATATAACCTGTATCCTCCATGCAACACAGTAAGAAAGTTCTGACTGGATATAGAACCTGTATCCTCTATACAACACAGTAAGAAAGTTCTTACTGGATATAGAACCTGTATCCTCTATACAACACAGTAAGAAAGTTCTGACTGGATATAGAACCTGTATTCTCTATACAACACAGTAAGAAAGTTCTGACTGGATATAGAACATGTATCCTCTATACAACACAGTAAGAAAGTTCTGACTGGATATAGAACATGTATCCTCTATGCAACACAGTAAGAAAGTTCTGACTGGATATAGAACATGTATCCTCTATACAACACAGTAAGAAAGTTCTGACTGGATATAGAACCTGTATTCTCTATACAACACAGTAAGAAAGTTCTGACTGGATATAGAACCTGTATCCTCTATACAACACAATAAGAAAGTTCTTACTGTATATAGAACATGTATCCTCTATACAACACAGTAATAAAGTTCTGACTGGATATAGAACATGTATCCTCTATACAACACAGTAAGAAAGTTCGGACTGGATATATAACCTGTATCCTCCATGCAACACAGTAAGAAAGTTCTGACTGGATATAGAACCTGTATCCTCTATACAACACAGTAAGAAAGTTCTGACTGGATATAGAACCTGTATTCTCTATACAACACAGTAAGAAAGTTCTGACTGGATACAGAACATGTATCCTCTATACAACACAGTAAGAAAGTTCTGACTGGATATAGAACCTGTATCCTCTATACAACACAGTAAGAAAGTTCTGACTGGATATAGAACGTCTATCCTCTATACAACACAGTTAGAACGTTCTGACTGGATATAGAACATGTATCCTCTATACAACACAGTAAGAACGTTCTGACTGGATATAGAACGTGTATCCTCTATGCAACACAGTAAGAAAGTTCTGACTGGATACAGAACATGTATCCTCTATACAACACAGTAAGAAAGTTCTGACTGGATATAGAACCTGTATCCTCTATGCAACACAGTAAGAAAGTTCTGACTGGATATAGAACCTGTATCCTCTATACAAAACAGTGAGAAAGTTCTGACTGGATATAGAACCTGTATCCTCTATGCAACACAGTAAGAAAGTTCAGACTGGATATAGAACCTGTATCCTCTATACAACATAGTAAGAAAGTTCTGACTGGATCAAGAACCTGTATCCTCTTTGCAACACAGTAAGAAAGTTCTGACTGGATATAGAACCTGTATCCTCTATACAACATAGTAAGAAAGTTCTGACTGGATATAGAACCTGTATCCTCTATACAACACAGTAAGAAAGTTCTGACTGGATACAGAACATGTATCCTCTATACAACACAGTAAGAAAGTTCTGACTGGATATAGAACCTGTATCCTCTATACAACACAGTAAGAAAGTTCTGACTGGATATAGAACCTGTATCCTCTATACAACACAGTAAGAAAGTTCTGACTGGATATAGAACATGTATCCTCTATACAACACAGTAAGAACGTTCTGACTGGATATAGAACGTGTCTCCTCTATACAACACAGTAAGAATGTTCTGACTGGATACAGAACATTTATCCTCTATACAACACAGTAAGAAAGTTCTGACTGGATATAGAACATGTACCCTCTATGCAACACAGTAAGAAAGTTCTGACTGGATATAGAACCTGTATCCTCTATACAACACAGTAAGAAAGTTCTGACTGGATATAGAACATGTATCCTCTATACAACACAGTAAGAACGTTCTGACTGGATATAGAACGTGTATCCTCTATGCAACACAGTAAGAAAGTTCTGACTGGATACAGAACATGTATCCTCTATACAACACAGTAAGAAAGTTCTGACTGGATATAGAACCTGTATCCTCTATGCAACACAGTAAGAAAGTTCTGACTGGATATAGAACCTGTATCCTCTATACAACACAGTAAGAAAGTTCTGACTGGATATAGAACCTGTATCCTCTATGCAACACAGTAAGAAAGTTCAGACTGGATAAAGAACCTGTATCCTCTATACAACATAGTATGAAAGTTCTGACTGGATCAAGAACCTGTATCCTCTTTGCAACACAGTAAGAAAGTTCTGACTGGATATAGAACCTGTATCCTCTAGGGCAAACTGACCGAGGTTCGGACAGTGTTCCGATCTAAATACTTTCGCTCGTTGTATTTTCAATATTTGACTCTTTAACAGCCAACAATAAGTGGTGAAAGTCGAGAATGGGAATATTGTTCAAAATTCCAAACACTATATTCGTTAATTATATGAATAAATATGTAATTTAGCAGTTTTAGGCGAGTATACCAATTCGACCAAGGTTCGGACAGTTTTGACCTTGGTTCGGACAGGGTCGCCCGAAGTTCGGACACTCCGTTACCAACCCTGCATGGACACAGAAAGGGTGACAGATAGACTGAAGTGAGATATTAGTTTCAGCCTAGAATATTCTTTTAGTAGTTTAGGAAAGTAAATGGTAAGAAAGATAATTAATTACATCTATTCTGATGCAGGTAAGACCTTGTTTGTGTCGCCTGTAAGAGCTCTGAACGATAAGAATAGCTCACGTTTTCTATTTATTCAGAAAAAAATTCACCTTTACCATGGGCGTTGTTACGTTATCATTTGGTTACTACTTGCTTACAATGTAATACACATGCATATGTTAAAGACAACTTTCAGAGCACCGTAAACCTATCGTAACTACATCGAATGATCAATGAGTCTGAGCAGGCTGTCATTGTGATTTTGATATACGACTACGATAGGAAGCAGCGATTATAAAATTTTAATTCGGTTTAACCGGCGTTTAATCAAGGCAGGCGTGTATTGTTTTCAGAAAGCCCTGTGCAAGGGCGTCTTTTCGAGGCAGGTGTCTATTCAAGGCAGGCGTGTAATTAAGGAAATACGGTAAATCATAATCAGTGTACAGCCGTGTGTATCCCGCCTTCCTGATACGCAACATAGTTTAGCGTTTGTGGTTCAAATAGATTTATCTTTTTTAACTGTTGCATTTATTACAATAAACTCAAACAACAGTTTCAAGCGGCGGTAGCACGTTTTTAGCTCAAATAAGTTGATACAATGTATTTGAAAAATAATTTCACAACATTAAAACACCCATCTCTCTTGGGAAAATCAAGTTTAAAATGAGTGACTGTAAATGGCTCAGTAAAGCCATGGATGGGAATCGTGTTTTGTAATTCGAAATAAATTATCATTATAAATGGGAAATTTGAAAAAAAACGACAGCCCCTTTTAGAAATTTCGAACAGTAAAACAATCAAAGCATATATGCAGGTAATGGTTCAAGTAATTAATGTAATAGCAATTCAATGATTTACGGTACTCTAACCACGTTCAGACGTAATCAAACTTATAAGGGGAGTGGGGACCGGGAGGGGTGTGCTAACGCACTCTTCATCGCAGCAATGTTCTACATGTGTATTTATTCTTCAATTGTAACTCTTTTCATATGTTATAAAATACGATAATGCTTAGTAAAAACTACAGTGTATCACATTGAAGTTATTAATCCTAAAAGATATAGTGGGAGTAGAAGATACACATTGTTCATCTGTAACACATTTAGATAACTTGGTATTCTTTGCTACATTGAGCCAAACAAAACAAGAGAGACAAGTGGGTTTTTAAGACAAATATTTAATCAATCATTTCATTTCATCTGGGTTTTTTCTTGTCTCTTCTTCATGCGTTCAGCCTTTTTTCTCTCTCTTTCTTCTCTGACAGCGGCAGCTTCGACTTTAGCCCGGAATGCTGCGTCTGATGAAATAATAAAAAACTCCGACTTCTTCTTCTTCTGTGGTGGAACGTAATTGATAGCATCAAGATGTGGCACCTGAAAAATAATTTAGAAAATTTAGAGCATAGCCTACCCTTTCGTTTTACATCGTCTATAATTAATGACAATTAAGAGCCGTTTGAGACATTATGGTCCTCATGAATTCCTTACTCAATGGATTGGTAGTCAGATTTGGTTGACAATTTTATATCTATTGTAACTATAAATTGTAATTTTTAGGATAACACACATGTGCGATACAACACACATTACAACAATGTGCAACAGTAACATTCTATGACATTTATTCGGGCCCTGTCATTTGCACTATTCGAACCCACACTCTCCGAGTCAGGCAACTAACGTCAGCACTAACATGCATGTACATTGTATTTCGAATGTTATTTATACATACTTTACCTCTTGTCTGGGAAGGGGCTCTTCCTGCATTTCGATCTGTATCTCCGTGAGCTGGTCCGTGCTCTCATCCTCCTCCTCGGGCTCCAGGTCCATAGGGGGGCTGTTGTACACGAGGTCACCGTTGGGCAGCAGAGACACGCCCAGATCCTGCACCGTACTGCCAGCAGGTAGCACCTCTCTTTCCCTCGGGTCCAGGTCCAGGTCCAGGTCCAGGCCAGGATCCAGGTACTGGGCCACTTCCAGGTCAAGGTCCATTCCCCCCATGTCAGACTGGGTCACACCGGCTTCTCCTCCAAGGATTAAATCCATCACCAGCCTTAGGTCATCATCATCGTCTCCCTTGTCTGATGTCACATCTGTATATACATAAACATATAGGCTATGTACATCAATGATTCATGTTTATAACATTAAGATATTAATATAATAGTGTCAATTATTGGCCAGTTTTAACAGTATGAGCATTGTCTTATAGTAATCGTGATGAGAATATATAACTGTAACTTGACGACACTATCATTATTATTATCATTACCAATTGAATATAATGTCGATGTCTGTCTGCCTGGAGACGCAACCACGTTTGTCTGAAGAGGTGGAAGAAGTTCCCATGGGTGACAGTACATGCAGTCAGAGCCGTATAGCTGTGTACAGCCGTCTTCCATGTTGACTTAAACGACCCAAACACTGTCCTGCAAATGCAAAAACATAATCAATTTAGATGCAGCATAGACGTACAAAATTGAGATAACACCGGTGTAAATTTATTTCTTGTTAAATTTATCTTAATTTTGTTCTGCATGAAAGATATTGGTGAAAATGTCCTGTACTTGATCTAAATAATGTTCATACCGGTCAAGAGGCTGTAACCAATGAGAACAGTGCGAGGGAATTTCAATCAGAGTTATGCCATTTTGTCTCGCTTCATGGATTAACTCAACATGATGATGAGAGTCGTGTCCATCGAAGATTAGCACCTGTGGTCTTGCAGGTCCAATACTTGGAAGAAAAACTTCCTTGAACCACATAAGTGATAGTCCCTAAAACACAAGTATAAATTGACATTGTTACTTGATAAATTAACATCAAAATAAAACTTTCCTGAGATATACCTTCATAACAATAATATATACGCAAACATTACTGTAAGTGTACAATATACGCATATGCAAACTGATGTAAATATCTTCTTTTTAAAATAATAATAATAATACAAGACTAGTGCATATTTATAAAGCACACATATATCCACCCTCGAAAGCATGCTCAAATGACAAAGAAAACTGTAAAACATTTTTAAATAAATGACGTCTTGACTTATGAGTTCACAAAATCACGCAATAAAAGTGTGTGTTTGAATGATTAGAAATAATTTTAGTTGTTGCATCTCACCTGTTTCATCCATCCTGTGGGGGATACACTCAGCCGAGTCCCAGTGGGAGCGTGGTCTGTGTCCCATGACTTGAGAGCTGCCCTTGTTTTTCCCTTGATGACGAGATGCGGATCCATATACGTGCCGGCCGCATTACCACACACAACCAATGTTATGTTCTCTCTCGAACCTGTCTTTGAGTGGAGGTATTTCGCCCCTTTCCTTAAAAAATACAAAAGCAGTAAGACGCTATAGTTAACGATAGTAATAACAGGTAACATTCTTGTCGGACAAAAATATGCAGAGGGTAAAGATACGCACTGTCACATATTCAACCAATATTAAGCATTTCATAATGACACACGTTTTTTTCACGGACACACTATCTCACTGATATCATTGATCATTTTAATCTTAGCGTATAGCTTCACCCGACAGCACTTTATATGCAAAACGTCAAATCATTATTAGAGGTTTTATGCATTACTTTAACCAAACCTTAGTATAAAAGAAAAAATAGAACACTTAAAATAATACATCAGATGTATAGAGTACAAGGGAAAACTGTAAAAGCATAACATACCTTGCAACAATCTTATCTGGCTCGGTGGACAGTGACAGGTACGTCTCGTCCATATTCCAGATGCATTCTGGTTTTTCCAAAATGCCGAGGTATTGCAATTCCTTCCCAAGGACAGAAAAGTAGTTTGATATTCTGTTTTTAGTCATACTGTTGTGCCGTAGTATTGAGGTCGCTTCGGGTGTTCTCAAAGAAATGTCCCCATGTCTTTTTTTCAGATTTCTCCACCATTTCTCTGTTGGCACATCTCTTTTAAATGGTTTCCCATTTTCTTTGGCATATAAACCTACATGCCTTAAAAAAGTCTTTTTCGAAAATCCAACTCCATACAGTGCCCTGTTGGCGGCCATGTCAATCAACTTCCTCTCTTCATTGTTCGTGAGTTGAGGTTGTACCCCGTTTTTTGCATACATATTTATCCTGCCTGTGACCCGATCAGAAATTGTAGATTTTGCAACGTTATACACATTGGCAGCTTTGCGTATGGACAGCAAACCTTGTCTAACAACTTGAACATCTTTCATTAGCCTGTTTTCTTTGGAGGGACTTGACATGCTTCTAACGCAGCTTTTACCTGTCTGACCGACTGGTTACCGGAGATACGGCCTGTATGACGTCACTATGCATATATGACGTCATAGGCGCATCGCATATAATGGCGCCATATAATTAGAGCACTGTATCATGCAAAACAATGTTATTTTGTTGTTTTACTGTCCATTATGAAACTCCCGCGTAAAACTTAAAAAATGTTCCCGCCATTTTATTCAGTAGCCGGAAGTGTCCGAACCTTGGTCGATTTGTGTCCGAACTTTGGTCTACTTGTGTCCGAACCATGGTCAAACCTGTCCGAACTAAGGTCATTTTGACATGTTATCAAAATCGCAATTCTATACCAAAGAATAATTTTTATAGTACTAAATACAACTCTAATCGACTACCTAATTGTTTCTATATGTACGTGGATATATTTGAAAGTATATGGTCGCTTCCTTCATTCCCTGAATTGTCACTCAAAATTTACCTTCACACAAATATTTTGTCGATTTCATTCGTGAAATCGGTATTTGTACCATTCGCTAAATTTCGTTTTAAAAATATATCTGACAGTCAGATATTTTTCAAATGAATCAAGTATTGTCAGGAAATGAACAGAAATATTTAGAAACCAACGGAGTGTTACAATTTGCATTGTTTTTGTGTCAGTTGTAAATTGAAAGTGTCCGAAGTTCGGGCGACTTTGGGTGGTGTCCGAGCTTAGGTCAGTTTGCCCTATACAACATAGTCAGAAAGTTCTGACTGGATATAGAACCTGTATCCTCTATACAACACAGTAAGAAAGTTCTGACTGGATACAGAACATGTATCCTCTATACAACACAGTAAGAAAGTTCTGACTGGATATAGAACCTGTATCCTCTATACAACACAGTAAGAAAGTTCTGACTGGATATAGAACCTGTATCCTCTATACAACACAGTAAGAAAGTTCTGACTGGATATAGAACCTGTATCCTCTATACAACACAGTAAGAAAGTTCTGACTGGGTATATAACCTGTATCCTCTATACAACACAGTAAGAAAGTTCTGACTGGATATAGAACATGTATCCTCTATACAAGACAGTAAGAAAGTTCTGACTGGATATAGAACATGTATCCTCTATACAACACAGTAAGAAAGTTCTGACTGGATTAAAACCTGTATCCTCTATACAACACAGTAAGAAAGTTCTGACTGGATATAGAACATGTATCCTCTATACAACACAGTAAGAACGTTCTGACTGGATATAGAACGTGTATCCTCTATGCAACACAGTAAGAAAGTTCTGACTGGATACAGAACATGTATCCTCTATACAACACAGTAAGAAAGTTCTGACTGGATATAGAACCTGTATCCTCTATGCAACACAGTAAGAAAGTTCTGACTGGATATAGAACCTGTATCCTCTATACAAAACAATGAGAAAGTTCTGACTGGATATAGAACCTGTATCCTCTATGCAACACAGTAAGAAAGTTCAGACTGGATATAGAACCTGTATCCTCTATACAACATAGTAAGAAAGTTCTGACTGGATCAAGAACCTGTATCCTCTTTGCAACACAGTAAGAAAGTTCTGACTGGATATAGAACCTGTATCCTCTATACAACATAGTAAGAAAGTTCTGACTGGATATAGAACCTGTATCCTCTATACAACACAGTAAGAAAGTTCTGACTGGATACAGAACATGTATCCTCTATACAACACAGTAAGAAAGTTCTGACTGGATATAGAACCTGTATCCTCTATACAACACAGTAAGAAAGTTCTGACTGGATATAGAACCTGTATCCTCTATACAACACAGTAAGAAAGTTCTGACTGGATATAGAACATGTATCCTCTATACAACACAGTAAGAACGTTCTGACTGGATATAGAACGTGTCTCCTCTATACAACACAGTAAGAAAGTTCTGACTGGATACAGAACATTTATCCTCTATACAACACAGTAAGAAAGTTCTGACTGGATATAGAACATGTATCCTCTATGCAACACAGTAAGAAAGTTCTGACTGGATATAGAACCTGTATCCTCTATACAACACAGTAAGAAAGTTCTGACTGGATATAGAACATGTATCCTCTATACAACACAGTAAGAACGTTCTGACTGGATATAGAACGTGTATCCTCTATGCAACACAGTAAGAAAGTTCTGACTGGATACAGAACATGTATCCTCTATACAACACAGTAAGAAAGTTCTGACTGGATATAGAACCTGTATCCTCTATGCAACACAGTAAGAAAGTTCTGACTGGATATAGAACCTGTATCCTCTATACAACACAGTAAGAAAGTTCTGACTGGATATAGAACCTGTATCCTCTATGCAACACAGTCAGAAAGTTCAGACTGGATAAAGAACCTGTATCCTCTATACAACATAGTAAGAAAGTTCTGACTGGATCAAGAACCTGTATCCTCTTTGCAACACAGTAAGAAAGTTCTGACTGGATATAGAACCTGTATCCTCTATACAACATAGTCAGAAAGTTCTGACTGGATATAGAACCTGTATCCTCTATACAACACAGTCAGAAAGTTCTGACTGGATACAGAACATGTATCCTCTATACAACACAGTAAGAAAGTTCTGACTGGATATAGAACCTGTATCCTCTATACAACACAGTAAGAAAGTTCTGACTGGATATAGAACCTGTATCCTCTATACAACACAGTAAGAAAGTTCTGACTGGATATAGAACATGTATCCTCTATACAACACAGTCAGAACGTTCTGACTGGATATAGAACGTGTCTCCTCTATACAACACAGTAAGAAAGTTCTGACTGGATACAGAACATTTATCCTCTATACAACACAGTAAGAAAGTTCTGACTGGATATAGAACATGTATCCTCTATACAACACAGTAAGAAAGTTCTGACTGGATATAGAACCTGTATTCTCTATAGAACACAGTAAGAAAGTTCTGACTGGATATAGAACCTGTATCCTCTATACAACACAATAAGAAAGTTCTTACTGTATATAGAACATGTATCCTCTATACAACACAGTAATAAAGTTCTGACTGGATATAGAACATGTATCCTCTATACAACACAGTAAGAAAGTTCGGACTGGATATATAACCTGTATCCTCCATGCAACACAGTAAGAAAGTTCTGACTGGATATAGAACCTGTATCCTCTATACAACACAGTAAGAAAGTTCTGACTGGATATAGAACCTGTATTCTCTATACAACACAGTAAGAAAGTTCTGACTGGATACAGAACATGTATCCTCTATACAACACAGTAAGAAAGTTCTGACTGGATATAGAACCTGTATCCTCTATACAACACAGTAAGAAAGTTCTGACTGGATATAGAACGTCTATCCTCTATACAACACAGTTAGAACGTTCTGACTGGATATAGAACATGTATCCTCTATACAACACAGTAAGAACGTTCTGACTGGATATAGAACGTGTATCCTCTATGCAACACAGTAAGAAAGTTCTGACTGGATACAGAACATGTATCCTCTATACAACACAGTAAGAAAGTTCTGACTGGATATAGAACCTGTATCCTCTATGCAACACAGTAAGAAAGTTCTGACTGGATATAGAACCTGTATCCTCTATACAAAACAGTGAGAAAGTTCTGACTGGATATAGAACCTGTATCCTCTATGCAACACAGTAAGAAAGTTCAGACTGGATATAGAACCTGTATCCTCTATACAACATAGTAAGAAAGTTCTGACTGGATCAAGAACCTGTATCCTCTTTGCAACACAGTAAGAAAGTTCTGACTGGATATAGAACCTGTATCCTCTATACAACATAGTAAGAAAGTTCTGACTGGATATAGAACCTGTATCCTCTATACAACACAGTAAGAAAGTTCTGACTGGATACAGAACATGTATCCTCTATACAACACAGTAAGAAAGTTCTGACTGGATATAGAACCTGTATCCTCTATACAACACAGTAAGAAAGTTCTGACTGGATATAGAACCTGTATCCTCTATACAACACAGTAAGAAAGTTCTGACTGGATATAGAACATGTATCCTCTATACAACACAGTAAGAACGTTCTGACTGGATATAGAACGTGTCTCCTCTATACAACACAGTAAGAATGTTCTGACTGGATACAGAACATTTATCCTCTATACAACACAGTAAGAAAGTTCTGACTGGATATAGAACATGTACCCTCTATGCAACACAGTAAGAAAGTTCTGACTGGATATAGAACCTGTATCCTCTATACAACACAGTAAGAAAGTTCTGACTGGATATAGAACATGTATCCTCTATACAACACAGTAAGAACGTTCTGACTGGATATAGAACGTGTATCCTCTATGCAACACAGTAAGAAAGTTCTGACTGGATACAGAACATGTATCCTCTATACAACACAGTAAGAAAGTTCTGACTGGATATAGAACCTGTATCCTCTATGCAACACAGTAAGAAAGTTCTGACTGGATATAGAACCTGTATCCTCTATACAACACAGTAAGAAAGTTCTGACTGGATATAGAACCTGTATCCTCTATGCAACACAGTAAGAAAGTTCAGACTGGATAAAGAACCTGTATCCTCTATACAACATAGTATGAAAGTTCTGACTGGATCAAGAACCTGTATCCTCTTTGCAACACAGTAAGAAAGTTCTGACTGGATATAGAACCTGTATCCTCTAGGGCAAACTGACCGAGGTTCGGACAGTGTTCCGATCTAAATACTTTCGCTCGTTGTATTTTCAATATTTGACTCTTTAACAGCCAACAATAAGTGGTGAAAGTCGAGAATGGGAATATTGTTCAAAATTCCAAACACTATATTCGTTAATTATATGAATAAATATGTAATTTAGCAGTTTTAGGCGAGTATACCAATTCGACCAAGGTTCGGACAGTTTTGACCTTGGTTCGGACAGGGTCGCCCGAAGTTCGGACACTCCGTTACCAACCCTGCATGGACACAGAAAGGGTGACAGATAGACTGAAGTGAGATATTAGTTTCAGCCTAGAATATTCTTTTAGTAGTTTAGGAAAGTAAATGGTAAGAAAGATAATTAATTACATCTATTCTGATGCAGGTAAGACCTTGTTTGTGTCGCCTGTAAGAGCTCTGAACGATAAGAATAGCTCACGTTTTCTATTTATTCAGAAAAAAATTCACCTTTACCATGGGCGTTGTTACGTTATCATTTGGTTACTACTTGCTTACAATGTAATACACATGCATATGTTAAAGACAACTTTCAGAGCACCGTAAACCTATCGTAACTACATCGAATGATCAATGAGTCTGAGCAGGCTGTCATTGTGATTTTGATATACGACTACGATAGGAAGCAGCGATTATAAAATTTTAATTCGGTTTAACCGGCGTTTAATCAAGGCAGGCGTGTATTGTTTTCAGAAAGCCCTGTGCAAGGGCGTCTTTTCGAGGCAGGTGTCTATTCAAGGCAGGCGTGTAATTAAGGAAATACGGTAAATCATAATCAGTGTACAGCCGTGTGTATCCCGCCTTCCTGATACGCAACATAGTTTAGCGTTTGTGGTTCAAATAGATTTATCTTTTTTAACTGTTGCATTTATTACAATAAACTCAAACAACAGTTTCAAGCGGCGGTAGCACGTTTTTAGCTCAAATAAGTTGATACAATGTATTTGAAAAATAATTTCACAACATTAAAACACCCATCTCTCTTGGGAAAATCAAGTTTAAAATGAGTGACTGTAAATGGCTCAGTAAAGCCATGGATGGGAATCGTGTTTTGTAATTCGAAATAAATTATCATTATAAATGGGAAATTTGAAAAAAAACGACAGCCCCTTTTAGAAATTTCGAACAGTAAAACAATCAAAGCATATATGCAGGTAATGGTTCAAGTAATTAATGTAATAGCAATTCAATGATTTACGGTACTCTAACCACGTTCAGACGTAATCAAACTTATAAGGGGAGTGGGGACCGGGAGGGGTGTGCTAACGCACTCTTCATCGCAGCAATGTTCTACATGTGTATTTATTCTTCAATTGTAACTCTTTTCATATGTTATAAAATACGATAATGCTTAGTAAAAACTACAGTGTATCACATTGAAGTTATTAATCCTAAAAGATATAGTGGGAGTAGAAGATACACATTGTTCATCTGTAACACATTTAGATAACTTGGTATTCTTTGCTACATTGAGCCAAACAAAACAAGAGAGACAAGTGGGTTTTTAAGACAAATATTTAATCAATCATTTCATTTCATCTGGGTTTTTTCTTGTCTCTTCTTCATGCGTTCAGCCTTTTTTCTCTCTCTTTCTTCTCTGACAGCGGCAGCTTCGACTTTAGCCCGGAATGCTGCGTCTGATGAAATAATAAAAAACTCCGACTTCTTCTTCTTCTGTGGTGGAACGTAATTGATAGCATCAAGATGTGGCACCTGAAAAATAATTTAGAAAATTTAGAGCATAGCCTACCCTTTCGTTTTACATCGTCTATAATTAATGACAATTAAGAGCCGTTTGAGACATTATGGTCCTCATGAATTCCTTACTCAATGGATTGGTAGTCAGATTTGGTTGACAATTTTATATCTATTGTAACTATAAATTGTAATTTTTAGGATAACACACATGTGCGATACAACACACATTACAACAATGTGCAACAGTAACATTCTATGACATTTATTCGGGCCCTGTCATTTGCACTATTCGAACCCACACTCTCCGAGTCAGGCAACTAACGTCAGCACTAACATGCATGTACATTGTATTTCGAATGTTATTTATACATACTTTACCTCTTGTCTGGGAAGGGGCTCTTCCTGCATTTCGATCTGTATCTCCGTGAGCTGGTCCGTGCTCTCATCCTCCTCCTCGGGCTCCAGGTCCATAGGGGGGCTGTTGTACACGAGGTCACCGTTGGGCAGCAGAGACACGCCCAGATCCTGCACCGTACTGCCAGCAGGTAGCACCTCTCTTTCCCTCGGGTCCAGGTCCAGGTCCAGGTCCAGGCCAGGATCCAGGTACTGGGCCACTTCCAGGTCAAGGTCCATTCCCCCCATGTCAGACTGGGTCACACCGGCTTCTCCTCCAAGGATTAAATCCATCACCAGCCTTAGGTCATCATCATCGTCTCCCTTGTCTGATGTCACATCTGTATATACATAAACATATAGGCTATGTACATCAATGATTCATGTTTATAACATTAAGATATTAATATAATAGTGTCAATTATTGGCCAGTTTTAACAGTATGAGCATTGTCTTATAGTAATCGTGATGAGAATATATAACTGTAACTTGACGACACTATCATTATTATTATCATTACCAATTGAATATAATGTCGATGTCTGTCTGCCTGGAGACGCAACCACGTTTGTCTGAAGAGGTGGAAGAAGTTCCCATGGGTGACAGTACATGCAGTCAGAGCCGTATAGCTGTGTACAGCCGTCTTCCATGTTGACTTAAACGACCCAAACACTGTCCTGCAAATGCAAAAACATAATCAATTTAGATGCAGCATAGACGTACAAAATTGAGATAACACCGGTGTAAATTTATTTCTTGTTAAATTTATCTTAATTTTGTTCTGCATGAAAGATATTGGTGAAAATGTCCTGTACTTGATCTAAATAATGTTCATACCGGTCAAGAGGCTGTAACCAATGAGAACAGTGCGAGGGAATTTCAATCAGAGTTATGCCATTTTGTCTCGCTTCATGGATTAACTCAACATGATGATGAGAGTCGTGTCCATCGAAGATTAGCACCTGTGGTCTTGCAGGTCCAATACTTGGAAGAAAAACTTCCTTGAACCACATAAGTGATAGTCCCTAAAACACAAGTATAAATTGACATTGTTACTTGATAAATTAACATCAAAATAAAACTTTCCTGAGATATACCTTCATAACAATAATATATACGCAAACATTACTGTAAGTGTACAATATACGCATATGCAAACTGATGTAAATATCTTCTTTTTAAAATAATAATAATAATACAAGACTAGTGCATATTTATAAAGCACACATATATCCACCCTCGAAAGCATGCTCAAATGACAAAGAAAACTGTAAAACATTTTTAAATAAATGACGTCTTGACTTATGAGTTCACAAAATCACGCAATAAAAGTGTGTGTTTGAATGATTAGAAATAATTTTAGTTGTTGCATCTCACCTGTTTCATCCATCCTGTGGGGGATACACTCAGCCGAGTCCCAGTGGGAGCGTGGTCTGTGTCCCATGACTTGAGAGCTGCCCTTGTTTTTCCCTTGATGACGAGATGCGGATCCATATACGTGCCGGCCGCATTACCACACACAACCAATGTTATGTTCTCTCTCGAACCTGTCTTTGAGTGGAGGTATTTCGCCCCTTTCCTTAAAAAATACAAAAGCAGTAAGACGCTATAGTTAACGATAGTAATAACAGGTAACATTCTTGTCGGACAAAAATATGCAGAGGGTAAAGATACGCACTGTCACATATTCAACCAATATTAAGCATTTCATAATGACACACGTTTTTTTCACGGACACACTATCTCACTGATATCATTGATCATTTTAATCTTAGCGTATAGCTTCACCCGACAGCACTTTATATGCAAAACGTCAAATCATTATTAGAGGTTTTATGCATTACTTTAACCAAACCTTAGTATAAAAGAAAAAATAGAACACTTAAAATAATACATCAGATGTATAGAGTACAAGGGAAAACTGTAAAAGCATAACATACCTTGCAACAATCTTATCTGGCTCGGTGGACAGTGACAGGTACGTCTCGTCCATATTCCAGATGCATTCTGGTTTTTCCAAAATGCCGAGGTATTGCAATTCCTTCCCAAGGACAGAAAAGTAGTTTGATATTCTGTTTTTAGTCATACTGTTGTGCCGTAGTATTGAGGTCGCTTCGGGTGTTCTCAAAGAAATGTCCCCATGTCTTTTTTTCAGATTTCTCCACCATTTCTCTGTTGGCACATCTCTTTTAAATGGTTTCCCATTTTCTTTGGCATATAAACCTACATGCCTTAAAAAAGTCTTTTTCGAAAATCCAACTCCATACAGTGCCCTGTTGGCGGCCATGTCAATCAACTTCCTCTCTTCATTGTTCGTGAGTTGAGGTTGTACCCCGTTTTTTGCATACATATTTATCCTGCCTGTGACCCGATCAGAAATTGTAGATTTTGCAACGTTATACACATTGGCAGCTTTGCGTATGGACAGCAAACCTTGTCTAACAACTTGAACATCTTTCATTAGCCTGTTTTCTTTGGAGGGACTTGACATGCTTCTAACGCAGCTTTTACCTGTCTGACCGACTGGTTACCGGAGATACGGCCTGTATGACGTCACTATGCATATATGACGTCATAGGCGCATCGCATATAATGGCGCCATATAATTAGAGCACTGTTTCATGCAAAACAATGTTATTTTGTTGTTTTACTGTCCATTATGAAACTCCCGCGTAAAACTTAAAAAATGTTCCCGCCATTTTATTCAGTAGCCGGAAGTGTCCGAACCTTGGTCGATTTGTGTCCGAACTTTGGTCTACTTGTGTCCGAACCATGGTCAAACCTGTCCGAACTAAGGTCATTTTGACATGTTATCAAAATCGCAATTCTATACCAAAGAATAATTTTTATAGTACTAAATACAACTCTAATCGACTACCTAATTGTTTCTATATGTACGTGGATATATTTGAAAGTATATGGTCGCTTCCTTCATTCCCTGAATTGTCACTCAAAATTTACCTTCACACAAATATTTTGTCGATTTCATTCGTGAAATCGGTATTTGTACCATTCGCTAAATTTCGTTTTAAAAATATATCTGACAGTCAGATATTTTTCAAATGAATCAAGTATTGTCAGGAAATGAACAGAAATATTTAGAAACCAACGGAGTGTTACAATTTGCATTGTTTTTGTGTCAGTTGTAAATTGAAAGTGTCCGAAGTTCGGGCGACTTTGGGTGGTGTCCGAGCTTAGGTCAGTTTGCCCTATACAACATAGTCAGAAAGTTCTGACTGGATATAGAACCTGTATCCTCTATACAACACAGTAAGAAAGTTCTGACTGGATACAGAACATGTATCCTCTATACAACACAGTAAGAAAGTTCTGACTGGATATAGAACCTGTATCCTCTATACAACACAGTAAGAAAGTTCTGACTGGATATAGAACCTGTATCCTCTATACAACACAGTAAGAAAGTTCTGACTGGATATAGAACCTGTATCCTCTATACAACACAGTAAGAAAGTTCTGACTGGGTATATAACCTGTATCCTCTATACAACACAGTAAGAAAGTTCTGACTGGATATAGAACATGTATCCTCTATACAAGACAGTAAGAAAGTTCTGACTGGATATAGAACATGTATCCTCTATACAACACAGTAAGAAAGTTCTGACTGGATTAAAACCTGTATCCTCTATACAACACAGTAAGAAAGTTCTGACTGGATATAGAACATGTATCCTCTATACAACACAGTAAGAACGTTCTGACTGGATATAGAACGTGTATCCTCTATGCAACACAGTAAGAAAGTTCTGACTGGATACAGAACATGTATCCTCTATACAACACAGTAAGAAAGTTCTGACTGGATATAGAACCTGTATCCTCTATGCAACACAGTAAGAAAGTTCTGACTGGATATAGAACCTGTATCCTCTATACAAAACAATGAGAAAGTTCTGACTGGATATAGAACCTGTATCCTCTATGCAACACAGTAAGAAAGTTCAGACTGGATATAGAACCTGTATCCTCTATACAACATAGTAAGAAAGTTCTGACTGGATCAAGAACCTGTATCCTCTTTGCAACACAGTAAGAAAGTTCTGACTGGATATAGAACCTGTATCCTCTATACAACATAGTAAGAAAGTTCTGACTGGATATAGAACCTGTATCCTCTATACAACACAGTAAGAAAGTTCTGACTGGATACAGAACATGTATCCTCTATACAACACAGTAAGAAAGTTCTGACTGGATATAGAACCTGTATCCTCTATACAACACAGTAAGAAAGTTCTGACTGGATATAGAACCTGTATCCTCTATACAACACAGTAAGAAAGTTCTGACTGGATATAGAACATGTATCCTCTATACAACACAGTAAGAACGTTCTGACTGGATATAGAACGTGTCTCCTCTATACAACACAGTAAGAAAGTTCTGACTGGATACAGAACATTTATCCTCTATACAACACAGTAAGAAAGTTCTGACTGGATATAGAACATGTATCCTCTATGCAACACAGTAAGAAAGTTCTGACTGGATATAGAACCTGTATCCTCTATACAACACAGTAAGAAAGTTCTGACTGGATATAGAACATGTATCCTCTATACAACACAGTAAGAACGTTCTGACTGGATATAGAACGTGTATCCTCTATGCAACACAGTAAGAAAGTTCTGACTGGATACAGAACATGTATCCTCTATACAACACAGTAAGAAAGTTCTGACTGGATATAGAACCTGTATCCTCTATGCAACACAGTAAGAAAGTTCTGACTGGATATAGAACCTGTATCCTCTATACAACACAGTAAGAAAGTTCTGACTGGATATAGAACCTGTATCCTCTATGCAACACAGTCAGAAAGTTCAGACTGGATAAAGAACCTGTATCCTCTATACAACATAGTAAGAAAGTTCTGACTGGATCAAGAACCTGTATCCTCTTTGCAACACAGTAAGAAAGTTCTGACTGGATATAGAACCTGTATCCTCTATACAACATAGTCAGAAAGTTCTGACTGGATATAGAACCTGTATCCTCTATACAACACAGTCAGAAAGTTCTGACTGGATACAGAACATGTATCCTCTATACAACACAGTAAGAAAGTTCTGACTGGATATAGAACCTGTATCCTCTATACAACACAGTAAGAAAGTTCTGACTGGATATAGAACCTGTATCCTCTATACAACACAGTAAGAAAGTTCTGACTGGATATAGAACATGTATCCTCTATACAACACAGTCAGAACGTTCTGACTGGATATAGAACGTGTCTCCTCTATACAACACAGTAAGAAAGTTCTGACTGGATACAGAACATTTATCCTCTATACAACACAGTAAGAAAGTTCTGACTGGATATAGAACCTGTATCCTCTATACAACACAGTAAGAAAGTTCTGACTGGATATAGAACCGGTATCCTCTATGCAACACAGTAAGAAAGTTCTGACTGGATATAGAACATGTATCCTCTATACAACACAGTAAGAAAGTTCTGACTGGATATAGAACCCGTATCCTCTATACAACACAGTAAGAAAGTTCTGACTGGATATAGATCATGTATTCTCTATACAACACAGTAAGAAAGTTCTGACTGGATATAGAACATGTATTCTCTATACAACACAGTAAGAAAGTTCTGACTGGATATAGAACCTGTATCCTCTATACAACACAGTAAGAAAGTTCTCACTGGATATAGAACATGTATCCTCTATACAACACAGTAAGAAAGTTCTGACTGGATATAGAACCTGTATTCTCTATACAGCACAGTAAGAAAGTTCTGACTGGATATATAACCTGTATCCTCCATGCAACACAGTAAGAAAGTTCTGACTGGATATAGAACCTGTATCCTCTATACAACACAGTAAGAAAGTTCTGACTGGATATAGAACCTGTATTCTCTATACAACACAGTAAGAAAGTTCTGACTGGATACAGAACATGTATCCTCTATACAACACAGTAAGAAAGTTCTGACTAGATATAGAACCTGTATCCTCTATACAACACAGTAAGAAAGTTCTGACTGGATATAGAACGTGTATCCTCTATACAACACAGTAAGAACGTTCTGACTGGATATAGAACATGTATCCTCTATACAACACAGTAAGAAAGTTCTGACTGGATATAGAACCTCTATCCTCTATACAACACAGTAAGAAAGTTCTGACTGGATATAGAACATGTATCCTCTATGCAACACAGTAAGAAAGTTCTGACTGGATATAGAACCTGTATCCTCTATACAACACAGTAAGAAAGTTCTGACTGGATATAGAACCTGTATCCTCTATACAACACAGTAAGAAAGTTCTGACTGGATATAGAACATGTATCCTCTATACAACACAGTAAGAAAGTTCTGACTGGATATAGAACATGTATCCTCTATACAACACAGTAAGAAAGTTCTGACTGGATATAGAACCTGTATCCTCTATACAACACAGTAAGAAAGTTCTGACTGGATATAGAACCTGTATCCTCTATACAACATAGTAAGAAAGTTCTGACTGGATATAGAACCTGTATCCTCTATACAACACAGTAAGAAAGTTCTGACTGGATACAGAACATGTACCCTCTATACAACACAGTCAGAAAGTTCTGACTGGATATAGAACCTGTATCCTCTATACAAGACAGTAAGAAAGTTCTGACTGGATATAGAACCTGTATCCTCTATACAACACAGTAAGAAAGTTCTGACTGGATATAGAACATGTATCCTCTATACAACACAGTAAGAACGTTCTGACTGGATATAGAACGTGTCTCCTCTATACAACACAGTAAGAAAGTTCTGACTGGATACAGAACATTTATCCTCTATACAACACAGTAAGAAAGTTCTGACTGGATATAGAACCTGTATCCTCTATACAACACAGTAAGAAAGTTCTGACTGGATATAGAACATGTTTCCTCTATTCAACACAGTAAGAAAGTTCTGATTGGATATAGAACCTGTATCCTCTATACAACACAGTAAGAAAGTTCTGACTGGATATAGAACCGGTATCCTCTATGCAACATAGTAAGAAAGTTCTGACTGGATATAGAACATGTATCCTCTATACAACACAGTAAGAAAGTTCTGACTGGATATAGAACCCGTATCCTCTATACAACACAGTAAGAAAGTTCTGACTGGATATAGATCATGTATTCTCTATACAACACAGTAAGAAAGTTCTGACTGGATACAGAACATGTATCCTCTATACAACACAGTAAGAAAGTTCTGACTGGATATAGAACCTGTATCCTCTATACAACACAGTAAGAAAGTTCTGACTGGATATAGAACATGTATCCTCTATACAACACAGTAAGAAAGTTCTGACTGGATATAGAACCCGTATCCTCTATACAACACAGTAAGAAAGTTCTGACTGGATATAGATCATGTATTCTCTATACAACACAGTAAGAAAGTTCTGACTGGATACAGAACATGTATCCTCTATACAACACAGTAAGAAAGTTCTGACTGGATATAGAACCTGTATCCTCTATACAACACAGTAAGAAAGTTCTGACTGGATACAGAACATGTATCCTCTATACAACATAGTAAGAAAGTTCTGACTGGATCAAGAACCTGTATTCTCTTTGCAACACAGTAAGAAAGTTCTGACTGGATATAGAACCTGTATCCTCTATACAACACAGTAAGAAAGTTCTGACTGGATATATAACCTGTATCCTCCATGCAACACAGTAAGAAAGTTCTGACTGGATATAGAACCTGTATCCTCTATACAACACAGTAAGAAAGTTCTGACTGGATATAGAACATGTATCCTCCATTCAACATAGTAAGAAAGTTCTGACTGGATCAAGAACCTGTATCCTCTTTGCAACACAGTAAGAAAGTTCTGACTGGATATAGAACCTGTATCCTCTATACAACACAGTAAGAAAGTTCTGACTGGATATATAACCTGTATCCTCCATGCAACACAGTAAGAAAGTTCTGACTGGATATAGAACCTGTATCCTCTATACAACACAGTAAGAAAGTTCTGACTGGATATAGAACCTGTATTCTCTATACAACACAGTAAGAAAGTTCTGACTGGATACAGAACATGTATCCTCTATACAACACAGTAAGAAAGTTCTGACTAGATATAGAACCTGTATCCTCTATACAACACAGTAAGAACGTTCTGACTGGATATAGAACGTGTATCCTCTATACAACACAGTAAGAACGTTCTGACTGGATATAGAACATGTATCCTCTATACAACACAGTAAGAAAGTTCTGACTGGATATAGAACCTCTATCCTCTATACAACACAGTAAGAAAGTTCTGACTGGATATAGAACATGTATCCTCTATGCAACACAGTAAGAAAGTTCTGACTGGATATAGAACCTGTATCCTCTATACAACACAGTAAGAAAGTTCTGACTGGATATAGAACCTGTATCCTCTATACAACACAGTAAGAAAGTTCTGACTGGATATAGAACATGTATCCTCTATACAACACAGTAAGAACGTTCTGACTGGATATAGAACATGTATCCTCTATACAACACAGTAAGAAAGTTCTGACTGGATATAGAACCTGTATCCTCTATACAACACAGTAAGAAAGTTCTGACTGGATATAGAACCTGTATCTTCTATACAACACAGTAAGAAAGTTCTGACTTGATATAGAACCTGTATCCTCTATGCAACACAGTAAGAAAGTTCAGACTGGATATAGAACCTGTATCCTCTATACAACATAGTAAGAAAGTTCTGACTGGATACAGAACATGTATCCTCTTTGCAACACAGTAAGAAAGTTCTGACTGGATATAGAACCTGTATCCTCTATACAACATAGTAAGAAAGTTCTGACTGGATATAGAACCTGTATCCTCTATACAACACAGTAAGAAAGTTCTGACTGGATATAGAACATGTATCCTCTATACAACATAGTAAGAAAGTTCTGACTGGATACAGAACATGTATCCTCTATACAACACAGTCAGAAAGTTCTGACTCGATATAGAACCTGTATCCTCTATACAAGACAGTAAGAAAGTTCTGACTGGATATAGAACCTGTATCCTCTATACAACACAGTAAGAAAGTTCTGACTGGATATAGAACATGTATCCTCTATACAACACAGTAAGAACGTTCTGACTGGATATAGAACGTGTCTCCTCTATACAACACAGTAAGAAAGTTCTGACTGGATACAGAACATTTATCCTCTATACAACACAGTAAGAAAGTTCTGACTGGATATAGAACCTGTATCCTCTATACAACACAGTAAGAAAGTTCTGACTGGATATAGAACATGTTTCCTCTATTCAACACAGTAAGAAAGTTCTGACTGGATATAGAACCTGTATCCTCTATACAACACAGTAAGAAAGTTCTGACTGGATATAGAACCGGTATCCTCTATGCAACACAGTAAGAAAGTTCTGACTGGATATAGAACATGTATCCTCTATACAACACAGTAAGAAAGTTCTGACTGGATATAGAACCTGTATCCTCTATACAACACAGTAAGAAAGTTCTGACTGGATATAGATCATGTATTCTCTATACAACACAGTAAGAAAGTTCTGACTGGATACAGAACATGTATCCTCTATACAACACAGTAAGAAAGTTCTGACTGGATATAGAACCTGTATCCTCTATACAACACAGTAAGAAAGTTCTGACTGGATATAGAACATGTATCCTCTATACAACACAGTAAGAAAGTTCTGACTGGATATAGAACCCGTATCCTCTATACAACACAGTAAGAAAGTTCTGACTGGATATAGATCATGTATTCTATATACAACACAGTAAGAAAGTTCTGACTGGATACAGAACATGTATCCTCTATACAACACAGTAAGAAAGTTCTGACTGGATATAGAACCTGTATCCTCTATACAACACAGTAAGAAAGTTCTGACTGGATATAGAACATGTATCCTCTATACAACACAGTAAGAAAGTTCTGACTGGATATAGAACCCGTATCCTCTATACAACACAGTAAGAAAGTTCTGACTGGATATAGATCATGTATTCTCTATACAACACAGTAAGAAAGTTCTGACTGGATACAGAACATGTATCCTCTATACAACATAGTAAGAAAGTTCTGACTGGATCAAGAACCTGTATCCTCTTTGCAACACAGTAAGAAAGTTCTGACTGGATATAGAACCTGTATCCTCTATACAACATAGTAAGAAAGTTCTGACTGGATATAGAACCTGTATCCTCTATACAACACAGTAAGAAAGTTCTGACTGGATACAGAACATGTATCCTCTATACAACACAGTAAGAAAGTTCTGACTGGGTATAGATCATGTATTCTCTATACAACACAGTAAGAAAGTTCTGACTGGATACAGAACATGTATCCTCTATACAACACAGTAAGAAAGTTCTGACTGGATATAGAACCTGTATCCTCTATACAACACAGTAAGAAAGTTCTGACTGGATATAGAACATGTATCCTCTATACAACACAGTAAGAAAGTTCTGACTGGATATAGAACCCGTATCCTCTATACAACACAGTAAGAAAGTTCTGACTGGATATAGATCATGTATTCTCTATACAACACAGTAAGAAAGTTCTGACTGGATACAGAACATGTATCCTCTATACAACACAGTAAGAAAGTTCTGACTGGATATAGAACCTGTATCCTCTATACAACACAGTAAGAAAGTTCTGACAGGATATAGAACATGTATCCTCTATACAACACAGTAAGAAAGTTCTGACTGGATATAGAACCCGTATCCACTATACAACACAGTAAGAAAGTTCTGACTGGATATAGATCATGTATTCTCTATACAACACAGTAAGAAAGTTCTGACTGGATACAGAACATGTATCCTCTATACAACATAGTAAGAAAGTTCTGACTGGATCAAGAACCTGTATCCTCTTTGCAACACAGTAAGAAAGTTCTGACTGGATATAGAACCTGTATCCTCTATACAACATAGTAAGAAAGTTCTGACTGGATATAGAACCTGTATCCTCTATACAACACAGTAAGAAAGTTCTGACTGGATATATAACCTGTATCCTCTATACAACACAGTAAGAAAGTTCTGACTGGATATAGAACCTGTATCCTCTATACAACACAGTAAGAAAGTTCTGACTGGATATAGAACATGTTTCCTCTATTCAACACAGTAAGAAAGTTCTGACTGGATATAGAACCTGTATCCTCTATACAACACAGTAAGAAAGTTCTGACTGGATATAGATCATGTATTCTCTATACAACACAGTAAGAAAGTTCTGACTGGATACAGAACATGTATCCTCTATACAACACAGTAAGAAAGTTCTGACTGGATATAGAACCCGTATCCTCTATACAACACAGTAAGAAAGTTCTGACTGGATATAGAACATGTATTCTCTATACAACACAGTAAGAAAGTTCTGACTGGATACAGAACATGTATCCTCTATACAACACAGTAAGAAAGTTCTGACTGGATATATAACCTGTATCCTCTATACAACACAGTAAGAAAGTTCTGACTGGATATAGAACCTGTATCATCTATAGAACACAGTAAGAAAGTTCTGACTGGATATAGAACATGTATCATCTATACAACACAGTAAGAACGTTCTGACTGGATATAGAACGTGTATCCTCTATACAACACAGTAAGAAAGTTCTGACTGGATACAGAACATGTATCCTCTATACAACACAGTAAGAAAGTTCTGACTGGATATAGAACCTGTATCCTCTATGCAACACAGTCAGAAAGTTCTGACTGGATATAGAACATGTATTCTCTATACAACACAGTAAGAAAGTTCTGACTGGATATAGAACCTGTATCCTCTATACAACACAGTAAGAAAGTTCTGACTGGATATAGAACATGTATCCTCTATGCAACACAGTAAGAAAGTTCTGACTGGATATAGAACATGTATTCTCTATACAACACAGTAAGAAAGTTCTGACTGGATATAGAACATGTATCCTCTATGCAACACAGTAAGAAAGTTCTGACTGGATATATAACCTGTATCCTCCATGCAACACAGTAAGAAAGTTCTGACTGGATATAGAACATGTATCCTCTATACAACACAGTAAGAAAGTTCTGACTGGATATAGATCATGTATTCTCTATACAACACAGTAAGAAAGTTCTGACTGGATACAGAACATGTATCCTCTATACAACACAGTAAGAAAGTTCTGACTGGATATAGAACCCGTATCCTCTATACAACACAGTAAGAAAGTTCTGACTGGATATAGAACATGTATTCTCTATACAACACAGTAAGAAAGTTCTGACTGTATACAGAACATGTATCCTCTATACAACACAGTAAGAAAGTTCTGACTGGATATATAACCTGTATCCTCTATACAACACAGTAAGAAAGTTCTGACTGGATATAGAACCTGTATCATCTATAGAACACAGTAAGAAAGTTCTGACTGGATATAGAACATGTATCATCTATACAACACAGTAAGAACGTTCTGACTGGATATAGAACGTGTATCCTCTATACAACACAGTAAGAAAGTTCTGACTGGATACAGAACATGTATCCTCTATACAACACAGTAAGAAAGTTCTGACTGGATATAGAACCTGTATCCTCTATGCAACACAGTCAGAAAGTTCTGACTGGATATAGAACATGTATTCTCTATACAACACAGTAAGAAAGTTCTGACTGGATATAGAACCTGTATCCTCTATACAACACAGTAAGAAAGTTCTGACTGGATATAGAACATGTATCCTCTATGCAACACAGTAAGAAAGTTCTGACTGGATATAGAACATGTATTCTCTATACAACACAGTAAGAAAGTTCTGACTGGATATAGAACATGTATCCTCTATGCAACACAGTAAGAAAGTTCTGACTGGATATATAACCTGTATCCTCCATGCAACACAGTAAGAAAGTTCTGACTGGATATAGAACATGTATCCTCTATGCAACACAGTAAGAAAGTTCTGACTGGATATAGAACATGTATCCTCTATACAACACAGTAAGAAAGTTCTGACTGGATATAGAACCCGTATCCTCTATACAACACAGTAAGAAAGTTCTGACTGGATATAGATCATGTATTCTCTATACAACACAGTTAGAAAGTTCTGACTGGATACAGAACATGTATCCTCTATACAACACAGTAAGAAAGTTCTGACTGGATATAGAACCTGTATCCTCTATACAACACAGTAAGAAAGTTCTGACTGGATATAGAACATGTATTCTCTATACAACACAGTAAGAAAGTTCTGACTGGATACAGAACATGTATCCTCTATACAACACAGTAAGAAAGTTCTGACTGGATATAGAACCTGTATCCTCTATACAACACAGTAAGAAAGTTCTGACTGGATATAGAACCTGTATCCTCTATACAACACAGTAAGAAAGTTCTGACTGGATATAGAACATGTATCCTCTATACAACACAGTAAGAACGTTCTGACTGGATATAGAACGTGTATCCTCTATACAACACAGTAAGAAAGTTCTGACTGGATACAGAACATGTATCCTCTATACAACACAGTAAGAAAGTTCTGACTGGATATAGAACCTGTATCCTCTATGCAACACAGTAAGAAAGTTCTGACTGGATATAGAACATGTATCCTCTATACAACACAGTAAGAAAGTTCTGACTGGATATAGAACCCGTATCCTCTATGCAACACAGTAAGAAAGTTCTGACTGGATATTGAACCTGTATCCTCTATGCAACACAGTAAGAAAGTTCTGACTGGATATAGAACATGTATCCTCTATACAACAGAGTAAGAAAGTTCTGACTGGATATAGAACATGTATCCTCTATACAACACAGTAAGAACGTTCTGACTGGATATAGAACCTGTATCATCTATGCAACACAGTAAGAAAGTTCTGACTGGATATAGAACATGTATCCTCTATACAACACAGTAAGAACGTTCTGACTTGATACAGAACCTGTATCCTCTATACAACACAGTAAGAAAGTTCTGACTGGATATAGAACATGTATCCTCTATGAAACACAGTAAGAAAGTTCTGACTGGATATAGAACGTGTATCCTCTATACAACACAGTAAGAAAGTTCTGACTGGATATAGAACCTGTATCCTCTATGCAACACAGTAAGAAAGTTCTGACTGGATATAGAACATGTATTCTCTATACAACACAGTAAGAAAGTTCTGACTGGATATAGAACCTGTATCCTCTATACAACACAGTAAGAAAGTTCTGACTGGATATAGAACATGTATCCTCTATGCAACACAGTAAGAAAGTTCTGACTGGATATAGAACATGTATTCTCTATACAACACAGTAAGAAAGTTCTGACTGGATATAGAACATGTATCCTCTATGCAACACAGTAAGAAAGTTCTGACTGGATATATAACCTGTATCCTCCATGCAACACAGTAAGAAAGTTCTGACTGGATATAGAACATGTATCCTCTATGCAACACAGTAAGAAAGTTCTGACTGGATATAGAACATGTATCCTCTATACAACACAGTAAGAAAGTTCTGACTGGATATAGAACCCGTATCCTCTATACAACACAGTAAGAAAGTTCTGACTGGATATAGATCATGTATTCTCTATACAACACAGTAAGAAAGTTCTGACTGGATACAGAACATGTATCCTCTATACAACACAGTAAGAAAGTTCTGACTGGATATAGAACCTGTATCCTCTATACAACACAGTAAGAAAGTTCTGACTGGATATAGAACATGTATCCTCTATACAACACAGTAAGAAAGTTCTGACTGGATATAGAACCTGTATCCTCTATACAACACAGTAAGAACGTTCTGACTGGATATAGAACGTGTATCCTCTATACAACACAGTAAGAAAGTTCTGACTGGATACAGAACATGTATCCTCTATACAACACAGTAAGAAAGTTCTGACTGGATATAGAACCTGTATCCTCTATGCAACACAGTAAGAAAGTTCTGACTGGATATAGAACATGTATCCTCTATACAACACAGTAAGAAAGTTCTGACTGGATATAGAACCCGTATCCTCTATGCAACACAGTAAGAAAGTTCTGACTGGATATTGAACCTGTATCCTCTATGCAACACAGTAAGAAAGTTCTGACTGGATATAGAACATGTATCCTCTATACAACAGAGTAAGAAAGTTCTGACTGGATATAGAACATGTATCCTCTATACAACACAGTAAGAACGTTCTGACTGGATATAGAACCTGTATCCTCTATGCAACACAGTAAGAAAGTTCTGACTGGATATAGAACATGTATCCTCTATACAACACAGTAAGAACGTTCTGACTGGATACAGAACCTGTATCCTCTATACAACACAGTAAGAAAGTTCTGACTGGATATAGAACATGTATCCTCTATGAAACACAGTAAGAAAGTTCTGACTGGATATAGAACGTGTATCCTCTATACAACACAGTAAGAAAGTTCTGACTGGATATAGAACCTGTATCCTCTATGCAACACAGTAAGAAAGTTCTGACTGGATATAGAACATGTATCCTCTATACAACACAGTAAGAAAGTTCTGACTGGATATAGAACCCGTATCCTCTATACAACACAGTAAGAAAGTTCTGACTGGATATAGAACATGTATCCTCTATACAACACCGTAAGAACGTTCTGACTGGATATAGAACCTGTATCCTCTATACAACACAGTAAGAAAGTTCTGACTGGATATAGAACCTGTATCCTCTATACAAGACAGTAAGAAAGTTCTGACTGGATATAGAACCTGTATCCTCTATACAACACAGTAAGAAAGTTCAGACTGGATATAGAACGTGTATCCTCTATACAACACAGTAAGAAAGTTCTGACTGGATATATAACATGTATCCTCTATACAACACAGTAAGAAATTTCTGACTGGATATAGAACCTGTATCCTCTATACAACACAGTAAGAAAGTTCTGACTGGATATAGAACCTGTATCCTCTATACAACACAGTAAGAAAGTTCTGACTTGATATAGAACCTGTATCCTCTATACAACACAGTAAGAAAGTTCTGACTGGATATAGAACATGTATCCTCTATGCAACACAGTAAGAAAGGTCTGACTGGATATAGAACCTGTATCCTCTATACAACACAGTAAGAAAGTTCTGACTGGATATAGAACATGTATCCTCTATGCAGCACAGTAAGAAAGTTCTGACTGGATACAAGGAAAGCAACGCGAGGTTTGTTTGGGCGTTTGAATAGTTTTGATTGAAAACATATTTTATTCATTTAAGAAAGGGATTGGGCAGAAGTAATAAAACTTATAGAACTCAACATTTTGAATCATTACATGAATGTTATACACCATGAAAAGTGATAATTGTTTTTGTGACATCGAAGGTCAAAGGTCAAGGTCACTAGATGTGGTCAAGGTCACCGGTTCTGAAATCATTAACTAACTTTTTTTCCAAGAATGTTTAAAGACTTTATATTTATATACATAACTTTCTTCTTATACACCTGTGGAATTTTTGGGCATGTTCCCATTCAAGGTCACAGGTCAAGGTCACGGTACACGATAACATGAAAAACATTGTGCTGCCAGGCTCCTTTTAGGTATATATCAATAATAATAATAATAATAATAGTATATTTATAATGCGCACATATCCATGCACAATGCATGCTCAAGGCGCTACACAATTATTACCCTGAAGGAACCATACTTTCGGTTCTGCCTATGAAGCGCTCCGCGCGACCGATTAGGTCCATACGTTCCCATGTCCAGATAACTATGGATGAAGACCAAAATTTGAAAAGTAATGATCACAGCATGGTCATGACTTAAGTATGCACTTGCGTATAGGCTTGTTTTTTACTTTGAACACTTTGGATCATTATATCATTGTTATACACAATGAAAAATAATCATTGATTGTGTGACATTGAAGGTCAAAGGTCAATGTCACGAGATATGGGTCAAGGCAATCTTCACCCTTTGATCAAATTTTATCAGAATTAGGTTTTGAGAACAAACTTGTGTAAAGTGACCCCAGCTTGTAGGTCATAAAGTCAACCCATTTTATTGGGCTGTGGAGAAAGCATAACGGGAAAGGTGAAACCCTCGGTTTCGGAGCTGCTCTGCTGTTGCGGTGTCCCGCAAACGCTAATCTAGTATTTGATACAGATACAAAGTATTCATTTAATGTTTGAACTTTCTCAAAATCTGTGAAAACAGACGGTTTGTTTTGACGGTTTCCCAGAGTTTTCAGTTGCAAGAGATGGTATGAGTCTCAATGACGTAGAACCTTTCAACAAGTAATTACACGTCTTCCAATACCAAGTTATATGAGTAGACTGAGATGATACAAAAATCCAAAGTTAAAAAGTTGAAGCAGAAGTCTTCGTTGGCTACTCTCATAACATTATTACGTTGTTCCTTTGCTGTTTGTATGCAAAACGGTCGGAAGTAGTCAGTGAACGAAATGCCTATTTCCTTAAACGTTCTCCTTTTCGAATTTCGCAGTCAAATCAAGGTTTATCATGAGCCTGAGATCTTCTTGTAACATCAAGGTAGGGATACATGTAATTTATTAGAAGGGATGTAAATAATGAACAAGCAGCATCAACATTAGACGATATTGAGAATAAACTCTCCCAATTTGTTTCCTTAATCATAATATTTAATGCATCGTAATCACCATATTTATATAACCAAACCCGTTTCTTGTACACCATGCGTAGGTTTACAAAGTATGAAATATTCACATATGTTCTTTTATGATCACCTGCGTCTTTTATAGGACAAGTCTCGGGTATAATAATAGGATCGATCAAAGAGGAGGAATTAGACGTAACTATTGTTGGTTCGTTTATGACATTCAACAGGTTGTAGTTAGTAATAAGATCACGTAAGTTGTGGTATTGAGTATTTAAAAGATCCTGGTTGAAATCTCCTAGCCAAAACAATGTGGTCAAATATGCCAAGAGCTGAAGTTATTGAATTATGTAGTACATTCCCAAAATAAGAGCCGGTATTTGGGGGTCGATATGATACACTTAATATGTTTTGGGCAGAAAGAACTGAAACTACATCGTTTCACACATGAGTTTGTCTAGGTCGTGTGTTCATCTTACATGCAACATTTCATAAATATATACTATTTTTCCGCCACCAAAAACATTTTCTATCCCATCTAAATGGGGTTTGATAGTGGACAATTAACAGCTCACTTGTTTCGACTGAACAATATGAATGTCATTCTGTAAAAACACAAAATATCAAAGTGAGATATATCATTAAGGATGTTTGACAATTTATGTCTAATACTCCTGACATTAAGATGGAATACTATTTTCGTGTATGTTATGTAGTCGTTAATTGGATAGTATATCCCAAATATATGCAGTACTCACACGATGAAAACACAATCTGACCTACCCGTAGCAAGATGAACAACAATAACTAGAAGCAGTAAGACAGTCGCCATCTTCGTAAAAATTGACAAACCCAATGTTCCGCTCTCCTGCACAGAGTTGCATATTTGTTCGTTATATTGCTGTGCATATCCACATAAACCTGTTTATTTTGTCGACAACCATGCATCGATGCATATATATTGCACGGTTGGAGGGATACACTTGGGATACACGAAACAGGTAGAGGGGCTCTCTCTCTCTCTCTCTCTCTCTCTCTCTCTCTCTCTCTCTCTCTCTCTCTCTCTCTCTCTCTCTCTCTCTCTCTCTCTCTCTCTTTCTTACATATGAACTTATGAAAATGAAGCCTGTTGATTCTAAAGTAGTAAAAATACCTCAGAAGATCACATGTGTTATTTGACTGTGAATTTGTCAAAACCTTTTCGCTTGACAGTTGAACATTCCCAAATACTCATCTTCAATGGAATATTACACTAACAAAATTAATTTTATAACTCCCTGTTATGAAAATGTATATTATCTCAACTAACATTAAATAACCAAATTTGATTATTTTTGGGTCATTTAGTTAGCATTCAGTTCAAATACGGTTACTTCTCTTCCCTTCTCGTCACTCCCGGGAGTTTAAAGAAGTTTCAAGACCTTGTTGGAAAAGTGGTGTGTTCAGATAAGAGGCAGACTAGAAGCAGTTACGACTATTCAGTTTGAGGGAAGCACTGGCACCCTTGCATTTGGATAAAACAATATAAAACTCAATTGCATCGATTCAACATCTGCCATCACTGCCTCTCGACCGATCATTCTACATTCAAGAAACTCTCAATTAAATCTGAACTGATTAATTGTCTGAATAATATAATTTAAATAATAACAATAATAAGACGTGTTCGTGTTTCATTTGCTGGTTTCCTCTGGGGACTTATTTGACTAACTGTGAGTGAGTTGGGGTTTAAAGCCGCTCTCAAGAGTATTTCACTTATATCGCGGCTGCTAGTAGTATGGCAGGGAGAAAGCCCGCAACGCCATGTGCCTATGCATTGCGGTGAAACCTGCGAGCATCGACTGGAACTAGCGAACAATTTGACTAATTGTAACATCACACATTAAAACACTAAATCATATAATACTTCTAGCAAAAAGATAATCTATATGCCGAGTGTTAAACAACATGTTCTTTTTCCTTATGTATTTACAAATATAAAAAGAAACCTGCAGAAAAAATAACTGCTGTCTTCAGTGACAGATGCAATCATATCCCCACCATTACAAGCGCCAGTAAAATATGTTATATATCTGTATATATATCCCTGAGATATTTAGTACTGGGCATATCATACAAATACATAAAGGGAAAGGGAAAAGTAAATCTGACCCCTCAAACTATCGTGGGATAGCCCTTACTTCTACCATAGGCAAACTATTTGAGCGTCTCATTTTGTCTAGAATTGAAAGGTGGGTTTCACTCAAGCTAGTGAACATTCCTCGTCGACTTCAGTTTGGTTTCCGTAAGCACCTTGGAGCCGATACAGCAGCACTGACCCTGACAGAGACGATATCATACTTCAGAGAGAGGAAATCTCCAGTTTTGTGTGTGTTTCTCGATAACGAAAAGGCATTTGATCGTGTCTGGCTGGATGGGTTGTTTTTTAAATTGTATAATCTTGGCATAAGAGGTAAAATCTGGAGATTGCTTCGAAATTCATATTTGTCAATGCAATCTTGTGTTTCTTATGCTGGTTTTCAATCTGATGTGTTTAGAATTTGTCAAGGTGTTGGACAGGGGAGAGTGATTTCAGCGTGGCATTTTAGTTTGTACATCAACGACCTGATCCAAAGCTTAGACAACTCAGGTTTAGGTCTTCAGCTTCCATGGGGACATTGTCCAGGTATTCTTCTTGCTGATGATACTACTTTAACTTCTAGCAATCCACGTAACTCCCAGGCACTCCTTGAAATTGTGCATGATTATGGCTTGAAGTGGAAGTTGAAGTTTAACGTCAGTAAAAGTGCCTTGCTTGTATTCAATGCAGATAGATATCTTACACCACTTAGCTTATATCTTGGCTCAATGTCAATCCCCTTAAAGCAATCGGTTGCGTTTGCTGGAGTTCATTTGTCTACATGTAATAGGTCGTATGATAGAACCATGTCCTCGTGTGAAAAGGCTCGAAAACTGGTAAATATGTATCATGACCTTGGGCTATGCTATGGTTCAATCAATCCAGTCTGTGCTTGTCGCATATGGAATAATGTCATCTTGCCATGTGCATTATATGGTTGTACAGTATGGAGCAGATTAACATCAAGAGAATTGGAGATATTGGAGTCAGTGCAGAGGTCTTTCTGCAAAAAGATACAAGGTCTGCCCAAACGCACTGCGTCTCCTGTGGGTTTAGATACTCTGGGTTTACTGCCTGTTCAAGGGTATATAGAAAAAGCATGTTTGCTAATGTTTGGTAGATTATGTCGTCTAGATAATGCCTATGCTGTTAAACAATTATTCCTTCATCTTCTCTTTGAATGTAGGTGTATGGCCAACATCGATAAATCCAAGTCACCTATTTTGTACATGGTTTCACTTTTAGACAAGTACAATTTGTTTGGCGTTCTTGACACATATATCGCAACAGGTGTTTCATGCTCTAATGCCCCTATTTCACTACGACCCGAATTGCCACGAATCGCCACGAATTGGAAAATTTGCACTTTCGTGAACATTCGTAGATAATTCGTAATTGATTCGTGATATTCGTAATTGATTCCTAGTTGATTCGGCAACATTCTTGTAATTCGTGGCATTCGTGGAAAAATTTGTGTTTATCAAACGATTTTCACGAATCATCTACGAATTTCAGATGTTCGTATTTAATTCGGGACGTTCGTAACAACTTCGTAAACAATTCTTGGAAATTCGTTGTTGATAATTTTGATGTTCTCATCCCGAATTAACCCCGAAGCATCTACGAACTATCGTAAACTATTCGTACTTGATTCGTGATATCGTATCTTATTCGTGGAAATTCGTAGTACATTCGTGACTGTGTCTTAATCATTTCGTACAATTCGTAGACAATTCGTAAAGAATTCGTACATGTTTCGTAGGTTTTTAGCATGAAAAGCTACGAATGTTCGTAAACATTTCGTACAAGTGTAAATGCTATTCACGAATTTTGCCGAATGCTCACGAATATTCACGAATTTATGCAGCCACCTATTCGTGGTGATTCGTGGCAATTCGGGTCGTAGTGAAATAGGGGCATACAGCAAAATGGAGTGATATTGTTAAATCTAAAATTTGTCAATCTTATGAGAGGTTGCTGTGTCATCATATAACAGTGAGAGAGGATCTATCTAGATATCACCTAATCAGAGAGCCTTGTAAACCCAGCAGATTATGGGAACTTGCCTTAATTAATAAGCATACAATTTTCAATATCTCTCATATTATTCATGTTGGCTGTACAAAGATTGAATCCAGAGAGTGTATATGTGGAATGGTAGCTTGTGATATTGTTAAACATGTTATACTATCATGTACAATTTTTAATGATTTGAGAAATGACATGTTTGAAAGGATTTGTGATATCATACCAATATCTGATTTTGTTGAATTTTGTGAAAATGATGATGATGAAATTATTGTTGATTTGCTTGGTGGTTCCTGTACATCACTGGGAAAATTAAATATGACAGAATGGGAGAAGGTGATGATATTAGTGTCAGACTTTATGACTGTCTGTCACTCTCGATTGTTTTCAAAATTAATTGTTCATTGATTCACTGTATATTTAACTTGTGATGTTGCTTTGATATGTAACAATCTTCATTTTTTGGAGGAAATAAAGTTGATCTATCGATCTATCTATCTATCCCCACCATTACAAGCGCCAGTAAAATATGTTACCATCACTATCAATCTACCCTCTCTAGCTACTTCCCTGCCCTCCAAAATTATTTTTGATTTTTGACAACAATAAACTAATGCCATGTATATGTTTGCTTTATATATATATATATATATATATTCTATTTACCAAGAGTTGAAATGATCCTCGTTGTGGAAACTCAACCCTAACACCCCAACTATTCTCCTAGTAGGACGGGTCCCGGTTTTTGCTCCTGTTTGAGTCCCAAAGCAACTTCCAAAAATAACATTTTGACAACATTATGGCGCATGAATCTGTGTTCGTGCAAATTAGAGCCATAATGTTTAATTTTAACGCATAGCATATATAGGGGCACTATCTCTCGACATTGCCTATTTCCAATGTGATACTTAATTTTAGGTCGGTTATTTTTACTATATGATGTATTCTGCAATGTGGATACATGGCATCAAAAACTTTGTCATTTACAAATGAACGTTCTACTATCTGTTCATTCCTACGCAATATATTAAAAGAAATGGACATATACACCCAATACCAAAAGAAACTTTGCATCTCAGTTGATAGTATCATATGTATGTTTTTCAATTTCAAATATTTCAAGTTTTGGACATACTAAAACTGAAATGTAATGGCGTATTGTCATCAGTCAAATATTTTTTTCAGAAGTTTTTAATTTTTTTTACAAAGAATGAAATTTAAAAAAAATAAAAAAAATAAAACTTTTAATTTTGACAAGACACACATGTTAAGCGACTAACGCACTACTGAAACAGTTTCTGATGTTAAAAGTCCGTTGATATTACCCATTAGCAAAGACCACCGAGTACGAGACCACCACCGAATCACAGACGAATTGATCAAACACATTTTGATACCCCTCGTATGTTGATGCGTCCAAACTTTTTATTTAAATAAACTTTTGAAATGAATATTTGCATACATCGAATGTAAAATTGAATAATTATTACAATACTTAAAAACCCAAATCCAATCGTTGCCTATTATGTGATTTATTAAGACAAGAAGATGGGTGCAAAGTTTCTTTTGGTATTGGGTTTACGACAGATTATTTTCAACTTAAAAAACTCAAAGTTTTTTTTTTTTTTTAAATTAGAACACACTTTCAAAATGTAATTTCTCGAAAACAAACGTTATGTTATGTACAACTCTCCATTACTTTAAAAATAAGACGATGACGTCACAAGTAAAATTACATATTCCAAAATATGTCCCCGAAATTCAAGATCTGTACAGTAGTTACAGGCCCGTCTGTCTTTTCACTGTCAACATGTTTTGCAGTGTAGACACGTTGTCTATGTTTTACCTGTATGTTACCTGTGACAGGTTAATGGATCAAACCGCTGTACGAAGACAGGTAACTGCTTCACAGAAAACATTGAAGTCACGCATGAGTGGGTTTGGAACATATTTTGTCATATGACCCTCGTTAGTGAAAATTATTAATTTGAGTTATGTAGAGACATAGGATCCGTTACTGCGTTATTGTCAGATCGGAATATGATTCTGCGGACACGGAGCAACTGAGAGAAAGAGAAACAGAGAAGGAGACGGAGAGACAAGATGGCGAGTGTGTGTACAGTATATCTAGTCATTTTAACAGGTCTCTACAGCAGCATCGAGTCAGGTCGTGGTGAGTACAAGATATTTCAATCAAAGAAGAAGACTACATTTCCAACTTAAATATTTCATTTATAATTTTATTGAATATTTAATATATATTTTAAATAAATTTATTTTTCAATATTGTATTACATCTTAACAAACCTAGAGTATCACCGAAACATCTCAACTTCATACATAAACAAGGTAGTCAGGATACGCGAAGTGACACAGTGTCTAGACTTTCAAGGCACTTGTCAACTTGTCAACTGCTCTAGAGTATAAACAACAAACTACAATACGAGTTGAACTTGCTTTCTTGTGGGATATGTTGTCTGCAGGATGAATGAGTATGAAGGCCTTAAATATACTTGTATCTCTAACTGTTATCTAATTTTGTCTGAATGAATACATTTCACAATCTGTTCTTGAACCTGACAGTCCACAGTCGTGCTAAATGGTCATCAATAGATGCATATTGTTTCATTATGTAAATAGATCATTGCTGTCTGATAGATGAATGTATGACGGTCTCAAATAAACTTATTTCTCTAAAGAAATTCTCTTTTGGTTGAATAATGAACTATATTTCAAGATAACCGCATAAAATATTTCTAAATGGTCATTCAATAAATGCATTATTCCATTGCGTAACAATTGAACATTTGCATTGTACTGTTATCTTATTTGAATGAGTCTCTTAGTCTCTATATCAAGCCTTTTTTAGAATGAACATTTAGAAATGTGATATTCGGTTACATAAATTTGCTCTTCAATAATGATTATAAAATATTTCTATATTGATAAGCAAGCAAGTCAAAATCTTTTTCCCTAAGAATGATGTCACTAGCTGATAAATCGTTTACTAGCTTGATCAATACAACAAATCCCTGTAATATGTTCATGTTTCTACAAATGCCATACGTGAATCTGCATCTGACTCAAACAGAACGTGACATGCAATCGTGGTATGTAGAGAAGATGACGAACAACTATTCTTAATTAAATATGTCAAATAGTTCTGGTTTGCAGTGTAACAGCTAGATACAGAAGGAACAAGAATAACTTTCAGTAGATAGACATGGCACATCCTAATAAACGCCGAACTAAGCACAAGATGAATGTGTTTATCTGTATAAACAAAAACTGAACAAATGCTTGATAACCCTGATAATGTGGACACATGTAAGGGTTAAGTTGTCGCTGTGACCCAGTGAAGCAATAAAACAATGAGTCTGCTAATAAGTCACACGCTCCATGCCCTCAGGCATAACAGTGACGGGACAGTCTTGTCAGGACGCTCTCGGTTCACGCTGACACGGGCACTACAGACGCAAATGTACAATACAGAGTAAAGTAAAATACTCCAAGAAAATATCGTTTGATTACAGACCAGTGACATCTTATTTTGGTTGCGAAGTTGCTTACTTATTCCAGATTCGATATTCGATTTCCCCATTTACTTTAACAGTGACCTGTGATCTAATCAAACATATATATAAACATTTTTATAGCGCCAATATCAAGCTTAGCTAAGCTGTGCAAAGGCGCTCTGTTTGTCATTGGATGTCACTGTTAACGACACTCTTTGTCTATCTCAGCTCCATTTGGAGTATGCATTCTTGCAGCCACTGGGTGTACCAAGTTAAATCAGCATGTTCATTCTTACGAGCTGTGTGGACTGGGACTCATAGTCACAGTTGCACGTTGCTGTACCTGCAACTAGGTGTCTGCACGTATTCATTTGGCCACCATCTGGTCATTTACCAATGGATTCGTGGGTTATTTTAAATGCACAGAGTTGTGTACTGTACACTAAAGGTTGTACACATAATGTTGACTCCAAGGTTTTTACACAGGTGGACTCGAACCCTGCACTTCAAGCTCGCTGGATTGCTAACCTGACGCCTTTGCCACTCGGCCACCGTGCCCCCTGCCTAAAACAACACTATGCTGATCATATATCAGAACCCTAATTAAATTATTCTAACGAAAAGTCAATGTCCTACCAAATGGTACTATTTTATGTGTCATAAAAATCAATAATGAATACAACAAATCAAACCACAGTTCACCATCACCATTATATTAGACCTCCTTAATAAGATGTTTGGCACTTGTTTGTATGACCATCGCCTTATAAAAACATAAATGTATGACCATCACCTTATAAAAACATAAATGTCAGTCTGTGAAAATTTAACAAATACTCTTACATGGCAGTGAAAATACTGCTTTTCACCCTTCATTGTAGTTAATATAGGAACATTAATAGATGTTTATCTTTCCAATAATGTGAAAGACATGGTTCAGTGAACTAACCCCTGCATTAAAAGGTGATGGTGAGTAAAGTTAACATATCAGATATTGATTAACGATGAGCATACAGCAATCGCAGGTAATCTACACTTAACTAAAGTCTGTATACATGTTACAGTGAACATCACAAATAATCTATACCTGCAAAGTTAAAGGCACAAGTGCACGCTTTTCGCATTCAAATAAGCTTTTTAAGGTCACACGAGGGCATATAAACGCACGTTAACGTCCTTTCGGTGCAATAGAATACTTATTAGTCTTTACAATTGACCTGCAGTCAATAATTAAAAAGTTGAGACGGCCGAAGCCACTCAGGGATATCACAAAAAGTAAAGGTCGCTAATGTGCAAAATGGGAAATATAGAGTGTAGAAAACGGCTTAACTAGGATTTCATTCAGCTCTTGCATATCCTTTATTCTCTTAACTGACAACAAAGATTGGATAGTCTTCATTAATAAGTAGCTGTAACTTCGCCGGTTTGTAATACGCAGTGTAAGCATTGTTGTTACATTAACGATAACGACTGCCTTTTTTGGTCATCGGGTTGTGTGCAATATCTTAATATTGCTGATAGTGTAGTTCATGCGGATTTAATGCAACGTTGCATTAATTACTTCCGGTCTTTTAAAGTTAACTTTAAAACCTAAATATGTACATATTTTGCAGATAACTTATAAAATACATTACCTGATGGTAAGTTGTTTGTAATATCGAGAGATGTGCATAATCCGGGCATTATTTATATTTTAAAACAATCTGCGTGCTACAGTGCCTTTAACTCTGTAAATGGTTGCGGTCAACGTGGCCATTACACGTAATAGATACCCTGCAAAGTTAAGTCTGTATATTTGTTTCATTGAACGTGGCCATCACACGTAATATATACCCTGCACAGTTAAGTCTGTATACATGTTGCAGTGAACGTGGCCATCACACGTAATATATACCCTGCACAGTTAAGTCTGTATATATGTTTCAGTGAACGTGGCCATCACACGTAATATATACCCTGCACAGTTAAGTCTGTATACATGTTGCAGTGAACGTGGCCATCACACGTAATATATACCCTGCATAGTAAAGTCTGTATACATGTTGCAGTGAACGTGGCCATCACACGTAATATATACCCTGCATAGTAAAGTCTGTATATATGTTTCAGTGAACGTGGCCATCACACGTAATATATACCCTGCACAGTTAAGTCTGTATATATGTTTCAGTGAACGTGGCCATCACACGTAATATATACCCTGCACAGTTAAGTCTGTATACATGTTTCAGTGAACGTGGCCATCACACGTAATATATACCCTGCACAGTTAAGTCTGTATACATGTTGCAGTGAACGTGGCCATCACACGTAATAGATACCCTGCATAGTTAAGTCTGTATACATGTTGCAGTGAACGTGGCCATCACACGTAATAGATACCCTGCATAGTTAAGTCTGTATACATGTTGCAGTGAACATGGCCATCACACGTAATATATACCCTGCATAGTTAAGTCTGTATACATGTTTCAGTGAACGTGGCCTTCCAGCAGAAAGCACTGACGTCATCCAGTTACGTGGGCGGATGGCCCCCTGGGAACGCAGTTGACGGGGACACGGACATTGACGGGGAACAGAGCACGTGCTTCTTCGCTTACTTCTCCCCCTCGGACTGGACTGTGGATCTGGGTCGGGATCATCAGCTCTACCACATCACAGTCTACATGGGCAGGGGCAGTGAGTAGTATGGGGCAACTTCAGCTACAGGGGCAGTGAGTAGTATGGGGCAACTTCAGCTACAGGGGCAGTGAGTAGTATGGGGCAACTTCAGCTGCTGTCATCGTTCTGGTTCCAACATAAAGATCTCCTAAACTATATGTAGTTACCTTTGAGTTACAACGAGACATGTAAACCAATCTATTACGATTCTTTCAGCACACATATTTTCAGGAACACGGCATCAACGTGCATATATGTATTATACATAAAACTTACTGTTGTTTTCCACACTTATTGTGGAGTGAAATTCAATCACGATACATGTAAAACCATTTCTTTACAATGTTCAAATCATTTCAAATGCATTTTATTTTATATATTGCATTGTCATAGTTGCAAACTGTGATCGTACCAGCGACCTTGACCTTTAGACATGTTTGTGACATTTGCGGTTTGCAAGACACCACCGTGTGCAACAGGAACCCTGCCCGGGCTAATATAAATGAGAGTAGGGCCAGTGCCAATCCTTCAGAGCCTGTGCCTTTAGATTCACTTCAGCCTCATTTGTCATGCCTACGTTGCCTGGTATTGTTGTAAGTCATGACCAAAAATAATTTGAAAAACGATTAAGTTAGTTCATCATATCCACTTTGTCAATACTTACAGCACGCATTGTGGAACCTTCCACTGACGTAGCTTAAACCGACTATCGGTTGCTACATGATGTTTCTATAACCATTCACTCCTGTACCCTTTTATTAGAGGAACACCGGACCGCCAACTCGAGCATAATCCTGGACAAGGACACGTCCCGTGTGTGTTACACGTTCCCCTCCACTATCACAGACAACCCCAAGAGTCTCACGTGTAACGGGACCGCCAGATTCCTGACCATCAAGAACCCGGGGGGAGACCGCAAAAAGGACGCCCTCTACCTTTGTGAGGTGGAAATATACGGTACTGAGAGATTAAAGTCGTATTCAAACATTGAAACTGGTATATGCAAACGTATCTGAGGAAGGCTACATCTGTCCTGTACAAAGTAAAAACAGGATATTGACCCACGACACAAAGTCACGTAAACACTGGGATGTTTTCAGTAAATATAACATAAAAAGGTAACGGTGGCAATAAAAGCAGTCCTTGTACAGGAGGATGTATTCGGCACTTCCGTAATTTGCTGCTGGTTGTAGATCTGTGTTTCAGATTAACGATACGATTTATAAGCTGGTTTGTTTGTTTGAATGATTCCCATAGTCAATATTATTAACGCTTTATGTAAGGCGTTCTCATAATATTAAAGTAGAAAATCTATAAAATCAACTACATTGTGCACAATGAGAAATACATTTAATTTCGTTAATTTATACATAATACTGAGTATTTACAAATGCGTTCTTCAAAGTTATATTGATCATAATCATACATGAAGTTTGTTGTTACATATTTGATCTGCCTATCGATATCTAATGTTGTCGACGTACTCCAGCCTGTAAGGACGGCACACACGGTCTGAACTGCGACCAGCTATGTCATTGTGACCGGTGTGACAGATGGACGGGGGAGTGTTCTGGCGAGTGTTCCCCGGGCTGGAAGGGCAAGAGGTGTGACTCGAGTAGGTTATTGAATTGATCAACACTATCGTGTTTACATTTACAGTATTTGAGTGTTGCATGTAGGCTTAAAAGTTACACTTGATGAAATTTTCAGTTCACACATGTCCAATCCAACTTCACAGCACTGTTGATCACTAACAAATTAGGTTCAGCAACAGTAAGCAAGGCCGACGACTGGATGAGTGATATTCTAAATTAACTGGTATCATTCCCAGTTCAAAAACACAGGTTTAAGGTTCCTCCATTGTGTTGTTTGGGGTTACATATGCTAAACGTTATAAATACGGTTATTTTATCGAGAAGTACTGGCTGTTGCTGAAAATTGCCATTTTGATTTTAGTCGGCTCAGTATATCGACGATATAAAGGTAAAAGTATCGATTTCTGATCGAAAACCGGACAATGCACTTCGGATGGCACGCGTCAATTTGTCAAACGTAATTTTGGAAACTTATTTACAACAGACTAAAAGGAAACTCTAAGTTGATAATGTTTAATAAGCCATATAACTACTGTGCATGTAAAAGGAACGTGTAGTTTCGGTTTCAGCACAAGTATAATGATGTTACTCGATTCAATTGGAAACAATAATTATTATATATTTGTCGATTGGGATGAATATGCAAGTTTAGTGAACGTATTTGAACTGATATCAGCACATATTGTATGTCAGCATATAATAAAGGCAAATAAAATTTTGTAAAACACAATGGATGTACCTTTAAGATGAAAATATCCAGATGTTTCTATTTTCATCAAGCAGCCAATCACAGACATGCGAGATGAGACAGCCAATCACAGACATGCGAGATGAGACAGCCAATCACAGACATGTGAGATGAGACAGGTGTCAGTCTGAATGTTAAATCGTAACGCATTTTACCTTTTCAGCATGCAGTCCCGATACATATGGAATCAACTGTCAGTCCAAATGCGCAAAGAGGAACTGCGCATCTATTGCAGCGTCATGTGACCGCTTCACCGGGTCATGTGAGGGGTGGTGTCTGCCTGGATGGCAGGGTGGCGATTGTATTACTCGTGAGTAGCTCGCCTCGTTACTCGGGCATCGAGAACTCTCACACTCATCAATCTACAGTTCACACAACAATTTAAACAATACACTGCTAACATTATATGTGTGTATAGGGAAGATTCGTGCCTTTGATATGTGAAATATGTTTACATACTTTCAACCATTTAGAAACAATGACGCGTGTAAAACACATATTACAATTTGTGACTACATCTCGTAACTTGTAATTTTTTTTTCTATATTATTTTTGTACATGAATATGTTAATCCAATTAAATACTGAAAATATCATCGTTTACCCCTTTTTGATTTTTCTCACTGAACCGTAATTGTTATCTTTCATATTTCATACACTTTTAATATCGTAAGTGTAGACGCAAACAATGTGATATGGTCAAACAATGTGATATACTCAAACAATGTGATATAGTCAAACAATGTGATATAGTCAAACAATGTGATATAGTCAAACAATGTGACATAGTCAAACAATGTGATATAGTCAAACAATGTGATATATAGTCAAACAATGTGATATAGTCAAACAATGTGATATAGTCAAACAATGTGATATAGTCAAACAATGTGACATAGTCAAACAATGTGATATGGTCAAAGAATGTGATATGGTCAAACAATGTGATATAGTCAAACAATGTGATATAGTCAAACAATGTGATATGGTCAAACAATGTGATATGGTAAAACAATGTGATATATTCAAACAATGTGATATAGTCAAACAATGTGATATGGTCAAACAATGTGATATAGTCAAACAATGTGATATAGTCAAACAATGTGACATAGTCAAACAATGTGATATGGTCAAACAATGTGACATAGTCAAACAATGTGATATAGTCAAACAATGTGACATAGTCAAACAATGTGATATGGTCAAACAATGTGATATGGTCAAACAATGTGATATAGTCAAAATATGTGATATAGTCAAACAATGTGATATAGTCAAACAATGTGATAAAGTCAAACAATGTGACATAGTCAAACAATGTGACATAGTCGAACAATGTGATATAGTCAAACAATGTGACATAGTCAAACAATGTGATATAGTCAAACAATGTGATATAGTCAAACAATGTGATATAGTCAAACAATGTGACATAGTCAAACAATGTGATATGGTCAAACAATGTGATATGGTCAAACAATGTGATATAGTCAAACAATGTGATATAGTCAAACAATGTGATATGGTCAAACAATGTGATATAGTCAAACAATGTGATATAGTCAAACAATGTGACATAGTCAAACAATGTGATATGGTCAAACAATGTGATATTGTGAAACAATGTGATATAGTCAAACAATGTGATATAGTCAAACAATGTGACATAGTCAAACAATGTGATATGGTCAAACAATGTGATATGGTCAAACAATGTGATATAGTCAAACAATGTGATATAGTCAAACAATGTGATATGGTCAAACAATGTGATATGGTCAAACAATGTGATATAGTCAAACAATGTGATATAGTCAAACAATGTGATATAGTCAAACAATGTGATATAGTCAAACGATGTGATATAGTCGAACAATGTGACATAGTCGAACAATGTGACATAGTCGAACAATGTGACATAGTCGAACAATGTGACATAGTCAAACAATGTGACATAGTCAAACAATGTGATAAAGTCAAACAATGTGATATAGTCAAACAATGTGATATAGTCAAACAATGTGATATATAGTCAAACGATGATTTATGTATTTGATCACTGAATCTTTGGGCAATTTCGAAAACCAAAACGTCTTAAAAAGTTATGTTCCTTTAAACATGTTCATAATTTTCACGTAAACGAACGAATGTTTAGCTTAAATGTTCTTTCAATTTCTTTAAAAGTGTTTGATATGATAAAATCATAAGGAGTTACACTACAGGTGTTTTCGATTGTTTCACACTAAAGTGACATAGACAGCCTAAGCCACATTGTGTCTATGTTTCAGCATGCAATAACCCCTACTATGGACGAAACTGCTCACGAATATGCTCCGACAGAAACTGCTTAGGGGAGACGTCATGTGATCACGTGACTGGGTCATGTGACCTCGGGTGTCTGGAGGGCTGGACAGGAAGCAGGTGTCTCGACGGTACCAGTCGTTCTGTTGATTGCTACTTGATGAACATAACCAAGCTCTTCTGAGTTATGGGCATGGTATTGTAAACACCTGAATGTACCACAACCAAACAGTCATCTTTTATGATAATCCACTTGAAGAATTGCAAATTAAATATTGCATGCGCCATGCTAAAGTTATGAGAAAAGGTTTGCTTATTGCAAAGTGATACAATGCATAATATTTTATAAATCTCTATACTCAGTAAGTTATCAATATGTTTAAACTAAGGTTTTGCCAGTTCATAACAACAAGGCAGAATTTCCCTATGTTAACAGAATGCACAAACGAGAGATACAGTTACAATTGCAACATGTCCTGTAGCGACCGGAAGTGTATTAACAACACGCTGTCATGTGACCGCATCAATGGATCATGTGACACGTACTGTCTTCCGGGCTGGCAAGGAGACGACTGCACACAGGGTAAGAAGAACTTGTATTTATTTTCACCTCCAAAAAACATGTCTTGGGATTTCATTTTCAAATATTTTGATTAAAACACGACTTTGATGAATCCTAAATGCACCAATGAACCAAAACCTAGCAAATAAAAACATATTAGATAAATTAAACAACAAGTTGTATATAGTAAATAACATGTGTCTGCAGATTGCGATACTGACGTATACGGAGCAAACTGCTCACAGATTTGTACTGACAGGAACTGCTTCGGGGACACGAGTTGTGATCACGTGACCGGTTTGTGTGAAAATGGCTGCATGGCTGGATGGAGTGGACCAACCTGTCTGGAAGGTCGGCCGATCTTCTGAATCCAAATTCATCATTGTGTTTCTGTATAAACAAAGTTAAAATTGAAGGTTTAAATATCCCAGATATCACTCACCCATGAAGATATCGCTGTTTATTAAAATTCAATGACATGTGACTTTCTGACAAATAAGTGCCACATCAATTTTGTAAATGAGATCGTTTATGTTATTTTTCAATCTAATGCCAAATCAATGGTTTTCTATAACTCTAATAATTTGTTCTATCACAGAGTGCAGTAATGGAACGTACGGCATGAACTGCAACATGTCCTGTGATGAGCGGAAGTGTGCTGACGACACGCTGTTATGTGACCTCGTAACAGGGTCATGTGACACCTACTGTCTACCCGGCTATCAGGGCGTGGACTGCACCCAGGGTGAGATACTCGTTTCCTAACTGAACTATCGTCTTTAAAGATTAATATTTATTATCATTTATAAAAATCGTTCATTTCATAGCCAGGTTCCAATTATCGGTTCATGATTGCAAGAAGGGTATGCAGGTACATTGTAGTCAAAACTTATATTATGATGAAAATTATTATTCCAAAGTCTTTCTTTCAATCCTGATAGAATAATTGTTAATCACTTGGTTTAGAGGTTTGATTTCCAATCATGCTTTATTCCCATTATCAGTTTATTCTTTACTTTCTTTTGTAGAATGTCAAGTCGATAACTATGGAGCAAACTGCTCTCAATTATGTTCAGAAAGGAATTGTTACGGAAACTCATCTTGTGATCACGTGACAGGGTCATGTGACTCGGGTTGTGATAGAGGATGGATCGGTGACGTGTGCAGAGAAGGTGAGAGTAAAGCAGTGTATATTCCTTAAACCTTACTCCAGTTAAAGCATGCATCCACTGTAAACCATCTACCCATCCAATTATTGTTTGAGACAATAACATTATCATTAAGATTTTTCTGACAGGATGTGGAAATGACACTTACGGATTTAACTGCAACAGTTCCTGTCAAGACCGGAAGTGCTTGGATGATAATGGAACATGTGACCGCTTTAACGGGTCATGTGATGCTGGCTGTCTTCCTGGCTGGTCCAAAGAAGACTGTAGAGAGAGTAAGTAGGAACTTGTAGTTAATAATATTGTATCTACTCCCAGATGTTGCAAAATGTTTGAGGACATTAATGTCGAGCTGGCGGTTACATTGTTTTTTTCAAACTGCATTTAAACTATGGCCTATCACTACCGTTTTAATAAATGTTTAAAATATTGTTTTACAGTGTGTGCCCTCGGATCATACGGTGAAAACTGTTCAAACCTCTGTGATGAAAGACATTGTCTGGGTGAGTCCAGCTGTGATCACGTGACCGGATCATGTGACACGGGATGTACGAATGGTTGGACGGGACTCGACTGTCGTGAAGGTGAGTTGTGTATTATATATCTCAAAAAGGCAAAATACAGAGAGGAAAAATAAATGATACTCTGTTATCGTTCCGTTTTAGTCCCTAGTGATGCTAAGTATAAATAAATTGGACTGACAAAATCTTTGATGCAGTTATGATGATTTATTTGAATACCAAAACAATAAGCCTTATGACCATGGACATATAAAGAACGCAACTAAAAACGCATTAAGTTATTGTGTTCATACAAAACTGGTTCAAATTTACTATCTTATGTAGTTAAAGTAACTGTTTGGCCTTGAAAATATTCCTTGACCTTGACCTTTACACCATAGTATTTGTTCATTGGATTCTACTTTTATCCGATTTTGATTATAATCTATTCATGTACAGAATGCAGCACAGACACATACGGACTCAACTGTTCCTTGTCCTGCTCAGACCGGAAGTGCTCCGACAGCTCTGCGTCATGTGACCGCTTCACAGGGTCATGTGATGCCGGATGTCGACCAGGCTGGAAGGGGAAAGACTGCACGCGGGGTGAGGTTATACCGTTTAGTAGACACACTGAACGTCTGAATAATGCACTATGGATAAACATGTAACTTATTTAGTGTTGCAGATATTTTCACTGCCGACTTGTACTTCATGCACACGGTTACATTCTCTATGCTCGGCTATTCCTCTTTGACGTTATTGTTATGTTCTATATCGTAATCCTAAACAGCTTAATGATTGTATGTAGTTTGCCTTTCATGTCGTGTGTATAATTGTACATCAAACTTACGTTTATTGTACTGTATGATTCACAGCAATACTATCCAAATGGTGTTAAAACCCCATCATTCGATTACAAACGTTTTCTCATTCACGTTCATAATATTCTTACTGTATCTACAGAGTGTGACAATCTCAGTTACGGAATCCTCTGTGTGAAGTCATGTGACCAGAGAAACTGTCTCAGCGAGTCCTCCTGCAATCACGTGACGGGAACATGTGACGTCGGCTGCGCAAGTGGATGGAGCGGAAATGACTGTCGCATTCGTACGTAAGAACAGGATTATATCTTATACTGATCTCTTAGCTACTATTTAGGTGGACAAGTTTCATGTATGAAGCAATTCACTTTTATAACAGCATTTGAGTGTAGATTTTATGTGTTTCATTAACTGCTTATATAAGTAGTCTTTAACTGCTAAAACTATTTGGTATTGCCCACGATCGTTATGCTTAACGTTAAACCGTTATGAGTTTATGAGAATCACTGTTTACCTATCTATTGCAGCATGTCAGGGCGGAACATACGGACACAGTTGCAACATGTCCTGCTCAACAAGGAAGTGCAGCATTATGCCCGCGTCATGTGACCGCTTCACCGGGTCATGTGACCTCGATTGTCTGCCGGGCTGGATGGGGGTCGACTGCTCACAAAGTGATTGTCAGATTATCAGATTTATACAATCCTCTCATTAACTCTTCATAACGAAGAGATAACTATTTCCCATTAAACTAATGCATATAATATATAAGAACTTGTCAGCCAAAGTATTTTTGATATTTCAGAACTAATTTTTCAGTTAAACAACCATGTCTGTGTCGTCATGTTACAGTCTGTGATGACTATTCCTACGGGATCAACTGTGTCAATCGATGTGCCGAACGAAACTGCATTGAGGACACGACATGTAATCACGTGACTGGGTCATGTGACCACGGCTGTGTGGATGGTTGGCTCGGAGACGATTGTACTCATTGTATGCAATATTGTTAATATCTTAATAACTATACATCTTAAAGCTGCCACGTAGATATTTTTACTGGTGTTTAATTAAAACCACATTGTTTACCTCTTGCTCATTCATTCATAATGATTTATTCAGTACTAAACAATCGAGAACCTGCGTTTCTGACCCTTTGGATTAACATATGTCTGTAATAATGACCGGCTCCTATAGATCAATTCAAATCTCAGAAAACCACACATTCTAAAAGACTTTATCTCGGAAAATTACTGAATACAAAATACATTAATTTGTGAAAAATTACCTACAAAATTCAAGAAATCAGTATTTCTGCCATTTAGTACAATTACATGTATATACTAGTTGCCGTTAGTCACAGTAAAACAAAATAATCGTATGCTCCTTTTTTAAAACGTTTTTCTTAGCTTTAGCAGTGCACTGATGTAAACATAACGTGATCAGTGACGTCTGAATTTCTATGTTGTTTCCAGTGTGTGACATGTTCCTGTACGGGACCAACTGTACACGTCTGTGTAGCGAGAGACACTGTCTGGATAACTCCACGTGTCTTCACACCAACGGACTCTGTGTGGGAGGATGTCAACCCGGGTGGGCAGGTCTAGATTGTACAGGTATGTATGTCTCAGTGAGCGGACATATAGTATACAGGTACGTCCCAGTAGGCGGGGCTAGCCTGTATAGGGACCTCCCAGTGGGCGGGGCTAAAATGTACAGGTACGGCCCAACGGGCTTGGTTAGCCTGTATATGTACGATCCAGTGGGCGCGGCTAGAATGTACAGGTACTAGGTATGACCCATCGGGCGGGGCTATCCTGTATAAAGTGCACAGGTACGGCCCAACTGGCTTTGTTAGCCTATACAGGTACGTACTTGTAGGCGGGGCTTGACTGAACAAGTACATCCCAGTAGGCGGGACTAGCCTGTACAGGTACGTCCCAGTGTAACGTTACACATTGAACTGAGGGTAAAAGTCTGTTTGCAGAATAAACAGGTTTTTTCTAAACAAAGGGGGCCCATTTTTAAAAACAATAACTTTTCTGAAAAACGTACAGTTTCTCTAATAACATCCAATGCTCTGAATTGACTAATTTATAAGTCCGAATCTTGGCCTGTCATGGGTCTGGTTTGTATCCTTCGCTGCTCTAGCCTAGTGATTGTGGTTTGGCGCAGTCTCGAAGATGCAAGTAACCAGGGTTAGTCGTGCTCCCAACTGCAGGATACACATATTCCTCTCCTTTTTTTGTGCGTGCAAACTTTGTTTGCAGAAGTTGTGATCGTTACGACAGTGGTGCTTAACATGCTGATTGGTGTTATTTGTGTATACCATTTGGCTCCATCTTGTCCTTGTGTAATTGTATTACATTTTTGTGAAACACTCGGTACATTGAAGTTGTGTTCAAGTGATGTTGCTAAATGATCAATTCCTAATTGAAACACTAAGTTGATATTTTTAGTTTTTTCTTAGATATTTTTCGTATACTTTTTTAAACCTCTACAAATCTTTTACTCCAGAGTGTGACTCAAATAAATATGGCCCAAACTGCAGCCTACTGTGTGACTCTAGGCATTGCGCGGTGATCTCCCCTTGCGGACCTACCGGAAGTTGCAATACCGGATGTCAGACAGGCTGGACTGGCTCTGACTGTACAGGTGAATTTACATTCCTGATTAGACCGTGGATCTCATGCCTTTTTAGCGCTACAAAGGAAGCTATGAACCCATCGTAAACTGATAATTGTGAAATGTTTCCCTGACCATTTTAGGTTAGTAAGTCTATTCTTGTACTTCGAATGCGTTACTTTATTTAACATTATATATAACCATGCAAATAAGGACACATATAAGACAACATTCGGCACTTACACCCATGACTCAAACACTTGCAATGGTTGATGCGGTAACAACATTAACCGCGCAATCTGTGATAACTATATTGCTCAATCCTTTAACCTTTACCTCAATAAAGTAGAGATATATTCGTGTCGACAGAGTGTGCTGATGGTCACTACAGACCAGACTGTTCGGGGGTGTGCGCTGACCGACACTGTGAGGGCAACTCCTCGTGTAACGGGACAGGTCACTGTGACCTTGGCTGTGAGGAGGGATGGACTCTGGTAGACTGCAGTCGGGGTCAGATTGTTTGATTTATATACATGGTGATGTCCAAATGCTAACAGAATTATATTAAGTGTTTTGCTTGACCTTTTTACTGCTATCTCTTACACTTACTATTTTTCGAAACTGCAAATATCGGCGCTAGTATGTTTCCACTATATTTTGATATACGATGTTCCAATCATTGTTCCAAGAAATCCGATCTCACCCTGGTCTAACTGATGTCTCTGATGTGTACATGTAGGTATAGGAGACCTGGAGAGCATCAGGGAGGAGGTCGTGCTGACTGTACCGATGATAGCTGGGTCTGCAGCAGGAGCTTCGTGTATCCTCGTCCTCCTGCTTATATGTGTTATCCTTACTGTCAGGTAAACTCACGTGTCCTCGTCCTCCTACTTATATGTGTTATCCTCACTGTCAGGTAAACTCACGTGTCCTCGTCCTCCTGCTTATATGTGTCATCCTCACTGTCAGGTAAACTCACGTGTCCTCGTCCTCCTGCTTATATGTGTCATCCTCACTGTCAGGTAAACTCACGTGTCCACGTCCTCCTACTTATATGTGTCATTCTCACTGTCAGGTAAACTCACGTGTCCTCGTCCTCCTGCTTATATGTGTCATCCTCACTGTCAGGTAAACTCACGTGTCCACGTCCTCCTGCTTATATGTGTCATTCTCACTGTCAGGTAAAATCACGTGTCCTCGTCCTCCTACTTATATGTGTCATTCTCACTGTCAGGTAAACTAACGTGTCCTCGTCCTCCTACTTATATGTCTTATTCTCACTGTCAGGTAAACTCACGTGTCTACGTCCTCCTACTTATATGTGTCATTCTCACTGTCAGGTAAACTCACGTGTCCTCGTCCTCCTACTTATATGTGTTATTCTCACTGTCAGGTAAGCTCACGTGACCTCGTCCTCCTACTTAAATGTGTCATCCTCACTGTCAGGTAAACTCACGTGTCCTCGTCCTCCTACTTAAATGTGTCATCCTTACTGTCAGGTAAACTCACGTGTCCTCGTCCTCCTGCTTATATGTGTCATTCTCACGTTTTAGGTAAACTCACGTGTCCACGTCCTCCTACTTATATGTGTCATTCTCACTGTCAGGTAAACTCACGTGTCCTCGTCCTCCTACTTAAATGTGTCATCCTCACTGTCAGGTAATCTCACGTGTCCTCGTCCTTCTGCTTATTTGTTTCATTCTCACTGTAAGATAAACTCACGTGTCCTCGTCCTCCTACTTATATGTGTTATCCTCACTGTCAGGTAAACTCACGTGTCCTCGTCCTCCTGCTTATATGTGTCATTCTCACTGTCAAGTAAACTCACGTGTCCTCGTCCTCCTACTTATATGTGTTATCCTCACTGTCAGGTAAACTCACGTGTCTTTGTCCTCCTGCTTACATGTGTCATTCTCACTGACAGGTAAACTCACGTGTCCTTGTCCTCCTACTTATATGTGTCATTCTCACTGTCAGGTAAAGTCACGTGTCCTCGTCCTCCTACTTATATGTGTCAGTCTCACTGTCAGGTAAACTCACGTGTCCTCGTCCTCCTGCTTATATGTGTCATTCTCACTGTCAAGTAAACTCACGTGTCCTCGTCCTCCTACTTATATGTGTTATCCTCACTGTCAGGTAAACTCACGTGTCTTTGTCCTCCTGCTTATTTGTGTCATTCTCACTGTCAGGTAAACTCACGTGTCCACGTCCTCCTACTTATATGTGTCATTCTCACTCTCAGGTAAACTCACGTGTCCTCGTCCTCCTACTTATATGTGTCATTCTCATTGTCAGGTAAACTCACGTGTCCTCGTCCTCCTGCTTATATGTGTCATTCTCACTGTCAGGTAAACTCACGTGTCCTCGTCCTCCTACTTATATGTGTCATTCTCACTGTCAGGTAAAGTCACGTGTCCTCGTCCTCCTACTTATATGTGTCAGTCTCACTGTCAGGTAAACTCACGTGTCCTCGTCCTCCTGCTTATATGTGTCATTCTCACTGTCAAGTAAACTCACGTGTCCTCATCCTCCTACTTATATGTGTTATCCACACTGTCAGGTAAACTCACGTGTCTTTGTCCTCCTGCTTATATGTGTCATTCTCACTGTCAAGAAAACTCACGTGTCCTAGTCCTCCTACTTATATGTGTCATTCTCACTGTCAGGTAAACTCACGTGTCCACGTCCTCCTACTTATATGTGTCATTCTCACTGTCAGGTAAACTCACGTGTCCTCGTCCTCCTACTTATATATGTCATTCTCACTGTCAGGTAAACTCACGTGTCCTCGTCCTCCTGCTTATATGTGTTATCCTCACTGTCAGGTAAACTCACGTGTCTTTGTCCTCCTGCTTATATGTGTCATTCTCACTGACAGGTTAACTCACGTGTCCTCGTCCTCCTACTTATATATGTTATTCTCACTGTCAGGCAAACTCACGTGTCCTCGTCCTCCTACTTATATATGTCATTCTCACTGTCAGGTGAACTCACGTGTCCACGTCCTTCTTCTTATATGTGTCATTCTCACTGTCAGGTAAACTCACGTGTCCACGTCCTCCTACTTATATGTGTCATTCTCACTGTCAGGTAAACTCACGTGTCCTCGTCCTCCTACTTATATGTGTCATTCTCACTGTCAGGTAAACTCACGTGTCCTCGTCCTCCTGCTTATATGTGTTATCCTCAATGTCAGGTAAACTCACGTGTCTTTGTCCTCCTGCTTATATGTGTCATTCTCACTGACAGGTAAACTCACGTGTCCACGTCCTCCTACTTATATATGTCATTCTCACTGTCAGGCAAACTCACGTGTCCTCGTCCTCCTACTTATATATGTCATTCTCACTGTCAGTTGAACTCACGTGTCCACGTCCTCCTATTTATATGTGTCATTCTCACTGTCAGGTAAACTCACGTGTTCACGTCCTCCTACTTATATGTGTCATTCTCACTGTCAGGTAAAGTCACGTGTCCTCGTCCTCCTACTTATATGTGTCAGTTTCACTGTCAGGTAAACTCACGTGTCCTCGTCCTCCTGCTTATATGTGTCATTCTCACTGTCAAGTAAACTCACGTGTCCTCGTCCTCCTACTTATATGTGTTATCCTCACTGTCAGGTAAACTCACGTGTCTTTGTCCTCCTGCTTATATGTGTCATTCTCACTGACAGATAAACTCACGTGTCCTCGTCCTCCTACTTATATATGTCATTCTCACTGTCAGGTGAACTCACGTGTCCTCGTCCTCCTGCTTATATGTGTCATCCTAACTGTCAGGTAAACTCACGTGTCCTCGTCCTCCTACTTATATGTGTCATCATAACTGTCAGGTAAACTCACGTGTCCTCGTCCTCCTACTTATGTGTTATCCTCATTGTCAGGTAAACTCACGTGTCCTCGTCCTCCTACTTATATGTGTCATCATAACTGTCAGGTAAACTCACGTGTCCTCGTCCTCCTGCTTATATGTGTTATCCTTACTGTCAGGTAAACTCACGTGTCCTCGTCCTCCTACTTATATGTGTTATCCTCATTGTCAGGTCAAATCACGTGTCCTCGTCCTCCTACTTATATAAATTATGTCATTCTCACTGTCAGGTAAACTCACGTGTCCTCGTCCTCCTGCTTTTATGTGTCATTCTCACTGTCAAGTAAACTCACGTGTCCTCGTCCTCCTGCTTATATGTGTCATTCTCACTGTCAAGTAAACTCACGTGTCCTCGTCCTCCTACTTATATAAATTATGTCATTCTCACTGTCAGGTAAACTCACGAGTCCTCGTCCTCCTGCTTTTATGTGTCATCCTAACTGTCAGGTAAACTCACGTGTCCTCGTCCTCCTGCTTATATGTGTTATCCTCACTATCAGGTAAACGCACGTGTCCTCGTCCTCCTGTTTATATGTGTTATTCTCACTGTCAGGTAAACTCACGTGTTCACGTCCTCCTGCTTATATGTGTCATTCTCACTGTCAGGTAAACTCACGTGTCCTCGTCCTCTTACTTATATGTGTTATCCTCACTGTCAGGTAAACTCACGTGTCCACGTCCTCCTGCTTATATGTGTCATTCTCACTGTCAGGTAAACTCACGTGTCCTCGTTCTCCTGCTTATATGTGTTATTCTCACTGTCAGGTAAACTCACGTGTCTTCGTCCTCCCTAATATGTGTGTTATCCTCACTGTCAGGTAAACTCACGTGTCCTCGTCCTCCTGCTTTTATTTGTTTTCCTCACTGTCAGGCAATCTCACGTGTCCACGTCCTCCTGCTTATATGTGTCATTCTCACTGTCAGGTAAACTCACGTGTCCACGTCCTCCTGCTTATATGTGTCATCCTCACTGTCAGGTAAACTCACGTGTCCTCGTCCTCCTGCTTATATGTGTCATTCTCATTGTCAGGTATCTGCATATGTTATTTCCATTTTGTAGTTTATATAATATGTGTTCTGAAATGTTGGAATGGAATTGAAAGTTGTTTTAATGAGGTACTGATATATTGCAGTTATTTGGATAAGTACCTCTCCTTGCGTTATGGAATTTATGTACAAATACAGTAACTTTTACAGACCGCCTATGACTCACACGTTGGACAGTAAACATTCATGCTTCTAATTGGGTGGTTTGACCGGGTATACAATCTATCATCATTGTTTAAATGTAGGTTTTGATGGAACTATTTTCTCGAGTTTACGCTCATGTAAATTCGATATATTTACATAGAGATGATAATCAGTGATTCTTTACAATAATGGGTTGTACCGTCCCTTTTAAAACATGTAATCTACAAAGAAATTGCATTTTGGGTAATGTGTTCTCATATGACGATGATAACATGATACACAAATTGTGAATTGAAAACAGTATGAATATTTGCTAATGAACTATCTTCTTGTGATTATCTTTTTCAGGAAAAGACGTGAACATTCTGAAGTGAAATCTTTCCATTCAAGCATCGAGGAGATTGAAAACAAGGGATATGGTACGATAACCCTGTGCAGCACTTTACTTCTACCAAAATTGAATATCCTTCTCATTTTATCCACTGCGTACGACAAAACATAATAGGCACAGGTGTCTCGAACTGTAATTGCATATACAAGGATGCAAAGCAAACTAATGAGTCGCTGTAGTCCGCGTCTTAAAAAATCGAGACGACCGAGCTGGCGACAATATGCACTAGATAAAACAGAAACATACAGAACATGGCTCACCTGAAATAACAGTATTTGGTGTCCAGATTTGTTAATAAAGACAAAAACAACCGACCAGGTTACATTTGACTTAATGATCAACATATGTACGTATGTTTAGAAGCAATTAACAGTGGTATATTCTGTGCATGTTACTATAACACTTGTCCCTTTTAATCATTGTCAAGCCTGATCCAATGGGTTTGAACGAATGACAAACTTCAGTATATTAATTGAAATTCGTTCTATTTGATAACAAGATGCTATGGGTGGTTAATACCGTTTTTCATTATTGAAATTGGATTGTGTACCAAACGCTCCTTTACAATGTTTAAAACAATCATTGTTCTACTTGTATAACCTGTTGCCGCGTCTACAGATGAAGAGATACCGGACCCAATAGTTAAGGAAGATTTGGAGTTGCAGTATGAAAAACCAATAGACTTGGACGATCCACCAACAGCTCTTGTACACCAGCATCAACAAGCAGGAGGGGATCCTAGTGATACGGGAAGCATCACCGAGGGGATAGGTCAGAAGGAAGAGAGAAAGGAGCAGAACATAGAGGAGGGGGTCGTGGAAGTCGAGGAAGTCGAGGAGCCAATTAGTCACGTGATTCCTGTCCCCCAGCTGGAGAGGAGGGTTAGAGAAATGATGCTGTATCCGGAAATAGCAGCGGAGGAATTTCAGGTTGTTTGTTCACTTGGAAGGTTTTAATATTTTATGAATATGCAGTTGTTTATTGACTGTTCTAACATCCACATATTAAGATATTGTTATTTCGTTTTAAGCCTGATGCTATTTACAGTAAATGACAGCAGGGTTTAATATATCAATGGTTATGCTTCATTTTATCTCTTCAAGCAAATACCTGAGGACCGTCCTGGCGAGTTGTGGGGGACTGTGCATCAAGAACAGCTTCAACAGGACGTTCAGGACAACGGACTACGTAAGTTCAACCAGAACGTCGATCATATATTAACACTTGAAACATATTCATTAGAACCAAAATGTATGCAGTTAAGTATTTCCCCCTATCTGACAAAGATGACTTGAACAGCCTCTTCGTCTCGTGTATCAATCATCTCCTATGTGTTGCAGACTATCACAATCGCGTTGTTCTACAAGACGAAGATGGCGGCTCCAGACGAGACTGTATACAAGCCAGCTACATGGATGTGAGTTAGACACACGTTGGTCCTATTTGCAGAAAATAGTGGTATGCAACTGCTTGTTTATTACTAGGCAAAACATTTCAATGCAAATTACGAATAACAGATTTGTTCACAATGTAACTGAGTTGACGAATTAAAATTCAAGCATCATGTCAATGAAGTATCAACATTTATACTGGACAGTTACACATCAGCATTTTCACACTCGATCATATGATCATATTTGTTTTATGCCTCATTACTTATAACTTTCATTTCAGGGTTACCATTGTGAGAAACGATACATAGTGTCAGAATGTAAGTAACGTTTTTTCCGATTTGATGTTAGGTATACCTTTATTCAAATCACATAATCAAATGAAAAAAATTGCAAAATCTGATTTAAGCATAACTGAATTCTTTATACTTGATTATCAATTATTCATGAGTAATAATTTTTAAATGTGACATATTGTAACAAGTGTAACGTGTGGAAATTAATCAAACGATTTCTACTTACCAGACCCGAGGAACCAAGAAGTGATCCCTGATTTTTGGCGAATGGTGTGGCAAGAGGGCAGTCACATTGTCATCATGGTTACAAGCGATCCGGGAGAAGGTGAGGTATGTCTGTGTTAGAACATCTTCAATTGTGGCAGTGTTTTCATATAGGTATTACAAACATTATGTCATTCGTCTGTCTGATTTCAATCGCTGCAATTCATCTTTGAACATGAACGAATGACAATTTATCAATACATGGATCATTCATTATTATATAAGAAAATATTAACTTTTACCTCATTCTTTTTAAACTAACTTGGTTGACTAAATTTACAATAAAAAACTTGATCATGCATCCATGTTTCTGCAGGAAAGAACTGCATGCTACTTGCCGGAAGATGAAAGTGAAACCTTTGATGACGTCACGGTATCTGTCGACCACGTGGTTCGGTTGGCACATTACACTATCACAACACTGTCGTTACAGCGAGGCAAGGTTCGTCTTGATACGATTATCTTATTACTCCTTATAACCATTGTTGACTATTAATTCCAGTAAAATTAAGAATATCCTGCGTTCACGTCTTATACATCATACTAACATAGTTTATCTACATGTAGCTGACCCATCTATTGCAATAGAAATGACTACATTGTATGACAACAGCCTTAATTGTATTGTAGATCTACATATAATGTTAAATGACAACCTTTGCTGATATTTTCAGGACCCCAAAATGCGACATGTGACACATTTTCAACTGTTTGAAAATTGCGCGATTGAGACTTCCGCTCTGTTGAGTGCCATGTGGAGAGTCCAACATACATCCGGGTTTTGCCACAGTCCAATTATTCACTGCAGGTTCGATTTTAAAAAGATAATCCATCTTATATAACAATATGACTCTTTATTATACATTTGATATAACAGTTCATTATGTGGTTACAGTCAAAGCGTTGACACGTGAATCGTTTATATCAGTCAAGCAATCTTATAGCAACGTGTCGTCCAATGGGTAAACTGATAATTCAAAGTCATTATTGATAGATACCTAATAAAAGCATTAGGTTCTTGAGACTGGTCCTCAGTATGTTACTGAACATGTGGGTACAGTGATGAGAGACTTTTGTTGAGATATGGAAACGTTACTGAACATGTGGGTACAATGATGAGAGACTTTTGTTGAGATATGGAAACGTCTAAGATCTAGTTTCGAAAGTCAAATGAACAGCTATAATTTGCATACGAAAATACAATAGAGACTCCACCTTGATACATAAGTATAACATGTCCAATGTGTACTACATTTTATCTAAAGCACCGACGTAGACAGTTCTGGAACAATTATCGCAGTTGAGAGTCTACTGAACCAGGCGTCCACTGAAGGTGTTGTCGATGTGATCAGCTGCATTTCCGGTATGAGAGCTCAGAGGAGGGGAATCCTATCTAACGTGGTAGGTGGATTACAAATGAAAACACCATCAAACACAAACTATAATGTTAGCGTTTTGTTTAATTAAGAGGAAGGTTTCATATATTACGAAGAAGTCGTATAATCATTAGTCATCGCTCACAATGACGATACAAGATGAGCATGTCTTTACTTCTTCTTGTACCAGCTTCGTAACAGTTAATGCAGTTTTTAATGATTAAAACGAGCGTCAACATGGCATTGGGTAAGTTTGTAAGACCTTCTACTATAATGGCACGTTTTGAGAAAGAAAGACTGATTTAAATGTCGGTAGTGCGTATTTGATTTTGATGTGTTCCAGAAACATTATGACTTTATTCTACGTGCTCTTTCCGAAGCGGTATCCAAGGGAGACACCTCGCTAGATGCTGACGTCATTACAAAAATAGAGTCAACACATATTGATGACGTCATCATGGGCAACAGAAGTGTGGAGTTGCATCTTGAGGTATGGGTCCGATTTGAACGACGACTTAGTTATATATCTATATATATTCTACTACAAGTGTTTCTGTTTTAAAGTTTAACTTGTTATGCGGAAACACATGTTCATCTGTCGACTGTGGTTGACTTACCGTCCAGCTACACATACATGTATACATTTCTGTTGTAGCATCTCAGGTCAATGGATTTAGGTAAGTACGTTTACATATTGTTTCTTCATCAAAATATACCACAATATTATATACATATTCGTAATGTAGTTGAGGATTTTGGAGATCCTATCCAACTATTTAGCTGCAAGAGTGGTGTATTTAAGATATAATGTAATATTCATAACATTTGATTTACTTAACATATATAACTAATAAATATCTTTTCATTTGATATATAATTTGATAGATGCAGTCTCTCCTGAGAGTCCGACCACTGTCGCAGTGAGTGTTTCACTATCCTTAATGAGTGTTTCACTATCCTTAATGCATGTTTTACTATCCTTGATTCATGTTTCACTATCCTTAATGCATGTTTCACTATCCTTGATGCGTGTTTCACTATCCTTAATGCGTGTTTTACTATCCTTAAATACAATATCTACTGTATATATCTAATGTTCATGCTTCCACTATCTTTAATGTTATATTTGTTGAGTAATGTTATATCATGGTATCATATTTTATTATTAGTCTTAATGTTCAATTTACTGTTTTATTTTATTTTTGAAACAAGTAAAAACAGCATCATATTGTTAATATATAGATAAGGTGCATTCGATTATTGTTCAGTCTCAAAAGACAAAACGGAGTAAAATCAATCAGTAGGAAATATATATGTACCCCAGACTTTCATTGGTATGTTTGTGTGAACAGTATTCAAAGTAAACATGTCCAGTCTGTAGTGCGTGTCATCTACAAACTTTCTTCAAAGAGTAATCCTCCTCAGCAACACTGTTCCAGAGCTACACAAGTCGTGTTGGGTTCACCATACTGTCCCCGTCCTGTGACCTGGAGGGGGTGTGGAAGCAAGTGTATGGTACTGGAGCTAGCAGTCTCGTCACGTGGGCGGGGGAAGGGGCGGTGAGTTGATAAAACATAATCAATTGCATTGTTAAAATAATATATTGAATTTGTTCTTCAGTTTCTTTCCAATCTGGCATATTGATAAGACATCTAAGCATTCTCGAAACGTATCCATGCCTGAAGCGATGTTTACAAACTGTTCAACTGTTTGTTTATAGTTAAACAGTTTTTGTCCGTTTCACTTGATTAAAGTAAGCAGCCAAAACGATAAGAAGATACGTAATTCAATGCTGTATGTGTTAAGCATGTATATTTCAGTGAGTATATCATGTACGAACAGTTTGATGAGCCTTCGTTTGTTTTTCTATGGTTATAAGAGTTATTTCCCTTCCATTAGTAGAGTTAACGTTCATGTAATTTTTTGCCCTATATGCCATTTATATCAGTACAGTTTGTGCTTAACATAATTTTACATATACACAGTTGTGAAAACACATGTGATATTCAATGGGGTAGTAGTTCAGTTGACATTAATCCGTAATCGACTCTGTCATACCAGAAACACGTTTATGATACAAGCTGTTGCTCATGGTCAAGATGAAAAGATACAGCACAGCGATTGAATTGGTGCTGCACTGGCGATGAGTTCCCAGATCACAAACTAGTTTCAAACTTCTGTGCAATGTGGTCAATAAACAATTACCGTTACTGTGTAATGTGGTCAATAAACAATTACCGTTACTGTGTAATATGGTCAATAAACAATTACCGTTACTGTGTAATGTGGTCAATAAACAATTACCATTACTATGTAATGTGGTCAATAAACAATTACCATTACTATGTAATGTGGTCAATAAACAATTACCGTTACTGTGTAATATGGTCAATAAACAATTACCGTTACTGTGTAATGTGGTCAATAAACAATTACCATTACAATGGAAATACATACAGTATTTGTAAATTGTCATCTAAGGTACTGAGTTCATTCTTTTTTCTAAAATTGACAAGAATGACATCCCTTCACCAGAAGTGTTGAGCACATCACAGTTGACGGTTACAAGAGAGAGTTGCAGTCCCTTATCAGAGGGTGTCTTACACAATGTGCTTCATATACATACACAGGTAGGGCTTGTAACTAGTGGATTATGTACTTGTTGAACTTGAACAGGAAACAATAGGGCGAACTTTTTTTTTTATCGTTTTGAATTTCAATCGCTGATTATATTCTAGATATAAGAATAAATACCCTAAATAATAGATATCATTGTGTTTTCGAAATGGCAGTATGAGTTTCATGTTAGATAATGTAGAATTTATTACTTAAAACAATGTATAGGAAATGTAAACTGTGGTAAGGGAATTTTTGTAATCTTATAAAAATATAAACATCCTGTCATCATTGAATATATCTGAAACCAACACTTAATTAATTAAGAATCTATCAACTAAACTTAGGAACAATGGACTTGTAGAATAGAAGGGCGATAACCTAAACATTCAACAAAACATTATAGAAAATTGAACATACATCTCGTATCGGTAGAGTTTGTCTTGACAAGCTGCAAAAAATTGATATGTTCGCATGAGTTATCGTTTAATCACCCACTACTCTTGCCAATGGTTTTATATATCTAAAGATCTGTTCTAGAGATAAAATGAAACATGTACATATGTTTCCATTTGTTCATACATAAGTGAATGTTTGCTTCAGTTATGTTTACACTGTCTTGGTTTTATATACTTTAATAACTTATTTTTAGTTTTATGCTAACTAAAATCACATTATTTCAACCATTTTAAAATTGGTTTAGATATTTAACATATTTCACATCTCTTTAAGGACAAGAGTGAAACAGTAAGAACAGTCCATCATTACGAGATCACAGGAAGTGTGGTTGAGTCCAGTGCTAGTGGGTTGATAGACAGTCTGATACAAGGGAGATCACTCTGGGGACCTACAGTGCTCTTGTCTCGGTGAGATATATGATACAAACCACTTCCCCTGCGATCAATACATGCTGTCTATTTCTCTCTAGCACCTTTCCTGTTTCACCTTGCAATGCTACGTCGAAGGTCAAGAAGGTTAAGTTGTGATGTTTTTAATCTAGAATTGAAATTCAACCATTGCTGATTACTGTTTATCTCTTCTCTTTATTCAAAACGTTTTAAGAAAAAAAAAGTATAAAAGGTTATATACAAACGTTGCAGTTTATCAATTAATAACAAGTTTTAAGCTTGTACTTTATTTATATTACAACTTCAAAAATGCCAGCTCAACAAAGCTCCCTTCAGATGGATATATATCTGTTCAAACCTTGACTGGCTATCATATCAAATGAAAAAATCCCTCTCGTCCAACAATGTCCCTGTCTTGAATTACAACTGTATCAATACCTTGTGATGCCCCCCGCAGAGACCTGCGAGAGACCCGCCTGCTGTTGCTGCAGGTGAACATGGCCTGCAGGCTGCAGGATGACGGCAGGGTGGACATCATCAGCGACATGCAGCATCTCCAACAGTGTACGGGAGGTTCGCCTTTCACTCGGGTAGGTAGAGTGTGCTGGAGGTCCGCCATGTATTGTTCCTGCAATAATATTAGCATGATTTATAAGTGAAAGACTATTGAAAGAGGCGTGACATCACCTCACCTCACCTAGCTTTATGTGATACACGTGTGTTTCAGGATGACATGAGGGCGTGTGTGGAGTTTGCACAGAGACGACTGGAGGTGCTTGGCATGTATGCGAGTCTGTGAGGGACGTGGAGTAGTTACATAGCTGTCTCAGAATTTCTAAGTATATGTACATATCAATGTAGTTTACTACGCTTACTGGAGCTTACGGCTAAGACACATGATAAATGCCAGATCAGCAATGCTATCTATATGGTTGACTCTGACCAAATAAATACAAGAAGAAAGTCCCAAGAGACCTCAATGAACCTTGAATATCAAGCCAGCTATGCTTGTCATGGAAGTTATGCTGCTCCCCGTCTCACTCAACAACACAAATGTCACTGAACATAGCGCATTGTGTTAAATAGACATCGCCATTGTACTGGGAACTATCATGATTAGAAAAACAAGTTATCACCAAGCATAGGAACCATTTATATTTAGAAAGGATTAACGAAATAACTGATCAGAGATGGCAAACATGGACGGGTTCGAGGGGAATTAAAAGGACACCTATGTATTTTCATTTGCATATATTAATAAAATATTAATACTCTGTACATGTTGTCTTGTGGCTAATGCTATTTTCCTGAAGATAGTTGTCGTTCACTTGACAACTGCTACGAAGAATTAAACAGTTATAGTGAACAAACACCCATGAGTTGTGTTTCTCCCAACATATTATCTTGCAGGAACTCAGAACGAAGTAATCCCATACTTGTATTGGCGATATGGACAAAGTGAAAACATGTCCCAGATTTAAATACGCTTTAAGGGAATGGATGTTTGCAAACTAGGAACAAGAATGAATATGTACATAGAACAGTTTATGAAACATTTAAAAAACATATTGGCGAGGAATGTGTATTTTTGTGTTATTCGATAGCGAAAATGCTTGTATTGAAACACTGCGAAATCCATTTGAGTTTCTTTTCATCTCCTATCCAATATTGATTATGTGAATGTATGTCAACTCGAGGCAAAAGTGTTGTCATGCACATGGCGGACTGTACATACACACGAGTAATGCCTTACAATGAAGTATTGCACTACAGAACTGTGTTAGTGTGAAAAGATTCTCGGTGTCTTTACAAAGTGATTTGAGAAGCCACATTGTGAGACTGCCAGACACCTGTACAAACCTAACATAGTTGATATGTTAACCTGACATTAATAAAACTTCCTTGTCGGAGTTGACACTTCTTATAAGCAAAGACAAACTACTTAAACCGTTTATGGTTTAAACATATTTTATTCATCAATGAAATGGATTGGCAAACAAGCTGAGAGCTTATGTAAATGCCGCTCCAAACCATTTATCACATGTTACAATTCTTGTGATCGGCAAAAAAGAAATTAATCATTTTAGAATGTCATTTTTCATAACATGTGTTTGTAAATAAGCTTTCAAGAAAGTATGTGACCTTTTCTCATCTAAAACTAAAGTTTCTATGTATCAAACGTTTTTAAAAAAGTGATTTAGATCTCGTATTGCAAGCTTAAACTTTACTTGCTGAGATGTAGACACCCTTGCCTGTAGAGGTGAAATGAAGCACACCATTCAACTGATAATACTATGTCGGCCAAAAGAAACGCCTACCAGATATAAAACGTATAATGAACAGTTTAGCAATATTATAGTACTATGAAGTCACACCATTTCTGCATAATATATATAAATTTCAGAAGTGTCACAAAATAATTGCGATTGTTGAAATGAGACAACATAATTGTTCAGTTTTCGATCAGTGCTTGATCAGAAAAACGTTTGAAACAGATTTTCATACAACCATGAGCATCAATACAGACACTCATTGCCATTAAAGTGGATATGACGCTGCATATGTACGTGCTTACGTAGCGCGAGTGAATCAACCGGAACTAGCTGTCTTCATTGGGCGTGGTTTTTATGAATCTTATTTACTCGAATCACAGTTGCACCACGGTTTCAATGGACTTTCATATTAACTAAGTTTCATCATAACGTAGAGGAAGTAACCTGATAAAGCAATGTTGAAAATGTTGGTAACATAGTTTAACAACAATATTATATATTCTAACTGACATAGAGTTTTAGGTCACATGATTACTTATTTTATCAGTGTGGATATTACAAAACTAGTATTCACATTCAATATTATATCTGGATAACCGAACTTTGGGTTGATCATGTTATTTTAGAAGATAAATGAAATGCATAAACTTGCTTCATATTATATAATATTTCATTTCGGTAACTAAAGTCAAAATTTGTTAGTCGACGGGTCCAACGAGATGGAAAATATTAGTCTCAACAAGTTACATATAATCATATGGCAAGCATTTAAAAAACTACAATCATCATCTTGAATGGGTTTTTTTAGTTTGTTTTGCTCTGCTTGTCTATTTTGATAACTACCTGTCTAAATAAAGATGCATGATGTACATTGGTACATGATACAAGTACGGCCGATTAACATAATTCGTAGTGTAAAATTAAATATTATGGTAATTTAATAACAATAATCTTACAAGTAATAATTAAGACACATTGTGACTGAAACGTTTGATAAAACGTTATTGTTTAATTAAAGTTTATATCAGTTTGATTACGTTTGTTAACAGATGATATCGGTTGTTATATATATTGGATATTTTACTATATTACTACATATGCGTGTTAAAAACCCAGACCGTTATTCATAAACATATCCCCGGTAACGTGAGAAATAAAATTAGTTGTATTGTATACACAAGGGCGCGGTGAAAATGTAAATAGTTATACATGTACATTATGCAATCACGTATACCTGTAGGCCAACATTTCACAACTCTCACCAACTTAACATGCACAAGGAAACCACTATCCTTGAATGTTTGCTCAGTGGGGTTGCTAAACAGGTTTCTTTTAGAATAATCATCCTACGTTACACAGCTACGGACCAGTATTCGTCTCTATTTACGCTTTATCCAATAGGCTATTCTCATTAAGGAGATATATTCAGCAGATATCAGAATGATATCGAGTTACTCAGGTGTGAGACAAGGTCAGACGTGTCTCGCTCCAGTTAACATGCTACATGTGATAGTCCCTTTATTTTGCTCACTATTTGACGATAATATGAATGTATATGTGTACTTGCTTATCGACTTCATGAGAACCCATGGCGAAACATTGTATACACAAGTTTTAAATTCACAGTAAATGTCTTTAAAATACATTTTGATAGACAGTTACTTTATAAGAAACGAAATTATCGCCAAAAAGACAGAAGTAGTGACTATCGGCGGTGATATCTCCATTTTGGTAACTGCAAAAATTAAGAATGCAAATTACATCACCATTTTCTCCAATTGGTTTAAACGCATCTACATAAACTACCGGACAAAAGAAAGTACTCGCCTCAGTTGATTTTATCATATGTATGATTTTCAATTGCAAATATCTCAAGTTTTCGATGTCATAATCCAAAACTGATAAGTATAGGTGGTTAGTTAGCAGTCAAAGAATACATAAATAAATGTGCCTGATTCTGCACACATTTAAAACATTTTAAACAGGGCAGGGGTCATGTTGGTGAAAATTTCATTCTAAACCCTGTCTTCATTACAAAAAGATATTTGAACTAAAATTTAACCTCAGTCACCAACAAAGTCATTCACACTACTGCAGATAAATATTATTGTATCGTGTCATAGTCAAATACATCTGATTTCTTTTAAATATTGAATTAATCGAAATCAAAACTTTCTTTTGCCCGGTAGTTTATATGGGAAAATATGTGGTAGCGTTAAACCGGTTTAAATGTCATTCTGCATATTTGTTTTGAAAAGATACAAAAATAAACCACTTCCTGCTTATCACGTTTTACAGAGTATCTCATTTTACTAATGTATTCCAGTTTATCAGTGTAAAGAGGAACATCTGCAATTCAAATGTTTAAATAAGGACCGTCTACAAACCACATTTACATCAAGTGGTTATTGTATTTTGTTTTATATTAACAAAACCTCGAGAAACATGTTAATGCAACTAACGCCACAATCATCACAGAGAGAGACAAGGGTAACTGCAAGATGAAAATGTAAAGTCGAGAAGATGGATATGCACGTGCATTGGCAATTATGATAGTGAATTTGACAAGCTCGCAGCCTCGAACATCCTTGTTGTTGTCTTCGAAATCAAAACTTATGTAAAATGCCTTGAAGGAAATCTAATTACCTAAAAACCTAATTACTTCACAATCCTTGACTAATCGAGGTTGTGAGGGTCTTTAAAACCAAGATACACCGGAATATCATGATAAGAGATTTATTTTTCTTATGTCATACTGTGTATGAACGAATTTCCCAGCAAATTGATATCATTTACATGCAGTGAAATATATATAGGGGATATCTGTCTTTCCTTGACAAATACCATGTTTATCTCATTGAGTGAGGTAGAAAAGTAAATATTTCATGAGTGAAATTTATTAACTGTTCTACCTCACGAGATGAGATAAACATGGTATTTGTCAAGGAAAAATCAGATATTCTATTTATTATATAATTATTTCTGTGTTTTACGTTGAGTTGGAGTGATTTCATCGGCAAACGTACAGCTTTCGCAAGCTGACAATATGACGTCATAACATTGTCCCAATGACGTCACGCGAGTGGTGATAAAGTTTATCGTCACTCAGTAGAGTGGTGATAAAGGTTATCACCACTGTAGCTTGAGAGAGGGTTTATTTAACTGATAGAACCGAGTATCTCACTCCAAATTATGTAATAAAATGTTTTATTAGAAATATGACACAATCCGTGTCACGTTTAGGCCAGGAAAACACATTGATTAGCGTTTGACATTAACATTGGGCAAATGCGAATGTGCTTGTCAACTACGTACATTAGAACCAATGACGAAACATACAATATAATATAATGTTCTTAATTCAGTATTTCCGTATTGGCCCAGTTACATGTCCGAGGTCCGTTGTATACAACGGACCGACACTAAACATCTTATTTATATTGAAAGAATAATTAAAAACAAGATTGGTGAACAAATACCATTGGTCAAAGTTGTGAAGCGACAGTTTCGGGCTTTAACCAAACTGCTCAGACTCATATTGGCCCAGTTTATCTCGTATTGGCCCATTTTGGCTTGTATTGGCCCAGTTTGCCCGTATTGGCCCAGTCGAACCATATGGTCCAAGCCGTAAATACCGTATACGTGCCATAACATGGATAGTTAATTAATAATAAACAATATAAAAAAAGTTGTAAGTCCATAATAATTGTCTTTAAGTTACAGCTTTGATGGCCAGAAAAGACAAAAGAAGTGATCGGCATTTGCATATATGACAACTGGCAACATAAACTTACACCCAGTTTTTCTCCAACCAGTTTCAGTTCATCTCCAAAAAATGGATATGAGTGTGGATACTGGGTTGCGGTTTATTTGTGAATATATAGTTGATTAACAAATGCAAATAAACCACTTCCTGCTTTGCAAGTTGTATAGAGTATCTCATTATACTAATGTATTCCAGTTCATCGTAAATAGGGTGTTCTACAATTCAGTTTTATAAATGAGGACTGTCTTAACAATTTAGATAAATTTAGATCGACTGTCGACTATATTATGGCCATACAACATGGTATGACCTTTTATTGTTTTTAAATCTGTTGATCTAAATTTATTTAGATTGGTCTGAAACAAACTTTACATCAATAATCTATATTGTATTTTGTTTTATATCAACAAAACATTTAGAAACTTGCTAATGTAACTATCGTCACACTCGTTACAGTGACGAAAGTAACGAACTATAGATTAAGTACTGCATGCACGTATAGTATATGTGTACACTTACATTGAGTAACCTTTTACTGATATCAGTTATACTGTGCACATTATTCAAATGTACTTCCCTCACAATGACAATCTTCATGAGGTCAGATTAAACCCATTACAAAATATTTGTATCAGAATAATGTGGTTTCAACCTATTAAAATCAGACAATGTGTTATACCCTACTTCCCTGTACAGAGTGACATTATCGTGTCAATAGCTACCAGCCCAGTACACGGCGACCAAACAAAGAAAGAGCCTGTATTAGAGTACATACCTATACTTGTGACGGTTGCATCGAGTCTTAGGCAAACTAAACCATTGAAATAATTCGTATTCAATGTTAAGAGAAGAACTTCATGTGTATGTTTATAACTAATGTGAGTGTCTTAAATATAAATTCATTGTGTTTAATAAAGGTTTATTTGGTTGAATTACGTGAAAACAAACGATACGTGCTGATTTCGGTTCAAATGATTTCACTCAACTGGCATATTCATCCCCGATCGCTAAATATATATCATGATTACTAATTTCTAATTAAAATCGAGCTACATCATTATACATGTGCAGAAACAGAAACTACACGTCTCATTTACATTCACAGTAGTCATAAGATCTATTAAACATTATCAACCCAAAGTTGTCTGTTTGTCTGCTGTAAACAAAATACATTTGACTAATTGAAGCGCGCCACACGCGGTGCAGTGTCCGGTTTTCGATCAGAAATCGATAATTTTACCTTTGTATCGTCACTATATTGAATCGACTATCTTCAACAAGTTTTAGCAACAGTCAGTACAGTTACAAGAGAAACATCCTTTATAAGGTTTGGCATATGTTACCCACAACAACACTGGACAACACTGGACAACACAAGCACAATGGATGCATCTTTAACAGACAGACAAACATTTTATTCAGTAAAAGGCCATTGGCCCAAACTACAGACATATATAAAAAAAATATACTGCATGAGCTTTACAATAAAAAAACATCCGAATTTTTCTTGCATGTTATAAAAATAGGCATAACTTATGTATAACTTTATATATGTTGAAGACATGAGATTAACAAAACCGTATTGTGATAATGGGTTACAAATATTTATCGAGAAATATATTCCTTATATTTAGGTAGGCCTCACAATAGAGCAGGACATGTGCTTCATCTTCAATTTGATTAAGATTAGATTTTTTACAAAAAGTACAAACTCTTAATTCATAGGGGACATTGCTATATCTACCAGTCTCTGAACTAAGTTTTAATCTACCACATCTAAATATTTAAAGGTTTTAATAAACCATGTTTAACACTCCAAACGAGGGATAGAAGTAAGGGACTGTGTGAAGATGAGACGAACTACTCGTGTCTGTGTCTGTGTGTGTTGATGAGGAAGTAACCTGATACAGCAATCTGGTTTATACTCTACTGTGAGGACTTCCCACATCCATTGACTCGTATATGACCAAACTCGTTCCCTAAATATACATATACGTGACTTGATAATATTTCAAGTCAACTATGTTCATAACGGTTTGTGTAATGGCCAAAATTGACTTTTGGAATTAATTTTATGTCAAAAGTTTATCCTAGATGTGAAACTAAATTGACCCACTTTTTGGACTCTTAGCTCTACTCAAGAGGCAAGGGAAGTAACTCCTCATCTGGTAGTAGATTTTAGACTATTGATGGGAGCACATGGTCATGAGCTCAGAGATGTGCTTAGATTTGAAGATTTGAGAGATGTTAAATGTTTCTGAAGATATGAAGACTTGGAACTTCTATATTAATGTCAATCATTCAAGCATTCAAAAGTTGAACCATAAAGAATAAACTGAAAGGAACTGCATTGAAGGTATTGGCATTGTTTATTGATGAAAGTGAATGAACATTTGATTTTGAACATGATGACCTGAAAATACAGTAGGTGATACAAACTGATTTGAAGATTTGCACACAACATTTCATTGACATTAATAGTGATAATGACTTTCTAGAATTGAAGATTAGAAGAGGATGTATTTTGAACATGAAACCCAAGGCATATCTTGCACCATGAGTGATAGTGAGATTTTTGGGGCCAAAACGTCAACAGAAATTGACTGACATAGGGTTTGAATATCAGAAGAAGGTGAAACATGATAACTTGAACCAGACTTTGAGGAGGGTTATGAACAATTTGAAGTGTGTGAATGAACTTATATCTGAGGGGGCAGACTATGAAGTTGTCAGAACTGAATACTCAAACTTTCTTCTTGTATTTGAGGAATTGTTTTGTGATGAAGAAGAATATTTTAGGCTTGTTAATGAAAAAGAAAGAGAAGAGTATAACGAGAAAACTAAATCCAAAAGAGATGCGTTAATGGTTTTCAAAGCACATGCTGATAGCTACATTGAAAGTGAAGCAAGAAAGCTTGTCCTCAATTCAAGTAAAATTAGCCCTCAGGATAGCGTATCCCAGACAAAGTCTAGTGTATACCATACAAAATCCATCAGAACTACCAGTAAGTCATCTCAAGTTAACTCCGTGACAGGTGCACGCATAAAGGCAGATCAGAGAAAGGCAGAAGTTAGAGCTAAAATAGATACTCTTCAGAAGTTGCAAGATTTAGAAATTTCCAAGATGAAACTCAAAATGGAAGAAGAGAGATTGTATTTAGAAAGAGAAATGGCAATCGCAGAAGCAAGTACTAAGGTTTTAGAGGATTTTGAGACGTCTACAGTGGCAAGTAGTAGATCCGAAAGAAAGAGACCGAGTCTTGGTAAGAGTTCAGATACAGCCAACACAAGTAGTCATCATACACAATTGCAACAAGAAAAGAAAAAGCCTGTATTAGCTGGTAGTGCTGGTAGAGAAACAGTGAAGAAACAAGTAGGTGCTAGGTCTTACATGAATGAGGTGGACTATAGACATTCAACTGCTAATGAGAGACTGCAATATTCACAGGACAGCTTTAGAAGACACAGCACTGAGCAGAAACCAGGCTACAATCAGGACATGTACAATCAGTATCGACTGGAGGATAGAGATAAGTATTTTGAAGAAGAATGTCCACATTTTCAAGATGGTTATGATAGAGATGTCTTGAACATGAATAGGGGGACAAAGCCTCAATACACTGAACTTAATCCACATGTTGACGTGTTTCAGCCACACCAGTTTGATACAGCTGAGATACCAAGACCAAGACAAACACCCACGCGGCAGCCTACATCTCCTGAGGTAGCTATTACAAGTGTCGTCAACCAACTCCGTAAGCCTGTTCCAGAGATCATCAAGTTTAGCGGTAATCCTTTGGAATACAAAAGATTCATTTGTCAGTTCAAGACCAAAGTAGTTGCTTACGCAGAAGATACAGATGAAACCATGAACTATTTAGAACAGTTTACAACTGGTGAAGCTCACAAAATTGTCTCTAGCTATAGTTACTTGGATTCACGGAGAGGCTATGAAGCTGCGATGAGAGAATTAGAAAGCCGCTATGGTGACACAGAAACGATTGCATCAGCATTTGTCAAGAGGACTCTAGATTGGAATCCGATCAAGAACGACAGTGTAAAAGCGCTCGACGAGTTCTCAATTTTTCTCACTGAATGTTTGAACGCTGTAGAGAGTATTGAAGCTATGAGAGTGCTTGAGTACCCAGACAATATCAAGAAGCTGGTCATGAAATTGCCATACTACTATCATGACAAGTGGAGAGGCTACGTGGATAGACGAAGAAGTGAAAGGCAACTGATAAGATTTCATCACCTGGTGGACTTTGTCAAGTTGGAAGCCAGAAAGGCAAACGACCCAATCTACGGCAAGTTGGCATTTAGGACTGAACATAAACCAATACCTAAGACTAAATATCCAGCACTTAAAGACAAGCAAGTCTCTTTTGCAACTGATCTTCCAACCAAGCCAAGCCAGACCGAAAATCTACAATCTTTGAGACCGAAAGCCTTTCTCTCACCATGTATTTGCTGCCAGTCGAATCAACATGGAGTCGAAAGATGCGATCAGTGGAGATCTCGCCAACACTTTGCGAAGATCAACATATTGAGAAATAAAGGCCTCTGCTTCAGGTGCCTGAGACATGGACATGTCAGCAAATCTTGCTAGCAGATAGAAGCTGTACAGTGCAAGATTTGTAAGGGTTAACACTTAACCATTCTGCACATGGACAAGAAAGATGAAAGAATCGACAAGCACCAGGACAAGATTATGACAAGGCAGAGTGGAGACAACAAAAGTCCAGTTAGTGCTTGTGCTGAACTTCACACGCAAGAAGACGAGACAGGGGCTGGAGAGGTACAGTGTACTATGGCTATCGTTCCTGTCAGAGTGAGTTACAAGGACAGTTTGAAGTACGTTGAAACCTACGCATTCCTTGATCCTGGTAGTAGCGCATGTTTTTGCACAGAGACACTGATGACAAAGTTAGGCTGCGAAGGTAAAAAGAAGAGGATATCTCTCGAAACGATGGGTAAGCCTCACACCATGACTACATTTGAAATCAATGGTCTTAAAGTCTGCAACCTGGACATGAAATCTACAATCAAATTACCGAAGGTCTATACCAAAGACAAGTTGCCTGTATCAAGACACCACGTTCCACGACAAGATGACGTCTTGAAATGGCCACACCTCTCTGACATTGACTTCTGTGAAAAGAAAATGGAAATTGGACTTTTAATCGGCAATAATGTACCCAGCGCATACGCACCCTTGGAAGTCAGAACTGGACCAATCAGCGCACCCCATGCAACAAAGACTATCCTCGGCTGGATAGTGTGGAACCTTCTCAGAGACTCAGTGACTGGTGCTGATGACAAGCAATATGCCAACAGAATTGAAGTAGCTGCTGTCCCAGAGGAAGAGGAACTGAAAACTATCGACAGAATGTTGAAAGATTCGATGAATTACGATTTCCCAGAACGGACAATAGACGATAAGAAAGAACATTCACAGGAAGATTTGATGTTCCTGAACAAGGTGTCCCAATCATTAAGTTTCAAAGATGGACACTACACAATTGGACTACCCTTTAGAATTGACAATGTCAAGATGCCTAACAACTCAAATCAAGCATTACAAAGATTTGGACATCTCAAGAGTAAAATGAAGAAGAATGCTGACTTTCATTCCGACTACACAGAGTTCATGAACAAGATCATCAACAAGGGCTACGCGGAACAAGTCCCAAACAGCGAACTGCACAAAGGTGAAGGCCAAGAATGGTATATTCCACATCATGGTGTATATCATCCCCAGAAGCAGAAGATTCGAGTAGTTTTTGACTGTTCTGCACTGTATCAGGGTATCTCTCTCAGCAATCAACTATTGCAAGGACCTGATCTAACCAACAATCTCCTTGGTATCCTGTTGAGATTTAGAGAGGAAAGAGTGGCCATTATCGGGGACATAGAGGCAATGTATTATCAAGTTAAGGTGCCGAAAAGTGATCAAGATTTCCTACGATTCTTCTGGTGGCCCGATGGTGACTCGTCAAAAGATCCAGTAATCTACCGCATGACAGTTCATTTGTTTGGAGCCATATCCTCACCGACTTGTGCCAACATAGCTCTTAGACAAACGGCCTCTGAAAATGAACATTCCTTTCCTGGAGAAGTGACAAACCTGATTGAGAAAAACTTCTACTTTGATGATTTCCTGAAGACAACACCAACAGATGAAAAAGCCAAAGAACTCATTCAAGAAGTCAGTCAACTCTGTTCAAGTGGAGGCTTCCACTTGACCAAATGGATAAGTAACAGTCATAGCGTCATGGATTCTGTACCCAGCAAAGAGTGTGCTAAAGGTGCCATGGACTTGAACCTTGATCAAGATCAACTGCCAGCTGAACGAGCACTCGGCGTTCACTGGACTGTTGAAGAAGATACGATCAGATTCGACGTGAACATCAAACCCAAGCCAGAAACAAGAAGAGGTATCCTATCCATAGCAAGCTCCATCTTTGATCCTCTCGGACTGTTAGCACCATTTACTCTGAAAGCAAGAATATTGCTACAAAACCTCTGCACAATGAAGATAAGTTGGGATGACGACATTGGTGACAAAATGAAAAAGAAGTGGCAAGCTTGGATTGAAGATCTGAAACTAGTTGGCGAACTTGACATACCAAGATGTTACAAACCACCTGACTTTGGAGAAGTAAACACTTGTGATCTACACATGTTCTCTGATGCCAGCGATGCAGGATACAGTGTCGCTTCCTACATATGTATCACAAACTGTCAGAACAAAGTTCACTGCACCCTAGTTCTTGGAAAGTCCAGAGTGGTTCCTTTGAAAAAGATCACAATCCCACGACTTGAACTCATAGCTGCAGTACTATCTGTACGCCTTAGTAAAGTGCTAACAAGGGAACTTGAATATCCACTGCGAAAGATCTACTTTTGGACCGACAGCATGTCCGTGATTCGGTACATAAGTAACGAAACAACCAGGTTTCACACTTTCGTAGCGAACAGAGTTGCACTTATAAGAGAAACTACAGATGTGGAACAGTGGAACTACATAGACTCAAAGTCTAACCCGGCAGACATTGCATCAAGAGGCATCAAGATGAGAAAGCTAATAGACTCAAGCATTTGGTGGAACGGACCAGAAATCCTACAAACTCCAATCAAAACGGAAACCCAAGATCAAGACGACTTGAAACTAGACAATGACGACCCAGAAGTTAAGTGCCATGTCAGCAGTACTGTGACCCAAACATGTGATGTGATGGACAAACTGTTACTTTTCTTTTCAGATTGGATGAAACTGAAGAGATCAGTTGCTTGGATCCTTGCTGTAAAAGAAGAACTGGCACGTCGAGTGAAGATCAGAAAAGAAAACACAGAATTCCAAGAAATGAACAAGAGACGAATAGACATATAATAATACATACAGTCGCAACACTATGCAGCTGAAATATGTGATGTGCAGCGGAAAGAGAATTCCAGACAAATCAAGCACTATTCTTCACTGCGCAAACTAGACCCAATTCTTGCTGACGGCATACTTCGAGTCGGAGGTCGACTCAACAAATCAGAACTTTCCTATGATGCTAAACATCCAATCATACTCCCCAAAAGCTCTACAATCACTGAACTCATCTTGAGAGACATTCACAAAAAAGTTGGACACTTGGGAAAAAACTCAATGTTATCTGAACTTCGACAAAGATTTTGGATTGTTGGAGCCGGAAATGCAATCAAAAGGGTTGTATCAAAATGTGTCACATGCAAGAAATATCAGGCTCAAACTCTGAACCAGAAGATGGGTGATTTGCCGCAGAGAAGATTGACAACCAACGAACCACCGTTTGCCAACACTGGCATGGATTTCTTCGGACCAATACTTGTGAAGCGTGGGAGAGCTTGTGTCAAACGGTACTGTGTTGTTTTCACCTGTTTAGCTGTAAGGACGGTCCACTTGGAAGTGGCACACAGCCTTGACACTGATTCGTGTATAAATGCTATTCGCCGCTTTACTGCGAGACGAGGCAATGTGAAATCCATTTGCTCAGATAATGGTACCAACTTGGTTGGATCCTGTAAGGAATTAAAGTGTGAAATTCAGAATTGGAATCAACACAAAATTGGAAAAGAACTCCAACAAAAACACATCGAATGGCACTTCAACCCACCTAGTGCGTCACACTTTGGAGGAATTTGGGAGAGACTTATCAGATCCGTAAGAAAGATTCTCTATTCTCTCATGCAGGAACAAACTATACGTTTGGACGATGAAGGGTTACAAACTCTTTTTTGTGAGATCGAAGCAATTCTGAACAATCGTCCCATTACAGAGTTATCTACAAATCCCAATGACCTAATTCCTCTGACCCCAAATCACCTCCTGCTGCTTAGACCCGGTGAAAGCTTTTCACCTGGTATCTTCACCAAAGATGATAACTATGCAAGACGTCGCTGGAAGCAGATCCAGTATCTTTCAGACATTTTCTGGAAGAGATGGCAGAAGGAGTACGTAGTGCTCTTAAATCAGAGACAGAAGTGGTGTTTCCCCAAAAGAAATGTACAAATAGGGGATGTCGTGCTCGTAGTAGACAATACTCCGAGAAACTCCTGGGCTATGGCCCGGGTCCTAGATGTGATGACTGATTGCAGAGGACTCGTCCGCGCTGTTAGAGTCAAAACCCAGTCGAGCGAATATGTTCGACCCGTGCATAAACTGTGCCTGCTGCTAGAAAATGACTGACTTTTGACCTATATGATGACAGGGTTATCTCCCCTGGTCTTCAATGAAGTGAATGTGGTGAACTTTAATTGGTAAAATAGTAAATCACCACTTTGAGCCATGAAGAAGTGATCTGATGATTCTAACATGAACTTTAATTTTTGTTTTTCAGCTTTACCTTGCAAAGGGCTAGGTTTTTCATTATGAATCTTATTGCAATTCAGCAAATTATGTTTTTCAGGGAAGTTCTCCGTTTAAGTTTCTTATTTCAAATTCACCCACTCAAGTAATAACCATTTATTTTTTGGCATTTCTGCGGTGTAGTTTTATTTCAAATTTTGACCAATTTGTGGTAATGCTCATTTATAATTGCTTTCATTCGGATTATGACGCAATTCAGGGGCTGGTATGTAATGGCCAAAATTGACTTTTGGAATTAATTTTATGTCAAAAGTTTATCCTAGATGTGAAACTAAATTGACCCACTTTTTGGACTCTTAGCTCTACTCAAGAGGCATGGGAAGTAACTCCTCATCTGGTAGTAGATTTTAGACTATTGATGGGAGCACATGGTCATGAGCTCAGAGATGTGCTTAGATTTGAAGATTTGAGAGATGTTAAATGTTTCTGAAGATATGAAGACTTGGAACTTCTATATTAATGTCAATCATTCAAGCATTCAAAAGTTGAACCATGAAGAATAAACTGAAAGGAACTGCATTGAAGGTATTGGCATTGTTTATTGATGAAAGTGAATGAACATTTGATTTTGAACATGATGACCTGAACATACAGTAGGTGATACAAACTGATTTGAAGATTTGCACACAACAGTTTGTGTTATACTTAAAATAACTAGCTGACACACAAACAGTACAATGCCCTACACAGTTTCACCATTAAATGTACCCAATCATTCTGGTCTACAAACATCTAAAATATATCCTCTAATAAGCCTTTAAAGGCGCCGTATCATGCCGCTCTTACTGAAATAAAGTGATCTCACGGAAAGGTACGTACATGTTGCCAATTGCTAGAAAATTTTCCTCTATAATTAAAGAGAATTCTAAAACGAATGTACATGTTTCGGTTAAGCCATGCGTCTCCGTTTCCCTTCGAAAGACATGTTAAATGTGTTCACATTAAAATGGCCACTCGAAGGTATTTCAAGAGATCTGACTGATTTAGCGATACCTAAACACTCAAAGTGAAATCTTAATTATGGCACCACGATGGAATTGTCATTCGTCTTGGTGTCTGATCGAATTTTGCAAAAAGACGTGCTACAGCATTAAACATGAACTTAGTGTATCATTCAACATACGTTTATGTGGAGCGTTCAGTACAGAAACAATGTAACCATACTCGATCAGTATCAGTACATTTGAATGATGATACAATCTAACTATACACACAGTATTTTGCGAGATTCATGGAGGAACATTGACCAAAAAAAATCAGCAACAAATCATATGACCTGGAAATCAATGAAGCTATATTGTCAATTCAACCACACTGATAGCACAGTTTCTATCCGATAATTATGTGTATTAATACTGAATATCATAAAGATGTTGAAGAAGGGGACTCGAAGAAAATAAGGACGTTGATGAACATTTTAAAACAAGCCCTTCCTCAGCAGCCAGTTAGTTATGATAAAAATAACGCTTGCTATCTTTCCTGTACAGCATCAAGGAGGAAGAACATGAATAGATAAGTATTAAATGCAGTTCATTTGAGCGGATAATATTACTGTTTCTTTTGCCCCCAACAAGTTTTATATTTTATTTCCTACACTCCGCTCACTCATAGCAGTCGTAGTATTTCCTTTGATTAAAAACCTATTTACAGTTTATAAAAATCGATTATAAGTTTCAAAACTTTTAAATTTCTTAAGAAGATTTTCTTCATGGTAATATTTACATAAAAGCTAATTGATGTAATGATGTGAATAAGAGTGGTCGTCCCCTGTACTAATAATTCATTGATGTTTCAAAATATTTGATTTTGTTTGGTACTCTACATCAATTGCTGCATGAGACATGTTTACATATGCAAAATTAAGAATACATCTCCCAATGTCAATTTATATATTAAAACTCCAATAGATAGAATTCTGTAAAATCATATATTTACAAAAATAATCAAATTTACAATAACTGATTTTAATCACAATCATTTCTTCCGAGTACTTCAATGATTCCCAGCTATATTCTATGCACTTGGGTGCCTTTGTACAGAATACTCCGGTAGCCATAGAGCAATGCTCCATGATGGCACTTAGGTTAACCTTAGCGTTAAGATTGTTTTGTGATGCTACCCTCCTGATCTACATGTACCAAACTATGTTCATGGTCTATGTGATCTGTGCCTGCATATATATAGTTTAGTAATCGATAGTGGTATATATTTAAGAAAAATGCATAAATTTAGTACAATTTAGTACAGATGGATTTAAGTCGAGTACTGTTTTTATGTTAGAATAGGCCTATTGGATCCTTGAGGTTATGTTAATGTTATGTTATTACAACCACTCATTAGGACATATGGTACCATGATCAGAAGTTCTTAAGTCAAGAAAAGGAACTCTAACGTCCAAAAAGGAAAACCCATTTGGGATTTTTATTATGGCCCTACAACGCTTCCGTACTTTTTCGTCGACTTTTGAATATTTGAGATTTCACATTTGCACACAAGTACGTCCCATCAATAACGTGGTTTTGAATGATATATTGAACTCTGTCAAGGACAAAGGAACTTTTCTTATACACGGCACAGCATACACAATAGTGGCTGTGCAAAGCCACTCAATATCAACGGGGTGGAATCTTCATTGTTTGTTATCTAGCGAACGCATGGTTGTAAACTTCGATATACAAAATACATATATATTACATGTACATTTATTCACAGGTTGAAGTAATTTCACTGTAAAGAACATATCGTATTACCGCACGCTAGTCCTGCATTACATTACCTTAATAGCACTAAAGTTATCAGACGATCGATGTTACCCAATCTCAGCTCTCCCTGTCATCTTACTGTTCAAGGGTGTCTTTACTAAAATACAAATGTAATGCAAAAATATAACACCCATTTAACTCTCTTGTTGCGGATTGTATGAACGTGTTCGTATTTGTTTTTAAATAACGCATTACGTGCATGGTACCGTATGAAAACAGTTCTGTACAAACGCTCAGGAGACAAAATATTAGTGTCAAATCTACATACCGTCACGATGACATTATTACAGGTTTAAACAACGCAACACATTTTCTGACTATTTCTACAGATGCACGACCTAGCCATGTAGAGAACGTGGGTACTTTTATCTCTATATGTTGGTTCAACCTCCGCTTTCAGTGGACACATGAAATAAAAAATTAAACTTGTTACGCATTATGACCAAAATAACAAATTTTGATAAAATTTCGACGATCTAATAGTGCTCATCTTCAATGGATGTTGACTTTGTCATAAAGAAAATGCTACCACTATCTTTACTGACAAACAATGTGCACCCTCACAGTGTGTTATTGAGAGACAATCAGACCGTGACGCCTTATAACGAGGTAATAGGGACATCGTGAATACAGCATGTTGAGTTGAGCATGTTCGTTTCGGATACTAGACTAGAAACTCATTTTGTCATTCTTTATCATAAATAAAGTCTATACGATGAAGTAGAGATTTATGTTCAACATAGGATAATATGCGATACATTGTTGACCCTCAGCTACCGGTCTGACTACCCTGTATTTTACTTCCTGGTTGATGTAAAGTTACAACATGGAGACGGTGTGGATTCTACTTACACAGCTCGTCCTTCTACATACAGTAACAGTAACAGGTAGGTTTTACTCATTTTTGATTTGTAGCAATACAGATAAATACATGGGGATATATATATATATATATATATATATATATATATATATATATATATATATATATATATATATATATATATCTATATAGATATCGAGGAACACATATCATCAGTTCAGAACAATCAAGATGTTCAAACGTGTAGCTGCTCACATGCATCACTTACACGTAGCTACTGCAAAAGTTAATATGTTGTTTAAGTGGAAAACTGTATTTACAGGTGAGTTATTTCCTCATTGTTAAGTAATATAACAATGGTTAAAATATTGCATTAAGGCCCATGTCATAGTTTGTTTACACTCGACCTCGCGCAGGAAAAAAACCAAAACGTTAATGTGTCATATACATCCATATTCCATCCTCTGTCGGATTCGCGTCATTATAAGCATTGTGTTGTCTTGATGCTGCATTCAACGACCCATTGTTACCTTTAAAAGATACAGATACGACAAGCATGTGACATGTACATTTACAGATGATAAGAAATGATGTATATATCAACTGAAGATTTATTCTTTCACATTATGAAGTAAGCAGATATATTCAAGAACATGATGATTTAAAACATCTTCAATGAATTGTAGTTATTCTGACTCGTTCGAATAGTATAGAAAATAAATCTGCAAACGAATATATCTTAAAGAGGTTCGTAACAATTGCCCATTCACATCTCCAACTGTCAAATGTTCGCTCTCAGAAGTTAATAGCTTAGGTCCATTTTTCATCAACAGTGTGCTGTGAGAATCATTAATAATTAAATTACCTTTGGTTACTTATAATGAAAGGTAGTGGTATTATGGTTGTGTGAAAAAGTTTATGTTATATGGTAAAACATTATCTGCTCTACAGCCTTATATTAATGAATTATATCATACAAATTTTAATTTTCCAGTGAAGAGTTATTTCCCTTTGCCAATAATTTTCATAACTGTTCAACTTCAGCATCACATTACTGAGAAAATAGTTTCCTGACATAATTTTTTTTCTACTATTTTTCAGCGTAAGTTTTCCACAAGTTTTATCATTTTTGAATTATTTTTTCATTAATTTTTTCATTTTTATTTTATTTATTCTTTTGAAGTAATTTCTCCAGAATCCATTGTTGACATTGAATTTTACCATATAAGATTACAAATTGCAGAAATCACTTTTCTATCCTTGTTACATTCCATTTATGTGAGAAAACAACAATATAGCTCTGATTGATTATTATTTTTTTGGAAAAGTGACATTAACAAAATAAAACAAGTTTGCAATTTTTTCAGACACTACCACAAAAAACACGAACATTATTTTGCAGAAAATAGGTCCGTGACAGACACTTTTCTTTTTGATTCTTGAATAATTCATGTTCAGCTTGCATCATGCCAAGTTGCAAAAATTTTTCATCTATTTTGATTATTGTTGGTAATCTCTTTAAGCTTAGTAATATGATTGAGTATAAGTATTTCCAGATAACGGTGTGAGTGAGTGAGGTATTGTTGAACTTCGCTTGGGCATAAATACAAATAATAGAGACCATGATGCTATTATCAGTTTCTTGTAGTTTTTTTTTTATTTAGTAAGAGTTGCCTCCATGTATATTCGTCCGAAAATTAACAATTAAACAGAAATACAGTTGCTACTAGTGTATGCCTTGCACGCACTATTTAAGAAAACTAATGTCCCATCCTAAAGTTTTCATTTGTTATTAAAGTCTAATGTTCAAATTCTCAGTATCACTAGATACAAGTTTGTTAACATGTGAACTCTGTTCATATTTATATCAACCATCTGACGTTTCTGTTTACCTTATCCAGCGTCTTTAGTGAACGTGGCTCTGGGGAAACCTGCTTCAATGAGCTCCACGGCGAGTACGGGTTACAGTGCAAGTACAGCTGTGGACGGGAAGTTTGCTGATGGATACGGTGGTGATAAGGTCATAGACACAGGTTTTAGGTATGACTTCGCCTGGTGGAAGGTGGATCTACAGAGAGAAGTACAGGACGCTACAGTGAGGATCTACTTCAGGACAGACTGTGAGTTGGACTCTCTTTTCAGTTTAAGACGGACATTAAGTGTAACGATCATGATTCATTCTATCTATCACAATAGGGTCTAGCTTCCTTAAGCTACACATTTCACCCAAATCATTGTGCTGCAGTACACACATGGTTCGAACAAAATAACTATGAGAGTATTCGTTTTGGTATTTTGTCCTTTTTCCTTATTAGAATCTTTGATTTGTCGTCAACCATTTCCGACTAACATGTGTAATTATTGATGAAGATGTAAGAAACTAAATGGAGTTTTAATTGTGAATATATTCTTTAAAACACAATGCGTAAAATAATTTCTTGTGAAATAAGTGATCAATCAATAATAGAAACAGGATTTCATAACCCCCAATGACTGATCTTAATCCGTGTATTACGTCACGAAAACATTCATATGTATTTATTCTGCGTTTCAAATAACAAATTTCAAGTGACACAAACATTAATTATTTTACAAAATGCGGTGTTCCTTCATTGAACATGGTACACGCACAATAAATATAACCCCAATAAAGGTTCACGCGAAGCGAAGTGACCGTCAGCCCAAACCCTGCGTTTTCATGCTCTCCCCGTGCGTATCAGACTTTACCAGTCAAGTGGAGAACGCAGGTTACCTACTGTGACTGGGACAGTCAATGGCCAGTAGATTCTTAAGAATAATCCACTTTTGAAGACTGGCGTCATCAGCATGGTTGAACTTTAACAAATGTTATTATAAATCGAAATGATAACATAACACATATTCTGTTTTAACCAAAACCGAAGACCCTGTAGAAATGTCCTCAGCTCTGTCAAAAAAATGACACAACACCCGTGTCTGGGAACATGCAGTACATAAGCGGTTTTGTAATATTTATTACATACAGAAGTCGAGATTCATTTGAGACAATCATCGAAATGTGTCCGACTTACTTATACTTACTTATATGCCTACAGCTTATTGAACTAGGCGGGGTAAGCCTTATAACAATAAACATTTAGTCAGTTTTCCGGTACGCTCTCGTTCGCTCTACTTAAAATTAAACAATCAGTATGATACTACGGTAGTGTATTACTGTAACGATTAATGATGTTCATGCTATTTCCTACGTAGGTCATAGTATGTTTTTATTTGACTTCAAACTTATAAAAAGACGATCACATATTTTATTTGTAATTATATTTATACACCTCATATCTGCAAGTAGTTCTGCTACCGTTCTGATGACGACATGCTGTAAATATAAAAGGACAATTGAAAGGTAGATTTTAAAATTGTAAATAGTCCCTTGGCATGGTCAATTAACCTATATGATCGTTATACTTGTTAAAATATGTTAGAGATATTGTAAGTTTTTTTTTATTGATATTTCATCATTGTGTAAATGTGTAAATAAATCAATATTTAAATTTCAAAATGTAATCTCTAACTAATTTGCTCCAGTATATAACTTCAAGAGTATACAAATTCATTAACGGTAATTATGTTATATTCGTATTGGAAGCTGAGCTCCTTTATTGTTAAGTATTTTTTTGAGTGGCGTCGTGTAACAAATGTCAAAGACGTTAAATGCAAAAGTGTAATTACGTCACTACAAGAGGCAATGGCCGGTAATTTTCATTTCACGGAAGTATTGACTGAAGTGATTTATTGGTTTAAAACTGGTATTCCAAAACACAAATAGAGAAACCAAAATGTCATTGTGGTGTGCGATAATGTAGCGTTCTATCCTGAACCCTTGAATTAATATCAGTTTATTAATTATGATCATTCAGTGTAAAATTTTACTTGATTTCATAACATGATGGTTGAATGAACTCGATTTTTACAATAGGAAATACTATGTCCTACGTAGGAGATATGCCTACTATGTCCTACGTAGGAGATATGCCTACTATGTCCTACGTAGGAGATATTATGCCATTAAAGATAGTACAATGTATGTCCATGGTAGGAGATACTTTGAGGCTTTCGAATGATTCAGTTTGTTGACACATGTATCCTAAACCAAGACATTAGCAAGCACTTTATAACAGCAAACTCTGACGATGTTGACGTCAACAGAGGTCGTCACTTCTTGACGGGTTGTTGTCATACGACCGTCTTTCTTGAACCTCTGCATGCAAGTTTATTATTGTGAACTTCAAACGTTTATATCTGGACGGTGATCATATTAAAAACTGATTCTGCCTGGTGATCGTAAAGTTTACAGAGGGTGTGGGTTCGAATCCCGCATGGGACAAGTGTAAGAATTTGTACTATTGAAGTTAGTGACCCTTAATATGTTATATTTCTTCACTTTCTAAATCGCAAGTATTTCCAACTCACCTATGTAATAACAAAATAGACATCAATTTATTCCTTTGCGAGAGAAGGGTAGCAATAGCGTCCTACAGTTTCAGATAAACGAGGATATATTAAACCATTCGTTTCCTGTTGGGTCAGCGTAGTCACGGGGACATTATACCGTTAATGCATGTACCATCCTCTTGTGGTCTTCATATTTCTCATATGTACTTTCACTTCACAGACAAACGGAGACGTAACGGAGTGGAGCTGTACACGTCCACAAGTTCATTCCCCGACTCAAACCCTACAAGTCAAGGTCAGCTGTGTCACACTGTTACCGGGGATCCGAGTGGAAGTGGTATACCTGATGTATACAGTGTTACATGTCCGGGTAGATGGCAGTATCTCCTAATCTACACAGACACAGATAATGGACAATCGACAGGACCAACTCTGGACTTTGGAGAAGTGGAAGTTATAGGTGAGGAATGTCCACTTATTTAACAAAAGTATTCGCGGAATTTATAAATACAATTCATGTTTTGCAATTAATTCATATTTTACTTGTGTTAACTCCAGTATTTAGACACTGGGTTGGATGCACTTCATAAAGAATTATTGATTGCCAAAGCACGTGCATTTCTAACATAAGTGGGCAGTAGAAATATTGATGAACTCGCAAATATAGAATTATTCCGACAAGGGCTTACATGATATTGTTGAGAATAAGTTCATGTATTACATTATGGTATCATAAACAAAAAACATATTTTGACTTGGATATTGTCTTTAATATTTTGCAAGTGATTTCCCGTTACGTGTTAACAGTGTTTTCATTAATTATTCAACAGAACTATAAAGATAAACATTCAAAAACGAAATGTTGACTTAATCTTTCACCTGAGAAAGCTTGCATAACAAACAAAACCCACAAAGGGAATTCTTCGCTTCTTAAAAAAAGTTCAATCGCTATTTTGCAAATGTTACTCTATTTAAAAAGTTTAAAATATGTAAGATATGTTTTTAATATGTCTTCAAATTGCCCTTCTTTGGTTAACTTGTTCAATTGGTTGAAAAGTTTCGTATGTTTTATCAAATTGAATACAATTACAAAGTAATTTTGTTACACTTCTTTCAGCGACTTTAATTGGTCGAGAGCTTTCAAGAACATGCATCCATTTCTCGATGAACTGAGATAAACTTTGCATTCATACCTCGTGCAGTCGTTACTTATGACGGCGCAAACCATTCTAAAAAACAGCCGAGTAAACGTTGGGGTTCACTTGGGAAATCTCAATAACTACAAATTGATCAATTGATTCTTTCATGCAGGGTGTTAACGAGGGACATTAAATGACCGGTCATCAACTTCCTCAGTATTGAGATCTATTTAAATAGCGACAGTTGACACAACGAAGATGAGTAGGGATCCCAATGTCATTGACGCAGTGATCAACAGGCATGTTCCCGAAGTGCCTACCTCCAAGTTTAACTCCAATGCTAGTACGACAAATCCATACATGAGTGGTTTGTTTATTGGGTTCTTCCAACCAATGGTAGATAATGGACTCTTCCATTTCATGATGAATTCCCATTAATACATGATGAGTATTACAATAGTACAACAATAAATGTGTTTTTTTTAAATGTAGAACAGGTGATTTAATATTTATAGTTCATTACATAGTGACATTTCACACTGTATTGCTGTTTATCGGAATAGAGACCTACTGTTAAGTTGCATAGTGCTTTATGCTTACATTCTATCAAATATATAAATACATAAAGATGGATTATCACAATAATAGTTTTGTAGAAAAGCATTTCATTTTTTTTCTTAAAATTGAACGATACAACACGAACTGGGCGTTTACAAAATAAAACCATAATATTTCATATTTATTTACATTAAATACGCTCACAACGTTTTCTTAACACAAACGGTAGTCATTTTAAATGTCGCGTGTGATATGCCAAATAAGGGATATTTAGAACATGCGGAATGTCTGACAAAGAAATTCTGATTCTATGAACGGTAATACTGGGAAAAGCCAAATAAATCTTCTGATGTTTGAGTTCAATGATTCGTCAATTTTGATTCAGCCATGTATCGTTGTGTCTAACAAGCTGAAACCCCCCGTAATAATGTTGTTGCTATATTTCAACGGATGCACAAAACCGAGATTTTTCAAAGTTTTTCGTAAATTATTTGTATAACGTTTAATCTTTGTCGTTTACGGGAGGGTGCAGCTTGTTACACACAACAAACCATGGCTGAAGTTCATACAATTCTTTTCCCAGTATGTTCTGATGGAAAATATGGAGAGGATTGTACCAAGCTCTGCAGCTCCAGGAACTGTGTTACCATGACAACAACATGTGAGAGAGATGGGATATGTCATAGTGGCTGTATGTCTGGATGGACGGGAGTTGACTGTTCACAAGGTAGATTATTAATACGCAGAATAGAACTAGTATTTTCGAGCCTTCGCAAGCTGAATATAAAGTGTTTATTCATAATGCAAGATATTTACCACCCCAAACATACGAGCATGATGACATTTTTATTATACAATGTCATTCTTCTTTTTATTTTGCGCAAACGGCTTGACACCATTGATTTCAAAGTTGATCTCCTCTTCTACTACATTGATTTGTGCACATGATCAGAGCACTAGTCTCACAGTAGATGCCACAAATAATACATCCTAAATGTTGTATCCAGTTACCATACTTGTTATGTTGGTATAATCTAAAGTAATATGTATATAGTTTATATGTTTCAAAATCAATAATTTCGAATGAAAAATATTTTAAGGTACATCCATTGTATTGTTGGGGGTCACATATTGCAAACGTTATAACTGATGTTACTTTATCGAAAGTACCGACTGTTACCGAAAACTACCATTTTGATGATAGTAGACTTAGCAAATTGACGATATGGAGGTAAAGTAGTGATTTCTGATCAAAAACCGGACAATGCACTTGTGTGGCGCGCGTCAATGAGTAAAACGTAATTCTTGAATCTTATTTATAACAGACAATAATACAAATTTGAGGTGATAATGTTTAATAGGTCACATATCTTCTGTGCATGTAAATTGGGCGTGCAGTTTCGATTTGAGCACATGCATAATGATGTTACTCAATTTTAATTGGTAATTATGATATATTTGACGATTGGGGACAAATATGCAAGTTGAGTGAATTTATTTGTATTGTAGACAACATATGTGGTGAGTTGGAACGTATTAAGTGCAAATAAAATTTGATGAAACACAATGGATGCACCTTTAACGTCAGGACGGCTCGCGTCCAGCCACCTTCGTGTAATTAAATGGCCGAGCTTATTTCACGTAGATATATGGACGAGAGTTGCTTCCCTTCCGCTCGAATGCATTTGGTGGCGATACAAAGAGAGCTAAACTAAACATTAAGTGGCTAAGTAACAGGGAAGATTGGTATTACATGTAGGTAAATTAATCTGCCTTGGTTAGAATACGGATTATATTGTAATTAGAACTTCGTTCGAAATGTTAAAGCGTGTGGTCATTTTAATTTTCAAAAGAAGTTCCGTTAATTGACCTCTGTAATTTGCAACAGTGACCGCATATGGCCCGAACGGATATGGAAATTATCCTTTTCTTTATCCCAGCGAGAACACCATCCACTTGATGTGTCTGGTCCGGATTTTGCTGCATTGCACACGCATATGAAATATTCTTCCCCGAAATATAGTAACATCAAATAATGTAAATCTAATTACAACAGCACCAGTAAAACGACTGTCTCTCATCAAACAATGGCGACGTTATAATTAACTCATCCTGTAAAGTACTGTTGATAACTACAATTTGTACCACTACCACTCTACCACTGTCGTAACCACCCAAGCTCATCACTTGCATGTAGAACATTTAGACACAGGAGCGAGATAATTAATCATTATGTTTTATTGCAAATTTGATGGCACCATAATCACTGCCACTCAATAAGGTAATTACAGTTTGAAAAAAGAAAACTGAACGATTTGCATACAGAGTTACAGTGTGGTACATTAATTGCGATGAGTTTATCCAACTTCAATTATAACAAAATTGGAATCATTGAAAAGGCTCCGAAATGCATACCTGGTCATGTTGAAAACTCCTTTCATATAATTTGGCAATGTTAAATGTACCATAACCAGAGATAGACACTGAGAGTGGGATAAGAGATAATTATAGATATTCGTTTTTGTATCGATGCTCTTCATGTTACACATTTACTTCTACACTTTTCTAGCGCATCTAGCCAGAACATTTTTGAGTTTTTAAGTGATATTATTGTTTATTTCATTTAAGTACTGACAAAATTAGACTTATCAAAATCTGATCCCCTGGAAATCTGTTTGGTGCGACGCTTTAAAACTTTGTGTGTTATGGAAATAACCGTTTCTCTCAAGATGACAATGCATCTGTCTATCGAGACCGGAGCGTAGGTACTACTTGGAGATAAAGGGCATTGATAGACCAGTCCGTTACGAGAATCAACCCGTTCAATGCTCCCACTATGTGCTTACAACAAATACGGTGTGAACTGTACCAAACTTTACCCGAATCAATACTTTTGATTTTGCTTAGTCAAACATCGGTGGAAATACTCAATCAAATCATTTGAATTACCGGTTTTCTGAATCGCGTCATTAATGCAAAGGGTAACGAGAGTGTCAGAACAGTTTATAGAAAAACTAAACATCAGTTCAAGACTAGTCAAAAATCTGATCCCTTGAACATCTACAGGTCTATCCCGTAAAACTTAAGACCTTCAAAACCATGTTTTATTCGGTGCGACGCTTTAATCAATTTTAAATTGTGTTATGGGAATAACCGTTTTCCTCAAGATGACAATGCATCTGTCCATGAGATCTGAGCGTAGGTAAATTATTAGAGACAAAATGTATAACTAGATTTTGTCAGGTCAAACATCGATGGAAATACATAATTAAATCATTAGCATTACCGGTGTACTGAATTGTGTCATTACTGTAACGAGAGTGATAGAACAGGTTTAAAAAATATAAACGTCAGTTCAAGACTGATCCCTTGGAAATCTTGGTATATCCCGCAAAACTTAAGACCATGTTCGTTTGGCGCGACGCTTCAATCAATTTTAATGGTAAAACGAAACTTGGGGTGTTTCCCTAAAGATGGCAAGGCATCTGTTCATCCAGATCTGAACGTAAGAACATTCTTAGAGACACAATGTATTAAGAAGCCATCTCTTTAAGAGAGTCATTGAATGTTCCCCTCAATACTTGGTACGACATGGTCATAGTTAATGTAAACACACTTTTTAAAATCCACCTTATCCTAAACTGGTAGACATGAATAGTCATATCCATAATGAATACTTTATTTTCTTTATTTAAAATTAGATCAGCTTACTGTATGTTCCATTCAAATGTGTCACGGAGATATAAACTTGTCTGTGTCTTCATGTGAAATTATACTTCGTAATTTGGATTTTTTTTCTTTTTCTGTTAGCTCTACCTCCATGCATTGACACCAGCTACTACGGTCTGAACTGTACCAAAATGTGCAGTGAGCGGAAGTGTAAAGCGCCCCCTAGCTCGTCATGTGACCGTCTACCTGGAAGATGTGATAATGGTTGTGAAGATGGATGGAGACAGGCAGACTGTTCTCTGGGTGAGTTTGATGTAGTTCTGAAGGAAAACATACGGGCATGTGAGAAGCAACAAGACAGGCTTTTAAAAACGCGAAGGATCAATTACATATGGCAAAGTAAACACTGCATTGTTGAGATAAATGCCCTGAATAAATAAACAATCAATGTGTATGTTACAAATAAAAGAAGGTGTCAGAGTATATCTCATATATCAGATAGTATACATAAATATGTGTTATATCTGAAATATTATGGATTGATGTTTTCGTCACAACATTAATATTTGACATTTACCAACTGGAATCAGTATCGTCATTGCTATAATAAGACGAGTGTGTACGTCAGTGAAGGGTAAAGAAATACAACAGCTCTCAAAACAAAGTGTCTCTGGTTCAGATCCAACAATAAACAATATCGAAGACATCTCAAAGGACTTTGTATTTTCATTAGAGATGTAATCAACACGCGAATTACCTAACATTCTGAGTAAAACGTTTCACATGTCATCCTACTGACAGCATCTATATTTCATATGTTTGTTACTCTCAACATCTGACTTGACTAAACTGAATATTCAATGTCGTGTCTATAACTGATTTTTAAGAACAATACTATTAAGAAATACACTTATGCATGTTATATTCATTTGTGATCTTCATAGAATGTTGGTCTGGCTACTACGGACCTTCGTGTGGTTCACTTTGCACCAACCGACGGTGTCTTAACGGTTCATCTCCCTGTGATCACGTGACTGGTCAGTGTGTAGGTGGATGTCAGCCTGGCTACAAGGAACTGGATTGTAGACAACGTAAGTGTTACGAATATAGCCAGTTCTGTTACTGAGTTATTCTCTTCTATCTAAACAAATATAATCCACATAAGTTTCACATAAAAAGTTATCAATATAGACATTTCAACATTTCAATAAATGCATGCGCTATCAATCTAATAGTTGATATTCATACATTGACCTGACCTAAATCATCTTCTCCAAAACGTTGTGTTGTCCACATGTGCTAGGGAACTGTGCTTTTCTTATATTATGTTTATCTCAATACCAAATACTAAGCAAAATGATTTAAATGATTTAAAAAATGACTTGTTGTGTAATATAAGTGTAATGTAAATAATACATATAAACGTCAACTTTGATAAGTTTGCTTTGTGTAAAGGAGTATGTCCTTATATTAGAGTAGTCCTGTTCTATACAATCTTGGAAGAAAAAATATCTTAAGATTTGACCTATACCATCTTGGAATATTTTTATATTCCAAGATGGTATAACAAATCTTAAGATATGTACGGAAATCTTAAGATATGATCAAAACCTGAAACCTCCTGTTCAATCTTGGAATATTTAAATATCTTAAGATTATTTTGTTCAATCTTGAGATATTGTAATAACATGTCTTTGAAAATTGTTTACATAAATTTATTTAAATGAAAAAATAACTTTGATGGGGAAAATGTCTTTAATAAGAAAAAAGTGACTTTGGTGAAAAAATGACTTTGATGAAAAAAAATGTCTTTGATGAAAAAATGACTTTGATGGAAATATTGATTTAGATATTAAAAAATTGACTTTGGTGGAAAAATGATTTGATGGGAGGAAAATGACTTTGACGAAAATGTTGCCTTTGATGAAAAATGTGATTTGGTGAAAAGAAATGACTTTGATGGAAAAAGTTATGTTGAAGAAAACAAATAAATTTGATGAATAATATTTCTTTAATAAAGATATTGACTTTGATTAAAAAAGTGTCTTTGCTGAAAAATTGATTTGGTGAAAACAATAACTTTGATGAAAAAAAATAACTTTGCTGAAAGTCTTGACTTTGATAAAAAAAATCTTGACTTTGATGAAAAAAGTGATTTGATGTAAAGAAAGGACTTTGATGGAAAAAGTTACTTTGAAGAAAACAAATAAATTTGATGAATAATATTTCTTTAATAAAGATATTGACTTTGATAAAAAAGTGTCTTTGCTGAAAAATTGATTTGGTGAAAACAATAACTTTGATGAAAAAAATTAACTTTGAGGAAAATCTTGACTTTGATAACAAATCTTGACTTTGATAACAAATCTTGACTTTGATGAAAAAAGTGATTTGGTGAAAAATGATTTAATGAAATATTGTCTTTGATTAAAATAATGACTTGCTGAAAAAAGTGACTTTGAAGAAAAAAAAGAACTTTGATGAAAAAAAAATTACTTTGATGAAAAAAAATGCCTTTAATGAAAATATTGACTTTGATGAAAAAATGACTTTGGTGAAAATATTATTTGATGAAAATAATGACTTTGATGAGAAAGTGACTTTTATCGAAAAAAAAATACTTTGATGAAAAAAATGACTTTGGTGAAAAAATATTTTAATGAAAATATTGACTTTGATTAAAATAATGACTGCTGAAAAAAGTGATTTTGATGAGAAAAAAAATGACTTTGGAGAAAAAATTACTTTGATTAAAATAATGACTTTGATGAAAATGTTATTTGTATGAAGAAAAGTACATTGAATACAAACTGTGACCTTAGTTTAAATACAGACAGACAGACAGACAGACAAAATATTTTATTAATGTGTCACATGTTTTGTATATAATCGGGTACAGTGACAATTTAAAAACATAAAGTAGTATACAAACATCAGGCCATATGGCCAATGAGACACACAAGACAATGATATACAAGTACAAAATGAAAGATTAAGATATGAGTTAATATCTCAAATATGGCAAGATTTAAGTATAATTATTGTGGTTGATACATTACCTTGATGAACTGTGAATTTGAATTTAACAGACATAAATATGAAGATATTGCTATAGATACATAAGTACTTGTGTATGGACGAGTTTGTCATTTGATGAAGAAATTATTGCCATAACGGCAGAGTTACATTTGAAACACAAGTTTGTATTGACAATTTTGTTAATGACAGGTTATTAAACATATACATGTACATAAACAATACTTACAAATACGTGAACATAAACACTTGATACATATTGATATACATTGCTAAACACATATATAAATACTGCAGCACATGTTGCAAATATATTTTAACTGTAAGAAGTATGTCTTTTAGTCGACAGTCCCTTACCTCTAGTTTCTTCTGCTTCTTTTCCCATTTACTTATAACTTTTTATGTTGTTTATATGTCGATATCTCTTAACAGTGTTTCATAAGACAAACAGGTTGTTAGCATATTTAAATTATTCTGTCATATTTACATTCATTTCAATCATAATTTGTGACATTTGACAGTCCTGTCTCTTAATCGTAAATACTTCAGGATTCCGTTATTTCATTCATGTGGCAGATAGAATAAGAGCAGGAAACGAATTTATTTAAAGTTGCTATGAGAAGATTAGACCACTGACGACAGATATATAATTCATATGTCAAGATTTGCCAATCAGTGAAAGGCGACAACTATGTAATGTCACCCTGTCTAACATGATGCAACTGTGATTACAACAATTAGCGTGGTGACAGGGCAATACTGTCCCAACGTGATCCCTTCATGATTCATTATGGCATTTCACAATGCTGTTATTTTAGCATATACATATAAATTAATGAGGCATAGCGATTCAAATGTGGCATTTGATGTTTAAACCTTTCACGGACAAACAGACCGATTGTTTATTATTCACAACCTAGATGCACTTGATATGCCGAGATTGAATGGCCTTTTCTTGACCAGTTAGAGAAAAGCGACAATTATGAAACTGCCATTCTGTCTGACAAGAGGAAACTGTGATAACAATGGGATGTACAACAATAAGCATTGGGACGGGATTATATTTCCCTGGCGTAATCATTTAGTGATTCGTTATGGTATTTTACAAACACAGCTGTGATTTTAACATTTATTTTCAAAATATTCCTATTTGATTATTACATCATTTGCGACAGATATTCACTGGATATTCCAAGACTGTACTGCAATTTCTTGGAGGGAGGTTTGTCCACATAACAAACAGGTCATATACCCGGTTGTGATCTTAAGATACATATTCAAAAAATGTGTTTTAAACGTATTTTATTCCATGAAAAGGATCGGATCGGTAAACAAGCCTGATGGCTTATATAAATACCTCTCCTTAACAATATAACATGAACAAAATCACGAGAATGGCATATATTTACATAAACAAGTAAAGGAATGCAATGGATAAAATGTACAGGATAGAAATGACAATTTCGCGTTGATATAAATCTTATCATTCTTCTCTCAGGCCAGCTATCATAAAAAGAATATGTAAAATGTAGTGTAAAAATATCTGCAGACTGTATATGAGTTTCCTATTTGACTATAACACCATATGCGACAGATATTCCAAGATTTGTATAGGTCATTTCTTGGGGGGAAGTTAATTCATGTATCATAGCATAGAGTCCATATGCGACAGGTATTAACTTGATATTCTATAAGATTGTATAGGTCATTTCCTGGAGGGAAGTTTATTCATATATCATAGCATAGAGTTCATATACGACACAGCGACAGGTATTCACTAGATATTCCAAGATTGTATAGATCATTTCATGGAGGGAGGTTTATTCATATATCATAGCATAGAGTTCACAGCGACAGGTATTCACTAGATATTCCAAGATTGTATAGGTCATTTCTTGGAGTGAAGTTTATTCACATATAGTAAAGTTCATATGCGACAGATATTCACAATATATTCCAAGGTTGTATAGGTCATTTCTTGGAGGGAGGTTTATTCATATATCATAGCATATAGTTCATATGCGACAGGTATTAACTAGATATTCCAAGATTGTATAGGTCATTTCTTGGAGGGAGGTTTATTCATATATCATAGCATATAGTTCATAAACGACAGATATTCACAATATATTCCAAGGTTGTATAGGTCATTTCTTGGAGTGAGGTTTATTCATTTATCATAGCATATAATTCATATGCGACAGGTATTCACTAAATAATCCAAGATTGTATAGGTCATTTCTTGGAGTGAAGTTCGTCAATATATCATAGCATATAGTTGATATACGACAGGTATTTACTAGATATTCCAAGATTGTATGGTTATTTCTTGGAGGGAGGTTTATTCATATATCATAGCATATAGTTCATAAACGACAGATATTCACAATATATTCCAAGGTTGTATAGGTCATTTCTTGGAGGGAGGTTTATTCATTTATCATAGCATATAATTCATATGCGACAGGTAATTACTAGACATTCCAAGATTGTATAGGTCATTTCTTGGAGGGAGGTTTATTCATACATCATAACATATAGTTCATATGCGACAGGTATTCACAATATATTCCAAGGTTGTATAGGTCATTTCTTGGAGGGAGGTTTATTCATTTATCATAGCATATAATTCATATGCGACAGGTAATTACTAGACATTCCAAGATTGTATAGGTCATTTCTTGGAGGGAGGTTTATTCATTTATCATAGCATATAATTCATATGCGACAGGTAATTACTAGACATTCCAAGATTGTATAGGTCATTTCTTGGAGGGAGGTTTATTCATACATCATAACATATAGTTCATATGCGACAGGTATACTCACTAGATATTCCAAGATTGTATAGGTCATTTCTTGGAGGGAGGTTTATTCATATATCATAGCATATAATTCATATGCGACAGGTATTAACTAGATATTCCAAGATTGTATAGGTCATTTCTTGGAGGGAAATTTATTCACATATAGTACAGTTCATATGCGACAGATCTATATTCACAATATATTCCAAGATTTTATAGGTCATTTCTTGGAGTGAAGTTCGTCAATATATCATAGCACAGAGTTCATATGCGACAGGTATTCACTAGATAATCCAAGATTGTATAGGTCATTTCTTGGAGTGAAATTCGTCAATATATCATAGCACAGAGTTAATATGCGACAGGTATTCACTAGATAATCCAAGATTGTACAGGTCATTTCTTGGAGTGAAGTTCGTCAATATATCATAGCATATAGTTCATATGCGAAAGGTATTCACTAGATATTCCAAGATTGTATAGGTCATTTCTTGGAGGGAGGTTTATTTACATATAGTAAAGTTCATATGAGACAGGTATACACTAGATATTCCAAGATTGTATAGGTCATGTCTTGGAGGAAGGTTTGTTCACATAACACAGAGTTCACATACTAGATTGTGATCTTAACATACATATTCAAACTATGTTATATACAGTGTAAGTATATCTTAAGAGTTAATATAAGTATCCTATTTGAGTATTACACCATTTGCGACAGATATTCACTGGATATTACAAGATTGTATAGGTCATTTCTTTTTTCATATACTGTAAGAATTTCTGACTTGATATGAGTTTCCTATTTGAGTATAACACCAATTGCGATAGATATTCACTAGATGTTCCAAGATTTTATTTTTGGTATCCATCCATTAATCATTTATCCATCTGAACACAATCTTATTAAACTATTGCATCCTATTGACAATTATACCTTTCTGTATTTTGCCTAATTTAACAAACATTGTATGCATAGGAAATAATCCATGTCCTGCCTCATACTCATTCACTCATGTACACGTTATTTATCTATTAATGTAATGTAGATGAGGGGTTCAAGTCTGAACAAATTATGATCTGTTCTAATAATTTACTGGTGTTCATTTTTCGCAGGTCAGTTCCACTATAACTAGAACCCAAAGTTAATCCGTAAAGACAACACATTATAACAACAAACTACATCAAAAGTATTTTACGGATTCTAATTCCGGAAAGACACCATCTCCATTGTGCTATGTGTTTTAAGGCATTAACCACAAATACAAAAATAAAATGTATAGAACAGACATGTAAACATCATGAACATATCATAGGGGGACCATAAAGGAGGGACAACTATTATCAATTTTGTACAAGTTTTATATATTTATTCATTCTATGTACATATGGTGAGACGTTACCAAACAATCAGTCGATCTGTCTGTCTACGATTAGCTGTTCAACTTGTTTGTAATAAAATTATTATTTCTGTCTGAATGATGTCTTCACTTGATACCAAGCTTGGTTAATCCGTGTGATAAACTGATACATTCGAAATGTCATTGTGTGTTATAATTACGGTAATATGGCATTAGCGAAATATAGCATGCAGTCTCAATGAAATTTAAATTTAAATCAGCAAATTTTAGAGGTTGAGAGATTCAATTATTAAATGGTGCCGTAATGTTCATTTATATTTTCCTTCTAACGCTTAAGGAACCTTTAAAGCACGGTGGCTTGCGTCTAACCTTACTTCATTTAAGATAAATTGCGAAGTATTGTAACTCTCCCGTACGTTGTGTAATGTGAGAAAAAGCTGCGTAAAAGGTAAGTATCACACTGTACATGCTAAACATGAACAACGAAAGCTTCATAACCGAAATATCATATACCGTTGACACAGCGCAGCCACAAAGCGCGCTGAGAAATAGTCCAAGGCTGAGACAAGCGCACCGAGATAATGACGAGACGCATGACGATTGATTAATTATCCCACTTGATTGAAATTCTAAAACGCTATACACGACAGCCTCTACACAACGAAAGCTTCATCCCCGAAGTATCATATACATATACCGTTGACGTTGACACAGCGCAGTGCACAGAGCGCGCCGAGAAATAGTCCACGGCTGAGACTTAAACAAGCGTACCCAGATAATGGCGAGACGCATGACGATTGATTAATTATCCCACTTGCTTGAAATTCTAAAACGCTATACACGACAGCCTCTACACACCGATAGTTAATTAAGGGCGCTCCAAATTCATATTTGCCATCACGGTAATTATCAATAGTAATGCTATGCCTACACAGTGCAGTGTGAACGCCAACCATGAGGCTAATTTGACACCTTAGAGCCGTACATATCTTAAGATTTGTTATACCATCTTGGAATATAAAAATATTCCAAGATGGTATAGGTCAAATCTTAAGATATTTTTTCTTCCAAGATTGTATAGAACAGTCCTACTTACTCTCTTCAGTATGTGACGTCGGGTCCTTCGGACCAGGCTGCAGTTTGTCCTGTACTGACCGGAAGTGTAGGGAACCCTCTACTGAGTGTAATCAGATGAATGGTCAGTGTCAATATGGATGTAAGAGTGGCTACAAAGGGATAACTTGTATTGAACGTGAGTGTTAAAATATTGTAAACTCTCAGTTTTATCTTTTAATGGAGAATAATCACAATATTTAACTGTTACTAACTTATATTATATATGTGTGTTGCAGTTTAGGTGGTGACACTCTTCATTTACGTTTAGTAAAATTGATGTCCATGAAATAATGCCATCTCCATATCATAATGAAAATATGATGTTATGATGACACAGTGACGGATAGGAGGAACCTACAAGGGGATGACATCCCATTGTGCACATGATTGTTATGAAGTACAGGTCGGCGAAAATAAATAAGCAATAAAAAGTATTTGAGACATAATATTCATGCAACAGTATTAATTCATACCCAAATGGTGATGCGACATGAACCTCAACCCAAACATTTATTTTTCTATCAGGTAGACAATAACATCAACATATATTGAATTGGTATTCTCCATAGAATGTGACTCTGGTTCATACGGAGACGGCTGCTTGTCCTGCACTGACCGGAACTGTTATGACTCATCATCTGTGTGTGATCACGTGACTGGTCAGTGTGAAGGTGGTTGTCAGGCTGGGTACCAGGGAACAGATTGTAGACAAGGTTGGTATCACTATATATTATACACATAAATCATATTAACATCATTATTTGATTAAGAAACAGCCACATGGATAGCAAGGAGTCTTTAAGTTACCATTGTGCATGGCGTTATTCAGTAATTTAGTGGCCTGCAAACGTGCTATTCACGGATCAACGAGACGTTAGAGACAAAAGATTATCTCTATTAGTTCGATAACCATGTTTTACATTGGCTCATGTATAAGTGAACGTTACCGAGGGAGAGCGATGTGTCAGATGAATCTCGCGCCTGCGAATCTCGAACGTTAGCCTGTACTGTTGCCATTAGTTCATCAACCTCCACACTAACTTACATTCAGGTTAACATCTCCACAGAGTTTAACACATTGATTTGTACATCCTCATGACCTGTATCGACATTACTAGAGTTTAAACAAAACAAAGACACTTGCAATATAGTTGTATTTTTTGCCAACATTTAATCATTCACAAACGATTTACCATTCTGATCAAGGTAACTTAAGAACCAGCAGAAAACAGGTCCGATCTCAAGTTTAAACTAATGCATGTTTTGGATTTTGTAAAATCCTATTCAACGACAAATCTCCCCTTAAATTTGAAAGATACATATACACAAACAACAATTCCACGTGTTATCACGAAATGAAAGTGTACATTGCATTGCTCGTTAATTATCATGAGATGGTATATATGATCTGTTCTCCCCACAGCATGTTATCACGGTTTCAACTACGGAGTCAACTGTAGCAAGCTCTGCTCTGGTCGTAACTGTAGTCCTTCTCAGCCATCATCCATGTGTGACACTAAGACTGGACAGTGTTCTGGAGGGTGCCAGGAGAGTTGGAAAGGAGTCGACTGCACAAGTCGTGAGTACAATCAGTTTCCTTAATTCAACTTTATAAGGTTACTCTTTTCAACTGTTTACAAAGCATTTTATTACAATGCCTTACTTTATTTTTAATCAATAAGGTTGACACCACTTTTTTCACGATTTACTTTTCACATCAACTTCTAAGTTTTGATTTCGTTGTCGTACTATGTTTCAGTAAGGTTTTATTTCTAAAAAGGATCAAACATCACCTTGAAAATGAAAATTAAGGTAATAGATCACACAATAGTTAAACGGGCAAGCCTTCTATCCGTGTGTTACCTCAACGTATTTGTCCATTAAGGTACGGAGTACCGTTAGAACGGAAGTGATTTTATCAACAAGAACACTGATACGGATAAAGAATAAATCATGAACATGGGGAACGTGCTCATATTATATTAAAAGATCACATAAAACTAATAATTCAATTTGCATAAATTTGCATAAACTACGCATTGTAGGTTGTGTCACCTCTGACACAGTTGGCTCGTTTAATTTGTTGTTGCGAGTTATACAGATTCCTTCACAGAGTGGCAATACTGAAGCATAACGAATGTTTATGACTTTAGCTTTTTGTAATAGTACGATGCATATAAACAATTTCAGAGCGAGCGTAAACAGCAGATTGCAAGCTGGTTTTTGTCTCAGATTTATGTGAAAGGATTCGTGAAAATCAAATAAGTTAATGAGACTTTGGGGCAGTATTCACCTGTACTCATTGTTAGTAGAATATACATGTTTTTGGACGCAAATTATCAATATTTGATGTTTTTCCCTTGTATGTATTTATGTATGAAACCCAGTAATTGTTGTATTTGATTGTTGTTTTAAGATCATTCACTATACATCTATAATATCTCAATAATTGTGTTTTTATCTGTAAACATTCAAATGTCACAACAGAGTGCCCTGCTGGAACATTTGGATCTGACTGCACCTCCTGCAGTACACGTCACTGTCAGGGAGAGTCGGACTGTCCTGCAGATGGAACCTGTTATCAGGGATGTCGGGACGGATGGACCGGAAACACGTGTTTGCAAAGTATTTACAGCTTTAACACCATAATCAATACTATCAACACATGTTATTTTGTGATAATTATAATTATGTCCATGTAAAGAGTGCACTTGTCCATCCACTCGGTGGTTATTCAAGGCGGTAAATGTACATTATTACCCTGGTCTAACTCAAACTGACATATTTGTCTCTAGAAGGACACCTCCATCACAACCAATACCAGGTTCCCATTTGCTGCTGGGTGAACCGAGGTACATGTTGAATAAAGTCACTAAACTAGAATGACACCAATAAGTCTCTCTAAGTCATGTCCCAGTCTGGGACAGGAAATCAATCTTTGATGTATCATTTCTTTACCTCAATTTATTGCGGTGCAATATTTCAAAATCACTTAATATTGAAAATGGAAATTAAATGATAGAATGTAAACGTGGTCGGAATCTTTCTGAACGGATATCTTAGTGGTCTTCCTTAACTTGACACAGAGCTGTTTTTGTCCACTTGTAGAATGTTCCCCAGGCTTGTATGGAGCCGACTGCAGCATGAATTGTGGGAACTGTAGCTCTGATGATGCTTGTCATCACGTGACTGGAAACTGTCCAAGTGGCTGTCAAGCAGGATGGAGAACTCAGATTTGTAATGAAGGTGATTTCAAAAAGAACACATTTACCTATCTATTTATGTTATTTAGCCTATGGTGATCATATGCTCAATGGGATTCATCAAACGATACTTCCATTCAACCATTTATTCAATTATATGCGCCTCTCTAAAGGCATCGCCTACTTGAGCGCTGACTTATATATCGGAAAGTCTAATATGACTTATATATCGGAAAGTACTTTTATGCCATGCTTCGTAAGAAACGACTTTAGCTGTACACACAAAATGGCAACCGTTTAATGTGCACTATTGTACAGCATGTCTATTGTACTGTTGAATACCAACACAGACGTTGAAAGCAAAATGTTTTTTGCAAATTCGCTGCCCCGTTCTCTAGTCTTCCTCGAGAAGTTTACAGCAACATACAGATCATAGCTGACTGACATCCATGAAAATCATTGTATTCAAATAGCATATCACCTACATCAGGTCAGTGTTGCAATGTCTTTGTTTCAACAGAACTCTGTAGGTAAACCAACATTTGATTCTGAAGAGTTATAACTTGTTTGGTAAAAATCTATTTGACCTTTAGTTTGCTCATATTATGAAAAAAAATCCATTAATTTCAAAGTTGTTGTTTTTAGTAAAATAAGTTTAGTAAAAGTTGTTGAACCGCCTCCTTGGGCTACATAGTTGAGAAGTAGGATACCATGGATTTACCTGACTAATCATGATCAGGTATAACCTTGTGTTGATGCGCCCAGGTGATTGCAAGGACGCATCCTGGAAACCAGGGTAATTTGTTTCGCTCGCTTCACTTTGAAACATAACCCGTGGATTCCTTCAAGTGAAAAGGTCAGATACGCTCTAAATATAACTACCAATCACAGAAAAGTCTTTAACTTTTCTATAGATCCAATCAACGCTTTCCTGTTATACAACACTTGCTGCCGTTCGTTATGACACCAAGGCTTCATTTTCAGTACATAATTGTATTATTTCACCTTGTCTATGTATATTTTGGATATTATATACCTATCATAATTTTGTTGCCAATCTATGACAACAAATTATATTGTTCAATGTCTAGCATGTTATTATGTTAAATCTTGTTTGATGTTGTTTTATTAATGTATGAAAATGATTGAAAAATTCGCGAATGTTTGTCATTGTCAGTACAGAGAAAAAAATGCTAAATACATTTCAAATCTCTCATTCTGTATGGGCGAGAGTTAGTGGGTGTGCCGTGTACAATATAATCGAACAACTATCGCTCTTTCAATGCGAAAGGCATAAACTGCAGCTTGAGGCATTTAAGACGAAACTGGATTGTTTGTCAAGCATGTGCGACACTAACGCACAGCAGCAACTTCAAGGGCGTCGTTTAAATCGTAATTTACCTCCTTATTTGGTTTCACCAATGAATTTAGAAAGACCATTTACCATTGCGGTGTTTTAAGTAGCAAAAGCACTTTCCACTTATGTGGGAAAGAACGGTAAAGCATCCACGGGATGAGTTTCAAAGTGAAGCGGGCGAAACCATTTCCCCTTGGTTCCAGGATGGCAAGGATGTTGAGCCGTTGATTTAGGAATATCCCACTTGTTGTCAGCAACTGCACCTCTCAGGAAGATTATATTTAAGTGGATTTTCACTTTTCCTGTCCAGGCTATCAGCAACAAATGTTTATTTCAATGTTTAATCACAAAGAGGTCAAATAATGTGATACTTCAGTATCCTTCATACCTTGCCAGGAGTAAATCAACGAACATACGATCCAAGGAAAATATCGAAACTATTATTTGACATAGTAATATCTTCAATAAAATGAATTGTCTTACATTAATATACATGTTTTCTGTCCAGTCTGCATTAATGGTACCTACGGCACTGACTGTACAGAGAAGTGTGGTCAGTGTGATGGTGTCTGTGACAGTGTGGATGGGAGGTGTCCTGCTGGGTGTCAGGAAGGATACAATGGTACCAGGTGTGACGTGGCTCTGTCAGCAGTAAAACCTACATATATTGTCATCCCTGCTGCAGCTGGTGCAGCTGCTGCTGTCGTTGTCATCATTATTGTCATCGTCGCTGTAGTATTGTGCAGGAGGTAAATTAGTTCACATGGGTATATTAATTAATTGCCTTCGACATAGAACCAGATATGTGAAAGACTTAATAAAAACAAATATATTTATCTATATTATTTCAAAATTTATCAATTTATCTACATCTACATGTATTTGAAATTTCAACATTTACATGTGTCATTTAATGTAAGTACTCATTGGCTATACTGTCAGTATAGTTACACCAATATTGGTTTACATCATTCCAGGCTATGGTTTAGATGTGTGACACATGTTACTGTTTTAAAATTGAATTTAAATTTCAAATTGATCGTTTATTCACTATTACTCGTTCTATTCACTACATCACTACAGAAAAAGAAGCAAACGTCCCAAAAATGATGAAACTCAAACTTTGGACAAACCGTCACACCCTGTAGTTGATGGTAAGTTTGCTTTCAATCTCAACATACTTGAGCTAATGATACGATAACCAGCAATACTAGCAATTTACAGATAAAGTTGTAGCTTGTGTGTATCAACAGACAATCTTAGACATAACTGTAAGTAGGCGGCGATGAAGAAAAATGAAGTTGGTATTTCACGTAAATTGTCATCCTTATTAAATGAACTGTATGAAATGAACACCAGTAATCAAGTAAGGGTAATCAACTCAAGGGAAAATATTCAATTTTATAAGAACTTATGAGCCACATACTACAGTGTGATGGCTCGAAATGGGTAGTTCTAAAAACTCAGTCTTCCATATTATTAATATGTGATGCCATATTTTAGATTCATCGAGAAAAAAGAAAACGGCTTCCCCTGGTAAGTTATTACTTATATTGTTTACATAAACAACATTTTACAGAGTTATTTTGACACTACCAAAATAACATCTTTCTCGAGCAATACCAATGACAAATAATATTTTATCTCAGATAACGTTTATGTTAACGTTGCCATGGATCTTGAGGATCCAATCAAAGAAAGGAAAACAGCTGTAGTACAGAAGAAACCTAAACCAGCAATGCCTCCAAAACCATCACGTGACGAAGACGATGACCAATCAGAAGAGATGCTGGACGAGGACGAGGCTCCATCTTCCACACCTTACTACAACATAGACGAGGAGGAGGTCATCAGAGAAGTGGCTGTGGAGGATCTGGCAGCTACTGTCCAGAAAATAAAGAGGAGGGAGGGAGGATTTGAAGCTGAGTATAATGTGAGTGTTGTCATCTTCAGTAATTACCTATTGGAGGAAACCTTAAGAAAGGGGTTTTGGAAATTGCAAAAAGATGATCGCAAATTCTATTGAAATGTAATACTGTTCTTGCGAGGATTGTTTTTCTCTTCTGCCACACTGAATGATGTTATGATTTTATAATAACTCAATTCAAATATTTTCACTGACTTATAAACCGTCATACTCATTACAAATAAATGTGTGATTTTATAGTTGTACAATGTTTCTAGTTCACATGGCTCAAGTTGAAAAAATATTAAAGTAATGTTCAGAGTAAACGGTACAAACTTTCAATCTGTTCTCCGTGGTCACACGTGATTTTAAAGATACATGAATGTTAAATGTATGATTATCATGATGTGAATAACTTGTAGTATTTATCAGACACATAATCAGTTGACACATAATCAGACGATCACAACACTTGCTTCATTGTGTTAATAGGACGAGGTATGGAAATAAGAAAAAGGACATGAACACTTAATGGAAATAAAAGGAATACTATCTAATTATTTCACAAGAATTCCAATAACTTAAAATATATGTTTTCGAAACTACTACATAGTTGTAATAACCTCAAGAATTGCGGGGGGAAATGATATATATTATTCGAAGAAATCCTGTCGCTTTTTAAGGTATTTTTTCTTTTGTAATTAAATCTCTGTTTCTTCTTCAGAGACTGCCCACTGGTTTCACAGCTCCATATGCTGACTCACAGAAGGAGGAGAACAAGTTAAAGAATAAGTTCCGTGGCTACTATCCATGTGAGTTTTTAGTCAAATACACTTCTTTAATGAAGTGTTACTAATGGCTACTTAATACACCTGAATCATAAAAGAACGAATGTACATGGTTCGGTTATACCATGCGAGTCCATTTCCCATCGAATGGCCATTTTAATGTGTTCACGTTAAAATGGCCGCTGGAAGGCAGCTCAAGTGATCTGACTGATAAAACAATACCTGGACACTTCAGAGTAAAGTTTTCAATATGGCACTTTACTGGAGTGGTCAAACTCTCTGAACTCTGAAATTCTCATGAGACCTAGTAATCTACCTCTAACCCTGAATAGTCCCACACCACTGTTGCTTTATAAACTGCACCATTTCCCTCGAATCTGGTAACCGTTTTCTGTAGATACGGCTTATCGGGTAAGCTCGTTCTCGTTTAATGAGATGTTTTACCCATTAATGCACCAAAATAGTGTACACAATTTTATAATAAATGGCAAATTTTAGAAAACATAATATGTTAAAAAAAGTTCAACAAAGCCTTTAACATTAACAATGTGTATTTCTACAAACGTTCTTACTTGCATATCAAATAATAAGTTCGAAGATTCAAAAGTAAATGCCGATTACAATTTGTAGATGATCACAACCGAGTCCGTCTCTCCCTCCTCCCTGACGTCCCCGGATCAGACTACATCAACGCCAGCATCATGCACGTCAGTGATTTTTCTTTTTCTACATTATCCATTTTATACTGAGTATCCGAACACTAGAGATGATTTTCACCTTTCAAAATAGAATCATAAACTGAAGTACAAAAGAAAGTACACACATCAGTTGGTTTTATCATATGTATGATTTTCAGTTACAAATAAATAAGTTGTCGACGTCGTACTCTAAATTTCTTTGAAAAAATTATATTTATCCCCCGCCGCGCGTTAAGCGTGAAGCGGGGGATATAGTATTCGGCTGCGTCCGTCCGTCCGTCCGTCCGTCCGTCTGTACGTCCGTACGAAATGGAATAACTCAAATACTATTCACTGGATTCTTTTCATATTTTGCATATGGGTTCATCATAGGAAGAGTAATGTTCCTACAGAGGTTTGTGACCTTGACCTTCATTTCAAGGTCACAACGAGACTTAGTCATTTTACCCTTGTCAGCGGGATATCTCAAGAACCATTCGCTGGATTCTCTTCATATCTTACACATAGCTTCTCCAAGGAAAGATGACGGGCTGATTAGGTTTTGGTGACCTTGACATTATTTTCAAGGTCACAGCGGAACTTTGAATTTTATGACATGTTAATGTACATGTAAAGCTTGTCAGCGGGATATCTCAAGAACCATTTACCAGAATTCCATCATTTCTTACATAGACCACCTTCTAGGGAAGACGACGGGCTGATTAGATTTTGGTGACCTTGACATTATTTTCAAGGTCACAGCGGAACTTTGAATTTTCCGACATGTTAATGTACATGTAAAGGTTGTCAGCGGGATATCTCAAGAACCATTCACCGGAATTCCATCATTTCTTACATAGACCACCTTCTAAGGGGAAGGCGACGGGCTGATAAGATTTTGGTGACCTTGACATTATTTTCAAGGTCACAGCGGAACTTTGAATTTTCCGACATGTTAATGTACATGTAAAGGTTGTCAGCAGAATATCTCAAGAACCATTCACTGGAATTTCATCATATCTTACACAAAGCAAAAGGACTGATTAGATTTGGTGACCTTGACATTATTCTCAAGATCACAGTGGAATTTTAAATTTTTCGACATGTTAATGTACATGTAAAGGCTGTCAGTGGGATATCTCAAGAACCATTCATATCTTACATAATGCACCTCCTAGGAAAGACAAAGGGCTGATTAGATGTTGGTGACCTTGACATTTTTCTCAAGGTCACAGTGGAGCTTTGACTTTTTCTACATGTTTGACAGTCGATTTTGCTGATCTTGACATTATTTTTCAATTTTGAAGTATTAATTTGCGGCAGGGGATCTTGTCACCTAAGTGACAACTACTTGTTTCAGTTTACAATTTTTTCAAAAATTATTTTGGATTAAACCCAACTGTTCATCGACATTAAATGCATCTTCCTTGTGAAAATCAAGAAATGTGTCTCGTTCTGCAAACATTTACAACATTTCATTTCTTGCCCCTGTCTACAATAAACAAAGGTATTCTAACGAAAAACTTGTCCCCAATGTAATTCATTCAGACGAACGTTTTTGTATAATGCCATAATCAAATGCATCTTATATATTTTAAATATTGAATTAATCTAAACCAACTGAGCTGTGTACTTGTGTAAAATTATTCAATTCTTGTGTTTGCATCATGGCTGTTCAAAATCTACAAGGATGTTGCTTGTTTGTTCAACATATACCGCAGGATATTGGACGGATTGATGCCTTGTTAACGGTGATATAAAAAAAATGCGTGGTGGCAAAATTGCTTTTCAATCAAGTTGTTTCCAAAACTTCACCGACTTTGGGGATAATCAATAACACGTTTAAAGATGTGTAATCAGATAATAACATTTGATGGAATCGTCAAGGTTAATGTTAGGTACATGTATATGTATATATAAAGGGTAATTATTATTGTAAGTGTTCGCCCAGTCTGATTAAAATACACAGAAATCTGCAGAATAACGCATATACCATAAAACAATTCCTCGCCACAAAGTCTGAGGACACCAATACAGGCGATTTGTTCTGCATCCGATAGTGCAGACAAAACTCAGTCATGCGCCTGATAGATCGATTGTTGGTTTGAATGCATTCGGAATCATTCACGTTCATAATGCTATGGAAACATACGAAAGGGTGGCTGTCTGTAGTTACTTTATCTAGGTTCTCACACCGAAAGCTTGTTGGAGGACGTATGATTGACAAACTGATCTTGTGTCTAAACATGAGAGCTCGAGGGTCTGACCATGGGGACTATTTTGCAACATTTATTTATCGAATTTGTGTAGATTTTAATCTGATTGTAGTTCGTCTGTCTTTCTCGCTGTTCACTGACAGAACAATACCATTACTTTTGAGGAAGCCAATCTGACACAGAGCAGCATGTGATTACATTGTACTTTGCTTTACAGAATATCAACGAGACGAAAACTTTCATTGGAGCGCAAGGTTTGTTGTCTTCCAACATTATTTAGCTGATTCACTGCATACAGTGATCCAAATTGATTTGTAATAAAAAAAATTTAAATGTATTTTATCATATTTACAGGTAAATAATCTACTAAATGTTACTTATTCAGCGCCGAAGAAGATCACACTTGGAGATTTCTGGAGGATGATTTGGGAGCAGAGCGTGCGACGTGTGGCCATGTTGACTGGACTTGTGGAGGATTCAAAGGTGATATTACGTGTCCGATAATAGAACTAAAATATTCATCGACTTGTGTTTATTAATGCTTTGGAAACAGTATTTTTAGGATGAAATGTTCAATGTGTGGAGATGTCAAATTAGCTGGACGAGTGGTCATGTTGACTAGACTTGTGGAGGATTCAAAGGTGATATTACGTGTCAGATAATAGAACTACGAAATCTATCGATCTGTGTTTATTAATGCTTTGACAGTGTGTTTGAGATTTTCCATTTGCAGAGTTGATGTCAAATTAGTTGACAGAGTAATAGAGTACTAATCTTTACACATCTTTTTCAGAATAAGTGTTACCAGTACTGGCCGGAGAATGACCTTTTGACCACAGACCACTTCCAGGTTACATTGGAGGACACCAACACTCGTGCTAACTACACCATCAGAACCATGAATGTTAAACGGATAGAGGTGAGAGGGTAGGATGATACAATCCTAATACTTTAGAAGAAAAATGTGAGAAAAAAAATTGGAATATGAAAGTAGACACATGTGATGATGATAACCAAGTTTAAGTTTCAGTTCTTTAATTTCATATTTCATTTAATTTTTGTATCATTGTTAATTTAAATTCGACTATTTTCCCTTCACTCTTTTGTCACCATGATTTCCTCATTGATAGACATTTACCGATTACTTGAACTGTGGTACAAAATCTACTTCGATAACGTGTAACCGTAGACAGACAAGAGATCCAACTGTTACTGCAAAATTACAATCAGGTGCATATCTTTGTTTGAATTGATCTAATTGATCATCAAATTGATGCTTATAATTTCTAAGTCTGGAGAGAGTCGGAGAGTTGTCCAGTACCACTACACCACGTGGCCTGATCACGGCGTCCCCGACACTCTCGCTCTCGTCAACTTCATCTGGATGATGAGACGCACACACACACGGACAGACGGACCACTGCTCGTGCATTGCAGGTAGGTGGTGACAAAAGCTTCTATTAATGTAGAAGCAGAAAGACTTATGGAACATACTTTTATTTCAAAATTTGCATTTTGCATTGATTAATTGGAACCCAAATCCACTGTGAGGCCTCTCTAACACAGGCACGTACATTGCTGTGGACTCCTGATTATTTCTAGGCTATCTAACACATGATGTTTGTCCCCAGTGCTGGTATAGGACGCACATGCGCGTACATTGCTGTGGACTCCTGATTATTTCTAGTCTATCTAACACATGATGTTTGTCCCCAGTGCTGGTATAGGACGCACATGCGCGTACATTGCTGTGGACTCCTGATTATTTCTAGGCTATCTAACACATGATGTTTGTCCCCAGTGCTGGTATAGGACGCACAGGTACGTACATTGCTGTGGACTCGCTGCTGGACCAGGCCAGAGAGGAGGGGAAGGTGGACGTGCAGGGCTACGTGTCCATAATGAGGGGACAGAGGAAGAACATGATACAGACCGTGGTGGGTGTTCAGTATCTAGACAATTCATAGTTGCAAGTTAGGCGCATATATCTTGACATTAAGGTCATGTCAGTGTTATTGTGTGCAGTTTTTTTGTTCAAACGAATATGTTAATTAACATTTATTGCCCTTTGTTCCGAGTTCAATAGGATTAATCAACGTGTAGATCATATATCCGAAAGTTTAACAATTTGAAATAGCTTTCTTTCTTTGGGAAACTCATTTATCATAGTATAGTCCTTCGAGCAATGTCAGCAGTCTACACACTTGTGCATCCCCTATTTTTCGTTCACCACTTCTGTCGTAACCATCAAACAACCATCCAAACACTATGTCTGGCAATTAATCCTCTCTGGGTAACTTTATTATCTTGTCATGGAATGATGATGTGTTTGTGTTATTATTTACAGGAACAGTACGAGTGTGTGTTCAACTGTCTGGTGGAGATGACCAAGTACGGGAACACCAGTCTCACCGTGGACGACTTCACCACACTCTACACCAACAGCGGCATGGACGCAAAGGTGCACTCAGATAGCAAGACCTTCAGGGAACTGACACAGGTAAACCGTAGATGAAACTACAAAGGTACTTTCGATGTTAATCAAACATATACATATGCATTCAATACTTGCGAACTAAGCATTTGAATGATATTCACTTTACTAACCCACATTACTTCTGTCTGACGTCGTTCTGACGTCTTATATAAGCGATTGCTTAACATCATAAGCTCGGTCACAAGGTGGAATTTCAAACTATGAAAAGAAAAACATCTGTTACTAAATGGAAAACACAAATTGCTCATCTGGAAATCCAAAACAGTTTTTAGAATTAAGGTCAAGGGAGGTAATTTTGTGTATTGCATTTAAAAACGAAGCTGTTCAAGCTATACAGTCAGGAGTGCAAGGCCAACGAATTGATATTTTATACGATATATTTTATTTTGACACCTTTTTGAATACCGTATATATCAGTTGTGATATTGTATGGATACCAGCACACGTGGGTCTCAGTGGTAATGAGAGAGCAGATCAACTTGCCAAGTCTGCTCTAACAAAAGCACAAGTCAACGTATTGGACTATTTGCCAATCCCAAAAGATTACTTCACTGTTATACATAAAGCAATTTGCCAAATGTGGCAAAGTGACTGGGAACATGGCACCAATGCCAGACATATATGTACAACTTATGCCCTAAAGTCAATAAGCATGTAAAGATTCGTCGTCAAAAGAGAAGAGATGAAGTCGTTTTGACTCGATTAAGACTCGGCCACTGTGGCTTAAATGCATACAAACACATTTTAGACAAGGATAAATCTCCAATGTGTCAGGATTGTGCTGGCAATTACCCAGAAACTGTTTTTCATTTTTTAATTGAGTGCGAGGGACATAATATCCATCGTCAAGAACTTATAGAGGTGGTATCATCAAGATCAAGTACCTTCGATCTGAGGTCTATTCTTGGAGAAAACCTGCTGTATGGTGACATTCAAAGAGCCCTTTTAGATTACGTATGCAATACGGGCAAATATGATTGCATATGAATCTTTTTTAACCTCTTGTATAATTATTTTCTAATCTTTTTAATCCTTTTATATGCCGGGCGCATATAGGCCATTTGTTGGCCCAACGTCGCCCTTAATTCCACCTACCTACATACCTACCTACCTTTAAAAACGAAGGGTTTTATCACTATGGCCATATATGGCATGTAATTCAAGTATACATTTGATTGTTATTGACATCTTTGCATTGTGAATCAGTGCAATGACTTAAACGATTCCAAGCCAAACTGTTATTGAATGTGGTAAAGACTGACGAGGACTTTATTGGATTGTTTCAGATGATGCTAGCTGAAGACACTTCAGGTGAGAACTATTGCAGGAAAATACAGTGTTTGAAGTAATAAAGAGAGAAATAAAGAGTATAAAATGGAGAAATTGAGCATTTTGAGTTTGCTAGTTTGGACTCGGGTTGGCTATGACTCAACAATGGAGGATGATAACACTGACATTGATATGTCATGATGCTGGTAGAAATGAAAACCATGTCGCATATTTATATTTACTTTGTTATGTTTTGTATGAACATGCAGTAAACATGTATTGATATTATGTTCAAGGGGGCGGTCTTAGCATAAGTGTTGTAAGCTTGTTTGCCAATCCCTTTCACAATACATACACTATTATGAAATAAATATGTTTAAAACATAATATCTCACAGCATTACTATCCCAAGAGTCAATTATCCTAGCAGTACCATGTTATTCTTCACTACATTCCAACCATACTGAACATTTCATGTGTCAACTGAACAGGTGACCCAGTCAAGAGCCGGATGTGGGTGGACGGTAACCAGGACTTCATTGTCAGAACATCACCTGTGAGTTCAACTGTATTTCTCTCTTTATCTAGTGTTTATTCTTAGGATGTACACACACTTTTGAACAAGTATTATTTTACGGTTATGGGTTAATATATACTTTTACTACTGTAGTAGCTGGCAGTAAATCTTATTTTTAAAATCATAAATCATATTCTATCACAAGAGAATGGCTTCTTATCAATCTCAAAGTACCAGTGTGGTTTACATAGCAATGTGTTTTATCAAAATAACAATGTGTCAATAATGTGTCATGTTTTATCACACGTAACAATGTTTATTCCTACAGTGGCAATGAACTATCTCACACTAACGCTATGTTATCCCACAGTCGCTAAGGAGCGTGACGGGGCACCTGCTCTGTGAGTCTCCACATCCGGGTCAGGAGAAGCTGCTGTGGAAGCTGGTGGAGGAGAACAACGTGAATAACGTCATCGTTCTGGATAAAACTCAGGTTTGTTTGTTACATTGTTCCCTGACGAAAATTATTAAATCCAGTCTGGACATTTCACATATTTCACATATTGTTTACATGATGTTACAGAAAGAAGTGGTTGGTGAGAAGGGAAGTACAAAGACATTCGATGAAATCAAGTTGACAACCAAGGATCAAGTTAAATTGACCTCTCACCTGAGTCTCTATACGCTACAGATCCAAATACCCGTATGTATTCAAAAACATTTATCAGAAAGTCTAAATAATTTGCAAATCTAAACACCTTTAGCTGTTTATTTCCAAAATATTGTTTCAGTGTTCTCTACATTATAACTGTAATTCTTTCTCCAGATTCATCAAAGCAAACAGGACATGAAATTGCTCCAGTTCAACGAGCCTGTGTCTGTTGAGAGTCTTTCAGCCTCGTTCCTGGAACATAGCCACCTCAAACTGATGACGTCAGAACTGTCATCGAGAGTTGTAGTACACAGGTAGGATTATAACTTCAGACTTATTTTACATGTATTAACAACTGAACATTGATAGCAGCTTTGAACGTATGTAGAAAATTCTCGCAGGATTTGAAGTGTTGAAGTCCTGATCTGAAGTTAAACGGGCCTACCACTGCACTATTTCCGGCCCACACATATTTTGGAGAACTAATAATCGACAAAACAAGCCAATCACCCCTTTGCATAATATTTTTCATTCAGACTGGTCGATTTGAGGGGGGGGGGGGATCTTTAACACTGCCCCCATCTCTACAGTGCATATTTTCTTATTGTATCGATAGAAAGGATTGAAATTGTGTTGAAGACAGGATCCTACAGTGAGCTTGTAGTAAGATGCATGATGAACTGACGACCTATCACGATGACTAACCGGAAGTGGGGTCAGTCCGCATCATGACACAAATTGGAGGGGAGACATCCCTCTCACCGACCCTAAGGAAACACAACCAACCTTGAACCAAATGTTCTCTACTCTGACCCTCGTCAAGCATCGCTGATCTCTGGACTCGGGAAGGCAAGCAGCGGCGTCAGGAGGACCGTCAGCGGAAGTAGGAGAGCCAGTGCTCAGCGATCAAGAGCGCCTTACCTCTGGAACAGTGTGTGGTGGATGATCCTTGGGCTCCTCGTCGTCACTCAACTAACTCTAGGGATCGTGACTTATCAGGACGGAGACTGCTCTCTGGTTCACTGTGTTTGATATTCTACTTCATCCCACTCACGTTCCAGGTCAACTCTCAGAGAGAAGGAACTAGATCTCACAACTCACAATCTCACAACTCTGAGGAGACTCACTTGCCCTCTGGAATAAGGTCTGATGTATTGTTCTTCCCCTGGCTCTGGTGTGGACCCTTTCTGTGGACCCTTTCTCAATTTGGAGTGAGCCTTAGTTGCTTATACCTCCTCACCCGATGGTGGTCGATGCTGTCGACTCTTTGAACAAGGACTTCTAGGGCTATCTGTCAACCGCAACTTTCCTCAGACCAAGAACTCATCTGCCTCTTCATGGTGCACTCCTTTTAAACATTTGACAAGCTTCAGGATTCTAGGATGCAGGCTATCCACACGGAGCTGCACAGACTCTGCAGGCCACCTTCAGCTCAAGCCTTAGCCACGGAAGCCTGGTCACAGGAAGTTGTACAGGAAAACACTTCCAGGATAAACCATCTCTCCAATAGGTGACAGGCTAATTCCCTCTTTGCGATTGTTGATCACATCAGGTCCGCGCTGACCAACAGTACCATCATCAGGAGGAACTGTTTGCTTGACCCTTGTGCTCGGGAAGAGAATTTAAGAAGTCCTCATCCGTGCGCCTTTGTCTTATTCAGCTTTATTCGCCAATACGATCCCTAACGGCCATAAAGAACATGTAGCCACGGCTCAGACAGATTTCACGTTTCTTCGCACCTTTAAGATGCTGGCAAAATCCTTCATCCCATAGCACACCTGCCCAAGAGACGAAACTCCGTCGATACAGCCACCTCTCGTGAAGGACATGGTGGTTCCAGAGGTGGAAAATCCAACAGAGGCGTTTTCAATCAGCAGCGAACTCGACCTACCCTGGACACCCCCATGACCCCCATGACCCCCAAGATGTTCTGTGTGCTGTATATATCACTCACTATCCTCTGTTCCAGCTCCACAGACAGACTGGTGTGATGTTATGTGTACTGTATATATCACTAACTATCCTCTGTTCCAGCTCCACAGACCGTAAGACTGGTGTGATGTTCTGTGTACTGTATATATATCTAACCATCCTCTGTTCAAGCTCCACAGACAGGAAGACTGGTGTGTTGTTCTGTATGCTGGGGAACCTGATGTCTGAGATCCAGGAGGACGAGACAGTGGACGTCCTGCATCAAGTGAGGAGCTTCACCAGGAGCTTCGCTGACATCAAACTCACACAGGTACATAGGGTTTAGTTGACAAGTGTTCATGCTTTGCCAATGGAGCAAAACATATGTTCAAACTCACACAGTTACTCAGGTATAGTTGATATCTTCACTGTTATTTTACACGTCTTTTCGTTCCAGGACGACGTGAAGCAGTTGTTTGACTTTGCAAGAAGATGTGCCCAGCTGACAGCAAGCACGTACGCCAACATGTGAATCTCTACCAACATGTGACACTTTGAACATGTTATTCTTCCAAGAACATATGACACTCTATGAACATATGACTTGTTTCCATCATGAGACATTTCTGGAACATTTGAATGTCCAATGATCATACAACATTTCTGGAACATCTGAATGTCCAATGATCATACAACATTTGCAGGAAAATGTTAATGCCCAACACCCAATAACAACTTGTTAAAGATGTTTAATTTCCTCCATCCTGTTGAACGTTCACCTGTGACCATTTAAGAATTGAATGTCAGTTTGTGTGTTTGCACTGGAAAATGAACGATGTCAAAGCGGGATTCAAACCTCCGTGAACGGCGAGCTTGCGAGCAAGTTCACGTGAGGGTTTGAATCCCGCTTTGACATCGTTCATTTTCCAGTGCAAACACACAAACTGACATTCAATTCTTATAATTTCTTGCGTTATTTTTCGTCATTACCTGTCTGATGAAACCTGTGACATTCATCATGCAGAGTGAAGCGTAATAAAATATAATATGCCAGGGACACGAGATCAGAGTTATCCGTCCTTTGAATGACGTCATGGCATATGGAGGCCGCCATTTGTTGTTGTATCCTCGTCAATATTATGTAAACAACAGTCGGAAAAGAGATATTTCCTTACCACGACTGCTCAAATCCGAATCCCGTTAGTTCATAATGGTTAGATTGTGAGTATTTGCTTATCTAGATTGCATAATTTGTATTCAGCCAACGATCGTGAAAGTCATTCAGTTCTAGAATATCAGGAAAGAACGCTAGGCTAACAGTACCGTCGAACGTTCACACGACCTGAAAGCGTTCACACGAGTATGAACGATTTTCCAAGAGTTCATGGGTTATGAACCTCGAAATTCTGATCACCTGACCGCGCTCTCAACCAACCAACGTCCGGGATTCCGTGTAAACTTCAAAGTAAGAAATTATATAGTGATGAACGATAGTTCTGTGATGTTTCCCTCTGTATCTTACTGGTACTACTACACGGACTGGTATATACAAACCTGTAGGTGTTTAGCTTAGATGGTAATTGTATATCATGTCCCTTCCTCTCAGATTCAGTTTCACACAGTGTTTTCTAGTTATTCCTTTGAAATATATATATATACATATCTTTTTTGATATATGAATGTTTATGATTTTGTAAAAAATTCAAAAAAAAATTCTATTAGCTGTCAAATTATGTCAAAGTTGGATAACCTTTGACAAGGTCAAAATATATTCAACATTCAGAGCTATATGTTCACAACTTCGTATCTCAGCTTAAATAAATACATATGCTTGGTTATATCGACGCACTCCGCAGTCAATTGATTGGGACATTGTTATTAGTGCAACATTAATTAATGTTTTATCTACACATCATATTACTGAAAAGTTGCGTTTTGTGTTTATAGTGCTTGATTTTGCATTTTCCTTAAATGTGTTGTTATCCAGGATAAAGCTTATTTTTAATTTCCATTCTGATTAGCGTGTTTAGCATAAATAAATACATGGTGCCTTTCATGTAAGAAATACTGTCACACGAGTTTATAGGTACTTTGACCAAGAAGGATTCTCAGTTGTTTAATGGAGGCCCTTAATAAGGGACCTATTTAGAGACTAATCTCGGGAATCCATATCATCATCTATAAAGCTAAAGGAGGAATATAGATTCTCTAATTGATTGGGTGACCCTCAAACGACATTTAGGAGTCACACGCTAAATGTTATTATCGCATTCTCCTTAAAATCTAGAAGCCCTAAAAATATGGAATCTTGTTGACAGATATCGGGAATTCGGGGTCCTTAATAAAGACTACAGAGGCCTCAAACAAAACAGTACTTGTCTAAAAAATAAATGTTTTCTTTTTGTTTTAAAATGCCAAATATGTTTACATGTATGGGTTCTTCATGTGATGTTATTACACAGACAGTAACAATGCAATTTCATATATGTATGTGACATGGATTGCTACATTAGTGTGGATTTCATTCGAGTGTTTATAGTTATTTAGGTTTACAGTAATTGTAAAATGTATCACATGAAAGGCTTGAAAATTGACGTAAACTGTAAAACTACATGTACTTTGAATATTTCGAAACAATACGATTGTGGTTGGTTCTAATTTATAATGTGCATCATAAACGTGAATTAAACAATTTCATACATAAACAAAAGTCCACAAGACACGGTATCTTATTATTAATTTTCTAATTTTGTTTACACAATTTAGTTTTAGAATCTACTTAAACAAGTGAGATAGGACAATGAGATATATGTTTTAATTACCTCCTACACTGATAATGTCTCAACGAATTAATGTCCAAGACAGCACATTATGTCGACCTTTTATTTATTCAATTTCCATATTTTATCAATTTCAAACTTAAATGTAAGTCAGTTAAGCAACCAGCAAGGGGGGATTTTAACTTCCATCGTTGTTAGAAGAGGCTAAACAATAACACCATCGAGACATATATCATTATCAAAGTCATTCGATCTCGACCTTGTCAGGTGGCATTTGCTTGAACATTGTGTGACGTTTCTTTATTAGGCTAGTTTATGTTTTCAAGAAACTATAGATAAATATAAAACACAGGTGTCTTAGAAGATGTTTGATAAATGTTTTATATCATTTTGACATGTTATCACAAACATGTAGAACAAGCAACATGAAACTTGTATTATTTATCCTTAAAATCTGAACTGTGTTTCTAAAGGAAATGTTCTTACACATAATTTGTTTATTTGTTCAATCTCTTGATACTGTTGTTTATGTTCTCATAGCACATACTTTAAGTGTTAATATGTATTTTCATTATCTATATCTTTATATTTTTATACTAGTTTTATTTACATGTATGTTCAGTAACTTATTAATAGTTAGTTAATAAAGTTATTAATAGTTAAAACCCATTAGTCGTTTTCTTTTTCAAAACTTGGTGTTACATCAATATTGACAAAGAGATTGGACAAGTTTATTTGAACAAACTTATACCTATACCAGATAAAAACAGTTATAAAGCTACGTTTTTATACTCATTTCAAGGTCACGCCAACAATTTAGTTTATATGTTCATGTAATGTCTTGTGTATGTGAAAAAATCCCTCTTATCAAACATTCCTCGATGTTTTTTTCTGGTTCCAGGAATTGTCTGTTTATAGAGAGTGCTATGTTGATTGACGGTATGTATAGCATAAAAGCAGTTGCACTATAGTGCTGACACACCTTTTGATCAACTTAAAGATGTGTTTGTCTATATAAATGTCCTGAACGATTCAGATCCTCCCGGTCACCATCACCCGTGTATACTGACAGCAACGTCATAGATGAGGAAGATACATCGCTCTGTCAGCTGTTCAGGATATGAACACTTACCAATTGTCAGGTATCTTACAAAAAGTACATTAGGTCATCGATGGAAGTGTGTCTTGAGAGTATTCCGCATCGAAGGTTGTACACACATTTGCACGCATTTCATAAATTCATATGGTCACTTCCGAATGTTACAACTCTTTTATTATGAACAATTATATTCTATTTGAATTGTGTAAAAACTCCTTTTTTTCGACGGAAGGCCATCTTTTATACCGAAAAACACCTCAGATATTCATTTGTATAATTTACTTGTCTAGCAAAAGACCATAAGAGTCGTCTGTAAAATATCACTTTAATCATGTAAGTCGTAGGTTTAAGAGGACTTGTATGTGCAAAGCCTACTTTATTCAGCTCAGCAGCTGTGGTGCAGTGGCATGGTAGTTTGCAGCAGTATGAGGGTTCGAGACGGTATTTTATCAAAAAAAATTTACTTCGGTACTTGAGTTTAGAGTTATTATTTACTCAATATATACAACTAAATTTAGATTGACTCTGATATAGTATAACGGTGTAACCTTTTATTATAATAATTTTTTTAAAATGTTGATTTAAATTTATTTAGATTGTATACACACTAGCTTTCACCTTGAAGTAAACATTTGAAGATATATATTTGTAGATATTTGAAGAAACACAATGTTTGGAGGGCCTTCAGTAGAGAGGGGAATCCCAACACTTGCCAATTGCGTGTACATTTCAGTCACGTGATCTGTTGAGGCACACTGAAAGCCAGGATGCACGTGCTGACAACTTTAACTATATATGGGACAGTGACAAGTTGTCCGATTTCAGAGAGAACTTGCTGTCATCAGATATCACGGATATGCTAATAGAATGCTGTGATTCTGCCATGTCAGACTTGACCACAGCTGTAGACTTGTTCACTTCTGCTATACTTAAAGGGGCAGTAGCACGTTTTTTGCGAAATTTATTTTGTCAAATATCCCATTTATAATGATAGTTTATGTCATTTATATTTACTTCAGAGGGTAAAACATCTTATTACACAAACCAATTATCGAGGGTGGTAATAACGGTGTTGTGTATAAAGCATAAATTGCATGGCGGCCATTTTATTGTGAACACATTTTATTATTTTTAATGACAAAAATTATTCCCATGGCTTTACGGAACCATGTACACTCATTTTAAAATTGATTTTCCCCAAAGAGAAGGATGTTTTACTATTAGTGACATTATTATTCAAATACATGTCATCAACTTATTTGAGCGAAAAAACGTGCTACTGGCCCTTTAACGCAGCCGAGAACATGAAAAGAAAAGTGAGACATCGGTTATTTCTCAACCGTGGTTTGACTCTGACTGTGTGTTTTACGGCATGGAAAGAGACAGGTTGTTTAAAACATTTCGTCGATTACGGGATATTATATCACGCCAAAACTTTATTAAAGCTCGAAATAAATATAATAGTGTCATACGTGGCAAAAAGAGACAGCACATTGACGACATGAGAGATAAACTAATATTCAATGTGAACAATGCTAAGATATTCTTGAGAACTTTGAAGACAGTCAAATCTGATATCAAAAGATCACCATTGATATCTCTAGATAATTGGTTTAATCATTATAATGATTTGTTTAAATCTAATGACAATGCTGATGATTCATTCAATATGTGCAGTGAAGTTGAAAGGGTTTTGTTTTGTTATCTAAGATTCACCAATATCGCAGGAGAAAATTTTAAAGGGCATTGCTGAGCTTAAATGTGATAAATCTGCTGGGTTGAATGGTATAATTCCAGAGTGTATTGTTGCAGCTAAATAAATTTTGATTCTTTACTTTGAGCTCTTGTTTAATATAATTTTTGACACAGATAATTTTCCAGCAGCCTGGTGTACTGGTATTATCATTCCGTTGTATAAGAAGGGTGATTCTAATGTCCCGGACAATTACAGAGGTATTGCTTTACTTAGTGTGGCCAGCAAATTGTACACTTCTATATTAAACAATAGGCTTTCTTTTGGTCGGATGCTAACAGTACGATTGTGGAATCTAAGGCAGGGTTTCGGAAGGGTTACAGCACTGTTGAATACATGTATATTCTCCAGTCTGTTATTCAGCGTAATTTGTCTAAGAAGAGAAGCAAGGTGTACGCTTTGTTCGTGGATTTTAAAAAGGCTTTTGAACTCGTTGATAGGTCGAAGTTGTGACATATTTTATCACATCAAGGCATATCTTTACAATCTATTTATGATTGTGTTAAGGCATGTGTTCGGGCCCGCAATGGGTATTCTCAATCGTTTGATTATCCTATTGGATAAGGACAAGGATGTGTTTTAAGTCCCCGTTTGTTTTCAATGTACATTAATGATCTTGCAAAGGAAATAGAGTCTAATTGTTCTCATTGTATTCAAATGCATCCGGAACTAGTGGAACTATTTTTATTATTATTTGCTGATAATGTCATATTCATCTCTGATACTATTTGTGGCCTTAAACGTCGCATAGATATTTAACAATCGTTTTGTGAGGAATACAAGTTGTCTGTAACTTTAGATAAAACGAAGGTTGTCGTTTTTAAAAAGGCGGGGTATTGTCTCATAAAGAAAAGTGGTATTTTAATGGAGTCAAATTGGAATGTGAAAGTATGTTATAAATATATTGGATTATTGTTTACAAGGTCTCTTTCATGGCGGAAACATATACATAATGCGGTGCTTCAAGCAAAAAAGGTGTTATTTTACATAATTAACATATTACTTTCTTTTAAGCTTTTCTTTAAAATGTTTATTCTCAAGTAATTCCCTTATTATTGTATGGATCTTAAATCTGGGGGTTAATTAAAGGCATCTGTTCGGAAATAGAGGTTATACATATGCAAGCTTGTAAACGTTTTCTCGGTGTAGAGTCATCACCGTCCAGCCATATTGTTAGAGGTGAATGTGGCCGATACCCTATGTATATGTTTGCATATAAAATAGTGATTTCCTACTGGGGTAAAATTGTAGATATGCCTAATTACAGATATGTAAAATATGTTATAATATGCAGTTGCAAGCTATCAAAATTGGTAATGTCAACTTAACTTCTAATGTCAGAGATATTTTATGTTCACTCGGGTTTTGGTATGTTTGGGAGTATCAGCGTATTAACAATATTTCTATGTTTGTTAATGAGTTTTTCAATATATTAACATTTTGTTGTGAACAAGATAGGCACTCTGCTGTTCAAGATAGTCCCAAGGCTTATTTATTTATATTGTATTATAAACACAGTTTTTCCACTGAATTGTACAATACTGTTTTAACATGTGATCAATTTAGACGTGCAGTGGCTCGTTTACGATGTTGCTCTGGTCATCTTAGTTGAAACCGGTAGGCACAATAAGGAACCATGAACTGAGCGAATATGCAATGTATGTAAATGTAATTATATAGAAGATGAATATCACTTTAGTTTGATATGCAAATGTTATGATGATTTAAGAAATGAATTTATTCCTAAAAGATATTTTCAATTTCCAAGCAGACATAAGTATTATGTTTTAATGTCATGTAACCCAATTTCTATCAAGCTGTTAGCAACTTTCATTGTGAAAGCTATGCATTTATGAGCATCAATTCTATAACACATGCAGTATGTACATGCTATTTTATGGGCCTATGGTCGACACACTTCAATTGATTAAACTTATTGTACAATCAAACATAACTCAGGCAACGTAAGGAATGATTAAAGTCAAGCAGTCATCGACCAAATTCATCTTTAAACGGACCTATTCATTAACATTATGTTCATACGACGCATAAGATACAAATAAAAGTTAGAACCAGTTGATTCTGGTAGAGCGAATGATTAAGCATCCATTAGTTGAGAACAATGTAAATATAATTAAACATTTTTTTTAAAATAACAGCAAAAGCAAGTAAGGACACGTAAACATAAAAACAGCTAATAATAAAACATCAGCTAATTTTCAGAAGTTTGGTTAAATGCTTATTTTTACATTTTAATATTTGGATTCAAGGATAAAATGATCATATGACACAATGTAATTGTCGTGAATGTTATATAATCAATGTTGTAACCTCGCAATTGAAATGTGTCAATAATAGCTCACAATGCATTTCAAATGATGGTAACAACAGGAAGTTGGGTTGCATTGTTCCCTAAATAAATGTGCGTATGTATAAATACATATTTATTCATGTATATATCATTATGATTATAATAAACCTCCAGTGACACCACTCTATTGTTCTTCGGGGAGACTTTCTTTCGAAATTTGTCAAATATGATTCAATCTCGTTTCATCAGGCAATTATCTTTTTAACTTCTCTCTGCACCGGGCAATTATCTTAATGATTGCCATTATAGCTATATGTATACGATGAAATTTTAAGTTTAAGGTGAAAGTAAGTGTTTGTGGTGTCCAACTCTTTTGAACAATAATGGGTTGATATTCAGTTGATATTGGCACGTGCTGCACATGCCCGGCCTATTTCGGGCGTTGCGTGTCACAACAGGGATTCAAATGGATAAATTCTTAGACAGAACTTAATATTAGTGTGTCCCTCTAGTTTATTTTAGAAGGAAAATGATTCTTTCTATCGGGTTGTAAGTTGGATAAAACATGACCAATAAGAAGTATGGCCTCCTCCCTTGAGAAATGACCGGGATAAGGCCATACGTTTAATATCATTCCCGAGTGTCATGTTATATCCTACACTTAAGCGACAAAATCTGATTTTGAAAGGTTAAATGCGCAGTAGCACGTTTTTCTTACTGATAAAAAGTGCTCTCACAATAAATAAATAAGAATTACCAATGGCTAAGTAATACTCCTGCATCAATAAAACGAGTACTAAAACGAATAAACATGGTTCGGTTAATCCATGAGAGCCCATTTCCCTTAACGTGGCCATTTTAATGTGTTCACATTGAAATTGCTGCTCGAAGGTAGTTTCAGTGATCTGTCTGAACAATGATGGAATGGACAACCATCTTGATGTCTATACTATTAAATTTACACGTCTACCTCTCACATCGAAGAGTTCCACCCCACCGTCGCTTTATACATCGCACCATGTTCATTGAATACTGAAAACCATTTTTATAGATACGGTTTATCTGGTAGTGAAATGTTTTACCCATCAACATACATGTGCCAATATATTGTATAAACGTTATTAATAAATGGCAAATTTGAGAAAACATAATAACAAAAAAAACTTGCTAATGCGCCTTTAAAAAGACCCATCCTTGACCACCCTATGGTGAAATCACAAAGACTCTTTTACATATTGCACATTTATCGTTTCAATAAGCACACAGATTCCACTCAAACCAAGTTCCCTACCAGTAACATTTGGCTCCACGGGCTCTCTTTAGTCTTCTCGATCAGGTTACGTTGAACACGTTGGTTGCTAGAAGGGAAATGGACTCCCGTGAAGTATCTGAACAATGAACATTCGTTTTAGAACTATTTTTATTGACTCATGAGAATTATTTAGCCATTGGTAACCCTTATTTACCTTTTCGCGAGAACACTTTATTTCAGTAAGATAAACGTGCTACAGCGCCTTTAATATATCTCGAAATGTTTCTTAAATACCGTAAAGTGTTTGGCTATGAATAACAATATGATCATATCATCACATGCAATGAAGATGCGATAAATTACATTATCTTATATTATGTAAAACTAATTATTTTATGGTATTTTTTTATCATATAGCAAATAGCTGCATAGCAGAAATCTGAAGCGATATGGCATCTAGGCAGAATCCAAACGTTCAGCATGATAGTCCTTCTTAAAAGTCATATTTATAGTAAATACCAGTTCTTGAAATACAGATAAACTTTCTGTTTGCTCCCAAACATTAAAGATCAGACAGAAAGCTCCAAGAAGGAAATGGAGCTAACTTATTATGTAACAGCTATTTTTAAATCCGTTCACTGAAGGTTTAAAAGCTTTGTGACCTTAAATCAACTAAACTTTGTTATTTGATGTTAGTTAAATAACTCCACTAAACAATGCAGCTGTCAATATAGTTTTAATATCACTACTGCAATACCAATCTATCTAAAACTTTAATATTGCTTATTTTCAATAGAGAGGTAAAGATATACCAAAACAGAATTTCAATTCAGGTCAAGCTTAATTAAAGAGTCATTTCTTTTATCAAAATTATGACCATAACATTGGAGCACTTTTGTTACGTTGATAACAAAAGTACATGTGTAGTCATTACTTTGAAAGCAGCTAGGTCCACTTATGCATACCGTCATTCTCATCTGGCTGCCCCCACTGTGGATATTGCTTGTGTGAGAAATACCCAATGCGTCTGCCGCTCAGTAATTGAAGAACGAAGTATTATACGCCATCCAGGCTTAGGTATAACATGTGTCAAACAACAGTCTTATATTACGTGTTAAGTGTTAAGTGTTGCCTCTCCCTGCAATACGGGTCATACATGTAAGTCACAAATACATCACATATCTAGATATTATTATAAGTCATGTCATGATAATGGTATGACTAATATGTTATCTGTGTTTATAGTTTGATCATGTATAATAGTTCTGCTTCTCGATTGAAACTTGCATGAGTAATATTACATGTTGAATAATAACACGCAAATTATGATAAATAAACTGTTCTGTGTGACATACATTGGTGCTTGAAATTCCCGTCCGAGTACATGTAAACATTTCAAGCATTTGGATTGTTTACTTAGTGAAGACGTTATCAGCTTGTTTTAACTTTCATAAAATAAAGTGCATATTTGTACATCTATTCGATGTTTGCTCTTTTTGAAGACGTAACTCTATAAGTTTAGATATGGCTCAACATAAAATATGCTGTACTTGAAATCGCAAATTTTGATTAAAATGAGGAATGTTTAAAAAGGCAAAAAACTAAGGCGTATCACTTTGACAGATTTATGTTTGCTATTTAAAAAAATGATATTGATATATTAAATATTAGGCTAAATATGATTTTACTTACTTCAATAGTTTATAAACATCAATGGAAATACCTTATGCACCTTAAAAAAGAAAAGTCGTAAAGTAATGAGGATGACTGAAATAATTAAGGAAATGGCCATACCTGGAAATAGGAAAAGATGTATCAACCTGGACAAGAGCACATTTTTAAAAGTGGGTGGAGGTGTAAAATAGATAGTCAGAGGAAGTGAAGGCAGAGCACGCAATATACAATTAGAAGATGGGCCACGCATCATGGAAAACTTGTATGTGACCCATAAATAGTACAGGGAAACCAAACAGCACAGTGTTTGAAATAATGTCCAAACTTTCCTTCCAATGTCTCAGGCATCCTTTTTGACTAAATGTTACCAAAACACATCATTTACCTTAAATTGATAAACATTCAAAACATGGGTATTTTTTTTACAAAATTGTCCTTTTTTATATTAATATTGATTATTTCAATGCACTTACTTTTTCGCTGGCTTGACGTGCGATGAACATAATAGTAAGACATTTAGATAGAATGTGTTTGCAGATGTAAAGCGATTGACAAAACTTGGGATGTTACAAGTGTTACAAGAAGCACAACCATCCTCGTCAAAGCACCAAAAGACACTTGCTTGATATTCTGAACAAAAGAAAACATGTCTGACATTCGTTGGTATTCATTTGGTCATATCATAATACTAAGGCCATTTCGACCATAGCATTGTACTAATATAAGCCCCTTTCTTTGAATAATTGTTTATACTGAATGGATATGATCTACATATCAATGTGACATTAGGACATTATGTATAACATGAGGTCTCATAGTCAGCGGTTGTCAACTCGCAAGTTGGAAGTCTAACGGCAAGCTTATTTAGAATTTGTATCATGGCCCTAAGACGCTACCATACTTTCGTCATTTGAATAATTGCGATTTTACATTCTATTTAAAACTTATGCATACGTCCCGTCAATGCCGAGGTTTTGAATGATATATTCAACAGTTAGTCCATGACTGAGCAAACTTTCCTCTACACGACTGAGATTACATAATGACGAATATTCGGTATCAGCCCTCCGTGGGATCTATTTAAGTGTTGTATGCATTGAACACATGCTTTTAAACTTCGATATACAATACAGTATGTATGTATATTGTATATATTTATTCAAGGCTTTAGGTAACTTGTTTGTTAAAGACTTGTTGTATGTTCATATAGTAGTCACACAGTCATAAAGTGGGCGATTGACAGTTTTAGCCATAATAATTGCAAATAATAAATGATAACAAGTTTATTCATGATATATACGACACTTCAACATCAAGTCTAATGTCGTTATCAACCTAATGGAGAAATGCTGATGGTATGCATATGTGGGTACACAAAAGTAGATTCTAATTATTTATAAAACAAAACCACGACCTGGGCATATTGAGGGCGTGGGTATCATTCTCTCTGTTTAGATAATGGCTGAACAATTGAATTACAAATTGAAAATTTAACGAATAAATGGGTTACGTATGATGATCAAAACAATCAAAGCCTTTTTATTCAAGACGAGCTAATGAACAGTTCTACATTTAGATTATCAATAATGTTAACTAAAGAAAATACTGACACTTTCTCTCGTTTTGACACAGTATGTTATTGAGAGACAATCAGATCGTCACACCTTATAACAGTGTAATAGAGACATAGTGAATAATCTTGTATATACAGGAGTGTGTTCGGATATGACCAATTGTGATCAGACATTATTTTGTCACTACTTGTAAGACAATACATCTAAGTCATGAAGTGTAGGTTTATGCTAAACGTTACTGATGTGTTTGTATATTGTTTCCTCTCAGCTATTGTTACACTGGTCTGACAACCCTGTATGTTTCTTCCTGGTTGATGTGAAGCTACAACATGGAGACGGTTTGGATTGTACTAGCACAGCTCGTCCTTCTACACACAACAACAGTAACAGGTGGGTTTCAACCGTATTTAGGCATTTGTATAAGCATACTTCCTTAAGATACCAATGAAACATGTCGGAGTGACAACAACTTCCCAACGCAAGGCATATAACACTTGCCAGTCTCCATCACTGGCTGATTAGGCCTTGCGGTATTTCCTTAAGATCTAGGTGCTTGGAAATCCGGGCCTTCTTTTTGTCTTCTTTTTATTTTTGAATATACATGTATGTGACTATGTTCGTGCAAAATTTTTCAAATGTCGTCTATATATCCAGGAACACATATCCATACTCCTCTATCGTAAATGTAGTATAAACCGGCTCTTATGTTACTGTTAATTATTAATTAACTATCAATGTTATGGTAATTATATGGTATTTACGGCCTAGACCATATGATTCGACAACAATACGAGACAAACTGGGCAAATATGAAATATGCGCAGTTGCACATTTGGTGAAAGCCCAAAGCGTCGCTTCACAACTTTGACCCATGCTATTTGTTCACCAAAGTTGTTTATTGTTATTATTTCAATATAATTAGGATGTTTAGTTTTGTACAAATAAAATGAAAATAAGTTGGTTAATAAAATTGTCATCAATTAAGTATTTCCATATTGGCCGAGTTACAGGTCCTCGGACCTATACAACGGACCCCGGACCTGTAACTGAGCCAATACGGAAATACTTAATTGATGACATTATAGTATTACTGATGATGTGACATGGAGTAAGCATACCAAAAGTTACTTTCAAATGCTTGTTTTCGCCGCCACTTTTATAACACAACGTTACGGGGAAACGAGAACACATGGTTTTGTTCAGGACATCACCATCACAAAACGTAATATTTCTAAGGACATTACATACAATATATTAAATGAGTGTCTATGTCATACTATGTTTACAGCACGAGTGTATGAATATTAGTATTTCCTGAGCGAGAGTAAGGGATATACATTGTACCGATATTCAGACACGAGTGTCGATTGAATATGTAACAGACAGTCTGTTTATTACCGGAGTCATTAAATTAATGAAAATACGCAAACATCCATTTTCAACCATAGGCTAGCGACCCACCGTCATCGCTTTAAGAACGCATCGTCATAAGCATAACGTGACATAGCATTGTTTCTGACGTCACATCATCATGACAAAGTGAAATTTTGCCCTTGGCATCGCATGCTGATTATGAACCTATATATAATTTCCGTCGTAAAAAAAAATCAACTTTAATATGTATACCCTACTTATTCAGTACATATTTTGTCCTAGAGTTGTTACCCATGAATGATGTTTGTAAATAGCAACAAGTTGGTACATCTTGATTGTATTGATAAGTAAGATGATTGAAGATTATGAATCTTCATATAATTGAGTGACTGTGTGAGCTAATGTACACGGTTACTTGAACAATATCGCACCCATTGGGGGCGATATAATGATACATGAAATAATAGTATTATCAGTTTCGTCTAATTAACATTAACCTCAGTTTTGATTTAAATACATGTTTGATTGCGCCTCATGTTTAAACGTCTTACAACTGACAATTGAACAAAGTATATTTAGTAAGCCTTCACATAGCATTTTGTAAGAAAGGAAACGTTACATTTAAAGTTTTCATTGTGTATCAATGTGATCGGTTGAAACTATGTCAATACTTAAGATTGTGTATGATATGTGGACTCTTTTCATATCTATGTTAACTATCTGACGTCCTTATTCACCTTATTACAGGGTCTCTGGTGAACGTAGCCCTGAATAAACCTGCCTCAATGAACTCCACCAAGTTACCATACAAAGCTAGTACAGCTGTGGACGGGAAGACTGATGCTAGTGGACATGGTGCTGATCAAATTATTCACACAAACGAGTACCAGTCGTTCGCCTGGTGGAAGGTGGATCTACAGAGAGAAGTACAGGACGCTACAGTGAAGATCTACTTCAGAACAGGCTGTGAGTTGGACTCCTTAATCAGTTTAAAATGGACGAAACCTCTTCAGACAATAGGCAAAGTTCATATATCACAATAGGGGCAATCTTTGTCTTGTCAGCCAAATCCTAAACTACAATATACACTTTAACCCCCTTAGCGCCCGTCCGTTGACGCTATGCACTCACACAGTGCCGCTTACTTTTTTGAGTCACTCAAGATTTAGGTCAACGTTGTACATAAAATGTCATCAGGGCGTTATTCATGTTCACAAAATCATGAAATTTTAACTGAATGATACCGAGTTGGATGTTTCTCTACCTATGTATTGTTTTGTTATAAATATTTAGTACAAAAATAAATAAGCATTGATTATAAACGGCAAAGACGTTTTTCGCGAAAATTTCAAATGGCCAAGTATGCGTATATCTTGGTTTACTAGCTTGGACATAAATTCCTGTGTTAAAAAATGTAATTTAATTGTTATTTTATCAGAGAGAAACTGTAAGTGATCACGCCGATGGATTTACTTTCTACATGCGACCTTTAGTTCACGTTCAACACTATACTTGTCAACAAAGGCCGCGAGGTACAATTTACACTGCATTTCGATACGACATTTTACCTGTATTGAACGCATCAACAAGAAAATTACGGACAGAAACACAAATAAAAATTATATATTTTGATAGTATTTTCACGTAATGTTATTAATTTGTTCTACGTAAACGGGACCGCAAAATATTGAAATAGCGAATTGTGTGTCAATGTTATTTACTCATCCAAATTTGTCATTGACACGAAGCCTTTACTTGATTTAACACAAGCCGTATCACTCTGACATACGATGGTTTACATTGTAGAATTCACCTGCAGATCTAAAATCAATTTGAGCAGAATTTGTTGCCATTCGTTTTCGTGAAACAAATCGAGAATGTGTCAAAATATCAAAATGCTCATAGGGCAATATCACCCCTCGCTAGCAAGTTAACAGGCCAATTTGTGTATTTCAATTGGTGTAAGAAATGGTGATACCCGAGTTTCATATATCATATTTGGCATGTTTTGTACAAATAACTTCTTGCCGAGTTGCATTTTTCATGGTTGAATTGTATTTCTGTACCAATAATTCGTGTTTTATTTGCTGTTTGCATACAATACAAATATATTCCTACAGGTTTTGCATCATAGCGGTTTTCCTCTAGTCCCAACATAGAAAGCCATTATTCAAAGCTGGACTTTTTTCTTGGTTATGGATTGCAGGGTCCGTTCTTGTTAACTTGGACTATTTTTTAAAATTATTAACATGTGATTTCAAAACTAGACACACTGTAGATTGTTTTGGTGAATTTGGTTGTTTGTGTTACAGTGTTGTTTTTCTGTAATACTTGTAAACATTTAGATATGCCATGTAGACAGGAAGACAATGGTACCATGGCAAAGGTGACTAACTTTCTTGATCATAGTTTGTTGTAAGAATCATGATATCTCTGTTAAGAGGACAAATGATTGTCAGCTTGATTAAATCTATAATTTTCTAAAATAGCAATGAGGTTAGTGGGTTTCTAGTTTGGTACGATATATTATGGTTGAAATAATGACCGCAGACCGAGTGAATATCTGTGATAACCATCGAGCGGTACGCGAGATGGTTATCACAGATATTCACGAGGTGGAGGTCATTATTTCACATACACCACATGGTTATGATTGACAAAGTGACAAGTCGTTTTTATTTTCATTCATTTAAATACGAAATAGTTACTTTAATTGAACGTTTTGAAATAGTTGTAATGTTGTAACGCTTGAGTGAATTCTACTCTAAACATTTCTTCAACATCACGTGTACACTTCGCGAAATTCACGTGCAAATCGAGTCGTGTACATTCATTGTTGTCAAACAGAGATTCCTAGCAAGTAACCAACTGTTTATTTTCGTTTTTACTACAGAAACTACATCACCTTTTCTTTGAATATATACAAAGAGACATTTATAAGATTGTTTTTGACTACATATTATTCTGTTTTAACAAGCCATTCAGTCCATGACCAACAATCTACTGGCGTTAAGCGAACACAGTGGCTGCACGGACATTGTTCATTGCAACCTGTGATGCACGGACATCATGAATGTCATGTTGCCAAGCTACGTTTCTAACTTCACGTGCTGCACACAATCAAAAGCGCGTGGTTGCGAAGAAGTGGCCAAAATGGAGTGGCCTTATGTTTCAAACAATAGTACACATAATAAGAGTTTCAAGGTCTTTTCGGAGCGAAATGAAGGTGAGTTACATTGTATTTGACACTAATTCATTTGCTGTTTAACCGTATTTGACATTTTAGCTCATGTAATAGGGCGTTTTCGAGTGACCAAACGAAATATAAACATGTTCACGATAGTGTTTCATTCACAATATCATACAGCTTTGCTTGACAAATCGTAATAATGATATTCACCAGGGCGTGGGATGATTGTCTTTACCATTTTGACATTACCGTCTCGTATACTTTTTGCATGTCATTTTCATTGACTTCAAAAATGAATAGCTCTTTATCGATAATCAATATCGAGTGTTAGATTGATGTCGTTGATTTTCTTGCTATCAAAATTTGTAATTTTATCATTTAGATATTTCGTAAATATTCTGCTATTAAAGATGCATCTAGTATTGTTTCATAATATTTTATTTGACTTTAATACGTGCAAACATTCCATAAGGGCGGATTTAAGTTCAAATAGTTTCACTCAACTTGCATACCCATCCCCAATCGTAAAATATATCATAACTAATAGTTTACAATTTAAATCGAGCAACGTCATTATGCATGTGTAGAAACCGAAACTACACGTCCCATTTTCATGTACAGTAGCCATGACCTATATTCAACATTATCAACCATAATTTGTGCTGATGTTTTGAGTCGATTATCACCAATATGACAATTTTCGGCAACAGCCAGAACTTCCAGATAAAATAACACCATTTATAATATTTGGCATATGTGACCCCAAACGGCGCAATGGATGCACCTTTAAGTAAAGTAAAAGGAAGTAGCCTATATCACACATACACAAGTCAACAAAACTAATACAAGATGATACATCAGAAATCCCACCCCCCTCAACATTTCATTCATCATGATTCTGTTACTTTTGTGTCACTTTTGCTTTTTTCAGGGATAACCAAACGAATTTAGCTGGAGTCGTCATTAAGAAAGACAGCATCAAGGACCACCATCAATAGTGTGTGCTGAATTACGGGATATTAACAAACTAAGTGACTCATTTCATCGTACCTATAAAACGGATAACAAGAATATGTGTGTGAACATTAAACAAATTAAAATGATGGTTAATAAGTTATGTGGATCCTGTCTCATGTTTTCTTTCATATACACGTATTTGCGATCTTTGATATTCTTTACATCAGCTTATTTGTCGTATTTTGTGTAAACTAAATGAAAATATTGGCATGACAAAACTGACAGAAAATGATGTAAAGAATGTCGAAAGTCACAAATCGAGGCAAAGGGTCATTTAGACCCGCAAGCTGAGGGTAAAGTTTTTTTCGAGGTGCGATATGGTGAATATGGCGAGGCGAAGCCGAGACATTTTCACCATATCGAACCGAGAGGTCGGTTATCACGAGGTTGGTTATCTGATAACCAACCTCTTGATAACCGACCTCTCGGTTGCTTGGAGGTCGGTTATCTAAAAATAACTACCTCTGATATTGACCTGATAACCACACCACGTGGTGTGTATATATATATATATATATATATATATATATATATTAGTCCTGTGGCACTATAGGGGATTTTGATGGAGGGTGCCACAAGTGGGTCTATGGGACTATAAAGGTCATCACCAACATGGAAATTTTCAGCAACAATCAGTAATTCTGGATAAAAAAAACACCATTCAACACGTTTGGCATTTGTAACCCCAAACGACACAATGCAAATGGATGCACATTTATGTATAAGCAAATAGCCTATATCACAAGTCTAGAAAAACAGAATACACGATGAGACATCAGAAACACTTCATTCCCCCCCCCCCCCCCCCCCCCCCCCCCCCCCCCCCCCCCCCAAAAAAAACCCCAACTTCATTCATCTGTTATTTATGTGACATTCTTTCTCGTTTCGGGGACACGAATTCAGCTAGAGTCGTCATTTAGAATATGTGGGTCCAGCATCATTGTCATTGTTTGGTTGGAAGCATTGTAACTTTCTCTTCCCAATGTTGGTATGGTTATCCTTGTCTCGGACCAGGGCAGATGTGTCACTGTTTAAGGGTTCCCTAAATTAATTGATAAACCCTCTGTTTATAGACAAGATGAGACGTAACGGAGTGAAGCTGTACACGTCCACAAGTTCATTCCCCGACTCAAACCCAACAAGTCAAGGTCAGCTGTGTGACACTGTTACCGGGGATCCAAGTGGAAGTGATATACCTGATGTTTACAATGTAATATGTCCCGGTAGATGTAGCTATCTCCTACTCTACACTAACACGGACAACGATGATTACGGAGCTGTGTTGGACTTTGGTGAAGTGGAAGTAGTTGGTGAGGAATACATACCGTTAAATGAGTCAACATGACAACATAATCTAGTTTTTAAAAAAATCAACAATTTTACAATATAAGTTGTATGCTTCTCACGAGGGTAATACGGTCTCATGTACCATCTATGTACCAGTGTCGCCCGAGCCTCCAGGCGAGGGTGTCACTGGTACACATATGGTACATGAGACCGTATTACCCGCGGGAGAAGTATACAACGTATTTATCTTTCCGTCATGTCAATAAAATTAGTATTATTATATCTATTGCGTTTTGTCTGCCGATGCCTGATCAGCTGATATCGCTTGAATGACCTTGACTCTAAACGTAAACTAATGACGTCACCCGTCTCGACTGAAATGTTTAAAGTCGTATAACGTATTACTTCAAGCTTTTAAATGCCTTAAAACGAGTTATTATTTGTTGGATGGAGTGTGCAAGCAATGCAAAATAAGATTGGCTTCTAAACAAAGCAGCAACTATTGGAAAAATAAGTCTGTAATTAATAGACCCGTAAACAGCTGATCGAAGTGTTCAAAAGTCCCAACACCGCATGCGTCTTTTTATAAGGTCATCTGACCATAATGCGACACCTACTCTTAGTTAGGAGCTGTTACTATGGCAGCGGGGTACATGGAATTTGTACACCGTGAGACTGGCGGGATACATAAAGAAAAATGTAACAACCGTTAGCCAATCAGAAACGAGTATTTTACAGTAAGGAAAGATAAACTGAGTTGAATGTACTACATTTATTGCCAACGGATTGTCTTACAAAATGTACTTGCACGTCCATTACAGAAATGTGTTGTGAAAATATTAATGAACTTATAATTACTAATATAGTATGTTTTTGATTAAACGTCATTATGTATACTCAACATGTATAACTCACCGTAGCCAATTGAGTCTCTCTCAATTTATCACTCGACCGGATATAACACAGTAAAATAAAGAGAGTTACCTCCGCACATTCTTGCTCCCCGGTAGGTGGCTTACCCAGTGACGTCTCTCCTTTCTAATGGAAACCTTGACGTGATTACAAAGTTAACGTACAGCTGATGGGCAGACAGACCATGAGACGAAGAACAGACAAAAGAGTGTATTTTTGTTAGTAAAAATGAATTCATTGAAATCGGAAGTGCAATATTAAAACTCGGTATGTTGTCAACTTTAAGGCAATGAAGGAGATACGTTCTCATGTAAACTACCACTAAACGCTAAAAAAACGTTACCTCTTTGTATTTAAATATCATAAACAAGTTATGTGCTCAGAGGAACTTGAGTTTTAACATCAAATAAGTTAAGTGGATTGTGCTGAAATTACAGACTTGACAATGTACTGATAATAATGGTATCGCCATAATTTCATGGTTTGGGTCAATTCTCCTATTTCCGATCATAGAAAGATGGAAGGGAAAATTGTAAAAAGATCATAAAGTGAGCCGAAATATTATTATCTACTTTGATGCAGGCACATTTATAAACAATGAAATCAGTTTTGTTTTGGATAGGATTTATTCGTTATTGTCTTAAAATATTGAGCCAATACTGAGATTTGCAAGTTTTCTCTTCTAAACACAAGTCCATGGTTCTAAGATGAAGCTTTTGATTAAAATGAAGCGTTGGCACATGTTTAACGATAAGAGTTGTCTCTGAGTCTCACTAATTAATTTTACACATTTTTGTTTTCATCTGAACAATTATATTCGTAAAGGTAGCCATAGGAATCGTACCTCCCATGAAATGCACGTGAAAACAGTTGGTAACGGCTATAAAACACCCATGTATTCCTCATTTCATACCACATTCCGATTACAAAGCCGCGATAAGCCGCAGGAGAGCGGTATGCTGTAGACATGGTCAACTGACAAATACGTTGCTGTGCATTCGGTTGTCATCGTCTCACCATTCTAAGGTTGAGAGGCGTTTATAGCAGACTAAAACAACACGAGTCCGACCTAGAAGGGCGAGGCCACGGGTTACAACCCCAAATGGCCAACTTCACGTCAGGAACAGATTTCAAATAGTCACAATAACGGCTGATACACCACTTGAACCCCGAATTAGTCCACAGACGGCGAGAAGAAGGTTCCATCAATATGATCTGAGGCAATACCGACCAATGCAAGGAATGGAGCTGGCAGCCGACATCGACAAAAAAGGGTTATTTTTTTTAACAAATATTTAAAATGTTCATGAATTAGTAAGATTTACAAACTAATTAATCGTTTTAAATGTGCCAAAGCAGTCGGAATACATTTTAACCAAAAGAAATATCTTAGAACCTTGAAATTGTGTTTATTGTCAATACTGAGAAACAATAACATTTTGGCTGTCTGTATTATCGTTTTTTATAATTTTCCCTTCGCTCGAAAATATCACAATTGATCCCAACCATGAAACTAGGGCGATAACGTATTCATCAGTACAAAAGGCCAACAATACGGTATGTTAAAGGCGCTGTAGCACGTTTTTTTGCTGAAATAAGTCGATGAAATGTATTTGAAAAATAATGTCAACAATAATAAAACACCCTTCTCTCTTCGGAAAATCAAGTTGCAAATGAGTGTACATGGTTCCGTAAAGCTATGGGCATTTTTTTTGTCATTCGAATATAATAAAATGTGTTCACAATAAAATGGCCGCCATGCAATTTTGGCTTTATACGCAACACCGTTATTACCACTACGGATCATTGGTTTGTGTAATAAGATGTTTTACCCTCTAAAGTAAATATAAATGACATAAACAATCATTATAAATGAGAAATTTGAAAAAATAAAATTTGCAAAAAACGTGCTACAGTGCCTTTAAAACACAACAAAGCAAGTTCCTCGGAGGACATAACCTTTTATAATTTTTAAATTCAATGAGGCGGTTAGTGTACATGAACAGAATCAGGACAGATTCAGAATCAGACTTATGACATCGATGCAAAGACAAGATAAGGTAGATAAAATTAATAAGTATCTCAATTTGATGAATGGTTCGATACAAACAATTGACCGCCATGACGATACTTTTGTTTATGTTTTCTCGGAGACAAAATATGAGAAACGTATGCCCTAAACAAACCTTGTTGTCGATTTTCAACGAACACTTGACGTCATACGTTTGACGCACTGACACTACTAAACCAAGGACGGGGAATCTTGTGTGATTTAACGATGTGTTAATAGCTGCTACAAGAAAGAAGAAATATGGATACAATAAAAACGGCAATCTAGTGACCAAACACTGCATAGATATCACGGAAACATTACATGAAACATCAACCACGCAAACGATGACAACCGTCAGGACAGATGTCAACGTACATCATCATTGTTACTTCCATTCTGGTTTGAGAATTATAGCATTGTTCAATAGTACTGCAGGTAAACTTTCCGACTACGACCGCCAATCTCGTGGTGTCTGCATGTGTATACACCAATTTACAGTTAATCATGTGAATTGATTTCATTCAAAAAAGATAACTTATTACAATAAAAATAATCGTTTAAGATTCATATCCATGTGAATTTGAAACGCACCTAACATATATTCTATCATCTTCTTCTTCTAATAACATTGGTTCCAGCATTGTATTTTGTTTTGATAATTTACCAAACAGAAATGACTCACACACAAACCGATGTAGTTCTTCATTGAAAGGTTTGATTGTGAACTTTTCAGCAGAAGAATTGGGTGAACACATATACCTGTCACCTGTATATCCAGCATGTACTGATGGACATCATCCTATGTTTTCCGGTTCATGAATGTCCAATTGAATGCTTTCTATCTACAGCATGTTCTGATGGAACCTATGGAGAGGATTGTACCAATACCTGCAGCACCAGGAAATGTGTTACCATGACAACAACATGTGAGAGAGATGGGATATGTCCTGATGGTTGTCTAGATGGATTTACGGGAACTGATTGCACAAAATGTATGTACATAACAACCTTCCAAAATAGTAAGAACATATATAAAAGGATATCTTAAGAATTTTAATAAATCAATTAATCTCAAAATGTTGACACATACTCTTGCTATGATGTGTAGATTTGCCGTGTTTGTTTCTCATCCTCGTTATGCACATTTTCTGGGATTCTCGACTTCAATGTCCTATAAAACTATAGCCATAAAAGACGTGCTTGTTTCACCAAACTTGTCACTTATGTCAAACACGATCCTTAGATGTGTCTTTCGTACGCTAAACCTATACACAAATAATTGTTGGCGGTTTTCATGACGCAAAATTTGAATGCTTGAGATAATTCATAAAGCTAATATTGTTTAGCTTCGTGGACATTAATACTCGTGTCAATCATGGCACATTGGTGTGAATTATGATTTTATGATCAAATTATTATATAAATATCTGTAGAATTGTCATATTGTCTTTTCTGAAGTTTATTTGTAAAACGTCCAACTATACTTCCATAAAACTACAGTGGCATGTTCATATAAAACATGTTTAACTTTAATATATCAAGTTGCTATATATAGAGAATCTCACCCAACTGTTTTTCTGATATCAAATATCAACACGAGTTGATAAAAAATTACAAATATCCGAGGCTTGGCGAGTGTTTTTGATTTTCAACAATGTAATGTTATAATATATATTGCTTAGGTATGTTTTTTGCAAGCAGGATAAATTTAACCGTACATTTATCTTGGGAAATTTTTCGTTTTGATGGACTTGTGTGAAACATATTTCTCAACCTACATGTATGTTATTTCATTGCAATATATAACGAGCCTATTAGTATTACTGCAGGATGTTAGTGTTGACATTTCCTGTGACAGTACTGCTTTTATTGGTACTAAAGTAAGACAGAATAATATCTCGACAGTTAGTTAATAAATTACCTTTGAATAATCCTGATGAGGAATTTTTGGACATGTTAAAATGGAAATGTATTACATTATGGAAATAATCCATTATTTAATAGAAATGATTTTTCAATAAATCGTTGGAGTACATGAACCCCAAATGGTTTCAATCATATAGTTTGTTCCTTCACTTGTGCGATGTGCACATATATTGGAAACGAGAGGTCACGATTAATATTTTCATCTGAGGAGCAATGTTTCTACGTTCCACGCTATTATGAAACAGCAGCATTTTCAGTGAATTAAAACAAACGTAAACTGAGGAGCTATCAAACTGAGTAGTGGACGAATAGATGCCACCTTATGATAAGAATTTTTTAGGATGTTCACCATATGAAATATACCTTTTTGTCTGTAAGAACATTTATATTTTTCTGAACACAGGAAAGGTATATCAGCGTTGTGCTTGGCCCTTGCAAATGTGGATTTACCTTTTGACCTTTCCTCGCCGTTTTTCTTAACTGGATGCCAGTGTAAAAGAACATATGCCAAATTACAAACAGATTATAAACACTATGATTACTTTTTTTTCTCTTTTTTTATTTCCCGGATCGTATAAGGATTCGTTTAATTAAATAACGGTTTTAATTCTCCAGCTCTACCTCCATGTACTGACACCAGCTACTACGGTCTGAACTGTACCAAACTGTGCAGTAAGCGGAATTGTAAAGCGCCTTCTACCTCGTCATGTGACCGTCTGTCTGGAACATGTGTTGATGGTTGTGAAGATGGCTGGAGACAAGAAGACTGTACTCAGGGTGAGTCTCGTATAGAGGGTTGATATAAACTGAAATGTGTTAATCAGTAAGACGACGTTCGGTTTTAATTTAAGTTACTGTAGGGAAGCTAGTCACGCATACATGATAGTCATGATTCTCTATTGTAATCCATGCATGACACCTGATTTGCTGTTTCGGGATCTCCAGCTACTCATCATGCAATACATTTGTCAATTCCTGAATGTTCTGAACTGTTCCATTTCTTCTGTCATCCTACCTTACACACATTCCCACAAATGCTCAATTTTCAATCATGTGGTGCGACATGATTTGACGAGGTATACTTTCCAAGATGTAATCAAATGTGTCAATTATGAACTTTTAAAAAACATCACAGATGTATATTAATACATTGTTTATTGCAAAGCACAAGCCAATTTGAGAAAACACTATTTAGTTTACAATGTAACCACCTTTCCTAATATATTGATGTTAGGGTAGCAATGGAAACTTTGAAGTTTAAGTACATGGCGCTGCTACACATGCACATAGCTGTTAGCGCCATGTAGCGAAGCTTACTTAGCCAGTGATGGCGCCACATATGACTTGCAAGGTGAAAATTCCTCTCTGATTTGATGATAATAATGTGTCATTATTTATTTTACAAAATGGTGTATATGTAACAATCGTGGAAACTCATATGTATCACCGTTAATACTGTACATAAGGCATGTTCATGCAGTATTTGGAGTTGAGCTTGCATGTTTGATAATTCAACACAAGGTCGCACATCATCCAATAAGACTCAAATGGCTTATGGGTATATACTATTTTAAATAAGCAAATAACAATAAACATAATATATTACAAATAAACATTAACTTTCACCTAAGGAACTGTAGTCATCAATAGTATGTGAATAGCAACACATGGTTGTATAGATAGCTATTTAAAAAGAAATGTCTGCCTTTGCATCCGTCAACTGGACTTTATAACTATTGTCGATACATAGTTTGGCAATCCTTTACTCTCGTGAAAGATATATGCTGTCCCTGAATTATGAATAATAAAAAGTAGATTTTCCCTTTCACAGAATGTGATTCCTACTTCTACGGACCTGGTTGCAACTCAGTGTGCAGTGCTCGAAACTGTTCAGATGCTTTTTCCTCGTGTGATCACGTGACTGGTCAATGTGTAGGCGGATGTAAACATGGGTACAGGAACACAGATTGTACACAAAGTAAGTATTCAAAATGATACGAGTTATTCATTACCATAGTATTTCGCATCTGTTTCAGTCATTGTTTAAGGCTACTTGTTAACCTTGTTAACGAGTTCACGTCCTATTACGGCAAACCTCCGTTTCTTCTTCTCAGAATGTGGTTCCGACTTCTACGGACCCGGATGCAGCTCCCCCTGCAATAGACGGAAATGCCTCCAATCTTCAAATGAATGTAATCACGTGACTGGTCAGTGTATAAATGGATGTGAGGCTGGTTACAAACAACCGGATTGTACACAACGTAAGTCTCACGAATAATAAACAACCTGTCTCAGGGTATAACGTGCGCTAATGCAACTTTCATACCCATACTTTCATACCAAGCGAAGGTATAAGCTGCCTTTGCACCCAGGGTATGAACGTTGCCTTAGCGTACATGATACCCTAAGACTGGATGGAATAATTGAGTACATTTAGCACAATCGAATTATTCATTTAAAATACACTTTAGTGGTGCGAATGCTTTCAGTATAGACCTAAGAGAACATCAAATAAATGTTCAGTTCTCATGTAGAAATTAGCCTTTTCGCCAGTTGGCACCCTATTGACGATTGACTGGTACTAAATATGTACAAGATATAAATTCTATATTGCATGTCATATTCCAAGGATGTAGCGATGTTTAACTTTAGATATCAAGGGTTGTCTTTGTTGACATTATTTAATGGAAAATATTCAATACTGACCAATTTCGGGACATAACCAGATAAAAAATCACCTGTCGACAAAAATTTTATTGACGATTGACACCTTCCGGTTTATCATGGACAAGGATTACTCCATTACCTTATAACAAGTCAAAAGTGAGATTTGCTGACACACCCCAAATGGAAACATCAATTAGAGCAACTTTACTATAGTATTTTTTAATAAATAACAAATCTTAATCATAACATGATTTTTAGATGATCGTCATATAGTAACACAAAAGAGGTGTGGTATGAAAATCTCTCTGCGAATACTTTTGCAAATCGGTTTGTTTATATTCAAATGCACCCGGAAAGATTAATTATCTAATTTCATATGTTACTTAATATTAACTATTAGATGATTTTAAGCCAACATAGAAGTTGATATATTTGTGTATTATCTTCAGAAGGAAGTTTCGAGTGAATGTACACATTATCTAATTTCACATTCTATTATACTCATTCAATGTAGCTGAAAAGGAATCTTACTCATTTGAAACGGTTTATTCCAAAATCAAATAGGAACTTTATAGTCTGCCTTCCTAACAGTACCGGTATGCATATTTTGGGCTGTTTAAAATATATTCAAAGGAATTACATTTTGTATAACTATGTAACTTCTTTACGTAAACCAACGAATTGCGGTGATCTCCTATTTTAGTTAAATCACATTATATGTACAATTTTAACACGTGTGTATATGTACAAGTTTAAGTCACACGTTTATCAAACATATAATGTAGAATGTGTAATGTAAAACCAGACCTTGTTTGGGTAAGAATAACCCTGTTAATCATCACACAAGGTATCTAGGGTTGAGTGTCCTGTTCCACAGAATGTGATCCCGGCCTCTATGGACCTGGTTGCAGCTGGTCGTGCAGTGCTCGAAACTGTTCAGATTCGTCATCCTCGTGTGATCACGTGACTGGTCAATGTGTTGGCGGGTGTAACCCTGGTTACAGGGAATCAGATTGTACACAACGTAAGTAAAGGAGAAAGGACCTAGGTGGTATGTTAGCATCTTGAAACTAAATTTAGACACTTTGAATTCGGATACATTCGTTTACTACTAGCTGTTTTATTCTTAAATGCATCATCTAGATCTGTTCCTGGATTTGAATGGTTACTTACAACCTATCTAAAATGGTTCTTATAACAAAAGTGACGACTATATATTTTCCTATATAATAAGTAGTCCACATTACTAGAAAGCATAATGCAATAATAGCGTTCCAGTGCAACAGTACTACAGTAAATGAATATAGGTATATTATTTTCCCAGAATGCTTCCCGGCGCGTACTGCGTCAACTGCGAGAACTACTGCAATGCCCGCCATTGCATGACGTCAACAGATCATGATGAAATGTTATTGCACCTGAGTAAGATGTAATTTGAAAACATTTCTTCACAGCCTGTTCTCCTGGTGTAACCTACGGAGTCAACTGTTCTAAGTCCTGTAGTTCTCGTCACTGTGTGACGTCATCTCCTGTGTGTGACCTTCAGAGTGGACAGTGTCCTGAAGGATGTGAGTCGGCATGGAGAGGAGTGGACTGTACTAGTCGTGAGTTGTATTCCAAAGTCAACCTCGACTTTAATTAACTCACCCAAGGGTACCTTTTATTTTGAGATCAGTTGAACCTTTACTGTCATTTAGAATTTGAGATACATACACATCTATACTTACATCGTAAATAAGGTTATTGATCAGAGTTGATGTTGGACTATTTTCATGTTCATATTAACTCACAACAGAGTGTCCTGCTGGTACATTTGGATCTGACTGCACGTCCTGCAGTACACGTCACTGTCAGGGAGAGTCGGACTGTCCTCCAGATGGAACCTGTTCTCAGGGATGTCAGGACGGATATACGGGTCAGACTTGCATACAAGGTTAGGGGAGCCAACACTTTTTTGAGTAAATAGACATTGGTTAGTATGTTTGTTCATATCGTTGTAGATGTTTTGTATATTATATATATATATATATATCAGTGTACTGTCCTATTACAGAGTGCCCGAGCGGATTCTACGGTACCGGATGTAACATAGTTTGTGGTAACTGTTCCTCTGGTCCTGTATGTGATCACGTGACCGGAAATTGCCAGGGCGGCTGCAAAGCAGGATGGAGAACTGATACATGTGATAAAGGTGAAACGTATTCACGATTGCACTTATAGGAAATAACACTGTAACATCTCTTTTTAAATTATTATGCTCAACCTGAGGAACAAAATAGTCAATTCAGTTGGATCAACTTTCTTCAGACGAGGAAACTAACGAAAAGCAGGATCTCGCATTCCTCTACTCTTCCATTGCTTATTTAAAAAATAATTTTGCTGTGGCTCTTCTCCACTATACTGAGAAATTCACTGAATAAATATCGCCATTCGTCTGTTATTCAACGTATATAAGTCTAACAGATTATTCTAGAGGTTTTATGCCCAAGACTCGACCAAAGCCACTACACTAAATATAAGAACACTTGGCTATTGCCTATTTCTAATTCCCCTGATGCAAAATTTCCGTGGCCTACAGAGTCGCAAATATTTTTTTTTAGTTTCAACATTTAATTTTGTTGAAAGCTTCCAATTTGATCCTAGTAAAAAGAAACCCATGGCTGGCGAAACATAATGAAGGTATGCCACATGCGCTATATATACAATGTTACCTACATGTATCTATATAGATATAACGTATAGACTATAATGACAAGATAAAACAAGGTCAGTCGTTTGGCTCTTGCATGGGACCGGCAACTGAAAGCTGAATGGATGTAGGAAGGGTATACCGTCAACCAGGAAACCAGTTTAACAATCAGGATGAAAGATGTCCAACCGTGTCGTAACTCCTTAATATCTTTTATCGATTGGTAGGTATACTGCTATCTATCTAGGATCAGGGACCTGTAGGTTTTGCCTCCATATAAACTCTTGACTGTTTTCATAAAAATACCATTTCAACAATGAGTAACAATGCCACTGTAAGGAAACTGTAAGGAATGTATGTCTGCAGTAGTCATGATACTTTGAATCAGTTTCACAACGGCTTTGCAAATCTAAAGCACATGTTGGAGCTATACCTGCATTTAACTTATTCTTCTACATTAATATTTGTGTATTGTCTAACCAGGTTGTATGGACGCTACCTACGGCCCTGACTGTACAGAGAAGTGTGGTCAGTGTGATGGTGTCTGTGATAGTGTGGATGGGAGGTGTCCTGCTGGATGTCTGAAAGGATACAATGGAACCAATTGTGACGTGTCTGTCAAAGAAGGTTCAACAGGAAAACCTACAGATATTGTCATCCCTGCTGCAGCTGGTGCAGCTGCCGCTGTCGTTGTCATCATTATTGTCATCGTCGCTGTAGTATTGTGCAGGAGGTAAATTAGTTCACATGGTCATAAACTATATATACATATACTGTATTTATATGAAAATTTGGTAACGTTTCATCGACTTGAAAATGATGATTGATATTGTCAAAACTGTACTGTTCATAAAGACTTATATTTTTCAATGATTTGATGTATTTGACGTAACGCAAAACAAGTTTTTACTGTCACTGACACAAAGTCATTCACATGTACAAATGCAGAACCAACGGGTGAAGTATGTGCACCGAAATGAGTCGTTTTATCTAAGTATAAATCGATTGCACAAAGTCAATAACTATGAGTCTCGGATGTGTAAGGAAATATTGTGCTTATATCTTGATATTCGTTCACAATAACGCTGAGCTGTCAACTTCAAATTGAACTACAGCATGAGTGCATGTTCAGAATATAGGTTTACGCCATTCCAGGTAATGATTACTACCTTGTTGCAAGGATGTTTGACGGTTCATTCCATGTGGTTGTTAATTAAACTTCTATTCACTAAATTACCACAGAAAAAGAAGCAATCACCCCAAAAATGATGAAACTCAAAATCTGGAACAACCTTCACATCCTGCAGTTGATGGTAAGCTTGCTCTTAATCCCACTATCACTAATACTTCAGACATAGACAGCAGATGTAATAGTTTACAGATAATGCTGTAGCCTTTGTGTATCAACAGAAAGTTGTAGACGCATTTAACGTATGTACAATGATGAAGATGATAGTAATAGAAAAGTAATAGAATTGGATTAATTATAAGGGTTAAACATTATTAAAGTTAAAGAGTTATGTTTGCATTTGGCATACTAAAAATAGACTTACTAATCCTACGAAAAACCAACAGAAAAGTCTGTGTTTATTTTATTGGTAATCGCTAGCGACGTAAAACAGTTTGATGAAGCCAAAAATATATTTAAACATAAAAGTTCAATAATAATTTCATGTTTTAGATTCGTCGAGAAAAAAGGCAACGGCTTCCTCTGGTAAGTTATCTACAATGCCGTTTACAAAAACAAACTTCAATTTAAATCATTATCCAAATAAGGTTCTCCTCAAGCAATAACACATACTATTATATCACAGATAACGTTTACGTTAACGTTACCATGGATCTTGAGGATCCAATCAAAGAAAGGAAAACAGCTGTGTTACAGAAGACACCTAAACCAGCCATGCCTCCAAAACCACCACGTGATCTAGACGATGACCAATCAGAAGAGATGCTGGACGAGGACGAGGCTCCATCTTCCACACCTTACTACAACATAGACGAGGAGGAGGTCATCAGAGAAGTGGCTGTGGAGGATCTGGCAGCTACTGTACAGAAAATAAAGAGGAGGGAGGGAGGATTTGAAGCTGAGTATAATGTGAGTGCTAAACATGTAACGTGTAGTCATTACTTAGTTAAATAATACTTTTCTTGCGGACATTAACTTTCTCTTTTGTCAAACAGAATATTTATGAAATATTTACCAAACTCCATTCAATAAATTTCCTTTTTTATAGACCGTCTTGCTTGCTAAAAAAAGATATAATAATATGTAATATAATGCAAATGGTTCTAGTGCAGATGGCTCAGGTTGAAAGCGCACTTAAAGTATTTCTCAGAGTTAGAGGTACAAACTTTAATCTCTGCACTGTAAACAAGCTCCGTGGTCACAGAGAATAATTGATTTTAAAAGCAAATGTACCTACATGAACGTTAAATCCACTTGCACGTTCATTGCAATTGAAACTATGCATTATTTAAATAACAACTAAACTTTCAACATGTTCTTACAAATGTGAAGTATTGCAAGGTATGTATGTCCCATAAATGATGTGTTACTATTTAAATTATATAATTATTTAAAATGTATTTATATCATTGTGTGAATTACATGTAGTATTTATAAGACACACAATTCAGCGGACACGGCTGTGTAAATAGGACTAGGAATGGAATTAAAAAGAGAAAATCTAAAAGAAATCTAAAAGTTATGAAGAAATTATATCATTTGAAGGTGTTAGGTTCAATTAAAAAAAACGATTCCAATAAACTCTGTTCACCACATTTTATTTCATCCTCATAGCAACGGGTTCAAACTGAAAAACAAGTTCCATAAATATATAAAACACGTGGTTGCTTTAACTTAAAAGTATTTATGAAAACAAATATTTTGGTTTTGGCAGCGTTTAAGTATTTTTTTACATTTTCAAAATTACACTCAAATTACACTGAAGAAGTAAACAATTAACAATAGTTTCTACTAATAAACAATAATACATGATGCATGTTGATATTACTTACAAATCTCGTGTTGGAATCAGCTTATTACAAGGGTAGAGAACATCACTTTCATATTGCACTGCATTCGATGCCTCCACTCATACCATGTGCTTTTCTTTTACATCTCACTCGAGTTCTCTGCCCTAGAGCAGTCAACTTAATTACCAAGAACTACTTAAAAACAGCAATTATCTCCCTTTGATACTTAAAATGACTGTAACCGAAATACTTTCGACAACACAGAAATTAAATAGTTTGAACTTTAACTTACTTAAATATGCTACAGAAGGTATTTATTATTTTGAAATTAAATCTGTGTTTCTTCTTCAGAGGCTGCCGACTGGTTTCACAGCTCCATATGCTGACTCACAGAAGGAAGAGAACAAGTTAAAGAATAAGTTCCGCGGCTACTATCCATGTGAGTCAAAAGTCGAATACATTTCATAACTAATACGTTCATATCAAATCGCACTTTCTTAAGGTTGTTGGTTTGAAGATAATGCTGATCTCAACTTGCAGATGATCACAACCGAGTCCGTCTCTCCCTCCTCCCTGACGTCCGCGGATCAGACTACATCAACGCCAGCATCATGCACGTCAGTGATATTCCCCTTTCGACGTTGTCAATTTTATATTGAGTATCAACACAATAGAGAATAATTTCACTTTTCCAATCCTATTATACTACTCGTATCATGTCCCATATACATGTATTTGCCATGTCACTCATTCACTGCTTGGTGTTTGCACCTGTGAAATGATATATCATGGATGTTCAAAATCAACATGGATGTTGCTTGTTTATTCCCCGGACTTTAGATTGATGCCTTGTAAAAAGTGATGCACCAACATTTGTTGATTTTGGTGACCAGATTGCTTTTCAATCAAGTTGTTTCCCAAACTAGCTGTTCGACTTTGGGGATAATCAATAACATAAATATGTGTTATCAGATCATAACATTTGACGGGGTGGTCAACGTTATGTCAGGTATATGACAATGTGTAATTAACCTTGCAAGTAATGTCCACCCTGTTCAGAGGATTAAAATAAGCAAAATAATGCATAAACTTGAGAGTATATGGCAGTCATCTGGCCGTGAAATGAAATCTCCCTGAGATAGGAGTCAGTGGGCTTCTAGATCTATGTTGCAACTTTTATTCTTCGATATATGGTCGATTTTAATCAGATTGAGAAAGGTTGCTGTGCGTCTACCTTTCGCATTTTACTGACAGAACACAATTCAATTACTTATGATGAAGACAAACTGACACAGCGACATGTGATAACATCAAACTTTTCTTTACAGAATATCAACGAGACGAAAACTTATATTGGAGCTCAAGGTATGTTCTCATTATTAAGCTGCTTAACTTCACACACTGTTCCAGGTTGACTAATAAGTTGTACTGTTAAATTTATGATCGTATCATATTTACAAAATATGGCAAATGCAAATTACGATTTGAAGGGACATAGTCTACTGAAGTTTACTTATTCAGCACCGAAGAAGATCACACTTGGGGATTTCTGGAGGATGATCTGGGATCAAAGAGTTGGACGAGTGGTCATGTTGACTGGACTTGTGGAGGATTCGAAGGTGAGAATGAGTGTTCCGATTATAGAAATAATGAATCCATCGTCTTGTGTTAATTAATGCTTTGAAAACAGTGTGTTTGAGACTTCCATTTGTATAGATGATGTTTAATTAGTTGACAAGGGAGTATAGATAACTAGTGACCACATCTCTTTCAGAATAAGTGTTACCAGTACTGGCCGGAGAATGACCTTTTGACCACAGACCACTTCCAGGTTACATTGGAGGACAACAACACACGTGCTAACTACACCATCAGAACCATGAAGGTCCAACGGATAGAGGTGAGAGGATAGAATGATACAGAGACAATCCTAATACTTCAGATCTAAAAGGAAAGAGTAAAAATATGGAATATGAAAATAGACAAATGTGTTGATAACCAAGTTGTCGCGTTAAAGTTTCAATTCTTTAACTTCATATTTCATTGTTAATTTAACACATTCGTCTATTTCCCTTCACTCATTTGTCAACATGCCTTCCTCACCGATTGACCTTTAGCCATATCTTATATCATGTATATTCTGCACTTTTGTAAACGTTCTTATAATAATGTAAGTTTTTAATTTGTTTTATTCATGTGAAATTAGACCTGGACTTCGATAACGTAGACAGAGGTGAGATTGGACTGCTAATGCAAATTTACAACCATATATCTTTGTTTGAATTGATCAAATGGATCAACAAATTGATGTTTATAATCCCTCAGTCTGGAGAGAGTCGGAGAGTTGTCCAGTACCACTACATCACGTGGCCTGATCACGGCGTTCCCGACACTCTCGCTCTCGTCAACTTCATCTGGATGATGAGACGCACACACACACGGACAGACGGACCACTGCTCGTGCATTGCAGGTGGGTGATGAACAAAGCTTTGTCAATGGAAAAGCAGAAAGACTGACGGAAAATAATTTTATTTCAAAACTTTTTGATTTATTGGAACCCAAATCCACCTTGTATTTGTACAAGTCTATATGATGTGTTGACTCTGATGAGCTGGTATAGGACGCAGGTGGACGTACCTTGGCACGTACATTGCTGTGGACTCCTGATTATTTCTAGCCTATCTAACACATGATGTTTGTCCCCAGTGCTGGTATAGGACGCACAGGCACGTACATTGCTGTTGACTCCTGATTATTTCTAGTCTATCTAACACATGATGTTTGTCCCCAGTGCTGGTATAGAACCCACAGGCACGTACATTGCTGTGCACTCCTGATTATTTCTAGTCTATCTAACACATGATGTTTGTCCCCAGTGTTGGTATAGGACGCACAGGCACGTACATTGCTGTGGACTCCTGATTATTTCTAGCCTATCTTACATATGATGTTTGTCCCCAGTGCTGGTATAGGACGCACAGGCACGTACATTGCTGTTGACTCCTGATTATTTCTAGTCTATCTAACACATGATGTTTGTCCCCAGTGCTGGTATAGGACGCACAGGCACTTACATTGCTTTGGACTCCTGATTATTTCTAGTCTATCTAACACATGATGTTTGTCCCCAGTGCTGGTATAGGACGCACAGGTACGTACATTGCTTTGGACTCCTGATTATTTCTAGTCTATCTAACACATCATGTTTGTCCCCAGTGCTGGTATAGGACGCACAGGCACGTACATTGCTGTGGACTCCTGATTATTTCTAGCCTATCTAACACATGATGTTTGTCCCCAGTGCTGGTATAGGACGCACAGGCACGTACATTGCTGTGGACTCCTGATTATTTCTAGCCTATCTAACACATGATGTTTGTCCCCAGTGCTGGTATAGGACGCACAGGCACGTACATTGCTGTGGACTCCTGATTATTTCTAGCCTTTCTAACACATGATGTTTGTCCCCAGTGCTGGTATAGGACGCACAGGCACGTACATTGCTGTGGACTCCTGATTATTTCTAGCATATCTAACACATGATGTTTGTCCCCAGTGCTGGTATAGAACGCACAGGCACGTACATTGCTGTGCACTCCTGATTATTTCTAGTCTATCTAACACATGATGTTTGTCCCCAGTGCTGGTATAGGACGCACAGGCACGTACATTGCTGTGGACTCCTGATTATTTCTAGCATATCTAACACATGATGTTTGTCCCCAGTGCTGGTATAGGACGCACAGGCACGTACATTGCTGTGGACTCCTGATTATTTCTAGCATATCTAACACATGATGTTTGTCCCCAGTGCTGGTATAGAACGCACAGGCACGTACATTGCTGTGCACTCCTGATGATTTCTAGTCTGTCTAACACATGATGTTTGTCCCCAGTGCTGGTATAGGACCCACAGGCACGTACATTGCTGTGGACTCCTGATTATTTCTAGCCTATCTTACATATGATGTTTGTCCCCGGTGCTGGTATAGGACGCACATGCACGTACATTGCTGTGCACTCCTGATTATTTCTAGTCTATATAACACATGATGTTTGTCCCCAGTGCTGGTATAGGACGCACAGGCACGTACATTGCTGTGGACTCCTGATTATTTCTAGCCTATCTAACACATGATGTTTGTCCCCAGTGCTGGTATAGGACGCACAGGCACGTACATTGCTGTGGACTCCTGATTATTTCTAGTCTATCTAACACATGATGTTTGTCCCCAGTGCTGGTATAGGACGCACAGGTACGTACATTGCTGTGGACTCCTGATTATTTCTAGCCTATCTAACACATGATGTTTGTCCCCAGTGCTGGTATAGGACGCACAGGTACGTACATTGCTGTGGACTCCTGATTATTTCTAGCCTATCTAACACATGATGTTTGTCCCCAGTGCTGGTATAGGACGCACAGGCACGTACATTGCTGTGGACTCGCTGCTGGACCAGGCCAGAGAGGAGGGGAAGGTGGACGTGCAGGGCTACGTGTCCATAATGAGGGGACAGAGGAAGAACATGATACAGACCGTGGTGGGTGCTTAGTATTTTGACAAATCTTAATTGCATGTTAGGCAAACAAATCTTAGCGACATTAAGGTCATGTTTTGTCAGTGTTATTGTGTGAAATAAATGTGTCAATTAACATTTCTAGCCCTTCGTTTCGTTGTTGCAAAGGGTAAATCTGGTTTTTGTTCGAGAAACTGCTTCCTCATACAAGTGGTCTTTCGGGCAATGTCAGCAATCTACAAGATTGTGCATCCTCTATTTTTCATTCAACTTAAAGCATCAGTACGAGTGTGTGTTCAACTGTCTTGTGGAGATGACCAAGTACGGGAACACCAGTCTCACCGTGGACGACTTCACCACACTCTACACCAACAGCAGCATGGACGCACAGGTGGACTCAGATAGCAAGACCTTCAGGGAGCTTGCACAGGTAAACTGCAGATGAAACTACAAAACTCATTTCGATAACCATATAGATATGCATTCAATACTTGCAAACTTTAATTCTAAGCAATTTAGTGGTATTCACTTTGATTACCTCCCCTGACGTCTGTTTGACGTCGTTCTGACGTCTTAAATGATTGCTGACTATTATGAGCTGAGACACAAGATGGAATTTCAAACTTTGGAAAACAAACTAACTGTAAGTAAATGGAAACCTTAACATAGCTCATCTGGAAATCCAAAACAGTTTTGAGAATTACGGCCAAGGGAGGTAATCTTTTGTATTGCATTGAAAAAAGTAAGGGTTGTATCAGTATGGCCATATTGTGTTTTAGGATTAGTTTGCATGTAATTCAAGTATACATGTGATTGTTATTGACATCTTTGCATTGCGAATCAGTGCAATGACTTAAACCAGTCCAAGCCAAACTGTTATTGAATGTGATAAAGACTGACGAAAACTTTATTGGATTGTTTTAGATGGTGCTAGCTGAAGACACTACAGGTGAGAACTATTGCAGAATAATACAGTTTTTAAGTAATAAAGATAGAAATAAAGAGCATAAAATGGAGAAATAGAGTAGTTTGACTATGTAAGTTTGGACTTGGGTTGGGTTTGTCACCACAATAGAGATTGATACCATCATCACCACATTACTATCTCAAGAGTCAATTATCTTAGCAGTTCCATGTTCTTCTCCACCACATCCCAGACCATACTGAACATTTCATGTTTTTACTGAACAGGTGACCCAGTCAAGAACCGGATGTGGGTCGATGGTAACCAGGACTTCATTGTCAGAACAGCACCTGTGAGTTATTCTATATTTCTCCCTTTATCTAGTGTTTATTCTTAGGATGTACACACACTTTTGAACAAGTATTATTATACGGTTATGGGTTAATGTATAATTGTACTACTGTAGTAGAGAATTGCTTTTTATCAATCTCAAATACCAGTGTGGTTTAACATAGCAATGTGTTGTATCAAAATAACAATGTGTCACTAATGTCTGGCCGCTGATCATGTGTTATCACACGTAACATGTAACGTGTATTGCTACAGTAACAATGAGCTATCTCAAAGTAACAATGTGTTATCTCACAGTAACAGTAAGTTATTTCACAGTAACAATATGTTATCTCACAGTAACACAAAGTTATCCCACAGTAACACTGTATTATCCCACAGTAACACTATGTCATCTGCACAGTAACACTATGTTATATCACAGTAACACTATGTTATCTCACAGTAACACTATGTTATCTCACAGTAACACTTTGTTATCTCACAGTAACACTTTGTTATCTCACAGAAACACTGTGTTATCTCACAGTAACATGAAGTTATCTCACAGTAACACAAAGTTATCTCACAGTAACACGAAGTTATCTCACAGTAACACTATGTTATCTCACAGAAACACTGTGTTATCTCACAGTAACATGAAGTTATCTCACAGTAACACAAAGTTATCTCACAGTAACACGAAGTTATCTCACAGTAACACTATGTTATCTCACAGTAACGCTATGTTATCCCACAGTCACTGAGGAGCGTGACGGGGCACCTGCTCTGTGAATCTCCACTTCCGGGTCAGGAGAAGTTGCTGTGGAAGCTGATGGAGGAGAACAACGTGAATAACGTCATCGTCCTGGATAAAACTCAGGTATGTTGCTTACAGTTGTCTCTGATGAACAACTATATAAACTATATGGACAAAACAATTTCACTTATTGTTTTCATGATGTTACAGAACGAGCTGGTTGGTCAGAAGGGAAGTACAAAGACATTCGATGAAATCAAGTTGACAACCAAGGACCAGGTTAAGTTGACCTCCCAACTGAGTCTCTCGACGCTACAGATCCAAATACCCGTATGTATTCATAAACATTAATCAGAAAGTCAAGGTGTCTATTTCCAAAATATTGTTTCAGTGTTCTCTACTTCATAACTGTAATTCTTTCTCCAGATTCATCAAAGCAAAAAGAACATGAAATTCCTTCAGTTCCACGAGCCTGTTTCTGTGGAGAGTCTTTCAGCCTCATTCCTGGAGCACAGCCACCTCAAACTGATGACGTCAGAACTGTCACCGAAAGCTGTGGTACACAGGTTGGACTATCGTTTCAAACTTATTTTACATGTATCAAGAACAATACACTTAGTGCTTATTTGAACGTATGTAGAAAATACTTTACTGTAGCATTTTAAAAAAATGCGTTTCACTCTTCGTGATTGGCAAAAAGGAGAACGAAACTGGTGAATTTAGAAAATACATTTCCTCATGCTTATCGCATGATTTGACCTGCGGACTTCTTGATCTGAAGTGAAACAGGCCAACCACTGCACTATTCACTACACATATCAGAGATTTTATAATCGATATACAAGCCAATATCTGCTTTGCAAAATATTTTTTTTTATTGAGACTGGTCGATTTGAAATGGGAAAATGTTTAACACTTACCATATCTCTACAGTGCTATCGACAAAAAAGATTGAAATCGTGTTGTAGACAGGATCCTACAGTGAGCATGTAGTGAGATGTATGGTGACCTGACGCCCATCCCGATGACCTACAAGAAGCGAGGTCGATCCACAACATGAAAATATTGTCAGGCCCTATGCTTCATATTCCTATTCCTGGGTCCCTTAATATTCATTATTACTATATTCATGCCCCTTTTGGCCTGTTGGTACTTATAAAGCGTCCTTTTTCGTTAGAAGCTTTGTGATTGGACCTCTCATTGTCATCACTCATGTCTCATCTCTCGTCCTCAGAAACCGTTTACTCAGAGGAAACACACTCTGCAGCTAACTGACTCCTGATCACTAACTTGTGTTAGCTTATCGATCTCAATGGCGGAACAAGGAGTAACAACGCCTTTCTCCGAACAAGCATTCCTCTCGTCGCGCTCAAGGATCACCATCTGTCTGCTGAGGAATGCAAGGACAATGATTAACGCTTTGACGAGACCCAACGCCTTGAGCTTTAATGTCAACATCAGGATGAAGAAAGATGCCTAGAGGAGTGTTCCAGAGCCTGGAAAAGCCACTGCGGGGCCTGGATGATCATCTGCACCAACAACAGCGCCTGGGCGGAACGTCAGTGGGAACAGGATCCTCAGGGCTCACCACTGCCGTACCTCCCCTGCTTTAGAGCGCTGTGTGGTGGACGAACCTTCGGCTCCCCGTCGTTACTCATCTTATTGCTGTCTGATTGACTGTGCTGAATCTTCTACTTCCTCCTACTCTCGTTCCAGGTCCCCTCGTAGAGAGAAGGAACTAGATGAGAGATACTTTATGCCCGAATATGAGGGTGATGTCTAAGGAGTCTGACAACTCTGAAGATAAGCGCTAGCATTTGGGTAAAGTCTGATGTATTGTCCTGCTGCCACAGTGTGTAGTCTGTCTTAATTTGGAGTGAGCCTGAGTTGCTTATGCCTCCTCATCCGATGGTGGTCGATGCGGTCGAATCTTTGGACGAGGACTTCTCAAGTCTATCTCTTAAACCCACCTTTCGTCAGGCAAAAAACTCGTCTGCCTCCTGCAAGGTGCACTCCTTTTAAAACATTTAGCAGGCAGTGTCATAGGATGAAGCTTACCATCGTTTGTCATCGCTTCTTGCACGTAATACAAGCTTCAGGCTTCTAGGATGCAGGCTATCGACACGGAGCTGCACAGACCTCTGAAGCCCCTTTCAGCTCTAGTCTCAGCCACGGAAGCCTTGTCTCAAGATCTTGCCGAGGACAACCCTTCAAGGACAAACAATCTCGTCACTCACTCTATGTGATTGTTTATCACATCGGGCCACTACCATCATCAGGAGGAAAGGTTTGCATGACTGTTGTGTTTGAGAAGACGAATAAAGAAGATCCTCATCCATGAACCTTTATCGTTTTCAGCTTTGTTTGCTCTTACTATCCTACAATGATCATGCAGCCATGGCTCAGACAGACTTTTAAAATGTTGGCAACATCCCTCATCCCCAAGCAAACCCGCCCAAACATCTCTATCAAAGAAGACGTCGAGATAGCGACCCACATGGAGGTTGTGGTGGTTCCAAGGGTGGACAATCCAACAGAGGCGCTTACAATCAGCATCGACCATGGACACCCCTAAGACCCAAAAGACCCCTTATACAGCCCCACAAACAGGAAGACTGGTGTGATGTTCTGAATGCTGTTTATATCACTAACTATCCTCTGTTCTAGCTCCACAGACAGAAATACTGATGTGATGTTCTGTATGCTGTATATATCACTAACTATCCTCTGTTCGGCTCCACAGACAGGAAGACTGGTGTGATGTTCTATATGCTATATATATCACTAACTATCCTCTGTTCCAGCTCCACAGACAGGAAGACTGGTGTGATGTTCTGTATGCTGGGGAACCTGATGTCTGAGATCCAGGAGGACGAGACAGTGGACGTCCTGCATCAAGTGAGGAGCTTCACCAGGAGATTCCCGGACATCAAACTCACACAGGTATAGAAATAGACTGGTTCAAAATCCACCAAGCTCACACAGGAGCACACGCTTCGAATTGTTGACTTGTCATACAGCTATACAAAGGTTTAATTTTCAATGTGTTCATGTTTTGCTGAATGAGAAGACACCTCCTGATAATAGCGTGTTTCAATATGTTCACTGTTACTCAGGGTTCTGTTCAGCTGTTCACTGTTATTTGACCTTTTCTCTCTCTGCTCAAGGGCGACGTGAAGCAGTTGTTCGACTTTGCAAGAAGATGTGCCCAGCTGACAGCAAGCACATACGCCAACATGTGAATCTCTACCAACATGTGACACACTTTGAACATGTGAATCTTCCATGAAAGGTTCTCCCGTTTTGTGGACATTTCAGGAACATATGGGTCTCCAGTGATCATGTGACATTTGCAGGAACATGTTACTCTCCAACAACCATTGGAAACCATTGTTAAATATGTTTAATTTCCACCATCTTGTTGACTGTTCACCATCATGTGCTGCATTATAGTGTATTTTTTTCCTCTGTATCATACTAGTACTACTACACAGACTGGTATATACAAACCTGTTGGTGTGTAGCTTAGATGGTATTTGTATATCATATTATTTCCTCTTAGATTCAGTTTTTCAGTGATTTAAACGTATTCCTTTGAAATATATATATATCATTTTGTATATTAATGTTTATGATTTTGTAAAAGAAAACAGAAAATATATATCTTTTAGCTGTCAAATTATGTCAAATTTGGATAATAATTAACAAGTTCAAAATGTATTCAACATTCATAGCTATATGTTCACAACATCGTAATTCAGCTTACAGAAATACATATGCTTCATTTTATCGACGCACTCTGCAGTCAATTGATAGGGACAGTTATTATTTAAAGTATTTAAATATAGATCCCCGGGTAAAACCAAAGGGGATTATTGTCATGGCGCAGCCCGTCTGTCCGTCTGTCCGTCCCGAAAACGGTACTTGTGTTCAGAAATCAACTCTTCCCACAGTTTTTGTTATCAATCTTTCTGAAACTTTACCCAATGTTTGGATATACATCGGTTCATATACATTGATACGCATGTGTTTTTTTGGGACTGATCGGTTTGCTATTTTCAGAGTAATTGTCCTTTACTTAGAGTGTTCAGCTTTCCCATTTTCCAACTTTTAATTTGTCAGCATTTGAAAATGTCATGTATCCAATGTCGCACACTGAGGTTATAACCTTTGATCAGGTGACCTTGTCCTTGATGCAGGATCCTTTTTATGAGAAACTTAACCATGGCCATCATTTATTTTATTGATTGTTGATAGGCCTTCGATATTTGACATGCTATTTATGTTTAATAGGTAATTTAATTACCCTTTCATTTAATGCTTATTTAGAGGATAAGGAACCCGGGGGTTCTTGTGCTTTTAGATCTTTGTTTATCTTTACATCATATTATTGATTATTGATTGCGTATTTAGTGCTTGATTTTTACATTTTCCTTTAAAGTTTTGTTATCAAAGATAAAGTTTATTTTGATATTGCAAATGACTGTCTATTGTTCGTTTTTGGCATAAACACATACATGGGGACTTTCATGTAATGAAATACTGTCAAACAAGTGTACATGTACATTGACCACGAGGGATTCTAAATTGTATAAAACCCGAATAAGGTGGACTTATTTAGAGATTAATATCAGGAATCCATTTTATAATCCTCTGTAAAGCTGAATGAAGAGTAAAGATTCCCTGACTGATTGGCATAAATGATTAGATGAACCTTTGAACGACAATTAAAAGTCACAACCTAAAGGTTGTTCTCGCATTCTCCTTTTCTGAAATCCACGCCTTTTACACAATCTCGTTTTAGCATCTACTTAAATAAGCGAGATGGGACAATGCGATATATGTTTTAATTATCTCCTTACACTGATAATGTCTCAACGAATTGATGTCAAAGAAAGCAAATTATGTCGACAACACTTTTTATTAACTCAGTTTCGATATTTTATTGATTTCAAACTTAAATGTAAATCACTTAAGCAACAAGCAGGGATTTCAACACCCGTCGGTGTTTGAACAGGCTTAACAATAACACCATCGATACATATACTTATCAAAGTCATTCAAGCTCGACTTTGACCGGTGGCATTCGACAGAAAATTGTTTGAGGCTAGTTCATGTTTTTCATAAACTATAGATAGCTATGACATACAGGATGTCTTAGAAAATGTTGTATATATATATATATATATATATATATATATATATAATTTTTATTATATATATATATATATATATATATATATATATTATATATTTCTTTTGTACAGTACAAACATGGGAAATTGGTAGACATTTCATTCAGTCACAAAACATGTTTTCCCCACTATAAGCAAATAAAGATATAAGATAAAAAGAAACGTAAAGTAGAGAGAAGGAGAGAGAAAGAGAGAGAGAGAGAGAGAGAGAGAGAGAGAGAGAGGGATAGAGAGAGAGAGAGAGAGAGAGAGAGAGAGGGGGGGAGAGAGAGGGAGAGGGAAGTATAAGGGATAGGGGGGAGGTGAGTATGTATATGGACAGCATCAGTTGTATATCATTTTGACACATTACCACCAAATTTGCAAGTTATTACAAGATAAAATGTAGAACATGCAACATGAAACTTGTATTATTTATCCTTAAAATCATAACTAGAGGAAATGTTCTTACAGAATTTGTTTATTTTTTTCAGTTTCGTATTGTTATATGATTTATCAATCTCTTGAATGTTCTCATAGTATATCAGATCACATACTTTTAATATGTATGTTCATTGTCTATATTTGGAGCTTTATATCTGTATACTAGTTTTATTTACTTATATTGTCAGTAACTTAATAAAGTTATTAATTGTTAAAACTCACTGGTCGTTCTCGTTTTAAAATTGACAAAGTGATTGGGCAATTTTATTTGAACTAACCAATTAATATACTAGCTAATACAGCAATAAAGATACTATTTCATACACATTTCACGGGCGTGCCAACAATTTTGTTTTGATGTTCATGTAGTTTACGGCAGTAATGGTCCAGCATATTCGCAATCATAGAGATATATCCCATCGACTTGAACGATAAAGCAACTTAACTAACTCCAATATCAAAAAGTGTTACTCATTTATCCTATAAGATACAGAAACAGTGGAATTATAAATCGACAACATCAATTGGTAAATTTCGACACAAGGGAATATTTGGTAGTGAGAATAGCCCTCTATTCGAAAATTCCTCGACGTTTTTTTCTGGTTCCATAAATAATCCGTTTATAGAGAGTGCTCTGTGTATTGACGGTATGTATAGCATAAAAGCAGTTGCACAATAGTGCTGGGAGACCTGTGATCAACGTAAAGACATATTTGTCTATATAAACGACTCAGATCCTCCCGGTCACCATCACCCGTGTATACTTACAGCAACGTCATAGATGAGGAAGATACATCGCTCTGTCAGCTGTTCAGGATATGAACTCTTACCAAATGTCAGTAGGCATCTTACAAGAAGTACATTAGGTCATCGATGGAAGTGTGTCTTCAGACTTTTATTAAACGAGCATGAACTAGTATTTTCCGCAGCGGGAGCGAGGGTTGTACACAAATTTGCACGAGTTTCGGAAATTCATATGGTACACGAGTGTTATTTCTTTATACCCAATTTTAGTCCATTTGAATCGTGTAAAAATAAAAAATAAACAAATTGTCGAATGTCCGGTGCTTATTTATGATAGGAACTCCGAGGGAAAGGTCTTTTTCCTTCGTATATACCGAAAAACATCAAAGATATTCTTTTTTTTGTAAATGCCTTTCTAGCATAAGAGTTATCCGTAAAATATCGCTTTAATCATGTAAGTCGTAAGTTTAAGAGAAAATGCAAGCAAGGAGACATAAACATCAGCTAATTATCAGAAGTTTGGTTAAACACTTAACTTGAACAGTTACGTTTTCATTTTTAATTTTGGGATTGAGGGATAATGTGACACACACGCCGCGCCGTTAATGATTCATAATCCTTATTATAACCTCGCTATTGCATTTGTCTATAACAACTCACAATAAATTGCAAAGGACAATAACAATAGGAAGTTGTGTTGCATTGTTCCCTGTACGATTACTGCAACGGTAAAAACATCACAATATGTGTTTACGTACTACGCATATGCATGTATATATGTATATATATATTACGGTATATATGATTATACTTAAAATAAACCTCTCTTGTTCTTTGGGGACACTTTCTCTCGAAATTATTATTTTTCAAATATGATTCAATTTCATTTCCTTGGGTAATTATCTTAATAATTTATTAATTTTCGCTGAAATGTCAAGGTTAAGGTGAAAGAATGTTTGTGGTGTCTAACATTATTGACAAACAAAAAGCTTGTTTACCCCTACTATAGCTACGGCCTTAAACCAACGGCGATATTTTACGGACAATTCTTTTACTTTATCACATAATCAAAGAATTTGCAAAAAGTATTCGGTTGATATCGGCTGTACGTGCTGCACATATCCGGCGCTATCCGTTTCACAACCGGGACTCACATGGATGAAATACCGAGGCAGAACTAAACATGAATGTGTCCCCGACTTGGAGGTGGGATAAAACATGACCCATAGGACTTTTTCAAAGCAAGCGGTCCTCCCGGGTCTCGGCCATACTTTAAAATAATACCCTCAGGTCACATTTTATCCTACACATAAGACAACAAAATGACTTTGAAAAGCTAAAGATTTGAGATTTGAAGCTTTACTTCTTTTTTGGATTAAGCCATAGCATGGTTGAGTGAAACAACGTTACCACTATGAATTGAAATCATGTTGATGACCTCCCATTTGCGTTTGTCAACAACTATTCGGGATAGAATTAATAAGTTCATGTTGTTTTACATCATTGCATCAGTTTATACAATGATGCTAAAACAGAGAAATGCATATATGTGAATTCTATTTGAAGGCGATGTAACACGATTTTCATAATGAAATAAAATGCTCTCACAAAAATATAAATAAGTGTTACCAATGGCTACATAATACTCCTGAATCAATAAAAATAGTTCTAAAACAAATGTTCATCGTTCAGTTAAGCCATGCGAGTCAATTTCCATCGAGTGGCTATTTTAATGTGTTAAGTATTTTGTATTTCGAGTGGTCTGACTGATGTAGCGATACCTTAATCTCAGAGGAGAGTTAGAGTAGAATGGTCAAAATCTTGATATTAGAACTCTCAAATTCCCATGAGACCTACAAATCTACCTCTCACACTGAAGAGTTTCACACCACTGTCGCTAAAGACGTCGCACCATTTTCTTCGAATATGGATAACCGTTGTCTATGGATATGGCTTATCAGGTCACTTTTAGTAACAAATGACAAATTGGAGAAAACAGAATATGCTTAAAACGTGCTACAGCGCCTTTAGACACTATGAACATTATAAAAAAACACTTTAATGGAAATAGCCTTATACATGTACATGTATATTCTTGGTTGACAGTTTTAAACTTGAGAGACCGACGTTAACTTTTTTCCATACTTTCGTGTTAAGAAATTATGATTATTTTCGGATCACACTCACTACAGCTCATATGATGACGCTAAGTACTTTTATAGACATGCGTTACACTGATCCATGTGACATTTATCTGTCCACTATTACCACCGATTGTTTAATGACAAATTCTGCGATACCACAATGTAAACAATGTCCTCTCCCCTAAATCCCCCTGACACTGGTACCCATAGTGTGCAGTGGAGTGAATCATTTGTAGCTGCAGTATGTCTTTTAAACAGGAGAATGACCATGGCTGAGAGGAAGAGACTTCATTGAAAGTTTAATTAATAAACTCATTCAAGCATACCTTACTGAGCCTGTATAACTCGATAAAATCAACAACAGTGACCTTGAACGTCTTAACCTGAAGCTGTCCCAACGTAAACTGCTCGGGAAGAGTACAGTGACCCTGTGGATCTAACAGTCACTGGCAGGGAACTAACGCTGTTAGTTTTAAACTGGACTTACAGGTTTTGAATAACCATAAACTGATAATTTAAAAACACGCAACAATGTTTCTTAATAATTCACTATCAATTTCAAAAGGTCCGTTCTTAATGTATACATGCAGTATGTATATTTTAAAGTGAAATATTATTTCAAGGCCATCAAATCATTCCTACGTCATGTTAGTATTATAAAGTCCATCAGCAGGAGTACAATACCTGCGTCATCTACACATGTACACGTTGAACAATGTTTATTTGCACACTTCTACAGTCATTAATGTATATAATAGTACGTTTTTGATTAAACGTAATTATTTATACTTACCTGTTGACTAGACCTACTTTGCCTTACCTCCTAAGGGTAATGCTATTTCAACCTTAATACAGACGAACTTGAAGAGTGGAGAAGGGGTGCGTAAAATCCCTTATCCAAGGGCCGGTAAGTCTAGGTGGTCTCGTGACGTCACTACCTGTTCATATCACTCTCCGAAAGTCCCAAAGGCAAGACAGACCAAGTGGGGAGGATGGGAGGGCCTATCTCGTAGAGCGTAGGTCTAGTCAACAGGTAAGTATAAATAATTACGTTTAATCAAAAACGTACTATTATTTAAATACCTATCTGTTGACTAGACCTACTTTGCCTAGAATCCCACCGCAAGGAGGCGGGTCAGTAGATACATGGTAGTGACGAGACCAGCGACTAGCCCTGAGTGTAAGCTAACCTACGAGTCCTCAACCCTGTGGTGAGGACAAGGCACAGCCCGGGAGATACCTTCTCTACCGCTAAGCGGATCGAAGAGACAACCCTGCCACTCAACTTCCGATCAACACACCGCCCCCCAAACCCCAACAGGGAGGGGGGTGTTAAAGCGAAGTTAAAGAAAAAACCAACAGACACGAGAGCTAGTAATGTAAACCATGTTTATTTACAATAAGTCTCAAAAGTGTCTAAGAAGGATGACCCCTTCTTGGTCTGGTTGGGGGGACCACCTTCGTCTGCGCGAAGACCTGTGGACCCAGCCTAGAGATGCCTTCAAGATCTGCTGTGGAGACATCTCGTAGGTAATGGAAGGCGAAAACCTCTGATGAACGCCAAAAACACCCTGCCATGACATCCGAAAACGCGATGTTGCAGTGATAAGCCATTGTGGCTGAAACTGCTCGGATCTCATGAGGGATGGAACGCGACGGCGGAGGCAAATCAGCGGCCTTGTACGCATCAATTACCGTCGACCTTAGATACACCCCCAACGCTCGCTTATCAAGCTCCTTGGTGCTCCTCGGTGAGTGAGGCAAGAAACAGACGACGCCTGCCATCCCTCAGCCTGCGGGTACACCCTCAAGGCTCTCACCGGACACAGAGAGAGATCTCCTGAGTCAGAACCCAGAACCGTGATAGAGAACGTAAGGTCAGCTTCATAAGCTGCCTGGTCCTTACAGACAAAGTCGGGAGCCAGCTCAAGAGAGGTCGATCCCCCCCTCCCTGACCTCATAACGTAGAAGGTCCGCCTGCAACGCATGGATTTCCGAAATCCGCGCTGCGGAGGCCATAGCCCCCAGAAAAAAGACCTTGCATGTGAGAGGGAGAAGGGACACGTCGGAGAGCGGTTCACGTATCGGAGCGAAGGTGGTTGAGCACAATGGCTAAGTCCCACTCAGGTGGACGAAGCCCGGACCTGCCGTCAACCAAACGGAATGTTTTAATGAGGTCCTTGAGGACCGACACATCCAACCCTGGCGATCTCTTCCTGAGGACAGACAGGATAGCAGACATGTTGGCGTTGATTGATGGCTCGAGCCCACGACCGCGAGACTAGGAGTCTCGCGCTCTACCGACTGAGCTAGCCCGAGACCACGATGTTACAGGGGTAAGCCATTGTGGCTGACACTGCACGGATTTCATGCGGGTTGGAACGCGAAGGAGGAGGCAGGTCAGCGGCCTTGTACGCATCAATGACCTCAGGTACACCCCCAACACTCGCTTATCTAGCCCTTGGGCTCTCCTAGGCGAGTGAGGCAAGACCAGCCTCAACAGCTGCCTGGTTTTGTAACAGTTCCAGACTTGTTGCAAAATCCAAAACATGGGACGATGAACCAGTTCTTAAATAACAAACTGAAAGAATGCAAAGATTCAGAGGGGTGCCGAACAGGAGACACAACCCCCTGAAGACTGCCACGTTCCGTTGCCACTGCGCTTCCAGGAAGAAGTACCAGACCTACGAATGTCCGAAACATACTCCAGGAAGTCTGAAGACGAAAGAATGACACCCTTGTTACACAGGTCCTTGCACTTCATACAAGGCAAGACCTAACAGACTTCCTACCTCCGCAAATGTACAAAATGCAGAGTACGTAGTGACGCAAACACCGAGGTAGTAGAGTAACTAGGTGACTGATAGTCGAGTCACTGACGAGACCCTCGAGACACTACCAGGTGATTGACAACGAGTCACTGACGCATGTAAGCTAGGGGAGGTGAGTGAAACTCAAATCACTTAACAGGTGAGTGACAGACGAGCCACTGACACGAGGAAGCTAGACGATGTGAGTGACAGGAGATACAGCCGAGTCACTTAGTAGGCGAGTGACAGACGAGCCACTAACGCATGTAATCAAGACGAGGTGAGTGACACTCAAGTCACTTAACAGGTGAGTGACAGACGAGCCACTGACGCGTGTAATCTAGACGAGGTGAGTGACAGTCGAGTCACTTAACAGACGAGTGACAGACAAGCCACTAACGTGTGTAGTCTAGGCCAGGTGAGTGACAGGTGAGTGACACTCAAATCACTTAACAGATGAGCGACAGGCGCGTCACTAACTTGCGTAAACTAGACGAGGTGAATGACACACGAGTGAGTGAGTGAGTTGGGGTTTAACGCCGCTTCCAAGAGTATTTCACTTATATCGCGGCTGCTAGTATTATGGCAGGGAGAAAGCCCGCAACGCCATGTGGCTATGCACTGCGGTGAAACCTGCGAGCAGCGGCTGGAACTAGCGAACCATGGTTGGTATTACGCTGAAAATCAGAGTAGCATTGCAGCCAACCCTAACTGCGTGTAGAACAGTTCTCTACTGCAGACAAAGTTGCCGTGCCCCTGGCGGGATTCGAACCCCGGACCTTTTGATCCGAAGCCGAACGTGCTAACCACTGCGCTATCCCGCCCCTGAATGACACACGAGTCACTGACGCGAAACACCTACATAAGGTAGTGTAAGAACTAATTCCTGACACTAAGAAACAACACTTCCGATAGCTTAATTACTCCAAAAACACCAACACGCACTCGTCGCAACGAAAATCCTTCTCACACAAGTCCTTACACTTCCTAACCAGCAAGTGAGGATCCTTGATAGTGGACTTCCTACCTCCGCAATTCGTGCAGAAGGCAGAGTACATATTGAAGTAACAACGTGAGTGATAGTCAATCACTGACCCACGCGCGTAAGCTGATGAAGTGAGTGACAGGAGATTGACCCTCAATCAGATAACACTAACGTGGACGAGGTGAGTGACAGTTAGGTCACTTACTGACAGGCGCGTGGTGAATGACAGTCGATTCACGACGCGAAACGCAAAGTAGAGTAGTGTAAGAACGAAGTTCTGACATAGGAAGAAAACAACCCTTCTGATAGCTAATTACTCCAAAAACACCCAGAGTGTAAACTCACGAAAACGTAGAACGAAAACGCTTAAGTGAAAACATGCAAGGCGAGACGAGAGAGACTATCGAAAGTGTTGAAGGCAGAGGCTCCGAACCCGAAGGGTGCGAAGTCCAAAGACTGACGAAGCGAGACACTGGCGAAACGAGTCACTGGCGAAACGAGTCACAGACGACACGAGGCAATCAAGTCGAGTCGTAGGTGAAGGCGAGTGACAGGCAAAGGCGAGTGAGACGAGCCACTGACGAAAGAGAGCCAAAACAAATTGACAACCTAAAGGCAAATGACTGGCGAAGCGAATCACTTGCTAGCCGAAGCGAGTTAAGTAGAATCGAGCCTAAGGCGAGAGACAGGTGAGTGACAGTCCGTTCCCTTACGCAGGTGAGCGATAGACGAGATACTCACACGTGAATGTAGACGAGGTGAATAACCGGCGAATCACTGACTACCTAAGTAGCGTAGCGTAAGACACAACAAATCACGTGGGGGTGACACCACCGTGACACGACGCGTAGGGTGTGAGGGGTACGCGATGGGGTCCCGGATGCGGAGGCCCTAGCGGACGTAGAACGCGAACCCTGGGGTACGACATCCGCATTGGGTTCACACGGTAGCGTAGTCGTAGTGTGAGTGGGTAAGGTCCGCGGACCCAGACGCGCATCGAGCAAGGAAGAGACCATATCCTTGACGGATGCCAGAAGGAGGGACGGATTGACCTTGTCAAACCTAGCCTTCTTGGACTTCTTCTTTTTGCTCATGGGCGTAGTGGGTCCGCCAACCTTAAGCCTAAGCGGAGACAACCGCTTGTCTGGCGAAGGAGGGGACAACGGGCGAGTCCGCGGACGAGAACTTGAACACGACGGCGGAGGGGGGGGTGCGCGAATCCTTAGACCCCCTACGATTCCCTGTCGAATTCATCCGCCCGTTCCGTGAGGACAATGTCTACGTCCTCCTCCGGAGACGGATGACGAATGGGAGACATCTCCCTACGTTGAGCTGACGACGCACGCTTCTGAAGCGAAGCCCTATCGGCCACAGACTTGCGTATGGCGGAAACGTATTCGGAGAGAGGAGCGCACTCGTTGCAATGGTACTCCTCTTCGCAAAGGTCCTTACACTTCCTACATAACAAGTGCGGATCCTTAGAGGCGGACTTCCTGCCTCCGCAATTCGTGCAAAAGACGGAGTACATGGCGGACGAAACGATAAGACGCGTAACGTAAGCGAAGGTAAAGACAGTCGAGTCACCTACGCGGCGTGGCGAAACGCGAGACACTCGCTCGCGTAGCGTAGACGAGGTGAATCCCTACAGAAAGACACCTAAGTAGCGTAGCGTAGACGAGGTGAGTCTCACACGTGAAACACCCAAGCGGCGGAGCAAAAGCACAACAACTCTGACGATATGCAATCAAGAGAGTTGAACCAAAAACTCTGAACTCGAAGAGCCCAAAGTCAAAATCAAGTAACGACCCGCCAAGGTAAACAAAGACGAATAAGCCAGACAAAAACTAGGCTAAACACTTACAAGATAATTCAATCTTTATTTCACCAAAGCACCACAACTCTGACGATATGCAATCAAGAGAGTTGAACCCAAAACTCTGAACTCGAAGAGCACAAAGTCAAAATCAAGTAACGACCCGCCAAGGTAAACAAAGACGAACAAGCCAGAAAAAAACTAGGCTAAACACTTACAAGATAATTCAATCTTATCTCACATAACACTCGTGCGTGTACCAAACCGTAAGTGACTGGCGTAGCGAGTCACTTGAACCAAAGTGATTCACCCTAAGGATGAGTCGCGTAGATTCGACCTAAGGCGATGCAAAAGGCGAATGGTAGGCGAAAGCTAGCAACGGGCAACGCGTGTCACTGACGAGGAGTGTATCCACTGCTCCTTAACCAAGCTAGTCACTCACCTTAGGCGAACAACTAGCGAAGCCAGTGACAGGCGAGGCGAGAAGCCAAGCGAGACGCGAAGCACTTGAGTACGGACCGCAGGCGTATGACAAGCGACAAGCGAATGACAAGCGAAGCAAGCCAACCGCGTAGGAGAGATTCCACTGCTCCTTTACCCTACGCAAGTCAAACCCACAGTTCCCTAAAGTACAGACCGTAAGCGTATGACAAGCGAAAGCGAATGACAAACGAAGCAAGCCAAACGAATAGGAGAGATACCACTACTCCTCTACCATACGCAAGACAAACACCTAACAGTTAGCACTAGAGTACGACCGACAGGCGTATGACAAGCGAATTAGGAGTGATTCCACTAGCTCCTTTACCGTACGCAAGTCAACAACCCACAGTTAGCACTAGAGTACAGACCGAAAAGCGCATGACAAGCGAAAGCGAATGGCCAGCGAAGCAAGTCAAACGATTAGGAGAAATGCCACTACTCCTCTACCATACGCAAGACAAACACCTAACAGTAGCACTAGTAAACGGAACGAAAGGCGTATGACAAGCGAAAGCGGATGGCAAGCGAAGCGAGTCACACGCGTAGGAGAGATTCCACTGCTCCTTTACCCTACGCAAGTCAACAACCCACAGTTCCCTAAAGTACAGACCGAAAAGCGTATGACAAGCGAAAGCGAATGACAAACGAAGCAAGCCAAACGATTAGGAGAGATACCACTACTCCTCTACCATACGCAAGACAAACACCTAACAGTTAGCACTAGAGTACGACCGACAGGCGTATGACAAGCGAATTAGGAGTGATTCCACTAGCTCCTTTACCGTACGCAAGTCAACAACCCACAGTTAGCACTAGAGTACAGACCGAAAAGCGCATGACAAGCGAAAGCGAATGGCCAGCGAAGCAAGTCAAACGATTAGGAGAGATGCCACTACTCCTCTACCATACGCAAGACAAACACCTAACAGTTAGCACTCGGAACGAATGGCGAATGACAAGCGAAAGCGGATGACAAGCGAAGCGAGTCACACGCGTAGGAGAGATACCACTGCTCCTTTACCCTACGCAAGTCAAACACCCAACAGTCAGGTGAGAGAAAACAAAGAATCACGAGCTGCACGTGCGGCGCATGCAATCCACCTACTCCGGGTGGTCGCTAGCTAGCACATGTCAACAAGTTAGCAACACAAGCCGCTAAAACCCCAGTCACAGAACAAAACACGTCTGCCTTGCTCTGCAACTTTTAGGAGAGTGATATGAACAGGTAATGACGTCACGAGACCACCTAGACTTACCGGCCCTTGGATAAGGGATTTTACGCACCCCTTCTCCACTCTTCAAGTTCGTCTGTATTAAGGTTGAAATAGCATTACCCTTAGGAGGTAAGGCAAAGTAGGTCTAGTCAACAGATAGGTATTTAAATAATATAAATAAAACAGAGGATGACATCAGAGATAAACAGGTTCCTTTTCAGGAGGGTTGAGTCATCTTGTACATTTCTCGGTAATACATCCATCTCAGCTAGATGCGGTTAACTAGTTGATAGAACCATTTTGTAGGTTCGGAAGTAGCGACGTATGTTCATCCCCTGTCAGGAAACTCGTCTTCGTCATGAACTGGAGTTAGAAATGAAACACGGGATAACAATACCAACTTGCTAGATAATGTTTGTAAATATGTGTATTTTTGGCTACTGACACTGGTTTACTTCCCTTTGTGTTGCTTCCTAGTTGATGTGAGATTACATGATGGAGACGGTGTGGGCTGCACTCACACTGCTTGTCCTTGTACACACAGTAACGGGTAGGTTCAATTTTGAATAGATAGGTAAATGTAAAAATATATAAACGCGGGGATTTGTTAAGTCATGGTTTAATGCATAAAGATATATATAGTTTTTCCCCAGGTATTAGTGTCACGATGAAAAACCTTTCGCTCAAACGATCTCTAACGTAGGACTAAGTATCTCCTACAAAACTTACATTAACCATTGGTCACATCCCCCCCCCCCCCCCCCCCCCCCCCCCCCCCCCATTTCATTCTTGGACATGGGCCGTCGTGGAAAGATGATTTCCTGTGTAGGAAATAGTATAACAGGTTTTATTTTTCATCGTGACACTAATACGATTCTGTAGGAATGATTTCAATTGTTGTTCAATGAGGATACAGACGAACTACCTCACATATGATTAAAAGAATGTGTTTTAGATTTAGCATTAACTTTAAAAATTGTTTTGATTCAAGTTTATTTAATTTTGAGTGGAGGAAATCTTTTAATTTAACCTGGAATTCGGAATTTTATTTTTCTATAACGCAATTTTGTTGTTGCAAGTTCCGAGCTGTTTTTCTATCAGTTAAGTACAGAGTCGTGCAAAAAGTATTCGGACGGTGATGTCATTTCCATAGACTTACACGTTTATTAAGTCTGGGATAAATAATTTTCATAGATAGGATTTTTGACCGATCCTATTCACATTTATCACGTTTGTGAGAAATCATTAGCTACAACCTCATAATTTAGGTTTAATTTTCCGTTTTATATACGAATAGGAAATGACAGTAATTTCATCAACATATATACATACATGTAGTTTGAAAACATTTAACATGGCGATCTATGGGACGCGTTTTTTTTAATGTACACATGTAGGTAAATCGGATGACATTTGTTAAATTGTCGTCGGAAAATTTAATCCAAATTATGTACTTCAAGCTGAGATATTTTCCAATCAAGCTAGAAAATTTGACATTGATCCAATCAGAATTTATTTTATGAAAATTATTTATCCAAGATTAAATTAACATGCAAGTCTATGGAAAAAACGTCACCGTCCGAATACTTTTTGCATCACTCTGTATATGCTATCACTTGATTTCAAAAAAATTGGAGAAATGTTATTTAGCCCATTCCATTTAACAGCACGTCTGATAAAATTTTATATCTAACTCTAAAGCTATATTTACGAACAAGATTAATTACGAACCAATTTTTTCAATGATATATACATGTAACTAATAGAAATAAGCAAATGCGCCCCTATAGAAAGTGTTCCTGAAAAGAGGCTTTTGTTTCCCTATTCTAGGGTCATTTATTAACATAGCCGAAAGAAAACCTGCTTCAATGAGCTCAAATACGAACAATTTCACTGCTGATACAGCTGTTGATGGGAACACTGATGTTACTGTATCTGGTCCAGATATATATACATTTATAATGAGGCAAAGGTGCCGAATATAATGAATATATTGTGTTATGTTGATGAGGGTATCCGCCTGCTATTTATACAGTCGTGTATATGAGCGAGAGACATACATGTAGTTGTTTATTAGCCTAATACACAACTTTGTTTACTAGGTCGCGCTGTGATGGGGCATATGCCCCGCTTCAGTGGTTGTCGCCGTTCTAATTGAATCTATTTGATTAAATGATTTACAACAAGGCACGTAAAACATGTAAGATTATTTTTCTCCTTACACAATTGACAGCATGTGGTATGCTATTGTTACCTATCAACTATTACAACTCTCATCAATGTAATAAACGTTTTGTTGTAAATGTAATTAATACTTAAATTGATTTGCTTTTATCTTGACATATTATTGAACTAGACCTAAAAATTTATTTGAAGATTTGACATATTTTTTATTTTGTTTTTATTGAAATTTGGTTTTCAACCATTATTGTTTTTGCACATGATGCCTGTTCCTTGTTTTAATATCAACAGAAATACATTAAAAATATTAATAAATCAGTAAAATCAATCAGTTCCAAGTCAACATATTACCAAATTCAAAATATGTTTTCAAAATCAACATTTCATGTAAGTTAAATGTTCAACAAAGTCACCAACCAACAATTCACCAAATTTAGAGTCATATCTATATAAAAGTCAAAAAGTGATCAAACTCAGTTGTGTATACATCGTTAATCTTTGAAGTCATTAAATATTTCCAAAGTCAACATTTCACCAAATTTAGAGTCAATAAACTCAAAATATTATTTCTAAGTCAACATATAACTAAACTCAAAATATGTTCAACATTTTATGTAAGTTAAATTTTCACACACGTCTATATCAAAGTGAGCAAGTGATCAAACTCAGTTGTGTATGCATCGTTCACCTTGGTGACAGGTGTGTATTGAGCGACAGCGCAGGTAAGTGATATAACACCCATTACAGTATTTAGACAGTCGTGAATACGAGCGAGAGACATATCTGTTAATTAGCAGAATACACAACTGAGGTGTTAGGTCGGGCTGTGACAGGATATACGCCCCGCTTCAGTGGCTGTCACCGTTTTAAAAAAAAATTCTATTTGATTTAGTTATTTTCAACAGTACACGTGAAACATGTTAGACTCTCTGTCTTATGAATGTATTTCTCCTCACAATATTGACAGCATTCAGTATGCTATTGTTACATTTATACTACCACAACTCTCTTCAATGTAATAATGTTTTGTTGTAAATGTAATTAATACTCAAATTAAACTAAGATTTGTTGATATTTTAACATATGATTGAAATAAAACTCTAAATATATGTGAAAATTTCACTCGTATCTTTAATTGAAATTTGATTTTGAACCAATATTGTTTTTGCACACGATACATGTTCCTTGATTTGATATCAACAGAAATAATTATATTAAGTATAGTAATAAACTCAATTAACTCAAAATATTATTTCTAAGTCAACATATTACTAAACTCAAAATATGTTCAACATTTCATGTAAGTTAAATTTTCACACAAGTCTTTTATCAGAGTCAGCAAGTGATCAAACTCAGTTCTGTATACATCGTTAATGTTGTTGACAGGTGTGTATTGGGCGACAGCGCAGGTAAGTGATCTAACACTTACTGTCTGAAACATACACCATAAGCCAGACATTAGTTGTATATAAGTCAGAGTCAAAATGCCATTTAAATTGAACTTTCACCAAAGTCAATGCATATCTATTGAAAGTTAACATTTCACCGAATTTAATGATTTGTATTAAGATTAAACTTTCAAAAAAGTCAATAATTATTTCGAATATCATATTTTTTCAAAGTCAACATTTCATTCAAGTTAAACTTCATCGAAGTCATTAAATATTTCCAAAGTCAACATTTCACAAAAATCGATTTTTTTTTATATCAAAGTCAACATTTCACCAAATTCAATTTATATTTAATAGTTCACTTTTCTTTGAAGTCAATTTTTTTTTCCAATTCAACATTTTTGCGAAAGTCATGACTTTTTTAGTCAACATTTCACAAAATTTAATATAAACTTTCATGTCAACATATCATTTAAGTTGAAGTTCGACAAAGTCAAAAAATATTTCCAAAGTCAACATTTCATAGAAATTATAATTTTTTAAACTTAACATGTCATTTTGCCACGGCATTATTGAATGCCATGGCAGAATGCTATGGCATTGGCGAATGCCATGGCAGAATGGTAAAATGCCATGGCAGAATGCCATGGCATTTTTTCTTAAATGTAGGTTGCATGAAAAATAATTATAAAATATTCATCTACATGCTTAAGTTGTTATAAAAATCTAATTTAATAAAAAAAAATTTGTTCGAAAGCGATGAAATTTGAGCGGTCGACTTAGGACTCCGCGATCCAATCCTAATTTGTACCGACCGACATTGAATTATTGAGGCGTGAGTGAATGATGGGTTAGGCTTCATTACAGAATAGGGATATTAAATTCCGTTGGCTTCATTACCGAATAGTTTAGATATGTAAAATAATATACAGTAACGTATTACACTTATCCCAAGAAACAAAAACTCCATTTCCATGATAGTCGATTTAGTACATTTACGATATGAAGGTAAAAGTATTGATTTCTGATCGAAAACCGGACAATGCCCTGCGTGTGGCGCGCGTCAATGAGCAAACGTAGTTTTGGAATCTCAATTACAAACAAAGTGATAAATTTGGGTTGATCATGTTTAATAGGTAATATAAATACTATGCATGTAAACGGTGCGTGCAGTTTCGGTTTCTGCACATGCATAATGATGAAACTCGATTTTAATTGGAAACTAGTAATTATAAAATATTTGGCGATAGGGGATGAATATGTAAGACGAGTGAATTTATTTGCACTGTAAACAGCGCATATGTTGAGTCGCAACGTATTTAAGCCTTATCAAATTTAATGAAACACAATGGATGCACCTTTAATCAAAGGAAATATATGCTGATAACAACTTAACAATGCAGCGTAAAACATATTTGTATTATCGCTACTGAAATACAAATTAAAATTGAAATGTGTCATTGCTTAGTTCAAATAAAGATTTTAAGACAAATTGAAACAAAATTTGAAATGATCTCAGCCTAATTAAAAAGGCATCTACCTTATCAACACTTAGGACTGAAACGCTTTTGTTCCAAATTCAAATTGAACAAGTATGCAGACATTGCCTTGGTAGCAGCTGCATCAACTATTAAAACAAAGTTACGTAAACATTAGGATAGTTTGTTTATCGTAGTTTGATGACACAAGACTCTAATAGTTTACTAATTTACGAAAAGGCTCCAATAGTTTAGAAACCGATACCAATAATTGTTCCTGTCAGATTGAATGCGCTTGAACGCAGCCGCCTGAGTCCCGTAAAAAGTGGGTTAATACACAAGCCCGTGCTAACCTATTGACGACTTCAATTCACATGTTGAGGTCAATGAAAATCAGCAGTTCAAAGATGACCGTAAAGTCGATAAATTACACGTACCAGAAGACAGAACTAGCTATATTATAAAAACACCCCGAAACGATAATAACTAGTATACCGGCAAACATATGTTAGAAATCAAAGCAAAAGTATTAATGAAAAGATCCTCGTTCGCTTAGTAAATTACCTTATTAAAACCAACCTTGTATTGGTAACACATACACTGAGAACACATGATTCAGAAACCTTTATTTTACACTCTTGACTGATTGATTCATCCGGCCTTATGTACAAAATTATAATATAATTAATCATATTTAAACGTAAATATGGAAACCCCGAAGGGACTAATTAGATGAAAGAAAAAATAGTTTTGCTCAATTGTAATTCCACATTTTTTTTACTTATTATGACAAACGTATCTCCTAATTTGGAGCACGATGTACGGATTAAAATATAATGTCGTTAAAAACTGACAGTGATGTCTTTGTGAGGGGGTTTACGTGTCCGAAAACTGGCCATTAGTTTTGCACGTGGACCATGTTTGAGGCCGTCTTTTCATCACTACCTTTGCCTTTAGTTCTAACATATGTTTGTCGGTATGTTTTTGGAGATGTTTTCTCGGAAACTATTGAACCTAGGTGATTAAAATGTTGGTTGTGAGTACTCATGACCATACTCTTTATCGAGTTCTTTGCGGAGTTATGGTCCTTGAATCCGAAATTGAACTTCGTACCAAAATAGCTGTGATGCTCCAATTGGGACAAGTTTTCCCAGCAACTATTACATGTAGGTGAATGAAATTTAACATGTAGGTAGTTCAAAGTCCAGTTCCGAAATATTATTTTTACGGAGTTATTGCCTCTGAATCTGTAATTGAACTTGGTACACATTACCACTGTGATTCCCTAATGGGAACACTTAAGTTAACTGAACAATATTATTTCTAGGTGAATGAAATATTGTTATAACAAAGTCAGTTCCCAAACATATTTTGGACAATATAATGATGCTTGAATCTGTTTTTTAAACATAGTACCCTTGACATCTATAATGCTCAATGGACGGATAGCGGATGGCGGGGTATGTGAGCCATGCTCAATTTTTTTTCGTATTTTGAAAATTCAAGATCCTATCTTGACAAATGAACATAGCATCTTGAAAATTGAACTTGAAAATTGAAGTTTGTATCTTGAAAAGTCATCAAACTTTCTTTAAAATTCTACTTATGTTTTGAAAATTCAATTTGGTATCTTGAAAATTCAACTTAATATTTTGAAAAAAACATCTTAATATCTCGTATACTCAACTTATTATCTCGAATGTTCACAAGATTCCATGCAAATGATAAAAACTTGTAATTACAAGATTTAAATATTGTACATATTCATGTTTTAAAGTTAAAAAGTATAATTACAATTTGTTATTGTTATATATTCAAGTTTTAAAGTTGTAGTTACAAGTGAAATATCAACTATCTTGAATTTTCACAATACCAACTTGAATGTTCAAGATAGTAAATTGAAAATTGAACAAAATAGGGTTGAATATTCAACAAAATAGGGTTGAACATCCAACAAAATCAAGAACAATTTTCACAATAGTAACATGAATGTCCAAAATACTAAATTATTTTGTTTATATCTATATAAGATATTTATATAAATCTATTAGATACTAAGTGGAATTTTCAAGATATTTACTTGAATGTTCAAAATATTAAGTTAAATTTTCAACTTAGTATCTTGAATTTCAAGTTAAGACCTTAAAATTTCAAGATAAAATATACTGAATAACAGCATATCATATCCCTAATAGGGTTGATGAATCTGTGTAATATAAACATTTAAAAAGCAACATACATTCGATGTGTCATAATATTATCAATATGAAATAAAACATGGTGGTATAAGTCAATAAGTAACATATGAATTGCCAATTAATGTATCTATCAATTATGAATACTACGCATGGTGGTTTTGATGTTCCTATTCGAAAAGATCTTCTGTAAAATGTTTCATCATTTCTTACTTTAACCTTTCAAAATATAATGTTTACAAACTTACCTTCCACAAGGAAACCGCCTGATGTTTTTACATGTCATAACTTGGCAGGAGAGGGAATGCAACTGACAATTCGGAGAAACTCATGAAATACATACAAAGCATAAGTCGCCATTAGTTTGCGTTGGTGCATAAGGTGCGTTGTCGAGTGCATTTCAGCAGCAAGAACGTGTTTACTTAAACTTTGTTTTAAGTAGGAGAATGTCCTCAAACTGGCCATTAGCTTTGCACGTGGACTATGTTTGAGGCCGTTAAAGGCGTTGCAGCACGTTTTTTGCATACTTCGTTTTCTCAAATTTGCTATTTATCATTAAAGTTTATGCAATATATTGTTATGTGAGAGGGTAACAACTCATTGCACGACCCGATATGCCAAATCCATAGAAAACGGTTATCGTATTGAAAGAAAATGATGCCACTAGTAAGGCGACAGTGGTGCAGAACTCTTCAGTAAGAAAACGTGCTTCAGTGCCTTTCATATCGGTGTAAAACTTTATACCATCATGGTATACTATCAGCACAAAACACGCCGAGAACTAACTACATAACTGTACTATATTTATAGGAATGTATGTTTTAGTTTGTGATTGGAATAAAAGCATGTATATTATACAGATAAGGAGAGACGTAACGGAGTGAAGCTGTACACGTCCACAAGTTCATTCCCCGATTCAAACCATTCAAGTCTAGGTCAGCTGTGTCACAATGTTACCGGGAAAAAGGATGGATCTGATATAGTTGATGTTTACCATGTCACATGTCCCGGTAGATGGCGCTATCTCCTACTTTACACAAACACAGACAACGATGGACAGGGACCTCGTCTGGACTTTGGAGAAGTTGAAGTTCTGGGTACGACAACTTTGACTTTTGAGTTACTCACCAAACAGCTGTATCTTCTTAACATGCACAATTGATAACAACATTTTATTTATATTCTTAATCTATGTGTTATGTTATTTGATTAAAAATGTATTTTCAATTTATATACAAAAGGATATTCCATAAGGTTATTCTTTCGAAGCCTGCTCGTTTAAAATAAATGTGAAGAGCATGATGGAAGTTGTTTGTGTAATTTGTCATACACAAATGTGACATTTCATTTAATCCGCTGTTGCTTGTGTAACATGGATGAGATTTGAAACATTTTTAAAAATACGTTCAAAGAGCCGTTATGTCTACAGTTTGTTCTAATGGAACTTATGAAAAAGACTGCACCAAGACCTGCAGCTCCAGGAAATGTGTTACCATGACAACAACATGTGAGAGAGATGGGAAATGCTCTGATGGGAAATGCCAGTCTGGATGGACGGAAGTTGACTGTACAAAAGGTAGGTTGTCAGTCTGGATGAACGGGAGCGGACTGTACACAGGGTAGATTGTCAGTGTGGATGGACTGGAGTTGACTGTACACATGGTAGGTTGTCAATCTGGATGAACGGGAGTGGACTGTACACAAGGTAGGTTGTCAGTGGGGATGGACTGGAGTTGACTGTACACAGGGTAGGTTGTCAGTCTGGATGAACGGGAGTGGACTGTACACAAGGTAGGTTGTCAGTGTGGATGGACTGGATATGACTGTACACAGGGTAGGTTGTCAGTCTGGATGAACGGCAGTGGACTGTACACAAGTTAGGTTGTCAGTCTGGATGGATGGAGTTGACTGTACACAAGGTAGGTTGTCACTCTGGATGAACGGGTGTGGACTGTACATAAGGTAGGTTGTCAGTCTTGATGGACTGGAGTTGACTGTACACAATGTAGGTTGTCACTCTGGATGAACGGAAGTGGACTGCACACAAGGTAGGTTGTCAGTCTGAATGAACGGAAGTGGACTGCACGCAAGGTAGGTTGTCAGTCTGGATGAACGGGAATGGACTGTACACAAGGTAGGTTGTCACTCTGGATGGACGGGAGTGGACTGTACACAAGGTAGGTTGTCAGTCTGGATGGACGGGAGTGGACTGTACACAAGGTAGGTTGTCAGTCTGGATGGACGGGAGTGGACTGTACACAAGGTAGGTTGTATGTCTGGATGGACGGGAGTGAACTGTACACAAGGTAGGTTTTCAGTCTGGATGAACGGGAATGGACTGCACACAAGGTAGGTTGTCAGTCTGGATGGACTGGAGTTGACTGTACACAATGTAGGTTGTCAGTGTGGATGGACTGGAGTTGACTGTACACAAGGTAGGTTGTCAGTCTGGATGAACGGGTGTGGACTGTACACAAGTTAGGTTGTCAGTCTGGATGAACGGGAGTTGACTGTACACAAGTTGGGTTGTCAGTCTGGATGGACTGGAGTTGACTGTACACAAGGTAGGTTGTCACTCTGGATGAACGGGTGTGGACATTACACAAGGTAGGTTGTCTGTCTGGATGGACGGGAGTTGACTGTACACAATGTAGGTTGTCACTCTGGATGAACGGGTGTGGACATTACACAAGGTAGGTTGTCAGTCTGGATGGACGGGAGTTGACTGTACACAATGTAGGTTGTCACTCTGGATGGACGGGAGTGGACTGCACACAAGGTAGGTTTTCAGTCTGGATGGACGGGAGTTGACTGTACACAAGGTAGGTTGTCAGTCTGGATGGACGGGAGTGGACTGCACGCAAGGTAGGTTGTCAGTCTGGATGGATGGAGTTGACTGTACACAAGGTAGGTTGTCAATCTGGATGGACTGGAGTTGACTGTACACAAGGTAGGTTGTCAGTCTTGATGGATGGAGCTGACTGTACACAAGGTAGGTTGTCAGTCTGGGTGAACGGGAGTTGACTGTACATAATGTAGGTTGTCAGTCTGGATGAACGGGTGTGGACTGTACATAAGGTAGGTTGTCAGTCTTGATGGACTGGAGTGCACTGTACACAAGATAGGTTGTCAGTCTGGATGATCGGGAGAGGAATGCACACAAGGTAGGTTGTCAGTCTGGATGGATGGAGTTGACTGTACACAAGGTAGGTTGTCACTCTGGATGATCGGGAGTGGACTGCACGCAAGGTAGGTTGTCAGTGTGGATGGACGGGAGTGGACTGCACACAAGGTAGGTTGTTAGTCTGGATGGACTGGAGTTGACTGTACACAAGGTAGGTTGTCATTCTGGATGAACGGGTGTGGACTGTACACAAGGTAGATTGTCAGTCTGGATGAACGGGTGTGGACTGTACAAGACAATATCCTTCTTGCAAATATTGGAATGAAAAATGATCACGAGAATATTGTAACATAAAACACTAACTCAACCGTTTCTTTTCCTGATAATTGTGACTAATTGTTGAAATTATACCCTCACCCGATCCACCTACATGTATATAAAATTATACCTATTTGTAATCTTAGTCGGGGTCTGGTGATCGTGTGGTAAGCTGTTGGTACGGTCAGTGCTGGCAACGATCTACTCTGAGGGTGTGGTTTCGAATCCCGCAAGGGACTCGGCCAGAATAAGTACAAGAATTTGTACTATTGAAGATAGTGTTATCCCAAATGTAACAATGTATTGAGAGACAAAAATTAATACAAATCAGTTTTTCTCTCGTATGAAGAGAAAATATACTATATAGAAAAGGGACGGCTGTAATCATCCAAATTTGATCAGCTGTTTACATGCAAAGAAAACATTTGAGGATAGAATAGATTTGTCCTTAGGTGAATGTCATCCCTTTGCAGTTCCTCTTTAATAATATAACTTCATACTATATCAACAAAGTATTTTAAAGAACTTGACCCAATTTTGTTTCTTGTCTCCCGGCAGAATGTTCCCCAGGCGTTTATGGACCCGGATGCACCACGAAGTGTGGTAACTGTAGCTCTAGTGTAGCTTGCCATCGCGTGACAGGAAACTGTCCAAGTGGCTGTAAACGAGGATGGAGAACTAAGAAATGTAATGAAGGTAAATTGAAGAAGGAAGCTTTATCGCTGAATCCTTATTGTTATTGGCGTGTTTTTTAAAATTATTATTCCACTAATTTTGCGGCAATAATTCAGAAGTTATTGCTAACCAGATTTACATGAAATTGGCAGAGGTGATAGCCTGTAACCTTAATTTGTGCCCTACGTGGGCGATCTGTTATTTTTGTTCTCGTTCTTTAGTTATCTCCCCTTGAACTTCCGAATTTTAACATGGGAAAAATTTTCAAAATGAACTTACAGACGTGCACCTTTCTGTAAAACATGCTCAATGTCAACGGGAACAAAAAAGTAAATCATGGCGAAATCGAAGGTCATGTTGATTTTGTAGTTTTTGAAAAAATGGTCGGCCCCATGCATCTTTAAAACGCATCTGCTCTTAAGATACTAACACTGAAGTCATGAAATTATCACATAATATAGGTAAAGCATTTTGGAAAAGAAATATGCATAGTTCATACGTGAACATGTTATACTTATATCACAGTGAGCAATCAAAGTTAGTTGTTATTTTTTAGAATGGGCAAATTTCAATGGGACATCCCTCAAAAACCTACACGTTGATTTTCACGATTTTTTACAGGAGAGTAAGACACTGCTATAGTCGTTATAAATCAAAAGTAAAATCGCTCACGTACAGACATTCCTGGTCACAATTTGACAAAACTGAAAATGTACTGAAATGTCGCGATTGTCAGGGTGTGTCTTTAAAAAAACTTCTTCTCAATAACGGCAAAACGTACAAATGTGATAGCTCATTTTAAAGATGAATAAATGGTTAACAAACAATGGAGCCACATTTCTTGTATTCGTCCTAGAACTAAACTTATGTGCCCTTGAATATGGTCCTTTTTCTAAAGTTAATAGGTCCATAACACTGTCAAAATTAAACCGATTTTAAAGTTATGTATTGCAATGTGTTTCTCGATATGTGCTCAACAATTTCATTTCAGTTATTATCATATAAAAGTTAATAGTTAAAAGCAATTTGGGCTTTTATCCACGGATCTAAAAATATGCAGTTTTCGACATTGGAATTATGGTCGTTATAATCCTAGAGACATGCTAGAGACTTGCAACTTTCTTTAAAACATGTGCAATTATAATGGCACAATGGTTTAGTTCATAATATATATATGTTTTTCTGTCAGAAAACCTTTGACTGGTTCAGGTCCTTAAGATCGAAATCGAACAACTTACGAACTATTCCCTGGATAATTTTCACATTTTGAAAGAGGTACCTTTTCGTCTAGGACAACGCTGCCCAATATCATATCTGTTCAGTTTCTGTCCATCTGTAAGCTGTGAACTACTTAAGCGGATAGTATTCGGTGATTGTTTTGCTGACTTTAATGACTGGCTTTAAGTCTAATGATTATGGGCGGATAATAGAAGTAGGACATATGTCATTAGTAGTTTTATTTCCATTGCTAAATTGTCCATAATAGGTGTATATATGAGCATTTTCCATAGATTGTGATAGAAAGACAATAAACTCTCAAGCTAATGACATAACGAATTTCTCTTTTACCAAAGTCTGCATTGATGGTACCTATGGTCATGACTGCACAGAGACATGTGGTCAGTGTGATGGTGTCTGTGACAGTATGGATGGGAGGTGTCCTGGTCGGTGTCAGGAAGGATACTACGGCCCCTACTGTAAAGAGAAGTGTGGTCAGTGTGATGGTGTCTGTGACAGTATGGATGGGAGGTGTCCTGGTCGGTGTCAGGAAGGATACTACGGCCCCGACTGTACAGAGAAGTGTGGTCAGTGTGATGGTGTCTGTGACAGTGTGGATGGGAGGTGTCTTGCTGGATGTCTGGAAGGATACTACGGCACCAACTGTACAGAGAAGTGTGGTCAGTGTGATGGTGTCTGTGACAGTGTGGATGGGAGGTGTCCTGCTGGATGTCTGGACGGATACAATGGAACCAAGTGTGACGTGGCTCTATCTGAAGCTTCAACAGACAAACCTGCAGATATCGCTCCGGCTGTTGTTGGTGGAGTTGCTGTTGTTGTTGTTATGTTGATTGTCGTCGTAGCTGTTGTATTGTACAGGAGGTAAACATTGACAAATACTATAACTAAGTATTATTTTATTTAAATCATATGAACTTCATTTATATGCAATCATTAGCATAGACTTCTGGTCAACTGTGGTTTAACTTTGAACTGCATACCCCATACCGACAATGCTTCAATGACATTAAACGTACACGTATAAACAACAACAATATATGTACGTGTTCCACCCATGTCAATGTCGTTTTAATTGCGTACAAAGGAAATTATGTGTGTAGTTATAGCTTCACTTAAATCGGTTGAAGAATTCTGAAAATAGTGTTACAATAAACGGTATATTTTACAAATTGGAACTGCAAAAATCATCAATTCAGGTACAACACCAATATTATCAATATATTGGGTTATATCATTTGAAAGGAGATTTTTCTTTTGCTGCTCACTTTAAAATTTGTGAATTGACAGTTTAAATACATATAAATCATTAAATGATTAATTAATTAATTATTTTTTCATTCACAAATATGTTTGTACCTACAGAAAAAGGAGCAGACGCCCTTTACATCATGAAACCGAGATGGTACAGAAACGCGCCAATCTTGCAGTGGAGGGTGAGTTTACAGGGTCACTTGGATGTTCATGTATGTCACACTTTCTATCAATATAACACTCTTAGTAGCAATCTAGGGATAGGTTGTTGCATCCGAATACCGATATAAGTCTTTATGGAAGCAATTAAGATGAACAATGACAAAATATATTACTGCAATACTTATTTTACTGGAGTTTAGACCATACACAAACAAGTAATGATAATGTCAGAAGCTAGACTGAAACGTCGCTTTCATTGCAATGAAGAAGTTGCAATCCTTAGAAGTGGTCATTTTGTGTTTGTGATATCAGTTGGATTATCTATTATACCTAATCTTCTCCATCGTAATGGCATGACAGCGAAATCAGACATGGCGCAATGAAAATGTTTATGAAATTCAGTATATTAGTTGTGTTATGTATACATAAGTCTCTTATGTATAAAAGTATACCATTATTTTACAGAAACATACCGAAGCGTTTCAGTGTCATGATGAAATTAAAATGAAATGAAAATACAAAAAAAGCTAACAATGTGCCTCATTTCAGTAAACTTCACAATTGTCCCGTCCAGAACCCCATGTCTGTAACCCTGTTCTATTCAATCTTGGAATAAAACATATCTTAAGATTTGGCCAAAACATCTTGGAATATTTTCGTATATAACGTATATATTCATATATTTCGTATAACAAATCTTAAGATATGTACGGAAATCTTAAGATATTAAACAAATCTGAAACCTCCTATTCAGATAAGGGAGCCAACTGTACATCCCAATCTGTTCGGAGGGATGGGTTGGTGATTCGTGTGGGCAATATAGTAAAACCTTCAGCCTGTTCCCCTAAATGTTGACTCTAGTAGGGCTGGTATAGTGAATAATAAAGTAACCATTTTCAAAAACAAAGGTGCTGTAAAGCTACGTTGAGACGTAAAGGCTATGTGCATCGATTCACTGCTTAATACTTCAATCAATACATTACTCAGGCTTACATATTTCATAAATTAATGACAATTTTACCCACAATCAACGACAGGAAGGACATTAATGTAATTAAGATTTTCACACATTATCACTTACGAGGGGACGGGGGAGAAAATACCTCAGTGAATAAAAAAGACAAAAAGAAGTAAAGGAAAACCCTTTTATTAGTCAAGAATAACTTCTACATGGATCCTCTGAGTCCACTAATGTAAAGGTCTACTACTAAGTTGGTTTGACAAAATGTGTTTTGCATCATGTCACTAATACTCACTCGAGGGGGTATACTTATTTCAAGTGCCACCACGTGATCTAGACGATGACCAATCAGAAGAGATGCTGGACGAGGACGAGGCTCCATCTTCCACACCTTACTACAACATAGACGAGGAGGAGGTCATCAGAGAAGTGGCTGTGGAGGATCTGGCAGCTACTGTACAGAAAATAAAGAGGAGGGAGGGAGGATTTGAAGCTGAGTATAATGTGAGTGTTGTGGAAATTTTAAGTTATTAATTCAGGGAGAAATAAGAAGGATAGCCTTTCAGTACCTGTTTTTTTTAATCCTGAGATTGGATTGATGTTACGATTAGCATATTAGATAACGGATATTTTACATGATTCAAATCATATATAATAAAACGGACTATTAATCAGATTAACATAAGTCTTAAAAAATACAATAAGGTTCCTTTTATATTTGAATAGCTTGACATGTGTATAGTGTATATTCAGGAGTCTTGAATCATGAACGATGTTGATCAATTGAGCGAGAAGCCTCTTTACAATGCAGACATCCAAGTTGGCTATAAAGGTAGAATGTAACAGAGAAAGTGTTTAAAGTTTCCTGAACCCACATCCTTTCCCAATCAGCACTATTCATACACAAAATATGTCTTGAAAGTCACAAAATTTTATAGCAAAAAGTCACGTTTAGTTGTGTTTGGGTCACAGATTTGTTTACACATTTTTTTTTGTCACAAGCATTTGAAAGCTTCAGTGAAAGGACGTGTACGTTGCAACTAGCGGCTGCACGGAGTTACCTCCCTTCTCATTTCCGTCCTGGCATATCCATTGTTCACTATATATAGCTAACAATGTTATCGAATGATATCAATATTTCTGTGACTGTCAAAATTGTATTTTCAAGTCAACAATAGAGTGATATGAACGTGTTTTCCCTTAGTAAGACAAAGAAGGAAATTCTAAAAATAGTATTGCCGAATGAGCTAACTTTGCTTCATAAATAGCAACGATGACAAGGTAACTTTTGCTTTTCAAATTTGTATGATAATTATTTTGACAGTTATCTGTTCTATAGAGAAAACAGATAAGCAATCCCAAGCATTTTAAAATATCTGACACTATGTTTGTCTGTTTAAATGAATAAATTATTCACAAAAACGTTTATGATTTTGAAATACCTCTGGAGTTCTTTGATTTAAATTTGTTCCTTTATCACTTCCCTTTGCTTGAATCGATTTCGTTATGAGAATTTGTTATATTGAATTTGCTATTAACAAAATAAATTGAAGGTCACTTCGCTAAAAGGCAAATGCAAAAGGTATTCTTAAAGAACAACAAATATTTTCTTGCATTTCCCATATTAGCTAAATCTGACATCAAATGAAAATTGCAAGATAATGAGTCTATAACATACACATCTGACAAATTACTTATTTGTATGTGATAACCATATAAGGACATACGTTCCTTGTAAAGCGTGTGTAAGTGACATGCGTATGTAGTAAACTGTCTTTAAGATATACAATGTTATTACCTTGCAACCTTTCAGTCTAACTTCAAAGTCAAAATATTGTATTACTCATATCTCTTATAAAACACTTCCTTAATATAAATTGAAAAGATTATACATATCAGATAAATACTGGTAGTTTACGGTAAAATTATATCATTAAATTCCATCTGCATTATGTAGTATACACTGAGATATCATATATTTACATTCAAAATATTTAAGGTAAAGTTAACTCGTTTTGCTATCATTTACCTCGTAATGGAATTTGCTTCAAGTTGTAACTCAAAAAGGGTTAACGAAATGAATTATCTACAATTCATTACGACATTCACGTGAAAAAGTATTTTCTCTTTATTTCCGTGTTGTCAGCAATATTCATCTTAACAAAATAAACATACAAACTAGGGTAACCTACATTTAAATATTCAGAAAACCCTATAATTGGACATAGTATGTATCCACAAATAATTGTTTTTGCAATTTGTTTAAGATGGAAATATAGTTGCACTTGACTATGACGTCATTAATTTTATAAGAGATATAATAAGTATAATCACTTGAACGATATCTATCGGTTCTTATTGACTCTGTTTTCTCAGAGACTGCCCACCGGGTTCACTGCTACGTACGCCGACTCACAGAAGGAGGAGAATGCTGGGAAGAACAAGTACCAAGGCTACTACCCCTGTCAGTGTTCTTGGATTCTTAAGATTATTGTCTCCTAAGCTTGATAGCATATTCTATGTGTGTATTGTGTAGAAATGGTAGAGCTGTATGCTATTACACAAGTACATATGATGGTGAACGCAAATAAACTCTATACGCTGCTCCAATCTGTCAAACGTTAAGGAATGATATCATGTCATGCATTCATGTCTAAAATTGGCAGTTTTTAAATTTGTTATTTTTAATTCCACTTGCAGATGATCACAACCGAGTCTGTCTCTCCCTCCTCCCTGACGTCCCCGGATCAGACTACATCAACGCCAGCGTCATGCACGTCAGTGATATTCCTTGTTCTACGTTGTCCATGTTATACTGAGTATCCGCACACTAGAGATGATTTTCCCTTTTCACTATCGTAGTATACTACTCGTACCAAGTCCCTTACATTTGCCATGCCCCTCAATCACTGCTTGAATTTTGCATCTTTGAAAGGACATATCATGGATGTTCAAAATCCACCTGAATGTTGCTTGTTCATTTCCCTCCAGAAATAGACATCATGCTACATCACGTCAGCACCATGCACGTCAGTGGCGGTAGTACTGCTCAGTGCCTTTCTGACACTAAGATTGTTATTGTTTATGAGTTTACATCCGCACAACAGTGTCGCATTAACGCTAGCAACATACACGACACTATTGTTGTTCATCAGGACGTCTTTTACACAATTTCCTTCCCATAATCGTTTTATTGATCAGCTTTAGTACATGGTCTTACCAAGTCCCTATTTACATTTCGCTGCTGGTGTTTGCATTAGTTACGTGGTGTACCATGTCTGTTCAAGGTATTGCTTTTTTATTCCACAGTCCTCGCTGACTAGTCAAATACTGATATTTAATGTACAGTCTGATTGAAATCGACCGTTTTCCTAGAAATAAAAGTTGTGAACTAGTGCATCTACTGGAGTACCACCTCGTCTGATAACAGCCAGGTTTGCTCGCATGACCTAATACTATTGAGGTAGCCAATCACAGAACCTTCAACAAAAGCTTTCGGTATGAGAAGCTAGGGGCAAGTAACTCCCAACAACCATACTTTTGTCGGTTTACGTAACAGAGGAACGTGTTAACGAATTGTTCCAAATGCTTTAAAAACGGTGGTGTCATTTGTCAGCTAACTGACTTGGTTTTGTCTGCGCATAACTGGTACAGCACACGCCCCTATACGGGATGTCCTCAGATCTTTGGAGAGGCATCTACAGAACCTGTTCGTGTCCCGGGAAATGCATTGTTTTGCAAATTTTATTCCTCGGAAGAAGGTCGATTTCAATCATACTATTTAGCATATATGTTAACAGTGAATTAATTTATATTTACATTTGTTGAGTTTATTGAACCTCTGGAAATTCAAGCAATATTTTTATAAAATGTTTATGTTTGCAAACAGAATGTTTCCAAAACTTCTTTTTTTTAAATTCAGTAAAAGAGCTCCTATGGGTCATGTCACTTTGTAATGTTTCTCATGGTTAACAGACAACGCATGACGTATAAGAAGATGTGTTAGAATTTGATGACCTGACATGTCGCATATGATTGTCTTGTCATTATTTTGTTTGTTATTTTGAATAAACTTTGTTTTACAGAATATCAACGAGACGAAAACTTACATTGGAGCCCAGGGTTGGTTGCATGTTCCACTCGTTAACTTTAACTTTAACTTTAACTTTAACTTTAACTTTAACTTTAACTTTAACCTATGTTATTTAGTTTTATGTTGAAACAAATTTCAACTTGTCCTGTAGGTGATATATCATATTAACACATTCTGATAAATCTATGCTACTACTTAAAGTGATTTTGGCTAAATCATTTGTATTCAGCTCCGAAGAAGATCACACTTGGAGATTTCTGGAGGATGATCTGGGAACAGAGAGTTGGACGAGTGGTCATGTTGACTGGACTTGTGGAGGATTCGAAGGTGAGTTTTTAATGCAAAGATTGCATACATCAGAAGCAAATATACTTTGAAGAAGTATATTGCGAAGGCAGTATTTTCATGTTGTCAATATGATGAAGGTTCACAATAAGCCAACAGCACAATGTGTGATCCAAAAACATATTAATACATCTTCTTCCCAGGCTAAGTGTTACCAGTACTGGCCAGAGAATGACCAGCTGACCACAGATCACATCCGGGTTACTTTGGAAGACACAGACACACGTGCTAACTCCACTGTCAGGACCATGAAGGTGGAGAAGATAGAGGTTAGTGATTATATGAGTATATGATAGACAGTGATAACGTGATTATGTTAACGGTAAGAGGGAAATGGGCTTAGAAAAGACAATGGTTATTTTTAACATGATAATTATATATAAGCAATTAAACAAGAATCATCATTGTACCTGAAATTTTTAAAGTGGTACGAATTTTGACTCATACTTCAAGTTTTTGATTATAATATATTTATGTTTTCTAATTGTACAATTTTATGTAATTTAAATTTTTTCTGTTGCTTTATGTTGCTTCATCATCTGTATATACGAGTACTTGGTGATTTAAGATGATGTGTTTCGTTAAATGTATGTTGCATTACATTTGCTACAGCATTGTTAAAGAATACTGGAATTGTATCAGGTTTACATAATATTATATATTAAATAATGTTTTGACCTGGAGTGGTAATTTGTATTTTCAGACAGACAATTTTTATTTGTTTCAGAACATGTAAACAGTGTAAATATCTTCTTTTTTTTAATCCTTTCGAACCTCAGTCTGGAGAGAGTCGGAGAGTTGTCCAGTACCACTACACCACGTGGCCTGATCACGGCGTCCCCGACACTCTCGCTCTCGTCAACTTTATCTGGATGATGAGACGCACACACACACGGACAGACGGACCACTGCTCGTGCACTGCAGGTGAGTGATTTTGGGTGATTGATATTACAGTTATTATCAGATCTAGAGATACTACAAATATGATGGCGTTTGTGGTGAGTCAGTTATTAACGGAGAGGTGTGAATATATGAAGACGATTTTGGTTCAAATCTTCAATTACAAACACTTTCCTATAAGAGTATTTCCAGGACCAAAATGTCGTGGTCTGATTCTGTAGGATTGATGTAGAAGTCACAGTTAAGTGCATATCTGTAACCAATTAAGTAATACCCCCAGCGAGGATATATAATCCGGCACCCTACATCCATAACTGAATACGAAATGAAATAAAACTAAAACTCTGGATTCCCTGGATGCCTTTCATGTTTTGCATATGGATACGCCATGGTCAGGGAAAAGGGTCCTTTTTGTTTTGTGACTCTGACCTACATTTAAAGTGTGCAACGACATTTTGCAATTTTACCCAGCTGGTTTTGTCAGCAGTACATGTATATCTGAGGACAGTAAACTGCTATGGACTGGTTATTTATACCCCATCTAACACATGAAGTTTGTCCTCAGTGCTAGTATAGGACTCACAGGCACGTACATTGCTGTGGACTCCTGATTATTTCTAGTCTATCTAACACATGATGTTTGTCCCCAGTGCTGGTATAGGACACACGGGCACGTACATTGCTGTGGACTCCTGATTATTTCTAATCTATCTAACACATGATGTTTGTCCCCAGTGCTGGTATAGGTCACACGGGCACGTATATTGCTGTGGATTCCTGATTATTTCTAGTCTATCGAACACACGATGTTTGTCCCCAGTACTGGTATAGGACGCGCAGGCACGTACATTGCTGTGGACTCCTGATTACTTCTAGCCTATCTGACACATGATGTTTGTCCCCAGTGCTGGTATAGGACGCACAGGCACGTACATTGCTGTGGACGCGCTGCTGGACCAGGCCAGAGAGGAGGGGAAGGTGGACGTGCAGGGCTACGTGTCCATAATGAGGGGACAGAGGAAGAACATGATACAGACCGTGGTGGGTGTTATTTTCTGGGACCATATACACGTTATGCACTTGTATCCCGGCTATGTGAAGATCGTTGTCTATCTGATTGAAGTCTTTGTTGACATGAATGTGTTAATTCAAGATTTCTAGCCCTCAGTTTTGTAGTTCTGTAGCATCGTGAGTTTAATCTACTTACAGTCTTTGTAAGTTTATTTCCAAAGGGCATCCGTTGTTTCAAATATTTATTTTTGCCGAAACTCCTTGCTCTTGGCATTAAACAATGTTAGCAGTTCCCATTGTATACACCCATTAAAGTATCACAATATTAACCCACAAAGCACCAGTACGAGTGTGTGTTCAACTGTCTGGTGGAGATGACCAAGTACGGGAACACCAGTCTCACCGTGGACGACTTCACCACACTCTACACCAACAGCGGCATGGACGCACAGGTGCACTCAGATAGCAAGACCTTCAGGGAGCTGGCACAGGTAAACCGTAGATGAAACTGAATCTGTGTGAGAAAAGCGTGAAATATTAACTACTTTTAGTGCTCACCTGCTAAAATGCCTCTGCTTTATTTCACATATCAGAGACATGCATGTATTTATTTATTCAGTATTTTAAATTTATGGCGAGTGTACCATGATTTTATAATTTGTCAATGATTTCGAAAAAACATATCCTCTACTTAAAAATGACAAATGTAACAACATTTATGAACAAATTAACGCATGTCTTTATGATTTGCATCTAAATATAATGATAGTTTTTATGTCATTGATATTTTTCAAGTATGTTAAATAAATTGTCAATATAATTATGAAATTAACCATGATAAGATTGTATTATCGCCTGATTACATTGTCCACATCAAAATCAGTTATATACCAATATATGGAAAATGGCGCCATTCTTATATAAAAAGCGAGAGACTAACTGCATGTGGAATGTAACATGATTGACTGAAAATGATCATCGTAAAGTGGTTGGTTGACCTGGAAAGCCAAATCAATTCTTGTTAAGAAAGGTTCAAATAAGCAAAAAATAAGTATTTATAGTCAAGGGAGGTAACCATTGCTTCATTTGAGAGTTTATCCAATGAATTTTCAAGAGAACATTGTATCCCTCGGATGTGAAATTGGCAACGATAGGACTAAGTACAGAAGCACACTAAGCAGGCAGCGACAAATAGAAAACAAAATTAATGATGTTGAATGCAAATATAGACTTTTATGGAATATGATTAGCGGCTAGAAGTCACCAACTAACTAACGTGAACTATATGTTAACGTTTCAGATGATGCTAGCTGAAGAATGTGCAAGTGAGTATTACTTCCAAACTTTTACTACTATACACTAAACGGCAAAAGAAACGTCATTCCGAGTTCCGGTTGTAAGATGCATTGATTTCATTTCATTAAGGATAAGAACTCAATGACAAGATAAACGTGAAATTTTGCAAGCATTTTATTGACAGATCATTGAACGAGTCTGCATAACTTTCAGACAATTTTTCCAATTTGTACTTTCTCATTATGAAGTAAACGTAAGTCAGTAACGTGTGTGACCACCTTGAGCTTCATTAACTGCCATACAACGTCTGTACATGGACTGGATTAGCCGGTTGGTAAAGGCCATTGGCACCTGTTGCCGCGATCTAAAAAATGGTTGACGCAATAAAATCGTATTTGTCGGCCTTTGACTGACGTCATTCAACCTTCTATGAATCTCATCCCAGAGGTGTTCAATCGGGTTTAAATCAGGACTGAGAGCAGGCCACTCCATGGTATTGACTCCATTGTGGTGTAGAAAGTTGTTGCTCTGGCAATGTGGGGCCGGGCGTTGTCTTCCTTGAATATGGGGTTCAGGTGACAAAATATGGCACGACATGGGGTCCGAGGGCTTGGTCGATGTATCGCACTGCTGTGATGCCACCTCCTCTTCCTGGTTGCAGAATTTGAAACACAACAGGACCGACTCTCTGATTTAGACCGATTTCTCCCCATACCACGATGCTTGCACCTCCCAACGCATCTCTTTCCACAACATATTAGTCTGCAAAACGTTGACCACGTCGACGCCATATACGCACGAAATTCCTGTTGGTGAGACGTCGACGAACTGTGTAGGCGCTGATCAGACTGGATCCTGATGATGCTGTAGCACAATATGGCGGTCTTGTCTCTTAGTTGTCACTTTTGATCGTCCAGTGCAGGGACGGTCATTCGTGCTGTTTGTTGTCAGGAAGCGTTGCTGCAGTCTGTAGATGACCCTCCTGTTCATTTGAAAGTGATTGGCAACGTCTTGTGCTGTATGGCCGACTTGAAGTATGCCAAGTGTTTGATTCTTCTGGGCTGCTGTGAGTCTCGGCATTGCGTTTCTGTTGAAACACGCATGTTGCACTCAGGTTTTGGGATGCATTTTATAGAGCTGGTGTTGGTGAATAGCACGTGCAGCACGACTCGCATGAAGAACGTGGAGAACCGTGTACCATTTTCGATGTTGCTGTTGTTTTTTGGTGACCCATTTTCTTATTTTTGGGACGAAATGGTTTTGTTCTGGGATGGTTGGAGAAGGGGTGAACAAGATACTTTCAAAAATTGCATTAAATATTCAATGGATAAGTAACAGGAACAAATCTTCAAAAGTGACGTTTCTTTTGCAAATCAGTGTATATTTTTAAGTAGTTAAACTTTGAGAAACATAACATTTCTCTGTTTCTTTATGATTTATATTTGGTCTGGAAGAGTTTGTCACGGTCGTAGACATTGTCACATTACTATCATATTGTATCTTATCTCAGCAGCTCCATGTTTATCTTTCCTCACAATGGAGGTAATACTGAACATTTGATATGTTTATTGAACAGGTGCCCCAGTCAAGAACCGGATGTGGGTGGATGGTAACCAGGACTTCATTGTCAGAACAGCTCCTGTGAGTTCTTCTGAGTTCTTTATCTGGTAGTTTTTATGACAGTACACGTTATTTTTAAAATCACAAATAACATTTTATCACTTGGGATTTGGTTTTCATCAATCCCGGATAAACAATAGTAACAATGTGGTTTAACATAGCAATGTGTTATAACACTCTAACAATGCGTTTCGCCATAACCTTAGGAGCGTGCGCGTGTTATCCCACATTAACCGTGCGTTATCTTACAGTAACGCTGTGTTATCTATCAGTAACGCTATGTTATCTCACAGTCACTGAGGAGCGTGACGGGGCACATGCTCTGTGAGTCTCCACATCCGGGTCAGGAGAAGTTGCTGTGGAAGCTGGTGGAGGAGAACGACGTTAATAACGTCATCGTCCTGGATACAACTCAGGTATGATTTGCTTCCAGTGGTCCATAATCTTTAAATGTGTTTTTGTAACAGCTCTATAGATATTACACCTTATGTTCTCATGTAAATATAAATCCTCAGCGTTATCATGTACTTTTGGCTTTGATGGTTTAAATAATAGAATAATGTAAACAGTTACTTGCTCTATGATTAAAACAACCATAGCTTTTATGACATTGAACACACCTCTTAAACGTTTCTCACCACTTTCATCCAATCTAAAAACCTAAAATATAGTTACAGTATCATATGTTTATATCCATTATTGTTACGTTTACACATTTACAGTTTCACGAAAGCGGGAAATAGTAGTAAATAGTAGCTTAGTTCGCTTCTACAGTTCTTTACATGGTGTTACAGACCGAACTGGTTGGAGAGAAAGGAAGTACAAAGACATTCGATGAAATAAAGTTGACAACCAAGGATCAGGTTAAATTGACCTCTGAGCTGAGTCTCTCTACGCTACAGATCCAAATACCCGAATGTTATCAAAAACATTACTCATAAAGTCTCACAAGTTTCACATTCTCTACCCACAGAGGTTCCTACCTCAGATTTCCGACCCTAACCTCTCGGGCTGGCTTCCCCGGCATAAAAGGGAGTTTCCTGATAGGTTGCCTATAAATCTAGTTGTGCAATCAGCGACGCCGTTGTAAAGGTGACATTTGCCAATGACACTGTAACATCATAATGCTAAAATAAACGTTAGCTAAACTTTTACTCGTTTAATGTGTTTTCTTTGAAATATGATTTTTGATTTCGTGGAAACAATTCATCATAAACATGTTGATAAATAAAGAAGACCTAATCAGAGACAAATGCCGAAATGGGTTATATCGTGTTATTTACTTCAGACATAGTCGAAGGACACATGATAATTTAATAGCAAAAGCCTAGATCTCTGACGTCACTCCGACGCTACGGACACTGAAAGTGTGCTTTCATTGATTACGAAACAGGGATAAAGTAAGAATCCCCCCCCCCCCCCCCCTCCCACACACACACGCACTAGGAATGTTAATGTTAGGAATGTTCTAGAACAGAAGTTATGATCATAAATCTGAAGGGAGTAACCTTTGTGGGAATAGATTGCATGTATCAGCACCTTGCGTATTTCCGAAAATTCTAAATGATACGCTTGTCTAAACAAAGACAATTTTCATTTTTGCTAAAGACCTTACTGTCTAATAGACATTAAAACAAGACTGCTTATATCCAATGCAAAAAAAAGAATTGAAATTATGTTCCAGGTTTTTCAAAGCAAAAAGGACATGAAATTGCTCCAGTTCCACGAGCCTGTTTCTGTGGAGAGTCTTTCAGCCTCGTTCCTCGAGCACAGCCAACTCAAACTGATGACGTCAGAACTGTCATCGAGAGCTATAGTACACAGGTAGCATTTACTCATTTTACAGTTACATACAAACTAGAACTTAAGTGCAGTTTTGAACTCAATTACATATAAACAAATAACTGCGTCATTTGAATTAAGAACAGGAAATAGGTGAAAGTAGCGTTCCACTGCCGGATGTAGATAGGCGTGTATGATCAAGATCGTGATAGTAAAGAGGAAGAGTCAGACAGTAAACCTTACATAGACGAAATCACGATAATTATGGTTTCTGCAGTTGCGATATCAGAGCGACTGTGAAGCCTACGATTTGATCAGGTCATAGCGGGTTCGTGTTATAAACATAGTATGACTTACACACTCACATAACATGATTAATGGTTTGTTTCCATTGGTTCACGGTCGCAACGTTCGCCACGTTTGCCTAAACCGTACTGGAACGTGTAACTATTGTTTATTTTTTTGTTCGGTTCAAGTTTTATTAAGATGTGATACATTGTCTCACGGGGCCTTACCGAAGCGCCGGTAATCAAGTTCTATCAGGTTTAATGCTGGGTTTACACTATGCTCACGTTATCCTCTGTTCCAGCTCCACAGACAGAACGACTGGTGTGATGTTTTGTGTGCTGTATATATCACTAACTATCCTATGTTCCAGCTCCACAGACAGGAAGATTGGTGTGATGTTCTGTATGCTGTATATATCACTAACTATCCTCTGTTCCAGCTCCACAGGCAGGAAAACTGATGAGATGTTTTGTGTGCTGTATATATCACTAACTATCCTCTGTTCCAGCTCCACAGACAGGAAGATTGGTGTTATGTTTTGTGTGCTGTATATATCACTAACTATCCTCTGTTCCAGCTCCACAGGCAGGAAAACTGATGAGATGTTTTACGTGCTGTATATATCACTAACTATCCTCTGTTCCAGCTCCACAGACAGGAAGATTGGTGTGATGTTTTGTATGCTTTCTATATCACTAACTATCCTCTGTTCCAGCTCCACAGGCAGGAAAACTGATGAGATGTTTTGTGTGCTGTATATATCACTAACTATCCTCTGTTCCAGCTCCACAGACAGGAAGATTGGTGTTATGTTTTGTGTGCTGTATATATCACTAACTATCCTCTGTTCCAGCTCCACAGGCAGGAAAACTGATGAGATGTTTTGTGTGCTGTATATATCACTAACTATCCTCTGTTCCAGCTCCACAGACAGGAAGATTGGTGTGATGTTTTGTATGCTGTCTATGTCACTAACTATCCTCTGTTCCAGCTCCACAGACAGGAAGATTGGTGTGATGTTCTGTATGCTGTCTATATCACTAACTATCCTCTGTTCCAGCTCCACAGACAGGAAGACTGGTGTGATGTTCTGTGTGCTGAATATATCACTAACTATCCTCTGTTCCAGCTCCACAGACAGGAAGACTGGTGTGATGTTCTGTATGCTGTATATATCACTAACTATCCTCTGTTCCAGCTCCACAGACAGGAAGACTGGTGTGATGTTCTGTATGCTGTATATATCACTAACTATCCTCTGTTCCATCTCCACAGACAGGAAGATTGGTGTTTTGTTTTGTATGCTGTCTATATCACTAACTATCCTCTGTTCTAGCTCCACAGACAGGAAGATTGGTGTTATGTTTTGTGTGCTGTATATATCACTAACTATCCTCTGTTCCAGCTCCAAAGACAGGAAGATTGGTGTGATGTTCTGTATGCTGTCTATATCACTAACTATCCTCTGTTCCAGCTCCACAGACAGGAAGACTGGTGTGATGTTTTGTGTGCTGTATATATCACTAACTATCCTCTGTTCCAGCTCCACAGGCAGGAAAACTGATGAGATGTTTTGTGTGCTGTATATATCACTAACTATCCTCTGTTCCAGCTCCACAGACAGGAAGATTGGTGTGATGTTCTGTATGCTGTATATATCACTAACTATCCTCTGTTCCAGCTCCACAGGCAGGAAAACTGATGAGATGTTTTGTGTGCTGTATATATCACTAACTATCCTCTGTTCCAGCTCCACAGACAGGAAGATTGGTGTTATGTTTTGTGTGCTGTATATATCACTAAATATCCTCTGTTCCAGCTCCACAGGCAGGAAAACTGATGAGATGTTTTACGTGCTGTATATATCACTAACTATCCTCTGTTCCAGCTCCACAGACAGGAAGATTGGTGTGATGTTTTGTATGCTGTCTATATCACTAACTATCCTCTGTTCCAGCTCCACAGGCAGGAAAACTGATGAGATGTTTTGTGTGCTGTATATATCACTAACTATCCTCTGTTCCAGCTCCACAGACAGGAAGATTGGTGTTATGTTTTGTGTGCTGTATATATCACTAACTATCCTCTGTTCCAGCTCCACAGGCAGGAAAACTGATGAGATGTTTTGTGTGCTGTATATATCACTAACTATCCTCTGTTCCAGCTCCACAGACAGGAAGACTGGTGTGATGTTTTGTGTGCTGTATATATCACTAACTATCCTCTGTTCCAGCTCCACAGGCAGGAAGACTGGTGTGATGTTCTGTGTGCTGAATATATCACTAACTATCCTTTGTTGCAGCTCCACAGACAGGAAGAATGGTGTGATGTTCTGTGTGCTGTATATATCACTAAATATGCTCTGTTCAAGCTCAACAGACAGGATGACTGGTGTGATGTCCTGTGTGCTGTATATATCACCCACTATCCTCTGTTCCAGCTCCACAGACAGGAAGACTGGTGTGATGTTCTGTATGCTGTAAATATCACTTACTATCCTCTGTTCCAGCTCCACAGACAGGAAGACTGGTGTGTATTCTGTATGCTGTATATATCACTAACTATCCTCTGTTCCAGCTCCACAGACAGGAAGACTGGTGTGATGTTCTGTGTGCTGTATATATATCACTAACTACCCTCTGTTCCAGCTCCACAGACAGAAAGAATGGTGTGATGTTCTGTGTGCTGTATATATCACTAACTACCCTCTGTTCCAGCTCCACAGACAGGAAGACTGGTGTGATGTTCTGTGTGCTGTATATATCACTAACTACCCTCTGTTCCAGCTCCACAGACAGGAAGACTGGTGTGATGTTCTGTATGCTGTATATATCACTAACTAGCCTCTGTTACATCTCCACAGACAGGAAGACTGGTGTGATGTTCTGTGTGCTGAATATATCACTAACTATCCTCTGTTCCAGCTCCACAGGCAGGAAGACTAGTGTGATGTTTTGTGTGCTGTATATATCACTAACTAGCCTCTGTTCCAGCTCCACAGTCAGGAAGACTGTGTGATGTTCTGTGTGCTGTATATATCACTAACTATCCTCTGTTCCAGCTCCACAGACAGGAAGACCGGTGTGATGTTTTGTGTGCTGTATATATCACTAACTATCCTCTGTTCCAGCTCCACAGACAGGACGACTGGTGTGATGTTCTGTGTGCTGTATATATCACTAACTATCCTCTGTTCCAGCTCCACAGACAGGAAGACTGGTGTGATGTTCTGTGTGCTGTATATATCACTAACTATCCTCTGTTCCAGCTCCACAGACAGGAAGACTGGTGTGATGTTCTGTGTGCTGAATATATCACTAACTATCCTTTGTTGCAGCTCCACAGACAGGAAGAATGGTGTGATGTTCTGTGTGCTGTATATATCACTAAATATGCTCTGTTCAAGCTCAACAGACAGGATGACTGGTGTGATGTCCTGTGTGCTGTATATATCACCCACTATCCTCTGTTCCAGCTCCACAGACAGGAAGACTGGTGTGATGTTCTGTATGCTGTAAATATCACTTACTATCCTCTGTTCCAGCTCCACAGACAGGAAGACTGGTGTGTATTCTGTATGCTGTATATATCACTAACTATCCTCTGTTCCAGCTCCACAGACAGGAAGACTGGTGTGATGTTCTGTGTGCTGTATATATATCACTAACTACCCTCTGTTCCAGCTCCACAGACAGAAAGAATGGTGTGATGTTCTGTGTGCTGTATATATCACTAACTACCCTCTGTTCCAGCTCCACAGACAGGAAGACTGGTGTGATGTTCTGTGTGCTGTATATATCACTAACTACCCTCTGTTCCAGCTCCACAGACAGGAAGACTGGTGTGATGTTCTGTATGCTGTATATATCACTAACTAGCCTCTGTTACATCTCCACAGACAGGAAGACTGGTGTGATGATCTGTATGCTGAATATATCACTAACTATCCTCTGTTGCAGCTCCACAGACAGGAAGAATGGTGTGATGTTCTGTGTGCTGTATATATCACTAAATATGCTCTGTTCAAGCTCAACAGACAGGATGACTGGTGTGATGTCCTGTGTGCTGTATATATCACTCACTATCCTCTGTTCCAGCTCCACAGACAGGAAGACTGGTGGGATGTTCTGTATGCTGTAAATATCACTAACTATCCTCTGTTCCAGCTCCACAGACAGGAAGACTGGTGTGATGATCTGTATGCTGTATATATCACTAACTATCCTCTGTTGCAGCTCCACAGACAGGAAGAATGGTGTGATGTTCTGTGTGCTGTATATATCACTAAATATGCTCTGTTCAAGCTCAACAGACAGGATGACTGGTGTGATGTCCTGTGTGCTGTATATATCACTCACTATCCTCTGTTCCAGCTCCACAGACAGGAAGACTGGTGTGATGTTCTGTATGCTGTAAATATCACTAACTATCCTCTGTTCCAGCTCCACAGACAGGAAGACTGGTGTGATGATCTGTATGCTGTATATATCACTCACTATCCTCTGTTCCAGCTCCACAGACAGGAAGACTGGTGTGATGTTCTGTATGCTGTAAATATCACTAACTATCCTCTGTTCCAGCTCCACAGACAGGAAGACTGGTGTGATGATCTGTATGCTGTATATATCACTAACTATCCTCTGTTGCAGCTCCACAGACAGGAAGAATGGTGTGATGTTCTGTGTGCTGTATATATCACTAAATATGCTCTGTTCAAGCTCAACAGACAGGATGACTGGTGTGATGTCCTGTGTGCTGTATATATCACTCACTATCCTCTGTTCCAGCTCCACAGACAGGAAGACTGGTGTGATGTTCTGTATGCTGTAAATATCACTAACTATCCTCTGTTCCAGCTCCACAGACAGGAAGACTGGTGTGATGATCTGTATGCTGTATATATCACTAACTATCCTCTGTTGCAGCTCCACAGACAGGAAGAATGGTGTGATGTTCTGTGTGCTGTATATATCACTAACTACCCTCTGTTCCAGCTCCACAGACAGGAAGACTGGTGTGATGATCTGTATGCTGTATATATCACTCACTATCCTCTGTTCCAGCTCCACAGACAGGAAGACTGGTGTGATGTTCTGTATGCTGTAAATATCACTAACTATCCTCTGTTCCAGCTCCACAGACAGGAAGACTGGTGTGTATTCTGTATGCTGTATATATCACTAACTATCCTCTGTTCCAGCTCCACAGACATGAAGACTGGTGTGATGTTCTGTGTGCTGTATATATCACTAACTACCCTCTGTTCCAGCTCCACAGACAGGAAGACTGGTGTGATGATCTGTATGCTGTATATATCACTAACTATCCTCTGTTCCAGCTCCACAGACGGGAAGATTTGTGTGATGTTCTGTGTGCTGTATATATCACTAACTATCCTCTGTTCCAGCTCCACAGACAGGAAGACTGGTGTGATGTTCTGTGTGCTGTATATATCACTAACTATCCTCTGTTCCAGCTCCACAGACAGGACGACTGGTGTGATGTTCTGTGTGCTGTATATATCACTCACTATCCTCTGTTCCAGCTCCACAGACAGGAAGACTGGTATGATGTTATGTGTGCTGTATATATATCACTAACTACCCTCTGTTCCAGCTCCACAGACAGGAAGACTGGTGTGATGATCTGTATGCTGTATATATCACTAACTATCCTCTGTTCCAGCTCCACAGACAGGAAGACTGGTGTGATGTTCTGTGTGCTGTATATATCACTAACTACCCTCTGTTCCAGCTCCACAGACAGGAAGACTGGTGTGATGTTCTGTATGCTGGGGAACCTGATGTCTGAGATCCAGGAGGACGAGACAGTGGACGTCCTGCATCAAGTGAGGAGCTTCACCAGGAGCTTCCCGGACATCAAACTCACTCAGGTATAAAAGTTACCAATTATTGAAAACGAAGCATCCAACTTCAAACATTATAGCTTATATAGGGTTTATTTAGCATTAACAGTTCATACTTTGCTTACGGGAAACATACCTCATGCTGTTAACTTAATTAGTAATAAGAATTTCATAAACTCTAGTATGCAGTTTTCATCTCTTTGCTCCAGGACGACGTAAAGCAGTTGTTTGACTTTGTACGATGTGCCCATCTGAAAGCAAGCACCTACGCCAACATGTGAATCTCGAACAACCGTGTGAAACTCGAACAACTAATGAATCTCGATAGTGCCACATGATAGTGCTTTGATGTTTTTCATCTGTACTGATATAACTGCACAATTGATAAATACAAACATATAGGTGTAGAGCTTTATTGTGTCTGGGTAAATGTAAATACTATAAATTCCTCTGTAATCATGCTGCACACATTGACTTATTCAATTTTAACGTATATTACTTTATGTATATTTTTTGTTAATGATGTTGTTAAAATATATGATTCATGTATACCAGTTGACGATGTTTGTCAAAGTAGGAAAGGCTTTAACAAGTTCTTAATTATTCAATAAATAGATAATATAATCTAAATGGCCGATCGAAGGTAGTTCAAGTGATCTGAGTGATATTGAGATACCGAAACAGTAGAGTTTTCTTTGTGCTACCACGATGGAATTGTCAACCATCTAGCTGTTTGAACTCTCAAAATCTCATATAATTTCACAAAATTGTTGCTTTATACGTTGCACTATTTGCGCCCATTACGAATAACCGTTTTCTCTGGATAACACGTATCGGGTCCTGTAATGATATGTTTTACCCTCTACATATATATTGTATAAATTTAAATAATACATGGTAAATGTCAGATAACAATATTAAAAAAACATGCTACAGCGCATGTACATGTAAAGGCACTGTTGTACACGTTTTGGCTTTACATGTTTCAATTTGCCATTTGTAATAAAAGTGTATGCAGTTCATCATTATTTATGATAGCCCAATACACGACCCGAGTATCTTATAAAAAGGTGACAGGTATAAAACGCGAACTGCTGGCGACATTTTTAATGTGAAAACCTTTTAGTAATTCGAGGATGAGAAATGGATCCGCGTAGCTTAACAGAACCATACCTATTCGTTTACGAACTTTACTTAATAATTAAGAAGGATTAGTTATTTTATTTGGTAACATTTCCTATCCATTTTCTGAGATTAGAAAACGTGCTACAGCGCCTTTAAGTCAAGAAACAAGTAACATGTAAACTGGTACCACGAACAAGAGACTGATAGACATTTTGTAGAGATCAATCTCAGGAACTAAAAGACATATAAGGCTAACAAGTGAGTACGTATTCTGTGGATGATTTACATATAGAAACCATAGTTTGAGTGATCCTCGGACGTCTAATGCCACACCCGAGCATTTATTTACAGTTTCTCCTCGAAAAGAAACGAACAAACTGTTTACAAAAGAAAACTATAACTTCTTGTCAATCTATTCAGACTCATGTCCTTAATAAGACCTCAGAGACCTCAGCGAAATTTTTTTTCTCAAAACTAAATGTCCTTGATGGTTTTAAATGGTTGTCCAACCTGTAAACATGCATGACTTGATTATTTAAAGGTAGTACACGTCAAAACAGTTGTGAAACAACTTGTTTGTAAATGGAAATTTGCCAGTTGATAACAGCTTAGACATATGGAGTTACAGTCCAACTTAGTTTATATTAACTAACCTCTTTATAATGTATTCTATGAAATGTTATTGATGTTAGATAATGTTGTTCATCATATGTAGAGCCATGTATTCAGATGGATTTACTGTAGATCAGGTGATTAATCAACACTCGTTCATGTGCATGCCAGTTTTTCTTCTATTAGCGGTATATGTCTATATATGTTTAAAAGTTTGCTCATAAGAGTGTATGTTCGAAATTGCGGTAATGGGATCATATACATCACAGAGATAAAGTGCGTTTAGTGTCAACATGTATTTTCATTTTAAATATTTGAAGCTTTCTTATTTTGATAACAGTTTTTTTTAAGTTTTCAATAAACTATCAAATGTTTTACATGTTTCAAGTCTTTTATATTCTTGAATATTTAGAAAACTGGGTGTCTCCTCAATGTAGACAGAAAGATTGGACAATTTTGGTTGAACAAAATAATTGCTCTACCAACAAAGCAACAACAAAGCGGATACCCGATTTAAGCTCACATCAAACCTTAGATGTTCACGTAATTTATAACAGTAATGTAGCGGCATATCACCAATTAAATAAATATATTCCGTTTGTATCTAGACGATATAGAAGCTTAACTAACTTCACTTTTAAACGCTTTATCTGATTTTCTCTAGAATAAGTGCCTACTAGATTAATCCACAGAAAAGTAGTTTCATTTGCAAATGTCAGCTATGTCCAGTAAATCGAGAACATTATTTGCTAACTTTTGACCCCAGAGGGATTTTACATGTGAGAATTATTTTTGATTTCACACATTTTCTGTTTATATGGAAAATTGTATGTAAGGTATGTTCACGCACCTTGTATTATATACTGTAACCAGGTACACGTGTGCACTGTATCTGTCTGTAAAAATCTCCTTAACAACACAGATGTTCCGGGTAACCATCACTCATGTAAACTTACAGCTACTTCACAGATCAAGAGGATACAACACTCAGTTGTTCACTTAGTAGCTAGTAGTAGAGGACACATGTTCACTAAATTATTAAGCACGCAGAAACATAAAATGGCTACATCCGTTTTGTAGAACGTATGGTAAAAAATGCCCTTCCTGTTACGAGCAGATTTGAGTCTTTGTATCCCTTATTCATTTTACATGACTCCGTAACTTCATACCGTGAGAATGTAATGGATTTCGAACTAACTGAACTCCATCGTAATGTATTTTGTTGAGAAATACCCGTGCTTGTGAACCGTTAAGTAATGGCAACCACCCCTGCGGAACATCATTCAATGAAGTGCAGTTTTTGTCGCGGTTATACAAAATAAAAAAGGCAAACTCATGAGTACATATATATAACAGAGTATGTATACCCCGTATTCGCCGTAATAGAAGCCCTGGGCGTTTAAAAAATTGGAAAAAGGGGGCGTTTATTAAAATGACTTTAACAAATCGTAAAAAGGGGGCGTTTATTAAAAAAATGTCTGTTGATGTCCAAAAGAAAAAGAAACATCGATTTTATTTCAGAAGTTTAAAGAGCCATCACGGATGTTAGTGTTTCAAATTTTTGGAAAATATACTTATAACGTCATTCGCCAGAGAATTTTTTTATCTACAACATGGCATATGTTAAATAAGTTTCATATCACAACAATTATTTCAATTTGGTTTCAAAGAGAAGTATCACTTCGACTAGCGCGCGCTACGGGTATCTGACGTATATAAACAGAGTCCCCTTTTTTGCGTAATACGTACTACACAAACAGCAAGCGCTTCCGAAGCGTGAAGGCTCGTCTCTAGCGCAAAGTCGCCATAACAACCCATGTGCTGCACGTGCTTCACGCGTCGCTCTTGCAAAGTACCCTTGTCACACATTACTGAATGTGACGATTGCTTTACAAACTATGTTTCTAAATGTCCTGAGAATATACAAATTATTTCCTGTTTAATGTTCTTTTTCTTCAGATAAGACCAGCAAATTATGACAAATTTTTACTCTCATTAATTATAAAATTCAAGCAAAATACCTAGTTGGGTAAAACAATTATTCCAATATCTGTAGCAAATACATAATTAAATGAAATGGTAAATAAATAACCATCAGAAAATTATATATTTCGATTTCTTTCATTGCTCATATTTTGTTTTATTCTTTCGTGTCTTTGTTTACTGTGTGTGAGCTAGACCATAATGCTTTGCGCTTGAAAATAATAGACTGGATCTATATTTAGACTGGAAAACACCTTTACTAATTAATGCAATTTCTCGGCTTATTTTAAGTTGGAAAAATTAGGGAAAAATTAAGTGTATTTATTTCACGGAGATAGATTTTTGGAGAAATTTTGATATTTTCATCAACATCCGTGATGGCTCTTTAATCAAAATAAGTGTATATCAAATAAATGTAAAGAAGGGTTAAATGTCGCAGTTTATTATTTGTATCAAATTTCAACAAGAACTGATACACAATTTGCAATGGCAATTGAAGCTAATTAAAACTCACGAAGATACATTGAGTAATTGAATCCGCCATCTTGTCGCGTCATTACTCTTATCCAATGAAACTTTAGTTTGCTAGGAATCTAAATATAACCACCAATGAACGGCAGCATAACCACAATCAGCTGATAAGCACATGGTGCAGAACGATTATGTAAACACTATTTCCGGGTCATGATATTGTTTATATCACATTGACAACTACACGTGAACAAAATAACGTTCATGACAAATTCGCGGTCAGTGTGCTAGTGTCATCTGCACTTGTGGGAAATCTTCCAAGAGAGTTGAGCAAGACATTTTCATGTTTCTTACAACATGGCGGTTGCATAAAATGTGAAGTGACTGATCGTTACAGACATTCGACAGTCGCCGGGGGACTGGAAATACAATGTACCTTACACTTTACTGGACATAAGAGGTTGATAGCAAGATTGAAAACTCTTCTTCAATGAAACATCAGTAAGATTAGTCGATACAAAAGAGGGGAGTTTATTAGGGGTCATTTAGTTTAGGGGCGTTTATTAGGAGAGGGCGTTTATTAAGATGAAAACGGTATGTAACATTGATAACGTTTACATAATTGTGTATTAAATAAAAGTGTTTCAGTTCAGTGAAGCATATGATTACATTGGAGAAAATTGTAATACTGCTACTAAATCAAGCAGCTAATTTATATTCATTGTCAGATCCGATTGAAACACATATTAGTCTTGGTCATAAAATAGATGAAAATGCGACATGAACATGAATGTGATACGTTATTTCAAGACTCGAAGAGCTGCCGTGAAATGGAAGTCATTATGTCCAAGTGATGACGAGGAGTTAATGCCATGACTCATAACAAAACTACACACATGCACTATATTAGAAACACATATCCAGAGTGCTTATTTGAAGTAAGTATATATAATGTTACACCTTCTACAATTCTTGTTCCCAGGACATATCCTAAATGAGAAACTGTTCTAAGTAAAACAATAATATACGTCTATACTTTCCATGTGGACAATATTGTTATTGGTACCATCTATACACATTTCTGAAACTGATTAGTGAGAATCATTATTATGATCTCGAGTTTGTATTTGTCGATAACTTTTGGCGACACATTGCAACTGACAATGAGAACAGATGATGTAGTACGTTGTTGTATTGTTGTTAAAACATATTTTCAGTGTGCTCTCTCAGATAGCATTATACAAATATGTGTCATAGTATTTAGAATGCAATTAAAGAAGTCTGTGTACTGTTTTATAAAAAATAAATCCACAATATTAACAGTAATGACTTTGACAGAAATGACCTAAATCTTCTTGGTTCACAGTTAAGTTTAGCATATTTACAAATAATTAAGTGGAGAGACATGCTTACATTGCTCGCGCGTATCCATGTGCGATTTATATATGTTGATCATTACTAGTGACTGTTGAATGATAAATTATGAAATTCCATAAGTACAACTGTACGTCTAAGTAAATGCAAAAAGAGTAGAGACCGGGATAGGCGAGGAGGGGCTAGTGGGCTAGCGGTGATGACTAGTTTCGTTCTATGTTGGACTCATCAGATAAACTTAGCTAGCAAAGAGTGTACGTCTAAGTAAGTTTCTCCTCCGAAAATAGTGATAATCATTTTGACCACAGCACTAATATTTATGCCATTATGACGTCACGGCAGCACGCGTTGTTATTACACAATGTGTCATGACATTGTAGATTTATTAAACTGCGATATTTTCAACGGGCGAGTAATAATGGAGTATATTGTTTAGACGATCTATGTTATACCTGTTTGCTAATGTCAGCTCTGTCCAATAGGATGTCAAATCAGTCACTCACTAAACATATATTTAAGAATGAAAATCTCCCAATTTCCAATTTAATAGCCATTAACATGGGACACTAACAAGGACACTAACACGGGTTATAACTTCAAAGAGAAGAATTTGAAAAGTGTCACATCATACACCTGTTTTCCCAATATTTAGATTATAAGTTATATTTAGATATTTAAATCTGCATTGTAAGGATGGACGTTGTCATGTTTAAATGCGAAATATAGTTGACAGAGAGAATGAAAAAGATGTGTCAGTGTTTTAGAATAGTTGACAATGATTTGAAGTTTGTCTTTGCGTGAGAGTGAGAGGTCAATGAACAAACACTATACAGAAATGATAACATAACGTGGCGAACAACTATCATCAAACATATTCATACTGACATTAAGATCACTTCATTTCAGTAAGAACGGTTTGCTACAGTGCCTTTAGCATACATAGGCTCACATTTATTACTTATTCCAAAGTCAAATATCATTCCCTTGGTCACTTTAGTATTCAGATGAGGGTAGCTGTCTTCAAATATTTCCACAAAGTTGTCTGTACGGTTATCACAACCAAAGCCAGTTAACAGAAACACAAGATCAGCGCATTCTACAAATTAAACGTTGAACAGTGTTCAAGCACACAGTCGCATATGATAAGTCAAACAGGGACGACATCAGAGTCACCAGGTTCCTCTTCACGAGGGTTGAGTCATCCACTAAACCTCATTGTCACAGCTCCGGATGCAGTTTCAAGTATTAAAGAAACATTTTGTCAGTTCGGAAGCGGCGCAGTGTGACACAGCTGCGGTATATTCGTCCTCTGTCAGGAACTACGTCCTTGTCGTGAAGTGGAGTTTGAAATCAAATACGAGATAGCCGCCTCGTCCAACCTGAGTGGTGGTGTTTGTATATATGTATACTCTCGGCTACCGACACTGGTCTACTGTATTTCGCTTCCTGGTTGATATGTAGCTACAACATGGAGACGGTGTGGATTGTACTCTTACAACTCGTCCTTCTACATACAGTAGCAGTAACAGGTGGGTTTGATGATGAATATATAGGTAAAATCATACAGATACATGTTAAGTATTGGTTGTATATTTTTAATGAAACTGCTCTCTTTAGCCATATTCAGGTGTTCGTCAGGTTTTTAGATTTTGTTAGCTGGCAAAAAAGGAATACATATAGAGAATCTCACCCAAGTGTCTTCTGATATCAAATATATCAACACGAGTTGATTAAAGTTACAAAGGCTTGCCGAGGATAATTTTACTTTAATCAACGAGTTTTGATATATTTGATATCAGAAGACACGAGGGTGAGATTGTATTTATCATTCAAATCATCCTTCAACAATTATTAGCCAGAGAATAACATAGCTGAAACACAAAACTGCCATTTTGCTTCTTCAGCAGTGATCTCAGTGAGGTCATAGCATTGTGACGTCATAAGCATTATGACATCATATCATTGTAACGTCATCACCATTGTGACGTCATAGCATTGTCAGCAGTGTTCTCAGTGATGCACACGCTTTGTGATGTCATTAACTGATGATGTAATAGGATTATGACGATTTGATTGTAGCGATATCTACAATGTAGATATCGCTTGTAGATATATCGCTTGACTTCACACAAGCGATATCTACTGTAGGAGCCAGTTTTGGATGATAAATTCGGCTATTGATGAAATGACTAATCTAGGGTTGCTGTTATTCTTCACTTCTCTATCTCCAATGTCCTCCATAACCATCCTTTGAATTGAGTGAAATTTGATTGATTAAATGTACGCCATTGCTAAAACAATATTGATAACGTTTATATTGTACATTAGCCGAGTGGTTCATCACGATATTGTTTTGACTGAATGAAACTATTTCAGCTTAATGATTTGTATTGGAGCGGCATTTTCAATGGTCTCAGTTTTGCCCATCCATTTCAATGAATAAAATATAAATGAGCTGAAAACACTAGTGTAGCAGTCCAATAGTTTACTAACGTTCACATATGTATACATGTATAGATAAACACTGTGTATTTATATTAACCATTAAACTTAATAAGGGTTAGCCATTGAAAAGAGATACAAAGTCAGAAATTATGATATTTTAATTGTTAGATGCATTAAAGATCCCGTGAAATGCAATATTCACAAGAATACCTCTACGTACATTGTATATCGGAATCAATTGTGGATAAAATCGAGACAATGTACTCTTGCAATTGATTATTATTACGATTTTAATTTACCCATTTTAACAATGCCGCAATTACAGCTGTCAAACGTTTTTTTGAAAAGAATCATTGAGGCGTAACTGATTAACCACAGTCGACGGGTCGTCCATGAACCGGTCTGTGGAGCCTCATTAATTAATTACTTAATGATTATTATCACTGCAGCTAGATGAATTTATGAGGTGTGTTAAATCGCCAAAAACACATGTTTTTTCAATAACTATGTAATTGTCATCTGCGGAATTACTTAGTTGGATATCTAAACATTCGATATATGGAAAATTTAAGTTGAGTGAGTGAGAATCTTTAATTGAAGATTTGTTAGTGAAAATAACAATCAAAATGTTGCGAAATTACGTTGAATTATGACTATTGCCGATAACGAGATTACTCCAGTGACGTCACAGGAGTCATTTTTTCTGGGACCACACTCCCGCAGGCTTTCATTCTGGTCGCCTGGGCTAAATTAGGCGGTTTTTTAAAAAGCCGTATATAAGTAATTGATGGACCGATTTTAGAAATTTAAAATCGAGCAACTTGACATCCCATGTTAATGAATCCAATGTCATTACATCTATCCTTTAGATCAGCCATTTCTTCTAATTTGAATAGTGTGGTTACATTGAAAATTTTGGAATAAATTAACTGTTTACATACACGTAATCTCTCAAGCATTCTTCTCTTTATTCCAGCGTCCATTGTTAACGCAGCCCTGGATAACCCTGCCTCAATGAGCTCCAGCAAGTCAGGTTACAATGCTAGTTCAGCTGTGGACGGGAACACTGACACTGGAGGATCCACTCCACGATATATCATAGACACAGGTGAGGGGTATGACTTGGCCTGGTGGAAGGTGGATCTACAAAGAGAAGTACAGAACGCTACAGTGAGGATCTACTTCAGGACAGACTGTGAGTTGGACTATTCTTAATAATTTATTCGAGGATGCATCCATTCAGTCAATATTATGTTTTGTGATTGAGGGATCTCACGGGTTCACTAACCTATCTTAGGAGTAAATATCTCTCCCTGTAATTGACATCCAGACAGAATACCTAGACGACTTTCGATTGAACTTCGGTGAAATAAAGTGTCTATTTTAACCATAGAAAAGGTCGGTGTTATCTATTCTTCATTCTTTATTAATAGACTTCATTACTGACCATTTTGTCTGACATTTCGAAACTACCGGTAAAGGGAGTTACAGATTTCGGTGGAATTTTGAAACTGGCAACGCACGTTTTGGGCTTATTTAAATCATCTTCATTTGTATACACAAATAGTTTTAGTAATCAGAAGTTGCATCCTTAAATATTAAACAGTAATGTCAAGGAACACATAATGTACATGAATATATATACTGTCGAGATGGACGGTATTTACTTGTAGAATAACATGGAAGGCGACGACTTGAAAGGAAAACATGAACTGTCATTAAACTTTTTTTTTATCATCATGTGCAAGGGTTGCAATGAATTGTGTAACGTAGAAATACGTTTAAGTGAAAGAATGAATCTAAATCAATTGCAAATCAACCGACCCGAAAGTAGAACTATTTCTTTAAGTAGTCACTTGGAAAACTGTTCTGATGGAAGATGTTAAGTGTTTTCTTTACTTATAATTAAATACGATAATCTGCCTCTGCTGGAACTGATGGAAAGTGAATTCATTAAACAGTTTAAGTCTTTGTGTTAATCCGGTAACATAACACCAAAACATGTTTTTCCATGAAAAAGGTATTTGAGCTACGGAAGCGTATAAGTGTCACGGTGAAAAAAAAATCTGTCAAAATATCTCCTACGTAGGACTTAGTATCTCCTACGTATGACTTAGTATCTCCTACGTAGGACTTAGTATCTCCTACGTAGTTGATAGTATCTCCTACGTAGGACTTAGTATCTCCTACGTAGGAGATAGCATGATAAAGCACTGATCAATTCGTTTCATACTTATCCACGAGTTGTGGAGACACCTAAGCATCTTGCGTTTGTCTTTTTCATAAAAAACATAATTATGTCAGTCTAATTAAATCATGAATTTCGAAATTCCGTCTTGATTTTCAAAATAAAGTATTGGTTAGTGATAGTTTGCGAATATACTGTTACAGTTAGTTTCAAATAATTATAATTATTTGCACACTATTTTTTTCTCAGATTTGCCATTTATTATTAAAGATTATACAATATTGTGTTACGTTAGAGGGTAAAACATCCTATTACACGACCCGACATGCCGCATGTATAGAAAACGGTTATCCGTATTGGTAGAAAATGGGGCGACGTATAAAGGGAGCATTTTATGGAACTCTTCAGTGTGCAAGATAGATTTGTAGGTGTCATGCGATTTTGAGAGTTCAGACAGATTGTTGACCATTCCGTCATTGTGTTATTAAAAACTACATTATTGGGTGATTAGTTCTCGCAACGTCAGTCAGATAACGTGTACCACATTCGAGCGGCCATTTTCATGTGAACACTTTAAAATGGCCGCTCGAAGGGAAGTGGACTCGAGTGGCTTAACAAAACCATTACATCCGTTTTAGAACTCTTTTTATTGATTCATGAGTGTTATTTAGCCATTGGTAACACTTATTAACCTTTTTTTCGAGAACACTTTATTTCAATTCATTAGGAATAGCGTGCTCCAACGCCTTTAAAGGGTTAGGGTTTGGAGACCACTGACAACATAAAACTTTGTTAGGCATTGAAAGGGGTCCTGGTATAGGATTGAACATATGACAAACGTTATATTTTTTGATTAAATGAGGCACATTCTTACCTATTTGTTATGTTTATTTGTCTTGTGTACTTGGTCTCAGATTGTTTTACAAAAGGTTTGCTTTGAAATCGAATGAGCATATATTTCAGACCTGAAAAAGGAGTAAGCACATAAACTCACGTGTAAAATAAACGTCCCCACATTTTGAAAACAGAAAAAAATGAAATATTGATGTCGGAGAAAGTAGATTTTCAATGTATTTGGTAGCCACGTGTTTTGTATAGAAGTATTCACAATTTCATACATCAGAGTATGCTTTATTTTAAAGATGTTTTGGCCCATATTTGGTATTTAAGTTTAAAACATTGAAAAAGTAGAAATTTAATTAATTAAAGATATCCTCGACATAAATAACCTTCTTTGATTTAAATTTGTTGACGCGTCATTACTGTAGGACGTCACAAAACAAGCCCAAACTGGCTTTTTGAGGCTTCTATCTCGTCTAGTTAAGGAGATTCCAAAACGACCATTTCTTAAAACTTGTGTTTCTCAGAGTTATGAATAGATACTTTCTTGAAAATTCATAGTTAGTATTGTTTGGTTCTGAAGATATGATGTAACGCTGTGCCCGTCGATTGAAATATCTTGTATTTTGTATGGGGACGTTTCTTTTAAACGTGAGTTTACTACGAGTCGAATCGCCATTTCTGTTCACATTTACGAAGTTCTTATTTTGAAGTCTTACTTCATTTCACTTCATTAAAAATTTTATTCGAATTATATGTAATTAAATGAGTCAAAGTCAAATAAGAACAACCTCATTTATTCAAAATTAACTGCCCTATTTCACTTCAAACCTATACAAAATACCATTCAAATAAGTTATATGTAAATAGATGTATACACTTCATTTCAGCAGTAGTTCTACTGTCGTTCTAATGACGACTTGCTATAGATGACAATGAGAACACTTAACAACTGAGGTAGATTTTAAAATTCGTCACTTCAGATGGTTAATTTACTCATATGGTAAATATACTTGTCAAAATAGGTTAGGTATATTGGACGTTTATTATTGATATGTAATCAGTGTGTAAATGTGCAAATAATTAAATACAAACAAATTCATAATTTACATTTATCGGTAACTATTCTTCTCCAGTACATTCATAACATTCAAGAGTACAGAAATTCCTTAACGGTAATTAATTATGGAAGCTGAGATCCTTTATTGTTGAGTAATGTTTTGAGTGACGTCGTGTAACAAATGTCCAACACCAGGTTCAAAGCGTAATTAGGTCGCTGGTAATGACCGTGGATTTTCATTTCACGGAAATATTGACTGTACTTGAATTATTGAAGGAGCAATCATATCGCAATCAATGTACAGATCTACCGTGAACTTTTGAATTAATATCAGTTTATTTAATATAATCGTTCAGTGCAAAACTATACTGGATTGCATAACACATGATGACTCAATCAACTCTACTTCTATAGATACCAATATATACAATAGTCTAGCACGTTTTTCTTAATGAACACACTGATCTCACGAAAAGGTAAATAAGTCTTACCAGTGGCTAAATAATACTCCCGATTCAATAAAAATAGTTCTACAACGAATGTACATTTTTCGGTTAAGCCATGCGAGTCCATTTCCCTTCGAGTGGCCATCGGCTGGAGCGATACCTAAACACTCAAAGTAGAGTTTTAAATATGGGACCATGATAGAATAGTCAATTATCTTGTTGTCCGAACTCTCAAATGACCTACAAATCTACCTCTCAAACTGAAGAGTTCCACACCACTGTCGCTTTATACGTCGCACCATTTTATTTCAATAGGGATAACCTTTTTCTATGGATGCAGGCTTATCGGATCGTGTAACGCGATGTCTTACCCTCTAACAGAACAATATATTGTTTAAACTTTAAAGTATATGGCAAATTTTAGAAAACAAAATACAGCTACAGCGTCTTTAAAGCTTTTCAACGGTCATATATACTATCATATACTTATTTATTACTTACTTGTTTATGGACATTCTAGAAAGTGGGGTGATGAAGAAGGAGATACTATCTCCTACGTTGGAGATACTATCTCCTACGTAGGAGATACTAAGTCCTACGTAGGATATAGTATCTCCTACGTAGGAGATAGTATCAACACTTTTTGTTTCATCGTGACACTAATACGCTTCCGTATTGAGCCATACCGATATCTATAAAATACACTCAACCGCAAAAGAAACGTCACCATACAAAATGCAAGATAAGTCAATCCTTTAGTGATAAACACGGGTGAAACAAAGATGCGCCATGTCCTCAGAAGGCAACTAAATTGAACTTGAAATTGTAAAACTTTATCCGTTCATATTTCTGAGAAACACAAGTACACGTTTTAAGAATTATCAAAATGCGTTTTCGAATTTCGAAAACACATTTCTTACTAAAATGCAAAACGCTCTGACCAAAAAGCATTTTGAAAAATTTATTTCAGCAGCTCAAGCGTATTTGAACTGACATTAAAATAAAAGCATCCTGCTCTGACCAGGGACTCTATGTAGAGAGTATAATTAGAGAGTACCTGCTCTGACCAGGGACTCTATATAGAGAGTCTAATTAGAGGGTACCTGCTCTGACCAGGGACTCTATATAGAGAGTCTAATTAGAGAGTACCTGCTCTGACCAGGGACTCTATATAGAGAGTCTAATTAGAGAGTACCTGCTCTGACCAGGGACTCTATATAGAGAGTCTAATTAGAGGGTACCTGCTCTGACCAGGGACTCTATATAGAGAGTCTAATTAAAAAGTACCTGCTATGACCAGGGACTCTATATAGAGAGTCTAATTAGAGGGTACCTGCTCTGACCAGGGACTCTATATAGAGAGTCTAATTAGAGAGTACCTGCTCTGACCAGGGACTCTATATAGAGAGTCTAATTAGAGAGTACCTGCTCTGACCAGGGACTCTATATAGAGAGTCTAATTAGAGGGTACCTGCTCTGACCAGGGACTCTATATAGAGAGTCTAATTAAAAAGTACCTGCTATGACCAGGGACTCTATATAGAGAGTCTAATTAGAGGGTATCTGCTCTGACCAGGGACTCTATATAGAGAGTCTAATTAGAGGGTACCTGCTCTGACCAGGGACTCTATATAGAGAGTCTAATTAGAGGGTACCTGCTCTGACCAGGGACTATATATAGAGAGTCTAATTAGAGAGTACCTGCTCTGACCAGGGACTCTATATAGAGAGTCTAATTAGAGAGTACCTGCTCTGACCAGGGACTCTATATAGAGAGTCTAATTAGAGGGTACCTGCTCTGACCGGGGACTCTATATAGAGAGTTTAATTAGAGGGTACATGCTCTGACCAGGGACTCTATATAGAGAGTCTAATTAGAGGGTACATGCTCTGACCAGGGACTCTATATAGAGAGTCTAATTAGAGGGTACCTGCTCTGACCAGGGACTCTATAGAGAGTCTAATTATAGGGTACCTGCTCTGACCAGGGACTCTATATAGAGTCTAATTATAGGGTACCTGCTCTGATCAGTGACTCTATATAGAGAGTCTAATTAGAGGGTACCTGCTCTGACCAGGGACTCTATATAGAGTCTAATTATAGGGTACCTGCTCTGACCAGGGACTCTATATAGAGAGTCTAATTAGAGGGTACCTGCTCTGACCAGTGACTCTATATAGAGAGTCTAATTAGAGAGTACCTGCTCTGACCAGGGACTCTTTATAGAGAGTCTAATTAGAGAGTACCTGCTCTGACCAGGGAGTCTATAGAGAGTCTAATTAGAGAGTACCTGCTCTGACCAGGGACTCTATATAGAGAGTCTAATTAGAGAGTACCTGCTCTGACCAGGGACTCTATATAGAGAGTCTAATTAGAGAGTACCTGCTCTGACCAGGGACTCTATATAGAGAGTCTAATTAGAGGGTACCTGCTCTGACCAGGGACTCTATATAGAGAGTCTAATTAAAAAGTACCTGCTATGACCAGGGACTCTATATAGAGAGTCTAATTAGAGGGTATCTGCTCTGACCAGGGACTCTATATAGAGAGTCTAATTAGAGGGTACCTGCTCTGACCAGGGACTCTATATAGAGAGTCTAATTAGAGGGTACCTGCTCTGACCAGGGACTCTATATAGAGAGTCTAATTAGAGAGTACCTGCTCTGACCAGGGACTCTATATAGAGAGTCTAATTAGAGAGTACCTGCTCTGACCAGGGACTCTATATAGAGAGTCTAATTAGAGGGTACCTGCTCTGACCGGGGACTCTATATAGAGAGTTTAATTAGAGGGTACCTGCTCTGACCAGGGACTCTATATAGAGAGTCTAATTAGAGGGTACCTGCTCTGACCAGGGACTCTATAGAGAGTCTAATTATAGGGTACCTGCTCTGACCAGGGACTCTATATAGAGTCTAATTATAGGGTACCTGCTCTGATCAGTGACTCTATATAGAGAGTCTAATTAGAGGGTACCTGCTCTGACCAGGGACTCTATATAGAGTCTAATTATAGGGTACCTGCTCTGACCAGGGACTCTATATAGAGAGTCTAATTAGAGGGTACCTGCTCTGACCAGTGACTCTATATAGAGAGTCTAATTAGAGAGTACCTGCTCTGACCAGGGACTCTTTATAGAGAGTCTAATTAGAGAGTACCTGCTCTGACCAGGGAGTCTATAGAGAGTCTAATTAGAGAGTACCTGCTCTGACCAGGGACTCTAAATAGAGAGTCTAATTAGAGGGTACCTGCTCTGACCAGGGACTCTATATAGAGAGTCTAATTAGAGGGTACATGCTCTGACCAGGGACTCTATATAGAGAGTCTAATTAGAGAGTACCTGCTCTGACCAGGGACTCTATATAGAGAGTTTAATTAGAGAGTACCTGCTCTGACCAGGGACTCTATATAGAGAGTCTAATTAGAGGGTACCTGCTCTGACCAGGGACTATATATAGAGAGTCTAATTAGAGAGTACCTGCTCTGACCAGGGACTCTATATAGAGAGTCTAATTAGAGAGTACATGCTCTGACCAGGGACTCTATATAGAGTCTAATTATAGGGTACCTGCTCTGACCAGGGACTCTATATAGAGTCTAATTATAGGGTACCTGCTCTGATCAGTGACTCTATATAGAGAGTCTAATTAGAGGGTACCTGCTCTGACCAGGGACTCTATATAGAGTCTAATTATAGGGTACCTGCTCTGACCAGGGACTCTATATAGAGAGTCTAATTAGAGGGTACCTGCTCTGACCAGTGACTCTATATAGAGAGTCTAATTAGAGAGTACCTGCTCTGACCAGGGACTCTTTATAGAGAGTCTAATTAGAGAGTACCTGCTCTGACCAGGGAGTATATAGAGAGTCTAATTAGAGAGTACCTGCTCTGACCAGGGACTCTATATAGAGAGTCTAATTAGAGGGTACCTGCTCTGACCAGGGACTCTATATAGAGAGTCTAATTAGAGGGTACGTGCTCTGACCAGGGACTCTATATAGAGAGTCTAATTAGAGAGTACCTGCTCTGACCAGGGACTCTATATAGAGAGTCTAATTAGAGAGTACCTGCTCTGACCAGGGACTCTATATAGAGAGTCTAATTAGAGGGAACCTGCTCTGACCAGGGACTATATATAGAGAGTCTAATTAGAGAGTACCTGCTCTGACCAGGGACTCTATATAGAGAGTCTAATTAGAGAGTACATGCTCTGACCAGGGACTCTATATAGAGTCTAATTAGAGGGTACCTGCTCTGACCAGGGACTCTATATAGAGAGTCTAATTAGAGGGTACCTGCTCTGACCAGGGACTCTATATAGAGAGTCTAATTAGAGGGTACCTGCTCTGACCAGGGACTCTATATAGAGAGTCTAATTAGAGGGTACCTGCTCTGACCAGGGACTCTATATAGAGAGTCTAATTAGAGAGTACCTGCTCTGACCAGGGACTCTATATAGAGAGTCTAATTAGAGGGTACCTGCTCTGACCGGGGACTCTATATAGAGAGTTTAATTAGAGGGTACCTGCTCTGACCAGGGACTCTATATAGAGAGTCTAATTAGAGGGTACCTGCTCTGACCAGGGACTCTATATAGAGTCTAATTATAGGGTACCTGCTCTGACCAGGGACTCTATATAGAGTCTAATTATAGGGTACCTGCTCTGACCAGTGACTCTATATAGAGAGTCTAATTAGAGGGTACCTGCTCTGACCAGGGACTCTATATAGAGTCTAATTATAGGGTACCTGCTCTGACCAGGGACTCTACATAGAGAGTCTAATTAGAGGGTACCTGCTCTGACCAGTGACTCTATATAGAGAGTCTAATTAGAGAGTACCTGCTCTGACCAGGGACTCTTTATAGAGAGTCTAATTAGAGAGTACCTGCTCTGACCAGGGACTCTATAGAGAGTCTAATTAGAGAGTATCTGCTCTGACCAGGGACTCTATATAGAGAGTCTAATTAGAGGGTACCTGCTCTGACCAGGGACTCTATATAGAGAGTCTAATTAGAGAGTACCTGCTCTGACCAGGGACTCTATATACAGAGTCTAATTAGAGGGTACCTGCTCTGACCAGGGACTCTATATAGAGAGTCTAATTAGAGAGTACCTGCTCTGACCAGGGACTCTATATAGAGAGTCTAATTAGAGAGTACCTGCTCTGACCAGGGACTCTATATAGAGAGTCTAATTAGAGGGTACCTGCTCTGACCAGGGACTCTATATAGAGAGTCTAATTAAAAAGTACCTGCTATGACCAGGGACTCTATATAGAGAGTCTAATTAGAGGGTATCTGCTCTGACCAGGGACTCTATATAGAGAGTCTAATTATAGGGTACCTGCTCTGACCAGGGACTCTATATAGAGTCTAATTATAGGGTACCTGCTCTGATCAGTGACTCTATATAGAGAGTCTAATTAGAGGGTACCTGCTCTGACCAGGGACTCTATATAGAGTCTAATTATAGGGTACCTGCTCTGACCAGGGACTCTATATAGAGAGTCTAATTAGAGGGTACCTGCTCTGACCAGTGACTCTATATAGAGAGTCTAATTAGAGAGTACCTGCTCTGACCAGGGACTCTTTATAGAGAGTCTAATTAGAGTGTACCTGCTCTGACCAGGGAGTCTATAGAGAGTCTAATTAGAGAGTACCTGCTCTGACCAGGGACTCTAAATAGAGAGTCTAATTAGAGGGTACCTGCTCTGACCAGGGACTCTATATAGAGAGTCTAATTAGAGGGTACATGCTCTGACCAGGGACTCTATATAGAGAGTCTAATTAGAGAGTACCTGCTCTGACCAGGGACTCTATATAGATAGTTTAATTAGAGAGTACCTGCTCTGACCAGGGACTCTATATAGAGAGTCTAATTAGAGGGTACCTGCTCTGACCAGGGACTCTATATAGAGAGTCTAATTAGAGAGTACCTGCTCTGACCAGGGACTCTATATAGAGAGTCTAATTAGAGAGTACCTGCTCTGACCAGGGACTCTATATAGAGAGTCTAATTAGAGGGTACCTGCTCTGACCAGGGACTCTATATAGAGAGTCTAATTAAAAAGTACCTGCTATGACCAGGGACTCTATATAGAGAGTCTAATTAGAGGGTATCTGCTCTGACCAGGGACTCTATATAGAGAGTCTAATTATAGGGTACCTGCTCTGACCAGGGACTCTATATAGAGTCTAATTATAGGGTACCTGCTCTGATCAGTGACTCTATATAGAGAGTCTAATTAGAGGGTACCTGCTCTGACCAGGGACTCTATATAGAGTCTAATTATAGGGTACCTGCTCTGACCAGGGACTCTATATAGAGAGTCTAATTAGAGGGTACCTGCTCTGACCAGTGACTCTATATAGAGAGTCTAATTAGAGAGTACCTGCTCTGACCAGGGACTCTTTATAGAGAGTCTAATTAGAGAGTACCTGCTCTGACCAGGGAGTCTATAGAGAGTCTAATTAGAGAGTACCTGCTCTGACCAGGGACTCTAAATAGAGAGTCTAATTAGAGGGTACCTGCTCTGACCAGGGACTCTATATAGAGAGTCTAATTAGAGGGTACATGCTCTGACCAGGGACTCTATATAGAGAGTCTAATTAGAGAGTACCTGCTCTGACCAGGGACTCTATATAGATAGTTTAATTAGAGAGTACCTGCTCTGACCAGGGACTCTATATAGAGAGTCTAATTAGAGGGTACCTGCTCTGACCAGGGACTCTATATAGAGAGTCTAATTAGAGAGTACCTGCTCTGACCAGGGACTCTATATAGAGAGTCTAATTAGAGAGTACCTGCTCTGACCAGGGACTCTATATAGAGAGTCTAATTAGAGGGTACCTGCTCTGACCAGGGACTCTATATAGAGAGTCTAATTAAAAAGTACCTGCTATGACCAGGGACTCTATATAGAGAGTCTAATTAGAGGGTATCTGCTCTGACCAGGGACTCTATATAGAGAGTCTAATTATAGGGTACCTGCTCTGACCAGGGACTCTATATAGAGTCTAATTATAGGGTACCTGCTCTGATCAGTGACTCTATATAGAGAGTCTAATTAGAGGGTACCTGCTCTGACCAGGGACTCTATATAGAGTCTAATTATAGGGTACCTGCTCTGACCAGGGACTCTATATAGAGAGTCTAATTAGAGGGTACCTGCTCTGACCAGTGACTCTATATAGAGAGTCTAATTAGAGAGTACCTGCTCTGACCAGGGACTCTTTATAGAGAGTCTAATTAGAGAGTACCTGCTCTGACCAGGGAGTCTATAGAGAGTCTAATTAGAGAGTACCTGCTCTGACCAGGGACTCTAAATAGAGAGTCTAATTAGAGGGTACCTGCTCTGACCAGGGACTCTATATAGAGAGTCTAATTAGAGGGTACATGCTCTGACCAGGGACTCTATATAGAGAGTCTAATTAGAGAGTACCTGCTCTGACCAGGGACTCTATATAGAGAGTTTAATTAGAGAGTACCTGCTCTGACCAGGGACTCTATATAGAGAGTCTAATTAGAGGGTACCTGCTCTGACCAGGGACTATATATAGAGAGTCTAATTAGAGAGTACCTGCTCTGACCAGGGACTCTATATAGAGAGTCTAATTAGAGAGTACATGCTCTGACCAGGGACTCTATATAGAGTCTAATTATAGGGTACCTGCTCTGACCAGGGACTCTATATAGAGTCTAATTATAGGGTACCTGCTCTGATCAGTGACTCTATATAGAGAGTCTAATTAGAGGGTACCTGCTCTGACCAGGGACTCTATATAGAGTCTAATTATAGGGTACCTGCTCTGACCAGGGACTCTATATAGAGAGTCTAATTAGAGGGTACCTGCTCTGACCAGTGACTCTATATAGAGAGTCTAATTAGAGAGTACCTGCTCTGACCAGGGACTCTTTATAGAGAGTCTAATTAGAGAGTACCTGCTCTGACCAGGGAGTCTATAGAGAGTCTAATTAGAGAGTACCTGCTCTGACCAGGGACTCTATATAGAGAGTCTAATTAGAGGGTACCTGCTCTGACCAGGGACTCTATATAGAGAGTCTAATTAGAGGGTACGTGCTCTGACCAGGGACTCTATATAGAGAGTCTAATTAGAGAGTACCTGCTCTGACCAGGGACTCTATATAGAGAGTCTAATTAGAGAGTACCTGCTCTGACCAGGGACTCTATATAGAGAGTCTAATTAGAGGGTACCTGCTCTGACCAGGGACTATATATAGAGAGTCTAATTAGAGAGTACCTGCTCTGACCAGGGACTCTATATAGAGAGTCTAATTAGAGAGTACATGCTCTGACCAGGGACTCTATATAGAGTCTAATTAGAGGGTACCTGCTCTGACCAGGGACTCTATATAGAGAGTCTAATTAGAGGGTACCTGCTCTGACCAGGGACTCTATATAGAGAGTCTAATTAGAGGGTACCTGCTCTGACCAGGGACTCTATATAGAGAGTCTAATTAGAGGGTACCTGCTCTGACCAGGGACTCTATATAGAGAGTCTAATTAGAGAGTACCTGCTCTGACCAGGGACTCTATATAGAGAGTCTAATTAGAGGGTACCTGCTCTGACCGGGGACTCTATATAGAGAGTTTAATTAGAGGGTACCTGCTCTGACCAGGGACTCTATATAGAGAGTCTAATTAGAGGGTACCTGCTCTGACCAGGGACTCTATATAGAGTCTAATTATAGGGTACCTGCTCTGACCAGGGACTCTATATAGAGTCTAATTATAGGGTACCTGCTCTGAACAGTGACTCTATATAGAGAGTCTAATTAGAGGGTACCTGCTCTGACCAGGGACTCTATATAGAGTCTAATTATAGGGTACCTGCTCTGACCAGGGACTCTACATAGAGAGTCTAATTAGAGGGTACCTGCTCTGACCAGTGACTCTATATAGAGAGTCTAATTAGAGAGTACCTGCTCTGACCAGGGACTCTTTATAGAGAGTCTAATTAGAGAGTACCTGCTCTGACCAGGGACTCTATAGAGAGTCTAATTAGAGAGTATCTGCTCTGACCAGGGACTCTATATAGAGAGTCTAATTAGAGGGTACCTGCTCTGACCAGGGACTCTATATAGAGAGTCTAATTAGAGAGTACCTGCTCTGACCAGGGACTCTATATACAGAGTCTAATTAGAGGGTACCTGCTCTGACCAGGGACTCTATATAGAGAGTCTAATTAGAGGGTACCTCCTCTGACCAGGGACTCTATAGAGAGTCTAATTAGAGGGTACCTGCTCTGACCAGGGACTCTATATAGAGAGTCTAATTATAGGCTACCTGCTCTGACCAGGGACTCTATATAGAGAGTCTAATTATAGAGTACCTGCTCTGACCAGGGACTCTATATAGAGAGTCTAATTAGAGAGTACCTGCTCTGACCAGGGACTCTATATAGAGAGTCTAATTAGAGGGTACCTGCTCTGACCAAGGACTCTATATAGAGAGTCTAATTAGAGAGTACCTGCTCTGACCAGGGACTCTATATAGAGAAATTAATTAGAGAGTACCTGCTCTGACCAGGGACTCTATATAGAGTCTAATTAGAGGGTACCTGCTCTGACCAGGGACTCTATATAGAGAGTCTAATTAGAGGGTACCTGCTCTGACCAGGGACTCTATAGAGAGTCTAATTAAAAAGTACCTGCTCTGACCAGGGACTCTATATAGAGAGTCTTATTAGAGAGTACCTGCTCTGACCAGGGACTCTATATAGAGAGTCTAATTAGAGGGTACCTGCTCTGACCAGGGACTCTATATAGAGAGTCTAATTAGAGAGTACCTGCTCTGACCAGGGACTCTATAGAGAGAGTCTAATTAGAGAGTACCTGCACTGACCAGGGACTCTATATAGAGAGTCTAATTAGAGAGTTCCTGCTCTGACCAGGGACTCTATAGAGAGTCTAATTAGAGAGTACCTGCTCTGACCAGGGACTCTATATAGAGGGTCTAATTAGAGAGTACCTGCTCTGACCAGAGACTTTATATAGAGAGTCTAATTAGAGGGTACCTGCTCTGACCAGGGACTCTATATAGAGAGTCTAATTAGAGGGTACCTGCTCTGACCAGGGACTCTTTATAGAGAGTCTAATTAGAGAGTACCTGCTCTGACCAGGGACTCTATATAGAGAGTCTAATTAGAGAGTACCTGCTCTGACCAGGGACTCTATATAGAGAGTCTAATTAGAGAGTACCTGCTCTGACCAGGGACTCTATATATAGAGTCTAATTAGAGGGTACCTGCTCTGACCAGGGACTCTATATACAGAGTCTAATTAGAGGCTACCTACTCTGACCAGGGACTCTATATAGAGAGTCTAATTAGAGGGTACCTCCTCTGACCAGGGACTCTATAGAGAGTCTAATTAGAGGGTACCTGCTCTGACCAGGGACTCTATATAGAGAGTCTAATTAGAGGCTACCTGCTCTGACCAGGGACTCTATATAGAGAGTCTAATTATAGAGTACCTGCTCTGACCAGGGACTCTATATAGAGAGTCTAATTAGAGAGTACCTGCTCTGACCAGGGACTCTATATAGATAGTCTAATTAGAGGGTACCTGCTCTGACCAAGGACTCTATATAGAGAGTCTAATTAGAGAGTACCTGCTCTGACCAGGGACTCTATATACGGAGTCTAATTAGAGAGTACCTGCTCTGACCAGGGCCTCTATATAGAGTCTAATTAGAGGGTACCTGCTCTGACCAGGGACTCTATATAGAGAGTCTAATTAGAGGGTACCTGCTCTGACCAGGGACTCTATAGAGAGTCTAATTAAAAAGTACCTGCTCTGACCAGGGACTCTATAGAGAGAGTCTAATTAGAGAGTACCTGCTCTGACCAGGGACTCTATATAGAGAGTCTAATTAGAGAGTACCTGCTCTGACCAGGGACTCTATAGAGAGTGTAATTAGAGAGTACCTGCTCTGACCAGGGACTCTATATAGAGGGTCTAATTAGAGAGTACCTGCTCTGACCAGAGACTCTATATAGAGAGTCTAATTAGAGGGTACCTGCTCTGACCAGGGACTCTATATAGAGAGTCTAATTAGAGGGTACCTGCTCTGACCAGGGACTCTATATAGAGAGTCTAATTAGAGGGTACCTGCTCTGACCAGGGACTCTATAGAGAGTCTAATTAGAGAGTACCTGCTCTGACCAGGGACTCTATATAGAGAGTCTAATTAGAGGGTACCTGCTCTGACCAGGGACTCTATATAGAGAGTCTAATTATAAGAGAAATAGTTGCGTTTGTAAAATTTCCGGGATTCATTGCTATTCAACACCCGCAAATTTAGTATAAAACCGACGGCGTTAGCCGGAGGTTTTAAACGCTGAAATTTGCGGGTGTTGAATACCAATGAATTCCGGAAATTTTACAAACGCAACTATTTATCGATATTGTAACATGACCGTTAGTTATCAGGCGTTTTGAAACGAACTCTCTTTTTGCGTACCTATATCTAAGTGGAAAGGACTTTGGGACTGTTCCATTTTTGTTAGAGTTGTGGTCAGGTCAAAATAAATGTAAATACTCGGCGTAATATGTACATTAGCAACAATTTACACATAAGCTCAAATAGTGTCACTAAACTATGTTCACTTCATAATATTCACGTATCCTTTTAGATGGCGATACACATTTATCTACGACATCAACACAGTAAAAGACCTAGGAACAAAAATCTTAAACTTGCCCTAACCCATTGTGACAATGACGCTAGCATTGTGACGTCAAAACGATTGATCACTATGACGTCATGCCATGGCAACGGCATTCGGTAAACACAGCCGCATGGAAGAAGGCGTCAAACTTGGACAAATCTTACTTGTAAAAAACATTTTAGTTACTTGAAACTAATTACTTTTGAGAGTTATTTGAGACCTATACTGTTATACGCAAGTTAGAAAATGACAATGCCACCTGTCAAATTTGAGTGAGGAACACATATTAAGAGAAATAGAAAAAATAAATTTTGAGTCGGGCCGAATCTTGTGAACACGATGTATATGTTCGCGGTGATTCACCCCAAGTAAGTTGCGGGTATTCATTGTAATTCAACATAGGCAAATCAACCAATCAGAATCAAGGATACACCGAAATCATGTTACAATTAGAGAGTACCTGCTCTGACCAGGGACTCTATATAGAGAGTCTAATTAGAGAGTACCTGCTCTGACCAGGGACTCTATATAGAGAGTCTAATCAGAGGGTACCTGCTCTGACCAGGGACTCTATATAGAGAGTCTAATTAGAGGGTACCTGCTCTGACCAGGGACTCTATATAGAGAGTCTAATTAGAGAGTACCTGCTCTGACCAGGGACTCTATATAGAGAGTCTAATTAGAGGGTACCTGCTCTGACCGGGGACTCTATATAGAGAGTTTAATTAGAGGGTACCTGCTCTGACCAGGGACTCTATATAGAGAGTCTAATTAGAGGGTACCTGCTCTGACCAGGGACTCTATATAGAGTCTAATTATAGGGTACCTGCTCTGACCAGGGACTCTATATAGAGTCTAATTATAGGGTTCCTGCTCTGACCAGTGACTCTATATAGAGAGTCTAATTAGAGGGTACCTGCTCTGACCAGGGACTATATATAGAGTCTAATTATAGGGTACCTGCTCTGACCAGGGACTCTATATAGAGAGTCTAATTAGAGGGTACCTGCTCTGACCAGTGACTCTATATAGAGAGTCTAATTAGAGAGTACCTGCTCTGACCAGGGACTCTTTATAGAGAGTCTAATTAGAGAGTATCTGCTCTGACCAGGGACTCTATATAGAGAGTCTAATTAGAGAGTACCTGCTCTGACCAGGGACTCTATATAGAGAGTCTAATTAGAGAGTACCTGCTCTGACCAGGGACTCTATATACAGAGTCTAATTAGAGGCTACCTGCTCTGACCAGGGACTCTATATAGAGAGTCTAATTAGAGGGTACCTCCTCTGACCAGGGACTCTATAGAGAGTCTAATTAGAGGGTACCTGCTCTGACCAGGGACTCTATATAGAGAGTCTAATTAGAGGCTACCTGCTCTGACCAGGGACTCTATATAGAGAGTCTAATTATAGAGTACCTGCTCTGACCAGGGACTCTATACAGAGAGTCTAATTAGAGAGTACCTGCTCTGACCAGGGACTCTATATAGAGAGTCTAATTAGAGGGTACCTGCTCTGACCAAGGACTCTATATAGAGAGTCTAATTAGAGAGTACCTGCTCTGACCAGGGACTCTATATAGAGAGTCTAATTAGAGAGTACCTGCTCTGACCAGGGACTCTATATAGAGAGTCTAATTAGAGAGTACCTGCTCTGACCAGGGACTCTATATAGAGTCTAATTAGAGGGTACCTGCTCTGACCAGGGACTCTATATAGAGAGTCTAATTAGAGGGTACCTGCTCTGACCAGGGACTCTATAGAGAGTCTAATTAAAAAGTACCTGCTCTGACCAGGGACTCTATATAGAGAGTCTAATTAGAGAGTACCTGCTCTGACCAGGGACTCTATATAGAGAGTCTAATTAGAGGGTACCTGCTCTGACCAGGGACTCTATATAGAGAGTCTAATTAGAGAGTACCTGCTCTGACCAGGGACTCTATAGAGAGAGTCTAATTAGAGAGTACCTGCTCTGACCAGGGACTCTATATAGGGAGTCTAATTAGAGAGTACCTGCTCTGACCAGGGACTCTATAGAGAGTCTAATTAGAGAGTACCTGCTCTGACCAGGGACTCTATATAGAGAGTCTAATTAGAGGGTACCTGCTCTGACCAGGGACTCTATATAGAGAGTCTAATTAGAGGGTACCTGCTCTGACCAGGGACTCTATAGAGAGTCTAATTAAAAAGTACCTGCTCTGACCAGGGACTCTATATAGAGAGTCTAATTAGAAAGTACGTGCTCTGACCAGGGACTCTATATAGAGAGTCTAATTAGAGGGTACCTGCTCTGACCAGGGACTCTATATAGAGAGTCTAATTAGAGAGTACCTGCTCTGACCAGGGACTCTATAGAGAGAGTCTAATTAGAGAGTACCTGCTCTGACCAGGGACTCTATATAGAGAGTCCAATTAGAGAGTACCTGCTCTGACCAAGGACTCTATATAGAGAGTCTAATTAGAGAGTACCTGCTCTGACCAGGGACTCTATATACGGAGTCTAATTAGAGAGTACCTGCTCTGACCAGGGCCTCTATATAGAGTCTAATTAGAGGGTACCTGCTCTGACCAGGGACTCTATATAGAGAGTCTAATTAGATGGTACCTGCTCTGACCAGGGACTCTATAGAGAGTCTAATTAAAAAGTACCTGCTCTGACCAGGGACTCTATATAGAGAGTCTAATTAGAAAGTACGTGCTCTGACCAGGGACTCTATATAGAGAGTCTAATTAGAGGGTACCTGCTCTGACCAGGGACTCTATATAGAGAGTCTAATTAGAGAGTACCTGCTCTGACCAGGGACTCTATAGAGAGAGTCTAATTAGAGAGTACCTGCTCTGACCAGGGACTCTATATAGAGAGTCCAATTAGAGAGTACCTGCTCTGACCAGGGACTCTATAGAGAGTCTAATTAGAGAGTACCTGCTCTGACCAGGGACTCTATATAGAGGGTCTAATTAGAGAGTACCTGCTCTGACCAGAGACTCTATATAGAGAGTCTAATTAGAGGGTACCTGCTCTGACCAGGGACTCTATAGAGAGTCTAATTAGAGAGTACCTGCTCTGACCAGGGACTCTATATAGAGGGTCTAATTAGAGAGTACCTGCTCTGACCAGAGACTCTATATAGAGAGTCTAATAAGAGGGTACCTGCTCTGACCAGGGACTCTATATAGAGAGTCTAATTAGAGGGTACCTGCTCTGACCAGGGACTCTATATAGAGAGTCTAATTAGAGGGTACCTGCTCTGACCAGGGACTCTATATAGAGAGTCTAATTAGAGGGTACCTGCTCTGACCAGGGACTCTATAGAGAGTCTAATTAGAGAGTACCTGCTCTGACCAGGGACTCTATATAGAGAGTCTAATTAGAGGGTACCTGCTCTGACCAGGGACTCTATATAGAGAGTCTAATTATCAGATAAATAGTTGCGTTTGTAAAATTTCCGGGATTCATTGCTATTCAACACCCGCAAATTTAGTATAAAACCGACGGCGTTAGCCGGAGGTTTTAAACGCTGAAATTTGCGGGTGTTGAATATCAATGAATTCCGGAAATTTTACAAACGCAACTATTTATCGATATTGTAACATGACCGTTAGTTATCAGGCGTTTTGAAACGAACTCTCTTTTTGCGTACCTATATCTAAGTGGAAAGGACTTTGGGACTGTTCCATTTTTGTTAGAGTTGTGGTCAGGTCAAAATAAATGTAAATACTCGGCGTAATATGTACATTAGCAACAATTTACACATAAGCTCAAATAGTGTCACTAAACTATGTTCACTTCATAATATTCACGTATCCTTTTAGATGGCGATACACATTTATCTACGACATCAACACAGTAAAAGACCTAGGAACAAAAATCTTAAACTTGCCCTAACCCATTGTGACAATGACGCTAGCATTGTGACGTCAAAACGGTTGATCACTATGACGTCATGCCATGGCAACGGCATTCGGTAAACACAGCCGCACGGAAGAAGGCGTCAAACTTGGACAAATCTTACTTGTAAAAAACATTTTAGTTACTTGAAACTAATTACTTTTGAGAGTTATTTGAGACCTATACTGTTATACGCAAGTTAGAAAATGACAATGCCACCTGTCAAATTTGAGTGAGGAACACATATTAAGAGAAATAGAAAAAATAAATTTTGAGTCAAGGATACACCGAAATCATGTTACAATTAGAGAGTACCTGCTCTGACCAGGGACTCTATATAGAGAGTCTAATTAGAGAGTACCTGCTCTGACCAGGGACTCTATATAGAGATTCTAATTAGAGAGTACCTGCTCTGACCAGGGACTCTATATAGAGAGTCTAATGAGAGGGTACCTGCTCTGACCAGGGACTCTATATAGAGAGTCTAATTAGAGAGTACCTGCTCTGACCAGGGACTCTATATAGAGAGTCTAATTAGAGAGTACATGCTCTGACCAGGGACTCTATATAGAGTCTAATTAGAGGGTACCTGCTCTGACCAGGGACTCTATATAGAGAGTCTTTAATTAGAGGGTACCTGCTCTGACCAGTGACTCTATATAGAGAGTCTAATTAGAGAGTACCTGCTCTGACCAGGGACTATATATAGAGAGTCTAATTAGAGAGTACATGCTCTGACCAGGGACTCTATATAGAGAGTCTAATTAGAGGGTACCTGCTCTGACCAGGGACTCTCTATAGAGAGTCTAATTAGAGAGTACCTGCTCTGACCAGGGACTCTATAGAGAGTCTAATTAGAGAGTACCTGCTCTGACCAGGGACTCTATATAGAGGGTCTAATTAGAGAGTACCTGCTCTGACCAGAGACTCTATATAGAGAGTCTAATTAGAGGGTACCTGCTCTGACCAGGGACTCTATATAGAGAGTCTAATTAGAGGGTACCTGCTCTGACCAGGGACTCTATATAGAGAGTCTAATTAGAGGGTACCTGCTCTGACCAGGGACTCTATATAGAGAGTCTAATTAGAGGGTACCTGCTCTGACTAGGGACTCTATATAGAGAGTCTCATTATAAGATAAATAGTTGCGTTTGTAAAATTTCCGGGATTCATTGCTATTCAACACCCGCAAATTTAGTATAAAACCGACGGCGTTAGCCGGAGGTTTTAAACGCTGAAATTTGCGGGTGTTGAATACCAATGAATGCCGGAAATTTTACAAACGCAACTATTTATCGATATTGTAACATGACCGTTAGTTATCAGGCGTTTTGAAACGAACTCTCTTTTTGCGTACCTATATCTAAGTGGAAATGACTTTGGGACTGTTCCATTTTTGTTAGAGTTGTGGTCAGGTCAAAATAAATGTAAATACTCGGCGTAATATGTACATTAGCAACAATTTACACATAAGCTCAAATAGTATCACTAAACTATGTTCACTTCATAATATTCACGTATCCTTTTAGATGGCGATACACATTTATCTACGACATCAACACAGTAAAAGACCTAGGAACAAAAATCTTAAACTTGCCCTAACCCATTGTGACAATGACGCTAGCATTGTGACGTCAAAACGGTTGATCACAATGACGTCATGCCATGGCAACGGCATTCGGTAAACACAGCCGCATGGAAGAAGGCGTCAAACTTGGACAAATCTTACTTGTAAAAAACATTTTAGTTTTTTGAAACTAATTACTTTTGAGAGTTATTTGAGACCTATACTGTTATACGCAAGTTAGAAAATGACAATGCCACCTGTCAAATTTGAGTGAGGAACACATATTAAGAGAAATAGAAAAAATAAATTTTGAGTCGGGCCGAATCTTGTGAACACGATGTATATGTTCGCGGTGATTCACCCCAAGTAAGTTGCGGGTATTCATTGTAATTCAACATAGGCAAATCAACCAATCAGAATCAAGGATACACCGAAATCATGTTACAATTAGAGAGTACCTGCTCTGACCAGGGACTCTATATAGAGAGTCTAATTAGAGAGTACCTGCTCTGACCAGGGACTCTATATAGATAGTCTAATTAGAGAGTTCCTGCTCTGACCAGGGACACTATATAGAGAGTCTAATTAGAGAGTACCTGCTCTGACCAGGGACTCTATAGAGAGTCTAATTAGAGAGTTCCTGCTCTGACCAGGGACTCTATATAGAGAGTCTAATGAGAGGGTACCTGCTCTGACCGGGGACTCTATATAGAGAGTCTAATTAGAGGGTACCTGCTCTGACCAGGGACTCTATATAGAGAGTCTAATTAGAGGGTACCTGCTCTGACCAGGGACTCTATATAGAGAGTCTAATTAGAGGGTTCCTGCTCTGACCAGGGACTCTATATAGAGTCTAATTATAGGGTACCTGCTCTGACCAGGGACTCTATATAGAGTCTAATTATAGGGTACCTGCTCTGACCAGGGACTCTATATAGAGTCTAATTATAGGGTACCTGCTCTGACCAGGGACTCTATATAGAGTCTAATTATAGGGTACCTGCTCTGACCAGTGACTCTATATAGAAAGTCTAATTAGAGGGTACCTGCTCTGACCAGGGTCTCTATATAGAGTCTAATTATAGGGTACCTGCTCTGACCAGGGACTCTATATAGAGAGTCTAATTAGAGGGTACCTGGTCTGACCAGGGACTCTATATAGAGAGTCTAATTAGAGAGTACCTGCTCTGACCAGGGACTCTATATAGAGAGTCTAATTAGAGAGTACCTGCTCTGACAAGGGACTCTATAGAGAGTCTAATTAGAGGGTACCTGCTCTGACCAGGGACTCTATATAGAGAGTCTAATTAGAGGGTACCTGCTCTGACCAGGGACTCTATATAGAGAGTCTAATTAGAGAGTACCTGCTCTGACCAGGGACTCTATATAGAGAGTCTAATTAGAGAGTACCTGCTCTGACCAGGGACTCTATATATAGAGTCTAATTAGAGAGTACCTGCTCTGACCAGGGACTCTATAGAGAGTCTAATTAGAGAGTACCTGCTCTGACCAGGGACTCTATATAGAGAGTCTAATTAGAGGGTACCTGCTCTGACCAGGGACTCTATATAGAGAGTCTAATTAGGTGGAACCTGCTCTGACCAGGGACTCTATAGAGAGTCTAATTAGAGAGTACCTGCTCTGACCAGGGACTCTAATAGAGAGTCTAATTAGAGAGTACCTGCTCTGACCAGGGACTCTATATAGAGAGTCTAATTAGAGGGTACCTGCTCTGACCAGGGACTCTATATAGAGAGTCTAATTAGAGAGTACCTGCTCTGACCAGGCACTCTATATAGAGAGTCTAATTAGAGAGTACCTGCTCTGACCAGGGACTCTATATATAGGGTCTAATTAGAGAGTACCTGCTCTGACCAGGCACTCTATATAGAGAGTCTAATTAGAGAGTACCTGCTCTGACCAGGCACTCTATATAGAGAGTATAATTAGAGTGTACCTGCTCTGACCAGGGACTCTATATCGAGAGTCTAATTAGAGAGTACCTGCTCTGACCAGGGACTCTATATATAGGGTCTAATTAGAGAGTCCCTGCTCTGACCAGGGACTCTATATAGAGAGTCTAATGAGAGGGTACCTGCTCTGACCAGGGACTCTATATAGAGAGTCTAATTAGAGGGTACCTGCTCTGACCAGGGACTCTATATAGAGAGTCTAATTAGAGAGTACCTGCTCTGACCAGGGACTCTATAGAGAGTCTAATTAGAGAGTACCTGCTCTGACCAGGGACTCTATATATAAAGAGTCTAATTAGAGGGTACCTGCTCTGACCAGGGACTCTATATAGAGAGTCTAATTAGAGGGTACCTGCTCTGACCAGGGACTCTATATAGAAAGTCTAATTAGAGGCTACCTGCTCTGACCAGGGACTCTATATAGAGAGTCTAATTATAGAGTACCCGCTCTGACCAGGGACTCTATATAGAGAGTCTAATTAGAGAGTACCTGCTCTGACCAGGGACTCTATATAGAGTCTAATTAGAGGGTACCTGCTCTGACCAGGGACTCTATATAGAGAGTCTAATTAGATTGTACCTGCTCTGACCAGGGACTCTATAGAGAGTCTAATTAGAGAGTACCTGCTCTGACCAGGGACTCTATATAGAGAGTCTAATTAGAGAGTACCTGCTCTGACCAGGGACTCTATATAGAGAGTCTAATTAGAGGGTACCTGCTCTGACCAGGGACTCTATATAGAGAGTCTAATTAGAGGGTACCTGCTCTGACCAGGGACTCTATAGAGAGTCTAATTAGAGAGTACCTGCTCTGACCAGGGACTCTAATAGAGAGTCTAATTAGAGAGTACCTGCTCTGACTAGGGACTCTATATAGAGAGTCTAATTAGAGGGTACCTGCTCTGACCAGGGACTCTATATAGAGAGTCTAATTAGAGGGAACCTGCTCTGACCAGGGACTCTATAGAGAGTCTAATTAGAGAGTACCTGCTCTGACCAGGGACTCTAATAGAGAGTCTAATTAGAGAGTACCTGCTCTGACCAGGGACTCTATATATAGGGTCTAATTAGAGAGTCCCTGCTCTGACCAGGGACTCTATATAGAGAGTCTAATTAGAGAGTACCTGCTCTGACCAGGGACTCTATAGAGAGTCTAATTAGAGAGTACCTGCTCTGACCAGGGACTCTATATATAAAGAGTCTAATTAGAGGGTACCTGCTCTGACCAGGGACTCTATATAGAGAGTCTAATTAGAGGGTACCTGCTCTGACCAGGGACTCTATATAGAGAGTCTAATTAGAGGATACCTGCTCTGACCAGGGACTCTATATAGAGAGTCTAATTATAGAGTACCCGCTCTGACCAGGGACTCTATATAGAGAGTCTAATTAGAGAGTACCTGCTCTGACCAGGGACTCTATATAGAGTCTAATTAGAGAATACCTGCTCTGACCAGGGACTCTATATAGAGAGTCTAATTAGATTGTACCTGCTCTGACCAGGGACTCTATAGAGAGTCTAATTATAGAGTACCTGCTCTGACCAGGGACTCTATATAGAGAGTCTAATTAGAGAGTACCTGCTCTGACCAGGGACTCTATATAGAGAGTCTAATTAGAGGGTACCTGCTCTGACCAGGGACTCTATATAGAGAGTCTAATTAGAGGGTACATGCTCTGACCAGGGACTCTATAGAGAGTCTAATTAGAGAGTACCTGCTCTGACCAGGGACTCTAATAGAGAGTCTAATTAGAGAGTACCTGCTCTGACCAGGGACTCTATATAGAGAGTCTAATTAGAGGGTACCTGCTCTGACCAGGGACTCTATATAGAGAGTCTAATTAGAGAGTACCTGCTCTGACCAGGCACTCTATATATAGAGTATAATTAGAGGGTACCTGCTCTGACCAGGGACTCTATATCGAGAGTCTAATTAGAGAGTACCTGCTCTGACCAGGTACTCTATATATGGGGTCTAATTAGAGAGTCCCTGCTCTGACCAGGGACTCTATATAGAGAGTCTAATTAGAGAGTACCTGCTCTGACCAGGGACTCTATAGAGAGTCTAATTAGAGAGTACCTGCTCTGACCAGGGACTCTATATATAAAGAGTCTAATTAGAGGGTACCTGCTCTGACCAGGGACTCTATATAGAGAGTCTAATTAGAGGGTACCTGCTCTGACCAGGGACTCTATATAGAGAGTCTAATTAGAGGATACCTGCTCTGACCAGGGACTCTATATAGAGAGTCTAATTATAGAGTACCCGCTCTGACCAGGGACTCTATATAGAGAGTCTAATTAGAGAGTACCTGCTCTGACCAGGGACTCTATATAGAGTCTAATTAGAGAATACCTGCTCTGACCAGGGACTCTATATAGAGAGTCTAATTAGAGAGTACCTGCTCTGACCAGGGACTCTATATAAAGAGTCTAATTAGAGGGTACCTGCTCTGACCAGGGACTCTATATATAGAGTCTAATTAGAGGGTACCTGCTCTGACCAGGGACTCTATATAGAGAGTCTAATTAGAGGGTACCTGCTCTGACCAGGGACTCTATATAGAGAGTCTAATTAGATTGTACCTGCTCTGACCAGGGACTCTATAGAGAGTCTTATTAAAAAGTTCCTGCTCTGACCAGGGACTCTATATAGAGAGTCTAATTAGAGAGTACCTGCTCTGACCAGGGACTCTATATAGAGAGTCTAATTAGAGAGTACCTGCTCTGACCAGGGACTCTATAGAGAGAGTCTAATTAGAGGGTACCTGCTCTGACCAGGGACTCTATATAGAGAGTCTAATTAGAGAGTACCTGCTCTAACCAGGGACTCTATAGAGAGTCTAATTAGAGAGTACCTGCTCTGAACAGGAACTCTATATAGAGAGTCTAATTAGAGGGTACCTAGTCTGACCAGGGACTCTATATAGAGAGTCTAATTAGAGAGTACCTGCTCTGACCAGGGACTCTATATAGAGTCTAATTAGAGGGTACCTGCTCTGACCAGGGACTCTATATAGAGAGTCTAATTAGAGGGTACCTGCTCTGACCAGGGACTCTATATAGAGAGTCTAATTAGAGAGTACCTGCTCTGACCAGGGACTCTATATAGAGAGTCTAATTAGAGGCTACCTGCTCTGACCAGGGACTCTATTATAGAGAGTCTAATTAGAGGGTACCTGCTCTTACCAGGGACTCTATATAGAGAGTCTAATTAGAGGGTACCTGCTCTGACCAGGGACTCTATATAGAGAGTCTAATTAGAGGGTACCTGCTCTGACCAGGGACTCTATATAGAGAGTCTAATGAGAGGGTACCTGCTCTGACCGGGGACTCTATATAGAGAGTCTAATTAGAGAGTACCTGCTCTGACCAGGGACTCTATAGAGAGAGTCTAATTAGAGGGTCCCTGCTCTGACCAGGGACTCTATATAGAGAGTCTAATTAGAGAGTACCTGCTCTAACCAGGGACTCTATAGAGAGTCTAATTAGAGGGTACCTGCTCTGACCAGGGACTCTATATAGAGAGTCTAATTAGAGGGTACCTGCTCTGACCAGGGACTCTATATAGAGAGTCTAATTAGAGAGTACCTGCTCTGACCAGGGACTCTATATAGAGAGTCTAATTAGAGGCTACCTGCTCTGACCAGGGACTCTATTATAGAGAGTCTAATTAGAGGGTACCTGCTCTTACCAGGGACTCTATATAGAGAGTCTAATTAGAGGGAACCTGCTCTGACCAGGGACTCTATATAGAGAGTCTAATTAGAGGGTACCTGCTCTGACCAGGGACTCTATATAGAGAGTCTAATGAGAGGGTACCTGCTCTTACCGGGGACTCTATATAGAGAGTCTAATTAGAGGGTACCTGCTCTGACCAGGGACTCTATATAGAGAGTCTAATTAGAGGGTACCTGCTCTGACCAGGGACTCTATATAGAGAGTCTAATTAGAGGGTTCCTGCTCTGACCAGGGACTCTATATAGAGTCTAATTATAGGGTGCCTGCTCTGACCAGGGACTCTATATAGAGTCTAATTATAGGGTACCTGCTCTGACCAGGGACTCTATATAGAGTCTAATTATAGGGTACCTGCTCTGACCAGGGACTCTATATATAGTCTAATTATAGGGTACCTGCTCTGACCAGTGACTCTATATAGAGAGTCTAATTAGAGGGTACCTGCTCTGACCAGGGTCTCTATATAGAGTCTAATTATAGGGTACCTGCTCTGACCAGGGACTCTATATAGAGAGTCTAATTAGAGGGTACCTGCTCTGACCAGTGACTCTATATAGAGAGTCTAATTAGAGAGTACCTGCTCTGACCAGGGACTCTATATAGAGAGTCTAATTAGAGAGTACCTGCTCTGACAAGGGACTCTATAGAGAGTCTAATTAGAGGGTACCTGCTCTGACCAGGGACTCTATATAGAGAGTCTAATTAGAGGGTACCTGCTCTGACCAGGGACTCTATATAGAGAGTCTAATTAGAGAGTACCTGCTCTGACCAGGGACTCTATATAGAGAGTCTAATTAGAGAGTACCTGCTCTGACCAGGGACTCTATATAGAGAGTCTAATTAGAGGCTACCTGCTCTGACCAGGGACTCTATTATAGAGAGTCTAATTAGAGGGTACCTGCTCTTACCAGGGACTCTATATAGAGAGTCTAATTAGAGGGTACCTGCTCTGACCAGGGACTCTATATAGAGAGTCTAATTAGAGGGTACCTGCTCTGACCAGGGACTCTATATAGAGAGTCTAATGAGAGGGTACCTGCTCTGACCGGGGACTCTATATAGAGAGTCTAATTAGAGGGTACCTGCTCTGACCAGGGACTCTATATAGAGTCTAATTAGAGGGTACCTGCTCTGACCAGGGACTCTATATAGAGAGTCTAATTAGAGGGTTCCTGCTCTGACCAGGGACTCTATATAGAGTCTAATTATAGGGTACCTGCTCTGACCAGGGACTCTATATAGAGTCTAATTATAGGGTACCTGCTCTGACCAGGGACTCTATATAGAGTCTAATTATAGGGTACCTGCTCTGACCAGGGACTCTATATAGAGTCTAATTATAGGGTACCTGCTCTGACCAGTGACTCTATATAGAGAGTCTAATTAGAGGGTACCTGCTCTGACCAGGGTCTCTATATAGAGTCTAATTATAGGGTACCTGCTCTGACCAGGGACTCTATACAGAGAGTCTAATTAGAGGGTACCTGCTCTGACCAGTGACTCTATATAGAGAGTCTAATTAGAGAGTACCTGCTCTGACCAGGGACTCTATATAGAGAGTCTAATTAGAGAGTACCTGCTCTGACAAGGGACTCTATAGAGAGTCTAATTAGAGGGTACCTGCTCTGACCAGGGACTCTATATAGAGAGTCTAATTAGAGGGTACCTGCTCTGACCAGGGACTCTATATAGAGAGTCTAATTAGAGAGTACCTGCTCTGACCAGGGACTCCAAATAGAGAGTCTAATTAGAGAGTACCTGCTCTGACCAGGGACTCTATATAGAGAGTCTAATTAGAGAGTACCTGCTCTGACCAGGGACTCTATAGAGAGTCTAATTAGAGAGTACCTGCTCTGACCAGGGACTCTATATAGAGAGTCTAATTAGAGGGTACCTGCTCTGACCAGGGACTCTATATAGAGAGTCTAATTAGGTGGTACCTGCTCTGACCAGGGACTCTATAGAGAGTCTAATTAGAGAGTACCTGCTCTGACCAGGGACTCTATTTAGAGAGTCTAATTAGAGGGTACCTGCTCTGACCAGGGACTCTATATAGAGAGTCTAATTAGAGGGTACCTGCTCTGACCAGGGACTCTATATAGAGAGTCTAATTAGGTGGAACCTGCTCTGACCAGGGACTCTATAGAGAGTCTAATTAGAGAGTACCTGCTCTGACCAGGGACTCTATTTAGAGAGTCTAATTAGAGGGTACCTGCTCTGACCAGGGACTCTATATAGAGAGTCTAATTAGGTGGAACCTGCTCTGACCAGGGACTCTAATAGAGAGTCTAATTAGAGAGTACCTGCTCTGACCAGGGACTCTATTTAGAGAGTCTAATTAGAGGGTACCTGCTCTGACCAGGGACTCTATATAGAGAGTCTAATTAGAGAGTACCTGCTCTGACCAGGTACTCTATATAGAGAGTCTAATTAGAGAGTACCTGCTCTGACCAGGGACTCTATATATAGGGTCTAATTAGAGAGTACCTGCTCTGACCAGGGACTCTATATAGAGAGTCTAATTAGAGAGTACCTGCTCTGACCAGGCACTCTATATAGAGAGTATAATTAGAGTGTACCTGCTCTGACCAGGGACTCTATATCGAGAGTCTAATTAGAGAGTACCTGCTCTGACCAGGGACTCTATATATAGGGTCTAATTAGAGAGTCCCTGCTCTGACCAGGGACTCTATTATAGAGAGTCTAATTAGAGGGTACCTGCTCTTACCAGGGACTCTATATAGAGAGTCTAATTAGAGGGTACCTGCTCTGACCAGGGACTCTATATAGAGAGTCTAATTAGAGGGTACCTGCTCTGACCAGGGACTCTATATAGAGAGTCTAATGAGAGGGTACCTGCTCTGACCGGGGACTCTATATAGAGAGTCTAATTAGAGGGTACCTGCTCTGACCAGGGACTCTATATAGAGAGTCTAATTAGAGGGTACCTGCTCTGACCAGGGACTCTATATAGAGAGTCTAATTAGAGGGTTCCTGCTCTGACCAGGGACTCTATATAGAGTCTAATTATAGGGTACCTGCTCTGACCAGGGACTCTATATAGAGTCTAATTATAGGGTACCTGCTCTGACCAGGGACTCTATATAGAGTCTAATTATAGGGTACCAGCTCTGACCAGGGACTCTATATAGAGTCTAATTATAGGGTACCTGCTCTGACCAGTGACTCTATATAGAGAGTCTAATTAGAGGGTACCTGCTCTGACCAGGGTCTCTATATAGAGTCTAATTATAGGGTACCTGCTCTGACCACGGACTCTATATAGAGAGTCTAATTAGAGGGTACCTGCTCTGACCAGTGACTCTATATAGAGAGTCTAATTAGAGAGTACCTGCTCTGACCAGGGACTCTATATAGAGAGTCTAATTAGAGAGTACCTGCTCTGACAAGGGACTCTATATAGAGAGTCTAATTAGAGAGTACCTGCTCTGACAAGGGACTCTATAGATAGTCTAATTAGAGGGTACCTGCTCTGACCAGGGACTCTATATAGAGAGTCTAATTAGAGGGTACCTGCTCTGACCAGGGACTCTATATAGAGAGTCTAATTAGAGAGTACCTGCTCTGACCAGGGACTCTATATAGAGAGTCTAATTAGAGAGTACCTGCTCTGACCAGGGACTCTATATAGAGAGTCTAATTAGAGAGTACCTGCTCTGACCAGGGACTCTATAGAGAGTCTAATTAGAGAGTACCTGCTCTGACCAGGGACTCTATATAGAGAGTCTAATTAGAGGGTACCTGCTCTGACCAGGGACTCTATATAGAGAGTCTAATTAGAGGGTTCCTGCTCTGACCAGGGACTCTATATAGAGTCTAATTATAGGGTACCTGCTCTGACCAGGGACTCTATATAGAGTCTAATTATAGGGTACCTGCTCTGACCAGGGACTCTATATAGAGAGTCTAATTAGGTGGAACCTGCTCTGACCAGGGACTCTAATAGAGAGTCTAATTAGAGAGTACCTGCTCTGACCAGGGACTCTATTTAGAGAGTCTAATTAGAGGGTACCTGCTCTGACCAGGGACTCTATATAGAGAGTCTAATTAGAGAGTACCTGCTCTGACCAGGCACTCTATATAGAGAGTCTAATTAGAGAGTACCTGCTCTGACCAGGGACTCTATATATAGGTTCTAATTAGAGAGTACCTGCTCTGACCAGGGACTCTATATAGAGAGTCTAATTAGAGAGTACCTGCTCTGACCAGGCACTCTATATAGAGAGTATAATTAGAGTGTACCTGCTCTGACCAGGGACTCTATATCGAGAGTCTAATTAGAGAGTACCTGCTCTGACCAGGGACTCTATATATAGGGTCTAATTAGAGAGTCCCTGCTCTGACCAGGGACTCTATATAGAGAGTCTAATTAGAGAGTACCTGCTCTGACCAGGGACTCTATAGAGAGTCTAATTAGAGGCTACCTGCTCTGACCAGGGACTCTATTATAGAGAGTCTAATTAGAGGGTACCTGCTCTTACCAGGGACTCTATATAGAGAGTCTAATTAGAGGGTACCTGCTCTGACCAGGGACTCTATATAGAGAGTCTAATTAGAGGGTACCTGCTCTGACCAGGGACTCTATATAGAGAGTCTAATGAGAGGGTACCTGCTCTGACCGGGGACTCTATATAGAGAGTCTAATTAGAGGGTACCTGCTCTGACCAGGGACTCTATATAGAGAGTCTAATTAGAGGGTACCTGCTCTGACCAGGGACTCTATATAGAGAGTCTAATTAGAGGGTTCCTGCTCTGACCAGGGACTCTATATAGAGTCTAATTATAGGGTACCTGCTCTGACCAGGGACTCTATATAGAGTCTAATTATAGGGTACCTGCTCTGACCAGGGACTCTATATAGAGTCTAATTATAGGGTACCTGCTCTGACCAGGGACTCTATATAGAGTCTAATTATAGGGTACCTGCTCTGACCAGTGACTCTATATAGAGAGTCTAATTAGAGGATACCTGCTCTGACCAGGGTCTCTATATAGAGTCTAATTATAGGGTACCTGCTCTGACCAGGGACTCTATATAGAGAGTCTAATTAGAGGGTACCTGCTCTGACCAGTGACTCTATATAGAGAGTCTAATTAGAGAGTACCTGCTCTGACCAGGGACTCTATATAGAGAGTCTAATTAGAGAGTACCTGCTCTGACAAGGGACTCTATAGAGAGTCTAATTAGAGGGTACCTGCTCTGACCAGGGACTCTATATAGAGAGTCTAATTAGAGGGTACCTGCTCTGACAAGGAACTCTATATAGAGAGTCTAATTAGAGAGTACCTGCTCTGACCAGGGACTCTATATAGAGAGTCTAATTAGAGAGTACCTGCTCTGACCAGGGACTCTATATAGAGAGTCTAATTAGAGAGTACCTGCTCTGACCAGGGACTCTATAGAGAGTCTAATTAGAGAGTACCTGCTCTGACCAGGGACTCTATATAGAGAGTCTAATTAGAGGGTACCTGCTCTGACCAGGGACTCTATATAGAGAGTCTAATTAGGTGGAACCTGCTCTGACCAGGGACTCTATAGAGAGTCTAATTAGAGAGTACCTGCTCTGACCAGGGACTCTATTTAGAGAGTCTAATTAGAGGGTACCTGCTCTGACCAGGGACTCTATATAGAGAGTCTAATTAGAGGGTACCTGCTCTGACCAGGGACTCTATATAGAGAGTCTAATTAGGTGGAACCTGCTCTGACCAGGGACTCTATAGAGAGTCTAATTAGAGAGTACCTGCTCTGACCAGGGACTCTATTTAGAGAGTCTAATTAGAGGGTACATGCTCTGACCAGGGACTCTATATAGAGAGTCTAATTAGGTGGAACCTGCTCTGACCAGGGACTCTAATAGAGAGTCTAATTAGAGAGTACCTGCTCTGACCAGGGACTCTATTTAGAGAGTCTAATTAGAGGGTACCTGCTCTGACCAGGGACTCTATATAGAGAGTCTAATTAGAGAGTACCTGCTGTGACCAGGCACTCTATATAGAGAGTCTAATTAGAGAGTACCTGCTCTGACCATGGACTCTATATATAGGGTCTAATTAGAGAGTACCTGCTCTGACCAGGCACTCTATACAGAGAGTCTAATTAGAGAGTACCTGCTCTGACCAGGCACTCTATATAGAGAGTATAATTAGAGTGTACCTGCTCTGACCAGGGACTCTATATCGAGATTCTAATTAGAGAGTACCTGCTCTGACCAGGGACTCTATATATAGGGTCTAATTAGAGAGTCCCTGCTCTGACCAGGGACTCTATATAGAGAGTCTAATTAGAGAGTACCTGCTCTGACCAGGGACTCTATAGAGAGTCTAATTAGAGAGTACCTGCTCTGACCAGGGACTCTATTTATAAAGAGTCTAATTAGAGGGTACCTGCTCTGACCAGGGACTCTATATAGAGAGTCTAATTAGAGGGTACCTGCTCTGACCAGGGACTCTATATAGAGAGTCTAATTAGAGGCTACCTGCTCTGACCAGGGACTCTATATAGAGAGTCTAATTATAGAGTACCCGCTCTGACCAGGGACTCTATATAGAGAGTCTAATTAGAGAGTACCTGCTCTGACCAGGGACTCTATATAGAGTCTAATTAGAGGGTACCTGCTCTGACCAGGGACTCTATATAGAGAGTCTAATTAGATTGTACCTGCTCTGACCAGGGACTCTATAGAGAGTCTAATTAGAGAGTACCTGCTCTGACCAGGGACTATATATAGAGAGTCTAATTAGAGAGTACCTGCTCTGACCAGGGACTCTATATAGAGAGTCTAATTAGAGGGTACCTGCTCTGACCAGGGACTCTATATAGAGAGTCTAATTAGAGGGTACCTGCTCTGACCAGGGACTCTATATAGAGAGTCTAATTAGAGGGTTCCTGCTCTGACCAGGGACTCTATATAGAGTCTAATTATAGGGTACCTGCTCTGACCAGGGACTCTATATAGAGTCTAATTATAGGGTACCTGCTCTGACCAGGGACTCTATATAGAGTCTAATTATAGGGTACCTGCTCTGACCAGGGACTCTATATAGAGTCTAATTATAGGGTACCTGCTCTGACCAGTGACTCTATATAGAGAGTCTAATTAGAGGGTACCTGCTCTGACCAGGGTCTCTATATAGAGTCTAATTATAGGGTACCTGCTCTGACCAGGGACTCTATATAGAGAGTCTAATTAGAGGGTACCTGCTCTGACCAGTGACTCTATATAGAGAGTCTAATTAGAGAGTACCTGCTCTGACCAGGGACTCTATATAGAGAGTCTAATTAGAGAGTACCTGCTCTGACAAGGGACTCTATAGAGAGTCTAATTAGAGGGTACCTGCTCTGACCAGGGACTCTATATAGAGAGTCTAATTAGAGGGTACCTGCTCTGACCAGGAACTCTATATAGAGAATCTAATTAGAGAGTACCTGCTCTGACCAGGGACTCTATATAGAGAGTCTAATTAGAGAGTACCTGCTCTGACCAGGGACTCTATAGAGAGTCTAACTAGAGAGTACCTGCTCTGACCAGGGACTCTATATAGAGAGTCTAATTAGAGGGTACCTGCTCTGACCAGGGACTCTATATAGAGAGTCTAATTAGGTGGAACCTGCTCTGACCAGGGACTCTATAGAGAGTCTAATTAGAGAGTACCTGCTCTGACCAGGGACTCTATATATAGAGTCTAATTAGAGAGTACCTGCTCTGACCAGGGACTCTATATAGAGAGTCTAATTAGAGGGTACCTGCTCTGACCAGGGACTCTATATAGAGAGTCTAATTAGAGGGTACCTGCTCTGACCAGGGACTCTATATAGAGAGTCTAATTAGAGGGTTCCTGCTCTGACCAGGGACTCTATATAGAGTCTAATTATAGGGTACCTGCTCTGACCAGGGACTCTATATAGAGTCTAAGTATAGGGTACCTGCTCTGACCAGGGACTCTATATAGAGTCTAATTATAGGGTACCTGCTCTGACCAGGGACTCTATATAGAGTCTAATTATAGGGTACCTGCTCTGACCAGTGACTCTATATAGAGAGTCTAATTAGAGGGTACCTGCTCTGACCAGGGTCTCTATATAGAGTCTAATTATAGGGTACCTGCTCTGACCAGGGACTCTATATAGAGAGTCTAATTAGAGGGTACCTGCTCTGACCAGTGACTCTATATAGAGAGTCTAATTAGAGAGTACCTGCTCTGACCAGGGACTCTATATAGAGAGTCTAATTAGAGAATACCTGCTCTGACAAGGGACTCTATAGAGAGTCTAATTAGAGGGTACCTGCTCTGACCAGGGACTCTATATAGAGAGTCTAATTAGAGGGTACCTGCTCTGACCAGGAACTCTATATAGAGAGTCTAATTAGAGAGTACCTGCTCTGACCAGGGACTCTATATAGAGAGTCTAATTAGAGAGTACCTGCTCTGACCAGGGACTCTATATAGAGAGTCTAATTAGAGAGTACCTGCTCTGACCAGGGACTCTATAGAGAGTCTAATTAGAGAGTACCTGCTCTGACCAGGGACTCTATATAGAGAGTCTAATTAGAGGGTACCTGCTCTGACCAGGGACTCTATATAGAGAGTCTAATTAGGTGGAACCTGCTCTGACCAGGGACTCTATAGAGAGTCTAATTAGAGTGTACCTGCTCTGACCAGGGACTCTATTTAGAGAGTCTAATTAGAGGGTACCTGCTCTGACCAGGGACTCTATATAGAGAGTCTAATTAGAGGGTACCTGCTCTGACCAGGGACTCTATATAGAGAGTCTAATTAGGTGGAACCTGCTCTGACCAGGGACTCTATAGAGAGTCTAATTAGAGAGTACCTGCTCTGACCAGGGACTCTATTTAGAGAGTCTAATTAGAGGGTACCTGCTCTGACCAGGGACTCTATATAGAGAGTCTAATTAGGTGGAACCTGCTCTGACCAGGGACTCTAATAGAGAGTCTAATTAGAGAGTACCTGCTCTGACCAGGGACTCTATTTAGAGAGTCTAATTAGAGGGTACCTGCTCTGACCAGGGACTCTATATAGAGAGTCTAATTAGAGAGTACCTGCTCTGACCAGGCACTCTATATAGAGAGTCTAATTAGAGAGTACCTGCTCTGACCAGGGACTCTATATATAGGGTCTAATTAGAGAGTACCTGCTCTGACCAGGCACTCTATATAGAGAGTCTAATTAGAGAGTACCTGCTCTGACCAGGCACTCTATATAGAGAGTATAATTAGAGTGTACCTGCTCTGACCAGGGACTCTATATCGAGAGTCTAATTAGAGAGTACCTGCTCTGACCAGGGACTCTATATATAGGGTCTAATTAGAGAGTCCCTGCTCTGACCAGGGACTCTATATAGAGAGTCTAATTAGAGAGTACCTGCTCTGACCAGGGACTCTATAGAGAGTCTAATAAGAGAGTACCTGCTCTGACCAGGGACTCTATATATAAAGAGTCTAATTAGAGGGTACCTGCTCTCACCAGGGACTCTATATAGAGAGTCTAATTAGAGAGTACCTGCTCTGACCAGGGACTCTATATAGAGAGTCTAATTAGAGGCTACCTGCTCTGACCAGGGACTCTATATAGAGAGTCTAATTATAGAGTACCCGCTCTGACCAGGGACTCTATATAGAGAGTCTAATTAGAGAGTACCTGCTCTGACCAGGGACTCTATATAGAGAGTCTAATTAAAGAGTACCTGCTCTGACCAGGGACTCTATAGAGAGAGTCTAATTAGAGAGTACCTGCTCTGACCAGGGACTCTATATAGAGAGTCTAATTAGAGGCTACCTGCTCTGACCAGGGACTCTATATAGAGAGTCTAATTAGAGGGGACCTGCTCTTACCAGGGACTCTATATAGAGAGTCTAATTAGAGGGTACCTGCTCTGACCAGGGACTCTATAGAGAGTCTAATTAGAGAGTACCTGCTCTGACCAGGGGCTCTATATAGAGAGTCTAATTATAGAGTACCTGATCTGATCAGGGACTCTATATAGAGTCTAATTAGAGAGTACCTGCTCTGACCAGGGACTCTATATAGAGAGTCTAATTAGAGGGTACCTGCTCTGACCAGGGACTCTATATAGAGAGTCTAATTAGATTGTACCTGCTCTGACCAGGGACTCTATAGAGAGTCTTATTAAAAAGTACCTGCTCTGACCAGGGACTCTATATAGAGAGTCTAATTAGAGAGTACCTGCTCTGACCAGGGACTCTATATAGAGAGTCTAATTAAAGAGTACCTGCTCTGACCAGGGACTCTATAGAGAGAGTCTAATTAGAGAGTACCTGCTCTGACCAGGGACTCTATATAGAGAGTCTAATTAGAGAGTACCTGCTCTAACCAGGGACTCTATAGAGAGTCTAATTAGAGAGTACCTGCTCTGACCAGGGACTCTATATAGAGAGTCTAATTAGAGAGTACCTGCTCTGACCAGGGACTCTATAGAGAGTCTAATTAGAGAGTACCTGCTCTGACCAGGGACTCTATATAGAGAGTCTAATTAGAGAGTACCTGCTCTGACCAGGGACTCTATATAGAGAGTCTAATTAGAGGGTACCTGCTCTGACCAGGGACTCTATATAGAGAGTCTAATTAGAGGGTACCTGCTCTGACCAGGGACTCTATATAGAGAGTCTAATTAGAGGGTACCTGCTCTGACCAGGGACTCTATATAGAGAGTCTAATTAGATTGTACCTGCTCTGACCAGGGACTCTATATAGAGAGTCTAATTAAAAAGTACCTGCTCTGACCAGGGACTCTATATAGAGAGTCTAATTAGAGAGTACCTGCTCTGACCAGGGACTCTATAGAGAGTCTAATTAGAGAGTACCTGCTCTGACCAGGGACTCTATATAGAGAGTCTAATTAGAGAGTACCTGCTCTGACCAGGGACTCTATAGAGAGTCTAATTAGAGAGTACCTGCTCTGACCAGGGACTCTATATAGAGAGTCTAATTAGAGAGTACCTGCTCTGACCAGGGACTCTATATAGAGAGTCTAATTAGAGGGTACCTGCTCTGACCAGGGACTCTATATAGAGAGTCTAATTAGAGGGTACCTGCTCTGACCAGGGACTCTATATAGAGAGTCTAATTAGAGGGTACCTGCTCTGACCAGGGACTCTATATAGAGAGTCTAATTAGATTGTACCTGCTCTGACCAGGGACTCTATATAGAGAGTCTAATTAAAAAGTACCTGCTCTGACCAGGGACTCTATATAGAGAGTCTAATTAGAGAGTACCTGCTCTGACCAGGGACTCTATATAGAGAGTCTAATTAGAGGGTACCTGCTCTGACCAGGGACTCTCTATAGAGAGTCTAATTAGAGAGTACCTGCTCTGACCAGGGACTCTATAGAGAGAGTCTAATTAGAGAGTACCTGCTCTGACCAGGGACTCTATATAGAGAGTCTAATTAGAGAGTACCTGCTCTGACCAGGGACACTATATAGAGAGTCTAATTAGAGAGTACCTGCTCTGACCAGGGACTCTATAGAGAGTCTAATTAGAGAGTTCCTGCTCTGACCAGGGACTCTATATAGAGAGTCTAATGAGAGGGTACCTGCTCTGACCGGGGACTCTATATAGAGAGTCTAATTAGAGGGTACCTGCTCTGACCAGGGACTCTATATAGAGAGTCTAATTAGAGGGTACCTGCTCTGACCAGGGACTCTATATAGAGTCTAATTATAGGGTACCTGCTCTGACCAGGGACTCTATATAGAGTCTAATTATAGGGTACCTGCTCTGACCAGTGACTCTATATAGAGAGTCTAATTAGAGGGTACCTGCTCTGACCAGGGACTCTATATAGAGTCTAATTATAGGGTACCTGCTCTGACCAGGGACTCTATATAGAGAGTCTAATTAGAGGGTACCTGCTCTGACCAGTGACTCTAAATAGAGAGTCTAATTAGAGAGTACCTGCTCTGACCAGGGACTCTATATAGAGAGTCTAATTAGAGAGTACCTGCTCTGACCAGGGACTCTATAGAGAGTCTAATTAGAGGGTACCTGCTCTGACCAGGGACTCTATATAGAGAGTCTAATTAGACGGTACCTGCTCTGACCAGGGACTCTATATAGAGAGTCTAATTAGAGAGTACCTGCTCTGACCAGGGACTCTATATAGAGAGTCTAATTAGAGAGTACCTGCTCTGACCAGGGACTCTATATAGAGTCTAATTATAGGGTACCTGCTCTGACCAGGGACTCTATATAGAGTCTAATTATAGGGTACCTGCTCTGACCAGTGACTCTATATAGAGAGTCTAATTAGAGGGTACCTGCTCTGACCAGGGACTCTATATAGAGTCTAATTATAGGGTACCTGCTCTGACCAGGGATTCTATATAGAGAGTCTAATTAGAGGGTACCTGCTCTGACCAGTGACTCTATATAGAGAGTCTAATTAGAGGGTACCTGCTCTGACCAGGGACTCTATATAGAGTCTAATTATAGGGTACCTGCTCTGACCAGGGACTCTATATAGAGAGTCTAATTAGAGGGCACCTGCTCTGACCAGTGACTCTAAATAGAGAGTCTAATTAGAGAGTACCTGCTCTGACCAGGGACTCTATATAGAGAGTCTAATTAGAGAGTACCTGCTCTGACCAGGGACTCTATAGAGAGTCTAATTAGAGGGTACCTGCTCTGACCAGGGACTCTATATAGATAGTCTAATTAGACGGTTCCTGCTCTGACCAGGGACTCTATATAGAGAGTCTAATTAGAGAGTACCTGCTCTGACCAGGGACTCTATATAGAGAGTCTAATTAGAGAGTACCTGCTCTGACCAGGGACTCTATATAGAGAGTCTAATTAGAGAGTACCTGCTCTGACCAGGGACTCTATATAGAGTCTAATTAGAGAGTACCTGCTCTGACCAGGGACTCTAATAGAGAGTCTAATTAGAGAGTACCTGCTCTGACCAGGGACTCTATATAGAGAGTCTAATTAGAGGGTACCTGCTCTGACCAGGGACTCTATATAGAGAGTCTAATTAGAGAGTACCTGCTCTGACCAGGCACTCTATATAGAGAGTATAATGAGAGTGTACCTGCTCTGACCAGGGACTCTATATCGAGAGTCTAATTAGAGAGTACCTGCTCTGACCAGGGACTCTATATATAGGGTCTAATTAGAGAGTCCCTGCTCTGACCAGGGACTCTATATAGAGAGTCTAATTAGAGAGTACCTGCTCTGACCAGGGACTCTATAGAGAGTCTAATTAGAGAGTACCTGCTCTGACCAGGGACTCTATATATAAAGAGTCTAATTAGAGGGTACCTGCTCTGACCAGGGACTCTATATAGAGAGTCTAATTAGAGGGTACCTGCTCTGACCAGGGACTCTATATAGAGAGTCTAATTAGAGGCTACCTGCTCTGACCAGGGACTCTATATAGAGAGTCTAATTATAGAATACCCGCTCTGACCAGGGACTCTATATAGAGAGTCTAATTAGAGAGTACCTGCTCTGACCAGGGACTCTATATAGAGTCTAATTAGAGGGTACCTGCTCTGACCAAGGACTCTATATAGAGAGTCTAATTAGATTGTACCTGCTCTGACCAGGGACTCTATAGAGAGTCTAATTAAAAAGTACCTGCTCTGACCAGGGACTCTATATAGAGAGTCTAATTAGAGAGTACCTGCTCTGACCAGGGACTCTATATAGAGAGTCTAATTAGAGGGTACCTGCTCTGACCAGGGACTATCTATAGAGAGTCTAATTAGAGAGTACCTGCTCTGACCAGGGACTCTATAGAGAGAGTCTAATTAGAGAGTACCTGCTCTGACCAGGGACTCTATATAGAGAGTCTAATTAGAGAGTACCTGCTCTGACCAGGGACTCTTTAGAGAGTCTAATTAGAGAGTACCTGCTCTGAACAGGGACTCTATATAGAGAGTCTAATTAGAGAGTACCTGCTCTGACCAGGGACTCTATATAGAGAGTCTAATTAGAGGGTATCTGCTCTGACCAGGGACTCTATATAGATAGTCTAATTAGAGGGTACCTGCTCTGACCAGGGACTATAAATAGAGAGTCTAATTAGAGGGTACCTGCTCTGACCAGGGACTCTATATAGAGAGTCTAATTAGAGGGTACCTGCTCTGACCAGGGACTCTATAAAGAGTCTAATTAGAGAGTACCTGCTCTGACCAGGGACTCTAATAGAGAGTCTAATTAGAGAGTACCTGCTCTGACCAGGGACTCTATATAGAGAGTCTAATTAGAGGGTACCTGCTCTGACCAGGGACTCTATATAGAGAGTCTAATTAGAGAGTACCTGCTCTGACCAGGCACTCTATATATAGAGTATAATTAGAGGGTACCTGCTCTGACCAGGGACTCTATATCGAGAGTCTAATTAGAGAGTACCTGCTCTGACCAGGTACTCTATATAAAGGGTCTAATTAGAGAGTCCCTGCTCTGACCAGGGACTCTATATAGAGAGTCTAATTAGAGAGTACCTGCTCTGACCAGGGACTCTATAGAGAGTCTAATTAGAGAGTACCTGCTCTGACCAGGGACTCTATATAAAGAGTCTAATTAGAGGGTACCTGCTCTGACCATTGACTCTATATAGAGAGTCTAATTAGAGGGTACCTGCTCTGACCAGGGACTCTATATAGAGAGTCTAATTAGAGGGTACCTGCTCTGACCAGGGACTCTATATAGAGAGTCTAATTAGATTGTACCTGCTCTGACCAGGGACTCTATAGAGAGTCTTATTAAAAAGTACCTGCTCTGACCAGGGACTCTATATAGAGAGTCTAATTAGAGAGTACCTGCTCTGACCAGGGACTCTATATAGAGAGTCTAATTAGAGAGTACCTGCTCTGACCAGGGACTCTATAGAGAGAGTCTAATTAGAGAGTACCTGATCTGACCAGGGACTCTATATAGAGTCTAATTAGAGGGTACCTGCTCTGACCAGGGACTCTATATAGAGAGTCTAATTATAGGGTACCTGCTCTGACCAGGGACTCTATATAGAGTCTAATTAGAGAGTACCTGCTCTGACCAGGGACTCTATATAGAGAGTCTAATTAGAGAGTACCTGCTCTGACCAGGGACTCTATATAGAGATTCTAATTAGAGGGTACCTGCTCTGACCAGGGACTCTATATAGAGAGTCTAATTAGAGGGTACCTGCTCTGACCAGGGACTCTATATAGAGAGTCTAATTAGAGGGTACCTAGTCTGACCAGGGAGTCTATATAGAGAGTCTAATTAGAGAGTACCTGCTCTGACCACCGCGGTGTAAACCCTCCTTACCGCGGTGCAAACCCTTTTCACCGCGGTGAGAAACCTTTCCACAGCGGTGCAAACCCTTTTCACCGCGGTGTAAAACCTTCTTACCGCGGTGTAAACCCTTCTTACCGCTGTGCAAACCTTTTTCAACGCGGTGCAAACCTTTCTCACCGCGGTGCAAACCCTTTCCACCGCGGTGCAAACCCTTTCCACCGCGGTGCAAACCCTTTCCACCGCGGTGCAAACCCTGTCCACCGCGGTGCAAACCCTTCTCACCGCGGTGTAAAACCTTCTCACCGCGGTGTAAACTCTTCTCACCGCGGTATAAACTCTTCTCAGCGCGGTGTAAACCCTTTCCACCGCGCGGTGGAAAATCTTTCATCCTGCATAAGTCATCAAATATAGAATTATAGGCAAACAAAGGGTGTAATCTTTTAAAAATGAATTGAAAATGATATATAAGTAAAGTTACTTTGATTTTATTTTGATGGTTCCGATATAACTCAAAGGTTATTTTGGTTTATTTTCAATCTTCAAATGTATGGTATGTACAGACATATAGAATAAACAATATAATTTTGCACATTGCGTTTTAATATATCAATATAATTGTTCACGTCATTGTAAAAATATGCCAGAGGTTTGTTCGGCCACGAGCTTTGTATGCACCAAATCAGCAGATTATAACGGCCCACACCTTCATTTCGTACTTCATATATTACGGTTTTCAATTTGTTTTCATCATTATAAAGAGAAACTGATTGGCTACAATTTTAATCACATACTTTCTTGCACAATTTTGAACCATGTGGTGAAGCTCCACCACCTTACATCATCGTATAAAGTGGAAGAGCGATAAAGCGATAAAAGTGATAACTCTATACATTAAGTGCGCATGTATGAATCGAAGACGAAAATCACATGTCACATATCGACCTTTATCTGTCGTAACAGTCAATACTGGACTCCGTTCCATAACAGCGAGCGCTTATAATCGCTCATTGATTGCTCAATGTAGCGCTCAAGTAGCGTTCATTCGCTCTTGAACGACACAGTGCAAATTCCTCGAAGTTTGCTCGCCTTGCTACGTAACGCTACATTGAGCAATCGCGTTCAAGAGAGGTTTAAAAGTAATCGCTAATTGAAGGATTACTTTTGAAACCTCTCTTGAACACGGCCCTGGTTTCATTCAATGTTGTTTTTCATTTGATTGGGCTTTTGGATTCACATAACATAAGAATGATTTTGATAAATGACATGGTGTGTCTAAACCTGAACAAAAAATACTTCCTTAGATATACTTTGTGTGACTGAGTATAACAGATTTGTTTGAGCAAAACAAAGTTTATATAAATTTAAATCGGCTCACTCTGATTATTTCTGGTATATATTCATCAACATAATGTAGGATACAAGTTTGCAAATCTATTGTAACAACAATGGTATATTATTAAGCCATTCACTAACAAATCAATGAACAAAATTAAATAATCTATCATAATCAAAATAAAATATATTATTTTGTTTTACTGGGTTACATTGTGCACATCAAATTAAAGCAGTGTGCGAAAAAAAATATATATAGATATATATAAAGATACTATTAGGCTATATCACAGTAGAATATTTGTGTGACATCGTGTATTAAATATGCCACAGAAATAATTCTGAAGGTTCGATTCATGAAAAAACACGTTTTGGGCAGATTAATTACAAGTGTGAACTCCTTGCATCGCAATGAATCATTAGTTTGATGGTAATAAGATGTACGCCTTCAGTGTATGGAGCTCAGTGTACATTCGAATACGTATTGGAGGTTACCGAATCGTCTCTTTCCATTTGAATCATTTAGAGTCCAAGATTGAATACCTTTTTTCTGCTAATCTCTATTGTAAACTATAAGCATAAGCAAAATGCTGTTATTCTGCTACAGTATAATAATCGTATCCACTATCGAATTATATTAACATATTGGTCATTTCTATGTTAACAATATCCACGTTCAACCCTTGGTACAATAGTTGGGTTAATTTCACTAAGACATACAACTGCGAACTCTTTGCATGGTCATGACTAATTTGATGCTAACAAAATGTACGTCTTCAGTGCATGGAGCTTAGTTTACATTCGGATAAGTATTGGAGGTTAGAAATTCGTCTTCTTGACACTTAAATGGTTCATTCAGCTAACATATATTTAAGAAACTAACTCTGTGACTTGTTCAAAATGTACACTTAATAAGTAGATGAACAACAACTTCAGCACTAGCCAGGGGCAGAGGGGGTGGGGGTATAATAGATTAATTCTAAACGTTAATTTGGTTTGTCTAAACCTGTACGTAAATACTTCCTTAGACATACTTTATGTGACTGAGTATAATAGATTTGATTGAGCAAAGCAAATTTTATATAAATCGGCCCACTCTGATTACCTCTGATATATATTCATCAACATAATTAAGATGCAGGTTCGGAAGTCTATGGTATCAACACTGGTATATTATTAAGGCATTCAATAACAAATTAAAGGACAGAATAACATCATAATCAAAATACTGTTTTTACTGGGTTATACTGTACACATCAAATTGAAGCAGTGTGCGAAGAATATACTATATAGCTATATCACAGTATTATATTGTATTATAAAAAGTGCCACGGAAATAGTTCTAAAGGGAAAAACAGGTTTTGGGGAAATTTACTAATATAGTGTGAACTCTGTGCATCGTCATGAATCAGTAGTACGGTATGATGGTAATAGGATGGGCGCCCTCAGTGTATGGAGCTTAGCTTACATTCGAATTAGTTAATGGAGCTTACACAATCTTTCCTTTAAGGCTTGAATGATTTTGCTAATATTTATTAAATTTGAAAAATAATGTTTGTAGATTATTATATATTTGTACACCTAATTAGTTTATTAATAATATCACTGTGTAAGCGTAGTTTAGCAACAATTTAACACTGATGATAATCAATAAACATATTCCTCTTCAGGCCTAAATGTTTGGGTGGGTGGTATAGTGGTCAGGATGCATTGAATATTAATAAACAGATGCTTTATTGAAACATGTTATGTCTTTAAAGTATTAATGGTTTTGTTTGAGTTTCCGTTGGTGTTGGCATTGTCATTGTCATTGGCATTGGCGTTGGCGTTGGCGTTGGCGTTGGCGTCTGAGCATAACTCCAAAACAAATCCTAACTAAATTTGGTATACTGTCATTCCATATCATGTAGATGTGCCTTTTAATGGTGGTGTCACCTACATTTCAATTTTGTCTGGCTTTGAGGGCGAAAGAGGAAGGAATGTTTACTTTGTTTACAGTTTAGTTATACATGTATTTGTTCACTGTTTGTTTCATGTTTGAGAGTATGCGTTCCCCATTTGCATTCGATAGGATTCACTTACTGTCAACATGTGTTCAATCATCATTATATGTCATCATGGTGAATGATAGGAACTGATTGAGGGAATAACACAACAACAGAATTAGCATTTACCTTTCTGCATTTTGGTTTTTACACACTCTGCTAAACAATCACGACAACGCATAGCAAATTTGCTAAAATATACATGTTTAGATACGAGAGCAGCATGATTAGACCCACCTTGTCAAAATGTGAAAATTTTAGCTCTCTGTATCAAATCGTTTTGAAGAAGAAGTCTTTTAAAGATGTTAATGTGGACCCCCTGTCACATCCACATTCGACATGGGATCAGGTACAAAAGAACAAATACAATTGTATATGTAATAAAACTTTTAATTCGAAAATGTCATCTTCCTATGTCAACTGGTTCCGGAGAAGAAAGTCGTTTAAAGGTTCTCTTAATAATGCCTGCCACGCCCATATTTGATAGGTGGTTAAGTTCAAATGAACAAACTTTGATCCCCTATGTGCAAGGTACCTCCCCACAAAACTTCAGCTTTGGGGGTGTTGCGGTTCAGGAGGAAAAGTCGAAAGTATGAACAGTTTATGGTCGGAAGACTGAGGGACGGACGCGGCCGCACGACGGGCCATGCCATAAGCCCATTTGGCCTTCCAGCCCTGATGTGCTAACACTCCATGTCACTTACAAGAGAGATCTGCAAATATTGTCGATAATCGACAACGTTAACACGGTGTGTCTATCCCCGTACACATAGATCCTTCCATAGACATACTTTAGATGTATCAGACCTTTTTTTTTACCATTGTTTCAACAAAATCATATTAATGATTCATTTCCAATGGCGGCATAGTTTTTTGTCTCTAGTAAATAATCATTTCGCCTAGAAAAAGTTCTTCTAACGCCCTTAAAATAGCATGAGTACCATTAGTGTGATGATAATAAGATGTGCGCCTTCAGTGTACGTAGGCTACAATCGGTTAAGTAATTTGAGGTTAAGAAATATTTTCTAAACCACTTAAATGACTTCATTCTGCTAAAAAAATGAAACTGTAAGTTTACTCGTTCAAATACTATGTACACTATATGTATGACGAGGCACCCATTGTGTTTCAAGATACTTTATTTGGTGTAAATACGTGCTAAAATGCGATATATGCTGATTTCAGTTCAAATAATTCACTTAACTTGCAATTCAGCCCCTATCGCCCAGTATATATGATTACTAGTTTCAAATGGAAGTCGGCAACATCCGAAACCGAATTTTCACGTCTCATTTACATGCACATATGACCCAGTAATCATTCTCAACCAAAATGTGTCCTATCGTCTGTTGTAAACAAGTTTCCAAAATGACATGTGACTGAATGACGGACGCCAATCACAGTGCATTGCCACTACTTTTACCTTTACATAATTACATTGTTACGCTAATGAATCGATAAACATTAAAATTGTAATTTACAGCAACAACACTACATGTACTTCAGGATGCAAATTGCTCGACAAGGGTTATGTTTTACAGTTTTCTGATAAATTTCAGCATAAATAAAACAGCCATTTCTTTAAACTGTTTACATATCAATAGGCATCCTTTGCTTCATATATGTGTAGACCTAATTTGAGTAAGACACATTAAAATAGTTTCAAGTTCTGGAGCATTTCCTTCTTCTTTAAATGAAGTTTTCTGGAGCTCTCCACTGTCATCATAGCCATACCATATTTCATTGAGATAATTTGTTACTTATTATCATCCCCGACAAACGAAGTTGGGGAATATATGGTCCCGTCAATGATGTTTTGCCCTGTTTCCAAGGATTTTACAATTTTAATTTGTAAATTTTAGACCAACTCGATCTGCTTGTTTTATTATAGTTACTTTTCGGAATCAAAGTAAGAGAGTGGGAGAGAACACTCTTTCCTTTATAATTCTTCAAACTTCGTGGTGGTAGATAATATGATTTAGTTTCCAGGATATTGTTTTTCACTTGGTTTTCAAATGCACACCTTTAGACGGGTTGCAATCCGGGAAAGCCACATGTCAGAAAATAAGGTTAAATACAGCTTAGCGTTCCCGGCAATGAGAAATTTTTTGATCGTATTATTGTGGCTCTCTCGGCAATGGTCGGGAGTGCTGGTCAATGTTAAATTACGGTATTTAATAAACTATTATTTTTTTGCAGTCTTTTTGCTTTGTATTGCCATATTGTAGGAAGGCACAGGACAGGCGAGTTTCATATCTAATTGATGTTTTCACCCCATACTGGGCAATAGCAACACATTTTATTTCATGTAATGTACACGTATGGGTGTCATGTTGAGTATGTTGTATAGTCAGATGTAATTTTACCGAATAGGGGACGTTGCTGAGAATCATCATTTTAATGCTAACCACTTCAGAATGGTGACAAGTTGAAAAGTCGTGATTTTTTAAATCGAGACCTAAAGAAAAACTATTACGACACTTTATTTAAAACTAAACAAACAAGATTCGCTCCGTATTCACTTTAAAACAAGCTCATTATCTATCAATGGGTGGCGCTAATTTGATAAACGGTAATCATCCCGAAATAAATCGTGGCTTTCGCGGCAACTAGGCGTTTAAATGGCGTGTGGCCCTCGCGACAATCTGTAGTTTTCTAGTGTGGCTTTCCCGAGCAGACAACCTTTCTAAGTAGCCAAACTTTTGATCTGGCCCAACTCAATGCATTAACTTTATGTTAATAATCATAGATGCCATTTCATTCTTAAGAAAATCGAGATACACGTACATAACGTACAATGAACCTAATATATGGACACTATATTCCGAGATTATATAGACAGTTGAAGTACACTCAATATTTGTATTATTATGAGCATTTATGTAGAGTTTACACCTTGAAAGTCATTATGTTGGTTTCGTGTGTAAGCTATACTATGTAGATGAATTGAAATCCCAACAAGGTGACGTACATACTATATATATATCTACTCCACTGAAACAATTTCGTAATTACTGATAATGCTGTATTTAGCATATGTATAACATCAGAGCATTCAAATTGTGTTGACATGATGTTAATAACGTGATGGACAGCATGCAGACATAACGATAAGTCAACACTTGTGTAGAACTTCTGCATAGCATTATCTTGTGCCATAGTCATTCTTTGGGAAAATAGTCACATTTCTTTTCAGATGATAAGGGGCCCATTGTGCTTTTAAATGCAATTGGAACTTGTGCAAACACTCCCATGAAGTTGTTTGATGCAAAACCCCTGTCTTTGCTGATGTTGATTTGACATTATTGCGTCATTATGAATTTCATTCAGAATGGTTATATGGGTCTCAGTTTGAAAAACTTCAAGGTATTGCATTCCTTGTCGGTACAAAGGTGTTCCACGAGCACATTTACAGTCATTGCAAACTGTACAGCATGCAGTCGGCCAATATCCCAGTTTAGAAAATTTCACGTTTTTTTTCAAAGCATTGACTTCTTAAACAAGATTGGGTCCTTTTCACATAGCAAGTATCGGATAACAGGCAGATCATGTTGCTATGACAACATGTGACGTGTATTTTCGCGAACTGATACCATTTGACTTTGCAATGGTAACCATCTATACTCTACATAGCTCCGCATGTTATCTGACATTTACTAATGATATGACAAACCATGGGCTGATATGCAAACAGAAACTATATTCTTTTTAACTCACGTTTCTTTTGCTGTTCAGTTCAGTTCATATCAGTAGATATGTAGTATGAAATTTGAATATTTATTTCACATACTTATAAATTTGCTTTATAGTGTGTCATGTTATTAATACAGGTCAATACAGGTATTTTGATGATATGGTGATTTAACCATCAGAGCTAAAGTACTCACATACGTTAAAATAAAATGGTTTCCGGCGTTTAGTTCTTCTTTACTTGATTACGATATGTGAGTCCACTAAATTCTGAATATATACGCTTTTGGTTGAATAATCTTATATCCAAAATACTTATTTACAGAAAAAATGTAAAAATAATGCATATGGACAAAACATTAACAAATATGCTTTAAAGAGCCATTGGACTTTTTTAGGAATATTTATTTGGCCTTCATGCGTGCCGAAAGACCGGATATTCTGATTCAAGTACAAATAATTGCACTTGATTTGCAAATTAATTCTCTAACGCCAAATGTAAGCAAATTAAATAAAGACGAGCAACAGCCGAATTTATACGTCTCATATATATGCACAGTAGTTATATTACCTATTACACATTACCAATCCACATCTGACTGTTTGTCTATTAAAGGTAAGTTTCCAAACTTACATTTAACCAATCAACCCGCATCTTTGTCCAGTTTTCTATCATAAATCGCGCCTTTCACCTTTATAATATCACTTTACTAAATGAACTAGTCTTAAATTGATAATGTTCATCAGCAATCAATCCGTACTTTTCGATAAAATAACTTCATTTATTACTTTTGATATAATGTGACACCAACAACATTGTCAATGAGTTTTAAAAGGGACACTCAGTGGTATCGTATCATTTCATCAAGAAGTATTGACTGTTATTTAAAATAAACTAAGAATAAAAAATAAACAATAAAAAGCGCCAATCACAAAATGATATTAATAAAGAGAATTATTTTGTTATAATGATTGACAGTCCATGTGCGCAATTATTCTTGTGATGAACGTCACACACAAAATATGATTAAATCCTTTTTCACGACCAAAATAATTGTTGAATCATGATGATACGGGAAAATTACCAACGCTCGGATAACCCAAAGTTCATGGAAATTGAAACACGTTTGACAGAAAAGTTAGCAAAGAATAGAAGCTGTTCGTCCTGTACATTTGTTCCTTAATTTTCCTATTCAATGCGTTATTTAGAATAATTATTTTCCTAAAAAGAGCTTTAGGTTATTGAATTAGATTTCTAAAACAAAGCACTGCATACGACCCACTCTCTGGTTGTTGCGTATTAATCAATTATCAAATTGATGTGTTTTGATTGAAGTATTGAAGACAGGCACTACCGCCAGAGTTTACACGTCTCATATTTATCAAGTACATATACTTTTCACTTTCGGAGTGAGTGATACCATATTGATGATATTATGTCGATATGCCCTTTTAAAAGGGAAGGAATCATAGAGCAATGGAATACATAAATAAGCATTTTTGCTTGAATGCGTGTAAAATAAGTGATAAAAACATAGGGTCTAATTTACCATCCGTAAAACATATTGTGCAAGCCCGAATTACCTTGTTTCGACGAATATCATAATCTATTAGTCAACGACTACGTTTGTATGTCAATCGGAGTAATGTTAATGAATATCATTTATAGCATGCAAAATGGAATATATGTGCTAAATGATTGAGCGGTACAGTCTGAGTTGAGGTTTGTTAGTTCATGTGGATCAAGATCTAACTACCTACTATATGTTATATACTTCGATATTTGAACACATCAAAATAGCATATTCAGATAGATCGTTAATTGGTGTAGAGTATAACTAATAAATAGGTAAAGAAGTAGCGAAGTAGTGAAGACGCGAAATGGCTTGAATATCTAAATTTAGTAAAAACTATTCTATATATTCGGATGTTTAAAAGTTGCTTTAAAAGCAAATGCAGACAATATCTTGGTTTTGCCACATAAACCAAAACACATATTCATAGAGATAATATTACTGAAATTTATAGCCCAACATTGAAAATCTTTTTTCTGCTAATCTTAATTAAAAACTATAAGTATAAGTAAAATGCTATTATTCTACGAGTATAATACTGTTATCCACTGCTGAATTATATTTACATATTGCTTAGTTCTAAATTAACAATATCCACCCCTTGCTACAATATTTGGGTTACTTCTATTAACACATAACACTCATTAATGTGATGATAATAATGTGTACGTCTTCCGTGCATGGAGCTTACATGTAGCTTACATTCGGATATGTATTCAAAGTTACACAATCGTCTAATACTTGTTCATATAAAATGTCCACTTAAAGGTACATCCATTGTGGTGTTATGGGTCACATTTGTCAAATGTTATAAATTGTGTCATTTTATCGAGAAGTACTGACTGTTGCCATTTTGATGACAGTCGACTCGGTATATTGATAATATAAAGGTAAAAGTAGCGATTTCTGGTCGAAAACCGGACAATATGCCACGTCAATGGGTCAAACGTAATTCTGGAAATTTATTTACAACAGACAAATAGGCAACTTTGGGTTAATATTGTTTAATAGGTATTATAACTACCGTGTACGTGGGACGTGAATATATAGTTTCGGTTTTACACATGTATAATGATGCTGCTCGATTTTAATTGGAAACTAATAATTATGATATATTTGGCTAATGGGGATGGATATGCAAGTTGAGTGAACTTATTTGAACTGAAAGCAGCACATATAGTATGTTGGCACGTATTAAAATATAATAAAATTTAACGAAACACAATGGATGCATCTTTAATTAGTAGATGAACAATAACTGCAGCACTAGCCAGGGGCGGATACAGGATTTTCGTTTCGGGGAAGGGTAACATATTATGTAATATACATAAGGAATACTAATTTGAGAGTGGTTGGAAGGCAAGTGAATGTTTATTTAATAAATGAACTTCAGGTACATGAAATGAGTTAAACAGAAATATTTACATAGTATAAATACAGTTTACAATAATATAAGATGTAAGTATTGAATATGGCAAGAAACTAGTTGTACGATTACGTCAGCAAATGGTGATAAGCATGAGGAATGAAAGAAAGAAAGAAAGAGGAATGTTTAGAGAGGGACCCATCTTGTATATATTACCACGAAGAAGACGAAGGAAAAACAACAGTACTCATCTATATATAGTTCCTCCAAGTTTATTCTCACGTTTACCATACTTCTTGCTTCACAACGACATTAGTTAAGTCGCAGTGTTGCCTACGGAGAACAAAACGGTCCATTAAAATGTGTCTTCATCACCTCAGTATCAAGAATACCAATCAATAAATTACATTTGTTCTTGTATTTGGACAGCAAATCGCCTTATTTCATTTTTTAATTTTGGATAGTCATTTTAATCAGAATTTAAGTTGTTTTTAGAACGATGAACTAATCTATTATCAAACAAGTTTTACTTGTAAAAATGAGGGCGCAAATTAACTAATCCACACAGGTGTACTAGTTTGGCTATGTATTCGTAATGAATTCCACAATATGTTATGACAGTGTGAATACTGGTGATAAATGTCCAAATGTGTATGAAAAGTTGGCATTTCGATTTATATTCTCTAAAAGGGAGAACAACGTTTTTTACGGTACAGATGCTGTACAAAGGATGTAAAAGTACACAGCATAGTTTATACCAAGAAGGGGTTTAAAGCTTTGAAGTTAGTAAATTACGATAATTGTGCATTTTATAAAACATAGATCATATACAAAACAATTCTGATCGACTGGAAGTGTTTTTAAATACCTCTACAAATCTTGGTATAGTATTACAAAACGTTGGTATTCTCTTTGGTTTTCCTGCTCAATTAAAGTTTGGAACAAATTAAATCTTACTGAGCTAAATGCACATCTTTTAAAGTAGCCTTAAAGGTCAAGTATTATCATTTATTTAGAATAGTTATGTGCATGCCATTAAAAAGTTTAACTGTAAGGACAATAAATAAAATCGTTACATTTGAAAAAAAATTCTCCGCTCTCAAAAAATCTGAACTTTCTCTTATACGAAAGAGGTACAAAGCGATAAAGCGATAAACCCATAGACCCATAGACCGATGAAGCGATAAACATGTAGCTGCGCGACAAAGCGATATGGCATTTATCGCTTTTTGTTTTTTTTCATTTCAAGGAAATTAATTTTGCTGAAGAGTAAACTGCATCAGGATTAAGTGATAAATTTTCCATAAAATTGATTTTCAGTCCAATAATTAGGTAAAGTAGTTCGTGAAACATTACAAAATGGACAAATCATGATAAATGATTTTTTATATAACTTGGAGTGAGATACTCCGTCCTATCAGTGAAATAAACCCACTATCAAGCTACAGTGACAATAACCTTTATCACCACTCTACTGAGTTTTGAAACAGTTTGCATTACTTCACTTTTGATTATCAGTACATGTACATATACATTCAGGGTTCAGATAATTATATTGATTCGGGTGTATTTCCCTCATCCAAGTTTAAATTGAAGTGTTAAATGAAAAATGAAAAACATGTGGGAGTATTTCATCACCTTCAAGATTTTGGTTTGTGAGACAATTTACTCTCCATCTGCTTTATTAATGATATGAACAGTAAAATGTTATTACAGTAACGTTTTTATGGGCTTGTTGTGAAAGAAAGTGTTCTCCGAACATGGATATAGTCGTAAATCTTCCCTGCCTCTCCTTTAAGGTCGCTATAAAAGAACTAATACAGCCAACATTCTGATTTTGCCAAATATACCCATAACTTTATTCATAAAGAAGATTATTGACATCTAGAGCCCAGCATTGATACCTATTCCCACTTATCTGCTTTGAAAAGTATAAACATGTCTCTTTACAACGAAATAAAACATGTGAAAAGCGGCCCATGGTTCAGAAGATATGAAGTACGAAATAAGGGTTCCGTTCCATAACAGCGAGCGCTTATAATCGCTTATTGATCGCTCAATGTAGTGCTCAAGTAGCGCTCATTCGCTCTTGAACGACACAGTGCAAATTTCTCGAAGTTTGCTCGCCTTGCTACGTAACGCTATAATGAGCAATCTCGTTCAAGAGAGGTTTAAAAGTAATCGCTAATTGAGCGATTACTTTGAAACCTCTCTTGAACACGGCCAAGGTGTGGTACCGTTATAACTTGCCGACTTAGTTGATCAAACAACTGGCATATTTTTGCATCGAAGGGATTGTTAAAACAATGATTATTTAACTTTAAACACACAGATGAAATAAAAAAAATGCAAAATAATCTCGTTTGTTTCTTGTACATACATTTGTTTTAAAATAGACCAATAAGAATATGTGAGTTATATTGGAAACCTAGAACGAAATCAAAATATCTTTGTTTTGACATCAATTTGAATTTCTGTTTACAATATTCATATTCTTTGTTTCCTTATAATTCTATATTTGATTGCTATGCAGGATGAAAGAGTTTCCACCGCGTGGTGAAACTTTGAAACTTTGAAACTTTGTATTCACTCAAGGCTACAAGGTAGCATAATGAGGTTTACAAGAGTTGGTATAACATGAATATATGGACAACGCATTATCTAAATTTACTTAAGACGTGGCAGCAGAAAATGGACAATTTCATTAGTGTATGGACATTTTTTGTTTGAAATAAAGAAATCATATTCAATATTGAAGGCTTTGCATTTTTTTTTTTTTGAATAAACTTTTCCCTTAATGTGTTGAAAAAATCACAGCGGAATAGATAATGATACTCATCTCATATTACATTTAAAGCGCATAATGTACATTTTCTACATTCATAATCAATCTTAGACCAACTTCCAGTTTCCACAGGAAGACGATGATTGGACAGTCTAAAGTGTAATAAATTAAATATATATGTTTCGGGCAAGTGTTGTAAATAAAAGTCAATATCAGTGTTATTTTTAATCATCTTATAAAATCTACCCTTTGAGGACATTTTAATATCTGAATGCCATTTTTGTATAAAGAGGTCTGAAAGACTTGTCTTGACCGTATATTTAATCCAATCAGTTTTTACCAGTGGATGATATAGCCATACGTCATTATTTCCAGTCGTTATCAATATGTTTGTAATACATGCTAGCCATTTGTTATCTAAAATATTATTTGATAAAATATTAAGTAGTAAGTTTAATAGCTTTGAATGTTTTCCTGTGATCAATCTTGCCCAGTAACATATCATTTTGGTATATACAACTATAGAGAGTGGCTTACGTCCTGTTTCTGCATAAATCATATATAATGGTGTACTTTTCTTGATCCGGAGCAGTTTCCTCAAAAGGTTTCGGTGGATATTCTCTAGAATGTTTAAATTTTCAAACCCCCATAATTCACATCCGTAAGTTAAAATTGGAACAACAAGTACATCAAAAAGTTTTAACTGACAGGGGATTGACAAATTGAGATGTCTAGCTTTGGATAACACATAATTCAAGGCTTTTAAACCCTTGTCACTAAGTGATTTTCTAGCAGACGTGAAAGTACATTTCCTACTGAAGATTATGCCGAGATATTTGTATTCATCAACATTTTGTAAGAATGTATTTGATATTACAAATTTATAAGAGTATTCTTTCTTTGTGCCATTAAATATTAAAACATTACATTTAACTATATTGATTTTAAGCTTCCATGTTTCACAATATTTGCTGAATACATCAAGTTGCTAAGATGACAGTATCGTCAGCATAAAGCAGTGCAAATAATTAATGCAAAGTGCATCATCATTCAAAACAACACCTTCACATGAAAAAACGTTAAAACATTGCTCAAGATCGTTAAGGAATAGTGAAAATAGTAAAGGTGATAGGTTTTCACCTTGCCTGACTCCTTTAAGGCAATCAAAGTTTTCAGATGAATGACATTTGGTTGATACACATGACTTTATACCCTTATACATGGATTGAATGATTCTGAAACAGTTACACGTGATGTTATAATTAAGTAGCTTATTCCATAGTCCAAGCCTCCAAACGTTATCAAAAGCTTTCTCGAAATCGATAAAAGCACAAAATAACTTTTTTCTGATTTTTTACGAGGTTCATGATACAGAAAAGTGAGAACAAGTGATCGTTTGTCGAATATCCTTTCATAAAACCAGCTTGTATTTCAGAAAGAACATGCGACGATTCCAAAAAGTTAGTCAGTCTATTGTTAATTATTGAGGTGAACAGTTTGCTCATACAGCATAGTAAGGGTCTGCACCGCGGTGGAAAGGGTTTTTACCGCGGTGAGAAGGATTTACACCGCGGTGGAAAGGGTTTACACCGCGGTGAGAAGGGTTTGCACCGCGGTGAGAAGGGTTTGCACCGCGGTCAGAAAGGTTTTCACCGCGGTGAAAAGTGTTTACACCGCGGTGGAAAGGGTTTTCACCTCAGCTAGTTTTTTGTCATTTGCAATTTCGAGAAAATTCCATTTGTAAAGAAGTATTTTAAAATTTATTATGATGTCCCTTTGGGCAGAGAAGATAGTTTCTTAGAATTTCATGAACCAGTTTTTTACTTTTCATTTTTAGATCTCGTGTTTCATTTGGAGTTTTTCTAGTTTCATTTGGAGTATTTTGTGTTTCATTTGGAGTTGTTCGTGTTTCAATTTGAGTTTATCGTGTTTTCTTCTAGGTTTTCCGTATTTTCAGTACAGTTTTCTGTGGTTTCGATGAGATAAATACAATAAACTATACAAAATACTTTATGTCCCCTATGGGCCACCGTATTAAATGTTAAATGCATTAATATATTTTCATTTGTCACAATTTTCCCTAGGATATGTTTATACTGAACGAAATGCGGTGTTTTTTTACTATTTCAATGTGCATACATACGCATGAGAACTCTATGAGAAGGCTATGAAACTATTTTGTTATATTTTCGGTCTCTCATGGAATGCTACTACCTTCAATCTTGAGGGAGGAGAGGGATATGAGGGAGGAACATAGGGAAGGAGAAGAGAATCATAGATACACATTCACAATAAAAGAAACCCCATTAATTCAGGCACACATACCCATTTACCTTCAAATACATACTGTCATATAGGATAGGGGAGGGGAGGGGAAAAGAGGAAGGGGAAATTTGAGAGGGAGAGGGAGAGGGAGTGTTGTGGCCCATGAGGACTCTAATACGTGCAACTCGGACTGTGCTCTAATACTACACACGACTACTCATTTTACGGGCGCTTCCCTCACATGAACTCTTATTCAGCGCAAACGTGTAAGCGCTCCCCACCAGGAAACTAGTTTTAACTGGAGTGATCTCCCTTAGCTTCGCTTCCGTTTCCTGTTTGTGAAAAAAGCACATGGTAATTACAGACTCTGATTGCAGCAACAATACTTGCGCTGTAAAGCACAGTTCTTTTTACCCTCTCTTTACCATTTTTACTGCTGTAATACTCGAGGTCTTCTGAGGATAAAGTGTATAAAAATACGAATTACGCTTGTGTCTTCATAGTTAAAAGAACTGCAATCATGAATTCTCTCGACAACATGGATTCGCCTGATTCAATTCACGACGGGTATGTGATTTGCAAACTGACAACTAATCGTTTGATGTAATACCACATCCTACATAAATGAACATTGACAATTTAATTTCAACATGTCTCGTGCAAGGAATTTGACCGACAAGGCCGGTAATGTGTATCATGAGCAAGTAGCTGTGTACGTTACTGAACTTTTGAGATTAGACAAACAAATAGACGATGTGATTGCCTAATCCGAACTTGTGACAGAGGTTCATCAGTTGCGTGAATATCGTGATTACATAAACTTGAAACACAAAGAATTCACAGATGTAAACACAGAATTTGTGACCTATTTCCAACGTACCCGACCTGTAGAAAGCATGGCTACAGAAACACAACAACAAAACATTTCTGACGGTGTGTTGAATAAAGTTCAAGGGTGCATGAAAACACTACATGATCGTATCAGGAGCATTTCAGACATTGACAATATTGAATCTGTCTCTATGATAGGTAGCAGGAATTCTCGACACTCAAGTGTTAGTTCCCTCTTACTGAAACAACATGCTAAGGCAGAAGCCGCTAAAACGAGACTTAAATTTGCTGAAAGAGAATCAGCACTTCAAAGACAGCAAACAGAACTTGAAATAAGCAAAAAACTTCTTGCTTCCCAGTTAGAGGCTGAAGACGCTCAAGTTGAGCTTAATGCCATGCACACTTTGATTAAGTCAGGCATAGAGAAAAAAATCAGAAACCTCAGCCAAATTAGACAAATGGAACAATTTGTTGAAACACAGCAGAGTATTCTAAAACAAGAAATGTCTCAAACACAGTACAAACCTCGACTTGACACAGCAATCCACCATACTGACCCGAAGCATAATTACACACTCACAAAGACAAGAGAAGTAGACACTGTGAAGGGACAGAACAATAACCATGAAACTACTGGTGAAACAATGGTGAGAAAAGAGTTGAGTTATGATGAGAACACTAATAGTTACCACAACCCTATCGTTCCTCAACATGTTTCTCAGGAAAGAGTTACTCAACAGGTCAGTGATGTTGAGCCTGTTACCAACAGTACGCTCAACCCCGGTGCTCAACCCTACATTCCAAATATGTCCAATCCGGGTCCTCCTAACTCTGATCAATGTGACCTCTGTGCTGAACTTTCGAGATATCTAATGAAAAGGATTTGCTTTTGTCAAGATTCAGTAGGTTCAATGACAGACCAGAATATTTTGTTACATGGCAAAACGGTTTTATCTCCATTGTCAGGGACCTTGGAGTTTCTGCTCACGAAGAGATGGACTTACTTGTGAAGTGGTTGGGGCCTGACTCCAGCAAACAAGCAGCAAGCATCCGGGCCGCTAATGCATATGACCCTGTCCGAGCCCTGCAGAAGATATGGGAACGACTGGAGAACAGATATGGCAGTCCCGAGTTAGTTGAGTCAGAGCTGAAGAAGAAACTCTTCAATTTCCCTAAACTTTCAGTAAAAGACAATGCCAAATTGTTTGACTTAGCAGATATTGTGTCCGAGATTGAATCTGTGAAGTGTAGCGCCAGATACTCAACTCTCCTGGCATACTTTGATTCATCGGCAGGTGCGTCGCCAATAGTGTCAAAACTCCCCTATGGTCTGCAAGAGAGGTGGACTAATGAAGCAGTGAGATACAAGGAGCAACACAATGTTGCATATCCTCCATTCATAGTGTTTTCCGACTTTCTGTGTCGTCAGGCAAGTATCGGAAATGATCCGAGCTTCCTTTATGACACACCACCAGTCATGACCGGCGGCAGGAAAGTGACACATCAGAACTCATCACGGGGACAAACAGACTATAAGCTCACCTCTAAGGAGACAGATGTTTCAAAGGAACAGAATGACAAGATCAGTGTTAGACTATGCCCTTATCATGACAAGTCAGAAGGACACACTCTTAACTACTGCAAAGGCTTTCGTCTACTTCCAATCAAAGAGAGAAGAGATTTCCTCGCGAAGCATAAAATATGTTTCCGATGTTGTGAGAGTACTGCACATTCTTCAAGCACTTGTGAGGAAAATGTGGTTTGTTTCTTCTGTAAGAGTGAGAAACATGCCACTGCATTACATATACAATGGGAAAATGAAACTGCAAGTAAATCAAATCCATCAATCCTAAACCACCCTCACCAGATGATGGACCCCATTCTGTAACTTCCACGTGAACTCAAATTTGTGAAAATTTACCCGGCAGCAAATCATGTTCAAAGACTGTCTTAGTGAAAGTGTTCCCGATAGACCGACCAGATCAATCTCTCACCACCTATGCAATACTAGATGATCAAAGTAACAAATCCCTCGCCAGAACTGAACTTTTCAATGCCTTCAACGAACGTGGACAAGAGATCGAATACACACTCTCATCTTGCAATGGTTCAGCCACAATGTCTGGAAGGCGTGCATCAGGTTACATGATTCAAAGCTTGGATGCTTCTAAATCATTGCACTTGCCTACACTTATCGAGTGCAATGAGATCCCGAATGTTCGAGAGGATCAGAGTTTATACCTCCTGTTGATCCACAAGCAGATGTCCTGCTTCTGATAGGTCGGGACCTCCCTGCTGCTCACCATGTTCTGGACCAGCGTCTTGGGTCATCAAGCTCCCCCTTTGCCCAGAAGACACCACTTTGATGGGTTATTGTCGGCGAGGTTTGCCTTGGCAAGGTCCATCAACTCGAAGATGTTTTCGTGCGGAAAACTCATGTTCTTAACAATGGTCGCACTTCTATAATGCCGCCATGTACAAACCATTTTGAAGTGAGAGACTTTCAAGACATATTCATAAAGACTGACAGTGATGAAATGCAAGGTCCTTCAGTTGAAGATAAACAGTTCCTAAAACTCATGGACTCGGAGTTTTCAAGAGATGCTGATGGGTTTTGGACTGCACCTCTTCCCTTCAGATTTGATAGACCAACACTTTCCTGCAACAAACCACAAGCTGTTCATCGTGCAGAGCTTTTGGACAAGAGTCTGCTAAAAAATCCTACCAAACTAGAACACATGGTGACATTCATCTCAAAGATTATCGACAAGGGTCACGCTGAAGTTGCTTCAACAGTACCGAAGGACAGAGAGTGCTGGTACCTACCTTTGTTCGGGGTTTACAACGCCAAGAAACCAGGGTGTATAAGAGGCGTGTTTGATTCGTCCGCAAAGTACAAAGGCCTATCACTCAATAATGTGCTTATGACGGGACCTGATCTGATTAACAATCTGTTGGGTATCCTACTCCGGTTTCGAACAGAATCTGTTGCAGTAATGGCAGACGTAGAACAAATGTTCTACTGTTTCAAGGTCAAGCCTTCTCACCGTGACTTCCTCAGGTTCATTTGGTACAAAGACAATGACCCCAGTCAAGAGATGATCGAGTACCGGATGACCACTCACGTCTTTGGAAACTCACCTTCTCCTGCCGTCGCTACATATGGCCTCAGGAAGTCAGTTGAGAAGGCAGATGAAGATGTGAAAGAGTTTGTTAGCACTAACTTTTTATGTGGACGATGGTCTGCTCTCCGTTCCCACAGACGAAATAGCGATTGATCTAATATGCAGAACACAGGCTCAGTTGAAGGATGGAGGAAATGTTCGACTACACAAAATCGGTTCTAACAGTCGATCAGTGTTGGCTTCATTTGACGCTGCAGATCTAGCCAAAGACATTACAGATTTGGACTTAAGCACTGACACTCCTCCCATGCAGGGACGCCTCGGACTAGCCTGGAATATCTCTGAGGATACCTTCACCTTCCCAGTGTGCGCAGAACAAAAACCCTTTACCAAACGTGGAGTGCTGTCCACAATCCATAGTCTCTACGACCCTATCGGATTTACTTCACCTGTTGTCATCAAGGGAAGACTCCTTCTGAGAGAACTCATGTCCTTGACCACTGACTGGGATGAACTCCTCCCACCCAAATACTTGACGGAGTTGCAGAGCTGGTGTGAATCGCTGTTAGCTCTTGAACATGTTACAGTTCCACGAGTGTACTCGGAACATTCTTTCTCAGGGTCAAACCACAAAGAAATTCATCTGTTTTCAGACGCATTGAAGGAGGCGGTTGGAGCCGTTGCCTATCTCAAAATCTACGATGTCAACGGTACAAGTACTGTGAGCTTCCTCCTCGGCAAGGCGAAGGTAGCACCGCGCCACGGACACACCATTCCACACCTTGAACTCTGTGCGGCAGTGTTGTCTGTGGAAATATCAGACATGTTGATTAGACAGTTGAGACTACGACCCAACTGTCTGAAATTCTATACAGATAGTCGTGTGGTGCTCGGCTACATTCATAATGAAAAGAGAAGATTCCACGTGTATGTAGCCAATCGTGTTGACAGGATACGTCGTTCTTCCCATCCTCACCAATGGAATTATGTACCCACAGACGTCAATCCGGCAGACCAGGCTACCAGATCTATACCTTCATCACGTCTCCATGACAGTCTGTGGTTAAATGCACCTGACTTCCTCAGAAACTCAACCTTTAATGTGAATGATGACCCTTCCTTCTCTCTCGTAGATCCAGAAAGCGACAAGGAAGTGAAGGCAGAACTCACCGTGGCCAAAACCTCAATCAACAACAAACGGGTGAATTTTGACACAAACCGATTCTCACGATTTTCCTCATGGAAGAGACTTGTTATTACAGTATCCTTGTTGAGACACATCGTGAAGTCATGGCATCTCCCTTCAGGACAATGTAAGGGTTGGCACCAGTGTATGGCTTACAAAACGATTAAAGACTTTCAGGAAGCTGAACGTGTAATCCTGAAGCTTGTGCAGCAAGAATGGTTTCCTGATGAGATTACAAGCCTACAAACTGAAGGAAGCAAATGCTTCCCAAGAAAGAGCTCAATAATATCCCTTTCACCCATCTTAGACTCACATGGAATCCTCAGAGTTGGGGGTAGACTGAAACACAGCAAATTTCCCTGTGAGGAGATCGAGCCTATTATTATCCCCAAGAATCATCATGTGGCAACACTCCTCGTCCAACACTATCACGAACAGGTATGCCACCAGGGCAGGCACCTCACTGAAGGATCGCTCCGATCCGGGGGTTACTGAATTGTAGGTGCCAAGAGACTGGTATCATCAGTAATCAGCAAGTGTGTCACCTGCAGAAAACTACGACGCAAACCAGAAACACAAATGATGTCTGACTTGCCCTTTGACAGATTCACTCAATGCCCGCCTTTCACATTTGTGGGTGTAGACGCCTTCGGCCCTTGGGAGATAGTGACACGTCGCACCAGGGATGGAGCAGCAAATACCAAACGCAAATACCAAACTATTCACCTGCCTTGTGGTTCGTGCGGTACACATAGACCTTGTGGAAGAGATGTCAAGTTCTTCGTTTATAAACTGTCTCCGCAGATTTTTAGCTCTTCGCGGGACTGTAAAACAGTTCCGTTCTGACAGGGGGACAAACTTCATCGGCTGTACTGAACCTCTCGACATCAGTGCAGTGAATGTTGAGGATGGCCCAGTGCACAACTACCTGTACGAGAATGGTGTGACTTGGATATTCAACTCTCCCCACTCTTCCCACATGGGAGGTGCGTGGGAACGCATGATTGGGACTGCGAGAAATATACTTAGCGCAATGCTCCGCAAGGTGAAGACCTTGACTCATGAGGTGCTATCTACATTGATGGCGGAGGTAACAGCCATTTTGAATGCTCGGCCAATAACTGTGATATCAACAGACCCTGAAGTGCCAACAATGCTATCACCTGCGATGATCTTGACACAAAAGAACGTTCATGCTTCAAACTTCAATACCAACTTTGATGGAAAAGACATGTACAAAGCCCAGTGGAGACAAGTCCAGACTCTAGCTGAGGAGTTCTGGCGAAGATGGAGATCTGAATATCTCCACACCCTACAGAAACGACCAAAGTGGCAAGTTTCTAAACCAAACATGCAAGAGAGCGACGTTGTTCTCATGAAGGATGCTCAAAGTGCTAGAAATGAGTGGCCTATGGGACGCGTCGACTCCGTGTATCCTGACCCTGATGGTCTGGTTAGGAAAGTTGCTGCCCGTGTGTGGAAGGACAGTAAATGTGTCACCTACATCCGTCCAGTGACTGATCTAGTCCGTTTGCTGTGATTCACCTGCAAGGCACCTTTACTTACATTTCAACCTTTTGGAGGAACTTCCATTTATGTTCAGTATTATGACTTTATTTTAGTTTCAATTGTGATTTTTGCAAAATCAGAAGGGGAGTGTTGTGGCCCATGAGGACTCTAATACGTGCACCTCGGACTGTGCTCTAATACTACGCACGACTACTCATTTTACGGGCGCTTCCCTAACATGAACTCTTATTCAGCGCAAACGTGTAAGCGCTCCCCACCAGGGAACTAGTTTTAACTGGAGTGATCTCCCTTAGCTTCGCTATCGTTTCCTGTTTGTGAAAAAAGCACATGGCAATTACAGACTCTGATTGCAGCAACAATACTTGCGCTGTAAAGCACAGTTCTTTTTACCCTCTCTTTACCATTTTTACTGCTGTAATACTCGAGGTCTTCTGAGGATAAAGTGTATAAAAATACGAACTACGCTTGTGTGGCTTGGGGGAGAGAATGTGTGAGGGAGAAGTAGTGAATTACATACTGAGGCACACGTACTTATTTACATTACAATACATACATATACGAATATATCTGTCAAGACACATTCGCGAGATACATGAAGATAACAGGTTAAATATGGTCGACACATTTAATACTCATGTATTACCATGTAAACCGAACGACAAACAGACAGTCATACCTATAGACTGGCATACTTTCGCACAGGATTCATATATACTTACAAACTGAATATGCAAATATGCATTTTCTACAACAATTGAGTAAATGGTAAACAAAACACATTACACAAACAAACACAATGCTTTCGTACACATATTTAAAAAAAGAGACTAAAACAGTGTGAAATGAAGCTTACAGTTGAATGGAGTTTATATTTACTTTGGGTATTCATTAGATAGCTGGTTTGTTGCAGTGGGGTAAAGTTTAAATCTGCAGTAAAGTAACAATCAGTTAAAACGTGGATTCCATCTTCAATTATTTTAGCATCACACACTGTACATAATATTTTGCATGTTATACTTAGATATAAATAAGATATAAAACCAAGGAGTTAAACTTCATTGTTTTATTACGCAGTATCAGGAATTGAAATTAGACACGCTCCACTGCAGGACGTTGAATCCCCCGCTAATCACCCCTGTACAGATGTCATCAGTACGTAAGTGATTTCCAATAACTGGAAACAGCCCTGATTGTTTAATCACGTGTATGCCTATCCGTCTATATACAATACACAGCAACATTCACATACATTCACCTGTCTCTTATACAACTCCATTGCGGCCTCTGCCATTGTGTTTTATGAGTTCATGCAAAGGTCTACCGACATATAGATTAGAATAACTGTCTACAATGTGAACGAATGTGAGTTACGCAAGGTTATTTTCCCGCTCCATTGATCCAATGGCCCCACTAAAGTTGAACACAATTTCAAAACTTTACTTATTGAGTATGGAAATGTATATTTTGAAATGTTTATAAACAGTTTACGGACTAGTACTAAATGCACATTCAATAGGTCTTACGTTTTATTTGTCGAATGATTCTTGAGAATTGCCGTACCATATTACTGACTTGTATATTTATACCAAATTCATTTGTTCCAAAAACAACTGGATTCTAATTAATTAAACTCAGTTAAGTGATTCAATACTTACTCGATTTAATTATCAAAAGAATATTTGATATAAGCAAATGAATGCAAATGACCTTAGGTCTTTACTCATTAAATAACTATAACCGGAGCCCCCTGTCATGATCAAATACACTTGGTGGATGACGATTTTTTGTGAGATTTACGTTCGATCATCGTTATTGTATTCGGATTGATTTGATGTAATTAAACAATGTATTGTATGTAAGCCGAACAAACAAATTCTTAACCATTCATATGCAATTTCTTTTAACAAACTCATTTAATTATAAGTGCTTCATCAACACAATGATAAACCATCAGTATACAAGTATAAAGTCGTCTAATTTCAGAACTTTTACATTTCTAACATGACAGGGTAACTTTAACTTACTTAAATCAAAGACTCCAATTCATATTGGCTCATTATAAGTGTCACGCTGGCTTAAATTTAGGTATTTTTATTAATTAAAACTTTTTGGTATAATAAAATATATTACCGGTATGTAGTATAATTGTTTAATTTTTATTTTATTTTATTTTTCTTTTGTATTTATTTATTTTTTATTTTATTTTTATTTTTTTATTACGTAAAGTGTTGACCGCCACGATTACATACATATATCGCCCCTACATGACCCACGTGGCTAGAGGATGACGGGGATTTAATCAATTTATGTGTACATTTGCGGGTTCTTGTTTAAGTAACATTGTAACACTTTAACGTAATTACGTGAAGTACGCCTGCGGGCTATGTGTTTTCAGCAGTTTTAAATGTTAATCAACGTTTGTTTTCTAGTGTGGTATTAACTGGGCCGAAAATGTATGTTTGTCTGATATGCTTTAGCAGTCCTGAGAAATGTAAATGTGTTTCTTTGTTTTTAAAGAGTATATATACATTTTGAGAATATAGTACAAATGGTTTGTCAGAATGCTTTGATTAGGGTCTCCAAGTGGGAAGGTTGATTTTGTAATAGACAATTTCGTCTTTGTTTTTTCTTCAAACCATGTTTACATTTAATAATGAACGTATTTCACGTATTTACGACCACTATTGATATAATCTCTATTGATATACCCTCTATTGATACACCCTCTATTGATACAACATAAACAAAGATATTACTGACGGAGCTTATATGGTTTGGACATTTATGCATGAATATAAATATACACAATGTTTACATTTAATAATGAACGTATTTCACGTATTTACGACCACTATTGATATAATCTCTATTGATATACCCTCTATTGATACACCCTCTATTGATACAACATAAACAAAGATATTACTGACGGAGCTTATATGGTTTGGACGTTTATGCATGAATATAAATATACACAATGTTTACATTTAATAATGAACGTATTTCACGTATTTACGACCACTATTGATATAATCTCTATTGATATACCCTCTATTGATACACCCTCTATTGATACAACATAAACAAAGATATTACTGACGGAGCTTATATGGTTTGGACATTTATGCATGAATATAAATATACACAATGTTAACATTTAATAATGAACGTATTTCACGTATTTACGACCACTATTGATATACCCTCTATTGATATACCCTATATTGATACACCCTCTATTGATACAACATAAACAAAGATATTACTGACGGAGCTTATATGGTTTGGACATTTATGCATGAATATAAATATACACAATGTTAACATTTAATAATGAACGTATTTCACGTATTTACGACCACTATTGATATACCCTCTATTGATATACCCTATATTGATACACCCTCTATTGATACAACATAAACAAAGATATTACTGACGGAGCTTATATGGTTTGGACATTTATGCATGAATATAAATATACACAATGTTTACGTTTAATAATGAACGTATTTCACGTATTTACGACCTCTATTGATATAATCTCTATTGATATACCCTCTATTGATACACCCTCTATTGATGCAACATAAACAAAGATATTATTTTTACTGACGGAGCTTATATGGTTTGGACATTTATGCATGAATATAAATATACACAATGTTTACATTTAATAATGAACGTATTTCACGTATTTACGACCTCTATTGATATACCCTCTATTGATATACCCTCTATTGATACACCCTCTATTGATGCAACATAAACAAAGATATTATTTTTACTGACGGAGCTTATATGGTTTGGACATTTATGCATGAATATAAATATACATAATGTTTACGTTTAATAATGAACGTATTTCACGTATTGGGGACGAACTATGCAATGTTAAGTAAAACATTTGAATGTACAATGTCAAATATATGTTCAGTGATCGTTATCTTTATTTCGAGTTACATATTTTCATTCATTCCATTATTCTTCTGGCGATTAATTATAGCAAGACAGTCGATGTAACACCTGCCATGTGAAGATAATCCGCACGGGTGTGTATGTTATGTAATCAAGTGATGCATATTCATTGATAAACACAGAATGTCCTCTTCAATACACATTCTATCCCTTGATCAGCTTGCATTTAATTAATAAATGAATGTCATAATGTGTTGGTCCAAGCGATTATAACCTGGTTGAAACGTGAAATTTAGACTAGAATAACCGGCGCAGCTTGCGCACATATAATGGAAGGATGAATATTTAGTTTGATTTTAAATACAACAGAAAACAGTAATTGTCATCAAGTCAACCTAATTCGCGCATTGATTCAATGTGCAGATTTAAGTGCAAGGTGGGCATGGTCGTCACGTAACTTTGGTTTCATTGAATGTAAATTTACATTTATTTAAGGTTTCCATGACATTGTGTACCATTTGTCATAGACATTGACGGATTTAAGTTTTCAAACAGGCGTACATCATAAATGTACATGATCGTTCGGGGGGCCTCGACACAGTCGCGGAATTATTTTTATTCGTAGGAATGTGGTGATTTATTTCCAGATGTGAAATCTGGTGTGAAATGACAACTGTCAAGAATGTGGTATGGCCAGATTCACGATACTGGGAAATCCCCTTCATTTGCTGCAATTTATTTTATCTAAACGTCAGTCCTTTGTTTATCGCCAAACTTGTTCGAGGTATATACCGGTCATGTGATTTTGTTTAGTACAATCAAAAGGCAGCATATCGCTTAAATTGTAATATTGTATATTTCCGGGTTTTTAAAAGTTGGCCGACTTTATAAACCGAAAACTACCTTATAACAGTATATATGCCAACATTGTAAAGTTTCCAATGTTGAGAACGAGGCACATTTTCGACAGGTTGTTTATATTCTTATTTGAGAATCTCACTTTTGAATTTCGTCTATGCTAAGATTTAAATTTGTGCTTGTTTATTTGTATTGTGCGCATGTCATGTCGCCGACTAGACGCAATATACAGTGCATGAGTTTGTAGCTTTATATAACTTGTAAATGTTGCCGTGCCGAATAGTGAGTCGGTAGAAATATTGATATTTGGAATGAGTTACGGTAAGTTAGAGATAGGAGGAGGGAATGGGTTTAGTTTAAGCTTTCTATGTTTTTGTAGTTTTATATTAACAACAGGATTGCCGACTTTTTGATGTATGAAGATAGACTAGCTGAGTTTGTTGTTGGCTTGAGGCAGCACCTGAGATCTTGGATGCCTCTTCATATCAGTTGGTGCCGGTGAACTGGTCTTTCGTAATAAACAAAGGGAAAATAATAACATGTTTTACCGCCATATCAATGAATGAATTTATGTACAGTCGCCCTGATTGGCGTGATTGCATATGTGTTTTATGCCATCCTTCATTGTCTATCTTGCCGTACGGTACGCGCGACATGATAAAGTCGTTTCCTTTCTCCGCTGTTGAAAGCATTGATAAGATGTAATGAAGATACCATTTTATCAGTGTACACATCTTTAAAATTCTAAAACAATCGCCATTGGGAGAAAACCAACAATGGTAAAACTAGACACATAGGAGAAACAGCTTAATATCGATACTAATAACAGGACATTTCATTGCAAAATTAGGAGCATAGTGATGTCCGTTTAATAAAAGACCTTGTATATCATTTATTAAAGGCGCTGTAGCACGTTTTTTCGCTCAAATAAGTTGATGAAATGTATTTGAAAAATAAGTTCACCAATAGTAAAACATCCTTTTCTCCTCGGAAAATAAAGTTTAAAACGAGTGTACATGTTTTGGTTAAGCCATGGGAATCGTTTTTGTAATACAAAATAATAAATTGTGTTCACAATAAAATGGCCGCCATGCAATTTTTGCTTTATACGCAACATAGTTTTTACCACTACAGATAATTGGTTTGTGTAATAAGATGTTTTACCCTCTAAAGTTAATTTAAATGACATAAACTATCATTATAAATGGGAAATTTGAAAAAATAAATTTTGCAAAAAACGTGCTACAGCGCCTTTAAGATAGGAAATGTGACATAGTTACTCCACATACTTTACAAAAATACTATAATCAGTTGTTTGATGAAAATTTCTCACAGTTTGATTGATTGAAAGTTGTATATGATAATTTTGAGCCGATAATACGATATTAGTGAGATGTTATTTAGAAGCTTATACATTGTTTCAATTAAATCTCTGAATAAATCCACATATTTCATGTTATAGTCGATGACTATCCTTCATTAATTTACTCGCAAGCTACAACAAACCCGTCATGGCGCAGTACAGCGAGAGGCGAAACAGCGACTGTTGTAATTAGACTGTCCATTGAGCAGTTCAACGAGGCGCGTTATAAAGAATAGACCATGAAACTAAACATAAAATTTCTAGTTGAGTTATATTGTTGAACTTTTCAAAATATGCCAAAGGAAATATGAAGTTTAAGAATATCTAAAAATTGTGTGAATATCTCGCAAAAAGTAAAAACTCGAAATTTCTAGAATTTTCTAGAAATTTCTAGATACGCACTAGAACGTTTCTAGATACGGGGTATGTTTATTTATTGGACAAGTGTAGATGCATCAAGGGGCACAAGTCATAATAAGCTATTATACTAATACAAATTTCATACCCCTGACATGTACAAAAGTTCATTCTTTTACCTAAAATGATAAACGGCAAAGCACCGAATGACTTATTATGTACCACGTCCTCGTCCGTGACTGCGTTTCGGCCACCAATTCGTACTCAACAAATTAACAAAACCTTCATTAAACATCTGCTTATTCAAAATCTGTTTTACCTAGTACAGTAGACCTTTGGAATGCATTACCAAACGACATCAAAATGATACAATCTAAAACAATATTTATCTAAAAGTCAACTCCCCAATGTGGATACTTATTTGGATTTGATCTAAATTGTAGAAGCCGTTTTTTGTCAAATTACTCATTGTAGGCTACATTTATGCTGCAGCGATTTAAACTATCAAACATTTGAAAGACATATCTCAAACGATCTGTCGTTCGTGCGGGTCACATCGTGAAGACACGTCACATTATCTACATGTGTGTTCAAACTATTTCTTTTAAAGAAATGATGCATTATACTACAAAATGGTTAAAGTCTGAAAACAATTTTGTATTGAAATCGTGAAATACCTGAAGCTGAAATCATAGCAATATAGCAATTTTACATTCTGTTTTCCTTTTCACCACAGCTTCTTGTATATATATATATATATTGACAATTGATCACGTTGTGATTGTACATTTGCCTTGTTGTTTGTCATGAGAATGCTCTGACTGAATGTAATTTGTCGAATTCACTTTTGAAATTTTGGAGCGGCTTTTAAATCAGTTCTCGGCTTGTTTGCCAATCCATTTCAATGATGAATAAAATATTTTAAACCAACAAGCACATCACGTTTCATATTATTACAACCCTTGACAAACGGACCTCTCTTGTATTTCTCAAAAAGCTGCATTGTAAAATTGCTAAGTTTTCAGTTTAAGGTATTTCACGATTTCAATACAAAATTGTTTTCAGATTATAGCTGTAGGTCTTCTAAAAGTTACAGAGCGATGCAGTGCTACTGAGAAGCCATTGTGACAAACTATATTTCTAACAGACCGCTAAACAGAAATATTCCATAGATAAAATTAATTTTGTAAATTTTTCACTAATGTTTTATGACACAAGTGTTTGGAAGTATTTTATAGAAAAGCTAAACAAATCCAACAAGTCAGTCGGGCTTGCTTGTAACTTTTTCAAACCCGATCGGAAAGCAACCAGCAATTGGCAGGCGGGCAGGCAGCTATTTCGAACGCTGCTTGCAGATGGTAATTTGAGTGACTCTTTTCCTATTTGTGATGTTAATATTATGTCAAAATCAAAGCTTCTACTGTGAGCAATTGGAAAGTTATTAACAGTGCTATTTTAAACATAGAAGGCAAAGCGATGAAGTTCTCTCAACTTTGATAAATGGACTTGACTAATATGACTTCATCTGCAAAGCGACGCTCTAATTACCGAATTGACGTCATTAATCACGAGCACGTTTTATTGTCTCGTCAAGCATTGTCGTCAAATTGACCGCCTGTGTTCAATTGCAGTGTGTATTTTATATACTGTGATCATCGCTATACTTGTTGGAGAAAAAAAAATACGTACAAACTTCCGAATTCTTGGACACATATTATACAATACAATAGTTGCATAACTGTAGCTAAATAACCTCTTCCCCCTGTATCATCGTCAATGTGTCGAAAACCCTTTTTTCGCGATGCAATTGTAGCTATTCAATATATAATGGTGAATAGATAAACTATGTGCGTGAGTAGGAAACTTGGTTTCTCCGCTTGTTTGGGGTTGAAACAAACTGCGAAAATGATGGTTATATATTTCAATGTGATATATTTTTGGAATTATTCCTGTGATCAAGAAACTCAACGACTTTTTAAGCAAATACCAACTTCAAACTTCCAACTTGTAGTGACATCTCATAGTATTGAATCTTAGATAACAATACAAAATCATAAATCTACATTACAACAAATAAATCAAAACAAACATACCACATGTACAAACTGTTACGCACAATATAGCAATAAGGAGAGTCATGAATGATGTTCAACTTTTATTTCGCTTCATTTGATTTATTTGATATTTGTTGTTAAAATGAATTTCATCGGTACGATTTCGACACAAACAGAGTATTCAACGGTGATTGAAATATGTCTGGAATTTTCAATCAAATGAACATAAATCTCAGGGAAACAATGGATTTTATTATCTGTGTACTTGTGAACTTGTTATTATATGAAATAGATGTGTTTTACAGACACCCGGAGACGTAACGGAGTGAAGCTGTACACGTCCATAAGTTCATTCCCCGACCCAAACCCTACAAGTCAAGGTCAGCTGTGTCACAATGTTACCGGGAAGAAGGATGGATCTGATATAGTTGATGTTTACAGTGTAACATGTCCCGGTAGATGGCGCTATCTCCTACTCTACACTGAAACAGACAACGATGGATATGGACCAGTTCTTGACTTCGGAGAAGTTCAGGTTATTGGTGAGAGAAGTTTGGTATTAAATATCATGTAATTTGCGATCTCTTTAAGGCATCGTATGGCAAAATGAAACCGATAAGTTTGTGTTTTTTACATCAGAAATGCAGATTGAATTTTTCGTAACATATTCTGATTTCATACATCTCAGTTATCCGTTTTGGCGATTATTTGGAGTGACCCGGTGTCAAAATATCGATAGCTCCAAAATTCAAATACTCATGCAATGGTATTTTGATGAAATCTGTCTCATTAACTCGATATATTCCAAATTTGCGGAAATCGGAATAACGAAAATGTGATTCCTTCTGTCTATTTAATTTTTGCAAAATGTTAAACCTGAATATCACATGATAAGTTTGAGGATGATTATTATTAATGGACAAATTATGATGATTTCTCGGTGCAGTTGAAGTATATAGTTCAAACACATTCCAAATTACATGATAATTAAACTGAAATACACAGGTAGATGAACAGACTGTGAAAAGCTGTACATATGAGAAGGGTTAACAGAACTTTAAATCATTGATGTTTCTGTTTGTTTTTAGAGAATAGTAGACGACACATATTAAGGGTATTAAATGCATCTGTGCATCCATTAAAAGATAGCACGTACCATAACAATCAGTTGCTTACATCATGATATAGTATAACATGCAACTTTAAAACCATTAGCACTGGAAATGAAGAGCCATGCTTACAACCATTGTATGGAAGGGGATTTGTGCCAAAAATGAAGACATGTTGACTTGTAACTTGTAATCGTTCGGGTTGGGCTCAAAATAGACTAAGGGATTCCCCATCTGGGACAGCGGCAAGGGAGGTCTCGTTTTTTCGCAAATGCCTCTCGTCCTCGGAAAACATCGGCAATGTTCGGGAAACTTCCAAATATGGTCAATGCGAATTCATGTAGAGATGTGTTTGAAACATTGCATTCGCAACTATGCAAGTCATGTCAGTCTCGAAATGCTGAAGTCCGTTTTACAAAGCTGACTTTGCAACTCCTCATTTTCCATTTTTCATTTGGCAAACGTAATTTGTAACATTACACAATGTGTATATTATTTAGATTTAATAATTAAAAATTACAAGTTGACTTTTCGACTTTGACGATTTCTAGAATTACATTTCAACTTTGTAAAGTTGAGAATAGAAAGTTAAGATTGACAGGATTAAAATGTTAGTTTTGCATGATTGGACTTTTCGAGACTTGTATGGTTGAGAACGACATGTTACACTTTACAAGTTACAAGTCAACATGTCTTCATTTTTGGCACAAATCCCTTTCCATACCATTGTGCCCAAGAACAAAACACATCTAAATATCACCAAACTCCAAATGATATTAGTACAAAGGTAACACATTTGTTTTATTTCATATAATATGTAGGGACGTATTGTAGTATAAAAGATCGGAAGGAAAACTTGCGTTGTATGTTTGAGAACATAAATGAAGGATTCAATGGATCAGTAAAATGGATCCGAATGTGTGAGCTCTGGACGAATGCGACAAATTCGTTTACCTACTCAAACATGATGTTGGCTAAGACTCATGTAAAGTCAAGTGAGGTTCATTTTCCGAGCCAGGGAGTTCTCTACAGCATGGACTGTGACGCTTTCAACAATCTCCCCGATCGCGAACCAACTATAAGAAGAATAGTTGTAGATCTACAGTTTTGCCTTCATCAGCTTGACAGTACTCATGCTACATGGTACTATGTACTAATTGATAATCCCAGGATTGTCTATGTTGTTACTGTTGTATAATGTTAATCTACTCAACAAATATATATCTTTGTTTAACCCATCATATGTAGGCCTATTTACGAAAGAGTTTAGTCCTTATGTAGATTTTATCCCTATTGTATAATAATTACAAAATGGTTTTGTTACACTTATTTCCGCGTTTCTGATTGGACCAGAGCTCTCAAAAACCTGCTGCCATTTCTCGATGAATGCAGATAAATTGTGCTCCCATACCTCGTGCATTCGTACCTTATGACGTCAAAATCCATCAGAACAAACGGACGTGTCAGTTGGTTCTTACAACTGAGCGTAACGTTTTGATGCAAAATAAGATATACACATGTCATTTCGTCTTCAAATCAACGCCAATAACTGGAATAACCATTCCTTTACCGAATGAGACAATTAATTTCACCGGGAACACTTCATTTTAATCGATACAAGTCCTCAAGCTTGTTCATCCACTAGCGCTTCGCAAACGGTAGCCATGTTTGAACGTCGCGTGATATGCTAATGAGGGTTAATCACAAAATGCGTAAACCAGAAAAAACGAAACCAAATTGTATGCATGTGAATGCTGTGAAAACGAAATTGAATCCTCTGCCGTTTTAGATTAAGGATTCCTCAATTATGCTTCAGCCATGTCTTGTTGCGTGTAATAAGCTGCTGTCTCCCGTGATAAATGACCAATATATTAGATTTGTGTAAATTTTTAAAGAAAAACTTGTTGATTTTGTAATTATAAGGATTGTTTCACATGTTTTGTGCCTCTATCGAAGTATAACAGCAACACATTTCGTATAACATCGCTCCGCTACGCTACGCGATGTTATACAATTTGTTGCTGTTATACTTCGATAGAGGCACAAAATATGTAAAACAATCCTTAAATGTATAATGCATTTTACAGAATTTTAGTTTTTCGTGTCTCCCTTAGTATGTTCCCCAGGCGTTTATGGACCCGGATGCACCATGAAGTGTGGTAACTGTAACTCCAATGAAGATTGTCATCATGTGACCGGAAACTGTCCAAGTGGTTGTATAGGTGGATGGAGAACTCTGAAATGCAATAAAGGTAAATTGAAGAAGGAAACTATTAATACGTATTCGTTGGATTCATTATTCATACAGACAGGCATTGCCTTGAATCCAGACTATGATAAAATATGTGTCAGAGTGTCAGACAACATGTGAAAGTGTGTTTATCATTGGCTCCACAATGTCCAATTACTAGCCTCTTTTATAAGAGAAACCCTATTATATTGGAGTAGCTAACACCAGACTGTTTAAAAATTCTGAAAGGTTCCTAATGATAAAGTATTCGATACTTTTCATATTTTGAAAAGATAACTTATTCAACTGGGATTAGACTATCCAAAACCATATTTCCCAACGTTCTGGATAAGTAAAACATACACATCGTTATCGTTAGTGTTTTTACTCCGATTTTTAAAAAGTTTCTGATAGTTAGGACGCTGGGAGACTTTTCCATGGAACGTTGTTGCAGAAAACATATCCTCAAGACAATGCATGACATGATTCATTTGTGCTTTACCTTTTCAATCAAAAAAGACATTCCCACAACAACTGTGAAATCACACACAAAGGAGATATTCCAACAATAAAATCTTGTCTCTATTTCTTACATTGAAATACTTACATTATCACAGACGCGTGAATAATAATAAGAAAGTGTTTTTATTAGATACATTTACATTATCAAAGTCATTTACTGGAAACACGTTCCAACTTTTCTTGAGTTGCGTTATCAGTGTATACATAGGAAAACAGCGTTTCAGGAAGAGGGTCTCAGATAAGTTCATTGCTTTTTATCCAGAATGCATGGATGGTACCTACGGTCCCGATTGCAAGGAGAGTTGTGGTCAGTGTGATGGTGTCTGTGATAGTGTGGATGGGAGGTGTCCTGGTCGGTGTCTGGACGGATACAATGGAACCAGGTGTGACGTGGCTCTGCCATCAGCTTCAACGGGAGATGCTGATAGTGTTTCTGCTGCTGCTGGTGGAACTACAGTTGTCGTTGTCATCGTGATGGTCGGCGTCGCCGTAGCATTGTGGATGAGGTAAAGACATACACACTTAAATATTGTATTATCATAATCGAGTAAATCTAATAAATTAAAATCATTAACATAGTTCGATAAAAATAGCCGAGGCAACTGTAGTTTGAAACAGGAAGAGTATACTTCCTACTGACTTTAATATAAGCACATCATGGGTGCAAAATGTTCAGTCTTGGTCAGTAACACAGGACCAAAACTAGTTGAATCCAATTTCCGGATACCTGCCGGATTCTCTCATATTCTTACCCATTTGGTATCCGGGAATCCGGAAATGAATACTCTCCCGTATACCAGATCCGCCAATATTCTTCCGGATATTTTTCTGGAAAGTATGTTTTTAAGAATCCTGGAATCCGGAAATGTATACTTTTCCATATCCCAGATCCGCGTGTCTTCTACTGGACATTTTTCCGGAAAGTATGTTTCTAAGAATACTGGAATCCGGACAGAATATCTTATCCGGATACCCTTCTATTAGTAGGAATAGGCAAGTTATTAGGTAATATTACCGTCTTATGTTGAAAAAGTGTTCACATTTTTTGATAATGATAATAATTATAATGATAATAATATTTTATTACTTTGTCATGTTGTTGCAATAAACTATATATACAGCATTACACTACACATATAAAAAAAAAAAACTTGCCTACTAGAGTCTATAAGACACACTTTTTACCTTATTGAACAAGAAAGAAATATATAAATTAAAATATTATATGGATATGCATAGATAAAGGCTAATACTTCTTAAATACCTTTCACCCAACTCACTCAACATGATGCATTGACTCATAGAGACTGTCACATTGATTCACCCTATAAGATGTTCACTGATTCACCGACCTTCATACACACTCATAATAAACTCTCCAAAACATTCAAACACACAATCTGACACACCCTCATACATATCTCCACTCAGACCGACACACACAGGCTCCCCCAAATATGATATTGTGCAAGGTACCAAAACCAATCAAATTTATGAAACAAAATCCATTTAACTTTTATAATGAAACTGCTTTCAGGGACATCAAGTATCATACACTATATTTAACAGCATTAATATATATTACCATTTTATATCAATGTTTTGTTACAATAAAATAGAGGGAGTATCTTTATAATTGTAAAGTTTGTTCTTGTTTTATTTGCCAAAATGTAAGTGCAATATGCTGGTCATCTTGCTTGACCACATATCACCTGTCTGCTAATTAACACCTTGACTAATTGGCAGGCTAATTAACACCTTGATTAAGTGTCTGTAGCAACAGGTGGGAATGTAAGTGCTTCAGCAGTATTTCAGTACAAATCCAACTTTTGATAAATTTGTGCATCTCATGACATGTGATTGAACCTTCTCAAAATTTGCCTTGATATTTGCCACACAAAGAATGTACAACATTCTGACAGTCATGCTTGACCGCACATCACCTCTCGGCTAATTAACACCTTGACTAATTGGATATAAACAATTTGTGTCTCGCTGCAGTAACAGGTGAGAGCATGCTTATGCAGTGTTTGATGGTGATTTCACATTTTTGACGTTTAGCTAGTTGTAAAAGCAGGTCGTTTTAGAATCCTACATTTATACATTAAAATAAAGTTTGCTAATTTTATTTTTTTTCATACAAGGTATGTGCAATATTCTGGTCATGCTTGATCGTACATCACCTGTCGGCTAAATAACACCTTGACTAAGTGTATGTAGCAACAGGTGGGAATGTAAGTGCTTGAGCAGTATTTCTGTACATATCCAACTATTGATAAATTTGTGCATCTAATGATGTGATTGATCATTCTAAAAATTTGCCATAAACGTAAACGTAAACGTTTTTGTCACTATATTAGATTTTGCCTGTAATTGTGAATGACTGTTCTGCAGTAAACAGTGGCTCTATGTATGCTTACATAATTTTGTTTAAGACATACTTGGATGCAGAAAGTTAATTAATTTCAAATGGGATTCAAAAAGATTTGTTCAAATTACTAAAATAGATCCATAGGGTCTGTAATTCACTAGGTATTGCATTATCCCATTACATCCAACGTTATAAGTATATAGATATATGCAATAATATGGTATTAAAAAGGAGTCTTTATAAAATATATTATTGATGACGAGGGACGTCAGCCTATGTCATTAGCCCATCTTACCTTTTATAGTCAGCATAGAACCTAGCAAATTACCTTCAAAATATGGCTCTAGTAAATATAATGACATGAGGATGTGCTTGTATCAGGATTTATATAACTAATGTACAGTAAGTGGCTAATAAGATAAGTTGTGTGACATGTAGCTTCTATCTCTCATTTTCACTATTTGAGAGGGTTATATTGAAAACAAAACCCACTTTTCAATGTTAACAGATGCTGGCATCTTTCAATGACAAATACTGGTGTGCTAAGCTATCATTGATCCAGTAAATACAAGTGTTGTTTTGCACTTTTGTTAACCAGTCTCTCATGTCTCCATGAATAATAACACAAGGACACCATAAAGTCAGTCCATTCATATATTTATTTATAATTACATACTTTATTTTAGTTGAATGAATATATACAGAGCACCACATACAGTAGTCAAATAAATAAACATACCCCCTATCTAGAAAGTTTCTAGTTCGTATTTAGAAAGTTTCTAGTGCGTATTTAGAAGCTTTCTAGAAATTTCGAGTTTTTACTTTTTACGAGCTTTTCACACAATTTGTAGATATTCTGAAACTGCATATATACTTTGGCATATTTTGAAAATTTCAACAATATAACTCAACTAAAACAGCAGAAAATTGATGTTTAGTTTCGTGTTCTCCTCGTTATGACCCGCCTAGCGGAACTGCTCAGTGGACAGTCTAATTACATAATCGCTGTTTAGCCTCTCGCTGTATTGCGTCATGACGGGTTTGTTGCAGCTTGTGAGTAGATTAATGAAGGATAGTCATCGACTATGACATGAAATATGTTGATACATTAGAATACATTAGAATTTATAATTATTTGAAACAATGTATAAGTTTTAAAATAAGATCGCATTCATATCGTATCATCGGTTTGAAATTATCATATACAACTTTCAATCAATCAAATTGTGACAAATTTATGATCATTGTCAATGTTACCAATTTCACACAACATTAAATAGTTTCATTGCTATATCATCATTCAATAACTGTGTTTCATCAAACAACTGATTAACGTATTTTTGTAAAGTATGTGGAGTAACTATGCCACTCTCCCTTTCTTAATAAATAATATACAGGGTCTTTTATTAAACGGATATCAGTATGCTCCGAATTATGCAATGAAATGTCCTCTTATTAGTTTTGATATTAAGCTGTTCTTCTTATATGTGTTTATTTTTAATCATCATTGGCTTTCTCCCAATGGCGATTGTTTTAGAATGTTATAGATGTGTACACTGATAAAATGGTATCTTCATTACATCATATCAATGCCTTCATCTGCGAAGAAAGGAAACGACTTTATCATATCATGCGTAACGTACTGCAATAATTAATTCATTAATATGGCGATAAAACATGTTATTGCTTTTTCTTTGTTTATGAAGAAAAACAAGTTCACCGACACCAACTGATATGAAGAGGCATCTAAGATCTCAGGTGCTGCCTCAAGCCCATAACAAACTCAGCTATCTTTTTAATATTATAGGCGCATACATCAAGAAGTCGGCCCTTTTGTCCTGTATATAACAATCCAACAACATACAATGCTTAAACTTAAATCTATTCCCTCCTCCTATATCTAACTTAACTCATTCCAAATATCATTATTTCCCCCCACTCACAATTCGGCATGGCTTCAAAACAAGTTATATAAAGCTACAAACTAACGCACTGTATATTGTCTGCAAGTCGGCGACATGACAGGCATATAATACATAATAAACAATTACAAATTTAAATCTTAGCATAGACGAGATTCGAAAAGATGACTCTCAATTAGGAATATAAACGACCTGTTGTAAATGCATCTCGTTCTCAACAATGGAAACTTACAATGTTATCCTATACGCTGTTATAAGGGAGTTTTCGGTTTATAAAGTCGGTCAAGTTTTAAAAATCCGGAAATATACAATCAGGGACCTTATATAGAGGGACTAGCAACTAAGCAATTAGCTCGCGGAGCTCACCTCGTCATGGTCCAACGCACATCTTGACTTGGCGCCTGCATTGCGCTAATAACTGGCGTAGCACACTAATATATCCAGTTAATCACTATATAAACACTAGTGACAGTTGACAGTTCAAGACAAGCGGAATCCAAAACTTGTACTTTTACCTAAGACAATAAATTCTAAAATATTAAGTTAGCGATAGATGAATAGTTTTCGGATGTAACATCGTCAAGCTAGTATTTTAGGGGAAAGAAGCCAGCATGTAATACGCTCGTACTTTGCAGTTAAAATAGCGAGTCAGTCCGCCATCTTGTCTGTAAGGAGCGTCAATGATATTGGTAATGGTTCAAGGGGAATCCAAAACTTGTACTTTTACCTAAGACAATAAATTCTAAAATATTAAGTTAGCGATAGATGAATAGTTTTCGGATGTAACATTGTCAAGCTAGTATTTTAGGGGAAAGAAGCCAGCATGTAATACGCTCGTACTTTGCAGTTAAAATAGCGAGTCAGTCCGCCATCTTGTCTGAACAGATGAGATATGATATTTAGAATGGTTCGGGGAAAAATGAAAACTTTTACTTTTACCTAAGGGGATAAATTCTAAAATATCAATTTTGCGAAAGATGAATGGTTTTTTTATGCGCTTGTGTCAAACTGTTATTTTAGGGGAAAGTAGTCAGCATGTAATACGCTCGTACTTTGTAGTTAAAATAGCGAGTCAGTTCGCCATCTTGTCTGCACAGAACATGGAGGATATGTTTCTGTTCCCCTTGTACTGTATTTCCTACATTCATGTAGAATGTACCGGTTCGAAGGGGAAAATAAATTTGAAACGAACTCCTTGATGAATGGCCTTTCTGTCATGTTGTAGCATCAGCATAAATAATAAATAACTACTTCTTTTTTTTATATAAGTTCATGTTTTATTTAATTTTTTCTTAAGATCAATAAACAGAAATCAACTTAAAAAATAATAGAATAATACATGTGTATAACATCAAGTATTCCAAAGCACTAGGTAACCTAACATTGTATATATATTCTATGTCATATCACATTTACAAAATAAATGTGCATTTTCGTAATTTTGTAACAATCATATATAGCACACCTTTGAGTATAATAATTTCTTTATTACCAATTTTCATTTGATTCACGTTATCATTCATCTGCTTGGAGATAGACACTTCCGATGTTGTTACAGTTTCAAAGGGAGTTACTTTTATGTTTCTTGACTTTACGAAGATTGCCGATTGACGCACGGGCGAGTCGGCAAGACTCGGAAACGCCAACTGGTTACAACAATACAGTGCGATAACAAACAAGCGCTAACGCAAGCAACAAGTCGTTTGTGCGTTGAAGCGCGACGAGGAGAGGTCTAATTGGGTCGCTCAGTAGAAATGATCATGTAACGAGCAGAAGTTGCTAGTCCCTGTATATAGTTCTTTGTTTTATGCTGATGATGTTGCATTGTTTGCACCGGATGAGGAGTCTCTACAGCGTATGCTAGATTGTGTTGATCGATGGTGTTCTCGTTGGCGCATATTGGTTAATATAAATAAGACTAAAGTTGTACATTACCGTCCTTGTTCAGTTAAACGCTCCGAGTTTGTATTTTCATTAGGTAAAGATGTTGTTACTTATAGCTGTGCTTATAAATACTCGGATTTATGGTTTCATGAGAATCTTGATTTGAATTTTACGGCTAGAGAAATATCTAAATCTGCCAATAGGGCATTGGGTGTAATATTTTGTAAGTTTAAAGCAGTTGGTGGCATGGATTATAAGGTTTACAATAAGTTATACGATAATCTCGTTCAGCCCATTCTCTCATACGGAGCTGCTGTTTGGGGAACACGGCAATATAGTTGCATTAATGCTGTTCAAAATCGTGCAGCTCGGTTCTTTTTAGCAGTAGGTAGCAAAACCCCTAATTTAGCAATACGTGGTGAAATGGGCTGGGTGTCTCAATATACTAAGCAAAAGATCGAGGTTCTTCGTTTTTGGCGTAAACTTAATATTCTCGAGTCTTATAGAATACCTAGTATTATCAGTAGATGGTCAGGTCGTTGGCGGAGATCTTGGTATAATGGAGTTCATAAATTATTGGTCAGCTATCATTTACCTGTAACTGATTTGTTTAATATTTCTTATGAGGAGTTTACTGTGGCTAGAGAACATCTTAAGGCCTTAGACTGTTATAATTGGTTTTCTGGACTTTGGAATGATAGCGGGCAAGAAAATGGAAATAAACTACGTTCATATCGTCTTTTCAAAGATTTTCTGCAGGTTGAACGGTATGTTGAAATTATTATGCCTCGGGCTCACCGTAGTGTATTGAGTAAATTTCGCTGTGGCACTTTGCCATTAGAGGTAGAAGTGGGTAGATATTCTCGTCCTAAAGTTGCTCTTCATGATAGGGTTTGTACCCGTTGTAGCAGTAATGTTGTCGAGGATGAATTGCATTTTTTGGTTGACTGTGATTTTTATTCAGATCTCAGATATAATCTTTGGATAGATGTAACGACAGCTCATCCTACATTCCAGTCCATGTCATCAATGGATAAAATGGTTTTCCTACTCAATAATAATCAGTATGTAAAGCCCCTTGCCGCTGTACTATATACTATGTTTAGGCGCCGAAATATTTCGGCAGAATAGGATTTTATCTTCACTTTCATTTTTAAATATGTATATGTATGTATGCCAACGTATGTATGGATGTATGAGTGCGTGAATGAGTGTGTGCATGAGTGTGTGCGAGTATCTGTGTGTATATGTTTAAGTGTTATTTTAGAACACTGTTACTTTTAAAGTTTTATCGTGTCTCATAGGCCACATGGCCGGGTGCTGCTTTTATAAACATGATTTTATACAAACTGAATTTTATTGTACCATGCAGCATGTGACACCTTAATAAAATATATTTCTTCTTCTTCTTCTTCTATATAATGTCCCTGATACAATTAAGTAGATTATGCAATCTGAGCAAGGGATAGGATGTGTGTTTGAAGAGAACATTCTTGGTTTATCAATGAATATACATCACTTGATTACATAACATACACACCCGTGCGTAATATCTTCACCTGGGCCATGTTCAAGAGAGGTTTCAAGACTTTTAAACCTCTCTTGAACACGATTGCTCAATGTAGCGCTACGTAACAAGGCGAGCAAACTTCGAGGAATTTGCACCGTGAGAGAGAGAGAATGAGCGCTACTTGAGCGCTATATTCAGGATCAATGAGCAATTATAAGCGCTCACTGTTATGGAACGGAGCCCAGGTGTTACATCAACTGTCTTGCTACAATTTATCATCCGTAGAACAATGGAGACACCTGAATGAAAACATGTGACCCGAAATAAACATAAATATCCCAACATAAATTTAGATCCCTGAATATATATTTGACATTGTTTGCTACATTAAAATGTTTTACTTACCAAGGCATGTTCATAGTTCGTCCCCAATACGTGAAATACCCCCATTATTAAACGAAAACATTGTGTATATTTTATGTTCATACATACATGTTAAAAACATAAAAGTCAGTCAGTAATATCTATATTTATGTTGTATCAATTGAAGGTGCAAAATGAGCGTATTCACAAGTTTTATGTAAATGTACTTGTGTTTACAATGTGAGACACTGATTAACTGCGTTTATTTTGGAATTATTGTGGAAATAACGAAGTGTTTCTTGTGATACTAATGTTAATCAGTTATTTTTTTTCGACATATGGACAGTGATATTTATATATCCGAAAACGCATAAATATGTCATGGATTATGCAAGCCGATTAAAAGACGGAAATTGTGTATATTTGAAAAAGGGCATCTTGTCAGTCATTTACTTAATGTATTTAGGACAGAAGTTTTATCCGTTCAATAGGCTGATATCTTGCGTATCTCATGTAATGCCGACGGAGAGAATAAACAGTTGAGTTTTAATTAAAACGATAAATTCTAAATGACCATCAATTATCTATTTAGAACCACTTAAAGAAATGGTTCTAGCTAGATACTTTTTTTATGGGGAAAAAATCGAGAGGACATGCCTGTTTACACACATTTGTTATTAATAGTGTACATGCTTATTGCACAATTCAGGTGTAACATTACTGAGGGGAATATTCGTATGATTTGATATTTGACAACTTGATAAAGACTACTACACAATCATTCAAAATGAAAAACAATGGAAAGCTATGCATCGGCTACGAGTTATGAACCCTGTGTTACCGAACAACATTGTATTGTTTATTAACTTAATTCTTATTATTTCTTGTTATTTCTTACTCTGTAAATATTCCAACACTACATATCTGTTATTATTTCTAACCGTTGAAATGTATGAAAATACACGAATTTAACCTAGCGTGGCAATGAAAATGAGCTTTCGTAAGGTGTAGTCGTTGATACAAAGTTATTAACCCTGTCAGGTTAGACAAGTTAAAGTTCTGAAATTACATGGCCGTGGTAAGTGGGAAGAAAACCATATGACTGTATACTGAAAGTTTATCATTGTGTTGGTGAAGTACTTAGAATTTACATGAGTTTGTTCACTAGGAAGTTCCTATGATCGGCTAAGCATTTGTTTGTTCGGCTTACATACTGACACAGTGGAAATAATTGACGAAATTACATCAATTTTACTAATGTCAAATATATGTAAAATGCTTTAGAAATACGCATATTTCATTTATAAAGTTTATTTGTAATTTCAAATGCATGTCCAATCCTCCGCGGCAGTTGGTCATTTATCGATTCCTAATTAGCGCTGGACAAAGAACCTCCCGTCTTGCCTGGTCACTCGACTTCTAAATTTAAATGTTCTCTTTGTTGTGCATGCAATTTACAATGAGTCGAGACGCTATCACGACAGACCCGCACTGACCAGCAACGGAGACGGGTGGACAGCCGTTAGGCTCAGCCAGGCTGCTGCTGGGCTGAACAGTCTACACCCTGCGCGCTAGACTCCAACACAGCCTTATGTACATTTAGTCCATCAACGCCCCGAGTCGGACACAGCTTGGAGAGAGTCTCCACGACATGGTTTTGAGAAGGACCCTGTAGTGTACTCCAAGTTGTGAGTGTAACACCGGCTCGGGGATCCACGTAAATAAAGAAAATTGGTCGATCAACAAAACCAACAGCCTTCAGTCGTCAATTCAATACATCACCGTATTCATCGTCCCTCGTCGACGAAGTTCCCTAGACGTTCAAAATGGTGGAGAATTTCCCGGTAGCGTGAGTTTGCTGTAGCTTACGCCGTTTTGGTACCTCAAATTGCAGCAGAGCGACTGGGAACCCGACGACGATGGAGGATGAAGAAAGAAATAACGACTGTGGCCACAACTTCAACGCCGATCAACGCTCATCCTTCAAGAGCTAACTGAAGTAAGTCCAACCTCATCAGAGCTTCAGTTAGTCAACATAAGACAAACACCAGCGAACGTCTGTCACGACGATCTGCCATCTACAACCGACTTGACGTTGACCCATCCATCAACCTTGGAGTCAATCAACCGAGACATCCGACAGCCGATCTACTTTCCACAGAGAATATCCACAGTCTTTGTTCAACTCGCTATCTTCAAGACCACGCAATCAACGCAACCGACGCATCTTCCATTGTTCCACTTGAAGACACAAAGAACAAATACTCTGTGTTTGTTATTCAATAAGAACTCTATATCAGACAATACTTGTGACTTGACAATTTTCATTATCAAATTTCATATCATATATGCTATAACTTTGGATCATTCAAACAGGTACGTGTGATTTAATCAGCCAGTAACAACGTTTTGTATTAATCATTTTATGTACTATGTTAATAAGTTCTGTATGTACTGGAGTTGTTGGGAGAGCCTGTATGAGTTTTCATTTATCAACTTAAATCGTTGACGTCGGTTAGGTTTTGCATTTTCACTTTATCTTACTTCACAGGTTCGTGAGTCCCCCTATGCAAATTGCGACTCTCGGTGTCAATCATTTTACTGATAATTGTTTACTGGTTTGAAAACCCAATGAAGACATAAAGAGAAGCTGTAATGTTTCCGCCAGTAGTGTATTTCTCGGCATATCGCTCTGACGAGTACTAAGTATCTCGATGCCAATAGCTTTGATTCTCTGCATCAAATATACAACTCTTAAGAGACGCATGTCATTCGAAATTGCACCATACTTAACTGAACTTTCCATATAGAAATTATTCCGCCATTATTAAACAAATATTTGTATCATATCATTTAGAAGGTCGCACCTTTAGACACATCATGTATCCCATTGCAAATAATCAATCTCGATTTTCTGCATTACATATACTCGTGTCCAACGTCGTGCTTATTTCTAATATGATTGAAGGTTCTATATTGTCAATATCCTCATCAGGCGAATCGAGTCGGTTAGGTTTTTCTCTTATCATACTCCGCCAATCCACGGCATTCCTTCCCACTTACCCTTGCTTTTCCGAGTCTAGGCCCACCAATATAAGACTCCCAACTCGATTCATCTTTTAGGAAATGTTCAATTCTAGATACATTCACCGACCATGTAGCATTAATACGTATGTTACTATTTGTATATGAAACTGGCTTGATTATCACACTATCTCTTCATTGTGTACCTTGTGTTTTGTCTTCCTTCTCATTGCATTACCGCTACTGTATATGTCATACTCAAAATGTACAAATTCATTTGATGACAGTCAAGTATCATGCAGTAATTTCATGTTCAAATAATTATTATGTTCCAAAACAATTTCGAGGACGAAATTTACAGGAAGACGGGAAGTATCTGACACAGTGGAAATAATTGACGAAATTACATCAATTTTACTAATGTCAAATATATGTAAAATGCTTTAGAAATACGCATATTTCATTTATAAAGTTTATTTGTAATTTCAAATGCATGTCCAACCTTCCGCGGCAGTTGGTCATTTATCGATTCCTAATTAGCGCTGGACAAAGAACCTCCCGTCTTGCCTGGTCACTCGACTTCTAAATTTAAATGTTCTCTTTGTTGTGCATGCAATTTACAATGAGTCGAGACGCTATCACGACAGACCCGCACTGACCAGCAACGGAGACGGGTGGACAGCCGTTAGGCTCAGCCAGGCTGCTGCTGGGCTGAACAGTCTACACCCTGCGCGCTAGACTCCAACACAGCCTTATGTACATTTAGTCCATCAACGCCCCGAGTCGGACACAGCTTGGAGAGAGTCTCCACGACATGGTTTTGAGAAGGACCCTGTAGTGTACTCCAAGTTGTGAGTGTAACACCGGCTCGGGGATCCACGTAAATAAAGAAAATTGGTCGATCAACAAAACAACAGTCGTCAGTCGTCTATTCTATACATCGCCGTATTCATCGTCCCTCGTTGACGAAGTTCCCTAGACGTTCAAAATACTATACATTGTTGAATTATATCAAATCTTATCTCATCCACCAAATGTATTTAATCATGGTAGGGGGCTTCGGTTAAAGTTATTTAATGAGTAGACCTAAAGCCATTTGCATTTATTCGCTTATATTAAATTATTGATAATTGATTAATTACAGTAAGTATTGAATCAGTTAACTTCGTTTAATGAATTAAAATTCAGTTGCTAGTGGGTATTTAAGAAATGATTTTCATACATATTTCCAAGTCAATAATTCGACAAATAAAACATAAGACCCATCGAATGTACATTTAGTACTAGTCCGTAAAATGTTTATAAACATTTTGAAATACATGTCCATACTAAATTAGTTTTTGAAAGTCTTTTCAACTTTAGTGGGGCCCCTGGCAATTTTGTCCTGGAACCAATAGATCAATGGAGTCGGAAAATAAGCTTGCGTAACTCACATTTGTTAACATTGTGGGCAATTATTGTAATGTATAAATATGTCGGAGCTCATTTGCTTGAACTCATAAAACACAATTGCGGAGGCCGACAAAGAGCTGTATAAGAGAGGCGTGTGTACATCAATGCTGCAACGTATTGTATATAGACGTATGCACATACACGTAATTAAACAATTAGGGCTGGTGTACATGACTGGACAGTTTCCGGTCATTTGGAACCACTTGCCATAGGTGTTTTATGTTCTATTTGTAGATTTTTCCAAGGCTTTCGACCAGTCTGATTAAAATCGACGGTTTTCCGTGGAATAAAAAATGCAAAATAGTGCATCTACCGGGATACGAACTCGTTCGTGGGTTTCCACGCCAAACCGTCTGAAAGCACCCCGTACACTAGCGTGTTCGGGCACAATTCAGCTAGCCAATCAAAAGATGCCCAACAAATGCTTTCGGTGCGAGAAACTAGGGGCAGATAACTCCAAACAGCTATCCTTTTGTCCGTTCCGAATGCTTTCAAAACCGCAACCGTTTAAATACTATGATGTGATTGGTCAGCTATTTGACTGGGTTTTGGCTGCGCTCAACTGGTTCTGAACACACGTCTATACGGGGTGTTCTCGGACCTTGTGGCGAGGAATCTACAGAACCTGTTCGTACCCCGGCAGATGCAAAATTTTGCAAATTTTATTCCTCGGAACAAGGTCGATTTTAATCAGACTTGGCTTTCGACTCAGTAAACAGAAATAAACTATGGAATCTCTTAGATGAACACGGCGTCAGTGGCAAAATGGGGAAATTACTGCGGAGCATGTATGAAAATGTGAAAATGTGTGTAAGGAATAACAATGAATTATCAGATACATTTGTGAGCCAAGTTGGAGTTAGACAAGGCTGCATATTAAGCCCCTTCCTATTTACACTCTTCATAAATGAATTAGCAACACAAATCCAAACCAACTGTTCAGACGGTATCCAACTGCATCCAGATATAATACAAATATATATTATTTATAAGCACAATTAAAGGTCTACAAAAAGAAATTGAGGAATTAGAAAATTACTGCGATAACTGGAAACTTAATGTAAACCAGGCTAAAACAAAGGTGGTAGTTTTTAAAAATGGAGGGAAACTCGCCAAAAACGAACAATGGTTTTATAAAGGAAAAAAACTAGAAACAACCACTTCATATAAATACCTTGGTGTGCATTTTACCAACCATCTTTCATGGTCAGTCCATACATCACAGGCATCTATTCAAGCAAAGAAAATATTAATAGGTATAATAAAATATATACATATCTTAGGTGACTTGTCCTACAACTCCTTTTTCAAAATATTTGACACCAAAATCAACCCATTGTTGTTATATGGTGCGGAAGTATGGGGTTTTAAATCAGTTGATGTTATCGAAAAAGTTCATTTGTATGCATGTAAAAAATTTCTTGGTGTAAAAACAGCCACTTCTAATTGTATGGTTTATGGAGAATGTGGCAGATACCCATTGTACATTGAGTCTAATATAAAAATAATTAAATACTGGTTAAGGTTATTAAACATGCCTTCACATAGAATACCAAGAAAATGTTATGATATGATGTTACTTTATGATAGCCACGGTAAAACTAACTGGGTAACACACACGAAACACTTGTTATCATTTATTGGCTTCGGTAATGCCTGGCATGATCAATTTGTAGAATCCCACTCTCATTTTGTCTTCCTAGTAAAACAAAGACTTAAAGATATATTTCTGCAAAATTGGTTAACAAGTCTCTCATTGTCTAATAAATGTTTCTACTACAAAATGCTAAAAGATTCAATTCATGCAGAACATTACCTTTCGATCTTGACAATAAGGAAATATAAATCTTCATTGTCTAGACTACGCTGCTCTTCGCATGATTTATATATTGAAACTGGAAGATATAAAAATATTAAAAAAGAAAATAGATTATGTCAAATGTGCAATTTGAATAATGTCGAAGATGAGTATCATTTTGTGTGTGTTTGCCCAGCATACTTATCGTTAAGAACTGTATATATAAAGAAATACTATTATGAACACCCTTTTAAGTTTATATCATTGATGAAAACTTCTTCTAAAGTTCAATTAGAAAATTTGTCCATCTACATCCATAAAGCTTTTGCTCTTAGACAAACTGTGTTGCTACCACCAAATGAATAAATGTAATATGTACTACAGGCCTGAGACCTTTCAGTATGATAATAAAGATTGATTGATTGATTGACATAGGTATTGATGACACCTGTACAAGCGTGATTAGCAGGGTATTCAAAGCACTGTCGTGCATGGAGCGTCTCAAACTTCATGATACTGCGTATCTAAACAGTGAAGTTTAAATTCTTTCGTTTTTATATCGTCAATCTAATCATAAAGTTCTTTAATCATAACAAACATGCAAGGTCACAAGTTTCGTGTTCACTGCAGTATAGTATCAGAATCAGCGTGTAGTGTAATGAGGGTGATTAGCAAGTGAACCCACGTTCTGTCGTACGCATGCGATTGCTCTAACTTCCTGATACTGCGTAATTAAACACTGAAGTTTAAACTGCTTGGTTTTTATATCGTCACTCTAATCTAATCTGTCTTTAATTATGAGATGTAAGATGTTATGTACAATGTGTGACGCTGAAATAATTGAAGATGTAATCCACGTTTTAATTGATTCTAATACGTTTACGCAGATTAAGATATGACTTATGGACAAACGTTAGTTCATTTGTGCCCTCCTTCCCACTGCAACAAACCAGCTATCTAATAGCCACACTATAAATGAAGACCTAGCCCTAAACTCCATTCAACTGTTATATTCCTTTTTATCATGTTTTAGTCTCTTTTGTAAATTTGTGTACATGTGTTGTGTTGTGTACCATTTACTGAATTGTTGTAGAAAACGCAAATCTGCATATTCAGTTCGTAAGTTAATATGAATCCTGTGCGAAAGTATGCCAGTTTGTAGTTTTGCATGTGTTGCCTTGTTTATCTTATTGTATCTTGCGAGTGTTAATTCGTATATGTGTGCATTTTTATGTATAAGAGTATGTGTGCCTGAGTGAAGTCTCTCTCTCTCTCTCTCTCTCTCTCTCTCTCTCTCTCTCTCTCTCTCTCTCTCTCTCTCTCTCTCTCTCTCTCTCTCTCTCTCTCTCTCTCTCTCTCTCTCTCTCTCTCTCTCTCTCTCTCTGAGTTCACTAGCATAACTCATTGCAGTATAATTTGGAAATAATCGGCATAAGCATATTTGAATACGTTATGAACACTATTTTTAATGAATTTGTTATGAATGTGTATGTTGACATCTGTGACAATTCCATTATAATTCCATTTTCAAGAAGAATAATATTATTTTATGTAATTGTTACAAGGCGCTACTAAACATAGTATACATAAGAATAAAACACATTTAAAAATAAATACATAGGGTGATGTAAAAGACCCAGTGATATAGTATTCTACCATAACTTTGCTAAAATAGTCGTATCTGATTGGCGTCTGTAAAAAATCAGAGACGGTATAATTTGGCTGCACATTGCTCTCTTTACTTCGTCTCTTGCGCAAGAATACACTTGTTGCCAAGCGAGAAAAACGAATGCGTTAATTCTCAAAATACTTACATGCATGAAGATGTTGTAAATGAGCTTTTTTTGTGATTAAAATGGCACATAATAAATAGTTTTTATAATAAATCTGAAATCGTTTAAAATTAGACCCGAAACGGCGAAAGTTAACAATGCAGTTGGAAAAATCTATCATTCAAACAACTTGACATTTCAGAAACATTCTAGAATAAATTCAATGCGCTTTTCAAAATAGTAAAAGCCGGGCATTATACCATCCGAAAACAATCGGAATGCAAAATACACTTAACTAAAACTTTATTTCCAAAATCTATGCAATAATACTGATGATTATTTTGAAAATAATGCAGAATAATCTTGAATGTTGACGCCGATAGCATAACGCTACCATATAGAAAATAGATTGAGCTCCGAAACTTCTGACAAATGAAAAAAAAAAATTAGTTTAATCTGAAAAACAATGATTTGTATCGGTCTTTGATGATTTGTGCTGTGTCTTACATAACATGCGTCACCCTTCATTGATCATGGTAATTCGCGTCCTGGTGTAATTACAGGGGGCGGCGGTGATCATAAATTAATTATCTTGTCCCGACCGTCACTTAACCGTTTGTGTATTTCGACATACCACTGGCTACCAGACTAGTAGGGGGAGATAAACATGTTGACACCTTCATATGTTCTTATTGATTTAACCCACAAGTATTATATAACATGTGATGAGGAAGTGAGTACCGACCCTCACTGAACTATTTGTGTATTTCAACAAGCTTCAATGATCACATACATTAACAGACTGTGTATAGTAAAGACTCAGTAGAATATCGTATCCATGTAAACACGCAATCATAAACTAATTATCTTAGTTTGTTTCCGCATGGATAAACACAGAAAACACATGCATTTGCTGTGGGATAAAAGTTATTTATCAGCTCTACATTTAAGGTTGTACTGTAAAAAGATGTATAATCTCCTCAAACTCAAACTCAGAGGAATATCGAAAAAATAAATAGAATAATTGTCAATCATTGACAAATATCATGTTTATCTCATCTCATCTCATGAGATAGAAGAGTAATATATTCTTACTCGTGGCTGCTAAAAAAAATGTTCAACCTCACTCGATGAGATAATCAGGGTATTAACGAACAAAATATCCGCTGTATATTTTATTTCCATGAGTATTTAATTGCATTGTACATAATGAATATACATTTCGGATAATTGTTCTCAGTGATCCATCACAACTGCTATTAGTTTGATTGTTGTAAACAGTAGCAAGTTAACCATAAAACACATTAATTAAACATAGTATTTATCATAACATATATCTTGTCTTCACAAATCGAACATAAGCCATATTAGTTTGCTACAATCTAAATATAATCTTAACTGTGAGAAGAATAAATGAATATTCAAAATAAAGTACAGATATTGAATAATATATGAATCGACGCAATACTTAATTATCATATCCTATAAATATGAAGACACATTAGTGAATGAGAGAGTTATGAAACGTAGAAATTGATGTCTCCGTATTGTATGATAAATGTATTGGGTGAAAGGTATGCAAGAAGTATTGGTCTTTATGTATGTATATCCATATAATATTTTAATTTATATATTTCTTTCTTGTTCAATAAGGTAAACATGTTGTCTTATAGGCTCTAGTAGGCAAGGTTTTTATGTGTGTAGTGTAATGCTGTATATCTAGTTTATTGCAACATGACCAAGTAATAGATTATTATTATCATTATAATTATTATCATTATCAAAAAATGTGAACACTTTTTCAACATAAGACGGTAATATTACCCAATAACTTGCCTATTCCTACTAATAGAAGGGTATCCGGATAAGATATTCTGTCCGGATTCCAGTATTCTTAGAAACATACTTTCCGGAAAAATGTCCAGTAGAAGACACGCGGATCTGGGATATGGAAAAGTATACATTTCCGGATTCCAGTATTCTTAAAAACATACTTTCCAGAAAAATATCCGGAAGAATATGGGCGCATCTGGGATACGGGAGAGTATTCATTTCCGGATTCCCGGATACCAAATGGGTAAGAATATGAGAGAATCCGGCAGGTATCCGTAAATTGGATTCCACTAGTTTTGGTCCTATGTAAAGTTGTTATTTCCATACTGCGAATACTGCCAATGTACTTGGGTATGTAAAACCCATCATTAATCAAGAGGCATCAACTTGATATTGGTTTATATCTTTTCGTGACATACATTTGGCGATATTTCCATCAAAACTCCGTTTTACAATGATGTTTTTAAAATTGACATCCATGTATTAAATATAATAATCATGAATTAATGTTTCATCCACAAAATGACTTGTACCAACAGAAAAAGGAGCAAACGCCCCCAAAATTATGAAACCGATAAATTACAGAAACCATCCCATCTTGCAGCTGAGGGTAAGTTTTACAGATTCACTCAAATATAGGTGGTACCTCTCTAAAACTTTCTTCCTAGAAATCTTGATATAGCGTTGTTGCCTCTGGATAACAACTCAATTGTTAAGAGGATTTTGGAAGCTAGTAAGATCAAAAAGGACAAGACAAAAAAAAGTATTATATTATTTAGTATTGTTTTAAGGGCTAGTCCTTGTAAAATACAGGCAATACCAGTATATAGCCCACGAAAACATGTAAGTGTTGCTATGAAAATAAATAGCGGTACCAACATGAAGCTCAAACTTGACTAAACCATGATTCCTATTTGTTTTCTCGATGTTGTATGTGCATTGTCTGTATGGGTAAATTGATTCTCTGCAGTTTTCAATTTCAAAATCTGCCTGTTTAGTGTTCTTTTCTTTATTGTAACTTTGAGCATGTTATCATTCCGCAACAAATATAAGATGTCTCCGTCAATATACCTTCAAACACATTTAAAGAGATCCCAAACCATTGCCCACGCACATCTCGTATTGTCAGATTTATACTCTCAGATTAGCATGTTTTTATTTTTCGGCAGTATGTTTTCTACAATTTATATGATGTTTGAATTATTGTTTATTAAGTTTGATCGTGAGCATGACTTTTATTTGGTTGAATCACTGGTTTACACGTGCATCAATAATACAAATTCTAAATCAATGAAAAACACCAGATAACAAGTTTCCACACAATCGTTGAAAGAACAGGCAAGACAGTTATTAATGTGTTCACACATTTTAAGGGACAGTATTCTCAGTGGATTATAAGACAAAAAGCAGTAACGGAAAGACGATATCCAATATCAACGCCTACAGGACACGCCCACAGTGGACATAGACTTTACATCAATTAAACAAACATATGTTTGTTTATTACGAGGATAATAGTTTTTCAGCAACCAATGAATAACATAAAAAATGACGGGGAAGTGACAAATGTTTTATATAATTATCTCCTTACGTAGGACGCCTTATCTTATCCGATGTAGGAGATTATAGTTCCAATGTAAGATATAGTATATCCTACGTAGAATAGGCATATTTCTAAGATAGCTTGACATAACACTTTTACATCATTAAACTTACATCATTAAAATCCTAATACGTATCCATTATTTTTTAAGGCAACCCTTATGTTAACGTTGCCATGGATCTTGGGGACGAATCAGAAGAAGGGAAAACAGCTGTAGTGGCGGTGAAATCTAAACAAGCCACGCCTCCCAAACCATCACGTGACGAAGACGATGACCAATCAGAAGAGATACTGGACGAGGACGAGGCTCCATCTTCCATACCTTACTACAACATAGACGAGGAGGAGGTCATCAGAGAAGTGGCTGTGGAGGATCTGGCAGCTACTGTACAGAAAATAAAGAGAAGGGAGGGAGGATTTGAAGCTTTGTATAATGTGAGTGATGAAGACATAAAACACCTATTTTCTTTGCTTAAGAGGGGTCATTACTGTGTCAACGATGTCTGGATTTCATAATGAGACACTGAATTTCCCATTTACAACTTTTGTTCTTATTTTGAAGATTTGAATTACAATAAGTTTGGTAAAAGGCCAAAACAGGTGCCAAATATTCACAATCGTCCGAAATGTTGAAAGTTGAATTTAACAGTTGAACAATTTAATGTCAAAACGAGCAATAACTTCAAAGAGACTTGCAACTTACGTCGAACATTAAATATGTTGAACGTTAAATGTGTTTGCTAGTCCATTGTGATAGAACATGTGCAAGTGGTATTCAAGACATTGAATGCGTCTATAATAACCTGTCATCAAAAACGAGTATGATCTGACAAACTTTACCGATGTCACAGATACTTTTTCTGATACATTGTGTAGTTCTCGCCAGACAACTTTTACTGGTGACACATTTTTGCTTGTACAACACCATTTTCATTAAGTATATTAAATGCTATAATTAGGTATAAAATTGACATGTGATATACTCTACCTTTTCTTCATTTAATGTAAAATGAGGTTACTAAATTCCATTTGCATCCTATAATACACACCGAAAATGTGGACATTCAAATTCATTCAGGTTGTCAATTTTACTCGTTTTTTACAACAATATACAGAAATAACTCAAAAGGGTTAACAACTGAATTGTAAACAACACGAATTACTTTGCTTAATACGACATTCACGATCTGATTATCAAGTCACCTGAAGGATTTGTATCATATCTAATTGACTCTATTTCCCCAGAGACTGCCCACCGGGTTCACTGCTACGTACGCCGACTCACAGAAGGAGGAGAATGCTGGGAAGAACAAGTACCAAGGCTACTACCCCTGTCAGTGTTTGTAGTTACTTGGATTCGAAAATGTCTAGTTTTCTCAATTCTGAAAACAATATGCTTGCTTAATCATGTAGAGGTTTTAGGATATTGCGAAATAAATATGCCCCAAAAGGTACACGTAAACAACGCAACAATTTGTTCCAATGCGTCATCGCCCAGGGATGATATCATTCAATGCATGCATGCCTAACACCAGCATTCTTTAAGTATGAAGATTCCAAATAAAATGCTGATTTCACTTTCAGATGATCACAACCGAGTCCGTCTCTCCCTCCTCCCTGACGTCCCCGGATCAGACTACATCAACGCCAGCATCATGCACGTCAGTGGTGATATTCGTCATTCATATGATTATCTCATTTCGTGCTTCCAATGATTTATCTTTTGTATATATCAGTTTTTTGCCTTGGTATTACCATGCCCTGTGCGTTTACCATTTACTGCTGGCGTTTACGTTGGCTATGTGATGTATCAAAGTGAATTATGAATTGATATTTATTATGCTTTCCTAAGTCCTCGTTGTACAGCATATTTGTCATTAACTTGTTGATAACAGGTATACCATGAACCAGTGTGTGTTTGGCAACCTGTAGGTAATACAAGCTATATTTTATTTTAAAATTTAAAAAAAAAACATTTTTCCAAAACTATAGATGAACTTTTACAAAAATAAAAAAAAATCCAAATGGTTGTGTTGGTATAATAGCAACGATAGTGACGCATTATTAAGCATAAAAAACAAGCGTTTGTGTTCGTGATCGTTTCTGGTGGTTTACTGTCGAAGCAATACTTGCACTTGTGTGAGGGGGTGTGGTGAAGGAGTTGGTAACACAACGATCAGTGTGGAGAAAGAGCTCCTGCCATGGACCAAAATGTGCTTGTCGTTTTATAACATAGTTTTGCTAATTTTAAAAAAACTTTGTTTTACAGAATATCAATGAGACGAAAACTTACATTGGAGCCCAGGGTTGGTTGCATGTTAACATTCTTTAACTTTAACTTATCTTGGTCATTTCGCCAATGTGCTATTTACTCCTAGTTTTCAAATACGTTGCAAGACATTTTCAAAACCTGACATTCATATAAGTTCAGTAATATACATATAACATCAAATGTAGTTATGTAATTACCATTTGAGCTGTTATTGGTTCAATCATATTTTCTTACAGCTCCGAAGAAGATAACACTTGGAGATTTCTGGAGGATGATCTGGGAGCAGAGAGTTGGACGTGTGGTCATGTTGACTGGACTTGTGGAGGATTCGCATGTGAGATTAAGTGCTCCGGTTATAAACTGAAGTACACAAGAAAGTACAAACCTCAGTTGGTTTCATCATATGTTTGATTTTCAATAACCTAAGTTAAGTGCTGGCGTTTAGTCATCAGCCAAGGATTAGTTGTACGTGATTTTTAATATTTATTTGGATAAAACACAACCATTAATTGATATATAAGACATCCTCTTTGTGAAAATCAATAAATATGCATTTACACATTTACACCATTTCAGTTCTTGCCATTGTTTCATCAATGTAATCATTCAAACTACAGCAGATATGTCTTATTGTAATCGTGCCAGTATCAAATGCATCTCATTTTTTTTAAATATTGAATTATTCGAAACCATTTGAGGTCCGTATTCTCTTTTTTAGTTTTTTAATCAGAATTAATTATATTTGGTTAAGAAGTACTTTACCGAAGTTAAATGAAGTACACTACCCGACAAAGACAACGACTACATTTTTTAGATGTAAAATCAAATATTTTAAAAAATAAATTAATTGTCGTCTTTAATGTTTGCTGTAACAAAATTAAAGATGACAGTACTTTGGATTGATGAATACGTATGATTCGAGTCAGAACCTTTATAATGCAACTGTTTGAGAGGCCATTCTAGAATCGGGGTAACAGACAGACAATGCTATTTTTTGAAGAAATAAATAAATAAATAAAAGAGAAGTTGTATATTATCCTTGTGTTACTTTAATTAAACCAATCCCAATGAAGTCCTGTTGATTGGCTTGACCACATTGACCACCTTGACCACCTTGACCACCTTGACCACGTAAAATCGTCAGCATCATCACCACTTCAATGCGAGTGCGAGCCTGTATTGTTGCTTGTGGATGTTTGTATTAGTGTTTCAAATGTCATTTCGCTGATAACGCTGTGATCGAATACCGAACAGTTACTCGTGTCTTATATAAACAGCCACTGTACTTTTAAACTTCTAAAACTTCGACATGTGCAGAAATGTTGCAACTTCAGAATTTTAACCATGTCCTTTATAGTTTTTACTAAATCTGATATAAGATAAGGTGTTACTTTGCACGAGAGTGTATTTCAACTTAGCCTTTGGTGACCTTGGAAGCAGTATTTATGCATGGTTTACATTCTCATTGTCCCCACGTTCATCACGTTTATCTCAACCGTACTCTAACTTGTAATTATTGTTTGTATTTTTCGGTTCATGTTTTGTGAAGTTGTGGTACGTTGTGTTACGAATTATCACGGTGACCGTGATAGAACGGTGCGACTTGAGCTCCTTTACCTTACGTCCAGCACCACGGACCACTACGGTAAGGGATGGGTCAGGGCAAGTTGGATGTCATCACATTCTCTCAGGTTCTTTCAAGTTCTATCCAGTGTTCGCCTGTCTATCACGACCTTCTCCAGTTCAGTTATCCTTAATAAGGTTTATAACTGCTTACTACGGGTAAACGTAGCAGCATGTTTGGAGCACGTTTATAGTCTGACAGGATAAGCACAACATACCACTTTATAAAGTGATTTCTTACAAGTAATTGCTGATTCATACAACTATGTATAAACTCATCCAGTAAAACAAATTAAGAATTTGTTGGAATTTAAAGCAAAATAGTTCAATATAGACCATCATATTCGATGACCAATCTTTATAATTATACACACTTGACATAATAGCGTTATTATATGCATTGTTGTCATACATCTACAATATGTTGCACTATCTTAACATAAAATATGACAGACAATACTATGAGCGATTTTAAATAGCTGAACATGAACTAAACCCCTGGCCACGGCAACCCTGTTCAATTCCACATTTCACCAATGAAGCCCGATAGCCTTTTACGTTTCGATAGGGTCCGTTGAAGTTTGTTAAGTTCTGTTACGTTTCTCCCGTTCTTATACGCACTCTCAGGTTTCTGTTCTGCAACAAACATTTTTGCAACAAACTTTTTTTCACGGCGCCTAACGGCAGTGCCGTGATTCAAGTTCTACTGGTCGTTCCATCAAGGTCATGCCGATTTGGTCCAAATGTTACGACCTTGAAAAATGTGAGCATAGTGTAAACCTATCATTACTTTTTGTTAAAATTATGTATGTTCACATTTAGTGATTTATGTTTCAAATACTCGCGATCTTAGTAAATTATTTATCTTCTTCTAAGGCTAAGTGTTACCAGTACTGGCCGGAGAATGACCAACTGACCACAAATCACTTCCGGGTTACTTTGGAGGACACCAACACACGTGCTAACTACACTGTCAGGACCATGAAGGTGGAGGAAATACAGGTGAGAGATGAGATTGTATATGACACAACACACGTGATAGCCACACTTTGACAACATATAGTTAAGACATTAACGATAAGATGAATAAGTAATTTAATAATCTTTGCGTAACTTAAATTTGAATTTTGAGCTTCTAAAATTATTGCTTTATACTTCGAAAGTTCAATGTTTTGGTTCTGTTTGCTGAATGTAGAGTCTTACTATTGTTTCCAATATCGCCATAGTCCTATTCATCTACATCTTTTAAATAAATAAATACTTTTGAGTTATCAAATGCATTATGTTTAAATAGATTTGCTTCATATTCATGATAATATACTCAACTTCTTAGCCTTCAAAAACCCATGATTTGACCTGGTTAAGCAACTTGTAATTTTGAATTTTGAATTTTGAAGAATTTTGCAAAAGATAGATCAATGTAAATATCTTTGAACTGCTTATAACCCCATTGAACTCAAGTCCAGGGAGAGTCGGAGAGTTGTCCAGTACCACTACACCACGTGGCCTGATCACGGCGTCCCCGACACTCTCGCTCTCGTCAACTTCATCTGGATGATGAGACGCACACACACACGGACAGACGGACCACTGCTCGTGCATTGCAGGTGAGTGAACGGAATTATCATTTATCAATGATGAAGTAAGATTTCTTAGACTCTAATTTCCAGCTTCAATCGCTGTCAAATCAAAAAGCGTTGCAGAAGCTGAATTTTGGATCTAACTGCAAAACTTGCGTTAAACACAATAAGGACATCGTTGTTAAATCGATATAGTATTCAGAACCGTATGTACGAAACGAAATCTTTAATTACTAGTTACTGGATTCTCTTCCTACTTTGCAAATATGTTCTCATAGATCGTTGTGACCTCACCGTCATTTCAATGTCACAACGCGCATGAGCAATTTCCCTCTTGCCAATGAGATATTTCAATAACTGTCCACACAGTTCTCTTCATATTTAAAAAAAATAATTTGGTAACCGGGTTCTTGTCGGTCCAAGAAGGAACACCAACAAGGGTCACGGGGTGTGAAGGATTTATTACATCGTGCGATGATAGCACATATGGATATAGGACACCCTGCAAAACACAATTGCATACAATATAAAATACATCAAAACAGTACATAACATGCATAAAATATATATAATTCACTCAGACATCAGTACACAATATACCATTATGTAACACATCATCACATATAAACATACTATGTGATTACCTGCAATTGATGCATTATGATATAATCATAAATAGGTTAAAAGATTGGGTGAGTGCTTGATTCAACACATACTGACAAGGGAGATAATTCACAACTATCATCCAAATCATCCAATGAGAGGACATATTGGGTTAATTGACAGCAATAGATTATTATAAAATGACCTAACCCAACCTCCCTTCAATATATAGTTAGACTGACCCAATGCATAATAAATCCCTAAGCTCACGATACTGCTTGTAGAACAACTGGAAACTGCTAACTGGCAACTAAAAGCATATCAATAAAACAGAAAGACTTGACATGAATAACAGTTTTATTATGAAATACAAATAAACATATATACAACTGCCTGCCACAATTTTGTCTTGAGAGGAGAGAAGGCTGATTAGACATTGATGAACTCAACATGTTTCTTATAGTGAAAATATTTGATGTGTGAACTTGTTTGTAAAGTTCATCAGTAACATTGCATGTCCACTTTGTAAGATATTTTATTTCAATTGACTGATATAGACACCGGATTATATCTAGCCTATCTAATGCATGTACATGATGTGTGTCCCCAGTGCTGGTATAGGACGCACAGGCACGTACATTGCTGTGGACTCCTGATTATTTCTAGCCTATCTAACACATGATGTATGTCCCCAGTGCTGGTATAGGACGCACAGGCACGTACATTGCTATGGACTCCTGATTATTTCTAGCCTATCTAACACATGATGTATGTCCCCAGTGCTGGTATAGGACGCACAGGCACGTACATTGCTATGGACTCCTGATTATTTCTAGTATATCTAACACATGATGTGTGTCCCAAGTGCTGGTATAGGACGCACAGGCACGTACATTGCTGTGGACTCCTGATTATTTCTAGCCTATCTAACACATGATGTATGTCCCCAGTGCTGGTATAGGACGCACAGGCACGTACATTGCTATGGACTCCTGATTATTTCTAGTATATCTAACACATGATGTGTGTCCCAAGTGCTGGTATAGGACGCACAGGCACGTACATTGCCGTGGACTCCTGATTATTTCTAGTCTATCTAACACATGATGTTTGTCCCCAGTGCTGGTATAGGACGCACAGGCACGTACATTGCTGTGGACGCCTGATTATTTCTAGTCTATCTAACACATGATGTGTGTCCCAGTGCTGGTATAGGACGCACAGGCACGTACATTGCTGTGGAATCCTGATTATATCTAGTCTATCTAACAAATGATGTATGCCCCCAGTGCTGGTATAGGACGCACAGGCACGTACATTGCTGTGGACTCCTGATGATTTCTAGTCTATATAACACATGATGTTTGTCCCCAGTGCTGGTATAGGACGCACAGGCACGTACATTGCTATGGACTCCTGATTATTTCTAGTATATCTAACACATGATGTGTGTCCCAAGTGCTGGTATAGGACGCACAGGCACGTACATTGCTGTGGACTCCTGATTATTTCTAGCCTATCTAACACATGATGTATGTCCCCAGTGCTGGTATAGGACGCACAGGCACGTACATTGCCGTGGACTCCTGATTATTTCTAGTCTATCTAACAAATGATGTATGCCCCCAGTGCTGGTATAGGACGTACAGGCACGTACATTGCTGTGGACTCCTGATTATTTCTAGTCTATCTAACACATGATGTGTGTCCCAGTGCTGGTATAGGACGCACAGGCACGTACATTGCTGTGGACTCCTGATTATTTCTAGTCTATCTAACACATGATGTGTGTCCCAGTGCTGGTATAGGACGCACAGGCACGTACACTGCTATGGACTCCTGATTATTTCTAGTATATCTAACACATGATGTATGTCCCCAGTGCTGGTATAGGACGCACAGGCACGTACATTGCTATGGACTCCTGATTATTTCTAGTATATCTAACACATGATGTGTGTCCCAAGTGCTGGTATAGGACGCACAGGCACGTACATTGCCGTGGACTCCTGATTATTTCTAGTCTATCTAACACATGATGTTTGTCCCCAGTGCTGGTATAGGACGCACAGGCACGTACATTGCTGTGGACGCCTGATTATTTCTAGTCTATCTAACACATGATGTGTGTCCCCAGTGCTGGTATAGGACGCACAGGCACGTACATTGCTATGGACTCCTGATTATTTCTAGTCTATCTAACACATGATGTGTGTCCCAGTGCTGGTATAGGACGCACAGGCACGTACATTGCTGTGGACTCCTGATTATATCTAGTCTATCTAACAAATGATGTATGCCCCCAGTGCTGGTATAGGACGCACAGGCGCGTACATTGCTATGGACTCCTGATTATTTCTAGTCTATCTAACACATGATGTTTGTCCCCAGTGCTGGTATAGGACGCACAGGCACGTACACTGCTGTGGACTCCTGCTTATTTCTAGTATATCTAACACATGATGTGTGTCCCAAGTGCTGGTATAGGACGCACAGGCACGTACATTGCTGTGGACTCCTGATTATTTCTAGTATATCTAACACATGATGTATGCCCCCAGTGCTGGTATAGGACGCACAGGCACGTACATTGCTGTGGACTCCTGATTATTTCTAGCCTATCTAACACATGATGTGTGTCCCCAGTGCTGGTATAGGACGCACATGCGCGTACATTGCTGTGGACTCCTGATTATTTCTAGTCTATCTAACACATGATGTTTGTCCCCAGTGCTGGTATAGGACGCACAGGCACGTACATTGCTATGGACTCCTGATTATTTCTAGTCTATCTAACACATGATGTGTGTCCCCAGTGCTGGTATAGGACGCACAGGCACGTACATTGCTGTGGACTCCTGATTATTTCTAGCCTATCTAACACATGATGTTTGTCCCCAGTGCTGGTATAGGACGCACAGGCACGTACATTGCTGTGGACTCCTGATTATTTCTAGTCTATCTTACATATGATGTGTGTCCCCAGTGCTGGTATAGGATGCACAGGCACGTACATTGCCGTGGACTCCTGATTATTTCTAGTCTATCTAACACATAATGTTTGTCCCTAGTGCTGGTATAGGACGCACAGGCACGTACATTGCTGTGGACTCCTGATTATTTCTCGCCTATCTAACACATGATGTCTGTCCCCAGTGCTGGTATAGGACGCACAGGCACGTACATTGCTGTGGACTCCTGATTATTTCTCGCCTATCTAACACATGATGTCTGTCCCCAGTGCTGGTATAGGACGCACAGGCACGTACATCGCTGTGGACTCGCTGCTGGACCAGGCCAGAGAGGAGGGGAAGGTGGACGTGCAGGGCTACGTGTCCATAATGAGGGGACAGAGGAAGAACATGATACAGACCGTGGTGGGTGTCTAGTATTTAGACGAACAGGGTCCCAACAGTTTTCATTATGCATATATTATTCATATCTTAGAGCCGTTACAGACCGAGTTCCGTGCAATGACAAAAATGCACTTTAACTAATTTTACATGTTTTAAAATAATAAATGGAAATATAGTCGCAAGCGACAATAACATGATTCAGCCGGCCATTTCTTTTATCTGTAATATCTTTAACATTGTGAAATGATAAAGAAATGAGAAACCTTGTCAGTGAAGGCGTGAGTGAGGCCTTAGAAGGCACTATGCAGTTAGTTTTGAGTCAAAAACGTAGGAGATACGTTGATGGTGACAGGTGTTTTATGCAGCAAAAGTTGTTTGTGTCATTCTCCTTTGCAATTTGGCAACGTTTTTTTCTATCACAATGTCTGACCTATCCAGATGAGAGAGGGTGCATGTTTAAAAGTTGAAAAAGTGCGACAGTTGAAGTAGAGGCTGCCTTAAAGGAGCTTTCACACCCAGCCGAGTGAAACCTGCCGCATGGTACATGAGTAAATGTGCGTTTTTTACTAATAAATATAAACCAACTCAACTCATCTCAGCGAAGCAAGCAAGCTTTATTTGCTCGTTACGCTGTCCTGGTTGGTTGAGAATATGCCTCTTGCATGTACGCGTGCATTCGGTCTTGTTATATCTTGACCAAATCTTCGTTCTTGACGACGCGTGCTGCCAGTCGCTTCCTCGAAAAGGTCAATGTTTAAGATGCCGTAACTCAGAAACGGTTAGATGTAGAGCTTCGGTTTATAGATTCATATAAAGAGCAATGTCCCAGCTTCCGACTGAGCTATGCCATGTGTCTGTATGTATTGCCGTTATTTAGGAGAAGATTTTGAAGACGCGTACCCTCAAAACCGCCAAAGTTCACCAAATTCAAGATGGCGGCGAAACCACGTGACATACAGATTCGTCATGGTTGACTTTTTTCCTTGCGTGGTTATTGCGCATCTTTTAAAAAAAGTTGCATGTCTCTATCTGAAATTTTCAGTTTTTTCCCATGTTAAAAATTGAATTTTAGATTCGAACCTGACCCTAAATGGCTGAACCAATTGGGCCCAAAAGCTTCGCGGTATAACTACATAGTTAGGGCTATCAGCCTGTAAAGTTTGGTTGTAATAGCTGCAATCCTTCTTGTAGAAGTCGTGTACACAAAAATCTTGAAATAATAATAATAATAAATATAGTCACAAGTGACGATAAAAGGATTCAGCGCATAAATGACACACTTATTTTGAAAGTTCTTGAAATTGTCCATCGTTCAGAACAAGTTGCAAGTTTGTAGAGTTATTTTGAAAGTTTTGGCAATGTCTCTAGGTGAAAATGGAAAAATCATACACTAATAGACCCCTACATTATGTTTCTCATGATTAAGATAAAACGGTTAATATTTTCATACTAAGGTGTAACATAAGAAATGTTGGGCCTGTATTTCCACTTAAGAAGATATAATCATCATATAGATTGAATGCATAATTAATGAGTAATGTTGTTTTAAATATTCAAGAAAATGCTAAAAAATGCTTATTTTCGGACCCCTATACGACATTTGCGATGCTTGAAGCTTAACTATCAACTTTGTGATGAAAGCATTCAATACAAAAGTTGTTGCTCTTGAAATTGTGCATACGCATGTATCAATAATGTGTCACTTTTTCATATCGTTAAAGGAATATTCCAGCGTAATTTCAAATTTTTCCCCATAAAAGATTGAGTTATCAGGTATTTTCTCACAAAATATGTGTGTATTTGGTCAATGGGTTAAATAATTACATCAAATATAAACCGTCACTTTGGCTCGACGTGGGCGCCGCCATCTTTCTTGAAAATCTGCGGTAAATGACACACCAACGATTGTAAACTCCGTACATCATTGTGCGGTAGAGTTTGTACAATAAACTAGACCCACTGTCTGTTTGCGCTGCGCACTTGTCATCGTGTGATTTGAATACGACTGATTAAAACCCCGTAGTGACAATAAAATACAGGGACATTCGATCATGGCGCTGAATACATCATATTTTATATTCCATCATTTCTTCAAGGCTGTTTATTTGAATGAAACATTCACATAACACGTAAGTCTTGTTCGCGCATGCGCATTGTTAAGTCAAGCACCATGACTAAGAAAATTAGCCAGTTACAAATCAAATAATATTTCCAGATATCGTAATGGATATTAAATTGGTAATAAATTAGTAAATTTATCAACTAGGCCTACTTGGGGTGCAATGAAATGTTTGTCAGCGTCGAGAAAGAAATTTTGACACTCGTTTTATTTGCATTCGTTGACCTGCAGTTTGTGATTTTAAATACGTGAGGCAGTTTTCAAATGGTTAATATATAATTATTTGTGGTTCATTCAGCAATTTATTTTTAGACAGAACCCCGTTTTGACTATTTATCAAATAATAAACCTTTCCTAAGTAGAATAAAATAATGATAACATTTATAGTTGAGTAATTTCATTTTTTAGGATTATAAAATGTTTGATATACATACATTTGTTGAATAATTGAACCTGCTTCAAGTAACTGTACTTCAATTAGTATATATCTGTAATTAATTCCAAATACACAATTCCACACTAACATATGTGTATTTAATTTGTAACTTGTAACGATCAATTCTTATTTTACTTCAGGAGTTTCAAAATGCCTTGTAAATAGTCATATTGTTTAAATTACAATTATAATTCAAAAAACGTAATCACCTAATTTTCAATCACAATGCAATGTCGAGTGTAAGAACTTCGTAGGAGGATATCCAATTCGTAGGAGAATTTTTCGGTGAATTCGTCGGAGGATTTTTGGTTTTAAAATACTGGATGATCGGCAATGTTTATTTTTATTATATATTTAATTTGTTGTTTTTCATGAATAAAGTAATCTGGTAAGAATGAACTTTATTCATTGTAACAATTATATCAGCAGTGATTTGACGATTAACAGGTGTCGCTGAAGATGAGAAGACTAATTTTTATCAGTGAACTAAGAATAAGATTACGTGACCGTAAGTAAGTAACAATTAGCCTATCAATCAGTGCTGTTCTCAGATTAATGTCATATAAAATGACAAAATCGTAATTAAGTAACTTCATTATAATAATCCTCCAACGAATTCATCGAGATATCCTCCTACGAACTGGAATGGACTGCTTAATACTTGTCAAAAGTTTAATGATGAATTGATCCCTAAAATATATATTCTGTCGTTAAAATGAAATACATGTACCTGGATATAGTGGATAATTCTGCAGACGAAAGTATATTTCTAAAATTTCACTTGCACATTATACAATTGTCTATACGGGAACCAGTGATTTCGTAGGAGAGACCTATCGTGGTTTCGTTGGAGTGTCATAATATGTTTGTTAATTCAGTAATCAGTACCTTAACACTATTAACGCTAAGCAATTGAATAAGTTGAAATACTGATGGATATTTATAATAATATGGCTTAAAAGGAGAGTATTCAGAGTATTTTTTGTGGAAACGATATTCGAAAGGATGTTCTCGTTTACACAAATATGATATAAATACATGATAAAAACACAGTAAAATTAAAATATATTAATGAAGTTAATATTTTGATGACTTTATATTTCATAACTTGATAAAGACAAGCGACATTCTATATATACAACGAAAGTAATGAAGTGTATCACATATTGGAGCAAGTTTATTACCATCTACAACAGAAGATTACCAAAACAGACTTATCAAATGTTATATAATCTTGATCTTTCGGAACGAACTTCATGGGTCTCATATTTAAAGGACATTTTATATAAATTGGGATTTGGAATCGTATGGATTACGCAAGATTTTGGAAGCCGTGAACATTTCTTATTGGAAGTTAAACAACGTATCAAGGATATCGACATGCAGCAATGGCGCTCAAATATTTCTGAAAATTCTCGACTTAATTCATACCTAATCTTCAAATCATTACTACATGTAGCGTGCCATCTCCTTCTCAATATTCAAGAGCAAGTGTATCGGCAAGCTTTAAGTCGTTTTAGATGTTGTAATCATAATTTAATGGTAGAAGTAGGACGCAGAGCTGGTATTGATTTCGAATGCAGATTATGTACTCATTGTTTATGTCATGGATTAGATTATATTGAAAATGAATTTCACTTTTTATTGATATGTGTCGCATTTACTGATTTACGTAAAAAGTATATCCATTATAAATATATTGTAAATCCATCACAGGAATCTTTTATCAACTTAATTAATTCCATTTGTCAATCAACTATTTTGAATCTTGGAAAATACATATATTTTGCATTTAAACTTTATGGTTCGCTACATAAATAAATTTAACAGTAGTGAAATTTTTTATCTACAAAAAAGATATGTAAAATATACGTTGTACATACTTAATTATGATTGGGGCAAGTGTTTATGATATACTTTTGTAAAACAAATATTTGTAACTTAAAATTGAAATGTTATATCCTATGGGCCTGTGGCCTTTTTGACAGAATAAACTATCATCATCAAAGACAAGCGCATATTTGTTGAAAAATTAAAAAAATGAGAACTGAAGCATTCATCGGCGCTGCGAAAACCTCGCTACGGACAAAACGCATATTGTTTATTCGTTTTAGTATATGTTGTGTTACTAATGTGAATTTTCTGTCATTGTATATGTTAAATTTTCAAAAAAAGTATAAAATTGGGTTAAATATATAGCGTGAATCTTAATGGCGGATGCTGCCGATAGATCGGTGATATAACTTTATTCTATAAATATGATAAATTGGACATTTAAGTATAAAATGAATTCATCTTCGATATCGTCTTTACACATTTGGCATTTACGACTTGCATAATCTAAATTTTGGCATCTGCCGGTTTCTACCGCTTAATTATGGGAGCTAACTCGATCAGGGGTGTCTTGATATACATGTTTATTGTCCTTTACTTTGTTGGCTATACTTACCGTTTTTATCTTCACCAGCATCTGCTAATCTTCCATCGTTGCTCATATCCGTTAAACTGTTTACACATAACATCATACTTACCGATTATTTTTTTATTGATACAAGCACAAAATGGGTAAACATTGCCGATCAGTTGGTACTCTGTTCGAAACTCTCCCAGGAAATCACCGAAATTTACCAGAACTCACAGTAATGTTTACATATTTTGCTGTCATCCATTTCCCCAATTATACTTCAAACTGCAGATGCTAATTACAAATGTTATTACTAATATTATTTCCTAATACTGATATTTAATATTATATCCTAAATATTTTAACAAGATATAACACTGATTCATTTCAATAAGACGATTCATTAGAATTTGACTAAACTTATTATCTTCATGAAAATCTACAATAATAAGAACATTATCATAATTTATATCAATTGAAATAATAAGTTAATAGTAATGTCGAAATTATAAATCCTAAAACAATATACATCACTACAACCACTACCATAATTCGTAGTCAAATTGGTCTCGTACGAACAGTGACATAAATTTTAATGGAATACAATAAAATCATAATAAAAAGTTTCAGATCAATGAAACATATTAAACGATCAGAATAAAATGCACAAAGAAAGAAAGCCAATTTCTGGTCGATTCAAATATATCTTAATGCGTACATACGAATTAAGTTTTGATTACGAACTTGTCACAATACACCGAGGCTTCGCTTAGTTTAGGATTCGCTCTGATTTGCAAACGAAATGTCGTTATGAAAATCAATGTAATTACTACTAATAAACTGAATTTCCGTTTAATATGTGTTATTTTACTGTTGAATTTATATCAACAAGGGTATTTCAGAAGTAATCTAGATTTAAATACTTATGAAATGGTCTAGATTTTTCAAAATTATCAAAATGTTCAAACCTCGCGTCGCCCGAACGGGAACAGCTGACAACAGTTGCAAATCTTAATTGTCCAAGCATATATTCCCGATTTAGTTCAGCAATCTACTGTTAAAAATCTTATATTTATTTGATCTGGGGATCGTAAATTATTACTTTTGGGCAGCGGGGGCGATCATACCCAGGTCCTTACGGTTTTTAAAAATACATGCATGACAGGCTCGCACCTCTCGCCATTGAAAACAGCGGCGTCTCCTATTTTCGTGGTGTGTCTTTCATAGCGTAATCTCGTCGTTTCACGCTCTCGTTCTGGCAACATGGCGGCGCCCTGTGAGTCCGATAATTGCGTTTTTTTCTCTGTTTGAATTTTTATTACAGAAGTTGCAATGTACCTAAAAAATATTGGATAGGATGTATCGATAGCCCAACAAACATTCTTTTATTAGCTTTATTTTCATTTTGCGATGGAATATTCCTTTAAGCACTTGTGTACGTTTGAAGTTTGTCGAAAATTACGATTTTCGAAAAATGGCAATATTCAATGGACTGTAACATGGAAACCTTTATTCTTACCCAAGCGGGCACAGATATATGCCGGGTATTAAAGTTTTCATAATGGTCATGGGAATTACAGTTTTTCTAAATATAACTTGCATTTTGATTGGTTGACGGAACTACTTTGTGCTCATTCATGAATTGCTAAATTCTCCTGTTCAAGCTAAATCACATAATTGAACAATTTAGAGCATACCTAATTGAAGTCACACGTCAGTAAAACATATTAAATATAAAATCATGTTAGACCTATGTTTCCTAGACCGTATTTACAGTACTAAAGTGGCAAGGCGAAGCAGCATGCAAGAGTCGCCGACTGCACTGCCGTGACGTCATTGCTTTGTGACGTCATTTGGTGACGTAATTACACTCCTGTCTTGCATTCCAATTCACGTTTTCACAAATTTCTCTCATTCTGCGACATTGTTCACGATATCAATGAGTTGTTTACTACGTCAGTAAACCATTTTGGGAATAAAATTAAACAGTTACTTTAGAATCTTTCTGGAAAAAAGAGCGCAAGTTGTAAACTATTTAGATGTGCGCATCTTGAAGGTGTGAGAGAGTTTATGAATGGCGTATGAATACAATTCGTATTTTGCAGTCTAATCAAAGATCGTGAATTCGCGTCTTGTTTTTCGATTTTTAAGCATTAAAATGATATTGGGTAAGAAAAAGAAAAACCAACTCGGTGCTCGGAATTACGAATTATCTGTCCCTCGTGAATTATTATGTCAAACTCCTCGCTAAAGCTCGGAGTTTATCACAATAATTAACTCGGGACAGATAATCCGTAATTCCCCGCAACTCGTTGATTATTCTTATATAGATTCATGCTTGAAAAATATTCTGCTTAATATAATATCTTTCCGCTTTTAAATGATATAAGACTCATATTTTTATCTTTATTGGTTGAAGAAAAATAATTCTCAAAAGAAAATGCACTTCAAAAAGTCGCAAAATCATCAAATTTCAAATGTTATTAAAACTACTTAAATTATGCCCAAACTATGAACTTTTATATGATAATGTTCTGTAGTGGAGTTGTAAAGATAACTATGCCAAACAGATTGCAAGAAATAAATTACTAATCAAACAAGTTCTGACAGAGCTATGTCCCTTTAGAATCAAAGGCCGAAAATCCCTTTTTTAAAAAGTTCAATTTCTAAAATGCTGTAACTCATAAACTATTAAATGTAGAGCTTTGGTTTATAGATTCATATAAACAGCAATGAGTCAGTTTGAAAATGAGCTATAATATGTGTCTGTATGTGTTGCCGTTATTTAGGAGAATATTTTTTAAGACGCGTACCCTCAAATTTGCGAAAGTTCATAAAAATTCCATTTATTTTAAAACTGCTTAAATTGTGCCCAAACCATCAACTTTTATATGATAATATTCTGTAGTGGAGTTGTAAAGGTATCCATGTTAAGCAGATTGCAAGAAATAGATTACAAATTAAACAATTTCTGACAGAGTTATGTCCCTTTAGAGTCAAAGGCCGAAAATCCCTTTTCTTTAAAGTTCATTTTTTAAAATGTTGTTACTCATAAACAATTAAATGTAGAGCTTTGGTTTATAGATTCATATAATCATCAATAATTTATCTTTAAAATGAGCTATAATATTTGTCTATATGTGTTGCCGTTATTTAGGAGAAGATTTTTGAAGATGCGTACCCTCAAATTTGCGAAAGTTCATAAAAATTCCATTTATTTTAAAACTGCTTAAATTGTGCCCAAACCATCAACTTTTATATGATAATGTTCTGTAGTGGAGTTGTAAAGGTAACTATGTCAAACAGATTGCAATAAATAGATTACTAATCAAACAATTTCTGACAGAGTTATGTCCCTTTAGAATCAAAGTCCGAAAATTATTTTTTATTTAAAGTGCACTTTTTAAAATACTGTATCTCATAAACTATTAAATATAGAGCTTCGGTTTATAGATTCATATAAACAGCAGTAAATCAGCTTTAAGATGAGCTATACTATGTATCTGTATGTGTTGCGGTTATTTAGGAGAATATTTTTTAAGACGCGTACCCTCAAATTTGTGAAAATTCATCACATTTTCAGTTTTTTCGATATAGCAATAGGAAACCGTGGGGAATGTTGTTGGCCACATTTTGGTGAAAGTTTTATGAAATTATCTTGTTAAGTTTTCGAGTTATTGAGTTTTCAAATTTACACTTTTTTCAAAATTGCTAGATTTCAAGTACTCACTGTGAAAAGAGTATTGCTAATAAGTGCCTGTGAGGGGATTCCCGATATATATAATGCTTCCGCTACATTATGTGCAAGTATCAGCTCTGTAGAGCTTATATCTTCAGAGGAGAAGATCGTCAAAGGTGCATGGGGTCCGCAGATTTTTAAAACTTTTTAAAATCAAGATGGCGGCGAAACCACGTAAAGATTCGTCATGATTTACTTTTTTGCTCGCATGGTTATTGCGTATCTTTAAGAAAAAGTTGCAAGTCTCTAGCTGCATTTTTCATTTTTTTCCCATGTTAAAAAATGACTTTTAGATTCGAACTGGAACCTACATGGCTGCACCAATTGGGCCAAAAAGCTTCGCTGCACAACTACATAGTAAGGGCTATTAGCCTGTAAAGTTTTGTTGTAATAGCTGCAATCCTTCTTGTAGAAGTCGATACCACAAAAATCTTGAAATAATAAACACGCCAATAACAATAAGGATTCAGCCTTATGGCTGAATCCTTAATAAAAATAATAATAATAATAATAAACACGCCAATAACAATAAGGATTTAGCCCCAAAGGGCTGAATCCTTAAATATTGATAGAATATCCACAAAGTAACACAAAAGCACCTCATTTTATCAAAAGTTTCTGATCATTCTATGAATGTTTTCATTTCTTTTTCCTATTTGATAAGAGCTCTGTTTTCTTTTCAAAAGTCGTTTTAAATGTCTTGCTTTGAAACATAAACTCTTGGCTCATGACATTGTTAAAAGTCCCCCGAATAATACATTATTGTTCATTCATCATTAAAGCACCAGTACGAGTGTGTGTTCAATTGTCTGGTGGAGATGACCAAGTACGGGAACACCAGTCTCACCGTGGACGACTTCACCACACTCTACACCAACAGCAGCATGGACGCACAGGTGGACTCAGATAGCAAGACCTTCAGGGAACTCACACAGGTATACAGGAGCTGAAACCGACCCCTTGAAATATAATCTACCTTTGGTGCCGAGCAAACATGCATCTGATATTTGCAATCAAATCTTTAATTTTCAAAATCAGCAACACCTGGAAATTGAAGTGAGAGGGTTTCATACGTGTATACTAGGTACAAAAGAAAGTTCCTCTCATTTAAAGACAGTATAAAATCAAATACTGTAGTTGACATCAGCGAAAGTATATTTTGAATGTGTTTGAGGCACACATCTTTAATAGAGAAATACAGTTTCATCTATGATGTATACGATACTTTTATTTCTACATGTAAGCCAGTTCAAATACACTTAGCGTGTTAAAATCGATTTTTCAAAATATGTTTTAACCAGAATGTTTGGCATTTTTTACATTTCTCATTTCGTGAAGTGGATTCGAAAACGAGGATTCTAAAACGTGTGTTTCAGAAAGTGAACAGATAATGTTTTGATCTTCAAATTTAATTAAGTTGGCATCAGAAAAGATGACTCTGCTTCAGACGTATGTATCGCTCGTTGATTGAAATATCTTGTAGTTTGTATGATGACGTTAATTTTGCACGTGAGTTGACGTCAGCATCAACTACATGTGTGCCGACGTCCCTGGAGACATTTCACTTTAAACGAGAGATGCAGTGTAACCAACCGTTTCCGTCATAGGAACGGTTACTATAAAGTGTAACGAGTGTATCACCCCTTCAATTTATCAATAACTTGATAATACGTATTCCCATGTAAAACATTTGAACTAAATATACACTGATAAGGTTTTACCAATCACGACACAAATTAGTTACAAAGCATTTAATTTAATAATAATCTTTACCGATATTATTCTGATAGTATGTCTGTCCTATTGTTCTCATTTCCCATTTCATCCCCTTAGCCATAAGGACATATTTATGTAATGCTGTAATATGTAATTGTACAAATGTTATCGTAAATTACCAAAGTAATGAAGATTTCACTTGTATCGACTGTTTTCACTATTGGCACCACATACACTGACGTGGAAAGTGAGCGCTAAACGCAATGGCTTTCTATAGTCGACTTCGTGCATCATCAAAATTAATCATCAGTCAAGGGAGGTAATCTTTGGTTCATTGGTTAACTAGTATTGAATGTGGTTACCACCAATCATCTGTCATAGAAACTTACATGAACCTCGCTGTTTCAGATGATGCTAGCTGAAGACTATGCAGGTGAGAATTATTGCATGATAAAACACGTGTACTGGAACATGGACAAGGTAGATTGATTGCTCTTGGGTGATTTAGCGTTGGACTAGAAGAGTTTGTCACGAGCGTAGAGATAGACAACTCCTAAGGAGCCATATAATATTATGTTTTATCATGCAAGATCCATGTTTATCACTCCTCGCAATGAAGACAATAATGAACATTTGATGTGTTTACTGAACAGGTGTTCCAGTCAAGAACCGGATGTGGGTGGACGGGAACCAGGACTTCATTGTCAGAACAGCTCCTGTGAGTTCTTCTGCATTTCACTCTGTATGTGGTGTTTATTCCTTTAAGACGCAGTTAAGTACTAAATAGTAACCTACCCCTAGGTTGATATGTTAAATATTTTACCTCGAGCGGTGGCGATGACGTCATGCCAGGTTGATATGGATTATAAACAGTCACCCGCTTCAATGGCCATATCATCCCTAGGTGTGTATTAGGAATTATCATTAAAGGTTAACAGTGCCTTAACTCACATGAAGTATGTTTATCCGAAGTAACAATGTGTTATCTCACAACAGTAATGTCTTACAGCACAGTAATATTTGTTTTATCCTACAGTAAAAATGTGTTTATTATTAACTTGTACACGCAGTTTATAAGGTTAATGAATAGTTTTTACTACTGTTAAAAACTCAAAATCGAAAATCGCATCTCCAAACGATACAACGAAATAGCTGTTCTGTATAGTAAAATATGTTATCGCAAAGAAACTATAGGTAATCATGTAACATATCAAAGAAACACTGTGTTCTTAAAATAAACAAGCTTTTATCACGATATAACACACAGGACAAAATACTATTGATTCCGACTTGGCGGATCCACCCTTATTTGAGATCCAGGGATCCCGCGGGACATACCTTGCCAGATCCAGGATCCGATGAGATCCCACCAGATCTCTCTACGGATCCTTGTGTTACCTCATGTTTGGAACGCGAGCTTCTACAAGAACAATGTATTAACACACATAAAATGTGATAATCGTCAATAACAATGTGTTATCTCACAGTACCACTATGATAACCTACACTAACACCATGTGACACTAAGTAAAACATTTTTTACAGTAACTTGGTCCTAATCAACAATGACAATGTTTTATTCGACAGTAACAATGTGCTAATTAACAGTAACCCACAGTAACAATGTGTTATCTCACAGTAACAATATGTGTTATCCTACAGTCACTGAGGAGCGTGAGGGGGCACCTGCTCTGTGAGTCTCCACATCCGGGTCAGGAGAAGTTGCTGTGGAAGCTGGTGGAGGAGAACAATGTAAATAATGTCATCGTCCTGGATAAAACTCAGGTATGTGGACTGATGAAACATTATATAACTCCATTTTCTAATTATTTCATTTCGACATTGTTCATATGGTGACTTTGATGGTTTAAATAATAGAATGATGTAAACAGTTACTTGCTCAATTATTAAATCAACCATAACTTTTATAACATTGAAAACACCTCTGAAACGCTTCTCAACACTTTCATCCAATCTAAAAACCTAAAATATTGTAATAGTATTATATGTTTATATCCATTGATGTGAAGTTTACACATTTAAAGTTTGACGTAAGCGGGAAGTACGTGAGCTAAGCTCGCTTCTACAGTTCTTTACATGATGTTACAGAACGAGCTGATTGGTGAAAAGGGACGTACAAAGTCATTTGATGAAATCAAGTTGACAACAAAGAATCAGGTTGAATTGACCTTTGAGCTGAGTTTCTCTACGCTACAGATCCAAATACCCGTATGTTATCAAAAACATTATTTAGACAGTATAAATAACTTCATGGCTTAGTACATTTTGCATTCGCGTTAGTTTTCCCTGCATACTGTTACTGAAATTACAAATATCTTTTTCAAAGTATACAACATATTACTATAACTAATTAAGACAATTCTCATATTAAAAAAACCCCTAATATCACTGCTCTATTCAAATTAACCAGTTATTATATCAAAGCATGATTGCTTACATTCAGTGCAATAATTTATGAAAATTTGTCTGCAGATTCACCACAATGAACAGAAGATACAGCTTTTTCAGTTCCACGAGCCTGTTTCTGTGGAGAGTCTTTCAGCCTCGTTCCTGGAGCACAGCCACCTCAAACTGGTGACGTCAGAACTGTCACCGAGAGTTGTAGTACACAGGTAGATTTATCGTTTTAGACTCATTGTACATGTATTCATGAACACGAATTTGAGTTCAGCTTGAATCCAATATTTGTTTCAGAAAACCATTAATAAGGTAAAAAAAACTTTTCTTAATATGTACTTGTGTGCGATTGTAGAAGAAATATTGCATAGTTGAGATAGTGAAGGTTGGAGTGGCCTTCCACTGCAGCCAGGCAACCAGTAGTAGATAGGCGTGACCTAGGGTCAGGTCGTGTTAGAAACGAGGAAGATAAGTCAGACACTCGCCCGTACACCTTACCTGTACAAAACGCAGGTAAATAGCGTCTACAGCTGCGATTTCACAAGGATATGCAACCAGAATAACTGTGACGTCATATGTTCTGGTATACCAGCACAACGACAGTGGGTCAAAACAGAGTTCATATTATCCGTACCATATAAAATATTAATATGTCATGTCATGAACGATGTTATTTAAGACCTCCGCGCGTGTATATTTTTTTATTGGGAAATACTAATAATTCGGCACTCGTGTCTAACATAACATATGACATAGACATATAATATCTATAAGCCTAATCTCAATGTGAAATTGCACCCAAATCCTGGCCGTATTTAACCACAACAAAGTCTGAACAAAATGCACTGTACAGATAGTTGTGTTGACACAAGGAGAATTACGTCAATGGATGTTTTGCGAAAGTTGAGATAATGGTTAGACCAGTTCACTTTCGGCTTTTCATACGACATTGACCATCAAAAGTCAGCGATGCAATGCTGAAAAAAAACATACCACGAAAATATAGGGCACCCTCTGGAAAACAATACTTAATTTAATCATATTATATATATCATTATATATCACTAACTATACTCTGTTCCAGCTCCACAGACAGGAAGACTGGTGTGATGTTCTGTATTCTGTATATATAACTAACTATCCTCTGTTCCACCTCCACAGACAGGAAGACTGGTGTGATGTTATGTGTACTATATATATCACTAACTATCCTCTGTTCCAGCTCCACAGACATGAAGACTGGTATGATGTTCTGTATGATGTATATATAACTAACTATCCTCTGTTCCAGCTCCACAGACAGGAGGACTGGTGTGATGTTCTGTATGCTGTATATATCACTAACTATCCTCTGTTCCAGCTCCACAGACAGGAAGACTGGTGTGATGTTATGTGTACTATATATATCAATAACTATCCTCTGTTCCAGCTCCATAGACAGGAAGACTGGTGTGATGTTCTGTATGCTGTATATATCACTAACTATCCCCTGTTCCAGCTCCACAGACAGGAAGACTGGTGTGATGTTATGTGTACTATATATATCAATAACTATCCTCTGTTCCAGCTCCACAGACAGGAAGACTGGTGTGATGTTCTGTATGCTGTATATATCACTAACTATCCTCTGTTCCAGCTCCACAGAGAGGAAGACTGGTGTGATGTTCTGTATGCTGTATATATCACTAACTATCCCCTGTTCCAGCTCCACAGACAGGAGGACTGGTGTGATGTTATGTGTACTATATATATCACTAACTATCCTCTGTTTCAGCTCCACAGACAGGAAGACTGGTGTGATGTTATGTGTACTATATATATCACTAACTATCCTCTGTTCCAGCTCCACAGACAGGAAGACTGGTGTGATGTTCTGTATGCTGTATATATCACTAACTATCCCCTGTTCCAGCTCCACAGACAGGAAGACTGGTGTGATGTTCTGTATGCTGTATATATAACTAACTATCCTCTGTTCCACCTCCACAGACAGGAAGACTGGTGTGATGTTATGTGTACTATATATATCACTAACTATCCTCTGTTCCAGCTCCACAGAAAGGAAGACTGGTATGATGTTCTGTATGATGTATATATAACTAACTATCCTCTGTTCCAGCTCCACAGACAGGAAGACTGGTGTGATGTTCTGTATGCTGTATATATCACTAACTATCCTCTGTTCCAGCTCCACAGACAGGAAGACTGGTGTGATGTTATGTGTACTATATATATCAATAACTATCCTCTGTTCCAGCTCCACAGACAGGAGGACTGGTGTGATGTTATGTGTACTATATATATCACTAACTATCCTCTGTTCCAGCTCCACAGACAGGAAGACTGGTGTGATGTTATGTGTACTATATATATCACTAACTATCCTCTGTTCCAGCTCCACAGACAGGAAGACTGGTGTGATGTTCTGTATGCTGTATATATCACTAACTATCCTCTGTTCCAGCTCCACAGACAGGAAGACTGGTGTGATGTTCTGTATGCTGTATATATCACTAACTATCCTCTGTTCCAGCTCCACAGACAGGAAGACTGGTGTGATGTTCTGTATGCTGGGGAACCTGATGTCTGAGATCCAGGAGGACGAGACAGTGGACGTCCTGCTTCAAGTGAGGAGCTTCACCAGGAGCTTCCCGGACATCAAACTCACACAGGTACAGACACTCCTCGAGTTGACTCAATAATTATCTCGTTTAGTTTACTTGGCAAAATATAGATGTCCACGAACACTTATTTGACATTTCATGGTCTTGTTCCAGGGTGATGTGAAGCAGCTGTTTGACTTTACAAGAAGATGTGTCCAGCTGTAAGAATGTGAATCTCTCTCAACATTTGAATCTCTCTCAACATTTGAATCTCTCTCAACATTTGAATCTCTCCTAACATTTGAATCTCTCTCACCATGTGAATCTCTCCTAACATTTGAATCTCTCTCAACATCTGAATCTCTCTCAACATCTGAATCTCTCCTAACATTTGAATCTCTCCTAACATTTGAATCTCTCCTAACATTTGAATCTCTCTCAACATCTGAATCTCTCCTAACATTTGAATCTCTCCTAACATTTGAATCTCTCTCAACATTTGAATCTCTCCTAACATTTGAATCTCTCCTAACATTTGAATCTCTCCTAACATTTGATTCTCTCAACATTTGAATCTCTCCTAACATTTGAATCTCTCTCAACATTTGAATCTCTCCTAACATTTGAATCTCTCTCAACATTTGAATCTCTCTCAACATTTGAATCTCTCCTAACATTTGAATCTCTCCTAACATTTGAATCTCTTTCAACATTTGAATCTCGTTCAACATCTGAATCTCTCTCAATATCTGAATCTCTCTCAATATTTGAATCTCTCTCAACATTTGAATCTCTCTCAACATTTGAATCTCTCTCAATATTTGAATCTCTTTCAACATCTGAATCTCTCTCAACATTTGAATCTCTCTCAATATCTGAATCTCTCTCAACATTTGAATCTCTCTCAACATCTGAATCTCTCTCAATATTTGAATCTCTCTCAATATTTGAATCTCTCTCAACATTTGAATCTCTCTCAACATTTGAATCTCTCTCAACATTTGAATCTCTCTAAACATCTGAATCTCTCTCAACATGCGAATCTCTCCTTACATTTGAATCTCTCTTAACATTTGAATCTCTCCTAACATCTGAATCTCTCTCAACATTTGAATCTCTCTCAACATGTGAATCTCTCTCAACATTTGAATCTCTCTCAATATTTGAATCTCTCTAAACATCTGAATCTCTCTCAACATTTGAATCTCTCCCAACATTTGAATCTCTCTCAACATTTGAATCTCTCTCAACATCTGAATCTCTCTCAACATTTGAAACTCTCTCAACATTTGAATCTCTCTCAACATTTGAATCTCTCTCAACATTTGAATCTCTCTCAACATTTGAATCTCTCTCAATATCTGAATCTCTCTCAACATTTGAATCTCTCTCAACATCTGAATCTCTCTCAATATTTGAATCTCTCTCAATATTTGAATCTCTCTCAACATTTGAATCTCTCTCAAGATTTGAATCTCTCTCAACATTTGAATCTCTCTAAACATCTGAATCTCTCTCAACATGCGAATCTCTCCTTACATTTGAATCTCTCTTAACATTTGAATCTCTCCTAACACCTGAATCTCTCTCAACATTTGAATCTCTCTCAACATGTGAATCTCTCTCAACATTTGAATCTCTCTCAATATTTGAATCTCTCTAAACATCTGAATCACTCTCAACATTTGAATCTCTCTCAACATTTGAATCTCTCTCAACATTTGAATCTCTCTCAACATCTGAATCTCTCTCAACATTTGAAACTCTCTCAACATTTGAATCTCTCTCAACATTTGAATCTCTCTCAACATTTGAATCTCTCTCAACATGTGAATCTCTCTCAACATGTGAATCTCTTCTAACATATGAATCTCTCTCAACATCTGAATCTCTCTCAACATTTGAATCTCTCCTGACATATAATTTTGTCCTAACATGTGAATCCCTTATTTTTTATTTAAAAGTGTTCATGAGTGTTAACGATGTTGATTTGGTAGTTCTATTTGAAAAGATGTACCCGATTATCTTACTTGTTTACAAAATGGTAAGAAGTACACGTACATTTCATGAATTTGAACTTTCTCTATCCTGCTTATTCAATTTTATTTATGAGTGACTTTCTACTGAGAATTTACACGTATTAACAACGAATCTGTTTATTTTCAGATATTTGATTTCTTATTGTTTTATTTATTATTAAAATTTTATACTCTTGGGTGTCATGTTGAATAGACACCTGGTGCTGATGATATGAAAACAACATTCAAACTGTATAATATTTGCTATAGTTTTTAAAAAAGTATCAATGTTGCATACAAACGTAACCTTAATTTCAAACATCACTACCAAATCCACATTTGTGAGATCTGCCTCAGTGCGTCATGTCGCAAGATTTGTGACGTCAAGCACATATGGAATATATTTCCTCTTTCTAATAAGCAATGAAAATAGAAGACGTCAGTATTTATGTTTTCATGGGAGAAAGGAAACCAATAATAAGATTGCAGACTCAATGATATTAACTTTCGCTGGCGCATGACATTTGTAACTATCGTGATTGGAAAATAAAAGTCTGTTCTCCATGAAGACGACATATTTGATAATTCCTCATGTATGTTTAGTAACGGATAAACTGTGAAATCACTTAGACGATAATGTTGTACAACTAAGCATGTATCACTTCAGTAATTATACGTATATATTTCAGATGTTGATGTAAGCAACGTAAATTCATTTAAAACGGTGCCATTCACTTGCAATTGTTAATCTCATTTGCAGATATGCTATCATAATTAATCGGTACATGTTGCATTTTTTTCATATATTTTTTCTTTATTTTTTATATTATTTTCTATAGTTGTATTGTCACTAAAGTTATTAAAGTTGTTTTTGTCCTGTATATGTTATGTGTTATTTGTTTTAAAACAGACGGGTAAATAGTGAATGAAAAAGAAGAATTTTGGTTGATCAAACTAATAAAATCCACATAAATATTTATAATGTGGATATCTTACATTTCAAAGTTAAACGTACATGCATGTAATTTATACCAGCGCTTGTGGGAAAAGTAAACATCGTTTCGAGGGCCTTTGCTCATGCATCTATAATATACAACTTTTAAAAATTAAATCCTTGGTAAGTTGCTGCACATTTCAATGTTATCATTTGAGAGAGAAAAAAGTCGCCTGTTATCAACTTCCTGGTTGTGTAAATAACCAGGGCCAGTTTAAATGTTCAAAAGTAGGTCACCTTCCCTTTAATACTTGATGTTATTGTAGTTTCCCTGGTGCATGTTTTTTAATATTCTTGACAAAAATACACCTACCACAACAATTTATATGCCGAATATGAATCTGTATTACGCAAGTTGTCATCGTGGTTTATATGGGGCATGGAATTAAATATTATATGAAGTTAGAACAGGACGATTTTCGGGATAATAACTTCTTTGGAAGTCGTGGATTTGGAAAGGTGCTCCTTGCATATATCCTGTTTGTATTGCAAATCCTCAATGCGTACTATTCCCATGCTTTACCCCCTCATGTTTGTATAACAAACCCTCATTGTATACCATGCATGTTAATTCCCGGAATTGTTTTGTTTTCTATATAATATGTTGTTAGTTCTTTACATTCCACCTAATGACATAGTGAGTATGTATTCCGAAACGTCGTGTATTTTCACATTAAAGAAGTTGTTATCCAGAAAATATTCATGTTCTTATGTATACCACTTCTTAATGCTCTTCAAGGCCTGATTATATGAAATGTTACGAAATAAGTCAATAAATCGAATTAAAACGTATAAATTCATAAAACTGTCTAAATATATTTTGTTTACTCGTCAATGTTTGATACAATTCATAGAAATAATTATTATGATGTAAAACTACTTTTCGTCAACAGTGGGAATAACAGTTTATTCAAATAGTTACCTCGATGACCTCAATAGGAAACATGGAATTCAAACACAAATAAGAATATAAGAATATATTTTAAATATTAAAATGCATAAAACAATACATAGACTATCATTCATATGCTATTTCAATCACGTCAGTAGTTTGAAATACCATTTAATACATGTTATATTATTTCTTTCATTTTCCTTTGGCTTTTGTATTTCAAGCTTATCAAAGTCCACTTCTAATATATCGCACTCTAGATAAGATGAGAGTTTGTTTACTGAAAGGTTTCTCATAGTGGTCTGACTACCCTGTATTTTACTTCCTGGTTGATGTAAAGTTACAACATGGAGGCGATATGGATTGTACTCGTACAGCTAGTTCTTCTACATACAGTAACAGGTGGGTCATCTTATTTTAGTATGTTTACCAGTACTTAAATGTAATCATACTTAAAGATAGCACTATTCAACGCAGTTACCATATCAGTTATTTACTTAAGTGCGTTTTTAGATCATAAAAAAACATATTGCAAAGTTCGTTTTATTTATTGCAAAGTGTATTTAATATGCATGAACAATTTAAATTGCCCCTTAGTCGTTACACAAAAGTACAGTAATAAATATCGCTAGTACACTTCATAATATCATAAAACAGTTGAACTTCCAAGTTGACAGCTTCATGTTTAGACGCAAACGATTAAAAGGGGCATTCTGTTGTTGTGCATGATTGATTTATGTGTGAATTTTATGTGCCCAATACTGTTTTCTGCTTTGTATTTACTGATAAATTATTGGGTAGTCATCGCCAATGATAACCTATCATCGCATCAAAATGAATCTGGAGTCGGCATTTATACATTTGTACCCAATATGTCATATTTTCTTGTTTGTTAATGTGAAAATGGGACTTATAATTTGTATGATCAATATTTAGGAGAATTTGTATTAATAAGTATCTTGTTAATGTAATGTCGACCATTTAGCCATTGAACGGTTTATACACTCATACCTGTATGTCAATCTTATGACGTCCAGTATAACTTCCAAAAATAGACAAGGACTACAAATTACAGATTACAAATCAACAAACAATAATAGTTTCGGACGCAACCTGTCAACTATTTTTCTGAAAGCCGCACATTTGTGGTTGGACTTTGGAATACATACAGGAGGAAGGTCCTATATCATTGTTGAGTTGCTGAGAAGGGCGCGTCCAAACAAGGCAACACTATGCAGCGTGTATATGTGAATGTGTATCATTTCTGCTCATGACTTATAATTAACCTGTAATTAAACGCTTAAAACAAAGGTATAGATCGATGTCTAACGTACATTCTGAGAATAATAACGATTGAAAAGAATAAAGCAGTGAATTGAAAAAAAGATGTAGAGGTGTACACAAACCTAGCAAACCTAGAGACAGGACTATGCTACATATTGCAAAATATTGTTTGCTAAATGACATGTACCAAAAATGAGGTCATGTTACGACGTAAAATGTAATACATGGGGTGAGATGGGGTAATAACTGCAGTAAATAAAAACACGGTAAGATGTAATAAAGCGGTAAATTGTAATAAAGATGCTATAATGTAAAATGTAATACAGATTGGTGCAGTAAATTGTAATAAGGGGATGAAAATGTTACCAAAAAGTCCGGTAAATTGTAACACACTATGCGGTAAAATGTAATAACCCTACCTTAATCTTTGAAAACTTTATTTCTACTTGAACTGTCAATGTTATGTCTTTTCTTGTACTTGTAATAATAAATCGTACTCTTTTAGCTTATTCCAGTCTTAGAAATACAAGAAAGTGAAGAAATATAACATGGTTATATTTGGGATGACACTACCTTCAACAGTACAAATTCTTGTACTTCTTCGGGCCTAGTCCCATGCGGGATTCGAACCCTATCGCCTGCATTGACTGTACCAACAGTTTACCACACACAGGGGCTCGGCCCGATATAACTCGGAAACTATGGTACTAACTGACTTACATCTCACTTATCCTGAGTGAAATAACTTGAATTTTTTAAATGTAAAATACCACAACCTTTGTGTGGCCCCTTCTGTAGATAGTGTATGAATTAAATGCGTATTACTACGGATGCTTCACCTGTCAGATGTTAACATATGATTCTCGCGTGTAAAATTAGGCCCACGAAATAAATGTTCAAAGATCGTGCAGGTTCGTGCGATTTACGAACATACGGGTAATGTGCGACGAAACTTCACAGTTTGTCAATTTCTAGATTGCTTTGGAAGAATGAGGTCGTCTTATTAGCGTGGCTCTGCGACAATGGAGACTCAAGGTGACTTCTAAATATGAGTAAAATCGGTTGGATTTTCAATATTTAGGTAACTTGGACATACTTATAAATTGTTTATTTTGTATATTTCCTTAATTCTATATTAGTTTCTATGCTTCAACCTACTATATTTATCATTTCGAACATAACTTTCAAAACGTTTGTTACGAATTTGTGGTAGAAAACTTGAATATATCAACGTCATGTTTATTGTTGGGGTCTATTCTGTCTAGTTCATTTTTTGGTAGAAGTCATTGATACAAATATTTTACTCCTAACCGTATTACATCAAATAAATTCGTTTTTTACGCCTTGATCTTAATGAATCAAACGTTTAGTTCAACCGTTATGTCATTGGCGTTGATAAACTGTAAAACTAATTTTGTTTAAGAGTGGATTTGTTAAGAGTCCTGATATCGATAATGAACATGACACTTTTATGAATGGTTGCTAAGGACAACAAGGTCTAAGTGGAATGTAAACATTTGTACTGTTGAAGGTAGTGTTATCCCAAATATAACCTTGTTATATTCCAGTCTGTTAGTATCTTGATACTCAGTTTTCTAAGAATATATCCTGTAAAAGAATGAATCTCACATAGATTAACACAAACTTCTGAATCTTGAATTATGCTTCACTTCCATCACTCTTTTACGAAAAGAAAGGTTTATATCATCAACGGATAAATGTTGTTGTTATTATTATGGAAAATGCATTATATTAATAGGGGAAGCGGTCCACTTGAAAAAAAATGAAAGGAGATTTCCCGAAATGGCTCAATGCCACACTAATATTGACAGAAACTTGACAGGGCCTTTTAATTATTCACTACAGTGTGCAACAATCAAATCGTTCAATACATTACTATTTTTATTTAGATCTTATCATGATCAATTGCTTACTATGTACAACGGTTTATACACATTACACTTACAGACGGTTGCAGATATCTTTACCGGTATCTACCGCGGTCAGACTGCAATCTGAATGCAGGTGACCGCGATCAGAATGCAGTCAGAATGCGTGTGACCGCGATCAGACTGCAGTCAGAATGCGTGTGACCGCGATCAGACTGCAGTCAGACCGCGTTTGACCGTGGTCAATTCCTTATTGTATAAGTCATTGCAAGATTTGGAATTTGTTATAAAAAGCGAATCAATTGATCTAATGAGGACATGTACATATATATTTTTTCACCCACTATAATTTGAAAATACATAAACACTATTATGGATAATTGACATCTGTACGGAAAAGTGTTTGACATATGTATGGTAATTGTAGAACCTACATAAAGTTACTGTATGTGCAAAAACGGTATCACCGTTTCACTTGTTACGGCCAGAAGTAATTATCAGTAATCACTACAAATAACTTTCTTTGATTTAAATCGAATTGAATAAAACTATGTTATGTGTTGTGAGGCGTGACTTTAATAAACATTTTAGTATTTATAAAAAAAATGCATAAGGTTTGACAAATTGTATTCTGGTATTAACATATGTTGGATATTCTAATATAAAGATCAATTCGTCTACAATAGGATATGTATACAGTTATTTGAGATTAGCAATATTTATTTCATCATTTCAGTTTCTACCTATAATACAAGTACTGCTAAGTAGACATAATAGAGGAGTGTCTCTACATATTTCATGTAATGATATGTAATAGATTTGCGGGAATAATATTACAGTGAACATTACTCAATAATATAATTATAGATAATACATTTAGATGAGCAATATATTTCATTGGATGATATGGTAATAATTCTCTGGTTTATCAGAGACCCCCTAATTAACTGTTAATAAGAAGGTCTTAAAAGAAATTTTAAAAACTGATGAATAATCTTTTGACAATTCCTGCTGTAACCATATATAAATGAGACCACTATTTATTTATTTTTTGATTTAGAGTATTATTTAGCCACTGTAAACACTTACTTTATTGCAGTAAGAAAAACGGACCTTTAACTTGCCATATGAGCATATTAATAAAATGAACAGGCCATGTCAATCATTGAGTTCAAAAGGGTAGTGTTTCCGGGACTGTGGGATGTTGGCACAATGATATAACAATCTAACGCCTGCATCTGTCTGTCGCGTAATTGGTGCGGTCATAAAACGGTAGCGGTTCCAGTGTTAGGATAGGTGTATATCGCGACCAGATCACAGGCGCCGTGAATATACAACAGGTGTACATGTGTACGTCTCAGTGATTAGCTAGCTCCCTCCGTGTATCAGGGATATTTTGGAAGAGGCCGACCGGCGAGTTTATTCATGTATCACTCGTGTTCTAGTTACGTAAGATCATGATTGGTTTTAATTTTTGTGAAAAAATCAGAGAACACTTTAGAATCGTTTGAATGAAGATGTGATGATTAACATTTGGTTGTATTTATGTTTAATTTTATGGTTAATGCTGCTATTGAACAATTGACACTGTTTCAATAAATGAATTTTAGAATGTCACTGTTTGTGTCGCTATGCTACATAACGGGTAAATTTTATTCAGAAACATCACACTTATCAAATTTAAGAGCTGTTAGATATCAGAGTCTTGCTTTTTTGGTATTTAAAATTACCAATACTTAACTTATTTATACTCATGTTCAGTGATCAGTTTGTAATTTAATGCAAAATATAGAATTGGTGAGTCGTAAATGTCATATTCTTACTATTATATATGTCAAACGCATTATGATAAACATCATAGATGATACTCTTGATTTAGGTATTATCAAATATTAACAGTGTTATGAAGACCATTATAGAGTATTTACCATGTTCTACCTGCGACAGTATACGTTAATTCCTATAAATATTTGTTCATTGGCAATACTGGTGTACCAGTTGCCTCATTATCAATGACAGTATCAAGAGTATTTTTAAAACTATATTAAGTTAAACCTTTTTGCTAAGTACAAGAAACGATCGTCGTTTAATGTCTGCACAATTAATCCTGACACTAACTCATCCTTTTAAAACGTATATCAATTCTCAATGAATGATTAGTCGACTGAGGTCAAAAGACATTATTGTTTATTGACGCAGTCTCAATATATGACAACACATACAAGCCGCACTGGCGCTGACGCCATTGTTGCGTAACAAAATCACTCAATGAATACCGACAAACTGGTCACCGACGTTAACATTAAATGATCATTCGATACATCACTTTCATCAGTGATTAGGAATGTGCATTCCTCATCAGTTCTTATTGTTAACAATATCAGACAATAAATACCAACAATCCGGTCATCGGCGTTGAAAAAAATTTAGTATGTGATACACAGCTTTGATCACTGAATGGGAATGTGTATTCTTCATCGGTTCGTAGTGCTTCATGTGCCGAATTATGTAATTCAATCATTAAGATCACAAAGCGTTATGGAAAGCCAAAGAAGAAGAATACCTCTACATCTCCGCTCGAAGATAGTAAGACTTCGCGAGACTGGATTAACTTTCCCAAAGATCCGATTGCGATTACAGACAGAATATGAAAGAATAGTCTCCATCAAGTCTATGAGTCTAAATTGTAAAAAGTTTTCTCAAACTGGCAGTGTAGATGACTTGAAACGAAGCGGGGCAAGCGGGGGAAAAATATATATATATATATATATATATATATATATATATATATATATATATATATATATATATATATATATATATATATATGAAATTATCACATATATCATCACATTTAGTTAAAAGACTAACAGTAATATGTTTGTATAAAGGACAATGAAATAAAACATGGCATTCATCCTCAACACATTCATGACAGTTAAAACACCCACGTTCATTTAAAGGCAAATTGTTGTAACGACCTGTTTCAACACGGAGCGGGGCAACTCCACAACGGAATAGCGCTAAAGCACGGCGATAAGATCGGGGTAGGGGACGATGTACGCTGTATCCCCGATAGAGTCGAAGCTTGTTTTTTCAAGTTCCATGTTTACTTTCATCCCGGTTGACTGATGTTCTCCACTCCTCTATAAAACTCTTAGTAATCTTTTCTCCGACCTCATTGATGATAAAACGTATATAAAAAGTGTTTTCAATTGGGATAAAATGATCTAATTGTAACTTGCCCAGTTTCTTGTGGACACGTAGATTTCAGTTACATTTATTTGATATAGCTTCTGTGTTTGCCCACTTGAAAACTTTAAAATCTAGTCTGGTTGGATTCCGGTCGCATGATCGTTTCTAGGGCATTCAAAGTACTTAAAAGGTCATTAATGTAAATATTAAATAAAAGTGGAGAAAGCAGACACCACTGACGAAGACCACTCTTGACGTTAAACCATGATGTAAAAAAAACGTTTATCCGTACACATGCCTGAACATTACAATACAGCGACACAATAGCGTTAAACATATTTCCTGCAATCCCGATGTCCTTCACTTTACGCCATAGAATACCTCGATCGATGCAGTCGTATGCTTTCTTAAAGTCAACGAATGCAGCAAACGTCTACTTCCCCATACTCTTACGTGTCTCTATAATGGACGTCACAGTAGAAATATGCACTGTAGTTGATCTTTTCTTTCTAAAACCGTTTTGTTCATCACATAAAATATCGGCGTCTTCCACATGTTCTGTTAACCTATTATTTAAAACACCACAATATAGCTTGTAAGATGAGCTGGCAAGGGTTATTCCTCTATAGGACAGTGGGTTACGAGGATCCTCCGTTGCAGACTTCGGTATGGGGTTAATAATTCCCTTCGACCAGCTTGTAGGGACTTTTCCACCTATAAAACACATGTTAAAAGTTCTATGTACAAATTTAAGACAAGGTTCATTCTTCAGTACGTCCACTGGTATACCATCATATCCCGGAGCTTTATTGTTCTTAGCCTGCGTTAAAACATAGTGTAGTTCCTGAACTGATATCTCGTCGTTAAGATGGGGATTAACATCAGTGACGTCACAATGATAATTCTGTTCCTTCTCGCTGTTTTTAAGAAGTGTTGAATACGCTTGTGCCCATGAATCTAACACAACATGTCTGTCCCTTGAAACATTTCCATCCTCTGTCATAACCTCCATATAGGGATCTTCTTTCTTCTATCATTCCCAACGCCTATTCGTCCGATTTTTTCCAGAATTCCCGTGATCCATTACCACACATATCCTCTATCTCTCTTATCGTCTTGTTTCTGTGTGAACGCTTTGCTTTTTTAACTGCCTTATCAAAAACTGAACGTTTGTGTACATAGGTTGCCTTCAGACTGACCCGTCTTGGACCACGAGTTTTACACCAACTGCGCTCCGCTCTACACATATCGTTCCACATATCAGTCAGAGTCTCAGTCCACCAAGCCTTCTTCACTTTCCTACGTTAAGAATTGCTAGAGATTAAAACACGCTTGGTTGGTAACGAAGTGTACATTTAATTTAAAACAGTTCCTTAAAAAAATGTTAAAAGCACTATCTATGTCGCTGTGTTCTTGTTTAGATGACTCAAGCTCTGAAATTATACTGTTTATACGGGTACAGATGTCTATGTCACTATCGACAATTGTTTTCATAAGGGTCGGTATTATAAATGCGTTAACCCTCCTAAGCCAATCGACTATTTTCGATTAGTGGAGGGGAAAAGAGTTTGCCCAATTTTTAAATCCGCAATCTTAAATTGTCGATTCTCGCATGTATGAATCTGAACCATTTTAAAGTACAAATGGAGAAATAGCAATTCCTCACTATTCACAAAAATACATCCAGTAGTAACATGTTTTATAAAGAAAACAATCGAAACTGACTCGTTACATTGTATATATAAAATGTCAACCATTATTACCATGATAGTTTACAAACATACATAAAGGCAAACGGATATATACAACAATAATTTAATTATACAAAAGCTCTTTCTAGGTAAAATAAAATGGCAGGTGTTGCAAATATAAGATTCCAAGTCTGGTGTGCTTTTAAATTACTTCATGTGTACTGTGATTACGCAATCTCTTTTCAATGATAAGATATATGTCCATCACATGAAGGTTTGCTTTGTCAAATTAAAAAAATCAAGTATATGTAAAACCAGTATTCGTATAACACTGAAAGTTTAAAACAGAATAGTTATAACCACGTCCATGTACAATCGCAGAACATGACGCAATTTATGTCATGTATTAACACCTGGTTCCTCCCAATGTCTTCATGACATAATTCAATAGTCAGTAAATGTTACACAACGATAAGGGAAACGCTTAACAATATATACACAGGTCTATACGACAATTCAATTGCTAAATGAGGGGTAATTAGTTATTGTCGCGACAGCGCAGTGGTCACTCAGCTTTGAAGTCAAGTATTGAGCCGCGGAGAGAATGGTAACGTGATAATATTTGTATGCAACGAGTGAATAGAATTCGGTATCAAACGAACGAAAGTGGGTAAAAAAGTAGTCAACATTAGAAGCAGCTAATCGAAAAAACGAGTATGAATAGCAATAAGTAAAAACAAAATAGATCGCAAATCGGTTGGTGTCTAAACACACATGGTATACGCCGATACACATATAAAACAAAAATAGTATTTCATTAAAAAAAATTAACACCAACAAGCAACGAAAGCGTCACCGGAACGTTTGAACGATATGTTATCGCACATATGTGTAACCAACTCGATCATTGATATTTTGACTTTTGTCATAATTGATATCTGGTATTTTGGCAGCAATACTGAATGACTCGACCAATAAACTTCTTGTCAAACTTTGTAAAAGATGGAAGCTTTCGAAAAATCAATGAGGTATATGACATCATCGGTCAGAAGTCGCTGTTGTACCTACAAATGTATTCATAAACTTTTCCATGACTGTTTCTTTCAGGTGTTTTATAATTGCAAATTTACCCGTGAACAATAAACACTGTACAATTGACATACATGATCAAATTACAAAATCTACATAGATGTTATCTCTTCTTAATAAAGGTATGCCCGACAGGTGATTACATACTCAAATCGCAAGTAAAATAATGCAACTATATCGGCAAAACTGATCACAGATAATCAATACTGCAACTCTAATGTCTTCTTGTTCTATTTCAGTTATACCGTTTCAGTTGGTATGTCTTATAAAACTGGCTCGTGAGATTTTCACTAGGATTGATAGGTCATCTTTATTGTCTCCATAAGTATAATAAAGGTTGTGCACACAAATAGTTAATGTACAGTTTTGTAAAAAAAATATTTGAAAATGAAAAAGAGTCATATACCAATAACCTCACTTTCTCCCATTGTGTCCTGTCTAAATTACTCAGTGTTGTCCAAGAACCGGCCAAATCGTGGTCAGCAATTATTCCTTCTACGTATTCTTTTCCTAAATTCTACAAAATCAAATCATCTGTCTTAAAAAAATGTGTATGACATGTATTGACATGGGAATTTTCACGATTTGATTCGGCCGTCTTAAAATTTAAACACCCACCAACTTCAGAGAAGTTTGAACGGGTAATAACTTTCATAACACCATAAAGTGGATAATCTCTCCTGTACAAACAAAGAATACAAGTAATGATGAATAACGATGTTCATAACTTCAGACAAACTTGCATGTTAATACTGTTTAATATGACACTATAGTTATGCCACGTTCCGTTCTGACTCTTGACTTTGTGGTCGACAGTGCTGTAGAAGATATACATAAAGTATCTGAACATAGGAATACATTGAAATAGTATACGTTGTTAAAGTTTGAAAAACAAATAACAAATCAGGTAGTAAAATAAATTTGGACCAAATACGGCAGATTTCAGTTTCACAATATAGTATGATTAAACTTCTGCTGTACTGCCGACGTGCAGACAATGTCTACAATCACGCTCAATCCCTGATCGCGGTTTGACTGCAAACTGAATGCAGTTGACCGCGGTCCGACTGCAGTCAGAATGCGTGTGACCGCGATCAGACTGCAATCTGAATGCGTGTGACCGCGATCGGACTGCAATCTGAATGCAGTTGACCGCGATCAGAATGCAGTCAGACCGCGGTTTTCAGGTAACTAATTCTGCAAGGGTCTGTAGTATTACATCATGTTATTTTAATCGATGTCAGTGAAACTCCTACAGTATGCTCTCTCTCTCTCTCTCTCTCTCTCTCTCTCTCTCTCTCTCTCTCTCTCTCTCTCTCTCTCTCTCTCTCTCTCTCTCTCTCTCTCTCTCTCTCTCTCTCTCTCTCTCTCTCTCTCTCTCCAACTAAAATCGGTAACAGTTTCATACTGATTGATTTCTCAGGAATGGCAACTCATGGCTTACTTTTAACTGCAGGAGACAAATTTCAAACTCAACTAAATGCAAAATACGATAATCCAACGTTAGCATAAGTGTTAGACAAGTCAATAGTATGTGCACTAGTATAGGAGAATATCCAATAATAGTATGCGGACAGATGTATGCGCAAAATATGCTGCGTCAAGAAAAATACATGTATTTGCAATATTTAAGAGTAATGCAATCAAATGTTTTGAATACGAAATAAGTGCATACAAAGAATTCAATAAAAAGTATAATTATATAATAATACTCTACCCAAGGAAATATTTTCAAAAATTTAAAATAGAAGTAAAGTAAAGTAAAAGGTCTTCACAGTACATGAACGTGAAGTGTATGCAAGCGGGATTTATATAAGACAATTACATGCACGTACAGTATGTCCAATATAGATACAGAGGTATAAGACAAGTTTACATGTACGTACCCATTTCACCAAAATAATCTACAGTGTGTCTGGTTTTGAAATCACATGCTAATAATTAAAAAGAGTTTCAAGTTAACAAGTACCGACCCTGCAACCAATAACCAAGAAAATAATCCAGCTTTGAATAATGACTACAGGATAAACGCTATGATGCAAAACTGGTAGGAATCTATTTGTACGAAATGTAAACAGCAAATAAAACACGCAATATTTGTACAGAAATAAATTTCATACATGAAAATGCAACTCGGCAATTACTAAAATGTACCAAACATGCCAAATACTATATATGAATTAAGTAAACACAAGCCTGTCAACTTTGCTAGCGGGTGGTTATATTGCCTTTTGAGCATTTTGATATTTTGACATCTTCTCGAAAACGAATGGCAGAATATTCTGCTCGACTTAATTTAAGATCTGTAGGTGAACTCTACAGTGTAATCCATTGTATGTCACAGTATTACGCCTTGTGTGAAATCAAGTAAAAGGCTTCATGTCAATGACAAATTTGGATTAGTTAATAACGTTGACACACGATTCGCGATTTCAATATTTTGCGGTCTCGTTTACATAGAATAAATTAGTAATATTACCTGAAAATATTATCGAAAGATAGAATTGTATTATTGTTTATTTTTCTGTCTGTGACTTTCTTGTTTGATGCGTTCAACACCGTTAAATTGTCGTATTGAAAGGCAGTGTAAATTTGTACCTCGCGACCTTTGTTGACAATATGGTTACACTGCAGATACCACTTTCCAGAAACCTTATTCCGATTAACTAATATGCTACGGATATCGGATGGATATAATGAAACTAACAATTATATTCGTGGTCATTTTGTTATTTATGTTTTCTTTCATATTAACTATTTAGATAAAAAAATGTATCGAACTGCAACTGTCAAGTTTATTACATTTTGAAATGTAGTTACCGATGTATAGAATTATCCCCTAAGCTACCGGGTAAAGACTAAAGTGTCAAGCACGTGCTATGTTATGTACAAATGGGTACCTTGACATGGGAAAGTATGGACCTATACAGTCGCGCGGAGCGCTTCATAGGCGGTACCGAAAGTACGATTCATTCAGGGTAATAATTGTGTAGCGCCTTGAGCATGCATTGGGCATGGATATGAATGTGCGTATTATAAATATATTATTATACTTGTAACGGTTTGACTGTTGCATGGTATGCGAGTTGAGCGGTTTGTGGGGAGTTAGCTCCCTTGAGAGTTTCCGAGATAAGGTTGGAACGAACGTGCCGAATGTATCAGTTCCGAATGGGTTCCGAGAAGCATGGCCAATGCGAAGTTGTAAAACGAACAGTAGTATTTTCCGAAGAAGAACATGTGTGGTTGTAAGTGTGTTAAAGTGTTTTACGGATCATTAACAATGTACCAACATGATGCAGTAAGAATAAACACTTTGGGACAATCCGAAATGCGTCCGTTACAGTAAAACACTATGCCGACCGCCAATTTGTCCGGTTTTCGATCACCGAACATGTGACATTGTTTACATTGTTTATGGTAAATTGAACACGCATAAACACTACTCATGAATGAAAATAGGACAAGACAGAATATGTCAACACCAGCATACCTTGAATATCAAACAGAACTTTGTATTAATAGACTAAAATCTTCATTTTCTGCATGGAGACGTAATGCAAACAGTGCTATGAAAATTCTGACTGACGCTACCTTAGTGGATGATCTCAGACAGGCTAGGGATAGTCTTGAGGATAAAATGTCTGCAGTTTACACTGAACATGATAGGCTGACAAGTGAATTTAAAGTATCTGATCCAAGTTTGAATGCAAGGTTTGAAGATATAGATACACAGCACTTTGAATTAATTAGAAGTTTGACTGACAAGATACATGAACTTGAGAGTAATGCAAGTGAACAGAAATCCCTCAGGTCAATGTCATCGTTAAGAACTTTCTCAAAGCTTTCAAATAGGTCAAAGACAGTAGAAACAAAGATTATTGAAACTGCAACTGAGGCCGCAGCACTTAAAGCAAAATTGTCTCTAATTGATGAAGAAAATCAGAAAAGGTGTGATTTTGAGAAATTTCAGACAAAGGTAAAACTCTGTGTGGCACAAGCTAAACTTGAGGCAATTAACATGTGTACAGATGACCATACTAATCAGGGCATTCAAGAACCCCTTAAACATGTTCCTGATGGATCAAATCGGTATGTTCAGGATTATGTCAACCAGTTGACAAGTGAATCTGATAAGAAAGTTGAGTTTGAACATGTTACACATCAAGTAAACCCTGAACCTGTCTCACATAAAGTTGACTTCCAGACTCCTTCACATCAGGTTGAGAACACTTCTAACACTAACAATGAACAGTTGAACTTGATCAGGACTCTAACTGAACAGGTCTGTGTAGGTCGCTTACCTCAGCCAGAACCAGGTGTTTTCTCGGGTAACGTGTTAGCATATCCCGCATGGAAAAGGGCGTTTAATATTCTGATTGAGAGACGCAGTATTCCTGAAAGTGAGAAACTCTACTATCTAAAAAAGTATGTTTCTGGTGCGGCGTTAGAAGCTATTGAGGGCTATTTCCTTATTTCGACTGACGAGGCGTTTGAACAAGCAAAGTTGGTTCTTGACGAAAGATTCGGTAATGCATTTACCATAAGCTCTGCCTTCCGTGACAAGATTCATAACTGGCCGTAAATATCTCCTCGTGATGGTTATGCGCTCAGGAAATTTGCAGACTTTCTCAAACAGTGTGAGACTGCTATGAACAAATGTGTTTCCCTCCATATCTTGAATGACGAAGCAGAGAATAGGAAGATGTTGAGCAAACTGCCAGATTGGTTCCACGGTGGGGACGATATGTAGTGGATCAACGTCGACAACATGGAACGTTTCCGCCATTCTACCATTTTGTTGACTTTGTTGCAAATGAGGCAGAAATCATGTGTGACCCAATTACTTCATTGCCTGGTAGGAAACCTGAGAGTGCGCAAATCGGAAAACGAAACATGAATTCCTTTCCTAGTAGGCAAAAATCGACGTTCACTTCAAACTCAAGTGTAGGAAGTAAACTGACGGAAAAGGAGTTTCGTCCGACGAATGAACAGTGTCTATTCCGTACGAAGTCACATCACCTTGACAATTGTGAGTCCTTGTTATCCAAACCTATGCGGGAAAGAAAACAGTTTTTGATTGACAATGAACTATGCCTTGATTGTCTGAGGTCAAGGTTTTGCCAAAACAGACTTTCCTGTAAAACTTGCTCAAAGTTACATTCTACAGTCCTGCATGGTGACCTTCCTTTTCAGAAAAGGCCCATTGACAATTCCTTTAATGGTATCAGCCATCTCAGTGGAAGTGACTCCTATGATAAATGTTCCATGATATTGCCTGTTATGGTATCAAGTTCTGATAATCCGGAAAATGAACATTTGACTTACGCACTTCTTGATACGCAATCCGACACGTCTTTAGTTCATCAGAATTTGTGTGATAACCTGAATGTGACTGGTCCAAGTGTGAAACTATCTCTGTCAACAATTACGTCATGCAACAAAACGGTGCAGAGCAGAAGAATTCATTCTCTCCAGGTTCGTGGTGTCGATAGATCCGTCCGTATTCAGATCCCATTAGCCTACACAAGAGATGACATTCCTGCCAACATCAATCACATTCCCACACCGGACAAGGTTCATATGTGGCCTCACCTTCAACAACTTGAAGACAAGATATCTCCTCCCTATGACGCAAAGGTTGAACTTTTGATAGGATACAACTGCCCTCAAGCATTAATTCCTCGTGATGTTATCGCATCTGAGAATAGTTGTGAACCGTTTGGTCAGCTGAGTGATCTTGGATGGGGAGTCGTTGGAGCGATCAACCATGCTGAAATCAAACAAACAGATGCGATCAGAATCAGTCACAGAATTATGACACATGTACTTCCGCAAACTCTGCAGCCTCCGACAGAAGTATACTTCTCATATAAATCAACTGTTAAGGAACAAGTTACATTGGAGAAAGCAATCCATGCTCTTGAAATGGACTTCCATGAGGTTTCCGTCAGCAATGAAAACATTTCATATGAGGACAAATGCTTTCTAACTCAGATGAAAGAAGGCATTCACATTAGTGAAGGACATCATGAAATGCCCTTACCATTCAGAGTAAAGAATCTGGAACTACCTGACAATAAATCCATCGCTCTTGATCGACTCGACCGCCTCAAGACACGCTTCAAGGGTAACGACAAGTTCCGAGAAGACTACATCACTTTCATGAACAACGTCATCAGCTCGGCTCATGCAGAAGTTGTGCCGGAGCAGGATCTGTCCGGAAGTGAAGGCAAGAAGTGGTATTTGCCGCACCACGGTGTGTATCACAACAAGAAACCTGATAAGATCAGGGTTGTGTTTGACTGTGCCTCCAAGTTCAACAATGTGTCTCTGAATGATTGCCTGCTCAAGGGTCCAGACCTGACTAACAACCTGCTCAGTGTCTTGTGCAGATTTAGGATGGAACAGGTAGCTGTTATGTGTGATGTAAAACAGATGTTTCACCAGTTTTTTGTGAACCCTGAGCATAGAGACTACCTCAGGTTTCTCTGGTGGAGGAACTCCGACTACAATGACGAAATACTCGAATACAGAATGAAAGTTCATTTGTTCGGTTCGGTATCGTCGCCTGGCTGTGCGAACTTTGCTTTGAAGCAGACTGTCGAAGATCAAAAAGCCACTCCGCTGACAACAGACTTCATCCGAAACAACTTTTACGTGGACGACGGACTATGTTCAGTTCCCACTTCAGAAGAGGCTCTGAATCTCATCCAAGAGTGTAAGGAAGTCTGCGCAAATAGGGGGCTGAAACTTCATAAGTTCATATCAAACTCCAAAACAGTCATTGAAGCGATTCCATCTGATGAACGAACAGACAGTGCGCAGAACTTGGACATGAGCTGGGAAACCCTACCCTCAGAAAGGGTTCTTGGAGTACAGTGGTGTGCGGATACGGATTCCTTTCAATTCAAGATGTTAGTTTCTCTCCGCTCATTGAACATTCCGAGGTGCGTGAAGCCTGACAACTTTGGAAGGATTGTCTCTGTGGAATTACACCATTTCGCGGATGGAAGTACATCGGGGTATGGACAGTGCTCATATCTTAGACTTGTAAATGAAGATCAGCAAGTGCATTGCTGTTTCCTGCTTGGAAAATCCAGAGTCACACCAATGAGACCAATTACCATTCCGAGGATAGAATTGCAAGCCGCAGTACTCTCTGTGAAAGTAGGTCAATTCCTGAAGAATGAACTTAAGCTTGACAATGTGTCAGAAACTTATTGGACTGATAGCCGTATTGTTCTTGGCTACATCTCAAATGAAGCAAGGCGGTTTCACGTGTATGTCGCAAATCGTGTTCAGCAAATTAGGGATCGATCTGTCCCAGATCAGTGGCAACATGTGAAATCCAGTCACAATCCTGCTGACGAGGCATAGAGAGGTCTCACCGCCAATCAGTTGTCTAAGTCAAAGTGGTTACAGGGCCCAGACTTTCTTTGGGAGCAAACTCTTCCCTCATCAAACGACATTGACTATTTTGTATCAGTAGAAGATCCGGAAGTGCGAAAATCAACTGTGCTTACTGCGAACTCTGAAGAAGGAACTCGGACTCATTCCATTCTTCTACGTTTAGAGAAATTTTCTGACTGGTACAGGGCGAAAAGGGCTATTGCGAATTGTATGAATTTGAAGACTCGTCTACTTGGAAAATCATTGGACACTGCTCCTATTCAGACTGAAGATCTCAGAAAAGCGGAACTGTTTATCATCAAACTTGTTCAGGCTGAAGCATTCCCAGAGGAAATAAAAAGCTTGAAGTCTCTAGGTGATCATCCTCTGAAGTCCAAAAGTTTGTTACGTCGACTAGATCTGTTCCTCGATAATGATGGGATTCTGCAAGTAGGAGGACGCTTGAAACAGATACGAACCTCTGATGCTATGAAGTTCCCCGCGCTTCTTCCAAAACGACATCACATCTCTCAGTTGATTATCCGTTTCTGCCACGAGAAGGTACATCATCAGGGAAAGGGTTTGACACTGAATGAAATCAGGGCTAACGGTTACTGGATTGTAGGATGTGGATCACGTGTTTCGTATTACATCGCTAAATGTGTTCAATGCCGCAAGTTACGTGCTACTGTACAGAACCAAAAGAGGTGAAGAATGCCCACCGTTCACATATTGTGCAGTCGATTGCTTTGGTCCATTCTATATCCGTGAAGGCAGAAAGGAACTGAAACGCTATGGGGTGCTATTCACGTGCATGAATTGTCGGGCTATACATCTTGAAAGCGCTGCATCTTTGAGTACAGATTCGTTTATCAATGCTTTGAGACGATTTCTATCAATTCGTGGACCCATCCGTCAGTTACGTTGTGACCGAGGAACTAACTTTGTTGGAGCGAAGAATGAATTGGAAGCATTGAACCAAGACCATGTCAAATCATTCATGCTAGAAAGGAACTGTGACTTCTTCAAGTTCAAATTCAACCCACCATATGCTAGCCACATGGGAGGTGTGTGGGAGAGACTGATTAGAACGACAAGAAATATCATGTCTGCACTGTTTTGTGAATTCAGTTCTCACCTGGATGATGAATCATTGCGAACTGTCATGTGTGAAACAGCGGCTATCGTGAACAGTCGACCTTTGACCGTTGACACACTGAATGACCCTCTGTCATTAAAACCCTTGACTCCTAACCATCTGTTAACTCTGAAATCTCAGGTAATTCTGCCTCCTCCAGGTAGTTTCTCCGAAGCGGATGTATACTCTAGGAAAAGGTGGCGCCGTGTTCAACACATCTCGAACGAATTCTGGTATCGATGGAGAAAAGAATTTCTCTTGAGTCAGCAAAGCAGACAAAAATGGACTTCTCCAAAGAGGAATGTGGAAATTGACGACATCGTCATCCTCAAGGATGACAACATGCCACGGAATACGTGGCACTTGGCGAGAGTCTCGGAAGTCTACCCGGGACATGATGGACTTGTGCGAAAGGTTCGACTGGCTATCCCAGTTGAATCTACTGAGACGAAAGGCAGCTCCTTGTCCTTTGTGTACAGGCCGATCCACAAACTGGTGCTGATAATGGAGAACTCTAACAGTGACTAAAATGCAGAGACATTAATTTTGAATCTTTCAGTATCACAATTCTAAGGGTGTATGGTTTTGCATCCTAGAGACTATATTCTCAAAAATGAAGTTATCATTTCCCTGAGAAGTATGAAACTATTATTTTTTATTTGTCGTTGAATTATTTACTGCTTATATGTGTTTCTTAAATTAGTAATTTCTAATTTAAAGTTGGGGAGTGTAACGGTTTGACTGTTGCATGGTATGCGAGTTGAGCGGTTTGTGGGGAGTTAGCTCCCTTGAGAGTTTCCGAGATAAGGTTGGAACGAACGTGCCGAATGTATCAGTTCCGAATGGGTTCCGAGAAGCATGGCCAATGCGAAGTTGTAAAACGAACAGTAGTATTTTCCGAAGAAGAACATGTGTGGTTGTAAGTGTGTTAAAGTGTTTTACGGATCATTAACAATGTACCAACATGATGCAGTAAGAATAAACACTTTGGGACAATCCGAAATGCGTCCGTTACAATACTATACCTATTGTTCTTATCCAGATTATTAGGTCTTCAAGACGTATGTCTGGAAGACCTATTGTTCTTATCCGGACTTTTTTCTTCTTATTATGTGTAAGTATTTTGTTAAACGGATTCTGAAATAACGGTTTGATTTTCGACTTATTTCTTGAGTCATCTCCCCTTTAAGTCAAAACTTTAAAACTTAATAGCTCAAAAGCAAATAAATCGTTGTTTGTCCTATCAGTTTATTTTATCATGCAACTATGTTCCTTCTTCAAGTTCAGGATATTCTACAATAATTTAATTCAATGCACTTTTTAAAAAATAAATACAATTAGATGATAAAAATGTACATTTATTAACTCATATCTGAATACACTTTTTTTATGAAAAGTTTTTTGTTTTAAAATGATAGTTCATATGAAAAGCTCCTGCAAATGGTAATAATCTGTGGGAAATCCTATCATGAATACTACACATTTGTGACTTGAATCTGAGTAGAGTCTTTCTTCTAAGAAGCCCAGCACTAAGTCTGCATAAACTGGATCAAATTTGGGTTCCATGGCTGTCCCCAGTATCTGAATGAACGATGTGAATGAATGTATTGTTTTCAAGGATAAACTGGACAGAATTTATGATGAAGTTGTTCTGAAATCGTTGGTCAATGTTGCTGTAAAGTGGTGTTACATCAAAACTCACTAACTGTGATTCCTCATTAACTGAAACTGGGATATGGTTTAGGAAATCCAAGTCATCCCGGATAGTTTGTCTATGATGAAACTGAGTCTGTGAGTTGGACTAGCTGGACCTGCAATTATGGGACGAAATTTTAAGTCGTTAGGTTCAACTACTGTAATGTACTCAGAATTTTGGGCAGTTACAGCTTGTTTGATAATGTCTGACTTGTGAATTTTCGGTAAACCTTAAAAGTTACTGATTTTATAATCAAAATTTAGAATATAGTCCATTTCATCTTTTGTGAGATCCGCACTGTATTTTTTAATAAATGTTCCTAAATTTGACATTATTTGTTGTCAATATGTTTGTCCCGAGTTTTATATGTAACTGTATGGCTTAGCATTTCTAAAATGTTGGATTCATAAAATGTTCTATTCACAATTACAACTGCCCTACATTTGTCGACTTCTATGATATGTCATTATTTTTTAGTTCCATGTTAAAAGCAACATGTCATGCAAATCGGAAAACGTGGTTTATGTCATTTCGTGTGTAAAATGTGATCTCACATACATCGGATGAACTAATAGCTTTAAAACAAAGTTCACAAACAGCAAATTAGAGATGAACGTTTAAAACACTTAAAAGTAAACAAACATATATATCAGTGTAGTGAAGGTACATTCAACATATTTTAAGTGAAGTGAAGAAGTCGATGACAGTTTTCCTGACATATGTTGATATTGATATCGTAATGGAGAATGATGTGCTAGATAGGAAAATTAGCGTTGAAAAACTATTGAAGTGTATGGAAAACTTAAGACAGGAAAGCTGTGAGAATTGACAGAATAGAAAATGAGTTTACTATTCATACAAAAAATATATTTTTGGAGTTATATCATGCATTGTTTGATTTAGTATTAGATTGTGGCACCAATCCTCAGTCCTGGTTGATAGGGATAATTAAGCCTATTTATAAACAGAAATGTGTTGTAAATTACCATGTAAATTATAGGTAAATTATAAGTGTTTCATCAGGGGGAAATGATTCTGCTTATTGTGATTGTTGTAAAGGAGTACGCCAAGGAGCAAATCTATCTACTTTTGTCATTGTTTGTAAATGATGTTGAGTCATACTTAGCCACAAATGGATGCGATGGTGTCAAAATTGATGATATCATTGGATTTGTAAAGCTTTTTGTGTTGATGTATGCTGATGACATGGTCTTATTTGCTGAAAGTTCGGATGAGTTACAGCATTATATTAATGTATTTAGAGAATATTGTGTCATGTAGAAGTTGAAGGGGAATATTGAAAAAACTAAAGTAGTTCTGTTTGGATCCGGAACTGCAAGGGGGAATTTGAGACAATATTGTTTTGGTGACGTTATTTTTTTAAATTCTGATAGTTATACTTACCTTGGAATATAATTTCATAAGAATAGGAAATTGAATACTGCCATAAAAGCCCTAAGAGATCAAGGCCTGAAAGCAATGTATTTATTGTTATTAAAATCACGAAATCTACATTTATACAAGACTGTTTGTTTAAAGCATTTGATCATTGATCATTTTTGTCATAAAGTTATGAGATATGGGCCCCTTGTAATTTTGAAAAGCTAGAACTAGTTCATAGATAATTTATAAAGAAGGTATTATATTTACGTAAAAGTACACCGGCTTATATGTTATATGGGATATTATCAAAAAAAAGAATTGTATCTTATTGGTGCAAACCTTTAAATAATGAAAATAACAATAAACTCTCATGTAAAGTGTATACACAATCATTAGCAATTGATAACTATACTGAATATCAAAGCAGTGTGAAGTTGGTTACTTATTCGTTATTGGACATTGGACATTCAGTTTTTCCAGTTACTTATTCAAAACAAATACATCTACCTGTTCGAGAAGGGGAGATGAGAGTTATCGGTCCTTTGAGTAACGTCATGTCATGACAACCACCATTTGCATGTTTTTCTTCGTCAAAATATGTAAACAGGTTAAAAACAACCTCCTTTAATGTAAGTTGTATGGATATTACTGTTGAAATGTATTTGTTTGGTGGTTCTTTTCCTCTAGTGGGAATAACATCATTTTGTATACTACGGATTTAATTGAGTTTTCATCAATAAATTTAGAATGGCGTTTCGTTTCGTTGTCATTCCAAACAACAGTCCAAAATTATTGTTTCTTTACCAACTTGTGCTTATTAGGCGCTATTTTATATTTGTGTATTTTGTAATGAAATCACTCGTTGTGGTGAGTACGATTTCATGAATTAACTGAAGAATAAGATAAAATCATAAGTGTCGCAATTTCATGAACGATGCAAACAACGAACATATGGATAATAATTGTTGGCCAAGTTTCAGGTGATATAGAAGAGGTTAGTGACAAATGTACTGTGTCGGTAGAGTACAGCAGTCGGTAGACCAACTGTTGAGAAGTTTACACATAAAAATCGATTAAGAAACTACTTTTAAAGTAGTAGTGGGGTATCCGAGTTGTACATGTAGTCTTATAGCCTTGCCATGTCCGCTTCCGCAACAGGTGGGTAGTGTTTGATCTCAGCGCACCTTGATTCTGTTGAGTTCTTTTCCCATAGCCTTGAACGCTGTCGTGGATTCTCTGAAATTTGCTCCCCTGATAATACAATGTCTTTTCTTGTATTTTCCAAGGGTCTTTGGATACCATGGCTATACGACATTAATATCATCTTCTTGTAGTGGTCGCCTTTCTTTGACCGGGCCTCCAGGTAAAATCTTGACAGTGATGAATCGAGTTCTTGTACACTGAAGCTCTCAAAATCAGCCAATTTACCCCTTTGCTGTAAATATTCGCGAAAAACCTTCACAGCAGTTGACCTTTTAGTATTTGTAGAGTCAATATTTTCCAGAATTTCTTTTTGTTTTTCATCTGTGATGCCAGCGAAACGCTGGTTTCTATTTTCGGACGCTGACGCCATCGCTGAACATCTGATCGTGTGAGGTGATGACGTCAAACTAAACCAAGCGATTTGATTAGCTGAAAAGCCGGGGAAGCCCGTTCTTGGGGATTTCTTTTTTTAGCAACTGAAGTCAATATCGTAATATATCAGAAAACTCAACTCGATATCGTGTCCTGTAGACTGTCACGTGACGGCATTTTGACCAATCACTGTGCAAGAAAAACACCACCTATTTAATAACATAATTTCGCGGATTGTTTTCTTGAATGATAAACAAATTACTTGTTATTGCGATTGGTTACAAAATGGCGGGAATAACAAGAGAACGTTTTCTTCTATTCAATAAATTTGTCCATCGAATTCAACTAAATTTATATTATAAAGGCAAAACACTTACAACGCATGTAAAATCTAGAATACTCTTGTCTGTGACAGTGGCGAAAACATAGTGAAAATGAATGATTGTTAATCTAAATATCATAAAATGTTCATTTATTTTTACGGGTGATTTGAATGCTGCAAAATATAGACAGCTGAACTTATATTTTATATCAATTGATGTAGTTGAAATGTTTAAAAAAGTATTAAATATGTTAATTCCATAATTTGTGTCTGTATTTTGTTCCTAATGTGAGTGACTGCTAAATAGAGATATAGTGACAGAATAATCGTCGTTGAGCATATTATTTAATTAACTGATATAAGTATAATGTGAATATCTCGTGGTCATGTTAAAGTCACATCAATTCGTTGTGATAACATATGTGCATGGATGTATTTATACCAGTGGGTGTTTTTTGGGGAGGTGGTATGCACGATAAGTATTAATCATATTTTCAAAAGTCAGTGGTAAGTTATTAGTCATAAATGGTGTCGGGTGGCATCTGCGATTCATGTCAAACGTTGTCTGTTTCGTCGTTGGGTGAAGTTACAGAGACGGTGTCGTAGTACCTTGCATCGACTTACAAATAACTTGACATATGTATGTTCCGTGCAATCTAGGAATCATCACAATCTGCAGATTGTTCGACAAATCTAGGAATGTTTCACCATTCCTAGATTGTTTCAACAATCTGCAGATTGTGAGACCTTCACAACCTAAGAATGATCACAATCTAGGAATGTATTTCCTTGCAGTTACATCTTGTAGATTGTGAGCTTTTCCCACTTATTTCCTGTCTACCTTAATACAAATGTAATTAATACGTAAATTGTGAAAGGTTGTTAACTGTCATATATGTTCTGCCTTTGCTATCTATACTGCTCATTCTGAGATTGTGAAGTGTTATGACATTTCATCTACAGACTGTAGGGGTCGATTCCTAGATTGTGAGGAGCTTTCAACCCGTTTCTCTATCTTATCGTCAGAGTAAAGGTGTCGATTCCTAGATTGTGAAGGGTTGTGATACTTCATCTACAGACCGTAGGGGTCGATTAATAGTTAGTGAGGAGCTTTCAACTCGTTTCTCTATCTTATCTTCAGATTATAGGGGTCGATTCCTAGATTGTGAAGGGTTATGATATTTCATCTACAGACTGTTGGGGTCGATTCCTAGGTTGTGAGTAGCTTTCAATTCGTTTCTCTATCTTATCGTCAGAGTATAGGAGTAGTAGGGGAATTGACAGAGCTGGTGCACTTTTTTTGTCGATCATTTTAACTAGGCTTGCCGAGCCTCTTTAGAGTTGGGAGCCTCGCTTGATATGTATTAATATGTTATCTATAATCATGGCTAATCTATATATATTATCTGATGTCATCTCCCTACGACAAGTCTGGACATGTTTAGCTATCTTCCATATGATTGGTTGAAACTTAATCCGCGAAGTATGGGACATTCCCATCTATATATAGTATCTGATGTCATCTCCCTACGACCAGTCTGGATATGTTGAGCTATCTTCCATATGATTGGTTGAAACTTAATCCCCGAAGTATGGGACATTCCCATCTATTTATAGTATCTGATGTCATCTACCTATTGGACATGTTGAGTTATCTTCATCGTGATTGGTTCAAACTTAATCCGCGAAGCATCATCATCATCACTATAAATAAGCCAACTTTAAGAACTGCATCTCATTTCTCAGCTGCACCTGAACCTACACACATCACTTAGAAGAATCTGGAGAAATTTTCAAGTTCATTTGGTGAGTTGTCTATAGTCTCTACTTTAATTATGATATAGCATTGCAATCTATACCTTTCTAATTGTTGCCTGACAAGGACATATTTTGATGATAGTGTAATCTAGTTTCTTCTTATGTAATGTATGGGAGCCATATTTATTGTAGTCTTATATAGATGAACTGCCAGGGCCATTTTGAACGTTAAATCTGAATATAATTTGTCAGGGCCATATTTAAGTGTTATCAAGGTTACCAGAGTCGTAGTTGGTATGTTGAATATTTTTTTTATTTTTTTTAAAATAATGTTGAATATTCGGATCTTAGATAGAAGCTCCTTGCTGTTATACACAGATATCATCAAGCTTATATGCTAATGAAGAAGGTCAATTCAAATATCATGAGTGTGAAACGGTTAACAAACACAGTTCATTTTAAAATATATACGTTAAAACATGAATTATACTATGAGGTGGTATCTTAGTACTTATCATAATATTATGGTGAATCCATACTAGTGATTCATCAAAAAGTAACTTAATAATGGTGATAATATCACAAACATAAATAATTTAATGGAACGGGTTATCTCCCTTTGCAATGCATATTGCTAGGCAACAGGCGAGTCTTTTTTTAGAATGCAGGTCGGCTCTCGTTATGCTAGGCCTTCACTCAGAGCTACGAGCGTTGGGTTTAACTTATGAATTATTTCAGATTGTTTGTTGTTGAAATCAATTTCTTGCTGTCTTTTTATACATCATTCATAAAAGACAATATTTAACAAGTTGATACAAAACAATAAACTGTGATGTGTTGTTTATTATTGACATGCAAGAGGGGAGTCTATTTTTAGAATGCAGATCAGCTTTCGTTGTTAGGGTTTCACCCACAGACACTATGAGCGTTGGGTTTAGCTTATGAATCATTTCAGATTGCTGAATGTCTTGCTGTCTTGTTATATATCATTCATGAAAGACAATGTTTAACAAGTTGATACAAAACATAAACTAAAATGAGTTGTTCATTATCGGCGTCGGCAATGCATCATGGGTAATGAAAGGGAAGGGAAGTAACTCAGTTTAACCCCAGTGTTTACCAACATAATAATGTAATCTGTTCTATTTAAATACCATGGCTTGCAATGATAATTTTATTTTTATTAATTGAATTCCTTTACTCTTCAGTATATTTGGACTGTTCTATTGCTTTTTTAATGTGAGAGAATATTTGTAATAAATATGTTTAAATGTTATTTAGCACTTTTGCATAAAAAATGGTTTTAGACTGTTTTTCCAAATTTTACCCTTGTTAAAGTAATTGTATTAGTATTTTACTAAATCACTATTAATTATATTGATGAACTATTTAGATTATAAACTCAGAGTATTTTACATTATGTTAGTAATTATAACTTAAGTCAACAACAAAGTATACTAAGGTTTGTTTTATTTATTTGCAGAAAGATAGCACAACAATTTAAAAGAGTCTACAAGTCCTTCACCTGTAGCGAATGTGGGGAGACATTTACTCATAGCCAGAGTCTTAATCGACATAGATGGACAACTCATTCACAACACAAATTCAACTGTCTACATTGTGATCTCAAATTCACCAGGTGGGATAATTGGCAGCGTCATATGAAAAATACACATATCCAAATCCAAGTAGGAGGTGGTGTTGATCAAGCCAAGGAAAATGAAGATGGATGCGAACTAGGAGCCTTGGGTGGTACAGTTCGAGTACACACAATACCAGGAGAAGGTGCAGGGAAGTTCGACCCTATGATGTTTTTAAAAAATCATTATGAGGAGGTGAAGACTGTGTTAAAGACAAATATCAAGGAGAAGAGAGGACTGAAATGGTACTTAGCTATCAAGGTGAAGATGACCCGTCGCCAAGGAGACGTTGTCAACACTGCTGAACCAGTATTTAGGGGGAAATGCCAAATGTCCCTGAAACCCGAGGATCTTTAGGAGGGGATGAGGGAATCTATGAAGAAGATATACACTTCCTTCATTGAGTACCAGCGACAGGGGAGTAACTGGACAGTGGACAAAGTGTTGGAGCTCACTCTCAACATGGCTAAATACCACCCACTGAGAGCTTCTAGTTATATCTCCTTACCCATTAAGCTTAGATCTAAACATGCCCTTATCAATGTGCAGAATAGGGATAAGAAGTGCTTTATGTGGTCGGTACTCTCAGCTCTACATCCTCCAAAACAAAATGCTGAACGTGTCAGCAAGTACAAGAAACATGAGCAGGAGTTGAATTTTATTGGTATCACCTTCCCAGTCAAGTTGGTTGATGTTCCTAAGTTTGAGTCCATGAATCAAATCTCTATCAATGTATGTTCATATGAGAAAGGAAAAATGTATCCTCTTCATATTACCAAGCAACAGTTAGAGAAACACATTAACCTTCTCATGATCTCCAACGGCAAGAAAACTCACTACTGTTGGATCAAGAACATGAGTCAACTGCTTGGGGAAAGAACCAAACATGATGGGAAGACTTTCTACTGCCCCCGCTGTCTCCATGGATTCACCAAAGAAAGGCTTCTTAATGACCATAAACCTTATTGTCAAACCCATGGCCCTCAGAAGATTGAACTCCCCAAGGAAGAGAACAAGTGGCTCCACTATACAGATGTTAGGAAACAGCTCAAAGTCCCTTATGTCATCTTTGCAGATTTTGAATCTCTCCAAGTCCCTATCTCCAGCTGTTCCAAAGATCCAACCACCTCTTCAACTGAAAAGCTCACGAAACACGTGCCATGTGGATTTTCATACAAAGTAGTGGGTCTCACACAAGATCAATGTCAACAACCCGTGGTCTATAGAGGAACTGATGCAGCAGATAAGTTTGTCGAGGCGATGGTCCAAGAACAAGAAGAGATTGAGAAGAAATTCAAAGAAATAAAACCATTAGCCATGACGGGACGAGACTGGCAAACCTTCAAAACAGCAACACACTGTCATATTTGTTTCCAACCCTTAGGTCAGGATCGAGATCGAGACCATTGTCACGTGACCAGAAACTTTCGTGGAGCAGCACACAGCTTGCAATTTTAACTATAAATTCACAGGCAGAATACCTGTCATATTGAACAACCTGAAAAATTATGATTCGCATATCATCATGCAAGCCATTGGTAAAGTTCAGAACAAGAATATTAATTGTATCCCCAACAATATGGAGAAGTACATTTCCTTCTCTTTAGGATGCATTGACTTTATAGACTCATTTCAATTCATGCCCTCCTCCCTCGAAAAGCTCGTCACCAATGTAGCCAAAGAGGGCTCTTCCAAATTTCATCACATGGAGCAACAGTTTGGACAAGACAGACTCCCCTTGCTATTGAGGAAACAGGTGTACCCCTACGAATACTTTGACTCCGTGGCAAGGTTTACAGAAACTGTCCTACCATCAATAGAAACCTTCTTCAGTACTCTGTCTGGAGAGACCATATCACCTGAAGACTACCAACATGCTCAACTCGTATGGGAAGTTTTTGGAATACGAGACTTGGGTCAGTATCATGACCTCTACGTCTTGACAGATGTGCTGGCTCTTGCAGACGTGTTTGAAAATTTCAGAAATATTTGTTAAGACACATATCGTTTAGACCCAGGACATTTCTACACTAGTCCAGGATTAGCCTGGCAGGCTGCTCTGAAGATGACAAATGTTAAGCTCGAGCTCCTTACCGATATCGATATGCATTTGTTCATCGAACAAGGATTGCGTGGAGGAATTTCTATGATCTCCCACCGCCACTCCAAGGCTAAACACCCTGGAGTTCCTCATTACGACCCTAACTTGCCTAACAAACACATCATGTATTTGGATGCCAACAACCTATATGGCTGGGCTATGTCTCAAGCTCTCCCCGTCTCTGGTTTTGAATTGATAAGGGAATTACCTAACATTGCTCAAGTACCAGACGATGCTCCAGAAGGGTTCATCGCTGAAGTGGATATGGATATAGGAAAATAATATCATGATAAGTTAAATGAATACCCTTTGGCCCCCGAGAAACTAAAGGTTACAGAGGACATGCTTTCGCCCTATGCCACCAAGCTCTTAGAAGAGCTGGGCTTGAAAGGAACCAGCACAGAAAAGCTTATTCCCAAACTACAATCTAAAAAGAGATATGTGGTCCACTATAGAAATCTAAAGTTTTACCTCTCTTTAGGCATGCGAGTCACCGTTCATCGAGTGTTGAAATTCAAACAGGAACCATGGTTGAAGCCATACATCCACTTTAACACAGAGATGAGGAAGCAGGCCAAGAACGAGTTTGAGAAAGATTTCTTTAAACTTATGAATAACTCGGTTTTTGGTAAAACTATGGAGAACCTGCGGAAGAGAGTTGATGTTAAGTTGGTTCAAGGAGAAAAGAGGGCTCAGAAACTAATCAGCAAACCCTCATTCCATGCCTTCCGCATCTTTAACAAAGATCTGGTGGCTATCCACATGTTGAAGCAGAAACTATATCTTAACAGACCTATCTATGTAGGATTCTCTATCCTAGACATCTCCAAGATCTTGATGTACGACCTCCATTATAACTACATCAAGAACAGGTATGGTTCTAATGCCCAGTTACTTTTTACTGATACTGATTCTCTCTGCTACTCTATCCAAACTGAGGACATCTATGAAGACATGGCTGAGGACCAACATCTGTTCGATACATCAGATTACCCTTCTGACCATGATCTGCACAGCTCAGAGAACAAGAAGGTTCTAGGAAAAATGAAGGATGCGACTCATGGTCTTCCAATCTACGAATTCGTGGGTCTCAAATCGAAAATGTATTCTCTCATCCATGAGGTGAAGGATAAAGAGAGTGCAAAAATTAATGTGATGGAAAAGAAAACGGCCAAGGGTATCAAAAAGTCTGTTGTTAAACATCACACAAAACCTGAACATTATCAACAGTGTTTGTTTGAGAAACAAACACACATGTCACAAATGACTCAGATTAGGAGCTATGGACACGAGCTGTACAACATTCAGCTTAACAAGCTAGGACTTAGCCCTTTTGATGACAAGCAATACCTGCTGGAACAACAACAACAACGGTGGTCGGGCTGCTTCTTATCTCATATTGATATGGATTTAATGAATTCTGATCATGAGGAGGAGTGAGGAAGAAGGGGAGATTTATGATGAATTAAATGTATATATAAGGAAATACTGTATATAGTCTTTCCCATTTGAGAGTAGACAGTCAGCGAGTTAACATGACCTGGGAAACACATTTTAAGAAGATCTACTACGATCCTTCACATCCTGCTAGCTTTTCAGGACCTGATAAGTTGTATAGATATATTAGAAGAGTTGGAATGTATGTATTGAGCAAATACAAGATCACAAAGTGGCTTCAGAGGCAAGAATCCTACAGTCTTCAACGTCCAGTTAGAAGAACTTTTTCAAGAAACAAAATCATGGTTACTGGGATAGACAATCAATGGTCAGCTGATCTCATGGATATGGTCAAATTTTCTAAGTACAACGATGGAGCAGTCTATGTACTAGTGGTCATTGACGTGTTCTCTAAATACCTCTGGCTGAGACCCTTGGATGATAAGAAAGGTCGCACTGTTGCCAAAGCCCTTGATAACATATTTGAGGAAGGGCGACAACCTACAAGAATAAGAACAGATCGAGGTCAGGAGTTTCGTGCTAAAGAAGTTCAGTCACTCCTGAAGAAGAGATCTATCATACATCTACTCACAAACAATGAAACCAAAGCGTCAGTGGCTGAACGTGTGCTGAAAACAATCAAGACTCGATTTTATCGTTATTTCACACAGAAACAGTCCTATAGATATTTGAACCAACTACAGAAATTTGCTGATAGTTACAATGAAACTTATCATAGAACGATTGGTTTGGCTCCGTCTAAAGTGACCAAAGGCAAGGAAACTAATATCTGGTAGCGTATGTAATGGCCTAAGAAAACTAGTTCCAAGAAAATGATGAAGAAGCCTTTCCGATTTAAAATAGGAGATCAAGTGAGATTAAGTCATCTTCGGAATGTATTCTGTGGAGAATATGATAAGAAGTGGACAGGAGAAATATACACTATCTCCCAGAAAATACTGAGAGGTGGGCTGCCTCTGTACAGAATCACGGACTATGATGGTGATGAGATCCTAGGAACCTTCTACCAATCCGAACTTCAAAAGGTGGATGTACGAGATGATGATATATGGAAAGTAGAGATGATACTGAAGACCAGAGGGAAAGGACCTAATAAACAGCATTATGTTAAATGGCTTCACTGGCCTAAGAAATTTAATTCTTGGGTCAAAGCTTCTAATGTCCAGACCTTGTAAATAAATGCTTTGTAAAGGTTTACGGGGATGGTCCCCCGACCTTTCTACATCTGTATGTACGGGGGTAATAAATGTAAATAGAAATTATACGCTCTTGTTCTTGATCGAATATGTGAAAATGACTGGTAATAAGAAATTGATATCAGATCCTATAAATAATGATAAATAATTATGAGGATTTCTCATGCTTCGCGGATTAAGTTTCAACCAATCACGAGAGAGATAGCTCAACACGTCCAGGCTTGTCATAGGGAGAGGACATCATATACTATAAATAGATGGGGAGTTCCCATACTTCGCGGATTAAGTTTCGACCAATCACGAGATAGATAGCTCAACACGTCCAGGCTTGTCATAGGGAGATGACATCAGATACTATAAATAGATGGGAATGTCCCATACTTCGGGGATTAAGTTTCAACCAATCATATGGAAGATAGCTCAACATGTCCAGGCTTGTTGTAGGGAGATGACATCAGATAATATATATAGATAGGGATAAGCCATGATTATAGATAACATATTAATACATATCAAGCGAGCCTCCCAACTCTAAAGAGGCTCGGCAAGCCTAGTTAAAATGATCTACAAAAAAGTGCACCAGCTCTGTCAATTCCCCTACTACTTATAGGGGTCGATTCCTAGATTGTGAAGGGTTATGACATGTCATCTACAGACTGTAGGGGTCGATTCCTAGATTGTGAGGAGCTTTCAATTCGTTTCTCCACCTTACCTTCAGATAACAGGGGTCGATTCCTAAATTGTGAAGGGTTACGACACTTCATCCATCTACTGATGGGGTCGATTCCTAAATTGTGAGGAGATTTCAACTCGTTTCTCTATCTTAACTTCAGATTATAGGGGTCGATTCCTAGATTGTGAAGGGTTATGATATTTCATCTACAGACTGTTGGGGTAGATTCCTAGATTGTGAGGAGCTTTCAATTCGTTTCTCTATCTAATCGTCAGAGTATAGGGGTCGATTCCTAGATTGTGAAGGGTAATGCTACTTCATCCATCTACTGTAGGGGTCGATTCCTAGATTGTGAGGAGCTCTCAATTCGTTTCTCTATCTTATCTTCATATTATAGGGGTCGATTCCTAGATTGTGAAGGGTTATGATATTTCATCTACAGACTGTAGGGGTCGATTCCTAGATTGTGAGGAGCTTTCAGTTCGTTTCTCTATCTTATCGTCAGAGAATAGATGTCGATTCCTAGATTGTGAAGGGTTATTATACTTCATCTACAGACTGTAGGGGTCGATTCCTAGATTGTGAGAAGCTTTCAATTCATTTCTCTATCTTATTGTCAGAGTATAGGGTTCGATTCCTAGATTGTGAAGGGTTATGATATTCCATCTACAGACTGTTCGGGTCGATTCCAAGATTGTGAGGAGCTTTCAATTCGTTCCTCTATCTTATCGTCAGAGTATAGGGGTCGATTCCTAGATTGTGAAGGGTTATGACATGTCATCTACAGACTGTTGGGGTCGATTCCTAGATTGTGAGGAGCTTTCAATTCGTTTCTCCACCTTATCTTCAGATAACAGGGGTCGATTCCTAAATTGTGAAGGGTTATGACACTTCATCCATCTACTGTAGGGGTCGATTCCTAGATTGTGAGGAGATTTCAACTCGTTTCTCTATCTTATCTTCAGATTATAGGGGTCGATTCCTAGATTGTGAAGGGTTATGATATTTCATCTACAGACTGTTGGGGTCGATTCCTAGATTGTGAGGAGCTTTCAATTCGTTTCTCCATCTTATCTTCAGATTACAGGGGTCGATTCCTAGATTGTGAAGGGTAATGATACTTCATCCATCTACTGTAGGGGTCGATTCCTAGATTGTGAGGAGCTTTCAACTCGTTTCTCTATCTTATCTTCAGATTATAGGGGTCGATTCCTAGATTGTGAAGGGTTATGATATTTCATCTACAGACTGTTGGGGTCGATTCTAGATTGTGAGGAGCTTTCAATTCGTTTCTCTATCTTATCGTCAGAGTATAGGGATCGATTCCTAGATTGTGAAGGGTTATGATACTTCATCCATCTACTGTAGGGGTCGATTCCTAGATTGTGAAGGGTTATGATACTTCATCCATCTACTGTAGGGGTCGATTCCTAGATTGTGAGGAGCTTTCAATTCGTTTCTCTTTCTTATCGTCAGAGTATAGGGGTCGATTCCTAGATTGTGAAGGGTTATGATACTTCATCCATCTACTGTAGGGGTCGATTCCTAGATTGTGAAGGGTTATGATATTTCATCTACAGACTGTAGGGGTAGATTCCTTGATTGCGAAGGGTTATGATACTTCATCCATCTACTGTAGGGGTCGATTCCTAGATTGTGAGGAGCTTTCAATTCGTTTCTCTTTCTTATCGTCAGAGTATAGGGGTCGATTCCTAGATTGTGAAGGGTTATGATACTTCATCCATCTACTGTAGGGGTCGATTCCTAGATTGTGAAGGGTTATGATACTTCATCCATCTACTGTAGGGGTCGATTCCTAGATTGTGAAGGGTTATGATACTTCATCCATCTACTGTAGGGGTCGATTCCTAGATTGTGAAGGGTTATGATACTTCATCCATCTACTGTAGGGATCGATTCCTAGATTGTGAAGGGTTATGATACTTCATCCATCTACAATAGGGGTCGATTCCTACATTGTGAGGAGCTTTCAATTCGTTTCTCTATCTTATCTTCAGAGTATAGGGGTCGATTCCTAGATTGTGAAGGGCTATGATACTTCATCCATCTACTGTAGGGGTCGATTCCTAGATTGTGAAGGGTTATGATATTTCATCTACAGACTGTAGGGATCGATTCCTAGATTGTGAAGGGTTATGATACTTCATCCATCTACTGTAGGGATCGATTCCTAGATTGTGAAGGGTTATGATACTTCATCCATCTACAATAGGGGTCGATTCCTACATTGTGAGGAGCTTTCAATTCGTTTCTCTATCTTATCTTCAGAGTATAGGGGTCGATTCCTAGATTGTGAAGGGTAATGATACTTCATCCATCTACTGTAGGGGTCGATTCCTAGATTGTGAGGAGCTTTCAACTCGTTTCTCTATCTTATCTTCAGATTATAGGGGTCGATTCCTAGATTGTGAAGGGTTATGATATTTCATCTACAGACTGTTGGGGTCGATTCTAGATTGTGAGGAGCTTTCAATTCGTTTCTCTATCTTATCGTCAGAGTATAGGGATCGATTCCTAGATTGTGAAGGGTTATGATACTTCATCCATCTACTGTAGGGGTCGATTCCTAGATTGTGAAGGGTTATGATACTTCATCCATCTACTGTAGGGGTCGATTCCTAGATTGTGAGGAGCTTTCAATTCGTTTCTCTTTCTTATCGTCAGAGTATAGGGGTCGATTCCTAGATTGTGAAGGGTTATGATACTTCATCCATCTACTGTAGGGGTCGATTCCTAGATTGTGAAGGGTTATGATATTTCATCTACAGACTGTAGGGGTAGATTCCTTGATTTCGAAGGGTTATGATACTTCATCCATCTACTGTAGGGGTCGATTCCTAGATTGTGAGGAGCTTTCAATTCGTTTCTCTTTCTTATCGTCAGAGTATAGGGGTCGATTCCTAGATTGTGAAGGGTTATGATACTTCATCCATCTACTGTAGGGGTCGATTCCTAGATTGTGAAGGGTTATGATACTTCATCCATCTACTGTAGGGGTCGATTCCTAGATTGTGAAGGGTTATGATACTTCATCCATCTACTGTAGGGGTCGATTCCTAGATTGTGAAGGGTTATGATACTTCATCCATCTACTGTAGGGATCGATTCCTAGATTGTGACGGGTTATGATACTTCATCCATCTACAATAGGGGTCGATTCCTACATTGTGAGGAGCTTTCAATTCGTTTCTCTATCTTATCTTCAGAGTATAGGGGTCGATTCCTAGATTGTGAAGGGCTATGATACTTCATCCATCTACTGTAGGGGTCGATTCCTAGATTGTGAAGGGTTATGATACTTCATCTACAGACTGTAGGGATCGATTCCTAGATTGTGAAGGGTTATGATACTTCATCTACAGACTGTAGGGGTCGATTCCTAGATTGTGAGGAGCTTTCAATTCCTTTCTCTATCTTATCTTCAGATTATAGGGATCGATTCCTAGATTGTGAAGGGTTATGATACTTCATCTACAGACTGTAGGCGTCGATTCCTAGATTGTGAGGAGCTTTCAATTCGTTCCTCTATCTTATCTTCAGAGTATAGGGGTAGATTCCTTGATTGCGAAGGGTTATGATACTTCATCCATCTACTGTAGGGGTCGATTCCTAGATTGTGAGCAGCTTTCAATTCCTTTCTCTATCTTATCTTCATATTATAGGGGTCGATTCCTAGATTGTGAAGGGTTATGATACTTCATCTACAGACTGTATGGGTGGATTCCTAGATTGTGAGGAGTTTTCAATTCGTTTATCTATCTTATCTGCATGTTATAAGGGTCGATTCCTAGATTGTGAAGGGTTATGATTTTTCATCCATCTACTTAGGGGCCGATTCCTACATTGTGAGGAGGTTTCAATTCGTTTCTCCATCTTGTCGTCAGAGTATAGGAGTCGATTCCTAGATTGTGAAGGGTTATGATATTTCTTCTACAGACTGTAGGGGTCTATTCCTAGATTGTGAGGAGCTTTCAATTCGTTTCTCTATCTTATCTTCAGAGTATAGGTGTCGATTCCTAGATTGTGAAGGGTTATGATACTTCATCTACAGACTGTAGGCGTCGATTCCTAGATTGTGAGCAGCTTTCAATTCGTTTCTCTATCTTATCTTCAGATTATAGGGATCAATTCCTAGATTGTGAAGGGTTATGATATTTCTTCTACAGACTGTAGGGGTCTATTCCTAGATTGTGAGGAGCTTTCAATTCGTTTATCTATCTTATCTTCAGAGTATAGGAGTCGATTCCTAGATTGTGAAGGGTTATGATACTTCATCTACAGACTGTAGGCGTCGATTCCTAGATTGTGAGGAGCTTTCAATTCGTTCCTCTATCTTATCTTCAGAGTATAGGGGTAGATTCCTTGATTGCGAAGGGTTATGATACTTCATCCATCTACTGTAGGGGTTGATTCCTAGATTGTGAGGAGCTTTCAACTCGTTTCTCTTTCTTATCGTCAGAGTATAGGTGTCGATTCCTAGATTGTGAAGGATAATGATACTTCATCCATCTACTGTAGGGGTCGATTCCTAGATTGTGAGCAGCTTTCAATTCCTTTCTCTATCTTATCTTCATATTATAGGGGTCGATTCCTAGATTGTGAAGGGTTATGATATTTCATCTACAGACTGTAGGGGTCGATTCCTAGATTGTGAGGAGCTTTCAATTCGTTTATCTATCTTATCTTCATGTTATAAGGGTCGATTCCTAGATTGTGAACGGTAATGATGTTTCATCCATCTACTTAGGGGCCGATTCCTACATTGTGAGGAGGTTTCAATTCGTTTCTCCATCTTGTCGTCAGAGTATAGGAGTCGATTCCTAGATTGTGAAGGGTTATGATATTTATTCTACAGACTGTAGGGGTCGATTCCTAGATTGTGAGGAGCTTTCAATTCGTTTCTCTATCTTATCTTCAGAGTATAGGGATCGATTCCTAGATTGTGAAGGGTTATGATACTTCATCTACAGACTGTAGGCGTCGATTCCTAGATTGTGAGGAGCTTTCAATTCGTTTCTCTATCTTATCTTCAGATTATAGGGATCGATTCCTAGATTGTGAAGGGTTATGATATTTCTTCTACAGACTGTAGGGGTCTATTCCTAGCTTGTGAGGAGCTTTCAATTCGTTTCTCTATCTTATCTTCAGAGTATAGGTGTCGATTCCTAGATTGTGAAGGGTTATGATACTTCATCTACAGACTGTAGGCGTCGATTCCTAGATTGTGAGGAGCTTTCAATTCCTTTCTCTATCTTATCTTCAGATTATAGGGGTAGATTCCTTGATTGCGAAGGGTTATGATACTTCATCCATCTACTGTAGGGGTTGATTCCTAGATTGTGAGGAGCTTTCAATTCGTTTCTCTTTCTTATCATCAGAGTATAGGGGTCGATTCCTAGATTGTGAAGGGTTGTGATATGTCATCTACAGACTGAATGGGGCGATTCCTAGATTGTGAGGAGCTTTCAATTCGTTTCTCTATCTTATCTTCAGAGTATAGGGATCGATTCCTAGATTGTGAAGGGTTGTGATACTTCATCTACAGACTGTAGGCGTCGATTCCTAGATTGTGAGGAGCTTTCAATTCGTTCCTCTATCTTATCTTCAGAGTATAGGGGTAGATTCCTTGATTGCGAAGGGTTATGATACTTCATCCATCTACTGTAGGGGTTGATTCCTAGATTGTGAGGAGCTTTCAACTCGTTTCTCTTTCTTATCGTCAGAGTATAGGTGTCGATTCCTAGATTGTGAAGGATAATGATACTTCATCCATCTACTGTAGGGGTCGATTCCTAGATTGTGAGCAGCTTTCAATTCCTTTCTCTATCTTATCTTCATATTATAGGGATCGATTCCTAGATTGTGAAGGTTTATGATATTTCATCTACAGACTGTAGGGGTCGATTCCTAGATTGTGAGGAGCTTTCAATTCGTTTATCTATCTTATCTTCATGTTATAAGGGTCGATTCCTAGATTGTGAACGGTAATGATGTTTCATCCATCTACTTAGGGGCCGATTCCTACATTGTGAGGAGGTTTCAATTCGTTTCTCCATCTTGTCGTCAGAGTATAGGAGTCGATTCCTAGATTGTGAAGGGTTATGATATTTCTTCTACAGACTGTAGGGGTCGATTCCTAGATTGTGAGGAGGTTTCAATTCCTTTCTCTATCTTATCTTCAGAGTATAGGGATCGATTCCTAGATTGTGAAGGGTTATGATACTTCATCTACAGACTGTAGGGGTCGATTCCTAGATTGTGAGCAGCTTTCAATTCCTTTCTCTATCTTATCTTCATATTATAGGGGTCGATTCCTAGATTGTGAAGGGTTATGATATTTCATCTACAGACTGTAGGGGTCGATTCCTAGACTGTGAGGAGCTTTCAATTCGTTTATCTATCTTATCTTCATGTTATAAGGGTCGATTCCTAGATTGTGAACGGTAATGATGTTTCATCCATCTACTTAGGGGCCGATTCCTACATTGTGAGGAGGTTTCAATTCGTTTCTCCATCTTGTCGTCAGAGTATAGGAGTCGATTCCTAGATTGTGAAGGGTTATGATATTTCTTCTACAGACTGTAGGGGTCGATTCCTAGATTGTGAGGAGCTTTCAATTCGTTTCTCTATCTTATCTTCAGAGTATAAGGATCGATTCCTAGATTGTGAAGGGTTATGATACTTCATCTACAGACTGTAGGCGTCGATTCCTAGATTGTGAGGAGCTTTCAATTCGTTTCTCTATCTTATCTTCAGATTATAGGGATCGATTCCTAGATTGTGAAGGGTTATGATATTTCTTCTACAGACTGTAGGGGTCTATTCCTAGATTGTGAGGAGCTTTCAATTCGTTCCTCTATCTTATCTTCAGAGTATAGGGGTACATTCCTTGATTGCGAAGGGTTATGATACTTCATCCATCTACTGTAGGGGTTGATTCCTAGATTGTGAGGAGCTTTCAATTCGTTTCTCTTTCTTATCATCAGAGTATAGGGGTCGATTCCTAGATTGTGAAGGGTTGTGATATGTCATCTACAGACTGAATGGGGCGATTCCTAGATTGTGAGGAGCTTTCAATTCGTTTCTCTATCTTATCTTCAGAGTATAGGGATCGATTCCTAGATTGTGAAGGGTTGTGATACTTCATCTACAGACTGTAGGCGTCGATTCCTAGATTGTGAGGAGCTTTCAATTCGTTCCTCTATCTTATCTTCAGAGTATAGGGGTAGATTCCTTGATTGCGAAGGGTTATGATACTTCATCCATCTACTGTAGGGGTTGATTCCTAGATTGTGAGGAGCTTTCAACTCGTTTCTCTTTCTTATCATCAGAGTATAGGTGTCGATTCCTAGATTGTGAAGGATAATGATACTTCATCCATCTACTGTAGGGGTCGATTCCTAGATTGTGAGCAGCTTTCAATTCCTTTCTCTATCTTATCTTCATATTATAGGGGTCGATTCCTAGATTGTGAAGGGTTATGATATTTCATCTACAGACTGTAGGGGTCGATTCCTAGATTGTGAGGAGCTTTCAATTCGTTTATCTATCTTATCTTCATGTTATAAGGGTCGATTCCTAGATTGTGAACGGTAATGATGTTTCATCCATCTACTTAGGGGCCGATTCCTACATTGTGAGGAGGTTTCAATTCGTTTCTCCATCTTGTCGTCAGAGTATAGAAGTCGATTCCTAGATTGTGAAGGGTTATGATATTTCTTCTACAGACTGTAGGGGTCGATTCCTAGATTGTGAGGAGGTTTCAATTCCTTTCTCTATCTTATCTTCAGAGTATAGGAGTCGATTCCTAGATTGTGAAGGGTTATGATATTTCTTCTATAGACTGTAGGGGTCTATTCCTAGATTGTGAGGAGCTTTCAATTCGTTTCTCTATCTTATCTTCAGATTATAGAGGTCGATTCCTAGATTGTGAAGGGTTATGATACTTCATCTACAGACTGTAGGGGTCGATTCCTAGATTGTGAGGAGCTTTCAATTCGTTTCTCTATCTTAACTTCAGAGTATAGGTGTCGATTCCTAGATTGTGAAGGGTTATGACACTTCATCTACAGACTGTAGGGGTCGATTCCTAGATTGTGAGGAGCTTTCAATTCGTTTCTCTATCTTATCGTCAGAGTATAGGTGTTGATTCCTTGATTGTGTGAAGGGCTATTATATTTCATCTACAGACTGTATTAGTCGATTCCTAGATTGTGCGAATGGTTATGATATTTCATTTACAGGGTGTAGGGGTCGATCCCTAGTTTTTGAAGAGTTATGAGTACAAATAACGGGGAAAAATTAAAGGGAAAAAGTAAATATTTTTCATATAAAGGAACAATAAGAGTATTGCATTGAATTGAATTAATGTTTATTATCTTGTCATTGAAGTTTATGAAAACATTGATAATACTTTTAAGGATGAATCAACAAAGTAAAATATACTTGTTATCTGCTTTAACCTAATTTTAACAGGATTATCTTCTTCCAACTGATCAGCTAACCTAAATTTTAGCTTAATTGAGTAAACGTATTTACTATAACAACATTTGTCACCTTTGACAAAGACAACAACATTTAAACTGTTACTATACTGTTGCAAAGACTCCAAACATGTCTGTCAAGTAAATGTCACTAATCACTGACCTATACCTTCAAATATGACATTGTGCTAATGTGACATTGTTCTTGTATATATTATAATATATTGTTAAACAAGTTAAATAAAAATACTTGAAGACTGTTACTTTTTTCCTATTACTTTTTCCCGAGCACCTATGTAGATGTAAGTGCCTATCTTCTAATTTGTGTGTTTAAACGTGTTCCGTTGTGGAATTGCGTGAAAGCCTGTTATCAGTTCGTCTTCTCTTCCTATAAAACCCCACTTCGGATCCGCTTTAGTGTCAAGTGTTTTCGCTTCAAGGAATGTGTGAAACTTGGGTCGTTGTTCATTGTCCATGATTGATTTCTACAACATATACGACAGGTATTTCAGAATGTATATATGTTACTGCTAATGAAAACAACAGGTTGGTCACAGTGCGAATTACATTTTAACGAGAAGAGTTAACTGGCACACTCAACCCAGCAGCCTTAATCGTTGTGAAAACATCTAATAAGGAAATGTCAGCGTGTTCATGTACTTGTTGTGTGGTCAGTAAAGGACACAGTGAGTAAATCAATGTCCCAAACAAGAGGAATGGGCTGATTACTAATTAGAGTTTAATTAGTCGATAGTCACGATGATGTTTCATGTAAAAAGGGGCGGGTCCTGTTTATCAGCTGCATCTGTTTACAGCAAAACAATACTCCTGTAGATAGAATTTTGTTCACGCATACTATTACTGTTAATAGAAATGCCTTGTTGTGATAATGATAATGTTTATTTCGGAAGTGTAGGCCTTCCAGCCCATATTTCACAATATATACAACATGCAAACATTCGGTGATATGTAATACATCAGTGGGCTATACATGTACATGTACACGAAAACATTTGAATACAAACTTTATGATTGTAACGTTTGATTACTAAGTGTAGTCTAAATGTTATAATTTGTATTTCTTCCAAGCTCTTCTGTGGATAAAGGGCAGGCTGTAATAGGTATACCCTGCAAGTTTTACTTTTACTTTTTTTTACTTTTAACTGTTACATATGTTGATTATTTCGTTATTGTTATATATTCTTATATCCTTTTTAGATTATAGGTAAAAAAAAGTCCTCGGAAAAGGAGACCTTGGAAAAATGTACTGGTACATAAGTCCTTGAAAAAAAAAACCTATAACAATATGTATTAAAACAAAATAAATATATAGTTTCATCGAAATTTAAGTATGACTATTGTAAGGTTTAGTTGCCAAGTACTGTTTGCCAATTGAAATGTGATTTTAGCAATATGCCCCAGGATGTAGCTTGCAGTGTTGACATGTGATCTCAGCAGAGCGGGTATTCCCCAGGATTTACAGCGTTTGCCAATTGAAATGTGTTTTTTTGCGGAGTGGGTTTATCATTGCATTTAGGTATTTACCAATTGGAAGACGATGTTAGCAGAGTGGGTATATCCCAGGAATGTGTTTGCCAATTACTGAAATATGATTTTAACAGAATGTAGATATCCCAGTAGTTTACCAATTGGAATATGATTCTAACAGATTGACTTATACATTTACAATGAGATATTGAGATGATTGAATCAACTCAAAAATGTGTATAAAAGTTGTCATTGCCCAAGACAACATCGGCAACATGCCTGTGAAGAAAACCAAGTCCATCTTCGTGCACAGACATTGTGTATTGGTGTTCCTAGTTGTGCCAAGTCAAATGTCGTACATTGTAGTGTGATTTATTGTCCAATAAATGATATGTTTCCAATATGTGGAATAAGAAACCTGTATATCATATGTAAATTATATATTCCTTTGAATAATACCTGTCCATCATGAAATAAATATATGTGATATTTGCAGTTGGATAAATGATTAAAAAACAAGAGATTAAGTTCCTATTACTTAGTCAAATGCATTGTTGTATCTATTTGTTGTCTATTACATTGTTTTATGCCAATAAAAGAATGAAAAAAACACAATATAAGTTTTGAGTGCTTTTTTTCCGAGGACATTTTCCTAGGTAAATTTAGGACGCTTTTACAGATACTTTTTTCCGAGGATTTTCTTTTCGAACACCCTTGTATATTCCTTGTTAATACTATCAATTGACAAAATAATTAAACACATTAACTTTGTTCTTTTAAACAAGTTAATTCTTTGAACATTGTACATTTTGTCTCATGTACAATGTATAATACAATTGAAAAGATGTACAAAATTATTTATTCTGCAAAAGGCGAGGTTTCGATATATATTCTAATATAATGCTGATGCCACTCAAACAAGTAGGCAAAGGTTAATGACAACTATGTTGAAACATTGCTGATACAGCATACATTTGTATATACACTGTATCTAGTTTTCATCACCCTACCTTCTAGTATATGCCATTCAAAAACGTCAAATACAGTAATTTATACACAACTACATGTATAACAGTGTGAGTCCAGCAGTTAGCAATTGTATGCAGCAGTCACTGAACAGGATGTTTGGTGGGATGCCATTGTCCATACCATCAACAGTCTGGGGTCGTCTGTAATTAGCCGTGAGTGACTGGATAATCCCAGTATAATTAGTTAAAACAACACGCTAAAGAGCATGACTTCATACCAATCGCAATGGACGATCAACTGACGATTGGCTTTATAACCAGTGAAAAATGGTTTGTGTTACCAAAAAGCACGCACTGGCAAATGATATAGCCAATTTGGCATTGTAACTTGGGAATTATAAGCTCATGAAATCTGTTTTCCCAAAAAAGGCATAATTATATTCCGGGTGGCATTATCAGCAGGGTATATTGTAGTAGCTTGATGACACAGTATAACCCGTCACAATCTAGTACTATGCCGATATATTTGGGAAATTCAATATCAAAACAATTCGAAACTTGAGAATTGACCCTTGCAGTCGGTAGATGATGTATAATAACCCTACACAATCTAGGAATCGACCCCTGTAGTCCGTTGATAAGATATAAAAACTATTTGAGAACCCTTCACAATCTAGGAATCGACCCCTGTAGTCGTTAGATTAAATATCATAATCCTTCACAATCTAGGAATCGACCCCTGTAGTCCGTTGATAATATAGAAAAACTATTTGAGAACTCTTCACAATCTAGGAATCGACCCTATAGTCGGTAGATAAGATAGAAAAACTATCATGGAACACTTCACAATCAAGGAATCGACTCGTACAGTATGTTAGATAGCCTTACAAGCATATTCCTAGATTGTGATTATTCTCAGATTGTTAGGGTCGAACAATCTGCAGATTGTTTAAACAATCTAAGAAAGGTGAACTATTCCTAGATTGCGAGCTCACAATATGCAGATTGTTCGAACAATCTGCAGATTGTGATATACCCTAGATGGTTCGTAACATGTACATGCAAGTCTAATGTATAAAATACCAGTGTGATTTATTTCACATGCTCCATTGATAGATGCTTGAGTGGAAACATAAGTATTCAGCTATGTTCAAAAGTCAACTGGCAAATGATACAGAATTGGTTTTAATCAATTTACTTATAATATGTTCAAGTTAAGAAGTCACAATGATAACGATGAAACGTTAGAAGATTGAACATAACTTGTCATATCCCGTCACATCAAGACACTGCCGCAACTGTAACGGTTATCTGTGAGGAGTGAACATAATAAAGATATTCAAAATAGAATAATATTTGCATTAACCTAAAAGAAGTAAGTAAACAAACTGTCGGGTTATCAAATGCATCATCGAGATACTGTAGAGATACTAAAATGAGCAAAGTGACATTATTTGAGATTGCACATATCAAACCTGAGATAAGATTGTCCGACTACTTGATATTTTACTTCCTGATTAATACTAGCAGCCGTGATATACGTGGAATACTCTTGAAAGTGGGGATAAAACAAAACTCACCTCACCTCAACAAATAATTACTGTAATTAATTACTGTCCTAATTACAAAGGATAGCACTTTCAGTAACCTTTTCATCACGATTTTATACATGACTGATTATGTCGATGTGCTGATAATTTTCATTCATCGCCAAGTGCTTTCAACTGTCTCAAGCTATAATAAACGATTACAGTGTAGTCAATTCGAATGATGAATCCCTCATAGCATCAACGAAAATCCAAGGAAGGGTTTATGGAAGAGCATTTTGATCGAGGACATGTATTATCTGACCTTAGTAGCGTAGTACAAAAGTGTCATATACGTATACAGTATACACAGTGTAACATTACAAATGGAACTGGGGCGAAACGTCAATTTGCAGACTAACGAGTATTTGAAAAGAAAAGAAAGAAGGCTGTATTTTTCAAAATTACATGTCTGAAAAAGTACAATATCTCCTATGCCATCCAGTGCTCTGGATAAGCTATTTTACAAGTCTATATCCTGAGCTTACTGGCCTTCAAGATGGCAGTCTGAAGTTGGTTACTTATTCGTTATTCTACATTGGACATTCGATTTTCCAGTTACTTATTCAAAACAATTACCTGAAAAAGTACGATGGAGACTATCAATAACAACCTAAGTATACTCATTTTAAAGATAATTGAATTTCCTATCCACTGAGGTATGTTGTTTTCATTCGGAATGAAAAAGGGAACTTAACTATCTTAATTGGTACCAAGGAGTATTTGCACCACCATCTAAGGCTACCCAAATGAAAGATGATTCAATACCCTATCCAATGAGTTATCTTACATGATGTTTGATAGGGGCTGTGATACCGTAAACTACAAAATAACGTCACTAGGTAGTATACATATTAACTGTTCAATGTGTTTTTCACAATCAAACTAGTCTGAGGGTACCAAGGAATTTTTGCATTACCATCTAAGGGTATCCGAATTAAAGATTATTCAATTTCCTATCAAATGAGGTATATTACATGATCTTTGATAGGGTATGTGATACCGTAAAATGCGAAATAACGTCACTAGGTAGTATACATATTAACTCTGTAATGAGTTTTTCACAATCAAACTAGTCTGAGGGTACCAAGGTTAGGGGCAAAAACGTTTTCTTTAATTCTCAAATAGTGTATAAAGTTGTTGACAGTCTGTACAGAAATGTCTGTGATGTGTAAGGACAAAGTAAATATGCAAGCAGCGTTTGACGTGTTTCAAGCAATTCATTTCACAAATACACATTCATGTGGTAAAACAAATTAATTCATAAACAAAATAAAACAAAAGTCAGTCAATGCCAAGTATCAAAGACCTATCACAGTCCAATCAAAAGTTATGGCCATTTTTTTTCAAAAGTCTCCCTGCCGCAAAGTCAATGTCATGAGGTCAAAAGGTAATACTCAATCTGAAACATCTCATTACAAGGGAAACACATGTGAAATATCACTGACCTATCAAAAGTTATGCTCAAGGTAAAAGTTTTCGAAAAATTATTTCTATGCCAAGATGAATGTTACGAGGTGAATAATTATGACCTCATATAAACGGTCTTATGACAAGAGTTGCCAGTGTTAAGTATCGACGGCCTATCACTGACCAATCAAAATATAGTTTCGTTTTTTAAGGTCTCCCTTCCGCAAGGGCTAGTTATTGAGGTCATACGGTCCAAGTTATAGCCAACTTTACTTCGTTTTGTTCGGACAAACTAACCAACATAGAGACAGACAGACAGACGGTTAAGTGAAATATGCCGGGGAATGTCCATGGAAATTACCTTCTTATCAATTCAAATAAATTAAATTGAATACTTTTATTTACAATAAACATTTCGATCACATTGATTTGATGGTGTTTTTGTGTATTCGCCAACATTACACCCTTAGTGTTAATTAGATCACTTTGAAAAAAAATGTTGAAATGTTCATAGTCTCAGTCGAAAATAGGCATTTCAATTTATTTTCTCGTCTATTCATGTTTTCCATTTTAAATCTGTCCTGATTAGAGTATTGAAATGTATTTGATCCGAAATGAAATTTGAATATTACAATTTTGTAAACAATGCTTGCCGGGTCAGTTATATGGGGTTAAAAGGTCTTTGGCATATTAACACAATATATTAAACATCAATTAGATAACTAAAGGGTCGGGCATTGTAAATTAGAGGCAGTATAGCAAAGGTGCTACAATTCAGGAAATACAGGTCGCAATTAAGCATTTAAATTTTAAGATTGGCAATTTTAGTACTTCACAACTGTATATGTCTTTATTACTTTTTACATAACTTGGTCTTGAAATAGCTATGACATTCTAAAATAGAACAATTATCACACGAACTGTAAATCAAGCAATACATATCACAAATATGTATCTATGTGTATTGCCTTCGTCTAGTGTACTGTGATTAAATGCCGCATCTCCATATACATACATCTATGTTATTAATCACAGTATAAATACGATATCACATCTCATCTGTAGCTGCAAACACACAAACAAACTAACACCAAAACTCACATCGACAATGATTTATTACAGTTATTCATTTCTTCAAACGCTATACAGTATTGGTTGGAATCACTGACACTTGGGCATCACTTGACATGACTCAATCTATCGATGATGTTTGAGAATTAAGGGACAAAAAACAAACTTTGAAACAAATACGACTTTCAGATTATCACAGACATCTAAAAAAAATTGTAGACATTCAGTTTGTAGTCCAACATCTTATCATCAACGGGGCACTACACCAAAGTGAGGTAAATTAAGGTCACTTGAACCTAATGTATATTAGGGAAATGTGTTTGGCGGTAACACTTTCAATATATGATTTGATTGTCAATGTTTGATAAATGTAAATTCTCTTCGAAAACTTGTCAAATACATTCATATTTAATATCAGAAATACGGATTCCAGAGCCCAACGGTGCTTGGGAAACGCATGCATTGAGATGATTATTGAATGAAACCTGGGGAGGGAACGTTTTGTTTCTAGTAGGTCATGCACCTATTTCTGAGTATAATAAATAGATGACAGAGAGGCAATATTTACCGCGGCAAATATACATTAAAAATGTAAAACAATCGACACTTTGGCTATAGTGTTTATTGTGCTGAATATGTGGAAGCAAATTGAAAAATAAAACTGATGAACGCTAGGCCCAGAGTCACAGTTTATTTGACCTGGAAGTGGTTGAGGGACGAGGAAGTAAAAACTTGGTTACATATGGCCTCGGAAGTCATTTGGAGGTGGATGTGTCTGCTTTTTGTAATTATAAGGAGTGCCCAATATTAAGTATGTTGCATATTGCGTTTACACTGGGTTATTTTACGGATTATTGGTTTTTGGCTATAAATATGAGGGTTTAAAAAACCCTAATAACCCTTAGATGGTGGTGCAAATATTCCTTGGTACTGTCACAGTGCTAACACATGTATAAATGTATTATTTGTAATTTGATATTTTCCTATGTATTTTGTTTATCATATGTTCAAGTTACTTAGTTTAATTCTCATATGAGACTGTCCATTTGTTTCTTGTAGTTATCACCTGGGGCTATCACCCATCTGCAGGTTAAATGGTTTATGCTTCAGTGATCATCTATTATTTATTGTAGATCACTTTAGGCATGGTAAATACAGCAATTGTTTTATTTAGAAATAGGGAAGTATCTTGTCAATCAGACCCTATGGTGACATTCTATTTGCTTTAGGGCTGAATAGCCATTGATCCTATGAATCCCTTAAATAGAGTCTTCTCAGTTACAACAGGAGTACGGTAGAACGAGATAGGAAGGGAGAGTTAGAGATAGAAACAGACTTGGAGAGAGGACCAGCGGAGACTAGACCCAGGGAAGACTTACAAAGCTTCCCTGGCGGTCACTATGTCTCTACCGCCATCACTATCATCAGCTGTATATGTATTTATGAAACAACTACCATGATGCAACAGCCAAATAAACATCTCCATGACGTCATCATCTTATATGTGTCTCATCATGCACTCTCCCCAGAACTTCCGAGGTTGGCTCCCATAGCATCAAGCTAATTCCCTGAGATAAACGACGCAGACAGGCGTTGGCTCGCAAGATGGTAACGCCTATTGTCTTGCGGGCCGGCGCCGACTTTGTGTTAGTACCCTCAGACTAGTTTGATTGTGAAAAACTTATTACAAAGCTAATATGTATACTACCTAGTGAAGTTATTTCGCATTTTACGGTATCACAGCCCCTATCATCCTCATTGGATAGGAAATTGAATGATCTTTCATTTGAGTACTCTTAGATTGTGGTGCAAATATACCTTGGTACCCATTTAAATATTTACTTTCCCTCTTGGCATGATCTTATTAACCCCATCGCCCTTCTTTCGTAATTTACGCTACACTCTGATTTGTTTTGCGAATCAAACAACATACCTCGTTTGACAGGAAATTTAATTTTCTTTAAAATCAGTACACTTATGTTGTGATAAATTGTCTTCATAGTGCTCATTATTTTGAATAAGTAACTGGAAAAACTGTCCAATATCCAATAACGAATAAGTACCCAACTTCACACTGCCAGTAAAACCGTCAGGCCCTGGACTCTTTTCAGTTTTCATGTTTTTAAGGCCAAAGGACAATTCACTCATTTTCAATTCTCCCTCTAGGGTAGTTTTGTCATTTAGAATTGGGACATTTTCAATTTAAAAAGCTCAAACAGATAAACGTCAGATTGGCCTTGTGCAGTGTATAGTTTTTCATAAAATATTTGTGTTTCTTGGAGTAATTGTTTACTGTCTGTAATAGACGTTCCATCTATGTTTTCAACACGTGAACGAGTATGATCCCATAGATCCATTATTGCATACATTACTGGCAATACATATTAAATGTAATATAGCTTTATGTGACATTTTTCGAATTATATCTCAATTGGTATGCATATAATATTTACTGAACAGGCTTTGCGAAATGACATAAAACATAAATGATGTTATGCAGAGTTATACCTCGTAAATACACAGAGGCGTTTTTAGAATGAGGACTCGTGGATGGTATTGGTATCTAACTCGCTTTCGCTCGTTAGATACTAAAACCATCCACTCGTTTCATAAATATGTTATTAAACGGGACGGAGTTTAGTATTCTCTATGTTGATTCTTTTTCATGTTTTGATATGTCTTACACCACAATGTGTTTGCCAGATTTAAAGTCTGTCAGTGCGTTTAATCTTTAGAAATACATGCATCGTCTTCACATTCATCTTAAGTGACATTACTACTGCTCTTGTATGAGCGTCTGGACAAACGTACACTACGATCATCAGTAAGAAATAAACACTGTTTCATATTCATTTTCTTTTTTCTTATATTAGGGTCTGAAGAGAACGTGGCTCTGAACAAACCTGCCTCTATGAGCTCCACTAAGTCTGGTTACGATGCTGGTACAGCAGTGGACGGGAACACTGACGCTAATGGATGGGGTAGTCGTCAAATCATAGACACAGGTACTGGGTATACCTTCGCCTGGTGGAAGGTGGATCTACAGAGAGAAGTACAGGACGCTACAGTGAGGATCTACTTCAGGACGCCATGTAAGTTGGACTATGTTCAATCAGACTAAGGTGGATATCATTACATGTAACGAAAGAACGTTTAACCTCTAAGGTCAGTCTATCACAATATGATACATGATAAGTCATGCAGGTCCCCAGAATTATCATACCGTAATACATGTATACAATAATTCAATAACTATAATAATATAATTCACTTTGACGCTGGTAGTGTTCACCTTTCCTGAATATAATCTGGTAAATGTGGATGCAGTTTGTCATCGACTAACCGAACTGAACGAAACTGTTAACTGAAAATCAATATTAACATAACGCTGAATGGTCTGGTTTATATTGAAATATGTAATCAATTAATGATATCAGAGAAATGTGGCACTTCCTAATGACAGATTACAGCAATAGTCTGAATATACATTTATGTAATTCTACGTTTGAACTCTTTTCTACGTGAAGTCAATGTGGAAATAGCGTATAGGGTTATAGCGACATCAAGTAGCGTTTAAATACCAGATTATGCATCGCTTCAGCGCCAGCAGAGGGCAACAACATACACTCCAAAGTGGCAGATTAATGAGGAATTGTACAACCTTTAGGGTTTATTTAAACCAGCATATGATAATAATCACAGACAATATGATACTGTTAACTTTTATGACATCCACTTTTGCTTTACATATTTGTCTTCACAGACGCCTGGAGACGTAATGGAGTGGAGCTGTACACGTCCAATATTTCATTCCCCATCACAAACCCTTCAAGTCAAGATCAGCTGTGTCACACTGTTACTGGGGAGAAGGATGGACGTGATATAAACTCTACATACAGTGTAACATGTCCCGGTAGATGGCGCAATCTACTTGTTTACACTAACACAGACAACCGTGACAATGGGAAGTCAACCGGACCAACTCTGGATTTCAGAGAAGTTGAAGTTTTAGGTGAAGAATGTTAAACACTAAAATAACGAAATTTCAATTAACGGTATATGGAACCCCTTTACTTACTTTACAAATAAAAGTCAACTTTAATATTCACAGGTTTATACATATAAGAGTATATAAGTTAATATGATTTTGTCAATGAGGGTTAAATGTTGAATTGAAATTGCAGTCTTTAACGTTTAGTAGGTAATTTCAAAACCTAAATCGAAATTAAAATACTTTATGTGACCTTACATTAACCATTACTTAAATTTTGGTTAAAATATGGTTGGAACACTTGTAAAATCCGCGAAGTATTGACAATGTTGAGTTTGAAAATATGCACATGATGTATGAGAATACATTTTGTAGTTTACACAACTGCTCAATCTTCAATACAGTTTGTTCTAATGGAACCTATGGAGAGGATTGTACCAAAACCTGCAGCTCCAGGAACTGTGTTACCATGCCAACAACATGTGAGAGTGATGGAAGATGCTCTGATGGTTGTCAGATTGACTGGACGGGAGTGGACTGTACACAGAGTATGTTATCAACTTATACGGATACAGTAGATAATTAACCATATGGCTCGTAACTAACGTTCTACCGATGGGTGACATTAATCTATACACAAACTTATGTTTAAATCAAACTGAGTTCTGTTTTTAACAGACAAATCAGTGCAGAAGTGATATTATCAACCTACTAGCCAAATGACGTGATACTTGAAACGACCTTTCCAAACCGTATCAACCGATACGAGGGACTTACAACACCGTAAGTCCCTCCAGGAGGGTTTACACAGACAGTTGTAACGCATGTTAGAAGGAATTACAATTATTGTAAACCCTGATATATTTGCTAAGATGAAGGCTTGAAAAGAAAGAGCTGAAGAAACTAACTTTGACTGATTCAACGGTGAATCAGCCTGCGCTATATGAGTATATATATATATATGAAAATACAATTGTCGAAGAATTCACGATGATTTTTTCATAATTCACTAGCTTGCTTTCGATCATCATGGGTCTCATCAGGTGAATGACGTTGAGTCGGTTGATGCGTCATAAAGTGTAATTATGACGCCACAATACATTGAATAGATACATTAATAAATACAATGCATAGAAATAGATGTACATTGAATTGATAATGACATTACATTTTAGAATTGAGTATTGGCTTATATTTGTTAATAAACAATAATTATTTTTCTGCCAAGCAATCGGATTCAGTTGAATCAACTTTGTATATCGGAAAAAACAGAATATTTATTTTTTCCACATAGTTCTAGATGGAGGGTAGGCACGATTGTGTTTTTGTTTAATTTGAGAACGATGAAGATTCATTCTCCTTTTAATTTTAATTCTGTTCTCCCGATGTATATTTCTTGACATCCATGACAAACAATCATATAAAAATCATAATTCATAAAATGGGCAATTAAAGGTAAAATGGAAATCATATTTTCGTTACCCCAAATGGGGTCACAGGGGTCACATCCTTAAAAACATATTTTCATCTTCTTCAACAGTTCCAAAAGGTCTAGAGAGCTGAAAAGTTGTGCGTATACTCCTTGGCTAATGGGGATTCTAAATAGTAGATTTCGTGACCCCGTGACCCAAAATGGGGTCACAGGGGTCACGTCCTTAAAAACCTATTTTCATCTTCTTCTCCAGCTGCAAAAGGTCGAGAGAGCTGAAAAGTTGTGTGCATACTCCTTGGCTAATGGGAATTTTAAATAGTAGATTTCACATCCTTAAAAAATATTTTCATCTTCTTCAACAGTTCCAAAAGGTCTAGAGAGCTGAAAAGTTGTGTGCAGACTCCTTGGATAATTGGGATTCTAAATTGTATATTTCCTGACCCTGTGACCTCAATTGGGGTCACAGGGGTCACAGCTCCAAAAACCTATTTTCATCTTCTTCTCAAGTTCCTAAAGTTCTAGAAAGCTGAACAGTTGTGTGCATACTCCTTGGCCAATGGGGATTTATATAGTAGATTTCACATCCTTAAAAACCTATTTTCATCTTCTTCTCCAGTTCCAAAAGGTCGAGAGAGCTGAAAAGTTGTGTGTAGACTCCTTGGCTAATGGGGATTCTAAATTGTAGATTTCTTGACCCCGTGACCCCAGGACAAGACAATAGTTTATTGTATTTTAGGCCACCGGGCCATATACAAGAGAGTTACATTCCAGGTTACATCAATAAATATAAATATGAATAAATATACACATTATAAACTAAGTAATTGTAAATGCTCGTTGCGACGAGCAAATGCATATTTAACATAGAGAGCTAGATTACGCAGATTTTAGGCCACCTGCCCATATACAAGAGAGTTACATTCAAGGTTACATCAATAAATATAAATATGAATAAACATACACATTATGAACTAAGTAATTGAAAATGCTCGTTGCGACGAGCAAATGCATATTTAACATAGAGAGCTAGATTACGCAGTGTGGTTTCATTTTTAGCGGTAAAAGCTATTAGTGAAGGTTTCGATGAGTAACGTTCTGGGATATATTTGCAGTGTAAATCTTCATAAAATGGGCAATTAAAGGTAAAATGGATTTCGTCTTTTACTGAAGAATTATATAAAGGACATAATCTATCATGTTTAGGACCCCAAATGAGGTCACATGGGTGTCATCCTTAAAAAAAAACATTGACCCCTCAAAATCGGGTCAACGGGGGTCACATCCTTAAAAACCTATTTTCATCTCCTTCTCCAGTTCAAAAAGGCTTTGAGAGCTGAAAAGTTGTGTGTAGACTCCTTGACAAATGGGGATTCTAAATTGTAGATTTCATGACCCCGTGACCCCAACTTGGGTTACAGGGGTCACATCCTTAAAAACCTATTTTTATCTTCTTCTCCAGTTCCAAAAGGTCTAAAGAGCTGAAAAGTTGTGTGTAGACTCCTTGGCTAATGGGGATTCTAAATAGTAGATTTCGTGACCCCATGACCCAAAATGGGGTCACAGGGGTCACATCCTAAAAAACCTATTGTCATCTTCTTCTCCAGTTCCAAAAGGTTGAGAGAGCTGAAAAGTTTTGTGCATACTCCTTGGCTAATGGGGATTTAAAATAGTAGATTTCACCTCCTTAAAAACATATGTTCAATTTCTTCTCCAGTTCCAAAAGGTCGAGAGAGCTGAAAAGTTGTGTGCAGAATCCTTGGATAATTGGGATTCTAAATTGTAGATGTCGTGACCCCGTGACCCCAAATTGGGTCACAGAGATCATGACCTGAAAAGCTATTTTCATTTTGAGATTTTATGTGCTCTTCAAATGGAGGTAAATAAACAACAGTGATGAATTAAATGTTCAAGTGTGTCTTTATTTGAAGGGGATTCTCTGGCCCCAGAGATAGTTTAGAGGGGTTAGGACTTATTTATTCTTCTCCATTTAAAGTGCTTCCTATTTGTTGTACCTCTCACCTTGAAGTTGACATTTTGAATTAGTTAATGTATAAAGCCTGATGAGCTACAGAGCCAGGGGATCTATTTTTATGACTTGGATGAATCAACGGGAGACAACTCTTTCAGTTTGATTGGTTACTGGGTTGGAAATAAAGGGATGAAAATTTAGTCAGAAATAAATCTAAATTCAACTCTCCTTACAACAGAGATAAATATCTAGATGAATTTTGTCAAAGGATTGACAACAATCCTGTTCATGTTAACAAAACAAAATCTAATTTAACTAAAGGGGAATTGAAAGCTCACCGCGACCTTTCTAATATTCACAGAAAATACAGATCGGAAAAAACGAGAAAGCAGTATTGTAAATTAAGAAATAGATATAAAAGTATGTGTCGATCATGGAAAGCAAATTATCAACGCAATAAATCGCAAAAATTGTTCGAAACTAGAAATAACTCTACATTATTTTGGAAAGAATTGCGTAATATTTCAAGTACAAGGAAAAGGAACAATGACATAAGTAAGCAAGAATGGTTCGACTACTTCAGTGGTATTTTAAAAAATAATGATACACCTGACCAAAACCTAGAACCCGATATGGATAGTCCGAAGAATATGAGTGAAATCGAAACTGAAATACTTGAATCTCCTAACACCAAAGAGGAAATAAAGAAACAAACATATGAAAAATGGAAAGTCCCCTGGAATTGATAATAGTCTTGTAGAAATGATTAAAGCATCAGAATCTTGAATAATGGATTTAGTCCATGAGGTACACACTTTTTGATGCCCACATAGAGTGACCAAGGTTTGATGTGTTTAAAATGAAGATTGGTGGCTGCTTTCAATAATAAACCATGATAGCAATCATATTTTAGCAGCTATAAGTTTTTATGGTGATCATAAAAAGTCACTTGATGCTGGTTCCATCACAACAGATATGTAATTAGTTGTTAGGTACCACTATGGTAATCCAAGATGGCCGCACTTCCTGTTTACACAGTTGCTATGCAGGAGCTGATGTCATTGATCCCTTCAAGCTGATAAAGGGGTAAGTATTAATTAAAAACTTGTTTATAATGTTTCAAAAATATTGTTTCTTATGTAAAATAATTCAAAGCATATTATTTCAGTGATAATTTGATGAAAACAACATAATAAAATTCACTATGACAAGTCAACTTTAGCACCAATGGCTTGCAAAGATGCACTGTCTAATTCCTTGAAAATTTAACATAGAAACATTTATGCAGTAGTGTCAAATGTCTGTACACTTGTAAGATAAAGGTTCTTGTTGGAAATTGCAAGAAAATTAATTAGAATTTGCATTCATATCAGGAACCAAATCTGTCAATCAAATGTCTTGGATACTGTTTACCTTCAACTACTCATATATCTTTTTAAAGAGCAAAGCCTCTGGTGGCTCTCAAACTTTGAAATATTATTCTGTCAATTCAAATGCAATTAAACTGAGAATAAAACATGATTTAAGTTGTTTTATTTTCAAAAAAGCGTTTTGTTTTATTAGATCTTCTGTTTTTGTATATAAAATCAAATTTTTGGAAGGAATATTTTTTCTTCAAAATTGGGAAAATTATTCTGTCGAATCAATTCAAATAACACTAAGAATGAATTATGATATATTTCCTTATTTCAATGAATTATCCTATTAAAGAATTTCTCATATGACAGTTTTTGGGTGCAAAATATTTTTTTTAAAACAATAATTCCCCCGTTTCAAGGTATTTGTTTGATATGTCTTTCCCTACAAATGTGTATCATTTAATTGCGGATGGTGGCTTAAAAAATGGGGTGAATTATTCTATCAACTTAAAATAAATAAAACAGAGAATGAAATGAGATTTAATATTTTCCTATTATTAGAAATAATTTTATCTTATGTTTATTTTGTGTGTTTAATGTAATTTTGTCTTAATTGTTCCCTCTTCCCAGGAAATTTTTCGACATTTTTTAATATTTTTTTCCAAATGTCCACAAATTTGACATTTCTTTCCACAAATGTGTATCATTCAAACACTTTATTTCAATCAATAATTGGATGGGGCAAGTATGGGGCAAGGGAGGATATTTCACAATGCTTCATTACATCCTTTTTTCTTTTTTTTTTAAAATTAGAATACTTTCAATCTGAATCTGAATGTTCTTATTGATGTCATTGTCTATATAAGACTACTTTTTTAAATTTCAACATTTAAATTGCTAAATTTGTAATTGTGAGGGAACATTAATAAGCCTGTGGACTAGATTTAAAATACTGATTTTATGTTTCAATGATACTTTTTAATATGAAAAAAATATAAACTGTATGCTAAGGTCTGTTTTTGATTTTATTCCAGATGTTACTTCATAATCATGACAACCCCAGAGTGCATGATTCATACTGGCACAGAAGAACTGTCAACCAATCTTGTGTCGCCTAGAGATTTGGAGTCATGGGCTACACTTCTAAAGGCTGCCAAATTGAAAAAACACACAGTCATCCTTGACTTATGTGAACATTTGCCAGAAGGTACTGTACCCACTGTTTACTATCACAGAAAATGCAGACAACTATTTACCATGAAGAGAGATTTGCATAAAAATGACATAGAAGATGAGTCAGTGGCAAAGTATTCCAGAAAATCATCCCGGGAAAAGGATAAGAACTCTACGGCCATACTTGAGAAAATATGTATTTTCTGTCCTCCAGGAAAACCCAACAAGTATCTCAAGGCGTCCAACTCCAGGGAACAGCTCACACAGTGCGTGGAACTGCAGGCCGATACCACCATCAGAAGAGCTGTACTTGAGAAAGAAGATGAAAGGCTCCTACCCCTGGTGACAACTCAAGATCTTGTAGCTGCTGAGGCCTGGTACCACAAGTCCTGCTACAAGAAGTACACTAAATGTACGGGAAAACCAAAGGATGGTACAATAACAACAGGGACGGCAGAAGACCAGGAGGATCAGATATACAAAGAAGCTGAAGAAACTGCTCTGGATACTTTGTTCAACTTCATCAGGGAAGACCTCTTTAATTCTCCTAGGGTCATGCCACTAACAGATTTGAAAGATATGGTCTTGAGCAAAATGACAGAGTTGGATATTCAACGAATCAGACAATCAACAAGGAAGCACATCAAACGTAAGCTCCAACAAGAATTTGATTCTGCCTTGCAGTTCACAACATCTGACAAAGGAAAAGTATTGGTATTCCCAGATAAACTGAGTAGAGAAGAACTTGTTAGAGAGAATCAGAACTTGAAAGAAGAGCTGGAAATTACAAAACTTTCTTCAGAGAACTCAGACTCACTTTTGGTCAAAGCAGCTACCTATCTGAGAAATACAATCAAGCGGTATCATTCACCAAAGATGTGGCCATTCATTCCTAACCAAGTTAAAGACATGTTCAGGATTCCAGCACCTGTTAAGACATTCTTTTGTTCAATTATCACTGGAGAACCATCACCAAGTTCAATATCTCAACGATCAGAGTGGCTTATTGATTCTTTTAGTCAAGACATGATTTATGCTGTGAGTCGTGGAGCGATTACCCCACCGAAACAAATCTTGCTGCCAAATGCTGTGAAGTCGTTGACAGGAAATGTTGAAATCATTCGTGCGTTGAACAGACTGGGTCATGGAATCTCGTATACCACCATGGAGGAGAATGAGACCGAGCTAGCGCTCTCTAAACTCTCAGGTGAATCACAGATGACAGGACTTTCTGAAGCCATGAAGCCACATGTCTTTACAACTTTGTCTTGGGACAATATTGATAGGCTTGAAGAAACATTGACTGGTGCTGGTACCACTCACCGTGGGAATGGTATCTGTGTACAACCCTTGGTGTTTGGACCTGAGCTCCTGGTCTCTCCAACAACAACTTCAAAATCAGGAAGAAGAAGTATTGACATCCCTGAGCATCAACTCCCAATCTACAATGCTGGCAAGCGACAGGGACCTGTGGTTCTGCAGGATGAAGACAACAGAAGAGAAGAAGCTTCGAGAGAAGCACTGGCCAAGACACTGATTTGGATGATATCGAGACTTGGAGATCCATTGCATCAAGTTGTCACAGGCTGGACTGGCTTCAACATTTTGACAAGGAATGAACTCTCTGTTGAACCTGATAAGATTGCCTACCTGCCAACTATCAACGCCCCTGCCATAGACTTGTCAACAGTCAATGAGATTCTCTCTCGCTCCCTTGCCATCCGAGACCATCTCTGCCTTCCAAACATTGTCATCGTGTTCGATCAGGCTTTGTATGCTAAAGCAACAGAGATAGTTTGGAAGAATAAGGAAAAGTTCAAGCAAGTCATATTACGAATGGGAACCTTTCATACAATTATGAACTTTCTATCCATACTCGGCAAACGCTTTCAAGATGCAGGCCTTAGAGATATCCTGATAGAAGCTGGAACACTTGCACAAGGCTCCGTGTCAACTACCATGGATGGACGTCATTACAACAGAGGAGTCAGAGTTCACAAGCATATGATGGAAGCACTGCTTCGTCTCGCCTGGAAAGGTTTCATGCCTTGGCTCACTGCAAACCATCAGGAGAAGATAGCCATTACAGCTACTGGTCTGGATGTTTTAAACCATCTCAGGGAAAATATTGAACAAAGGTCTTTTCATACAACTTTACAAGATGATTCTGTAATCAAACTCCTTGAAAATTTCAACCAGTACTTGTCATTTCTGAGAGAGAGGAATGGTGAACTGTCTAGATTTTGGATGAGCTATGTGGATATGGTGGCGGGTGTCATGCTGGGTCTGATTCGAGCATCTCGCGAAGGTGACTGGGAATTGCATATGTCTGCAATTCGGAAAATGATCCCCTGGTGCTTCGCTTATGACAAGATCAACTATGCAAGGTACCTGACTGCCTACTTCGCAGAAATGTCGTTGCTACCATCAATGCATCCTGATGTCTACAATCAATTCAAAGAAGGAAGATTTTCTGTGCAATTAGGGGACAAGAACACCTTTGGAAGAATTCCTGTGGATCAAACAACTGAAGAAACGGTGAACAAAGACACTAAAACTGCAGGAGGTACTTGCCGCTTCAGCACCAAGTCAGGACCAGTCAGTCGTTTTTACCTAACAGCGGAGCATCGGAGTGAGTATATGCACCTGTTCAGAAGTATGCTTGGACTTACATCAAGATCATTCAGTCATGCCGAGTTGCAAAACACAAGAATTCAAAAGGATGAACAGGCAGTCTCAAACCTTGTAAATATCATTGAAGAGATGGTGAATCCTTTTGATGTTCAACAGGACTTTGGTCTAGTCAACATTGCCAGTGCTACTGTGGCTCCATCTGATGTCACAAAGGATCTGATGAGAGCACAAAAGTCAGGGGAAGAGGCTTATGAGGATTTCAAGAAAGAGAGATTGTCGGAAGGCAGTTCATCAAAGTTTTTTGACAAACTCTCAAAGCAAAAGTTGAAAACTTTCTCAAGTATCTGCAAATCAAGAAAAGTAAAAACAAATGGAAGAGAAGTCATGCTGAAGACAACATCTAACATTTTTGGCACAATGCTAATGATGGCTCAGACGCGGAAGTTGGACATGAGAGAAGTTTTGCAGCATCCACTTGGACCCTTTCCCTGGTCTTTAGCAACTTCAGATGGTACACCAAGAAAGACAACAAAGGCAACGTTAGCTAAGGAGTTGCAGAAAACCACCCCAGTTGTCGAGGAAGTTCCCCAGAATCATCAAGCATGCATACTTGATGGCATGGCTGTGGTGCAGAAAATGAAGGGTGATGGCAAGACTTTTGGTCAACTGGCATCTGCAATCTTATCTGTGGCATTATGTGAGGGACGAACAGCTGAAAGAATAGACATTGTTTTTGATGTTTACAACCAGACCTCCATAAAGAATGTAGAGAGACAGCTGAGAGGAATGTCAAATGAAGAAACTGTTCAATACAAGGGCATTTCATCAAAGCAGTCTATAACTCAGTGGAGACAGTTTCTTTTGAAAACAAACAACAAAACAGAACTGATCAAATTTCTAGTGGATGAATGGCAACAACCTCAAAGCAGAGACATGCTGGGAGACAGAGTGCTTTATGTGACAAGGGAAAAGGATTGTTTCATGATCAGAAGAGATGGCTCTGTCCGCACTGATGATCTCCAGTCCAGCCAGGAGGAAGCAGACACAAGACTACTTTTACACAGTGCTCATGCTGCAAACCAAGGCTTTCACAACATCCTGATGGTTTCTGACGACACAGATGTATTTGTGATGTGCTTGATGTACAGCTGGAAAATCAAAGCAAAGATCTTCATGAAGGCTGGTTCAAGACTGAGAGTACAGTACATCAACATTCACGCCATTTCAGCATCACTTGGTAAATCTCTGTGTGAAGCCTTACCCGGGCTACATGCCTTCACCGGATGCGACTCAGTAAGTGCATTTGCTGGCCAAGGAAAAATATCAGCATTGAAACTACTAAGAAGTAACCAGCCTTGGCAAGCCACATTCAAACTGCTTGGAAGTAAAATGCAGGTATCCCAAGCTCTTCAGAGTCAGCTGGAGGAGTTCACTTGCCTCTTGTATTCTGCCAAGACTAGTACAAAGAAGGTCAACAAGCTCAGGTATGACATGTTTGCCAGCAGAAAGGGAAAGATCGAACCCCATCAACTGCCGCCGTGTGCCGATGCCCTACAGAAACACATCCAGAGAGCCAACTACCAAAGTGTCATATGGAGGAACAGTCTAGTGCAGATGCCAGAAATCCCGCTACCTTCTGGACATGGATGGACACTGGAAACTGGAAATTTAATCTTTGATTGGATGGATGGCAGCCCAGCACCTGAGAGTGTTCTTGAGCTCATCTCATGCCCATGCCGCAAGGAATGTGCTCTACCCCAGTGTGTTTGCCTTGTGAACAAACTGAAGTGTTCAGAACTGTGTCGACTGACAAACTGTTCAAATCAACCAGCTGATGATCATGAAGAAGAAAGCTATTCTTCTTCAGGAGAAGACAGTGAGACTGATGAGGAGTTTGCTCAGTAACTTATTCCAAAACTGTGAGTGAATGTGTAGGTGGGTACTTCCACTAAATTCAAGCTGTAGATGATAATAAGGTGACCTATTGCCATAATGATATATGTTATCATTTTCCCTGAAATGGATTTGTTTTATTCAAAACTTATCATGTGGTTTACATATCTCTTTTTTCATGGAGTTTCTTGCATCTGATAAATGCTTCCAACAACTTCAAAACACTAGTTCGTTAACAGCGCTATATGAACACACACATAAGAATATATATGAATATGAGTAAATTTGTGAAATCTGAATGTAAGTAATAAATAATTTTACTTACTTGATGCAATATCTGTCTTGAATTATCAAAATGATGAATATGTAGTTCATACAGACTCCTGCTACTGTCATAGCACAGTGAAAAGCATGATTCGTACGAGGTTTTGCCGCAGTGGGGGTACCTATATTCAAGTAGCCAGGAAAGGGTTAAGCTGTGTCATCCAGCTTGCTATCATTGTTTTTATCAAACTAGATGTATTAAGCTTTAAAAAAAATACAACAAACCTTGGTCACCTCAAATGGTACCGATGACTCAATTTTCAGGTCGTACCTCATGGACTAATTACCTAGCAGCATTGTTCAACAAAATATTAAATAGTAATTATTTTCCCGAGATTTGGACAAAGGCTATTATAGTACCCTTACATAAGAAGGGTGACAAACATAATCCCGACAACTACCGAGGAATTTCTTTGTTAAGTTCACTAGGGAAGCTGTATGCATATGTGTTAAATGAACGACTTACTAATTGGGCAGACATAATGGACAAAATAACCGAAAATCAAGAAGGATTTAGGAAAGGATATTCAGTAACCGACCATATCTTCACTTTGAATGCAATTATAGAAAAGACATTATGTAAGAGAAAACGGAAATTGTATGTTGCATTTATAGATTTTAAAAGATTTGTAAATAGAAGTAAACTATGGCAACTATTATCCTCTTATGGTTTGAATGGCAAGATGCTGAGAGCATTAAAGAATATATATAAAACAGTTCAATCGTGTGTTAGATCACGGTCAGAGATGACAGACTACTTTGAGTGCCCATTCGGACTTAAACAAGGATGCACGTTGAGTCCAATGTTATTCTCATTATTCATAAATCAACTTTCAGCAGAGATCACTAAAACTTGTAAACATGGTGTTCAGTTATTTCCAGATATTTATGAAATATTAATGTTGCTATTTGCAGATGATGTTATTCTGGTATCTGAGAGCGTTGCTGGATTACAATGTCAATTAAACACTTTGCAATTATATGCTGATAAATGGGGTTTAACTGTAAATCTTGATAAGTCAAAAGTGATAGTTTTTAGAAGAGGGGGTGTTATGTCGAGGAAGGAAAAATGGATTTTTAATGGAAATAACTTACAAGTTGTGGATAGTTATAAATATTTGGGTTTTGTATTTTACGCAACATCAAACTTTAAGAAAGGTGTTCTCGATTTATCATTACGTAGCAAAAAAGCCTTAATGGAATTTGTAACAAATATTCGAAAATTGGGTACAGTTCAGTTGGAAGCATTTTTTAAGATTTTTTATAGTCAAATACAGCCAGAATACTTGTATGGGTCAGAGGTATGGGGAATTCGAAGATATGACAGTATTGAGAAACTACAATTATTAGCCTGTAAATTATTTTTAAACGTCGGTCCACAAACTCCGAATGCAATTGTCTATGGAGAATGTGGAAGACACCCTGTGTATATTAACTCTCATGTTAGAGCAATTAAATATTGGCTTAAGTTAACTACCATGTCAAAAGACCGTATTCCACGAAAAGCTTATATCATGTTGAAATGGTTAGACAGTGTGGGATACAAAACATGGGCTACGGAAATTCGCATTTTGCTCACTTCTCATGGTTTTGGATTTGTTTGGTTGTCGCAAACTGTTCACAATCATGATTCCTTTATTCACATTTTCAGACAACGTTTAATTGATATGTTTATTCAAAATTGGTCAAATACGCTAGAAAATAGTTCACGGTACACGCTTTATAAGGAATACAAATATACTTTCGGATCAGAAAATTATCTATCATTACAACTAACTTTTAAATTCCGCAATATTCTCATTAAATTTAGAGCGGGTTTGTTAAAATTAAAGAATAATGAAGGTCGCTGGCAAGGCATAGATTCGTTAATGAGGATTTGTCCATTATGCAACTCGGGTATAGAAAATGAATACCTCTTTTTACTTATTTGTCCTGCATATGCCACTATTCGTAAAACATATTTCACTTCAAACACGAGATCAAGTACGATTGTATTTAAGAATGTCCTACAGACAAACACAATATCAATAACACATTTAAGTTACTATCTTTATCATGCTTTTGAAGAAAGAAAACGTTTACTTAATGAATATGATATTAATGAATAATTTCTTACTTTGAAGTTTACACGGATTCCCGAACGTTGGTTGGTTGAGAGCGCGGTCATGTGATCAAAATTTCGAGGTTCATAACCCATGAACTCTTGGAAAATCGTTCATACTCGTGTGAACGCTTTCAGGTCGTGTGAACGTTCGACGGTACTGTTGGCCTAGCGTTCTTTCATGATTGGTGATTTTGTTAGCAAATTTCTTACGGTTACCATGCATTTATTTGATTGAATAACATAAACTCAATATCATACTACCTTCTCAATTGTTAAAATAATAAAACATTTCAATGAAAATCGCGCATAACTGTTTGATGTCGAGCTAAGCGAGTCACAAGGCCTATTTCTAGAACCGAGCGGCGAAATACATTCACGGTCGCTGGCTGAATATGCAATCTATAAGCAAATACTCACAATCTAATTATTATGAACTAACGGGATTCGGATTTGAGCAGTCGTGGTAATGAAATATTGCTTTTCCGACTGTTGTTTACATAATATTGACGAGGTGACAACAGCAAATGGCGACCTCCATGCCATGACGTCATTCAAAGGACGGACAACTCTGATCTCGTGTCCTTGAAAGATTACATTTTATTACGCTTCACTCAGCATGATGAGTGCCGCAGGTTTCATCAAACAGGTAATCACGAAAAATAACGTAAGAAATTATGAGAATTGAATTTCAGTTTGTGTGTTTGCACTGGAAAATGAACGATGTCAAAGCGGTATTCAAACCCTCACGTGAAGTTGCTCGCAAGCCCGCCGTTCACGGAGGTTTGAATCCCGCTTTGACATCGTTCATTTTCCAGTGCAAACACACAAACTGACATTCAATTCTTAATTGAATGTGATAGATATATGCAATGATATTATATCCTCGACAATATATATGAGACGATATACTTTTGATTTATATGTTGCAAAACCTCTCCTCTTAATCTGTATATATTGTATGACATGCATGTATATATGTATTTGGGCCTATGGCCTACATACGAAATAAAGATTATGATGATGATGATAATAATATGGATATTATAATTAAGGAAGCGGATAAAGGAGGGGCTTTAGTTATAATGAACAGTTCTTATTATTGCGTCATGTCCATTTTGAATAATACAGAATATTATCAAAAATCATCTGCAACTAAAGAAAAGGCTGTTTGTAACAAAGTTAATTAATTGAAAATTACTCTAATGACATTTCGGATAAGGAAAAGGATTACCTAACCAATTTTGAATCCATTAACCAACTTTTATGGGCTACCCAAGGTACACAAAAGTAAACTTACTCAGGAAAAAGTATTATGTGAAAACAAAGAAGTCATAAATATTGTAAATCCAGAGGATTTAAGATTTAGGCCGATATTGGGGGACCCGAAAGTTGTACAAAACGTCTTAGCAATTATTTAGATATAATTCTTAAACCTTTGTGTAACGATGTCAAAAGTAACCTCAGAGAGGATATAGATTTCCTATGTAATATACCAACACAGGTGGCCAAAGATTCTACTATAGTCAGTTTTGATGTAGTTAGTTTATACAGCAACATTTATACTTCACTTGGCATCGAAGCCATTAAATATTGGATAAACAAATTTAGACAGGACATAATGGACAGATTTTCAGAAAACTTTATAATAGACGCGTTAAAGTTAATTCTTAACAATAATGTTTTCTACTTTGATGGTTGCTATTTTTGACAAAAAAGGGAGTTGCCATGGGAACCAAAGTTGCGCCTACTTATGCAACCTTAGTTCTGGGATATCTAGAAAGGTTATTTTAGGAAAAAGTGAGTAATAAACTTGGATAGGAAACAAAAGAACACGTACAAAAATATGTGGACAAGATTTTAAGATGATTCTTTTGCAATATTAAATGTCTCGGCAGAAACTCTACATGACATTCTTATATTCTTATACAATATTCTGAACTCTCTTAATCCTTCCCTTACATTCACTATGGAAAAAAGTAAGTGTGAAATTAATTTTCTTGATGTTAAAGTCAAATTAGATTCTGAACGCATTGTAAATACTGATATATTTTACAAAAGTACTGATACACATCAATATTTGGATTTTCGATCTTGCCAACCGGATAACTAAACGAAATATTCCATATTGTTTAGCAAGGAGAAACTGTACTATTGTGTCAGAAAATAACATCAAAGAACAGCGTCTTAATGAGTTAAAGGTGTTTTTGACCAATCAAAACTATCCCATTAACTTAATAGATGACAGTATTACTAGGGCACTGAGTCTAGACCAAATTAAACTAAGAGAAGCAGCTGAAAATAAAGAAGAATAGCGCAAACGCTCCCAACCCAGGAACCAGTCAAACTGAAATTCCAATTTCAGATAAGAGTTGTCTCCTATTGATTACAACGTTTAATCCAAGTCATAAAAATGCGATGAACTTGGTTAATCAACATATACCTGTTTTATATCAAAGCCAAAAGATGACACGAATTTTTAAAAATTATCGAATTATTAATAGTCAAAGGCAACCCCGAAATTTAAGGAAAATATTGACTTATTCCAAATTTGACTCCAATACGGATACCACTCAGGTTAAACAATGTGGTGATAAACCATGCGCGACATGCTATATTTTGATTGAGGGCACATCAGTTAGTATCCCACCAAATAAAATGTTTTTTTTGTAAAACGAAATATGGCATGTGATTCCAAAAATGTCGTTTATATGATTGTTTGTCATGGATGTCAAGAAATATACATCGGGAAAACAGAATTGAAATTAAAAGGAGAATGAATCTTCATCCTTCTCAAATTAAACAAAACACAGTCGTACTATCCCTCTTAGTGCGCATCTAGAACTATGTGGGAAAATTAAATATTCTGTTTTTCCGATATACAAAGTTGATTCAACTGAATTTGATTGCTTGGCAGAAACATAATTATTGTTTATTAACAAATATAAGCCAAGACTCAATTCTAAAATGTAATGTCCTTATCAATTCAATGTACATCTATTTCTATGCATTACATCTATGAATGTATCTATGCAATGTATTGTGATGTCATAATAACACTTTATGACGCATCAACCGACTCAACGTCATTCACCTGATGAGACCCGTGATGGTCAAAAGCATGCTTGTGAATTATGAATAAAGAAATGATTTCTTCGACAATTGTATTTTCCTATATGAGACCTGAGGGTTGGACAAGTTTGAACTGAATTATGGTTCACGTGCTATATACATAGAATATTACTTTTTGCGTTAAACAATATAAATGTACCTTGACGATGAACAGTTCGCAAGTCACAGTCTTAATAACGATTAAACTATTTTACTTTCAGTAAAAGGGAAAATATAAAAGTTGAAAACTGATTATAATACATTAATGTTACAATGATGTCAGCGATGTCATATTCTTGTCAAGTTCCATTTCAAATATTGTTCTTTCTTTTAAACAAGTATTGTATTAACAGCGTTTCAATTATATGTCACGTGCATTAGAAGTTGCAGTTGCTTACTTATTAACAATCATTGATCCAACTTACTTTTGTGCAACTGATAAAACTGAGGTGAATAAAATGGTACTCACGGGTATCAACTTTTAAAAATTTGTTAGCACGAGGTAAATTAATATATTACAATGAACAAGGATATTTCAGTGAGTCAGTAGGTTTTCGATTGGAGAAACTACAAAGGAAAAATAAATACACCATTTTATATTTTGTTTACAATTTTAAACATGTCATTATCTTCTAAACCAATTGTAAATTCTATCTATTTTTATTTTGATCATCTCTCATGTTTCAACTTTATCCTCAGGGAGGTTTACATTACAGTGATTATGACGTCACGATTCTGTGACGTTGCAACAATACACTGATTGTGAAGTGACTGTTCTGTGACGTGACAGGCGCGACTTTAGCTGTAACTGGCTTAGCTATTAACAGAACAGTGACAGTCATAATCGCTGTAATGTAAACCTCCCTGAGGATAAAGTTGAAACATGCAGGAGGAAATCGGCGTTAGTTATTATTTTTACTACCATTTGAATATGTTAGAGATATACCCATACTTTTCCGAGTGTATCGAATGATACCCTACACTTTTCCCCGTGGGGCCCTTACGAGGCGGAGCAGAGTAAGGCTCCAACGGGGAAAAGTGTAGGGTATCATTTGATACACGAGTCAAGTATGGGTATATCTGTCTTATACCCCACTTACGGTCGAGTGAAAGCGGATACAATTTCATAATATTTCTAAACAAATGTAGCTGTAAACAAGCGTGTGCATGAAACGCACAACCCAAATACGGCCTCGTCTGTGACAACGCAGCCCGTGCTGCGTTGTATGGTTACCCATGTTTGGGGCTCGAAATCTAATAGATATGGCCCAATGACGGCATTGTCAACGCAGATGCATGTGCATCTTGCTGAAATGTACAGCTAACGCTATAAACGGCATGGCTAATGTCAACGTGGCCAAAGTTTAGAGAAAACAGAAACAACTTTCAGTATGTTAAGACATTTTGCACCCAAAATTAAATTACATTCTTATATAAAAATAAAAACATAAATTTGTGATATTATTTCACGCATTATAAGAACCTTATTCATTTGGTCATGAACAAATGTTCAGAGTTTCAACTGGCTACGTGGTGTACTGGTTAGGTCTTTCGGCCAGAAAGCAACATGACGCGGGTTCGATCCCAGGTTCCTTATATGTTCATTTATAATCTGACATTTTATAAAGTATCATCACTTAGAATTTGAAAATTTAGAAAATTTACTACATTGTTTCTCAGTTGTTAAAAAGTGTAGGTATATCAGAATAAGTGTAGGTATATCAGAAAAAGTGTAGGTGTATCGGCTAATACACCTACACTTGTAACAAAAGAAACCATAGCAACGAGACTGGAAGTGGGGTACAAATACTGACTGTACACTTGAACAAACACTCTATTTTAAATATATATATATAACCATGCAAAGCCAGCTGTCGGGCCTCATCAGCATGGTGTGTGTGGAACATAGATGGACTTTCAGCTATGGAACGTTATCAACGCAACAAAAGCAGTTTAAGAAAGTCCCACTCATTTGCCTAAAGTGCTCAAACCGTAATTCTACAGTTGGATAGCCCAAGGCCGTAGCAAATGAATGTACCATATTAGAGTGTTCAATCATGCCTAATTAATAGTTTGAGAGGTTACACATAACAATGGACATGATTTTTGTTTGATGCATTTTACATGAATGGCGCATACATTGTATATAACGATATGGTGTCTCGGTGGCTGAGTGGATTAGTTATTGAGACAGTCAGTGGTCCTGAGGGTGTAGCTCCGAATCCCGAAAACAGTTTCATGAACTGTGTTAGTATGTAAAACTGTTATCAACGCATTAAAAGAAATGACAGCTTTTGACTTCTGTAATGGTCTGCTAAATAAGAAGTAGTTTGTTAAAATAATGTTGAGAGGAGTATTATTATATTGTCTATAACAGAACAATTCCCTTCTTATATATGATTATATGTGTCTGAACAATTTACAATTTGAAACGACTTACACAGGTGCATAGCCGGAAATGAGATAAACACATACATGTAACCAAAATGCCCGTAAGAAACTGCTGGTTCGTGTTAGTTAATTAATAATATAATTATGTTCCCTCCAGTTTTACCTCCGTGTTCTGACAACTACTACGGTCTAAACTGTACCAAACTGTGCAGTGACAGGAAGTGTAAAGCGCCCTCTACCTCGTCATGTGACCGTCTGAGTGGAAGATGTCCTGATGGTTGTGAAGCTGGCTGGAGACAGGAAGACTGTACTCTGGGTGAGTCTCATACTGATAATGGACACCCCACACTGTATAAATCAATAGTTGCAGAAGCTATTAATGTTTTATTTTGATCCGTATCTTTCAATTTTACAATGTGTAGAACATCGCAATTGGATAGCAAAAAAACATAATCACTGAAAGTTTATATCAATGGAAGTTTCCGGTCAATGTGTGCATTTTAACAAACAAATTATAAATAATGTGTAAGGTATGTATGTCGTTAAATGAAACAGGATCGACATCGTGTGATAAAGATGATTCAGGGTGGTAAATGTCCTAAACTCATACGAGTAATTACCGTGAAAATTCCGTCCCGAATGTCTTGCAATTCTTCTGCCAATCTGACAACCTCTGAGCTTTTACAATTCTAATGGTCTTTTCAATCAAGGTATTCCAGAAAGTTTAAACAGAAATTTAAATGTTTGTCTCGAGTGCCTGATACATATATTCGTCACCTTTAGATAATAAATACATTTTCACAGCCTTATCCTTGTTATATATGCATGTTTCTTATAACGCTTTAAGTAAATGTTCTTCCCAGAATGTGATTCCGATTCATACGGACCTTCATGTTCTTTGAGCTGCAAGGACCGACACTGTCTTAATGGTTCTCATTGTTATCACGTGACTGGGAAGTGTGAAAATGGATGTCAGGCTGGGTACAAGAAACCAGATTGTACAAAACGTAAGTGTTACATTACAAGTTCTATAACGAAGTTATTCACTAGCTTATCACTATTTTTGGTTTACCAATACCTTTTCATACAAACAATTCTGAATGTAGGGTGTCTGTAATATAAATATAAGTCATTATAGCTAAAATGGATGGAATTATCATGAAACCGCCCTCTCGTTATCAGAAATGAGCGGGCCGCTGCAAATGATAATAGCCCTTTCAATGCTCAAGACGGGCCATTATCACTTCGTATCTAAGTGACGTCACTTTAGAATCTCCTCTTGAAATTTAAAAAAATATGGCGACCAAATGAGCGTATCGACTCGAACATTTTAAAAGGTTTTACATGTCTTTCTTTCAAACTAGGACACGTAATTTTGCCAAATAATATCATAAACACGATGTGAAAATACAATCTCCTTCGTCGGGCAGTTAATTAAAGACCTCGGGTTTTCTGCAAATGATAATGCCCTGAAAAACAATGTTACCCCTATATCATAAAATAAAATATTTATATAGTAAAATCAAGCATTTTTGGACAAGACTCTTTACTAGCGAGTGCATTTAGTGATTCTAGGAAGTGAATAAACATACAAACCTAGTTTAAAATGAATGTTTCATGAAAACGAAAGGGAAACAAATCTAAAGTTATATAAGGCAATATATTGCCATGCTAATCCACGCCTCTGTAAGGTATAGTTCAGTAACTAAAGACTTGACTTGAACGATACAGGAAGAGGAAGAAAAGGGAAGACAAATAAGAAACATAATTCATTCAATGGTATGAAGAAGTTGAAGGAACGACTAAATTAAATATCATTTAGAAAACAGGAGCGTTACCAGTAACTTGATTAATTATGTGATTAGTGAAAAGGAGAAAATTTACAAATGACCAAAGAATGTTTTATAAAATAAAATTATGACGAAGACAGTATTAGAAGTGAGACTCTTTTCGAAAATCATTTACACTCGTTCACTTGATAGCTCTTTAGCAAATAAGCTGGATGAACCAGTAGAGATGATGGAATTATCTGAAACGGTTAAGGCTATGAAAAAAATAACAAGAGCCCAGTTCTAGATGGATTTCTTGTCGAATGTTTAAATGGTTTTGGAAAGATTTTAAGTTTTGTGTATACAGATATGTTCATGAAGTATTCAATAAAGATTATTTATCTTATACAATCAATAGAGGTGTCATAAATTGTATTATCAGCCTACTAGCCATATAACGTGATACTTGAAACAACCTTTCTAAACCGTCACTGGACAAAAAAGTGGTGGAATCCGGAAGGATTCGGAAGAATCCGGCAAGCGGATTCCACCACTGTTTGTCCTGTGCGTATCAACCGGTACGAGGGACTTACAACATTGTTTGTTCCTCCAGGAGGGTTTACACATAGAGTTGTAAACCTTGTTAGAAGGAATTACAATGATTGTAAACCCTAATATATTTGCTAAGATGGCGGCCTGAAAGTAAAAAACTGAAGGAACTAACTTAGACTTAATTTGAAAAAAATCTTAAATTTATGATAGAATATGAACATCAAATGGTTTGCAGAAAGTGCGTCTCGAACCCGTATCCACTATCACCTGTAGTACGTGTGCTAACGCCTCAGTCTCCTGCGCCAACTCAAATAGCGCGGCTGTTAACAAGCTGATATCAGATTCCAAACAAGGATTTTATGAACAACTCTTTTTACCAGGGGTCCTCAAAATAACGCGATAACAATTAAAAAGCCTGGTTTACACTTTAAAAAAAACGGTTGATAATATTGAGAAACCATTCTACCTCGGATATGATAAGGTTGTAGACCCTGATGGTCAGGCAAAACCCTCGGATGGTTCGCATCTTCGATTTTTCCTTCCTATAAGGGTCCACAACCTTACCATATCCTCGGTATCATGGTTTCTCCTTATATTCCAGAACACAACAAAGACCGGAGATATCTGAATGAAGCCCAATTTCTCTCTTAACTACTTTGTATAAAATTATAAGTTAATGTATTGCTAACCGACTCAAAAGGACTCTGGACACAGTTATATATCCGGATCAGACAGGACCCGGTAGGTGTATAAGTGACAATGTACGACTTATGGATGACATCATGTATGAACTAATAAAACAAAACGAACCAATTTGCCTTTGAACCCAACATTATAAAATGGATAAATATATTGCTGCAAAATGCGTCGTTCCGTGAAATCCAAAACGGTCATCTCTCCTCTTTCCTTCCCAATGGACGCGGTTGTTGACAAGGGGACCACGTTTCCCTATATTTATCTAGTCTTGTAGCTGAAATTCTTGGGATTATGATAAGAGAAAACAAGGATATCAAAGGTATTTCACTCAATAATGAATAATATAAAATGGGACAATACACGGATGATACACAATTATATTTAGATGGTTTTGAAAATAGCCTTGGAAGCTTTAGAACTTCAGATAAACATTGAAAAAACTGAAGCTATTTGGATTGATTCTATGATTTGAATCAATGTAATATTGTGCTCAGAAAGTAGTTTAGATTGACATGAAGGGGACTTCAACCAACATCCCTGGGATATCCTCCTGGAACCCAGCAATGACATCTTCTGGTATGAATATGGTGGTCCTGGTTTTATTGTCTATAAAGGGTAACATATCAAAGTGATTAAGGCTGTTTTGATCAATTGACAGCCCCTTGTTTAATTTGGATACCCTCATATGTGGACATCAGGCTCTTTCTTGCTCAATCCTAATTTGAGGATCTACGGATCATAAACTAACCTTACTTGGTAAAATTACTGTTATAATGTCAACTAAAATATCAACTTTAATATGGTTTTTTTCTGTATTACCATCACCTCCAAAATAATAATCATTATATAAGTCATAATCATTTGAATAATAATGTATATAATTTCATGTGGGGTGGTAAGAAGGATAAAATAAAGAGGACAACTAAATGTAAGAAATATGAAGAATGGAATTAGCCTTCCTCAGAAGTTATATAAGTGAAGGCCTATTTCCTTATAATAAGCTAATAATAATAAAGAGTGCTTATATAGGGCGAACTTCCACATGGAGGTGTGCTCAAAGCGCGAACAAAGTCATTAGAAACACATGCTAAAGTTAAAGTTAAACTTCGGCAAACAGATATGTCTTAAGATGTTTTTTGAACATGTTTAATGAGTCCAGCTCCTTGAATTCGTTTGGAAGAGAGTTTCAGGGTTGTTCTGCTATGGATGAGAAACTTTGAGCGTCAAATGTCTGAAGTTTAACCCGTGGGACATGGAGCAGGTTATCAGAGCCATATCTAAGTGTTCTGGTTGGGCTGTACTTTTGCACAAGGTCAGAGAGATAAGGTGGGGCGATGCCATTTACACACTGGTAGGTCAATGACAGTAGTTTGAATTGGATTCTCTGCTTGACGGGTAGCCAGTGGAGGGATTTTAAAATAGGTGTGATATGGCAATCCCTTCGCAATAGAGTAACCATTCTAGCCGCAATATTCATCACTCTCTGCAGACAGCTGATGAGTTCAACCAAGTAGACTATTGCAGTAGTCTATGCGGGACAGTATTAAAGACCTGGCGAGTGTAGCGGCTGCTTCCTGTGTCAACAAGTGTCGATTGGTACTGATGTTATGCAGGTGGAAGTGACATTTCTTCACCAAGTCTGTAACATGCCGTTCTATGTTGAGGTAGAATCAAGCATGACACCTAGGTTTTTAACATCTGGTGCAAAGGGTATCTGTGATGTATCTACATTGATGTAGCTTCTTACAATCTTCTGTCCCCTTCGTTTTGGTGCTATCACAATATCCTCGGTCTTGTCACTGTTGATTTTTACCAAGCTGTGCGTCATCCATGATGACACGTCCGAGATACAGTTCTCAATAGCACAGAAGAGGGAGAGAGGCGTTGTCAAGAGCAAAGCTCTTCGAGAGTTGGCCGTCATCATCGTAAAAATGATGAGACACACCAGTAGATTAAATTGCTTTTGCAACAGGTTTGCCATAAAGTGTAAAAAGAATGGGTCCACGAACGGATACTTGTGGAACTCTGTATGCAAGTTGTATGTGGGTTGAAACCATCTCGTGGACACATACAAACTGATACCTCTATTTGAGGTATAAATTAAACCATGAGATAACTCCTCTGGAGTTTCATACAGATACACATGTAACAGTTGGTAACCCATGTTGGAGTGATGTTTTAGTAATATGGAGTAAATGTTATAAGCAAAAACATACTGTTAACATATGTCTAGTATAAGAAGTATTGGCTGACCCTTATATCTAAATCACCAGTGTAGAAATAGTGAGCTCCTACTTGAAGGCTTGTTTAAGGATGCTCGCTCCTACAATTTCTAATGTTAAACTTTTTTTCTAACTGGTATTTTAAAAAATATTTCAGTATCATTTTAAAAAATCAGCCTTAAACAATGGGGGTTAGTGTTTTTTTTCAAGATATGACTCTTCAAAGATCCCCGTGTCAGTAAGGGTTTTAAGATGGGAGTCTATGGGGAAAATAGGGACTATTTTTGGTAAATCTGGAAAAAAATAATATTTCTAGCATTAAACTCTTTTTCATATGGAAATATAGTTAATAATAACATAATTTACTTTCCAAAAATAGTTTACAAAATATATGGTAGTGCTTGTTTTTTTCCGCTATGGCACAATATGTATCCGTTTTTTGCTATTAAATCACCAAAATAAAAAATTAAAATATCACTATAAAATTGTTTGATTCCCTATAATTAATACAATTTTAAGATCAATGAATATATATTCAACGTCTTATCATAGAAAAAACACATACTTTTGTTTAAACCAATTAATATAACTGATATCGTGGATATTTAAACTTTCTAAAACTTGCTGAGGCATCATTCTGGAAAATTTCAAATTGCATCATATAAGCCGTTGATGCTTTTTACATATACAAAATGTGTTTTTAAATAACATTAGAGCACAGTCAAATGCTTTCGTCCAATCATATGAATGTATTGTGGTCACGTGGAGTACAATTATATCCCGATAGAAGTACACTTGTCTGGTTGCGTTCGGATATCATGATTATAAAACTGGTTCACAGACTTTTATTAAAAACAAACAATGCCAACTGATTGTTTTAATTATGTAGATAATACACAACTAAATACTTATTACAATGACAACTGAATTGCTGTGTCTTCTATGTTCAGGAGTTTGAGATTCCTAAAAGAAGAATATAAGCATGTGATTAAAGCAAGTAAAGTGAGGTCAATTGAAAGTTTTCAAGTGTATTTAATTTATATCTTGAAAGAAAGAGAAACAGTGACACGCATCAACTAATGTTACCACCGTTTGAAAATATAATAGGTTTTTTTTTCTGATATATAAAAAATAGTATTCAGAAGTTATAAAGAACGACATAAAAATGAGAAGAAAGTGACATAAAATTGTCTACCTTTTTGGGGTGTAAGAGGATAGATGCTGCAGGGTCGTCTCGCCGAAACCTTGTATTGTACCTCAGCGTTCGAGCGAAGTCCAGTACGACGTTACTACTAAATCCCTTCCCATAGACAGTTTGAGCACAATTCCGTTGCTCATAAATTGATAAATATAGCTTTAAAAAACAGCTTAACATGACGGTAAAAATAGTTGAAAAAACAAAAACAAAAACTGTTATTAAATAAACCAATTTCATGAAAATTAGTATTGAATTTTTTAAATACACATTTTAAAAGGTAAGGAGTAAAAAAAAAGTAAAGTTACCTATCTGAATGAATAGTGTACTTGTCCTTGGACTAACCATGATGAAGCCATTGTGTGAACTGATTCATTCTAAAAACCACTCGGTCTTTATAGGCAATGAAATGTTTTAGTGCTCAATCTTCTGAATAAAAACGTGCTTATCGTGCATGCTCGTGATTCAAGCACAGAAAACAGAATTGAAATTAAAAGGAGAATGAATCTTCATCCTTCTCAAATTAAACAAAACACAGTCGTACTATCCCTCTTAGTGCGCATCTAGAACTATGTGGGAAAATTAAATATTCTGTTTTTCCGATATACAAAGTTGATTCAACTGAATTTGATTGCTTGGCAGAAAAATAATTATTGTTTATTAACAAATATAAGCCAAGACTCAATTCTAAAATGTAATGTCCTTATCAATTCAATGTACATCTATTTCTATGCATTACATCTATGAATGTATCTATGCAATGTATTGTGATGTCATAATAACACTTTATGACGCATCAACCGACTCAACGTCATTCACCTGATGAGACCCGTGATGGTCAAAAGCATGCTTGTGAATTATGAATAAATAAATGATTTCTTCGACAATGGTATTTTCCTATATGAGACCTGAGGGTTGGACAAGTTTGAACTGAATTATGGTTCACGTGCTATATACATAGAATATTACTTTTTGCGTTAAACAATATAAATGTACCTTGACGATGAACAGTTCGCAAGTCACAGTCTTAATAACGATTAAACTATTTTACTTTCAGTAAAAGGGAAAATATAAAAGTTGAAAACTGATTATAATACATTAATGTTACAATGATGTCAGCGATGTCATATTCTTGTCAAGTTCCATTTCAAATATTGTTCTTTCTTTTAAACAAGTATTGTATTAACAGCGTTTCAATTATATGTCACGTGCATTAGAAGTTGCAGTTGCTTACTTATTAACAATCATTGATCCAACTTACTTTTGTGCAACTGATAAAACTGAGGTGAATAAAATGGTACTCACGGGTATCAACTTTTAAAAATTTGTTAGCACGAGGTAAATTAATATATTACAATGAACAAGGATATTTCAGTGAGTCAGTAGGTTTTCGATTGGAGAAACTAAAAAGGAAAAATAAATACACCATTTTATATTTTGTTTACAATTTTAAACATGTCATTATCTTCTAAACCAATTGTAAATTCTATCTATTTTTATTTTGATCATCTCTTATGTTTCAACTTTATCCTCAGGGAGGTTTACATTACAGTGATTATGACGTCACGATTCTGTGACGTTGCAACAATACACTGATTGTGAAGTGACTGTTCTGTGACGTGACAGGCGCGACTTTAGCTGTAACTGGCTTAGCTATTAAAGGTACATCCATTGTGTTGTTGGGGATCACATATTGGAAACGTTATAAATGGTGTTACTTCATCGAGAAGTACCGACTGTTGCCGAAAACTACCATTTTGATGATAGTAGACTTAGCATATTGACGATATGAAGGTAAAAGTAGTGGTTTCTGATCGAAAACCGGACAATGCACATCGTGTGGCGCGCGCCAATGAGTCAAACGTAATTTTGGAATCTTATTTATAACAGACAAAAAGATAATTTTGAGTTGATAATGTTTAATTAGTCTTATAACTACTGTGCATGTAAATGGGACGTGCAGTTTCGGTTTCTGCATTTGCATAATGATGTTACTCAATTTTAATTGGAAACTAGTAATTATGATATATTTGGCGATTGGGGATAAATATGCAAGCTGAGTGAATTTATTTGTATTGTAGACATCACATATGGTGAGTTGGAACGTATAAAAGCCAAATAAAATTTTATGAAACACAATGGATGTACCTTTAACAGAACAGTGACAGTCATAATCGCTGTAATGTAAACCTCCCTGAGGATAAAGTTGAAACATGCAGGAGGAAATCGGCGTTAGTTATTATTTTTACTACCATTTGAATATGTTAGAGATATACCCATACTTTTCCGAGTGTATCGAATGATACCCTACACTTTTCCCCGTGGGGCCCTTACGAGGCGGAGCAGAGTAAGGCTCCAACGGGGAAAAGTGTAGGGTATCATTTTTATACACGAGTCAAGTATGGGTATATCTGTCTTATACCCCACTTACGGTCGAGTGAAAGCGGATACAATTTCATAATATTTCTAAACAAATGTAGCTGTAAACAAGCGTGTGCATGAAACGCACAACCCAAATACGGCCTCGTCTGTGACAACGCAGCCCGTGCTGCGTTGTATGGTTACCCATGTTTGGGGCTCGAAATCTAATAGATATGGCCCAATGACGGCATTGTCAACGCAGATGCATGTGCATCTTGCTGAAATGTACAGCTAACGCTATAAACGGCATGGCTAATGTCAACGTGGCCAAAGTTTAGAGAAAACAGAAACAACTTTCAGTATGTTAAGACATTTTGCACCCAAAATTAAATTACATTCTTATATAAAAATAAAAACATAAATTTGTGATATTATTTCACGCATTATAAGAACCTTATTCATTTGGTCATGAACAAATGTTCAGAGTTTCAACTGGCTACGTGGTGTACTGGTTAGGTCTTTCGGCCAGAAAGCAACATGACGCGGGTTCGATCCCAGGTTCCTTATATGTTCATTTATAATCTGACATTTTATAAAGTATCATCACTTAGAATTTGAAAATTTAGAAAATTTACTACATTGTTTCTCAGTTGTTAAAAAGTGTAGGTATATCAGAATAAGTGTAGGTATATCAGAAAAAGTGTAGGTGTATCGGCTAATACACCTACACTTGTAACAAAAGAAACCATAGCAACGAGACTGGAAGTGGGGTACAAATACTGACTGTACACTTGAACAAACACTCTATTTTAAATATATATATATAACCATGCAAAGCCAGCTGTCGGGCCTCATCAGCATGGTGTGTGTGGAACATAGATGGACTTTCAGCTATGGAACGTTATCAACGCAACAAAAGCAGTTTAAGAAAGTCCCACTCATTTGCCTAAAGTGCTCAAACCGTAATTCTACAGTTGGATAGCCCAAGGCCGTAGCAAACGAATGTACCATATAAGAGTGTTCAATCATGCCTAATTAATAGTTTGAGAGGTTACACATAACAATGGACATGATTTTTGTTTGATGCATTTTACATGAATGGCGCATACATTGTATATAACGATATGGTGTCTCGGTGGCTGAGTGGATTAGTTATTGAGACAGTCAGTGGTCCTGAGGGTGTAGCTCCGAATCCCGAAAACAGTTTCATGAACTGTGTTAGTATGTAAAACTGTTATCAACGCATTAAAAGAAATGACAGCTTTTGACTTCTGTAATGGTCTGCTAAATAAGAAGTAGTTTGTTAAAATAATGTTGAGAGGAGTATTATTATATTGTCTATAACAGAACAATTCCCTTCTTATATATGATTATATGTGTCTGAACAATTTACAATTTAAAACGACTTACACAGGTGCATAGCCGGAAATGAGATAAACACATACATGTAACCAAAATGCCCGTAAGAAACTGCTGGTTCGTGTTAGTTAATTAATAATATAATTATGTTCCCTCCAGTTTTACCTCCGTGTTCTGACAACTACTACGGTCTAAACTGTACCAAACTGTGCAGTGACAGGAAGTGTAAAGCGCCCTCTACCTCGTCATGTGACCGTCTGAGTGGAAGATGTCCTGATGGTTGTGAAGCTGGCTGGAGACAGGAAGACTGTACTCTGGGTGAGTCTCATACTGATAATGGACACCCCACACTGTATAAATCAATAGTTGCAGAAGCTATTAATGTTTTATTTTGATCCGTATCTTTCAATTTTACAATGTGTAGAACATCGCAATTGGATAGCAAAAAAACATAATCACTGAAAGTTTATATCAATGGAAGTTTCCGGTCAATGTGTGCATTTTAACAAACAAATTATAAATAATGTGTAAGGTATGTATGTCGTTAAATGAAACAGGATCGACATCGTGTGATAAAGATGATTCAGGGTGGTAAATGTCCTAAACTCATACGAGTAATTACCGTGAAAATTCCGTCCCGAATGTCTTGCAATTCTTCTGCCAATCTGACAACCTCTGAGCTTTTACAATTCTAATGGTCTTTTCAATCAAGGTATTCCAGAAAGTTTAAACAGAAATTTAAATTTTTGTCTCGAGTGCCTGATACATATATTCGTCACCTTTAGATAATAAATACATTTTCACAGCCTTATCCTTGTTATATATGCATGTTTCTTATAACGCTTTAAGTAAATGTTCTTCCCAGAATGTGATTCCGATTCATACGGACCTTCATGTTCTTTGAGCTGCAAGGACCGACACTGTCTTAATGGTTCTCATTGTTATCACGTGACTGGGAAGTGTGAAAATGGATGTCAGGCTGGGTACAAGAAACCAGATTGTACAAAACGTAAGTGTTACATTACAAGTTCTATAACGAAGTTATTCACTAGCTTATCACTATTTTTGGTTTACCAATACCTTTTCATACAAACAATTCTGAATGTAGGGTGTCTGTAATATAAATATAAGTCATTATAGCTAAAATGGATGGAATTATCATGAAACCGCCCTCTCGTTATCAGAAATGAGCGGGCCGCTGCAAATGATAATAGCCCTTTCAATGCTCACGACGGGCCATTATCACTTCGTATCTAAGTGACGTCACTTTAGAATCTCCTCTTGAAATTTAAAAAAATATGGCGACCAAATGAGCGTATCGACTCGAACATTTTAAAACGTTTTACATGTCTTTCTTTCAAACTAGGACACGTAATTTTGCCAAATAATATCATAAACACGATGTGAAAATACAATCTCCTTCGTCGGGCAGTTAATTAAAGACCTCGGGTTTTCTGCAAATGATAATGCCCTGAAAAACAATGTTACCCCTATATCATAAAATAAAATATTTATATAGTAAAATCAAGCATTTTTGGACAAGACTCTTTACTAGCGAGTGCATTTAGTGATTCTAGGAAGTGAATAAACATACAAACCTAGTTTAAAATGAATGTTTCATGAAAACGAAAGGGAAACAAATCTAAAGTTATATAAGGCAATATATTGCCATGCTAATCCACGCCTCTGTAAGGTATAGTTCAGTAACTAAAGACTTGACTTGAACGATACAGGAAGAGGAAGAAAAGGGAAGACAAATAAGAAACATAATTCATTCAATGGTATGAAGAAGTTGAAGGAACGACTAAATTAAATATCATTTAGAAAACAGGAGCGTTACCAGTAACTTGATTAATTATGTGATTAGTGAAAAGGAGAACATTTACAAATGACCAAAGAATGTTTTATAAAATAAAATTATTACGAAGACAGTATTAGAAGTGAGACTCTTTTTGAAAATCATTTACACTAGTTCACTTGATAGCTCTTTAGCAAATAAGCTGGATGAACCAGTAGAGATGATGGAATTATCTGAAACGGTTAAGGCTATGAAAAAAATAACAAGAGCCCAGTTCTAGATGGATTTCTTGTCGAATGTTTAAATGGTTTTGGAAAGATTTTAAGTTTTGTGTATACAGATATGTTCATGAAGTATTCAATAAAGATTATTTATCTTATACAATCAATAGAGGTGTCATAAATTGTATTATCAGCCTACTAGCCATATAACGTGATACTTGAAACAACCTTTCTAAACCGTCACTGGACAAAAAAGTGGTGGAATCCGGAAGGATTCGGAAGAATCCGGCAAGCGGATTCTACCACTGTTTGTCCTGTGCGTATCAACCGGTACGAGGGACTTACAACATTGTTTGTTCCTCCAGGAGGGTTTACACATAGAGTTGTAAACCTTGTTAGAAGGAATTACAATGATTGTAAACCCTAATATATTTGCTAAGATGGCGGCCTGAAAGTAAAAAACTGAAGGAACTAACTTAGACTTAATTTGAAAAAATTCTTAAATTTATGATAGAATATGAACATCAAATGGTTTGCAGAAAGTGCGTCTCGAACCCGTATCCACTATCACCTGTAGTACGTGTGCTAACGCCTCAGTCTCCTGCGCCAACTCAAATAGCGCGGCTGTTAACAAGCTGATATCAGATTCCAAACAAGGATTTTATGAACAACTCTTTTTACCAGGGGTCCTCAAAATAACGCGATAACAATTAAAAAGCCTTGTTTACACTTTTTAAAAAACGGTTGATAATATTGAGAAACCATTCTCCCTCGGATATGATAAGGTTGTAGACCCTGATGGTCAGGCAAAACCCTCGGATGGTTCGCATCTTCGATTTTTCCTTCCTATAAGGGTCCACAACCTTACCATATCCTCGGTATCATGGTTTCTCCTTATATTCCAGAACACAACAAAGACCGGAGATATCTGAATGAAGCCCAATTTCTCTCTTAACTACTTTGTATAAAATTATAAGTTAATGTATTGCTAACCGACTCAAAAGGACTCTGGACACAGTTATATATCCGGATCAGACAGGACCCGCCCAGCAAACAATTTTACGTTGTCACAACGTTGTGACAACGTTGTCAGAAGGTGTCAGTAACGTTGTTTGCAACGTTGTTTGGACGTTATTTGTAGATTCCTTTTTACGTAATTATAACGTTATTTTGTAACGTTACAAAACCAACGTCGTGGCAACGTTAGTTTTGAAACATTACAAAAACCAACGTCCTGGCAACGTTAGTTTTGTAACGTTATTTGGACGTTATTTGTAGATTCCTTTTTACGTAATTATAACGTTATTTTGTAACGTTACAAAACCAACGTCCTGGCAACGTTAGTTTTGAAACATTACAAAACCAACGTCCTGCCAACGTTAGTTTTGTAACGTTATTTGGACGTTATTTGTAGATTCCTTTTTACGTAATTATAACGTTATTTTGTAACGTTACAAAACCAACGTCCTGCCAACGTTAGTTTTGTAACGTTATTTGGACGTTATTTGTAGATTCCTTTTTACGTAATTCTAACGTTAGTTTGGTAACGTTACAAAATCAACGTTCTAGCAACGTTGTAAAACAACGTTCTCTCAACGTCGGAAACCAACATCCCAACAACGTTGGGAACCAACATTTCCTGAACGTTGAAAACCAACGTCCTCTCAACGTTGTAAACCAACGTCCCCTGAACGTTGTAAACCAACGTCCCCTGAACGTTGTAAAACAACGTTCTCTCAACGTCGGAAACCAACATCCCAACAACGTTAGAAACCAACGTTCCCACAACATCGGAAACCAACGTCCCCTGAACGTTGGAAGCCAACATCCACTCAACGTTGTAAACCAACGTCCCCTGAACGTTGTAAACCAACGTTTTCTCAATGTCGGAAACCAACATCGCCACAACGTCAGAAACCAACGTCCCCTGAACATCGGAAAACAATGTTTCTTTGGAACCGAACATGCCCTGAAAATAGAAAACCTACATCCCATTAATGTCAGAAACTAACTCCCCTGAACACAGGAAACCTTTAAACTTGTATGAAATGTTTGCTTGCTGAAGTTTTGTTTTTGTAACATGTAACCTCATACATGTTTGTTTATCTACGATATTCAGTGCATGTTTTGGTACTTATTCGACCATGTATTTTTCATTGACAATTGCCTCTTAGAATCCTACTTAAGGAATTGTTTAGTTAGCAATCTTGAACATTAGATTCTCTGAAGGATCAATTAAATGTCAGCGGTTTCTAATAGACAATTTGTAAATGAAAAACAAACCCAGTTAGGGCTATTTCACAAAAGTTTGATTTTCAAATTTCTTCAAACATAACATCAGTATTTAACGATCACCTAAGTGTGATTTGTGAAAAGAGGACAATGGGCACTAGGATAATTTAACTTCCAACTCATGCAAAAGAGACAAGACAAGTCAGAACCAAAAGTTTATTGCATCGCAGTGTAAATACATATTGTGCACATTAATTTTTCATTTATAAGCTTGACATGTTAAGTCGCAATTTTGTTAACTGCATGCTTCTTTTCTCCACTAAACAAAGCAGCAGTACGGGACTGGAAGGTTTACAGTTGAATCACCATTTGGATCTTCATAATACCTGAAATTAAAACAGAAATATAAATATTTCATCTATTAGCAATCAACCATTTGTGATGCGAATCTAAATCTAAAAAATAATTTGAAGTACTGACACAGGAGAAAGGTGTAATAATGCCCGTGGCCTCAGATATCAAAGGGTACATCCATTGTGTTGTTGGCCATGGGGGTCAAACATGCCAAACGTTATAAATAGTCTTATTTTATCGAGCAGTACCAACTGTTATCGAAAACTACCATTTGATTGTACTCGACTTAGTATATTGACGATATGAAGGTAAATGTATCGATTTCTGATCGAAAACTGGACAATGCACAGCGTGTGGCGCGCGCCAATGAGTCAAACGTAATTTTGGAATCTAGAAAGAAAACTAGACAAACTTTGGTTGATAATGTTCAATAGGTCATATAACTTCTGTGCATGTAAATACGACGTGCACTTTCGGTTTCTGCACATGCATATTAATGATGTTAATCGATTTTAATTTGAAACTAGTAAATATGATATGTTTGCCAATTGGGGATGAATATGCAATTTGTTTGTATTGTAAACAGCACATATGGCACATAATTGTGTTTTGGAACGTATTGAAGCCAAATAAAATGATGTTCCCTGCTCCAACTTTCAATCCAACCTTATTACCTTACCCGAATTTACCACTTACGCCAAACCAAAAGAAGAAAATCCAAAAAGGTTAATCTATTACCAATGTAGAAGAAATGAACTTGTTTCCGTATTTGGGGTTCGTTTCATAGCCTCTTAGTTCAAATTATTTTACTTGTCTGACCTCTTCGTTCAAAATATTTCAATGGAAAGCAGAACATAATAGTGCCATAGGCAGATTCACTTGTAATATCAAATGGTCACCTTCAGCATCATCTGTCTCATCTATTTCATCGTCTGTATACTTCGGATCTGCATATTCAAGCCTAATATTGCTTAGTAATTCAGTAAATAGAGAATACTACACGAGGTCTCATTATATACGAATTATACGAAACGAGTGTCCTTCCGATGGTATCTGATCGAGCGAAAGCGAGGTCAGATACCATAGGAAGGTCACGAGTTTCAGTGTAGGTGCACAATTGCTGCACATTTTCTGCACGGTCCTTTCGATCTTTCTAATTCAAATGGTGTAGACTAAAATCCCCATATCATGACAGAAAATAGTAAAAAAATAAGTGATATTTGTTCTCTTCTTCTATAGTTATTTCATAGTTATATATAGCATACTTAAGGGGGTTCTTTACCATTGCTTCTGAGCATCCTCAGTTGTCAGATTAAGATAGACCTTGTAGTCACATGCATGCACATGAAAAAAATCATTGTATTATAATTGTGAAACATAGTATTTGTTTTATCATAAAGAGATATATTTTGTTATTTTACTCTGTAATCTAGGTGGTTTGTAACAATTGCCCACGTACATCTTCAATTGTCAGATTTTCGCTCTCAGAACTTAATAGCATTGGTCAATGTTTCATCAACAGTGTGTTGTAAGAAACATTGAAAACTAGAAATATGTGCATGTGATGCACTGTGATGTCCCCCGCTCCAACTTTCAATCCAACCTAGTCATATTACCCTCATTTTTCACTTACGCTAAGCACAAAGTTCAATACTGCATTAATAACGAGAAATATAAAATTCAGAATAGCCAAAGTAGCAAAAAGCACCACTCTATCACTAGGTCTCTGCAAATACAAAGTTTGGTGAAACAATATTGAACGGTTTTGGAGATAGAGACCGGAAAAGGTCCCTACCCCCAAAATGCACAAAGTTCAAATTGTTTCCATGGAAACCAGAACAACAAAAATTCAGAATAACCAAAGTAGCAAAAGGCACCACTCCACCACTAGGTCTAACCATATACCAAGTTTCGTAAAGAAATACTAGATAGATTTTGAAATAGAGGCCGGAAAAGGTCCCTACCCCCAATTTGCACTAAGTTCAAATTGTTTCCATGGAAACCAGAAAAAATAAAAAATTCAGAAAAACCAAAATAGCAAAAGGCACCACTCCACCACTAGGTCTAACCACATACCAAGTTTCGTGAAAAAATATTGAACGGTTTTTGAGATATGGCCCGGAAAAGAAAGCATTTCGGAATGACGGAATAACGGAATGACGGACGGAGGCGAAAACATTATGTCTCCCGAAAAAATTTTCGGGGGACATAATCAAATTGCCTTTGGAATACTAATAAAGAAAGGTAATGGCATTATGGTTGTGTGAAATAGTTTATGTTTTATGGTAAAACAAAATTCTGCTCTTCAACCTTATATAACTTAATAATGTAAAGATTAATTTTCCACCGAAGAGTTACCTCCCTTTGCCAATACTTTTCATAAAAATTCATTTTCAGCATTAAATTACTCATAACGTAGGTCCGTGACATATATTTTTTATCTTCTGTTATTCTTCAGTGGCGAGTTTTCCACAAGTTATATCATGTTTGAATTATTTTTCATTTATTTTGATTCTTGAACAGGACTTTTGAAGTTATTTCTACAGAATCAATTGTTGACATTATAGTTTATCATATAAAGGTTAATGAAAAAAAAACCATACAAATTTTAGAAATCACTGTTCTATTCCAATAACATTCCATTCATGAAAGAAAACAACAATATAGCTCTGAATGAGTGTCATTATTTTTAAAAAGTGACTTTAACAAAATAAAACAAGTTTGCCATTTTTTTAGACATTACCACAAAAAAAACCCATCATTTTGCACCAAAAAAGGTCCGTAACATGCACTTTTTCTTTTTGAATCTCGAATAATACATATTCCGCTTGCATCATGCCAATTTACAGCAATTTTTCATGTATTTTGATTATTGTTGGGAACCTCTTTAAGGGGAAACGGTCGTGCATATATTATAAGAGTTATCTCCCTTGCAAGTTAAAATTGCCAATTTCTCAAGGTTTAAAAAAATTATTATTCAAGTTAGCCTTGAAACATATGCTTTTGGGTCAAATTTGTTGTTGAAATATATTTTTATCAAACAGTGATATATTCCCCAAGCAAATCTAAATCTTGTGATTATTTGACATACATATTAATGAGAACAGGAGGATTTTCTGGATAACAACTTCTTAAATGTGAAAAAACATGACGTTTCGGAGTACATACTCACTCCTTCATCAGGTGGAATGTAAGGAAAGCCCATGTGCTTGGGATTCACTCATCTAGAACTTCTATCTCCTGTCGGAGGAAATATCCGAGGAGAACCGAACCAACCAAATCCAAGTATCCCTACCTTCCATCCACTCCTGTCGGAGCAAATAATCCGAGGAGTCCCCACCAATCAACACCTATCAGCTCCAATCACCATGCAAAAACTTCAAAGCCACCCACATCAACAATTGGCCTCTCTTCCAATCAACTGTAATTATTATTTGTTCAACAATTTCAAAAAAGCCAACTGGCTTCCATCGTCTCATCATGTGTGTTTATTTACATCTTCAATAAAGCCTACAGGCCATTGTTTATCTACTTACTCCCCCTCATGTTTGTATTGCAAATCCTCATTGTATATACCATTCTCATGCTTCACCCCCATCATGTTTGTATAAGAAATCCCCATTGTATTCCATTCTCATGCATGTTAATCTCCCTGATTGAGTTTCCTCACTAATGTTTTTGTTTGCTATATAAATGTACCATAATTGTTATTTCCTTACATTCCACCTGATGAAGGAGTGAGTATGTACTCCGAAACGTCGTGTAATTTCACATTAAAGAAGTTGTTATCCAGAAAATCTTCTTGTTCTTATGTATACCATTTCTAAATGCCCTTCAAAGACCTGATACATATTTATGTTTAACAGAAATTCCAATTTTAAGTGTTAAAAGCTTGAAAATAACGATAAAATTGTATTTTTGTCTTGCAAAAACGTGTAACCATAACCTTTAATGAAATTAAGGCCCTCTCTCATATATCCTCCTCGAAACTTTAGTCTTCATGTAACAATGATATTATCTTGAAATGTTAGCTTCCTATATCTTTTTGTTTTGGAGTAGTCGTTAAAAGGTTTCAGGCAAAAACAGAGCTGTCTACCCTCCTTTCAAGTTAAGTGTAGATATATAGCTATTTTGGAGTATTTTGTAATGTTAAGGTGTACAACTCGATGAAGTTAGCATGGTACTATTAGTTCCAATATATCATGCTCTGGTTTGACAACAATAATCATTGTCTGACTTTGTTTACTTGGGTTAACTCTGGAATTAGGTTATAATTCAACTCTGTAACAGTTCGGAACTTCATTACTCTATACATAAATTTATGAAATGAACTTTTTACATATTTCCAGAGAAGAGGTGTACAATTTGCAACATTGGTTTAAAATCATATTCTAAGACTGTCAAGTGTACAAAATACACCAAAAGTGTACAAGTAGGCAGCCCTGCAAAATGCTTGCCACGCCCATATGAGGGTTTCAGGACAAAATTAATAAATTTTTCTTCAACATATATAAATTATAAACCTGTTAATCAGAAAATGTGTGTTTCTTATAGCTTTCGGCGAACTAGTCGTTTAAAGGTTTTAGTGAACATGCCTGCCCGCCCAAATTTAAGGGGACGTCAAGACCAAATAGACAAACTTTGATCCACAAACTGCAAGTTACCTCCCCACAAAACTTCAGCTTTGGGGGTGCAGTGGTTCTGGGGGACAAGTCGAAAATGTGAAAGGTTTGCGGACGATGACCCATGATGTATGTCTATTTTGCCTGATGAGCTAAACATCCTTAGTAGATTGTATCATCTAAATGACTAATATGTCAATTAGAAAATGCAATATGTGGAATTAAATAAATACATATGACTCAATTTATGTTTAAATTGACAATATACTGTTCCAAACATTTTTGTGCTCACTAAATTTTACCCATTAAACTGTCGGTGTAAATCTTACATTTTCTGTCCCGTGTCCACTTGCTTCAAAGATGTTTTCTTGAAACTTGGGCCAAACAAGCGATAGCCTCATGATATTTGTTGACGCCATCCATCAACAGTGTGTCCATAATGCCTGTGGTTGTATTTGAATCCAGTCTTTAAAAGTCTGCTAGCAACTGAAATATAAATTGAAGTTGTTGCAAATCTGATTGTATGATTGGAAACAAATCACCTTAGTGTTAATGTGTCTTGTAAATCAAAGAAATAAATTGAAAATATTCTAGAAATTGGCACTGTAGAAATATAAAGGTTTTAGGTCATGATCCCCGACACCCACATTTGGGGTCACATCGTCAGACTCACGCAATCTACAATTTTGAATCCCAATTGGCCAAGGAATTTCAGCTTTCTAGAGCTTTTTTTGTACTGGAGAAGAAGATGAAAATAGGTTTTTAGGTCATGATCCCTATATATATATATATTAATCAATATATTTAATCAATTTAAAACAATGGTAAGAAATTGCAGATGGTTTTGATGAATAATACTCCAAAATGATATAAAGTGTAATCTGTTTGCCAAAAGAAATGATTAATTTATTATGTGTTATTTTACATATGATTTTATTATGTTTGTACAGGCATGTATCTATATATCATCAGCATGTATCTAGTCAATGTTACATGATAAAATTTGCCTCATGCTGTGACAAACAGTAGCCAAGGATCAAACTTAAATTACCCTCATTTGGTGAAGAGACCTGTAGTCACAATGCTAGGCAATCATATGGAAATGTAGTCACGATCCCGCTTGCATCCATCAGATCCCCATAATTATCTGAAGTATACATTATAGACATAAATAGTTAAACAATATCCAACGCTTGCCAGTATTTTAATTTATGCAACTTAATTAAAACTTATTGTTGAACATATTTCTAAGATAAGATAATGAACTTATTTGATCAATATCACTGAAATCCTAGAATTAGCATCAAAAGGAGGAATTAATTTGTTACTTAATGAACTTTATAATATACTACATTGGATATGTTCTCTATTCGCCTACAGTCATATCATTGTAACTGGTCTGTTGATTACCCATTATGCGTAGTCTTAAGATAAACTAGCATCACTCCTATGATGTCAACGTGGATTATATCTAGAAGAAACAAAACAATAGAGGTCGGGTTTTATTTTGATGAATTAATTAACATTTTTTTGTAACTTTTAATTCCTGAAATTCCTGACATTACGGCAAATACTCTTCACATATCCATTACACATATGTTAATCATGTAACATTCATATCATGCTATGTCAGAGGTGTTAATGATGTTGCAAGTTGTTCTCACAGCCAAAATATGAAATGTGTACAGTATTACAGTACAGTATGTGTATCCTGAAAATAGTTGTATTAAATATATGTTTTCTTTTCTTTTCTTCTTTGATAAATCCATATCTGGTTCATGACCAACCAAACTGACTGAAGAGAAAAAGCTCAACAAACATAAACAACTTTTTATTTTGTTGCAAACAAATGTCTGATTAAACATATAAAAGTGGCGACTCCGATAGGTTAAAGCCCGCTTCAGTAAAAGTAAAAGTTTTTTTCACAGACGTTTGTACAATGTGTCCAAAAACTGCCTTACATCACGTCACGCTTTGCAAGATCCTTGCGTCTCTTAATTTCATCAACAGGGAGTTCATCCTGATTCTAGGTCACGACTCACGGTGTTCTGAGAAAAAAACAAACATGGTTTCATACCAAAATACAATATTTTGTTTTAGCCATTTACAGGTTAACACTCTCAGGCTCGGTGTACACCATGAACCATAACGTAAACATGTAACTTCATGAACCGTGGGCGCAGCCATCTTGGATTATACGACACCTAGCGGACATGGGAGACAACTAGGGTTTAAAATTCCAAATAATTTTGCTTTCAAAATAAGAAATAAATCGATAAAACTTTTATTACACTGAATATTTTTCACGACCTTCTTCATTTGTATAAAACATATATACGATGACAGTAATTGCTATATTTATAAAATAAAACAAAAATACTGACAAGGTCATGATCGGTCTCGTTGTCCGTGAAACCCGTCAAGCTAGCACTCACCCTGTTCACTTTATCTTTTGACTGTAGATCTACATATGACTACAACAGAACGACATTATGTAAATGTGATCTTGAGAATACAATCTGGTTGTGGAAATGATATTTATGTTGTTTACTATACCTGAAAGGAACAATCTACACTGAAACATGCCCAGCTGTCTTGTGTAAAACACTCCGAAAACAGCGTGGCTCCTGAAGTGAAATGTGTAACCCCCATCGGAAACTTTACCTTAGAGTTATCCCCCTTAGAGTGATTTTCGATTGTACCTAAGAATGATAGATTTTTGTAAATCAAGTGGTCAAATAAAATCCTGATAAATCAAATAAAATTATTTATTACATGACGAACAATTAAATACAGGGATTTATCAGTGAAATAAATTGTCTATCAAGCTACAGTGAAAATAACTTATATTCTACTGTGACCAGTGACTGACATACATGTAATTATTTATTACTCGCCCGTTGAAGATATCGCAGTTTAATAAATCTACAATGTTATTACACATTGTGTAATAACATTGCGTGCTGCCGATTGACATATGACATCATAATAGCATAAATATGACGTCACAATGTTAGCGCTGCTGTCACAGTGTATCCCATTTATCGACGATTTTGTAGAATTAAGTGACATTTAAATCAATGAGTAATAAATAAAATACTAAACTCGTCCCCGTTTAATGACACATTTATGAAACCCGATCGCTAAATACAAACCACTCCTTTTTTTTTCATAAATATAAAATTATGTTATTACACGGGATGTCGTTTATTATTCTCTATATATATTATATAATACGTCATAAAACAATGGTTTGATGTAGCGAATTGGCTTATGATGTCAAATTGTTTCTGATGTTCCAAGCGGTCGCTCAACATGAAGGCGTAAATTACAAGGATAACATAAACAAATAAATAGAATATATGTCAATTCTTGACAAACAACATGCATATTTATCTCATCTCGTGAAAATATATACTTTCTACCTCAGTCGATGAGGTAAACGTGGTATTAGTCAAGAAAAGACGGACGAAAAAAAGTATAGTTTGTTGATGACGTAACAAATTGAACGACGTTCCGGCTGTTCCATGCCTCCCCCTCGTAATCAAGTGTGCCCATGGTAACGTCGATTCGCGTCAACCGCGTCGCCCCCACTCCTATTCTTGGTGTGCATCTCTTACAGAAAAATTGCAAAATTACCTTGCCAAGTTGGTACAATGAACTTTTATGATAGCAGCACAAATTCAATTTAGGCTAATGTAGACGCTTCGCCACCACACTTAGACTTGATCAAGCGTTACACATAATTCTATTTGGAATGGTAGTCACGTGATTAACAATATCATATGGATAGGAAGTGATCGCGCAACCAGGACCTGTGCCAATGTAGCGCAGCATAACTAGCCCAGGGAACCAGGTTGGTGATCGCGGGACGTGAATGTTTTTTTAAACCAGCCGTGTTTTCCAAAATTATCGAGGATGAGCAAGATTCAACAAAGTTGCATATGCACGTAAAATTATAAGACCTACGACATTATAGGGTCAACCTTCATACCCCTTTTCGACCGCATATATCCCAATTTAATCACAAAGTACATGTAGGCCTAGTAAGTGTGGATAAAGGAAAACAACTTACCTTTCCTGTAATGTCTGTTTTTATCCTGATTAAGTGGCTCCCTCTTCTAAGGACAGAATGGAATTTGGCTCAAGATAATTTTACTTGCCCTTTATTAGCATATTTAAAGAGCAACTCCCGGATGATTTTGCTCCAATTTCTTTCAAGTAACTGCCTATGGTTTACATGCACATTGCAAAGACATGGAAATTATGTGAATCGGTTTATAAACAACAAATTCTCGCATCCCATTACCATTGAAATCATGTGTGACTTTAGCAAATCGTAAAAGAAGTCAGAAAACTGTCTGTTTACGTCGCTTTTTGACGTGTCGGCCATCTTGTTTTACGGAGAACACCGGAAAAATCTCGATTTTCCCCGAAGGAATGTATGACGTCAACTGGAGAACACAAACCAATGCAAATGGCGCCCGCCGTAGCATTAACACTATCAGACTAGTAAACTGCGCGGGCAATAGGAATCAAACCAGTCGACCATTTAATGTAAAAACTTGCCATATATTTGCATATGACAACTTGAAGAGAATCAGAAAAGGAATATACTCAATATCAGCGATAAAGTTTTAAAAATGGTTCTTACTAAACCCGGAAGTAAATTCCCAAATAATTAACCGAACAGCTGATATCATACGTGTTTCAGTGCTGATATATCTGGCAAACTTACGTATTTTAGATACATCATTAATAGTGTATGAATGTAGTTAAATATTTTGTAATTTGGTGACTATAATATAAAGGTTATTTCATTTTTGGCGAAATAACTTTACCGTACCTGCATGGTCACGTGATATCTTCTCGGGATGCAGTGAACTCCAATGCATATCCACACGTTTCGCTGAACTCGTACCCAATTTTGTTTTAGGATGAATAGTGTATTGCAATAGAAATAATTTAATTGTAGTGATATTGTTTCATAAATTTTGAAAGACATTGAAAGAAAGAATGAAAATATTTTATCTAACTTATCTGTATTTTAGTGGATAAAATAAATAAGAATAATGGAATTTTTGGTGATTGATATCTCATTTAAATGATAAGATAATCATTATTCATTTCAAAGTTTACATAATATTTTATGAGAATATTTGTCAACTATATATTATCTGATCAAATGGAAAATTCAGACATTTATTGATATAATCTGCAATTTTAACTAACCTGTATTTTCAGTTACAGATATATATAAAAAATAAAAAATATACTTCATCACAATGCATATGATTAATTTTGTAAATAGCATAATCCAAAGGGACAAAGATATGTATTTATATAAAATAGATTTGTAACAGTGTGTAAATACCTATGTAAGCATGACTTGTGTTTTTACATTTGCCTTCACCTACCTGCATATCAAATAAACTTACCTTGAAACAGACCTAAGAATTCTGAAAAGAAATTATGTTCAAGTTTTCTATTTTTATTGTGACATTAAAGTCACTTAAGATGCAATATTGCATTTCCACTTTTTAATTATGAATAAAACAACAAATATAAGAGCCAAATTTATTCTACTAAGTATACATGTATTGAACATTATTTTGTGTACATTATTTTGTTTAAGTGTTTGCATTTTAGGAATTACAAAGGAACAGTGCACATGAATTTAATTTTTATCATAAAATTTATTTTTAAATAATTTGGGAAATATTTGATTTTATTTACTCTCATAATTAAATTGAATTTTAATTTGATTTACTATTACACTATTTTGTGTAGTCTTGCTCAAGTTTGCTGCAAAGTTGAATACAATATTTCTAAAACATTGGCACATTCAATAATAATTACACAATAGGCCGTCAAAGTTACATTTGAATTTATCAAAACTGCCGTGACGTAAGATTTTTACGTTTATGTAGGTGATTTAAAAAATGAGGTTTAAGTGATGAAAAACGTTCTGTGACCCCCTATAATTATTTCTGAATTTGTTTGCTTATACAACTGCGCACACCATGTTAACGTTTTAGCAATATCTAAAATATGTGTGTCAGTGAAAAATCCTGTTGAATATGCGAAAAACGATGATAAAATGCCATTTTTATTTAAAAACTGCTTAATCTCATTTTATTACATTTCACAGTACTAGTGTCATTAACTTTCAAAATTTAAACTATCAATATACGAGTGCTTAATGGAACAACAACTACCAGTTTATTATACAAGGCGATTTATATTCATCACTTACTGGAGATATGTACGTAATTGAAATAACACACATGGTCACATATATACTGCGAATATAGGTGATGGCAACGACATGCGGCATGTCGTAAAGTTGCCGTTAAAAAGGCGTTGCAGCAATGTTAAGCGCTTTCCGTTAATTGATCTATGCTTAAACAAATGTAATGCATATATTTTAAGATTCATTTACAACAATAGATTGTTTCGCAAAATGTTACCATAAGTGAATTCAATTTCTTCGTCCCATCTCTAGACATAAGCTACCCAAAGCGTATTTTTAGATTTTGTCTGTAAATAAGCGTAAAAATGAGTGTATTGATTTAAAAAGAATCAAATATAAATTAGTATAGTAACCATGTGCTCGTTTTTAAGTTAAACAATTAAAATTAGAATTGGTGTTACGTAATAGTTTAATTAAGTTTCTTCATTAATGAAAACGACAAGTAACATGTAACCACCTTTACATGAATCAACAGATCGCTTACTTTGCCTTTTATAATAATGTATGTTATATTTAAACTTAAAAGTCTTTGCCCTATAAAAGCTAATGAATGAAAGAGCGATAATAATGTACCAACAGTGCACAGTGCCTTTATATAAAATAACTTGTAGTTTGTTTTTGGTCGCAATTGCTAAGTTACCTGTATATAATAGTAACACAATTTTGACACGGTAACGAGATCTGGAACAATGTTCCTGATTCGTAGCTGTGTGCTGTGTTTTACATAGAACCAGTATAAAAGCGCTCCAATATGTTGATTTGAATTGATTCCTTTTTACTCCTTTGTTTGTAGCATAGAACATTAGAATTATCAATCACACCTCGATACATGATCAATTATAAGAAAAAAAGGTGCTTTTGTTAAATGTCCGGGATTCATTGTAATTCAACATTCGCAAATTTGGTTTATTACTCAACCGTGAGATCACTCATTAGATAACAATGAGTTGGTTACACACATGTGTGATACCACCGCGTGCTGCCGTAACGTCATAATCGGCGCGTGACGTCATAGTCGTTTTATGTTGACGTCACAATGTTAGCCGCGCGACTGCAATAGCGGGTGACCTATTTGCAAGTAAGCGTCACTAAAAACGATTTTCTTGCAATTCAGCGCTATTTACATCATTGAGTAATAAATAAAATACTAAACTCAGTCCCGTTTGATAACATGTTTATGAAACTCGTGAATGGCCGTCGGATTTAAACTAAATTTGCGGGTGTTGAATAGCAATGAATCCCGGAAATTTTACAAACGCAACTATTTATCTTATAAATGCCAAACCATTCACTAGTTTCATAAACATGTTATCAAACGGGACATCGTTTAGTTTTTTATATTAAACGTTAAAGCCGGACGTTTTAAACGCTGAAATTTGCAGGTGTTCAATAACAATGGATCACGGAAATTTTACAAACGCAACTCTTAATCGATATTGTAACATGACCGATAGTTATCAGGCGTTTTGAAGCGAACTCTCGTTTTGTGTAGGCCTACCTAACTCTGAGTGGAGAAGACTTTGCGACTCTTCCATTTTGTAAGAGATGTGGTCAGGTCACTTAAAATATTCACGTATCCTTTTAGATGGCGATAAACATTTATCGACGTTATTAAAAAATACCTAGGAACAAACATCTAAACAATTGTGACAATGACGCTAGCATTGTGACTTCAAAACGGTTGATCACTATGGCGTCATGCAATGGCAACAGTATTCTGTGAAAAAAGCCGCGTAAAAGATGGCGCCAAACTTAGACAAATATAACTATAGTTGAAAACATTTAAGTTACATGAAAAAAAAGTTACTTCATATTGAGAGTTATTTGTGACCAATACGGTATTATATACACATGTTAGAAAATGACAATGACACATGTCAAACTTGAGTAAGGCCCACACAAAGTTAAAAAGAAAAGTTAAATCTTGAGTCGAACTAAATCCAGAAAACATGATGTATCAGTTCGCGGTGATTCGCCGCATGTAATTTGAGGGTATTCATTGTCATTCAACATAAGGAAATCAATCAATCATTATCAAGGATACACTGAAGTCATGTTACAATAACCTCAGAATGTGAACATAGCTGACAAAGCCATGACGTCTCAGAGTTGATGACGTAATAGGCCTAAGTCTTTCACGACATGATGTCGATGATGTCACAATGCTGTGGCATCACTTAGGTAAATACTGAATAGACCTAATAGACAATAACTAACGAGAAACGGAGAATGACAAATCGTGGGCTTGGAGCAGAAAGTACCAAGTTTTCACTTTCATTTTCACTTTCTTTTTTAGAAATTATTGATTGCTTCAATAATCTTCATGTTGTGTTAAAATGTTGAGACTCTATCTTCAGTAATCACTAAAATATTTATTTATGTAAAAAGGTACCGAGTGAATAACTCAGAAATATATTGTGCAGAAAGGAACCAAGTGTCACTTGGTACCTTACAGCACTGTGATTCACAATGAAACAGTTGGGAAATGTGAGTGCAGAAAGACCTTTCTGCCCCAAAGTAATTGAACAAAACGGCGGTACCATCTGCAATAATTAACAAATTATAAATTATGGCTGCCAGAGACAATAAGGCATACTATACTTCAAAGCCGCCTTCATTTAAAATCCTTGAAGTGATATAGGCCTATCAACATTATCAGTGCCAGAGATATGAACATTAGAAACTAAAAATGCGATTTTCTCGAACCCTCGAAATTATCTTGGGGAGAGAATTACACATTTGATATAACGAGCGAAAGATAATCTCTCATTCTCCGTCACGAGTTGGTTATTGTTTATAATACCCATATAAAAAATAAAGTAAAAACGCGAATATTAAAAGCCAACAGTTTCCCTAAAAGGACCCGAGAAAGAGGGGAATCTCCATATCCATACGTTAGTGACGTGGATTCACTACTTGCGTACCTATCCTTGTTTACTACGCGCGATTAAAATGTCCCCTGCGAAAATGTATTTCACAATAAAACATAGATGTGGTTTTATCTGAAAGTGTTGTATTTCTGCCCAATACTATCAATCCATGATTATACGATATAAGTTATTACAAATTTCATATCAAGAGATTTGGGAAGCCCAAAAGCATGTCGGCGCAAACCGAAAACCTCTATGACGTTACAATCAACACTGTGACATCATAACCACTCACACCTATGACGTCATTGCTTTCGAACGATAGCCGTCGTTCTTGAAGCTTCCGTGGTTATATATATAGTAAATTAGTAATCGCTAATTTTAAATTTTATAACAATTTAATTGTTTCGTCCGACATTTGATGCGTAGGCACATGTAAGAACATTCTAATTTCAACTACGAGAAACAAATAAACCATGTTTAAATGCGGTAGATTGATTCTACAGTTAACAGTCGGGACAATTTAGAAGATGAATGAAATAGTTCCGGCAACCAATGGAAAAATTATTTATTTTGTAACAACCAATCAACAGGTAGAAAAAGGTGTAACTCCCATGTGACTTACATGTACAGGAACAATATACTAACACTAATTTGCATTTTTGGCTCAGGGAATGAGGGTATTGTAGTAGGATATCAAAAATTTGGAAATAATTGTATCTTTTTAGATAGGTTTGTCGTCCGGATATCGAGTATCGTTCATATCCTTGGCCAACCGATCCAAGTGTCTCTATTATTAGTGTTATTATATATAAGTGAGTAACTGTTTAAGGGCATCCCGTGTTTCATGCTCCCTGCTATGTTTTATTCAACGATAAAGTACACCAACTCGTCTTCTATTTCTTAAATAAAAATACCCTTATGATTATTGACAGGCGCGTATTTCGTTCATTGCTTAAAGTGAAAAGATAGCAAATACAAAGATATATTGTAGGATTCTTATGAACATAAACGATAAATATATTATCTAAAATTAGTGCACGTCATTGTCGAAATTCTGATGAAAAGAATTACAAATGCATGCATTCAAGACAATAAACTGATGTCAAACCTTTCCGACTTAGAGACTTCATTATACAATACAGTATGCCCGGTGATGCCGACAGTCTTTTATATAGATTTATATTATTTACATTAAACAGTTTTGTCACATAAAGTTTTAAGTTGTTCATAAGTGTACTATCATGGCTGGACAGTTTAGTTGAATGAACTTGTTGGATACTTGTGATAATAAAGTGGAACAATTATCCCTTAAAAGTGTGTTTAATATATCTATAAATCCAATTCAATTTGGTATGCATGTATTCATCTTCAAGATCACCCCCACAAAATGGGCAATTAGCCTCAATGATTGTACTCGAACTAGAGCGTCGATGTGATAATATTTTAGTTTGGAAGAAGTACATCTGAATTGGAAAGGAAGCGACGCAGTTTGATTTATAAATGGCTCCATCCGAAGGGTCGTCTAAAAGGTACAGTAAGATGGTAAAGTAGAAGATGCATGCAATGGACGGACCATGCAGTCTCGCATCCACACATCTTTCGCACTCGATTTAAATATACTAAACACTTGTTCACATCACCAACATCTTGAGTTTGCCAAACATATATGAAAATAGTACAAATCGGACACATATACGTTGCCCTTGGTAATCGAAATATCGTTGCATATGAATAACGACGTTTTACCGACCGATTTTCTAACGTTCTAATAATGTTAAATACGTTAACTTTAATCGACCGTTAATTTACTAACACCAATTACTGCGCATTAAACATTAAAAAATCGGTTTATTTTAAGAACATATTTACAAAACGTAATGTGAACTATATATATTTTTTTTTATAAATAAAACACACCCGTATCATTTTCGTTCCAATCGAATTTTCCGAAAATAAGTCACTGTATTTACTGGTAAATTCTGGAAACAACTGAACATATTAAGAACAGGCGCTAAAGGTTTATTTCATTGTTTTGCCAGAGTATCTTGGCATGCTTTTGAACAACAATATTTCTGCAGGAAAAGACTATATACCCAAATATTTAAAATAAGTAACTAATTCAATTCGCTCACCGTTTTTAAAAATTTAAAGGAAGAATTAAATCTAAGCACAACCCCAAAATCCAAATCTACCACAATAAGTCAATGAAAACATGTTTCACCATGAATTCATTGGAAAGAGTCAGCGGTTCAATTAAAACATATTCATACATATAATGTACTTGTCATAGCAATGATATTTGTCATTGTATAATGCGTTAATGATTTATATGACATGTTTACCAACTAAAACTATGCCTTTCCTTCATTTGTAGAGTTTTAAATTCTCTTCTGCATGTGTTATGTATTTTAGCCTTGTCAATTGATTTGTCAATTATGTTGAGAGGGCTTCTATAAGTTTTATAACTTTTACCTAATTCGTTTCTTAAATGAATAAAATATGTTTCAATCAATCAATTGTCAGCAAACAAAGGGAAATATTATTCTTGATATATCATAATAAATATTCCAAGTGTATATTTGGGCAATGGTATGAACTAACTCATTAATGTACATGATTATGCCAAAACTAACTTATTTATGTGTAAGTCTTACCCGGTAATGTGAAAATCTAAATACATAATAGAGAACTACAATTGTTAATATTTCATCATGTCCTTCCATTATTTCAGCTACAATCAGCTATAGACTATGAGTGTTCCTAAACCAGCACAATTATAAACTCAATATGCATGTAAATTTCCTAATCCTTAGTAATGATAATAATTAAGGTCGATTCAGAATAACCGATTAGATTACATTAGAATGTACAAAGAGTAGGTAAATAATAATTGGTATAGTTGAACGTATTTGAATGTATTTCTTTAGCTTGAAACAGGTGCATTTTTAAGAATTTCAATATATTTGTGAACGTAGTATATTTCGATAGCATACACGATGAAAGTAATATTTTCTCCAGTGTTTAAACTAAATCATATACCAACAATAATGTAAGCGCGACAGCATTCGTATTTTTGTGATAGTTGAAAGTCCGTATTAAAAACCATTAGTTAAGTTAGGCTTCATGAAATGCAGTAAGCACAATGTATGTATAGTGAGACAGTATTTAGTCAAAAGATAGGAAATGATTTGACTTGAGATGATTTGAGTTTTAATTAACGTCGCTTTCAAAGGTTTGGCACAGACAAGTCATGCATAGGCCTACATGTGATACAACGGGCATTTTAATAGTGTGTTGAGTTCATCCTTAGTTTCATGAATGCAATTAAAACATTATTTATCCATTAAGTTAACGTTTGCAAAGCGATCTGTTTTAATCTTCAATGTGCTAACTCTAAACCGAAATTTAGCGAGGGCACCGTGTGTACGAGGCATAGGACATTTAAAGGTTCATCCATTGTGTTGTTGCGGTCACAAATTAGTCCAAACGAATAAATGGTGTTATTGTACCGGGAAGCTATGACTGTTATCGAAAACTAAATTTTTTACAATAGTCGACTTTGTACATTGACGATATGAAGGTAAAAGTAGTTTTTTGGTTTTTTTTATTATTATCGGAAACCGCGCACTGCACCGCGAATGACGCGCGCCATGTCAATTAGTCAAATCTAATTTTTGAATCTTATTTCCCACACACAAAAAGGCAAATATGAGTTAATAATGTTGAATAGATCATATAACTATTGCGCCTGTAAATGGCCGGAAGTGTAGTTTCGATTTCTGCACATGCATAATTATGTTGCTAAATATTAATTGGACACTAGTAAATATGTTATATTTGCGATTGGGATGAACATGCAAGGTGAGTGAAAATAATTGTACATAAACAGCACATATGGTGAGTTGCAACAAATAAAATGTTATGAAACACATCGATGCATGTTTAAGGTAATCCTCAGTGAGATAATCACTGTTAAAATGCCTATATTGACGCAACTTGTTTCTCCCATTTTGTGTAGTTTCAAACTGAACATGGTTACCCCACTCAGCTTTCTGAACAGTTCCAGAAAGAAGGCGTATTTCAATATAACTTTCTAGATTATACATGTGATAGACTGTGCTTATTCATAAACGCTGCAATCATGTTGGTCCGAGTTGCGTTAACATGTTGTAGGAGTCCATGTGAAAACAGTCAGAACACGTCTCTTGATACGATTACAGTGATTATTCTTGAAACGGGTCCTTTCCCCGTCATTATAACGTCATGTCCATGCTGTATTGTTATTGTTACGGTTTAAATGTAAATTGGAAAAGTTAACGTGGTTTCAATATAGATTGATAAATTTGAAATGATACGTTTGTTTAAAACAAACCTCAATAATGTTGCTGTCTCGCGATACAAAGGCATAGTGTTGCTTAGTTATGACATTATAATAAATACATAATATTAATGTGTACCTAATTACTTTTACAGTAAAATGCTTATGTGCAAACCTACGGGAAACGTCAACGGAATTGTCAAAGGGGCGATAATTTTGATATTTTAACGCGCTTCACTAAATAGGTTAACAATGAAACATCTCTGAAGATATCTCTGACTGCATATTTTAACGGTCATACAGCATCCAAAAAATTAAATTAAATATATTCGGATGTACTTTTGTCTGAATATATACATTGAAAATTAGACATTGACATTTTAGTACAACATTCATTATATGAATTCATGGTCATGTTTTCTTTTCAGTCAACATTATATAAACCTGATTTAGTTTGAGCACAATCCGCTATTTATTCCTTTAAAATAATCTTAACAGTAGTTGATATTTATTTTATATTTATGTTCAGGGAATGAATTTTCATTTGCCAAAATATCGTTTTGTGTCACCTGATGTCACATTATGAATGGACAAATCAAGGGTTGCACATGATCTGTGTCGGAAAGCAAAAAGAGGATAAAAGACATTGCGTGATTTTTGTCTAAAAGCTGCATATAGTTATTTTTCATGATTTATTATTAATAAAATATTTAAAAAAAATACTTAGTTAATCTACTTTTAGCTTTGTTTATATGAAACGTACATGTGAGCGTGTAGCCCGGTCCCTATTTGTAAAATAAGCCTCCAATTAAAGTCTGTTTGATTTTATCGATTATTTAAACACAATATGATATCTAAACTGAATATGTAAACTTGTAAACACCGTGAGAAGAGAATACAAGCCAGTCGTATAGGATATATGCCAGGAGAGAAATGAAACATTAGTTAGCAATGAGCATTCATTAGAATACATACATAAACATATGGTTAGGGCTAGATAAGAAAGGTTGACTTATCAACACGTGTACTTTGTTCATAACTCTTAATCTAACGAATTTAATATAAAACGCTCTTATGACGTTGTGCTAAACTTAACCTAACCTAATATAACCAATGCACAACGTTGGATTGACGTTTGAATTTGTCATTGGAATACAACGTCCTTCTGACGTTGTAGGAACGTCGGCTTTAATCCTGACCATTCACAACGTTTTCTTTACGTTGACGTTTGTGTTTCAACGTTGTATTCACGTCCTCATGACGTTGTAATAGCGTTGGTTTTTAACCCTGACCAATTCACAGCGATGTAAATACGTTGTATTTTAACGTTGTATTTACGTTAGAATTAGACGTTATAATACAACGTACTTATGACGTTGTTAGTACGTTGGTTTTTAACCTAACCAATGTACAACGTTGTATTGACGTTGTGTTTCAACGTTGTAATGACGTTTTATTAAGACGTTCATATGACGTTGTAGGAGCGTTGGTTTTTAAACTTACCAATCAACAACGTTGTAATGACGTTGGGTTTCAACGTTGTATTGACGTTAGAATGCAACGTAAGAATACAACGTTCTAATGACGTTGTAGGAACGTTGGGTTTTAACCTAACCAATGTACAACGTTGTATTGACGTTGTGTTTCAACTTTGTAATGACGTTTTAATAAGACGTTCATATGACGTTGTAGGAGCGTTGGTTTTTAAACTTACCAATCAACAACGTTGTAATGACGTTGTGTTTCAACGTTGTATTGACGTTAGATTGCAACGTAAGAATACAACGTTCTAATGACGTTGTAGGAACGTTGAGTTTTAACCTAACCAATGTACAACGTTGTATTGACGTTGTGTTTCAACTTTGTAATGACGTTTTAATAAGACGTTCATATGACGTTGTAGGAGCGTTGGTTTTTAAACTTACCAATCAACAACGTTGTAATGACGTTGTGTTTCAACGTTTATTGACGTTAGATTGCAACGTAAGAATACAACGTCCTAATGACGTTGTAGGAACGTTGGGTTTTAACCTAACCAATGTACAACGTTGTATTGACGTTGTGTTTCAACGTTGTAATGACGTTTTAATAAGACGTTCATATGACGTTGTAGGAGCGTTAGTTTTTAAACTTACCAATCAACAACGTTGCAATGACGTTGTGTTTCAACTTTGTATTGACGTTAGAATGCAACGTAAGAATACAACGTTCTAATGACGTTGTAGGAACGTTGGGTTTTAACCTAACCAATGTACAACGTTGTATTGACGTTGTGTTTCAACGTTGTAATGACGTTTTAATAAGACGTTCATATGACGTTGTAGGAGCGGTGGTTTTTAAAATTACCAATCAACAACGTTGTAATGACGTTGTGTTTCAACGTTGTATTGACGTTAGAATGCAACGTAAGAATACAACGTTCTAATGACGTTGTAGGAACGTTGCGTTTTAACCTAACCAATGTACAACGTTGTATTGACGTTGTGTTTCAACGTTGTTATGACGTTTTAATCAGACGTTCATATGACGTTGTAGGCACGTTGGTTTTTAACCTAACCAAACAACAACGTTGTAATGACGTTGTGTTTCAACGTTGTATTGACGTTAGAATGCAACGTAAGAATACAACGTTCTCATGACGTTGTAGGAACGTTGGTTTTTAACTGAACCTATTCACAACGTTGTATTGACGTTGTGTTTCAACGTTGTATTGACGTTAGAATTGGACGTTAGTATACAACGTCCTAATTACGTTGTAAGAACGTTGGTTCTTAACCTAACCAATTCACAACGTTGTATTGACGTTGTGTTTCAACGTTGTTTTGACGTTAGAATAAGACGTTAGAATACAACGTTCTTCTGACGTTGTAGGAACGTTGGTTTTTAACCTAACATATTAACAACGTTGTAATGACGTTGTGTTTTAACGTTATATCGACGTTACAATACAACGTTAGAATACAACGTCCATATGACGTTGTAGGAACGTTGGTTTATTACCTAACCAAGTAACAACGTTCTATTAACGTTATTTTGTGACGTTGTCTGGACGTTACATGAAAACGTTGGCTCTCCAACGTTGTAGCAACGTCATAATAACGTTAGAATAAAACGTAACCAAACCATAACGTTGCTACAACGTTGTTCAACGTTGTCTGTTTGCTGGGCGGTAGGTGTATAAGTGACAGTGTACGACTTATGTATGACATCATGTATGAACTAATAAAACAAAACGAACCAATTTGCCTTTGAACCCAACATTATAAAATGGATAAATATATTGCTGCAAAATGCGTCGTTCCGTGAAATCCAAAACGGTCATCTCTCCTCTTTCCTTCCCAATGGACGCGGTTGTTGACAAGGGGACCACGTTTCCCTATATTTATCTAGTCTTGTAGCTGAAATTCTTGGGATTATGATAAGAGAAAACAAGGATATCAAAGGTATTTCACTCAATAATGAATAATATAAAATGGGACAATACACGGATGATACACAATTATATTTAGATGGTTTTGAAAATAGCCTTGGAAGCTTTAGAACTTCAGATAAACATTGAAAAAACTGAAGCTATTTGGATTGATTCTATGATTTGAAGCAATGTAATATTGTGCTCAGAAAGTAGTTTAGATTGACATGAAGGGGGCTTCAACCAACATCCCTGGGATATCCTCCTGGAACCCAGCAATGTCATCTTCTGGTATGAATATGGTGGTCCTGGTTTTATTGTCTATAAAGGGTAACATATCAAAGTGATTAAGGCTGTTTTGATCAATTGACAGCCCCTTGTTTAATTTGGATACCCTCATATGTGGACATCAGGCTCTTTCTTGCTCAATCCTAATTTGAGGATCTACGGATCATAAACTAACCTTACTTGGTAAAATTACTGTTATAATGTCAACTAAAATATCAACTTTAATATGGTTTTTTTCTGTATTACCATCACCTCCAAAATAATAATCATTATATAAGTCATAATCATTTGAATAATAATGTATATAATTTCATGTGGGGTGGTAAGAAGGATAAAATAAAGAGGACAACTAAATGTAAGAAATATGAAGAATGGAATTAGCCTTCCTCAGAAGTTATATAAGTAAAGGCCTATTTCCTTATAATAAGCTAATAATAATAAAGAGTGCTTATATAGGGCGAACTTCCACATGGAGGTGTGCTCAAAGCGCGAACAAAGTCATTAGAAACACATGCTAAAGTTAAAGTTAAACTTCGGCAAACAGATATGTCTTAAGATGTTTTTTGAACATGTTTAATGAGTCCAGCTCCTTGAATTCGTTTGGAAGAGAGTTTCAGGGTTGTTCTGCTATGGATGAGAAACTTTGAGCGTCAAATGTCTGAAGTTTAACCCGTGGGACATGGAGCAGGTTATCAGAGCCATATCTAAGTGTTCTGGTTGGGCTGTACTTTTGCACAAGGTCAGAGAGATAAGGTGGGGCGATGCCATTTACACACTGGTAGGTCAATGACAGTAGTTTGAATTGGATTCTCTGCTTGACGGGTAGCCAGTGGAGGGATTTTAAAATAGGTGTGATATGGCAATCCCTTCGCAATAGAGTAACCATTCTAGCCGCAATATTCATCACTCTCTGCAGACAGCTGATGAGTTCAACCAAGTAGACTATTGCAGTAGTCTATGCGGGACAGTATTAAAGACCTGGCGAGTGTAGCGGCTGCTTCCTGTGTCAACAAGTGTCGATTGGTACTGATGTTACGCAGGTGGAAGTGACATTTCTTCACCAAGTCTGTAACATGCCGTTCTATGTTGAGGTAGAATCAAGCATGACACCTAGGTTTTTAACATCTGGTGCAAAGGGTATCTGTGATGTATCTACATTGATGTAGCTTCTTACAATCTTCTGTCCCCTTCGTTTTGGTGCTATCACAATATCCTCGGTCTTGTCACTGTTGATTTTTACCAAGCTGTGCGTCATCCATGATGACACGTCCGAGATACAGTTCTCAATAGCACAGAAGAGGGAGAGAGGCGTTGTCAAGAGCAAAGCTCTTCGAGAGTTGGCCGTCATCATCGTAAAAATGATGAGACACACCAGTAGATTCAATTGCTTTTGCAACAGGTTTGCCATAAAGTGTAAAAAGAATGGGTCCACGAACGGATACTTGTGGAACTCTGTATGCAAGTTGTATGTGGGTTGAAACCATCTCGTGGACACATACAAACTGATACCTCTATTTGAGGTATAAATTAAACCATGAGATAACTCCTCTGGAGTTTCATACAGATACACATGTAACAGTTGGTAACCCATGTTGGAGTGATGTTTTAGTAATATGGAGTAAATGTTATAAGCAAAAACATACTGTTAACATATGTCTAGTATAAGAAGTATTGGCTGACCCTTATATCTAAATCACCAGTGTAGAAATAGTGAGCTCCTACTTGAAGGCTTGTTTAAGGATGCTCGCTCCTACAATTTCTAATGTTAAACTTTTTTTCTAACTGGTATTTTAAAAAATATTTCAGTATCATTTTAAAAAATCAGCCTTAAACAATGGGGGTTAGTGTTTTTTTTCAAGATATGACTCTTCAAAGATCCCCGTGTCAGTAAGGGTTTTAAGATGGGAGTCTATGGGGAAAATAGGGACTATTTTTGGTAAATCTGGAAAAAAATAATATTTCTAGCATTAAACTCTTTTTCATATGGAAATATGGTTAATAATAACATAATTTACTTTCCAAAAATAGTTTACAAAATATATGGTAGTGCTTGTTTTTTTCCGCTATGGCACAATATGTATCCGTTTTTTGCTATTAAATCACCAAAATAAAAAATTAAAATATTACTATAAAATTGTTTGATTCCCTATAATTAATACAATTTTAAGATCAATGAATATATATTCAACGTCTTATCATAGAAAAAACACATACTTTTGTTTAAACCAATTAATATAACTGATATCGTGGATATTTAAACTTTCTAAAACTTGCTGAGGCATCATTCTGGAAAATTTCAAATTGCATCATATAAGCCGTTGATGCTTTTTACATATACAAAATGTGTTTTTAAATAACATTAGAGCACAGTCAAATGCTTTCGTCCAATCATATGAATGTATTGTGGTCACGTGGAGTACAATTATATCCCGATAGAAGTACACTTGTCTGGTTGCGTTCGGATATCATGATTATAAAACTGGTTCACAGACTTTTATTAAAAACAAACAATGCCAACTGATTGTTTTAATTATGTAGATAATACACAACTAAATACTTATTACAATGACAACTGAATTGCTGTGTCTTCTATGTTCAGGAGTTTGAGATTCCTAAAAGAAGAATATAAGCATGTGATTAAAGCAAGTAAAGTGAGGTCAATTGAAAGTTTTCAAGTGTATTTAATTTATATCTTGAAAGAAAGAGAAACAGTGACACGCATCAACTAATGTTACCACCGTTTGAAAATATAATAGGTTTTTTTTCTGATATATAAAAAAATAGTATTCAGAAGTTATAAAGAACGACATAAAAATGAGAAGAAAGTGACATAAAATTGTCTACCTTTTTGGGGTGTAAGAGGATAGATGCTGCAGGGTCGTCTCGCCGAAACCATGTATTGTACCTCAGCGTTCGAGCGAAGTCCAGTACGACGTTACTACTAAATCCCTTCCCATAGACAGTTTGAGCACAATTCCGTTGCTCATAAATTGATAAATATAGCTTTAAAAAACAGCTTAACATGACGGTAAAAATAGTTGAAAAAACAAAAACAAAAACTGTTATTAAATAAACCAATTTCATGAAAATTAGTATTGAATTTTTTAAATACACATTTTAAAAGGTAAGGAGTAAAAAAAAAGTAAAGTTACCTATCTGAATGAATAGTGTACTTGTCCTTGGACTAACCATGATGAAGCCATTGTGTGAACTGATTCATTCTAAAAACCACTCGGTCTTTATAGGCAATGAAATGTTTTAGTGCTCAATCTTCTGAATAAAAACGTGCTTATCGTGCATGCTCGTGATTCAAGCACGACGCTTATGCTTTAGCACGACTCGTAAGTTTTAGATAAAATGTACGCCTCATGCACCTCACACAATTTAAGAAATTCAGTGCTCACAGTACCGATGATGACGTCAATGTCCCAAACATTTGCATATCAAAAAAGAAATGTCAATGTTTTGCATGTTGTGTTCGAGAGAATGTTTCCCAAATTTTTTGACAATTCATTTGAAATATATTCATTTTAAGACATTTTGTTCACGACTCAAGCCTTTGACTGTGCTCTTAGATAGAAAGAGAACTCGCAGCAGTACATTATCGGGATATAAATGTACGGGTTTGACCCGTACATTTATATCCCGATAATGTACTGCTATTCGTCCTCTATCTATTACTTAGATACAATAGACAACTAGTACAACCACTATAAACCACAAAATGATTAACTTTATAAATAAACAATAATTAACATGGCGACTGAGAAGCGAACATCCTTAATAGAGGCATCAAGACAATAAGAGTTATTTGGGATGAGAATGCTTTTTAGCTTTTTAACAAAATTTATAAAATTTATATCACATAAATGGAAACATCATTGAATACAAATTTGAAGATTTTGGATGCAACACTTCATGAGATATCGCGTTAACAAGAGTTCAAAGTGTAGAAATGACCTTGAAAATAAGGTCAAGGTCACCAAATCGACTGGTGTCTGCGTCATGAAGACTGACACCAAATTTGAAAACATTTGGTTCAACCAGTCATGATATATCGCATAAGCAAAAGTTTGAAAAGTGGTCAAAGTGTTGTGGTGACCTTGAAAATAAGGTCAAGGTCACCAAAATGTACTGGTGTGTGTGTCATTCCCCAATGTAGGCTGACACCAAATTTGAAGATTTTGGATGCAACACTTCATGAGATATCGCGTTAACAAGAGTTCAAAGTGTAGAAGTGACCTTGAAAATAAGGTCACGGGCACCAAATCGACTGATGTCAGCGTCATCCTCCTATGTTGACTGACACCAAATTTGAAAACATTTGGTCCAACCGATCATGATATATCGCGCAAGGTCACCAAAATTGACTGGTGTCTGCGTCTTCCCATAATGTAGGCAGACACCAAATTTGAAGACTTTGGATGCAACGCTTCATGAGATATCGCGTAAACAAGAGTTAAAAAAGTGGTCAAAGTGTCGTGGTGACCTTGAAAATAAGGCCAAGGTCACCAAAATTGACTGGTGTCTGCGTCTTCCCATAATGTAAGCAGACATCAAATTTGAAGACTTTGGATGCAACGCTTCATAAGATATTGCGTAAACAAGAAATGTGACGTACGAACGGACGTACGGACGGACGCCGCTGAATACATAGTCCCCCGTTCCGCGTTGCGGCGGGGGACAAAAAAACAAACTCTTCAAGATTCACTTTCGGAAACTTAATATGAGTAAGACAGATTTGCTTGTGCATTCTTTATGTGTGATAACTATGCACAACACTTTGTTTACATATATACAAGAACGGGTAATCAAAGGAGGTTATGTCACTCGAAGTCTAAGGTTTAACCATCAACGTTCTTAAGGAGAGATGGGACGATGAAACAAAATATTTTAGAATTCGTTTATATTTTCAAAATAGCAGGTTTATTGTGTCTTTTATCCAAAAATGTAAGAACATTTGGGGGTCACCGAAATAAAGCCCTCGCTTTCAACGAATAAGCTCGGAATTCCTTCAAATACATTTCAGTTACATACGGGAATGAATAGCTAGTCTATATTTTGAAAATTAATGACACTGGAAAGAGGAAGACAATTAAATTAAGTACTTTTTTTTAATTAAAAACGGCATTTTTCTCATCGTATTTCGCATATTCAACAGGATATCCCACTGACACACATATTTTAGATATTGCTAAAAATGAAATATAATATGCACATTTGAATAAACAAACGAATTCAGAAATAAAAATAGGGGGTCACCGGAGGTTTTTCATCACTTTAACGTCATTTTCTAAATTTCCTTCCTAAAAGTAAAAACCTAACGTCACGGCAATTTTGATGGTTTCAAGTGTAACTTTGACGGCCTATCGTGTAATCATTATCGAACAAACTATCAATCTAACAGTGCATGCTGAAAGAATAACTATCAGTTGATTATACCAGGTGAATTAAATTCGTCAGTAACAAAAGATACGTATGTAATTCGAATAACACACACTGTAACATATTTACCGCGAATATAGGTGACGTTAAAGTTATACGGCATGTCGTAAAATGACCGTTATAAAGGCGTCACGGTATTTTAAGCGCTTCCCGTTAGTGTATTGATAAGCGTATGCCCCAAACAATATAACCCATATATTTTGAGACTTATTCACTACAATTAGTTGTTGTCGCAAAATGTAAACGTAAGCGAGTTCGATTTCTGGGTCCCATCTCTCCTTAATTGAATCCCTTTGCTTTTAGGATGTGTTCTTTATTGTAGATGACAGAGTACATATTCGTTATACAATACTCAAATTACTAAATAGTTCTGAGTGCATTCCAATAACATAACATTTCATTTGGTTAGTGTTATAATAATAACATGTTGACAAATTCGACTTGACATTTTAAACATGAACATCGGAGATCAATGGAATGTTCTAATGATGGTTTTATTTTGACTCCCAGAAATATTCTGACCTGATATTCGAATACAAATTTGTAGTCCAAATCTTCTCCAATTGTTCTTCTCAGCTTGTGATACCGGCAAGTACGGACCTGGCTGCAGCAAGCACTGCCGTGACCGGAAATGTCTTAATTCAACTAACTGTAATCATGTGACTGGTGAGTGTGATGGGGGATGCCAGTCTGGTTACAAAGGAACCAGTTGTATTGAAGGTAAGTGTTCAAAATCTCCTAAAAGTTTATGAAAAATTGTGTTATTATTATTCATTAAGTCATTCCAATGAAAGAAATACAGATATTATTTAATCGTCAATCCCAAATAGTAACTTTTATTTAAATGGATGTATTATAAAACAAATATGCTTGTTTTACATATTACATTTTGAAGGAAAAGGAAGAACCTGCTGTCAATTAACGTTTTTCAACCATTTCATTATAAAACAAGGAACGCTGAAGTATTTCCTTTCGTGTAAACAACACTTATATCTATACCAAACATTTTATGAGGAAACAATACATGACATGGCACAACTACATATTATATGCTGTCATTTAAACAGTTTATAATCACTTTTCTGATGTTGTGTGCTGAACAGAATGTGACTCAAGCTACTACGGCGATGGCTGTAAAGGCTCCTGTAAAACCAGAAACTGCTTGAACTCTTCGTCTAAGTGCGATGTTGTGACTGGTCAATGTGTAGGTGGATGTGAGGCGGGGTACCAAGGAGAAGATTGTACACAGGGTAAGTGGGGGTATAGATTTGAGACTTGGACGGTTTGGCACAAGGGAGCATATGTGGCAAGGTTCTATCATTTGATGTCTGATATGAATATAGTAAAGTTTTAACTGAATAGTATATATAGTGTATTTTTGTTCGCATGCCAGCAACGTACCTTTTGGAATGGGTTCATTCCCAAAAGGGAAACTATTACTAGTATAACAAATCTTGAAGTTAGGATATTTTATTTATCAACAGTCAATTTCAAATATAGTGACTGGTTTTAATTGGTAATTCTTACTACCATATCCTCCCGCCCTCTGCTCTCAGAAAGATGAAACTGCCAGGCAAAAGAAAGTACACACTCTGTTGGTTTTATCGTATGTATGATTTTCAATTGCAAATACCTCAATTTGTCTATGTCATACTCTCGAACTGACTAGTGCAGGCGTTTAGTCAGCAGTCAAAGAATAGTTCTACAATGTTTTTAAATTAAAAAAAAGGAAATTTTAAATTAAAAACATTCTTCAATTTTGTTTATGTTAACACAACCCATCGACATATAAGACATATTATATGTGAAAATTAAAAATTTTGCCTGATTCTGCACACATTTACAATATTTTAAACATGGTAGGGAAGGATGGTGGAAATTTCAATTCCTACCCCTACTTATTAAACAAAGATATTTTTACTAAAATTTAACCACAGTCACCAATTAATGTATTCAAACTACTGCAGATAAGTATTATTGTACCGTATCATAGTCAAATGAATCTGATTTATTTTAATTGAAACCAAATAAGGTGTGTAGTTTCTTTAACCTGACAGTTTAGATTCACATTTAGTTTTGTTCTTGTTCACAGGGTGTTCTCGAGGTAAAACCTACGGAGTCAACTGTTCCAAGTCCTGCAGTTCTCGTCATTGTGTGACGCCATCTCCTGTGTGTGACCCTCAGACTGGACAGTGTCCTGAGGGGTGTGAGCTTGGATGGACAGGAGTGGACTGTACCAGTCGTGAGTGATATGTTTATATGACAAATGTATGTGACCTCTTGAACTATTACCTTGGAAACAGGTGCGGTCAGTTCTTTCTCTTTGCTTGTTTTTGGGGTATGAGTCAGGCAAATATAGCTACATGTACATTTGTGTACGTGTGTATACATGTTACGTATTCATCACTTCAAAATGATAATAGGGTACGAAATCTTCTCTTCTCATTCCCAATGTAATCAATATTTCTATTTAGTGAAATAGTATCTGTAACACAGGCAACAAGTAACGTACGATAGATTTTGATGCATAACGGCTTTTCAAGATAATTTATTATAGTATTGCTAGTGAAAACTTTCGGCTTCTATCAGTCAAATGTTTACCATGATTGAAAAAGTTTCACAGTCAGATCCGTGTCTATCACCCAAACATGTCTAGCATGTAGGTTTGGCAAAGTTAAGATATGAAAGACTGCATTTGTCTCAAAATGTTCAACCTGAGGTATAACTACATATGTGGTGATAAGCCCTAAGACTATCTTCTTTTGCCATTGCAATATTTTGAAAATGGCTTTGTGTATAACTTGTGAGATTATGCTATCTAGCGGCATATGTCCTAATCTGTGACTCATAGACTTAACAACAGCCGTCTGTTTCTTGTAATTATAGCTTACAGCATAATATATAAACAAATACATCATTCCGATAAGTTTTTTTACAGACAATGTTATATACATCGACTGTTGAACAACTGTTTGCTGGTATCCGTGAGATGGCACTTCTTACAAAATGTTGCAGCAGCACGTACTTGAAATTGAGATACAACATAGAAAACAAAATCGATAAATTATAACAATAAATGTAATTTCATGTGTAGCCCGAGAGGGAATTTTATGCACAGCGAAAATGCGAATACTTAATTAGGACATAAAGAGCAATACAAATATACATGCATAATTAACAAATTGTATTTATCGGTCAAGCATCGTGCAATATATAATGAATAATAATAATACATGAACAAGAGAGTTAACTTTGATGTAAAATCCGATGTTTCAGCTCAACTGAGTGTTATATAAACTTAAACATCTCCTTTTACAGAGTGTCCTGCTGGTACATTTGGAACTTACTGCACGTCCTGCAGTACACGTCACTGTCGGGGAGAGTCGGACTGTCCTGCAAATGGAACCTGTTCTCAGGGATGTCAGGACGGATATACTGGAACAAATTGCATGAAAGGTAACTACACCGTTTCCGAAATGCTGAACGATGTGAATGTGAATAATGATATTACTAATTTGATCTCGTTTTACAGAATGCACCAGTGGATTCTTCGGATCTGGGTGTAACACAACATGTGGTAACTGTTCCTCTGGTGCGGTATGTGATCACGTGACCGGAAATTGTCCAGAAGGTTGTGAAGCAGGATGGAAAACAAAGAAATGTGATCAAGGTAAACTTAATAGATAGGAATAAATATAATTAGAAGATATTTAAACATAAAAATGTCAGGGAAAGTTACAACCGGATGTGACTTGTATTGAAGGTTAAAGTATTCGATTTCCGAACTACCTTTTAGCAGACATTAATGAGTGCAAACTTGAATATTGATACCGCGTTTGCCGTCTAGGTCTGAATAACGGTGATGACTCTAACAGACACATACTTGGATTATACATGTTTCATTGTTATCATATGATTCTTAATGACTCTCAATAAACTTTTTACATTAATATTTACAGTGCAACAATCCCTTTCAGCAGCAATCATTGCCTTATGTCATTTCATATCAAGTCTGCAGTATCTCCTAATTAGGTGATAGTATCTCCTAATTAGGAGATAAACAAATTCTCACTGTGGCACTAGGATGCTTCCGTATACTGAGAAATAAGAAATCATTTATGTTATGGATTCACCTCTTTCACTGAATTAGTATCTGAATTATCTGAATTATTATTCTCAAATAATACACAGATCCCAGCAAAAAGAAACCCATGGCGAAACAGTTTGTAACGATGGTATTCTTTACATACATATTCATTTATTGTCTGTCCAGGCTGTATGGACGGTACCTACGGGCCAAATTGTACAGAGAAGTGTGGTCAGTGTGATGGTGTCTGTGCCAATGTGGATGGGAGGTGTCCTGCTGGATGTCTGGAAGGATACAATGGAACCAGGTGCGACGTGTCTCTGCCAGCAGTATCACCATATCCTACATCTAGTGTCGTCCCTGCTGCAGCTGGTGCTGGTGTTGCCCTCGTCGTCATCATTATTGTCATCGTTGTGGTAGTGGTTATAAGAAGGTATATTCGTGATTTTCAGTACAACAAGATTCCAACAGCATTTGGCGTTCATTGCATTTGTGAAACTCCTGCTATGCTCTAATGCAGATGCAGCTTGCTATATACACACATGAGGCAACCCCTTGTATGATTGTTATAACAACGATTCTATATCCTGTATATTCTAAATACTACTCGGCGATGAATTAATTTGAATTACTACAGGTAGACTTGTCGTTGTATTAAACAGGAGGAGAAACAGTCCCAGAAAAGCAAACCAGGACGTCGACAGGTCTTTACCTCTTCCAGCTGATGGTAAGTTGTGTTAAACTGTTATATACAAACAAATATGATACATGAGTATTTATGTTATATATTTTAGCTCATCATGCATGAAAGGCCCGATGGCAAGGCGTCTGGCGTCCGTCCGTACATCTGTCCGTCCGTAAATGTTTTGCTTTTTAGACTTCTTCTGCAGAACCAGTGACTCTAGAGAGGTGGACTTTTGTGAATTACACTGAAAACATTTTGCTTCGGTTGTCCACATCAAACAATACAAATCCTGATGAGCTATAGACCCCATGGTTCTATTGTTCATACTTGTCAATGATTTAAATATGTTGGTTTCAGTTGCTTCACGAAGATCGAAAAGCTCCCAAGGTAAATATATATTGTCACTGGTCCTTTTCAGTAAACCATCTACAATGTAATGTAGATTGTGTGTCTGTACTACTAGTAGTAAATTATACGTATGGATAACCTTTATATCAACGTTGTCACGCACCTTTACCACATGAGAAAGAGTGAAAGGTAACAACTCCTCAAATAGCCACACAATCCTAACACAAACTTCACTCGATTATGTATTGGCTTATCATGGTTGGCATTGACAGTTCTATAACTTAGAGATTCGGTCTCATTACAGGCAATAACGTTTATGTCAACGTTTCAATGAATCCAATACCTCAGAAAAGAGAAGTAAAAGCTTCAAAACCAAAACCCAATATACCTCCCAAGCCATCACGTGACGAAGACGATGACCAATCAGAAGAGATGCTTGACGAGGACGAGGCTCCATCTTCCACACCTTACTACAACATAGACGGGGAGGAGGTCATCAGAGAAGTGGCTGTGGAGGATCTGGCAGCTACTGTACAGAAAATAAAGAGAAGGGAGGGAGGCTTCGAAGCTGAGTATAATGTGAGGAGATTTGAAATTGTTAATATTTGAATGCTGTATGGGATGTCGTATGAATAAAACCAAATTCTCCCCCTCTCTTTCCATCGACATATGCAGATAAAGAGAAGAGAGGGAGGAGGATTTGAAGCAGAGTATAATGTATGTGCTACTAAATTGCTTTGAATATCAACGTTTACTGGATAACTGGATTCTTGAAATGCTCTAACATGTGTTAGTCTATTAAAATATACTTTATTTCCATTCAGAGACTGCCAACTGGTTTCACTGCTACTTATGCAGACTCACAGAAGAAAGAGAACACAGGAAAGAACAAGTTCATTGGTTACTATCCTTGTGAGTAGCACTGACTTGAAACTTGGTTACACAGCTCTATTTTCACCTGAACGAACACAATGAACTTCTTTGACTCACCAATGAAAAACGATACGAAAAAATACGTATTCCCAAATGAAAATAATGACTTTTTTTTACCATATCCCCCTTGAATTGTCCTGAAACTGGATGTGTAGAAATAACGAAAATTACCAAATGTAACATTATTATAAATCAAGCCACAATGGTACATTTGTGGAACAGGCCGCTTGTGGAATTCCACCCTTCACCCTCAGAGTCAAAATTGTAAACGTAGATTAAGAATGTTTACTATTGGAGATTTAACATTTACTCAAAAACTTACAGATGATCACAACCGAGTCCGTCTCCCTATTCTCCCTGACGTCCCCGGCTCAGACTATATCAACGCCAGCATTATGCACGTCAGTGGTGGTTTTATATTTTTTGTTATAAGTCTGCAATGTTTGCTTTGAAATAGCAAGCGCATGTAATGCTTTCATTCTGAACGATGGTCTCAGTGCTTTGGAATGTGTTAACGTGTAGCTGCAGTCTGGTATTCCTCACTGTCACTCCTCTTTTATTTGCAGAATATCAACGAGACAAAAACATTCATAGCAGCTCAAGGTTTGTTGTGATTTAAGAATTATTGATTAAGTTTTCCTCCATACATTATCAATCAAAACGTTATTTAAGAGAGTGAAAAAATTTAATATTACCTTGGCAATGATACATTTTTTACAGTTAACTAAGTATAATGACATACCATAACATTTACAGCTCCAAAGAAGATTACACTTGGGGATTTCTGGAGGATGATCTGGGAACAAAGATGTAGACGTGTGGTAATGTTGACTGGACTTGTGGAGGATGCGAAGGTGAGGGAAGGTTGAAATAATAAGATGGCAATCAATAAACTCTCATCTGACCTAAAACTTATATAAACAATGATTTAATGACAGGCATTGAGATATAAGTGATTGGTGAATCGATGGTGGATCTACAAGAGGCAGGTGGCTGGGAGTACAATAAAGGTGGTCGATTTAGACAACATTGGCAGTATTTGTGATGACAAGAATAGTCTATGTTTACAGCAAAGAACAAAGAACATGCATGTTTTTGTCATACTTCACAAAGAGAAAGTGAAAAAGATATATTTAGTCATAGCATACTGAAATGTTCAAATTGCATACACATATTGACAATTGCAATGTGAATATTGTCATCACATTTGCATATCGGTCATTGCAAAAGTTTTTACCCTTTGTGGTGTTACAGTCAGTACTTAGTGTGAGCTGTCATTGCTAGACACCTCCATGGAACCGACCGATCACCTCAAGCTCTCCAAAACTCTATTGGACCGTTGACGTTGGCATACACGTCAGTTATGTGATTGCACGTTGCCCAGTGATAGCTCGGTCGACCAATATCTTCCACAGCGAGATCTTCCTGCTAATCCTGAACCTATATTTCAGATTTATCATACACTTATCATTATATTCGGGTGGGGCTTTGCATAACCCCTTCCACGGTACTCGCATGTATCAACTGAACCGAGATAAGAACCTTGTGGTACTGAACAATCCAGCGACCATCATTTATCTTGCAAATGCACTGGTACAAATGTGCAATGCAGAGTCACAGATACCATATTTTTTATAAAGTACTTCTAACATGATGTCATATCCACAATGTCAAAAGCTGCGCTAAGATATACAGTGTCAACCACTGACACCTACTGGCGTTTCATACTCGAACTTAGGTCAGTAATTAATCTGACTATGGTTGTTCCACAACTGTAATGTTGACAGTATGCTGACTGACAGTCTGACAATAGGTGCATAGTATTGCAATGTGACATAAGCTGTTGACACGCAGCCTTTTCAAAGTCTCAGGAGAGAAATACAAGATTACTCACGGGTCTGTAACTGGATAAAGTGAGCTTTCAATAACCCCTTTATTCAAAAGAGGTCTAAATAATAAATAATTTGATAATTTAAGCGAACACATTCTTCTCATACACACAGTCGGTGGACTTTTGAGGCCAAGAATGGTTAAGATCAGTTACACACACACAAAGGTGAATCATACTATTGCAGAGCCTACAACATGTCACCTACAAACAAGTGTCATCTTAATGCTGCCCACCGATACACATGGGACATGCCTTGCTGTATCAATGGCTGGTATTGCCGATGGAATACCTACCTAAGCCGGGTTCGATTCTTACTGTCGACCACTGCTAAAAGTGATATCATATTAAATGTTGTATAGACGAGTCATTGTGTGTTGACGGACGTTAGAGTCTTGTTGACCGTTTATTGGCTTCTACAACTTCTTGATGTCCAATAGCAACATTCCGGTCAGCAACATTCAACTTTAGTCGTTTTGCCTTGTATATTTCTCATCAATATTTGCGTTGTCCATTTCTCATCAATATTTCTGACACCGTAGGGAAATGTATCAGGCTTTTATAGTCTTTATCTTTACTGTTGACAGCCACTCATTTCACATGCATTTTGGTCAACATGTGCTTTAAATGATAGCCTTAGTAAGGATTCCAATACCCCTGTGTGTTTCTTTCAGAGTACATATCTGTTTTTTCAATTCTGCTTTGAAAACAGTTTTTAGCATAAATATGTTTTTTCATGGATTTTAATTCAACCTGTTTTTGACACAGCCGAAATGCTACTTGTACTGGCCGGAGAATGACATGCTTACCACTGATCACTTCCGGATTACTTTGAAGAACACTGACACACGTGCTAACTACACCATCAGGACCATGGAGGTTCAGAAGAAAGAGGTGAGAGAATAGATGAATGTTTAGGCGAACTACAGGATCTTGACAATGTCGAAAAGATCCACAGATAGAGGTTGAATATTTTATTTAGGTTCCTGTAATACAACGTTACCTTATGTTTTGGCCAAAGGTATTGAAAGTTCAAACTTTCTTTCAAGCCTAGCGAAATCATCATTATGTTTATAGAAGTTCTGAACATAATGTTCCTTCCAACCGATACATGTATTTATCAACCTCAGTATAATCGTTCATTTCAGACAGTCTTTTCAAGATCGTATCATATTAGCATGTTAGCATTGATTACATGTCTGTTTCATTCGTTTCGAGGGACTTACAACTTTGTATATCTCTCCAGGAGGGTTTTCAGAGACAATTGTAAACGCTGTTTGGAGGAATAAAAATGATTGTAAACACTGATATGTTTATGTGAAAGCATAGATCTGAAGAAACTATTTGACTGATTTTGAAAAAAAAGAGTCAAATACATTATACAATACAAACCACACATGTTTTGACGAAAGTGGGTCTCGAACCGTAACCAGTGAATGAGCTTACGCTTTAATATATTGCGCTACGGAGGCAGATATAAGACAAGGATATGTAAGCCATTTACAAGGTCGCCGTGACCAAGATTGTGGACGCTCTATGGGGATTTTATGAGCGACTCTTAAATTTACCAGGTATCTCCAACAAGGCGATAACAAAGCGTCTTTTAAACTTAAAAACGGTTGATACCAGAGATAGTGGACCCTCAGAGTCGGTTGCATCCTCCAGGCCTCAGGATGTCAACGAATCTCTCAGGGATCTCAAGTAAGACCTCGAAATTGAGATTTCTCCATTACATAATGCTCCTGTTACCAGAATTTAACAACAAAATACAAATGTGATTTATGCGATTATCAAACATACAATACAGACTGGAGAGAGTCGGAGAGTTGTCCAGTACCACTACACCACGTGGCCTGACCACGGCGTCCCCGACACTCTCTCTCTCGTCAACTTCATCTGGATGATGAGACTCACACACACACGGACAGACGGGCCACTGCTCGTGCATTGCAGGTGGGTCATCTTCAATGTTATTTGTAAGATCAGCATAATTCTATATCACGCAACATAAATAATTGGAGCAAATCTTTTTGGATAAAATTCAGCTTCTCATTTGTTAACTATTTAAGAGTTTACTTAAATAATAATGAATTGTACTTAATAATTGTCTTAAACAAAACCTATCCTACTTCACCAGGGAATATTGTCTATTAATGCTCCTCCAATTCTTTGTTTGTTTTCACAGAGTTTGACTCATATATCTCAATAAATAACCAGACCATAGATTAACTGTGAATCAAACAATATGTGCAGAGTCAGAAACACGATGAGCGACTGCCACCATTTCTAATCACAAATTTTATTGTCTTACAAATTCATAGAAAAACGAATCCCCAGCCATTATCTATATATGGTCACAACCATCATCCTCTGAAGAACCACGGGACTCTAGAGAGCTATATAGCTCACATCTTTCGTACAGACTCTTGATCAGTGGCGATCATAAATTTGATTAATACTAGCCACAGGGACCAGGGTATAAACAAACTTCCCTGTCGTCTTCTCTAGTACAAAAGCCACTCAAACTGAATCTAGTGTACAGACTCCTTAAGCCAAAGGTACTTCTAAATTGTAGATGTTGTCCCTAATAAGAGCAACACGGCCACGCCCTTAAAGACTTCAAAACATAGTTTATTGTATATTGCTCTGGATTATTTCTAGCCAATCTAACACACGATGTTTGTCCCCAGTGCTGGTATAGGATGCACAGGTACGTACATTGCTGTGGACTCCTTATTATTTCCAGTCTATTTAACACATAATTCTGTCCCCGGTGCTGGTATAGGACGCACAGGCACGTTCATTGATGTGGACTCCTGATCATTCTAGCCTATCTAATACATGATGTTTGTGCCCAGTGCTGGTATAGGACGCACAGGCACGTACATTGCTGTGGACTCGCTGGTGGACCAGGCCAGAGAGGAGGGGAAGGTGGACGTGCAGGGGTACGTGTCCATAATGAGGGGACAGAGGAAGAACATGATACAGACCACGGTGAGTGCATACAAAATATTTAACTCCACAAATATCATGTGGTTCAATAAATAACTGCAAACTGTATACTTCACGGGAAAGGTAATATCGATGTTAATACCACATGAAGAAATTTCTCCTCCAACATTCTTAACAAAACTGATCACAGTGAACCAATAGTGAAGCCCTAATTAAATAGGTGTGCTCTTCCACCTAGTGTAAGCTATAAGGCATATCAAATGTTCCTTTTCTGATAATAATATAATGATGATAAGCAGCGTGTATTTTTATCTGATTCATTTTTCTACAGGAACAGTACGAATGTGTGTTCAACTGTCTGGTTGAGATGACCAAGTACGGGAACACCAGTCTCACGGCGAAAGGCTTCACAAGGCTTTACAACAACAGTGGAATGAACTCACAAGTCGAGGGTAAAACCTTCAACGAGTTGACACAGGTTAGACTAGTGTGGCTCAAAAGATTGATAGTTCGTCATTTGAATTGAAGGCTCATATAGTTTGGCTCATATTTAGATGGACGACTAGACAATAGAAGATTAAAATGCAATGAAGTCTCTCAAAGTATAATTCAATTCATATGTGAATGTGTAGGCTATGAAATTGTTATGTTAATCACAATGTATCATTCCTCAGTTTTTCATCCTTACCTATGTTGTTTCATTGTTATCTTTCCCGTCTCTCGTTATTAAGCATTTCTAAACTCGATCACGTTATACCAGCATGTGTATAATGTAATAAAGCAGTGTCTTACTAATGATGACCTAAACATTATTTTATTATACTCCCGACCAACGGTCCAAGGGTATATAGAAATACCAGGGAATCCATCCGTCCATCTGCTCATCTGTCTGTCAGAAGACCCTTTTCCTCTGACCGATTATAGAGAACCTAGTTTCCTGAGACTTGCACAAATCTTCTGAACAACTGTGCCGCATTACAAGAGATTCTAGGAATTTAAAAATGATTTTCTTACGAATTTCAGTAGTTTGTGATTTAAAATCATCTAAATTTGTCCTTTCCGCGATATGGTGAGAAAAACTGTTAAGATTTGACACTGATAATTACATAATACATTATATAAATGTATTAATATGATGAAGCGATATTAAATCATGTTAAACTTATTTCGTATTGATCAAATATGAATTTTCTCCAGACATTTGCTCAAAGAGTAGAACAAAAGGGTCGGGGGTATAAGTGAACCACGCTCATGTTTATGCTTGTTCAATGTGCACATTCTGTTTCAGTTAATGATGTCTGAACATACCGAGGGTGAGTATAGATTAGATACATTTCTGAAGAAATAAACCTTTACAGGAACAGAAAGATATATTATTTCACCTTCTCTATGGTTTTGTTTCACTTACCAAAAAAACACATTTTTAAGTTCCAAGATTAAAATGCACTTACATAGGTCAGATGATATTTTAATGGGTTTTAAAAAACATTCTATTTCATAATCTCCTCATTATATCATATTCATGTTCCGCTGCTTGTTCATCCATTTCATGTGTTTACTGAACAGGTGCTCCAGTCAGGAACCGGATGTGGGTGGACGGTAACCAGGACTTCATTGTCAGAACAGCTCCTGTGAGTTCTTGATGATAATCTTATGAGTCCGTCAACGTGTATTTAACTAATTTTACACACCCTCGGTCACCCAGGAAATCAAACTGATTTGACCTTCGAACCAATATAAAGGTGACCGACAACTTGATTAGGTCAAACGTAAAAAAATATTTCTTTCAATAAAGTATCAGCTCGCATTTTCGAATTTCACTGGTAAAAGCTTTTATAACTAGACCCAAATAATCCGTCAAAAGTACGAGTTTTTCTCTCATGAAATGTCCAGGAGTGATGTGGTTTGTAGAGTATATGAACATTCAGCCCTTCGTGACAGAGAATGATATTCCTAAACATTTGAAATGTTCAAGGAAAAACATAAATGTCCGGACCATGTTCTGCCATATCAGATACGTATTATTTTCTTGTCAATATTTCGAATCAGATCGAACGCATATTGACAATTTGCGGTTTCCTTTGTAGACATGTTCTTGAGTAATAAAAAGATAATATCCAGAAATAACGATATGATACTTAAGAATAATAACATGTTACATCAGTGCTCTGTCATTTCATAATATCACTAAAACGCAAGTCATATAACGACACGTATCAAGTAATGCTGTGATATATATCACAAAATATAATGTTTTGTCAGTTGAAAAATTATTATTAAGTATGATATTATCCATTAAGTATATATCAACTGATTTCAGTATTACAATGTGTAACATCAAAGCGTCCAGGGCCTAGATTTTCGAAGCTCTCTTAGCGCTACAACAGTCGTAAATACCATACATTAACATTGGCTTACGACTATCTTAGTGCTAAGAGAGCTTCGAAAATCTAGGCCCTGTACTGTTACACACTAACCCCGCATATTCCGTGGGTCACTCTCTGAGTCACATTGTAATGTATCAATGTGATATCCTAGTTTTATCCATATGTTATATGATAGCACCAATTGTTATCACGAAAATAGTTTGTGTTATTTCATAATAACAAGGGGTTATGTAAAGGTTAATGTCCGACTAAGTCTCCATTCCTTAAAAATACGAGGTCATTAACCTACTTGAATTACACTCAAACTTTTGCTCTTTTATCAATATTGCTTTAAAATATTAAAGAACTAAAAATATGATGTCATGTGTAACTGTGACAGAACAATAGGATGACGTCACAAGTGTAATTTAACCAACAGTAATGATGTGACATCTAGCAGTAACACTATGTTATCCCACAGTCGCTAAGGAGCGTGAGAGGGCACCTGCTCTGTGAGTCTCCACATCCGGGTCAGGAGAAGTTGCTGTGGAAGCTGGTGGAGGAGAACAACGTTAATAACATCATTGTCCTGGCCAAAGCTCTGGTGAGATAAACTGTTTAAAACTGACATAGTAGCTCTATAAAATCGTTGAATCTCAGGTAGAGGTATACACTCCTTTAAAACATGTAGGAGTCCGATAGACTTTCTGTAACGTGTACATGTATGGTGAGAGACGGGGGAGTAGATACCATGAGTTTGTGGCATGCGATAATTTCCAGCAATCCAAAATCACTTTCAATTGATTCTTTGGAAACCGCAGTGGGGATTAGGAGCAATGGGTATTTCAACTCACGACTGTTCACTGTCAATTCCATTAAACTCAGAGCGTACTAAGGCTGCACAACGTTTTGTTGTGTAACGTTGTGCAGTGTAATTAAGACCGCAGCCAGGTTGAAGAGTCGCCCATCTGTTAATGGCAATGACTGTCAGCATTGACTCCGAAAACAATGTACACCTCTCTCTATTTAATAATGATAATTGAAAATGAATGTGAACACACACATGATACGCCCATGTAACGTGTATAACAACTATGTATACTGTTTGCAGACTGATCTTGTTGGAGTGAAGGGAAGTACAACAACATTCGGTAATCTGCTGTTGTCCACCACTGATCAGACAAAGTTGACATCTGATATCAGTCTATCAAAGCTGCTACTTCAAGAACCCGTATGTATTATAATCTAATTTAAGTATTCAACACAGAATAGCGGTGTGTTGCAAAAACATAGCCATTCATACGAAAAGGCTCTCTCACATTTATCTGAAATGTTATTTCACAGAGCAATGATGGCAAACAGAAAGTACAGCTTCTTCAGTTCAACGAATCGGTGTCAATAGAGAGTCTTGCAGCCTCGCTCCTGGAACACACTGTCCTCAAACTGACGTCAGAACTGTCATCGAGAGCTGTAGTACACAGGTAAGCTTGTATAACGGCAAGACGAGCAGTTTACATGGTGACGATTGTGCTAACGACCATAACCTCACGTGCAAAAGACAAATTCAGTACAAAATACAAGATAGTTCAACCCATAAGCGTTACATACGACTAAAAGTGAGTACCAGCTACGAAGACAGGAAGACTGATGTGATGTTCTGTGTACTGTATACTGTCACTAACTATCCTCTGTTACAGCTCCACAGATAGGAAGACTGGTGTGATGTTCCGTATGCCGTTTCAATAACTATCTTCTGTTCCAGCTCCACAGACAGGAAGACTGGTGTGATGTTCTGTGTGTTGTATATATCACTAACTATCCTCTGTTCCAGCTCCACAGACAGGAAGACTGGTTTGATGTTCTGTATGTTCGGGAACCTGATGTCTGAGATCCAGGAGGACGAGACAGTGGACGTCCTGCATCAAGTGAGGAGCTTCACCAGGAGCTTCCCGGACATCAAACTCACACAGGTATAAAAGTTACCAAGTATGGAAAACAAAGCATCCTACTCCATAGATACACACACTTTACTCGTTTGTTGACTAATCAATACTAAGAAGTACACAAACTGTCATTTGACATTTACTTTCTTTGTTCCAGGGCGACGTGAAGCAGTTGTTTGACTTTGCAAGAAGATGTGCCCAGCTGTCAGCAAGCACGTACGCCAACATGTGAACGTTATGAACATGTGACACTCAATGAAAATCCCGTGATCGTGTTAATTTCCCATGGACATATGAATCCCCCGTGATGATGTGAATCTATCGTAATCATGTAAATCTCCTGGAATCATGTGAATCTCCTGGAATCATGTGAATCTCCCATGATCGTGTGCATCTCCCGTGATCGTGTGAATCTCCCGTGATCATGGGTATCTCCCGTGATTATGTGAATATTCCGTGATTATGTGAATCTCCCGTGATCATGTGAATCTCCCGTAATCGTGTGAATCTCCCATGATCATGTGAATCTCCCATGATCATGTGAATCTCCCATGATCATGTGAATCTCCCGTGATTATGTCATTATCCCGTGATTATGTGAATATGTCATGATCGTGTGAATCTCCCGTAATCACGTGAATCTCCCGTGATAAGGTGAATCTCCCGTAATCGTGTGAACTCCGCTGAACAAATGAATCCCTTAAGAACATGTAAACTTTAAACTTGTTGTATTTCAATCAACATGTGCAACGTTCAACCACCATGTTGCTATAATATATTGCTTCCCTATCATAATGGTACTACAAAACAGACTGGTTAATAACACATGGCGGTTTAGATATTTATTAGTATTTAGCAAATTTTTATCATGATAATTGATGTGTAGTTCAATTGCAAAATCTGACTTTAAATTAAATCATTTGAAATGTATATTATTTCCTGTTATATCGTTGTTATGAAATTGTAAAAATGCCAAAAAAATTCTTGCTTACAATGTATGTCAGTGTGGTTAACGGTTTGACAAACTATGAATATATTCGAAATTAAGAGCTTGTATTGTACACTGCAACGGCGTAAGTGATGTCGAAAGGAAGACAGATCTTAAATATATAAAGCAGAAAAACGCATTGTTTGATGTGCAGTCTGATTTTGTCAATGTTAATACTGCAACAATAGTTCATTTTTATAGTCACAATATATAAAAAAACTGGAACACAATTGTGTTTTGCTTGAGTATATATTAGTTTTTAGATTAATAGCGTCATCATTTTTCTGGTACTTAACATGTTTCGTGATAACATATTTTCGCGGATTATTTTCTTTAACAGTTATCTTGAGTGATTAAAGATTTGCTCTGTTAGTGCGATTGGTTACAAAATGGCTAGAACAACAAGAGAACTTTCCCTTTATTCAATAACATAATGTTTTATATCCATCGTATTTAACAACATTTATATTATAAAGGTAAACAACTTACAACGAATTTGTTGTTTAGATGTTTGATTTCTTAATGTTTTATTTATTTTCAAATTCTAATATACTCTTGTCTGTGACAGTGGCGATAAACATAATGAAAATGAACAATTGTCTATCTAAATACAATAAAATGTTCTTTTTATTTTACAGTTGATTCACTGTGAACGCTGCTATATGTATACAGCAACTTTTATATTTTATATCGCTTGATGTAGTTGAAATGTTACACAAATTATTAAATATGTTAATTCTACTATTTGTGTCTGTATATTCTGTTCCTTATGTGAATGACTGCTCAACAGTGATGTAGAGATAGAAGAATCGTTGAGCAGATTCTTTAATTAACACATATATAGTAATGTGAATATCTCGTGTTCATGTTAAAGTCACATCAATTCGTTTTGATAACATTACATGGATTCATTTAAACCAGAGATTCATGTCAAACGTTGTATGATTCGTCGTTGGGTGAAGAGCATAGACCGATGTTGAACCTTTAATATCGACGTACAACTAACTTGACATATACATGCAGGAGGAGTTGAGTGTCATCTATAGTTATTTCAAGACACTGCTGCAACTGTCACGGTTATCTTTGAGACGGGAGAATTTTCCTGTACGATAAAGATATTCCAAATGGAATGATATGTGCATTAACATAAAACAAGTATAATAGTTTGGTGGTTTTGGGGGAGGTGGTATGCACGATAAGTATAAATCATATTTTAAAAAATCAGTGGTAAGTTATTAGTCATACATGGTGTCGTTTGCAATTGGCATCTGAGATTGATGTCAAACGGTGTCTGCTTCGCTGTTGGGTGAAGTGAAAGAGACGCGTACGATGTCGGAGTAACTTACATGTAACAGAGACAGTTGTTGATCCTTTAATATCGACTTACACATAACTTGACATATGTACATGCATGTCTATTGTATAAAATAACAATGTGATGTATTTCACTTGCTCAATTGATAGATGCTTGAGTGGAAACATAAGTATTCAGCTATATTAAAAAGTCAATTAGCAAATGATACAGAGTTGGTTTGTTATTGATTACAATTGGTTTATAAATATCGCATTTTAATCAATTTTCTTATAATAAATTCAAGTTCATAAGTCACAATGTGACAACATATGCTCAGGTTGTTCATCATATCCTACATGGAACGTTAGAAGATTGAACATAACTTGAGGCAACTCTATGTACTTTAGACTTTTATTTGACGCCATTTTCACTACTTAAACTATACTGCGTGCAGGGAGAAACTTATCCTATGATCGTCAAGTCTATGGTGCTATAGATCCTGCTGCAAAATAGAAGAAATCATATTTCATTACTTTGATTTTTCAATGAACACATGTCTACCACAAGAAGATTAAATATCTATAAACATACAAGCTCTAGCTTTGTGTTGACGCAAGTTGTCATTTTGAAAACAAGAGGAGGTGAGTGTCATCTCATGTCGCGTCACTGCCACAACTGTCACGGTTATCTGTGAGACGTGAAACTGTATTTTTCCGAACAATGAAGATATTCCAAATAGAATGATATTTGCATTAACATAAAACAAGTAAGTACACAAATTGGCGGGATGCAGTTATCAAATGCATCATCGAGATACTGTTGAGATACTTGAGCAACGTGACATTATTTGAGATTGCACATATCAAACCTGATATAAGATAGTCCGACTACACGATATTTTACTTCCTGGTTGATATTTAGTTACAACATGGAGACGGTGTGGATTGTACTTATACAGCTCGTCCATCTACATACAGTAACAGTAACAGGTTGGTCAATCAGAACATTTTAAAGAATTATTCCCCAAATGCACTTACACTTTATTATACAATGGTCTCAATCATATAGGGACGAGAAAGCGCACTGGTGAGCTTGTTCGGCTTCGGGTCAAGGGGTCCTTGGTTCGAGTCCCGCAAGGGGCACGGCAACTTCGTCTGCTGTAGAGAACTGTTCTACAGGCAGTAATGTTTGGGTACATTGCTGCACTGAATTTCAGCATAGTACTACCAATGGTTCGCTAGTTCCAGCCAATGCTCGCAGGTTTCACCGCAATACATAGCCACATTTTCCCGCCTGCAATAATACTAGCAGCCGTGATATAAGCGAAATACTCATGAAAGTGGCGAGTAAACAAAACTCAACTCACCTCAACCAAATAACAAATAGTCACTTACTGTCGTCATTACAAAAGATAGCACTTTCAGTAACATGTTTCTTTCGATTTTATACATAACTGATTATGTTGATATGCCGATATTTCATTTATCGCTCAGTGCTTTTAATTATATAACTTCTCAAGTTATAATAAATGATTACAGTGAAGTCATAACGAATTATGAATCCCTCATATCATCAATGGAACTGAAGGAAGGGTTTATGTCTCCAATAACCGATTTTACTGTACAAAAGAGCATTTTTATCGAGTACATATATTATCCGATCCGTGTCAATGTAATATTTAGGCCAATTACCCTTAAACCTCATTAAAAGTTGTATATTCATTTATTATATGACTGCTGGTGAATTACCGGGATCTATAAATGAAAATAAACCGTGTTATCAGTCACCAGTGACAATAACAATGGAACGTGTTATAAGTCACAAGTGACTGATATAACAATGACCTGACGTCATAAAACAATGTTCCGACGTCATGACACATTGTTGCTGAGGCGACAGGCTCATTCTGGAGCCGACTTAACGTAAATGCAAGTCGATTTCGGTGAATATGGACGGATTTGGCCATATAATAAATAGAAAATTTGTCGATTCTTGACAAATACCATGTTTTCTCATCTCGTGGGATAGAAACTGCGCCACTCGTGATAACTTTCTACATCACTCGATGAGATAAACATGGTATTTGTTAAGAAAAGCCAAATATCCTCTATGTATTTTTTCATTTAAATAACGCATATTAAGACGTAAGTTAGACAAGGTCATGTTATAATAAAAATTCAACAAAAATGTTACAGTTTGTCTGGAAACCCACATTGTTGTTCAGAAAGATGGGAACACATCCTTTGTATGCATAGTAGACTTTACAAAACAGTATTTCCCAGTAGAGGCTGAACGGAAGTGACCATTATCTATGTATCACATATATGTTTGGGTTTCATGTCGTCAGGATTATCCAGGGCACATATTGCATCTTCCCGAAATACTATTTGTGTTGATTGACATCAATGTGAGAGAGCGAATATCTTTCAAACTATTCGATGTGTGTAATCCCCATAGAAGGCGATAGTGTGCGTAAATAAGTAAATAATCAAATGTTGCAATAGCATATCTTTTAGTGACGGCGATTGGTGTTGTCATTAAAATAACATGGATGGTGGCCTATAATGTATTTTGTATATATGTAGAGTTTTACTGATATATATTTTAATGAATTTACTTATAATATGTTCAAGTTCACAAGTCACAATGATAACGATGAAACGTTAGAAGATTGAACATAACTTGAGTGTCATCTCGTGTCACGTCACTGTCGCAACTGTCAGGGGTATCTGTAAGACGTGAAAATGTATTTGTCCGAACAATAAAGATACTCAAAATAGAATAATATTTGCATTAACCTAAAAGAAGTAAGTAAAATAACTGTCCGGTTATCAAATGCATCATCGAGATACTGTAGAGATACTAACATGAGCAAAGTGACATTTTTTGAGATTGCACATATCAAACCTGAGATAAGATTGTCCGACGACTTGATATTTTACTTCCTGATTAATACTAGTAGCCTAGTGAAATACTCTTGAAAGTGGGGATAAAACAAAACTCACCTCAACTCAACAAATTACTTAAAGTTAAGTCACTTACTGTCCTAATTACAAAGGATAGCGCTTTCAGTAACCTTTTCTTTACGATTTTAAACATGACTGATTATATCGATGTGCCGATAATTTTCATTCATCGCTCAGTGCTTTCAACTGTTTCAAGTTATAATAAACGATTACAGTGTAGTCATTACGAATGATGAATCCCTCATAGCATCAACGAAAATCCAAGGAAGGGTTTATGGAAGAGCATTTTGATCGAGGACATGTATTATCTGACCTTTGTAGCCTAATACAAAAGTGTCATGTACGTATACATGTACAGTATACACAGTGTAACATTACAAATGGAACTGGGAATAAACGTCAATTTGCAGACGAACGAGTTTATGAAAAGAAAAGAAAGAAGGCTGTATTTTCCAAACTAACATGTCTGATGAAGTACGATATCTCCTATGACATCCAGTGCTCTGGGTAAGCTATTTTACAAGTCGATGTACTGAGTTTACTGGCCTCAAGATGGCAGTCTGAAGTTGGTTACTTATTCGTTATTCGACATTGGACATTCGATGTTTCCAGTTACTTATTCAAAACAATTACCTGAAAAAGCATGATGGAGACTATCAATAAAAACCTAAGTATACTCATTTTAAAGATAATTGCATTTCCTTTCCACTGAGGTATGTTGTTTTCATTCGGAATGAAATAGATTATACCGTTACTTACAAAAGAAGGGTGATGGGGTTCGTAAAATCAAGCAAATATTAACTATCGAAATGGGTACCAAGGAATATTTGCACCACCATCTAAGGCTACCCAAATGAAAGATAATTAAATATTTTATCTAATGAGATATCTTACATGATGTTTGATAGGGGCTCTGATACCGTAAAGTGCAAAATAACGTCACTAGATAGTATACATATTAACTGTTTAATGAGTTTTTCACAATCAAACTAGTCTTAGGGTACCAAGGAATATTTGCATTACCATCTAAGGGTAGCCAAATGAAAGATAATTTAATTTCCTATCCAATGAGGTATCTTACATGATGTTTGATAGGGGACCTGATACCGTAAAATGCCAAATAACGTCACTAGGTAGTATACATATTAACTCTGTAAGTAGTGTTTCACAGTCAAACTAGTCTTAGGGTACTTAGACTAGAATGATTGTTGTAAGTGCATATTCCATATTGGCTACGTTTCATGTATACCCGAGGCATTCATTTTAATGGAACAAAAGCATACTTGATATACCTTAACATATGAATCAGGTATGAACAAACATGTTGATTCTTTTTCATGTTTTGATGTGTCTTACACCACAATGTATTTGCCAGATTTAAAGTCTGTCAGTGCGTTTAATCTTTAGAAATACATGCAGCGTCTTCACATTCATCTTAAGTGACATTACTACTGCTCTTGTATGAGCGTCTGGACAAACGTACACTATGAGCATCAGTAAGGTATAAACACTGTTTCATATTCATTTTCTTTTTCTTATGATGGGTCTGAAGAGAACGTACCTCTGAACAAACCTGCCTCAGTGAGTTCCATCAGGTCTGGTTACGATGCTGGTACAGCTGTGGACGGGAACACGGATACTTATGGATATCGTGATAGTCAAATCATAGACACGGGTACCGGGCATCCCTTCGCCTGGTGGAAGGTGGATCTACAGAGAGAAGTACAGGACGCTACAGTTAGGATCTACTTCAGGACAGACTGTGAGTTGGACTATGTTTAATCAGACTACGATGGATATATCATTTAATGTAACGAACGAACGTTTAACCTCTGAGGTATATCTATTATTTACAATAATACAGTAACTACGAAACCGATCACTGTGACGCTGGTAGTGTTCTGCCACTTGTTCTGAATATAATCTAGGATATGCGGATACAGTTTGTCATCGTCGTCTTCTATGTTTCGATTACCAGGTGGAATTACTGAATGAAGTAATGAAGAACTTAACGAAGTTGTTAACTGAAAATCAATCTTTAAACAAAACACTGAATGGTCTGGTATCTGGGGAAACATGTAATCAGTTAATCATATCAAAGGAATGTGACACTTCCTAATGACAGATGACAGCAGTAACCTGAATATATGTAATTCCACGGTTGAACTCTTTTCTACGTGAAGTTGAAATGGAAATAGCTTATAGGGTTAATGAGACATCAAGTATTGTTGAAATACGAGAATATAAATTGCGTCAGTGCCAGTAGAGGGCAACAACACATATTCCAAAGTAGCAGATTAATGAGGAATAAAACCTTTCGGGTTTATTTGAACCAGCGTATGATAACAATCACAGACATTATGATACTGTTAATTTTTATGACATCCACTTTTGCTTTACATATATGTCTTCACAGTAGCCTGGAGACGTAATGGAGTTTTCTATGGATACAGCTTATCGGGTAGTATACTGAGATGTTTTGCCCTCTCAGGTAACACATTATTGTATAAACTTGAATAATACATGATGAATTGAAGAAAAATAATGTGCACAAAACGGCTTTAAATATACCCCCTCTCTCTTTACAGACAAATACCGCTGTAATGGAGTGAGACTGTACACGTCCACAAGTCCATTCTCTTCCTACCCTGAAGGTCAGCTGTGTCACAATGTTACCGGGAAGAAGGATGGAAGTGATATAAACTGTACATACAGTGTGACATGTCCCGGTAGATGGCGCTATCTCCTACTCTACACAGACACAGGCAATGATGTAGTTGGACCTGATTTGGACTTTGGTGAAATGGAAGTATTTGGTGAGTATGTTGGTCAAATTTGTATAAAAACAAAATTGCGATGAGAAATGAATCGAATCGAAACAAGTGCTTCAATGAAATAAATACACTGACACCAAGTATATATCAAGAAAGAAAATATGACACTAGAATTGTTTAACAGCTATTCCAAAGAATAAAGTAATGTATTATTCGGAATACCCAGAAAATAAGTTACCTGTGAATGAACATCTCTTGGTTTACACTGACACAAACAACCGCGACAGTGGAGTGTCAAACGGACCAACTCTGGATGTCAGAGAAGTAGAAGTTTTAGGTGAAGCATGTAAAACACTATATAAACTATATTTCAATTAACGGTATATGTCCCTTTACTTACATTACCAATACAAGTCAAATTTAATACTCACATACAGCCTATCTCCTACATAGGAGATAGTATCTCCTACGTAGGACTTAGTATCTCCTACGTAGCTAATAGTATCTCCTACGTAGCTAATAGTATATCCTACGTAGGACTTTGTATATCCTACATAGGAGTTAGTATCTCCTACGTAGGACTTAGTATCTCCTACGTAGGAGATAGTATCTATTACGTAGGACTTAGTATCTCCTACATAGGAGTTAGTATCTCCTACGTAGGATATAGTAGTGTTATCTCCTACGTAGGAGATAGTATCTCCTACGTAGGACTTAGTATGTCCTACGTAGGACTTAGTATCTCCTACGTAGGACATATTATCTCCTACGTATGACTTAGTATCTCCTACGTAGGACATAATAAGCCTATCTCCTACATAGGAGATAGTATCTCCTACGTAGGACTTAGTATCTCCTACGTAGCTAATAGTATATCCTACGTAGGACTTAGTATATCCTACATAGGAGTTAGTATCTCCTACTTAGGACCTAGTATCTCCTACGTAGGAGATAGTATCTATTACGTAGGACTTAGTATCTCCTACGTAGGACTTAGTATCTCCTACGTAGGACATAGTATCTTCTTAGTAGGACTTATTATATCCTACGTAGGTGATAGTATCTCCTACGTAGGACTTAGTATCTCCTACATAGGAGTTAGTATCTCCTACGTAGGACTTAGTATCTCCTACGTAGGAGATAGTATCTCCTACGTAGGAGATAGCATGATAAAGCACTGATCACTTCGTTTCATACTCATCCACGAGTTGTGGAGACACCTACAATGTAAGCATCTTGCGTTTGTCTTTTTCATAATAAACATAATTATTTAAATTCATATCTGTTGACTAGACCTACTATGCCTACCTCCTAATAGGTATGCTATTTCAACCTTAACACAGCCGACCTTGAACCAGTGGAGAAAGGGTGCGTAAAGTCCCTTATCCAAGGGCGGTAAGTCCAGGTGGTCTCGTGACGTCACTACCTGTCTAGTTCACTCTCCTAAAAGTTGCAGAGCAAGGCAGACGTGTTTGTTTTTGTTCTGTGACTGGGTATTTAGCGGCTATGTGTTGCTAACTTGCTATGTTTCTCTTGTTTGTTCAAGAGATACCCTCAACTTTAATCTTCGGTAGTGCAGGTTGTGGTTGCAATCTGTTTCAAGTAGGTGTTAGTTTTCAAGGGGCCTTGTTGACATGTGCTAGCTAGCGACCGCCCAGAGTAGGTGGGTTGCATGCGCCGCACGTGCAGCTCGTGATTCTTTGTTTTCTCTCACCTGACTGTTGGGTGTTTGACTTGCGTAGGGTAAAGGAGCAGTGGTATCTCTCCTACGCGGGTGACTTGCTTCGCTTGTCATCCCCTTTCGCTTGTCATACGCCTTTCGGTCCGTTTTCTAGTTCTAACTGTTAGGTGTTTGTCTTGCGTATGGTAGAGGAGTAGTGGTATCTCTCCTAATCGTTTGACTTGCATCGCTTGCCATTCGCTTTCGCTTGTCATACGCCTTTCGGTCCGTACTCTAGTGCTAACTGTTGGTTGTTGACTTGCGTAGGGTAAAGGAGCAGTGGAATCTCTCCAACGCGTTTGGCTTGCTTCGCTTGTCATTCGCTTTCGCTTGTCATACACCTTCGGTCTGTACTCAAGTGCTTCGCGTCTCGCTTGGCTTCTCGCCTCGCCTGTCACTGGCTTCGCTAGTTATTCGCCTAAGGTGGATCGCGGGTATCACCTTACGTGAAATCTGCTTGACTAGCTTGGTTAAGGAGCAGTGGATACACTCCTCGCCAGTGACACACGTTGCCCGTTGCTAGCTTTCGCCTACCATTCGCCTTTGGCATCGCCTTAGGTCGAATCTACATGACTCAGCCTTAGGTTGAATCAGTTTGGTTCAAGTGACTCGCTACGCGAGTCACTTACGGTTTGGTATACGCACGATTGTTATGTGAAATAAAGATTGAATTATCTTGTAAGTGTTTAGCCTAGTATTTGTCTGGCTTGTTCGTCTTTGTTTTACCTTGGCGGGTCGTTACTTGATTTTGACTTTGTGCTCTTCGAGTTCAGAGTCTTTGGTTCAACTCTCTCGATAACCTATCGTCTCGGCAGTCATTGATGCGTACAAGGCCGCTGACCTGCCTCCGCCTTCGCGTTCCATCCCTCATGAGATCCGAGCAGTTTCAGCCACGATGGCTTATCACTGCAACATCGCGTTTTCGGATGTCATGGCAGGGTGTTTTTGGCGTTCATCAGAGGTTTTCGCCTACCATTACCTACGAGATGTCTCCACAGCAGATCTTGAAGGCATCTCTAGGCTTGGTCCACAAGTCTTCGCTCAGACGAAGATGGTCCCCCCAACCAGACCAAGAAGGGGTCAACCCTCTTAGAAGCCTTGAGACTTATGGTTAATAACCTTGTTCTCTTTACTAGCTCAGTTGTCTGTGTTGTTTTTTCTTTTAACTTCGATTCAACCCCCCCCCCCCCCCTTCCTGTGGGGTTTGGGGGGCGGTGTTTTGGTCGGAAGTTGAGTGGCAGGGTAGTCTCTTCGATCCGCTCAGCTGTAGAGATCGTATCTCCTGGGCTGTACCTTGTCCTCACCACAAGGTGGAGGACTTGTAGGTTAGCTTACACTCAAGGTTCGTCGCTGGTCTCGTCACTACCACGTATATACAGACCCGCCTCCACGCGGTGGGATTCTAGGCATAGTAGATCTAGTCAACAGATAGGTATTTAAATAATAGTACGTTTTTGAGTAAACGTAATTATTTATACTTACCTGTTGACTAGACCTACGCTCTAGGCCCTCCCTTTTTGGGACTTCGGAGAGTGAACTAGACAGGTAGTGACGTCACGAGACCACCTGGACTTACCGCCCTTGGATAAGGGACTTTACGCACCCCTTCTCCACTGGTTCAAGGTCGGCTGTGTTAAGGTTGAAATAGCATACCTATTAGGAGGTAGGCATAGTAGGTCTAGTCAACAGGTAAGTATAAATAATTACGTTTACTCAAAAACGTACTATTATATTAGTCTGATTAAATCATGTAATTTCGAAGTTCCGTCTTGATTTTCAAAATAAAGTATTGTTCACTGGAAATGTTATCGAGGGAATATTGTCTTTCGGTTACTGCTCCCTTAGTGTCCATTTCGTTAGTGATAGTTTGCGAATATACTGTTACAGTTAGTTTCAAATAATTATAACTATGTGCACATTATTTTTTTCTCAGATTTGCCATATATTATTAAAGATTATACAATATTGTGTTACGTTAGAGGGTAAAACATCCTATTACACGACCCGACAGACCGCATGTATAGAAAACTGTTATCCGTATTGGTAGAAAATGGGGCGACGTATAAAGGGAGCATTTTATAGAACTCTTCAGTGTGAGAGATATATTTGTAGGTGTCATGCGATTTTGAGAGTTCAGACAGATTGTTGACCATTCCGTCTTAGTGTTATATTAAAAACTATATTATTGGGTGATTAGTTCTCGCTACGTCAGTCAGAACACTTGTACCACATTCGAGCGGCCATTTTCATGTGAACACTTTAAAATGGCCGCTCGAAGGGAAATAGACTTGAGTGGCTTAACCAAACCATTATTCGTTTTAGAACTCTTTTTTTATTGATTCAGGAGTGTTATTTAGCCATTGGTAACACTTATTAACCTTTTTGTGAGAACACTTTATTTCAATTCATTGGGAATAACGTGCTTGGAGTTTGGAGACAACTGACAACATGAAACTTTGTTAGGTATTGAAAGGGGTCCTGGCATAGGATTGAACATATGACCAAAGTTATATTTGTTGCTTAAATGAGGCACATTCTTACCTATTTGATATGTTTATTGGTCTTGTGTACTTGGTCTCAGATTGTTTTACAAAAAGTTTGCTTTGAAATCGAATAAGCATATATTTCAGACCTGAAAAAGGAGTAAGCACATTCTACGAGTCGAGTCGCCATTCCTGTTCACATTTACGAAGTTCTTATTTAGAAGTCTTACTTCATTTTACTTCATTAAACATTTTATTCGAATTATATGTAATTAAATGAAAGTCAAATAAGAACAACCTCATTTATTCAAAATTAATTGCCCTATTTCACGTCAAACCTACAAAATACCATAATGATTCAAATAAGTTATATGTAATTAGATGTATAGACTTCATATCAGCAGTAGTTCTACTGTCGTTCTAATGACGACATGCTATACATGACAATAAGAACACTTAACAACTGAGGTAGATTTTAAAATTCGTCACTTTAGATGGTTAATTTACCCATATGGTAAATATACTTGTCAAAATAGGTTAGGTATATTGGAAGTTTATTATTGATATTTAATCAGTGTGTAAATGTGCAAATAAATCAATATAAAAACATTCATAATTTAAATGTATCGCTAACTATTCTTCTCCAGTACATTCATAACATTCAAGAGTACAGAAATTCATTAACGGTAATTAATTATGGAAGCTGAGATCCTTTATTGTTGAGTAATGTTTTGAGTGACGTCGTGTAACAAATGTCCAACACCACGTTCAAAGTGTAATTAGGTCGCTTGTAATGACCGTGGATTTCACGGAAATATTGACTGTTCTTGAATTATTGAAGGAGTTTAAAACTGATATTCCAAAACATAAATATATATCATATCGCAATCAATGTAGAGAGCTACCGTAAACTTTTGAATTAATATCAGTTTATTAAATATAATCGTTCAGTGCAAAACTATACTGAATTGCATAACAAATGATGACTAAATCAACTCTACTTCTATAGATACCAATATATAAAATACTTTAGGGCGCTCTAACACGTTTTTCTTAATGAAAACATTGATCTCACGAAAAGGTAAATGAGTATTACCAATGGCTAAATAATACTCCCGAATCAATAAAAAGAGTTCTACAACGAATGTACACTTTTCGGTTAAGCCATGCGAGTCCATTTCCCTTCGAGTGGCCATCGGCTGTAGCGATACCTAAACACTCAAAGTAGAGTTTTGAATATGGGACCATGATAGAATAGTCAATTGTCTTGTTGTCTAAACTCTCAAATGACCTACAAATCTACCTCTCACACTGAAGAGTTCCTAACCACTGTCGGACATAGTATCTTCTACGTAGGAGATACCATCTCCTACGTAGGAGATACTAAGTCCTACGTAGGAGATACTATCTCCTACGTAGAAGAAACTATGTCCTACGTAGGAGATACTAATTCCTACGTAGGATATACTATCTCCTACGTAGGTGATACTATGTCCTACGTAGGAGATACTAAGTCCTACGTAAGAGATAGTATATTATCTCCTACGCAGGTGATAGTATCACATTTTTTTTTCATCGTGACACTAATACGCTTCCGTAAGTTTGGAAATATGTATGAGAATACATTTTGTACGTTTAAACGACTATCCTCAATCTTACAGTATGTTCTGATGAAACCTATGGAGAGGATTGTACCAATCTATGCAGCTCCAGGAACTGTGTTACCATGACAACAGCATGTGAGAGAGATGGGAGATGTCATGATGGTTGTCAGTCTGGATGGACGGGAGTTGATTGTAAAGAAGGTAGGTTGTCAGCTTATACGAAAACATTAGTTAAATAAATCAACATATTGCTGTTATGCGTTCTCTCAAGTATATATCGCTGGAAGCTACGAGTATGTAGAGACTACACTAAGACCTTTTAGTTAAAGGAAGTTGTCTAACATAACAACAACGTGTGAGAGAAATCGAGAATGCCAGGTATTTGTCTGATTGATGGAACGAAATAGATTATAATCAAATTATCCCCCCCCCCCCCCCCCCCTCCCCCCACAAGAAAGTTCTGTCTTCAGTGTTTTAGTCTGCTGTATACAGAAAATTATGTTTAAATCAAAATGAATTATGTTTTAAACAAAAAGATCAGTACTTGAAAAGACAATATACACTTGTCGAATTGAGCTCATCGTATTAAAGAAGATTGACTCAGTCCAAAATCTAGATCTGATGTTTACTATTTTCTATATGTAACCTATATATATTCAAATGGAATTTTATAGAACAACTAAAGCCGATGTCCTCCTGCATGATACTTTAACCTCAGAGAGGTTTAACATTACAGTGCAGAAGCAACTATATATATGTATATATATATATATATATATATATATATATATATATATATATATATATATATATATATATATATATATATATATATATATATTTATATATATATATATATATATATATATATATATAATATGATTTATGTTTTATGCATTATACGTGAACGGCGCATACTTTGTATATAACGATATGGCGTCTCAGTGGCTGAATGGATTAGTTATTGAGACAGTCGGGTGTAGGTTCCAATCCCGCAAACAATTCCACAAGGTAAAAGACTTATCAATATATCTTTAAAGCTATGACAGGTTTTGACAGCTTGACCGAAACTTATAAACAGGTTGAATTAAACACATGTTCATAAATGTAGTTGCCTCATGGTCAATATTTGCTTTTAAATAATTTATTTCTGTTATGTTCTAATAAATAATAGTTAGGTTGTTATGATAATGTTGTGAGGAGTATTAATATCCGAAAAATCCTTTCTTCGGACTTCGGATATGATTGTATGTGTCTGAGCTTCAGAATAAATGTTCTAACAATTTGAAACGACGTACACGGGTGCATAGCCAGAATATGAGATACACAAATACATGTATAAATTGCTGGTTCATGTAAGTGAATTTATAATAAGACGTTATATTTTCCCTCCAGTTTTACCGTGTTCTGACAACAACTATTACGGTCTGAACTGTACCAAACTATGCAGTGTCCGGAAGTGTAAAACGCCCTCTACCTCGTCATGTGACCGTCTGACTGGAAGATGTCCTGAAGGTTGTGAAGATGGCTGGAGACAGGAAGACTGTACTCAGGGTGAGTCTCATACTGATAATGGACACCCCACAGTGTATAAATCACTATTATATAGTTGCAGAAATTATCAATGTTTCATTTTGTTCAGTATCTTCCAACATTACATTGTGCAGAACATCGAAATCGTATACCATACATACCTACTTGTTGTCACTCAAAGTGCTTATCGATGGATGATTCCGGTCAATGTGTGCATTTGAACAAACAAATTAGAATGAGTTAATTCAAAGTTAATTCTGTTGGAGAAGGTTTGACATTGTATGATGAAGATGGTATCATGCTCGCATATCTCGGGTTGGTAAATATCCAAAATCAATTTCAAACTCATACGATAAACTATATTTATTTTTCAATCAAGGTATTTTCAGAGAGTTTAACAGAAATTGAAATTTGTGTCTCGAGTGCCCGACCATACATTCGTCACCTTTAAATAAATCTGAAAAACCTTATCCTTGTTAAATATGCATGTTTATTATAACGCTTTAAAGGGGCAGTAGCACGTTTTTCTGATGAAATAAGTCGATGAAATGAATTTGAAAAATAATGTCACCAATAGTAAAACATCCTTCTCTCTTCGAAAAATCAAGTTAAGAAATAAGTGTAAATGGTTTCGCAAAGCCATGGAAATTGTTTTTGTCATTCGAAATATAAAATGTGTTCTCAATAAAATGGCCGCCATGTAATTTTTGTTGTATACGCAACACCGTTATTACTACTACATATAATTAGTTTGTGTAATAGTATGTTTAACCCTCTAAAGTAAAAATAAATGACATAAACTATCATTATAAATAGGAAATTTGAAAAAATACATTTTGCAAAAAACGTGCTACTGCCCCTGTAAGTAAATGTTCTTCCAAGAATGTGATTCCGATTCACATAGGTTTGTTTTGATGAATAGATTGATTCTTATTTGTAACTTTAAATCCCTGAAATTCCTGAGTTACGGAAATTACGGAAAATACTTAATCATATTTCACATTTTCATTACACAATGTCACGGTTGTTCATGATGTTGTGGCAATTATGTATTACCGGTATATTTAGTTTCTGTGATAACCTGAAGGGAGAATGATTAACAAACATAATAAACTATTTCTTTTGTTGCAAAAATGTTTTGAAAAATGTCGGCTGGTTAAAGACATTCCCATGTTGAGTTTTTCCGTCACATGTTAGTGAAAGGAAACGATCTATTTTCAAGTTTTTCATTAGATTTGTTATACGATGTAAATGTGGTATGGGTGGTGCCATCAGCTTCGAAGTTTGAATAGGTGTCGTGTGAGGTCAACAGAGTGAAAAACGCTTTACTGAGAGTGTTTTATCTGGTTAATTAATTGTCTTCTTAGAATCGTTCAAGTTCATGTACTTTCATGTTCTCTCATCAATCATCAATTGTAGTTTTGGTATTGATATACTGGACACAAATAAAAAGGGATATTTGTTGTTGTTTTTATGTTATTAATACGGATTTATGTATTCATTGACCAATTAATGAAATATTAATCATAAAAATTCCAATATCCCTAACTTATTTTGTCCAGTGTACTTGACAAACACTCCATAGTAGGGCGTGCTCATTCCAAGAGTAGGCGTGCATTGTCATAGTTTAGTTACTCATGTTTGTTTTTGTAGGCGAATCGGGATGCAGGTTATTAAAGACTACATCTTCATGAGTACATCACTAACCGAGTACTCGCAATATCGCAGTTAACACCTCCTGCTGAGGTTGCTTACCCTTCACGCTCGTAAAGACATCGTATACTTCACTATTTATCAAGGTTACATTCAGAGAATCTATTGACTTCTTTAGTTTATTATAAGAGGGTATTGATTAAGGGTTTTCTTTCCACGGTTACAAAGTAAAAATAATCATTTAAGTTTCAACTAAATCCTCAGTTCTAAATCGTTACTTACCACAGTAGTATACACAAATGGAGGACAGGTAATAACATGTTTATTCTTCTTGCTTTGAGTGTTAATAAAATGTTTAAAGGGGCAGTAGCAAGTTTTTGCAAATTATATATTTTCAAATTTCCCATTTATAATGTTAGGTTATGTTATTTATATTTACTTTAGAGGGTAAAACATCTCATTACACAAACGAACTAGCTGTAGTGACAATAGCGGTGTTGTCTATAAAGAAAAAATGCATGGCGGCCATTTTATTGTGAACACAATGTATTATTTCGAATGACGAAAATGATTCCCATGGCTTTACGGAACCATGTACGCTCACTTTTTAACTTGATTTTCCGTAGATGTTTTACTATTTGTGACATTATTTTTCAAATACAATTCATCGACTTATTTCAGTGGAAAAACGTGCTACTGCCCGTTTAAAATTATAATTGTAAAATTAACGATGCAGATGAATGTCAGTGTATAATGATGGTTGAGACTAATAATAAACCTCTCAGAACGTTTCTAACCCGATATAAAGTAGTCAACATGTCCTCCAATTGTTCTCCTCAGCTTGTGATGTCGGTTCCTACGGATTTGGTTGCAGCAAGTCCTGCTCTGACCGGAAATGTCTTAATTCAACTAAGTGTAATCGCGTGACTGGTCAGTGTGAAGGTGGATGCCAGTCTGGTTACAAAGGAATAAGTTGTATTGAAGGTAAGTGTTCACAATTTCCTAAATGTGGGTGGAAATTGTCTTATCATTATTCATTTAGTTATTGCTGTGAAAGAAATACAGAAAATATTTAATCTCCAATCCCAATTAATAACTGTTATGTGAATGGCTGTTTTATTAAGAAAAACTGCTTGTTTTATATATTATATATTGAAGGAAAAGGAAGAAGCATTCTATTTTTTTCAACCATTTCATTATAAAACAAGGAGCGCGCTGAAGTATTTCCATTCGAGTCAACAGTACAAATATCTATACCAAACATCTTGTAAGGTTATAATACATGACGTGGAACAAAAACAGATTATATTCTGTCATGTGTAATCACTTGATTGATATTGTCTGCTGAACAGAATGTGACTCAAGCTCCTACGGAGATGGCTGTAAACGCTCCTGTAAAACCAGAAACTGCTTGAGCTATTCGTCTCAGTGCGATGTTGTGGATGGTTTGTGTTTAGGTGGATGTGAGGCGGGGTACCTGGGAGCAGATTGTATACAGGGTAAGTGGAGTGTCTGGATATACGATGATGTCTTGGACAGTTTGGTACAAGGAAGCATATTGTGACAAGGTTCTATCATTTGATGTCTTATCTGTCTGATAAGAACATAGCAGAGTATTACCTTAACATTACATAGAGTGTATTTTTGTTTTCATGTCAGCAACGTAGCTCTTGAAATGTGTTCATTCCCAGAAGGGAAACGTATTAATTAGTATAAGAAATCTTGAAGTCTAGATATATTATTTACCAAAGGTCAATTTCAAATCTAGTGACTGATTTTAATTTGTATTTATTGCTACCCTCTCCTCCCGCCCTCTACTCTCAGAAAGGGAAAACTCAGTAAAAGAACGCAGATTCATATTTTTTTCTTGTTCACAGGATGTTCTCGCTGTGCAACCTACGGAGGCAACTGTTCAAGTCCTGCAGTTCTCGTCACTGTGTGACGTCATCTTCTGTGTGTGACCCTCATACTGGACAGTGTCCTAATCGTTCAGTGCAAAACTATACTGAATTGCATAACAAATGATGACTAAATCAACTCTACTTCTATAGATACCAATATATAAAATACTTTAGGGCGCTCTAACACGTTTTTCTTAATGAAAACATTGATCTCACGAAAAGGTAAATGAGTATTACCAATGGCTAAATAATACTCCCGAATCAATAAAAAGAGTTCTACAACGAATGTACACTTTTCGGTTAAGCCATGCGAGTCCATTTCCCTTCGAGTGGCCATCGGCTGTAGCGATACCTAAACACTCAAAGTAGAGTTTTGAATATGGGACCATGATAGAATAGTCAATTGTCTTGTTGTCTAAACTCTCAAATGACCTACAAATCTACCTCTCACACTGAAGAGTTCCTAACCACTGTCGGACATAGTATCTTCTACGTAGGAGATACCATCTCCTACGTAGGAGATACTAAGTCCTACGTAGGAGATACTATCTCCTACGTAGGAGATACTATGTCCTACGTAGGAGATACTAATTCCTACGTAGGATATACTATCTTCTACGTAGGTGATACTATGTCCTACGTAGGAGATACTAAGTCCTACGTAAGAGATAGTATATTATCTCCTACGCAGGTGATAGTATCACATTTTTTTTTCATCGTGACACTAATACGCTTCCGTAAGTTTGGAAATATGTATGAGAATACATTTTGTACGTTTAAACGACTATCCTCAATCTTACAGTATGTTCTGATGAAACCTATGGAGAGGATTGTACCAATCTATGCAGCTCCAGGAACTGTGTTACCATGACAACAGCATGTGAGAGAGATGGGAGATGTCATGATGGTTGTCAGTCTGGATGGACGGGAGTTGATTGTAAAGAAGGTAGGTTGTCAGCTTATACGAAAACATTAGTTAAATAAATCAACATATTGCTGTTATGCGTTCTCTCAAGTATATATCGCTGGAAGCTACGAGTATGTAGAGACTACACTAAGACCTTTTAGTTAAAGGAAGTTGTCTAACATAACAACAACGTGTGAGAGAAATCGAGAATGCCAGGTATTTGTCTGATTGATGGAACGAAATAGATTATAATCAAATTATCCCCCCCCCCCCACAAGCACGTTTTTGAGATGAAATAAGTCGATGAAATGAATTTGAAAAATAATGTCACCAATAGTAAAACATCCTTCTCTCTTCGAAAAATCAAGTTAAGAAATAAGTGTAAATGGTTTCGCAAAGCCATGGAAATTGTTTTTGTCATTCGAAATATAAAGTGTGTTCTCAATAAAATGGCCGCCATGTAATTTTTGTTGTATACGCAACACCGTTATTACTACTACATATAATTAGTTTGTGTAATAGTATGTTTAACCCTCTAAAGTAAATATAAATGACATAAACTATCATTATAAATAGGAAATTTGAAAAAATACATTTTGGAAAAAAAATTATCAATGTTTCATTTTGTTCAGTATCTTCCAACATTACATTGTGCAGAACATCGAAATCGTATACCATACATACCTACTTGTTGTCACTCAAAGTGCTTATCGATGGATGATTCCGGTCAATGTGTGCATTTGAACAAACAAATTAGAATGAGTTAATTCAAAGTTAATTCTGTTGGAGAAGGTTTGACATTGTATGATGAAGATGGTATCATGCTCGCATATCTCGGGTTGGTAAATATCCAAAATCAATTTCAAACTCATACGATAAACTATATTTATTTTTCAATCAAGGTATTTTCAGAGAGTTTAACAGAAATTGAAATTTGTGTCTCGAGTGCCCGACCATACATTCGTCACCTTTAAATAAATCTGAAAAACCTTATCCTTGTTAAATATGCATGTTTATTATAACGCTTTAAAGGGGCAGTAGCACGTTTTTCTGATGAAATAAGTCGATGAAATGAATTTGAAAAATAATGTCACCAATAGTAAAACATCCTTCTCTCTTCGAAAAATCAAGTTAAGAAATAAGTGTAAATGGTTTCGCAAAGCCATGGAAATTGTTTTTGTCATTCGAAATATAAAATGTGTTCTCAATAAAATGGCCGCCATGTAATTTTTGTTGTATACGCAACACCGTTATTACTACTACATATAATTAGTTTGTGTAATAGTATGTTTAACCCTCTAAAGTAAATATAAATGACATAAACTATCATTATAAATAGGAAATTTGAAAAAATACATTTTGCAAAAAACGTGCTACTGCCCCTGTAAGTAAATGTTCTTCCAAGAATGTGATTCAGATTCACAGAGGTTTGTTTTGATGAATAGATTGATTCTTATTTGTAACTTTAAATCCCTGAAATTCCTGAGTTACGGAAATTACGGAAAATACTTAATCATATTTCACATTTTCATTACACAATGTCACGGTTGTTCATGATGTTGTGGCAATTATGTATTACCGGTATATTTAGTTTCTGTGATAACCTGAAGGGAGAATGATTAACAAACATAATAAACTATTTCTTTTGTTGCAAAAATGTTTTGAAAAATGTCGGCTGGTTAAAGACATTCCCATGTTGAGTTTTTCCGTCACATGTTAGTGAAAGGAAACGATCTATTTTCAAGTTTTTCATTAGATTTGTTATACGATGTAAATGTGGTATGGGTGGTGCCATCAGCTACGAAGTTTGAATAGGTGTCGTGTGAGGTCAACAGAGTGAAAAACGCTTTACTGAGAGTGTTTTATCTGGTTAATTAATTGTCTTCTTAGAATCGTTCAAGTTCATGTACTTTCATGTTCTCTCATCAATCATCAATTGTAGTTTTGGTATTGATATACTGGACACAAATAAAAAGGGATATTTGTTGTTGTTTTTATGTTATTAATACGGATTTATGTATTCATTGACCAATTAATGAAATATCAATCATAAAAATTCCAATATCCCTAACTTATTTTGTCCAGTGTACTTGACAAACACTCCATAGTAGGGCGTGCTCATTCCAAGAGTAGGCGTGCATTGTCATAGTTTAGTTACTCATGTTTGTTTTTGTAGGCGAATCGGGATGCAGGTTATTAAAGACTACATCTTCATGAGTACATCACTAACCGAGTACTCGCAATATCGCAGTTAACACCTCCTGCTGAGGTTGCTTACCCTTCACGCTCGTAAAGACATCGTATACTTCACTATTTATCAAGGTTACATTCAGAGAATCTATTGACTTCTTTAGTTTATTATAAGAGGGTATTGATTAAGGGTTTTCTTTCCACGGTTACAAAGTAAAAATAATCATTTAAGTTTCAACTAAATCCTCAGTTCTAAATCGTTACTTACCACAGTAGTATACACAAATGGAGGACAGGTAATAACATGTTTATTCTTCTTGCTTTGAGTGTTAATAAAATGTTTAAAGGGGCAGTAGAAAGTTTTTGCAAATTATATATTTTCAAATTTCCCATTTATAATGTTAGGTTATGTTATTTATATTTACTTTAGAGGGTAAAACATCTCATTACACAAACGAACTAGCTGTAGTGACAATAGCGGTGTTGTCTATAAAGAAAAATGCATGGCGGCCATTTTATTGTGAACACAATGTATTATTTCGAATGACGAAAATGATTCCCATGGCTTTACGGAACCATGTACGCTCACTTTTTAACTTGATTTTCCGTAGATGTTTTACTATTTGTGACATTATTTTTCAAATACAATTCATCGACTTATTTCAGTGGAAAAACGTGCTACTGCCCGTTTAAAATTATAATTGTAAAATTAACGATGCAGATGAATGTCAGTGTATAATGATGGTTGAGACTAATAATAAACCTCTCAGAACGTTTCTAACCCGATATAAAGTAGTCAACATGTCCTCCAATTGTTCTCCTCAGCTTGTGATGTCGGTTCCTACGGATTTGGTTGCAGCAAGTCCTGCTCTGACCGGAAATGTCTTAATTCAACTAAGTGTAATCGCGTGACTGGTCAGTGTGAAGGTGGATGCCAGTCTGGTTACAAAGGAATAAGTTGTATTAAAGGTAAGTGTTCACAATTTCCTAAATGTGGGTGGAAATTGTCTTATCATTATTCATTTAGTTATTGCTGTGAAAGAAATACAGAAAATATTTAATCTCCAATCCCAATTAATAACTGTTATGTGAATGGCTGTTTTATTAAGAAAAACTGCTTGTTTTATATATTATATATTGAAGGAAAAGGAAGAAGCATTCTATTTTTTTCAACCATTTCATTATAAAACAAGGAGCGCGCTGAAGTATTTCCATTCGAGTCAACAGTACAAATATCTATACCAAACATCTTGTAAGGTTAAAATACATGACGTGGAACAAAAACAGATTATATTCTGTCATGTGTAATCACTTGATTGATATTGTCTGCTGAACAGAATGTGACTCAAGCTCCTACGGAGATGGCTGTAAACGCTCCTGTAAAACCAGAAACTGCTTGAGCTATTCGTCAGAGTGCGATGTTGTGGATGGTTTGTGTTTAGGTGGATGTGAGGCGGGGTACCTGGGAGCAGATTGTATACAGGGTAAGTGGAGTGTCTGGATATACGATGATGTCTTGGACAGTTTGGTACAAGGAAGCATATTGTGACAAGGTTCTATCATGTGATGTCTTATCTGTCTGATAAGAACATAGCAGAGTATTACCTTAACATTACATAGAGTGTATTTTTGTTTTCATGTCAGCAACGTAGCTCTTGAAATGTGTTCATTCCCAGAAGGGAAACGTATTAATTAGTATAAGAAATCTTGAAGTCTAGATATATTATTTACCAAAGGTCAATTTCAAATCTAGTGACTGATTTTAATTTGTATTTATTGCTACCCTCTCCTCCCGCCCTCTACTCTCAGAAAGGGAAAACTCAGTAAAAGAACGCAGATTCATATTTTTTTCTTGTTCACAGGATGTTCTCGCTGTGCAACATACGGAGGCAACTGTTCAAGTCCTGCAGTTCTCGTCACTGTGTGACGTCATCTTCTGTGTGTGACCCTCATACTGGACAGTGTCCTGACGGATGTGAGCTGGGATGGACAGGAGTGGACTGTACACAGGGTGGGTGACAACATTATATGAAAAATAGAATTATGTATTCAGTGACCTATTATATTATCTACTAATACCTTGGAAGAAGGTGCGGTCAGTTCTTTCAGAATATGAAGCCACGCCTCAAAGACTATTACTCTTTGTTTTGTTTTGGGGTATGGATCAGGCAAAATATAGCTACGTCTTCAAAATGATAATAGCAAACGAAATAGTATATACAACACAGGCAATAAGTAACGTATAATAGATTAAGATGCATAATGTTCGTTTCAAATCAATATAATTTATTGCAGTATTGCTATTGAAACCTTTTGGGCTTCTAAATTCACGGGCACAAGGAACACTGGTTTGATGAACTTCGTCATAATGCGGATATAAACCTAGAACCATGATTCGATTATTTCATTTCTGAAAGGTGATTGCAGGCCTGCAGCACGATTTTGTGTTTGAAATGTTGTTTTTCCACCTTTACCATTAAGATGCATTCGGAAGATACCGTGCTAGAATCCAGTATAAATTGTGCACAGAAAGTTGCCATAGCATAGCATCATTTAGATTTCACCACAAAGTATGTCACTTTTAACGTCTGAGCAGTGACAGAGAGCCATTGGGATTTTGCACGCCGGTGCAACTCAGGGCAGAGTTGCAGAAATCATGAACTGCTACATAACCACAATCGAAAGATTGGTGAAACCTCTCATGGATACTTGCCGGACATCAGACAGACCATGAAGCGGAAGACCACGGGTAACTACGGCAAAAGTCCGCTATTTACATGTAGTATGCTTCATCTACGAAATAGATCCATTACTGTGACGTCAGCAGCAAAAACTGCTCTTCAACACTCCATCAGCAGAAGGACCGTAGCCAGACGTCTCCGACATTTCGGTATCGGAGCTTATCGAGCCCTGAGAGGAATGACATTGACCCCAAAACATTGTCTCAACAGAATGAGGTGGGCCCGTACTGTGGAGCAATGGCAACGACGAAATTGGGACAGAGTTCTCTTTACTGATGAGAGTAGGTTCCAGGTGTTCGGTGTTGACGGCCGAACGCGAGTGTACCGACGTAAAGGTGAACGTATGTCACAATGTTGCGTTCAAGAAGAACAACCCCATGGCAGTGTCTTGATTTGGGGTGGTATTTGTGACTCTTAAGGACACATACTCTGATTATATTTGTCATTTTCTCACGTTTCATCTTGCTGCAATACATGGTACCAACATGTCAGGGGATATTACTCTCTAGCATAATTTAATTAAATAGAAATCAAACACTTCAGTGTACAATACACTGTTGTAATTTATACACCAATGTGCGCATTAAGCCTCAATCTTCTTTTATCCTGTGTTGTTGAAAAATAAGTTTTATATTTTAAAGAAAAAACGAATTAACTTTTAAATTACATTATTAAATAAACGTTAACCCTATTTAAAACGTGAACGTTATAATTAACTGTTATATGGTATGTGATGTGAGATCAATGTTTGTAAATTGACTTTTAGCAAAATTCCATTACCGAGGCTTTTGCTACCGCCACATGTATAATATACAAATACACAAGATTCTTTTAGTATTTTAATCCAACGAGAAATAGTGTTATTCCAATAACCACATTGACAAATCGTATTTAAATAACATGTTCGCCAATCGGACATTTGAATTGATGGCACAAACGACTGTAGTTAATCCCTTGGTTTCTCTATAATATGCATACTTAAAACTAACTTGATAAATCTACTTGTGTGAATGGCATTTTGATAACATGATTGTCGACCGAAAATACAAAATAAATATATTTATTTTAATTTAGTAGGATAGGAGTAGATTTGTTTCAGTTAACATTCCTATTTTAAACAATGCTCCTTTTTCTGGTCTATCTGACTACTACACCATACAACTGCCACTGCATCCCACCTTATTTCTTAATATCGGGTGGTGCTAAATTGATGCACGGATATATATTTCAAGAAAGGTTGTGTGAATATACATGAATGTTATTAAATATTTTCTAAAATAAGCTTTTTTGATGAGAATGAAGTAAACAAATTAGTGAGATTGGAAAGAGAATAGTGTATGTTTCAAAAACACATCCCTTTAATTATATTATTCACTGATATGTTACTGTCTGACATCAAATACAATTTTACTGAATGTATCTGTCAAATCCGAAGTAAAAATTTTTATCATTATTTTCAAGTGCTCAGATGACAATTCAATAACTAATGGTTATCAATCTTAAATTTTTCTCAAAAGTGTCTTTTTGACAAATCTGCTCGCAAACACAAACTACTGTAAGTATGTTTTAATAAATTTCCAACAATCCTCAACTTTTATGAACTCTCAACCGTATATGTTTATGTTGTTCAACAGACGCCACAGATCCAGCCTGTTTCACTGTAGCATCTGTTGTCGGCGTCTTTGTGGGATCTCTTGTCGTGGTGATACTGGTCAATGTTGGAATAATTATCTGTCTTGTTAGACGGGGGCGGTAAGTTTATGTGTTAAATATCTCTGGAGAATATTTCATTATTTTCAACGATAAATCTTAAACTGTGCAACTACATTGTAGTCTAACCTTAAACTATATATATGTATATATATATATATATATATATATATATATATGGATCCCAATGCTTGCCTGTAGCTAGCACTTTCAAACATCCATTGACCATCTAAAAAAAAATTTCCAGACTGCAGTGGGTAAAGAATCTTGAAAACAAGAAACCAGTTCAGGCGCCTCGTGACACTACACAAATGAGCAGCATAGCCTCACAACCTTCTGATGTAACTAAGCATGCCCAGTCAATCAGTCACGTGTACAACAACGACTATGCTGTACTAGACTCTGGAACCAAGGCAGACACCAAAGACTATGACGTCATTGATCACAAACATTTTCAACATGTCTCACATTGACTCTCTTGTTACATTTGCGATTCGAACGTTTAGTTGTGAAAACAAAAGTAACACTGGACACAGACTACTATTTCTGACAAAATCATGGAAATAATAAACTGGAAGTCGTCGGGCGAATAGGTGATTTTTAATTTTAAACCCCAAAACTCGAAAATAACAAGATGGGTCAATGTCTCAAAGACATACTAAGAAATGTCATGAAAAGTGTACTCAGAGAATATCAAACGAGGAAATATTTATCGTAATGGTTGCCGAATGTAGAGACACTGACTGCAATGGGACGCCCTGGTGAAAGATGTTCTCGATCATGGCGTCATTGAACTGCAGCCCCGATGTCAAACGACAGTTTATCTTATTTGGTACCTTATTTTGATTCAGAAACAATGAGAATAGTGCATAGACTGTCCAATATTTTCTGATGTTGTCTCTCGTTGATGGTTAAGAAGATCTTATTATTTGTTGATTGAACATTCTCGTGTGCGGAACTGTTCATGTTTAACTCTGTTGGCAGCCATGTTTTGTTCACAAACAACGACGACAACGTTAAGCCGTTGAAATTATTAAAATAATAATAATAATGGATATTTATATACTGTGCAAGTTATCCACACACGAATGCATGCTCAATGCGCTTCACATTATTACCCTGACGGAATTGTACTTTCGAAGCTGCGGATAGTGCTAGACGAAGTCATGTACACCCGCTTTTCAGGTACCAAAGTATACATATATATGAGTGCAATGTGGATGAAGTGCCTTGCCCAAGGACACAACACAGCTTGCGACCCAGGTCACAAAAGTTTGGTGTCTCCACCGGGATTGGAAACCGGGTCTTTGGCGTGAGAGGCCAGCACGCTAACCACTACACCACTGTGCTCCACAATAATAATCGTTGTATAATAAACTAAATATTTTTTACCTATTCTTGATCTCTGTTTTTATTATTAAAATCGAGATGTGTGACTGAGTTCGGCACGTTCAATGAAACAAGAAAGTAGTTCCGTCAACCACTCGCCATGTCATTCTCTAGCTACTGACCAATCAGCGTTGAGAATCACTAAGTCTGATTAAAATCGACAGTTTTCCGTGGAATAAAAATTGCAAAATAGTACATCTACCGGGATACAAACTCATATATCAGTCGTACGTTCCACGCCAAACCGTCTGATAACAGCCCGTAGACTCGCGTGTTCGAGCCCAATTCAAGTAGCCAATCAAAAGATGCCCAACAAATGCTTTCGGTGAGAGAAGCTAGGGGCGAATAACTCCAAACAGCTATCCTTTGGTCTGTTCCGAATGCTTTCAAAACATTGACCGTTTAAAAACTACGTTGTGATTGGTCAGCTATTTGACTGGGCTTTGGCTGTGCTAAACTGGTTCGGAACACGCGCCTATACGGGGTGTTCTCAGACCTTGTGGAGAGGAATCTACAGAACCTGTACGTATACCAGTAGATGCATAATTTTGCAAATTTTATTCCTCGGAACAAGATCGATGTTAATCAGACTTGAGAATCACAAAAGAGCACAAGTGCGAATATCACAAAAATAACCACCTGCGTATCCTAACCTTTATGGATCTCAGAAGTCAAATTATTGGTATGCACTCTGCAGGAATGTCCTTTAAAGAGCCATCACGGATGTTAGTGTTTCGAACATAAAACTATTTGTGGAACAATTACTTATAACGTCGATCGCTAGAGAAATCTTTTATCTACAACATGACATGTGATAAATAATTTTCATATCACGACAATATAATGAAATTTGGTTTTAAAGAGATGTACCCCATTCGACTAGCGCGCGCTAAGGGTCATTTAAACATAATTCCTTTTATTGCATAAAACGTACTACACAACATTCGTTTCCAAAGCGTGAAGGCTCGTCTTAATAGCGCATGCCGCCATAGCAACGTACGCGGTGCACGTGGTGCACGTGCTTCTCTTGCAAGTTAGGCTGCCCTTGTCATACATTACTGAATGTGATGACTGTTTTGTAAACAATGTTAACAATGGACAGACAACACTGGAATCTGAAGGACCCAGCGGAAAATCCATTGGTCTGACGAGAGTCGATTCTTGCTCCACGTTACTGATGGGCGTGCACGTGTTTGGAGACAGAAGAATACAGCTTATATCCCCAAAAACATCCATGCAACAGTGGAGGTGGCTCTGTTATGGTATGGGGATGTCTCATGACTGCAAGCTGCATTTGATCACCATCAGGGGCAACTTAACGGGATCTCAATACATCCGGGACGTGCTACAGCCGGTCGTTGTTCCTCTTTTCGATAACCATGCACTTGCTACACGACCATAGTACATGGAGGACAACGCCAGGCCTCACCGATCACGTGCCGTTGTCGATAACATGCGAGCCAACTCGGCTCGGAACCCTCCAGTACAAAATTTACATGAGTTGGAGGCAGCTCTGAACACTGAGTGCATGTTATTGACATAAGAACAGATCCGACGTCTGACTGATCACTGGAGGCATGAGACGTAGGGTGCTGTGTGTCATCCGGGTACCTGGCGGTCCTACCAGATACTGATCATTCTTATTGAACATGTACACTAGGGTCTACAAAGAACATTTTGAAGTGACAATACCAATGCGAATGTGGTTTGTTTCACTTGCATCTCCATACTGTTGTGGACATTATATCATGATAAAAACAGTACCTGTGTAAACATGACGCCATCGCTATTAAATAATGATAACAGCTACATATTGTTGCGTTTCTGCCAGATGGCTGTTCTATCTGAAACAAAATATCAGACTAATTTAGGGTCATAGCATAGCTTACTTGTTTCTGACATTCAGCTATATGAAAATATCAAGGGGTGCTAAACCTTTTTCTTTGTGTATATAATGATTCGTTGAATACACCATGTTTTCAATTCAAATAAAATGGAGGAGTTGACGGTTGTCGTCTAAGTATAACATTTACTTACGATACATCTATTTATTTTCTGGATTACTCCCGCATATAGACAAACCATAACACTAGATGCAAACTAGTCATTGCAACATAAGCAGTAGATTGGTCTAAACAGACAAATGACAGTATGCAATGTTCAATGTCTAGATTAAAGTCAAATTTAGTTTAGCTCAGTTAAGGTGGTCGATTGACACAGAGTCAACAGCTATGATCTGTACAGACTAGAACGGGACAGGTGTCAATGTGAAAACTGGCAATCTTTTGTAAAGTCGTCGTGTCTTGATTCAAGAAATAATCACCATACCCTTAACATGCATCTGAAAACTGGTATATATGTATACACTGTATGTTGTGTAAATGTGAATATATATCTGTTATGCTACAGTTTACAGCCTTGGGGGAATAAAGTACAGTTCATATATTGTGTAAACGTCTTTAAACAATAGTTTGTCCCTCATTTATCAAATGTACAAAGTACATTATAGTGGTTATATAATTGATGTATTATAATAAGCTACAATATTACAGATGCACAATGTTACTTGTCTTGTCTGTATTTACTGTGATTATATAATTTACATTTTACTAGCTCCCTCAACAGCAATAAATCCTGAAATAATAACTTAATGTTCGGAAATGAAGAAAAAATACTGTGTGCTAAATCAGTTTCCAAAAAGTTCTAAAAGAAAAACGAAAGTTGTATAACATAAAAACGAGAAAATTTGTAAAGATGTTCACTTATGTAAATTAAAATATACTTCTTAGAGTAGACAAACTAATTGAATTTACCTGAGGTATGTGAACATTTGCGGCATTTGTTTATATGAGTAAATGAACACCTGGGGTAAAAAAAACTTTTACTTTCTTATAATTTACTTATATATTCCATAAGTAGTTGTGGTTATGTGTATAGAAATTACAAGAGTGTTTCTACAATTACTAGTTTAAGCATTATGATAATTAGCAGCCAAATTTGCCTGATCATTCACATGAATATATCTATCTCTTAAAATATTATAAGCATTACATTCAAACACAAAATGTACAGCATGTTCAGTCACACCAAGTTCACACATTTTACAAGTCATTTCTACATTCACACCTCGTATATTACAACGCAATGGGGCGAATCTAACCGTATTAGACACATATTCCTTCTAACAGTAACTTGGTAGATAGAATTAACATAAAAAAAACGTTCAGAGGTGACTTTATTTCTTCATAAGGCAACAAAATGCGTACCGACAGTCTGTTCACCTACACGTGTATCATAGTGCAAATATCATGTAACATCACATACAAGTGTATCATAGTGCAAATATCACGTAACATCACATACACGTGTATCATAGGGCAAATATCATGTAGCATCACCTACACGTGTATCATAGTGCAAATATCATGTAACATCACCTACACGTGTATCATAGTGCAAATATCATGTAACATCACATACACGTGTATCATAGTGCAGATATCATGTAACATCACCTACACGTGTATCATAGGGCAAATATCATGTAGCATCACATACACGTGTATCATAGTGCAAATATCATGTAACATCACCTACACGTGTATCATAGTGCAAATATCATGTAACATCACCTACACGTTTATCATAGTGCAAATATCATGTAACATCACATACACGTGTATCATAGTGCAACTATCATGTAACATCACCTACACGTGTATCATAGTGCAAATATCATGTAACATCACATACACGTGTATCATAGTGCAAATATCATGTAACATCACATACACGTGTATCATAGTGCAAATATCATGTAACATCACCTACACGTGTATCATAGGGCAAATATCATGTAGCATCACATACACGTGTATCATAGTGCAAATATCATGTAACATCACCTACACGTGTATCATAGTGCAAATATCATGTAACATCACATACACGTGTATCATAGTGCAAATATCATGTAACATCACATACACGTGTATCATAGTGCAAATATCATGTAACATCACCTACACGTGTATCATAGGGCAAATATCATGTAACATCACCTACACGTGTATCATAGTGCAAATATCATGTAACATCACCTACACGTGTATCATAGGGCAAATATCATGTAACATCACCTACACGTGTATCATAGGGCAAATATCATGTAACATCACCTACACGTGTATCATAGTGCAAATATGCGTACACTGTCCGCCAAAAGAAATGCCTACTTTATGTTCCTTAAAATGAAAGATGCACTAATTCCTGAAATATAATTAATGGCGGTCTCTACGTAATGCTGAAGCAATACCTAACTAAGTCCATTGAAATCGTGGAAAACTGTGATTCGAGTCAATAACATTCATGAAAACCACGCTTAATGAAGACTGCTATTTTCGGTTGATTTACTTGCGCACCGTAATCAAGCACTGATCGAAAATGAACAATTATTGTTTTCTCATTTCAACAATCGCCCTACTTTGGTGACATGAATTCGAACTTCTGAAATTCAAATATATTATGAAGAAATGATGCAACTTCATTATGTTATAATATTGCTAAACTGTTCATAAAAGATTTTACAATATCTAATAAGATATCTAGTAGGCGTTTCTTTTGGCCGACAGTGTATGTAATAGGTCGGGCCTGAAAAGAAGACACACGTACGGATCAATTTAGTTTTCGTTTTGCTACGATGCAACACAGATATTCCAAATGAAATGTTATTTGCACTGAGGTAAAGAGAAGTAGTTGAGCACTCCGTCAGGATGTAACTTCAATATGCATAGTGTCCAGATACTGTAGAGATACAAGGTGACATCCATTGTGCATATCAAACGCAGATAAGATAGTCTGATTAGCTGGTAGTTTTCTTCCTGGTTGATGTAAAGTTACAACATGGAGGCGATATGGATTGTACTCATACAGCTCGTCCTTCTACATACAGTAACAGTTACAGGTGGGTCAGTTTTCATGTTTAACAGCGGATTCAGATGGTAATATGGACAATGAATATGAAACGACATGTTTAAAGCAAGTGACATATCAACTTTTTCATTTTCATTTGTGTACAATAGGTAACTTCAAGTAACAAATGTACATCCCTCCTTTAAAATATAACTCTGCAATTAAATCATTAGTGATAACCAACACATTCCGAGAAAGTTCATATTCTGGTAATGATCCTTATACTGTTATCAATCATGATAACTGTATAAGGATCTATACTGCACAGTCGTTTTTGTTAAAAGAAGTTGATCATCCTTAAATCCATTGTCTTCTTCATCACACCAACTTATAGAATATCTCTTTAACAGACCATATCAGTTAGTCAGCTGAAGCAGTTATTTCTATCATAGAAGCAAATGGAAAACCTCGTATTAATTAACGCATGGGTGCATGGACGCTTCATTATAATGTCATAACAGTTGAGTGTTTCAGCTTTGTTATGTTCTGTATGCTGTATATATCACTTACTATCCTATGTTCCATGTAAATGATGTAACATTAAAGAGCCATCACGGATGTTGATGAAAATATCACAATTTTTCCAAAAATCTATTTTCGTGAAATAAATACACTTAATTTTTCCCAAATTTTTCCAACGTAAAATAAGCCGAGAAATTGCATTAATTAGTAAAGGTGTTTTCCAGTCTAAATATAGATCCAGTCTTTTATTTTCAAGTGCAAAGCATTATGGTCTAGCTCACACACAGTAAACAAAGACACGAAAGAATAACAAAAAATATGAGCAATGAAAGAAATCGAAATATATAATTTGTTGACGGTTATTTATTTACCATTTCATTTAATTATGTATTTGCTACAGATATTAGAATAATTGTTTTACCCAACTAGGTACTTTTCTTGAATTTTATAATTAATGAGAGTAAAAATTTGTCATAATTTGCTGGTCTTATCTCAATAAAAAGTACATTAAACAGGAAATAATTCATATATTCTCAGGACATTTAGAAACATAGTTTGTAAAGCAATCGTCACATTCAGTAATGTGTGACAAGGGTAATTTGCAAGAGAGACACGTACAGCACGTGCAGTACATAGGTTGTTATGGCGGCTTGCGCTAGAGACGAGCCTTCACTCTTCGGAAGCGCTTACTGTTTGTGTAGTACGTAATACGCAACAAAGGGGACTCTGTTTATATACGTCAGATACCCGTAGCGCGCTAGTCGAAGTGATACTTCTCTTTGAAACCAAATTGCAATACATTGTCGTGATATGAACATTATTTAACATATGCCATGTTGTAGATAAAAGATTTCTCTGACGAATGACGTTATAAGTATATTTTCCAAAAATTTGAAACACTAACATCCGTGATGGCTCTTTAATATATCTGATTTTGAATTTATTTGCTGCTTGTTAGTTATCTATTGTCAGATCTTAGATGAACAATTATGATATATACATTCATGTACAGTGCTGTGATAAGTTTTCCAAACTTAAAATCCTGTATTTAATCTAGTTAATCAATGTGTACAAGTGAGCGTCTTTATTTAATTGATTTTATATTTATGCTTGGTCTGTATCACTTGTAACTGTTTGTCACTTAGTAAAGTTACATGTTTTTAAACTTGGGATAATGTGTATGTATTAGATGAGACAAAAATACTTTTATTATAACAGTGTGAAAGTTTCCATTTTACAATTAGGAAATTTAGGAAAATAAGTATTATTAAACAATAAAATAATGCCAGCAAGTTTATGAATATGATTAAAGCGTGTTTTATTTATATCTATCGCCGACAGCGAACACAAAAGAACGCGTTATATAAACATATTCAATAATCCTATTTCTCATCGACATGTGTTCATTTACAAATGTTGTGTAGACTTGACTTGTGATTATTAAGAATCCTCTCACAGAGAGGTATACGTGATTTGCGATGGTCGCCAGCATGAAAGGGAAATACTGAAAGCGAGGACTAACCAAACAGATAAATGATGTTTATATACTTGAATATATTTGAAATATATAAAACTATTTTCATCGCTCAACATACATCGTATTTGAGGTAAATGCGCAAGACATCATTGGCATTAGATGCTCAAACATGATTGCATAAAACACTACAGACAGGGGCGTGACTTTACAAAGAAGATTGTCCAATAATATGGTTATTTTACATCGGTCACGCACCTATCACCTGTCATTCAAATAGGGTGGGTCGCAATCTGATTTTTAATCCCTAGACTGTTATTTCAAGGTCAAATATGTTATTTCTATACTCTAATTGAATGTATATTCGCGTAAGTATCAATCCCGTAACTCAACATCATCTCGCATTATTGCCAATGAATCAACAGAAATCACTAATTACACCGAATATATTGTTATATGAGATACCCAAGCTGACACTTCATCTACCGAACTCAAAATACAATTGAAATACATTATATGGTTTACGGGTAATGATTAAGTTGTTTGATTGGCATTCTAGAAGTTGATGTTATGAAGAATAGAGACGATTTTAAGGATATACAACTTCTTTATTCTTTGAAGGCGACGTTTCGACATAGGTTCTAATGTCGTTGTCAAGCAAGTGGTGAATAAAGAAGTTGTATATCCATAAAATCGTCTCTATTCTTAATGATTAAGTTATTCCGTTATGCTCACTTGCATTCATTCCACGTCTATGTAATAGATACGTGCAGTAAACGATTTCAAAACGTACATGTAACAAATACATTAGAGATCTACAGTGCATCTATGCAATAAGTGTTCACTCGCTAGGAACGTGAAAAGAATGGGTTTTCTGCAATAAAACAGTGAGAACGCATATATGCGTCAGGGATGCTTCCAGCCGACGCATATTTGCGGCTTTCGCTGATTGAGAGCTGATTTAGCTGACGCATATATGAGTCACTCACTGTGAGGAGCTAATTAATTTGTCGCATATGTGCGGCTCCCGGCCTTAATGAGTTAACAACGAATCTGTTTATTTTCAGATATTTGATTTCTTATTGTTTTATTTATTATTAAAATTTTATACTCTTGGCTGTCATGTTGAATAGACACCTGGTGCTGATGATATGAAAACAACATTCAATCTGTCTTTTATGTAAAATTGTCATGTTCGTAAGGCAAATATTTCAATATGCGAGGCAAATGATTTATCAACTACAATAATTATTTCTCCAATATTTGCTATAATTTTTAAAAAAGTATCAATGTTGCATACAAACGTAACCTTAATTTCAAAACATCACTACCGAATCCACTTTTGTGAGACCTGTCTCACTGCGTCATGTCGCACGATTTGTGACCTCAAGCACATATGGAATATATTTCCCTCTTTCTAATAAGCAATGAAAAGAGAAGAGGTCAGTAGTTATGTTTTCGTGGGAGAAAGGAAACCAATAATAAGAATGCAGACTCAATGATATTAACTTTCGCCGGCGCATGAAATGTGTAACTATCAGTGATTGGAAGATAAAAATCTGTTCTCCATGAAGACGACATATTTGATAATTGTTCATGTATGTTTAGTAACGGATAGACTGTGAAATCACTTAGATGATAATGTTGTACAAATAAGCATGTATAACTTAAGTTATTATGAATATATATATTCAGATGTTGATGTAAGCAACGTAAATTCATTTAATTTCAATTAAAACAAATATCAGTGCCAAAACAGTGCCTTTCACTTATTAACTCATTTGCAGTTATGCTATCATAATTAATCGGTACATTTTGAACACTACTTCTCATGTTGCATTTTTTCATATATGACCTTCTTTATTTATGTATTATTTTCTGTAGGTGTATTGTCACTAAGGTTATTAAAGTTATGTTTATCCCTTATATGTTATGTGTCATTTGTTTTAAAACAGACTGGTAAATAGTGAATGAAAAAGAAGAAGTTTGGTTGACCAAACTAATGAATTCCACATAAATAATTATAATATGATAAATAACATACAAATTTCAGCCTACATGCATGTAATCCATACCAGTGCTAGTGGGAAAAGTAAACATCGTTTTGAGAGCCTTTGCTCGTGTATCTTTAGTATACAACTTTTAAAAATTAAATCGGTGGCAAGTTGTTGCAAATTTCAATGTTATTATTAGAGAAAAAAGTCCCCTCTGATCTACTTCCTGGTTGTATGAATAACCATTTTGAATGCTCAAAAGTAGGTCACTTTCACTTTCCCTAATAAATAGTGTTAGTGTAGCTTCCCTGGAGCATGTTATTTAATATTCTTGACACAATTACACTTAGCACAACCATTTATATGCCGAATGTGAGTCGGTATTACGCGAGTTATCATCGTGGTTTATATCGAGCATGGAAATAAATGTGATATGAAGTGTTACGAAATAAGTAAATAAACCAAACTAAGATGTATGAATTCATAAAACTGTCTAAATATATTTTGTTTACTGGTCAATGTTTGGCACTAGCCATAGAAACAATAACCATGAGTTAATACTACTTTTCGGTAACAGTGGAAATAACACTTTATTTAAATAATTACGTTGGTGGCCTCAATAGGAAACAGTGAATTCAATAACAACTAAGATATTTTAATATTAAAATGCATAATAGACACAGCCATTACAAATACACCTGAAATACTAACAACAGTATTTTAAAAATACCTATTTGGACAAATCTAGCATGATTGTTATAATGCTAATATCAGAGTCATATACAGGGACTAAAGGCAAACGTGTTGTTTGGAATTGCTGTTAATGTCATGTCACATAACGTAGTTATTTACAAAGTTAACCTGCGTGTGTCATATCTCCTGCGCTGTCGGTCTTACTTAAAGGTAAGACGCATCCATGTTATCAATTCAGAGGAAACTACAACAAGCACTCATAAGTTTAAATGAGTAATAAAGTAAATATCAGATATATCTTGAAGGCTGAAGCAAATTTTTATGCTAACGAAATGTTTCACCTCTTGTATTTATTAGAGGAAAACAAGTGCAGGTGTTGATCTCCAGGCACTTCAACATGCTGCTAAAACATGACTAACCATGAGATATGACGCATGTGTGTTGTATATCATTTCTTAAGAGAACACGCAAACACACAAACGGATCATTTTATTTTCTGGCATGCTCCACATACATATAAAACACTATATAGGCTTCCATTCATATGTCATTTCAATACAAACACTTCATGAGTGACTAATATATATATCATAGGCATTTATGTTTTCACTTGCTTTTATGTTTTGTATTTAAATCCAGCCGCAATATAATACACGCGAGATAAGACTAAATCTGTTTACTTCACGCTTCTGACACAGTGGTCAAACTACCTTGTATTTTACTTCCTGGTTGATATGTAGCTACAAAATGGAGACGGTGTGGATTGTACTCATACAGCTCGTCCTTCTACACCCAGTAACAGGTAGGTCACCTTATTTTAGTATGTTTACCATTAAATTAAACTCACAATTATACATCCGTTAGCTACTATATCAACATTGCAATTTGATCATACGTAATGGTAGCAATATTCAACTCATATACCATATCATTTATTTCTAAACTTAAACGTGTTTTTAATCATAGAAACATATTGAAAAGCTCGTATGATTTATATAAATTTTCCAGTCAATTTTGGTTTCCTGTTTTTGGTCATTTGAAATCTCTGAAGATTACACAAAAATGTCAACGAATTAAACAATTAATTACACTTGCTCCTGAAATTCGTTTTTCCCCTGTGGGATGATTAGTTTTGCTATAATGGGTCTCTAAAACATACCCCTATCAATAAAAAGAAGGGGGTGCTTAACTTCTTTTACTGTGTTTATTATAAAACAGCTGAACTTCTAGTTAAATGCTTCAGGTTTAGAAGCAAACGAATAAAAGGGACGCTGTTTTCAGTGGTATTTCGATTTTGTGCATGATTGATTCTATTAATGTGTTAATTTCATGTGCCACCCATTGTATTAATGATTGGTGTAGTCATCACCAATAATAATCTATCATTACATCAAAATGAATCGAGAGTCGGCATATATACCTCAATATATCATATTTTCGTGTTTATTAATGTGCAAATTAAATTTAAAATGGTATTATCCATATCTAGTAGAATGTGTATTAGTCTATATATTGTTAAGATCCTGCCTGCTGTAGGCCACAATAGTGGCCCAGAGGGTTTTCCTTTATTGATACGTCACTGACGTTTGACCCTTTGACATACATACAACAAAAGTGTGTGACAAAGTTCTGCGATTCATTAAAAAGTTCACATTTTTCGAATCAGAATTCAAAGGGCTTTCACATGATGTAATTAGTATCTCTGTTAATTTGTATTTTATTGAGAAATGACGAATTAAAAATCTTGAACGTATTTTCAATCACGAAATTGCCTGCAGGTGCGTGTTTGACGTTGTTATGAAATTGTTACCTATTCGATTCAAAGGGTTGAAATTCTACAGTAAGTGCATGCCAAATGCATAAATTTTACATCATTATGTTCAGAATATCGTCACCTAGCTTATCAAAAAATGTAGACATTGAATATAATCTTGTTAAAAAATAATTACAATTTTGCGAAAATATCGGCAAATGAAAACGTCAATCGATTACTTTTTGTAAAATCCATGAAAATAAATACAGAATTTCACTTACACTTTTTGAATCTCACAATCTTCCACAAATAAATAAAAATGTAATTGTGCATTGTGTGTCAATTCTTGTTTCCAAATATAGTAATATATCCAACGTGTCATCAATAGCATTGCCAAATCGGCCATTTCTTCAATGCACCGCATGAAATGTTCCCGCGATTTTCTAATGTTACGCGACTCAAAGTGAAAGTCAAGCAAGCGGTAGCTGTATCTATTTTTAGAAATGGTCGTCGATCTAACCATAGAATATTATTAATTGTTAAAATCAAACAAATTGACACCCAAAACGATGTTGTTTTATAAAAATCGATCTAAAAACAAAAAATGAGGTTGTAATTATTATTTCATCAGTTCGTAGAGTCAGTGTCCTTGACCCAATAAATTTGTATAAGTGAACCCAGCCCCCCGGATGTAACATTGTTTTTACGATTAAAATCACTGTGAGTAAATTTGAATTTTGATTATAATTTATACATTTATGAAAAATAAATGTCATATCCTACCATTATCACAAATTATGATCACGTATGAGTTAACATTTGAAGTACGAAATGTGTTTGACATGACATGGACCGACTTTCTGATCTGCGATTTTCACAAGTTGAAATGGAGCCGTGAAACAGCAGCAGTAACCCTATCTCGCTAAAAAGTAAATTACGAATTAAAAAGTCTCGTATATGTGAAATAATTGTATGAATACAATTGCTAAATGATTCATGTTTATTATTTTAAAGTTTTCATTTGGAATTTGATATAAATTATACCCGTTTTCAAACGAAATCCTAGATAGACATGTCAGTTCGAATGTCCTTGCAAATGGAGGCCATTGTGTCGTCTCGGCTTGTCACACAATATTTTGCTCTGATACGAATTAAATGATTGCACATGTTATAACATCCATGAAATTATCAAGAACGACATACAAATACATTTCAAACAATAAATGTGAACAACTAGTGTTTGATTCGGCGAACTTACAGTGTAGTGACAAACGAAACATTATTGGTCACATGATCCGTTTGTACCACCGAGCTCGTCACGTGACATTGTTTACAAATACGACAACGCTACCCAAACGAAATTTTCAACTTTTCAAGACCATGTTTACGTTAAATATTCAACAGACATTTGGAATAATGTGTTCTAACTTGGGTTTTAAACGGAATATTTACAAAATGATTTAGATTATTAGATTTGTTGATTTGAACAAATCTGTAATCGGTGAAGGAAAATGCATAACAATGGCGAGCGCTGAGTGTTTGTTGACTGTCATGTTTCGCGATATCGATGAATGATGACGTTGGAATATATAAAAACTGTAATGTAATATGCTTATATTTGAAACACAGACAAGTGAATAGATGTGTTAACCTTTTGTGTAATTTTTATTACGATTGATGCATTATTTTACAAATATTTCTCACGGAAGTAAATGCATTGGTGATTGAAGAATATCCATTGTTACAAATTACGTCGAAATTTGATAAATACTACGGAGATCGTTTATGACAGGCTCTTGGTTTCTGAAAGAAAAACACATATCATCAACATAATTTGTTTCTGGTATAAAATTTAATTCTGAACAAAATGGTGTAGAAATTGGGCTGCATAATTAATTATTGACAAAATGATTCGAGTTTGATAATGTAGTACAATTTTAGAACTACTGTATTTGTTCATTTTCCCCATAGACAAGTGTAAAAATAATTGATATTTGAAATATATTACATAAATTAATAATTGTTCATGACAATAATAAGTAAGAAAAAAATGTGACTCAGATATTTATTTTAATTATTTTAAGATTATGTTAATCACTTAGGCGAGAAAAACTTTAAATGAAGGATACCCATGTGATGTAATTGTTACAAATTTACAAATCTGACGCTCTCTGCAAAAATCTGAAAACAATCCAGCAGGCTAAAGGTTAATGTAATGTTCATTTGGCCATTGAACGGTAAATACCTTCATACCTGTATGTCAATCTATCATCTTATGACGTCCAATATCATATCCAAAAATAAACAAGGAAATATGTTATGATAACAAACCAACAAACAATAATAATTTCGGATGCAACCTGTCATATATTTGTCTGAAAGCGGTATATATGTTGTTTGACTTTGGAATATATACAGGAGGAAGGTCCTATGTTGAGTTGCAAATAACGACGAGTTTAAAATATTCAACGAACTGCAACGTGCATATATGAATACATTATAATTCCTGCTCATAACTCAAATTTAAGTAAAAGCTAAATTCGTAATAAAGTAATAAAGGTTAGAATGTATATTATGTAGTAAAATGTAACCAAAGATATGGGGCGAACGCCCGTTCAGCAAACATAGAGGCAGGACAATCTTTTACAAACTAGTTCCACACCTTGAAATAATTATGTTGCTAAATACTATCAATGTCGTTATCAAAGAGGGTGCAACATGTAAAATAAATCAACATAGAAGACCTACGAATACCAGGCCCAAAAGTGTAATGAGTATTAATGAATTAAGCATATTATCAAGTGCTTTAAGCCGAGATGAGATTCTGGTTTGTATGGGCTATGAGTAAACACACATGTGTGATATTCTACTTCCTGGTTGATATAAAGTTACAACATGGAAAGGGTGTGGATTATACTCACACAGCTCTTTCTTCTCCATACAGTAACAGTAACAGGTGATTCATTGATTTGTTCTTCTATTCTTCTTTTCTTCTATTCTGAGAGATTTGTGGTGTCAAACATACTTGAATCGCTACTGAATGAGCTTTTGACAAAGAGTGAGCAATAAATATATATATATATATATATATATATATATACATATATATATATATGTATATATATATATATATATATATATATATTCATATATATAGAAATATCACAAGAAATGTTCAAACTCTATGGCAATATACATAAAAATAAGAAAGTTGGGAAGAATTAAGTTTGGCAAACGTTTTCAGCAGGTACATCCTGTACCTGCTTCATCAGGCCGTTTAATGACGTAACTGACACACAGTACATAGCACTATGACGTCACACAGGAACCTATGACGTCATAATGTACTTGACAACAATAGTTTGTTATGAAAACAAAAATTATGTTTTGCCATTTAATTTTGGCGCATATTTATGAATGAAATATGATTCTTTCAAAAGTAAATCATTATCATTGCTGTAATTGAGTTTATACATCGGGAAAATCTTGAATTTGCCGTTACCGCATGTATCTAAATGTTCACTAAGAGGGATTGTACGATTTCGGGGCTGGTTAATGTGGGATCGGTGAAGGTTCATTCTTCTTTTTAATTTTTGCTCTGTTTTCCCGATATACTTCTCATTACATCCAGAACATGTGATTACATAAATGACATTTTAAGTATCACAATTCATGTTTTGTTTTACAACAAATGTATCTTTTGATGTAATTTGTATAGAACATCATTCAATAATGTTTTCACAAGTGTGACAACGAGAATCTCCACATTTTGAAACTTTTGGAACAATATCAACTGGAGTCAAATCTGGATGCAGTTAATAATTTGCGGAGGTTTTTTGGTTGTTTACGGCTGTTAATGAAATTGTACTTATGGACAATCTTTTTAATTTTTAGACTGGGACTTAGGATAGAAAAATAGCGTTTTACAATAGACATGGTATTGTCATGATTAGGATTAAAGGTAGATACAAGAGTAAGATTGTTGTGAGTGTCCTTGTTCTTATCCACCTTAGATCTCAGTTGTTGTTGTCCCATCTCTAACGCCTTCTGTATGTTATCACTTATTAATTTGTCAGGATAATTTTGTTTAAGTAGAACACTTTTGAGTTCAGCAAGACGATTGATTTTAACATCATCATCAGAAACAATAGTACAAACTCTTCTTGCTAAACAATAAGGGATGTTGCGTTTGGTATGATGGGGGTGGCATGAACCAAAGTCAAGATATTGATGAGAATCTGTTTTCTTATAGAATATATCTGTTGCTATGGTACCCCCTGATTCTATCTTAACGGTAACGTCCAGAAAATGTAAATGGTGCTCATCACATTCCATAGTAAATTTCATTGAAGGGTCAAGAGCGTTAAGAATTTCATGAATAGTTTTAAGAAGATCATTGTCATTGTTTAAGATTATAAAACAATCATCTAAAAAACGCTTCCAAGAATGTTCAACTTGTTCTTTCATTGTCGGTCCAAACATCTCTCAAATTTTATGGTAGAATAACTTTTTCCAAATAGCCAAGTACTAGTGTGGCATATGTAGGCGCTACTTTTGTACCCATTGCTACGCCTTTATTTTGAGTGTAAAAACATCCATCAACATAAAACACATTGTTTTCAATCACTAGACTTAAAGCTTCAATAATAAAATCATTGGTAAACCTATCCGGTATTTCATGACGAAATTCATCAAGCCAATATTTTACTGCTTTCAAGCCAAGCTCCGTATCTATATTGCTATATAGATTAACCACATCAAAACTAACCAATTTTGAACCCTCGGGTACTGTTTGCGGAAGCTTGCATAAAAAATCAATATCATCTCTTATGTAACTTTTGACCTGCATACATAAAGGTTTTAGGATAACATCAATAAAATTACTAAGTCTTTGTGTGTGACTTTCCGGTCCACCAACAATAGGTCTAAATGGGAGGTCTTCTGGATTTCTAACAGAAATAACAGTAGATTTGGCATTAGAAATGTTTTCTTGAATTACTGTGCTCTTATGTATTTTTGGAAGGCCATAAAAGTATGCAGTTTTAGCCTCAAAATGTGTAAGGTAGTCTTTTTCCGCGTCTGTAATTTCATCAGCATATCTATTCAACAATTTAGAAATTTTGTTGGATATAACTTTTTCTTCTCTTGCATTAACCTTCTTATAGTATGTTTCGTTATCAAGAGTGGACAATATTTTATCTTTATAATAAGCTTTATCCATAATGACAATAGCGCCTCCTTTATCTTCCTCCTTAATAACAATATTACTGTTATTACTTAAATTATGCAAAGCTTAAGACTCACCCGCTGTTAAGTTTAGTTTTGGTTGTTTAACATGCACGGGTACCTTTTCAATCAAATCACAATACTTCTCTAAATACTTGTCTCTTCCGCGAGGCGGCACAAAGTTTGATTTATTTTTTAGTAAAGTTTGTGATGGTATCTCTGCACTGTCTGGTATCTCTGTATCTCTGCACCAGCCCCGAAATCGTACAATCCCTCTTAGTGAACATTTAGATACATGCGGTAACGGCAAATTCAAGATTTTCCCGATGTATAAACTCAATTACAGCAATGATAATGATTTACTTTTGATAGAATCATATTTCATTCATAAATATGCGCCAAAATTAAATGGCAAAACATAATTTTTGTTTTCATAACAAACTATTGTTGTCAAGTACATAATGACGTCATAGGTTCCTGTGTGACGTCATAGTGCTATGTACTGTGTGTCAGTTACGTCATTAAACGGCCTGATGAAGCAGGTACAGGATGTACCTGCTGAAAACGTTTGCCAAACTTAATTCTATGGTTCCTGTATATATATATATATATATAAATAAAAATGAGTCGTTTCTCACGAGAAGTAAGGTTATATATAGATGTTATATATAGATGTTTACTCTTTTACTCTTGTAATACATATATACATACATAAAACATGTAATACATATATATTTAGACACATATAAGTACATATACTAATTTTGACAAATATTTATTAAGCAATTGAAATACAAGATTAGAAGACAACGCCTGATAATGATCAAGTAAGCTCTTTTAGGTTCCTCATTAGCCTTGAGGTAGAGTCTTTTTTAAAGAGCGTAGGGTTTCAAGTTCGATTCCTGCAATCTCCCATCTGAGATATTTATCTTTGTATACGTTTTGATAATAGTATTCTAATAATTCTAAGTCTCATTTAAGATAGTATTTTCCATTTGTTTGCATCCCACTGTACTAGGATATACGGAATATACGCAGCATGTTGTTAAAAACATGTCTGTTCCTTTAATATTTACTAGACTTCCTTAGAGCACAACCCCAGACTTAAACGTTATTGATGCAAAATGTATCCTCCAATAAAGCAGTTGCCGTGTAAGAGTAAACGAATTAGAATGGTTATTATATACTTAACCACTCAAACATTCAAATCAAATGCTAGTGTTACAAAGTACAAGGTGAACATAGCATTACCTCGTCTGAATGGCCTCATGACATTGATACTCATTTCAAGTATCAAAGACCAATAACTGACCAAACACAATGCATGACCACTGCTTAATTTATTTGCAAATGTGTCATTTGCCAAAGTTGAGTTCACAAGGTAACTTATATGACTTCACCTTATTAGTCTTGAGCGAATGATACACATATCAAATATAAGTAGGTGCTGACCATTCTTTTTTTCCAATGTAAGGCGAAACAAATTTTATTACTTGTTTTACGGAACCGCCGACTGTATTTTTGACAATTTCCAAAAAAACAAACAATTTGTTTGAATCCCGCTAAAAAATGTTTCCAAAAATAGCCAATAACACAGGTAAAAGTGTACTGCTGTGCTTGTGAACGCCTGAAAAATCACTTGCCATATAAAATTGTTATTAAACTGTCACAATGTTTACTTTTCAACCTTCCACCAACTCAAAATGTATTGCAAATGTTAGAACATCGATATCTACAGACAAACTCCGTGCTCATGACAACTATTTTAAGGCCTTTATATTAACAAAGTATTTTTAATTTTCAAGAAAAACAGTATTATGACCAACAATAAGCAATAAGCAATAAATCTCTCCATGCCTGCACAGACGTAAATAAATGATGAGTGATGATTGAGTGGACCGATCCATTTGCTTGAGGGATGATAAGTGAAGTATGTCCAAATATACTGATTTTAATGAAATAAGCAAAAAGAAATTGATGACAGGTAAATAGAAATGTTACAAACAACCTGTCAACCCTAATCCTTAATGAGTCAAGCCCTTTGGAGTATCTAGATAGTGATGAAATCTGTTGGAAATCAAACGTCTGGATGTCATAATAACTGATTGTTCTAGAAACTACATTAATAACTGTAAAGCCTAAATGAATTATGATGCATAAGGGAACCTTTTTTGGACAAGAATTTAATAATTGTCTGCACATAATTCTAAGGTATGTCTTGATATCTTTGATGTCTACAATTTAGTTTTACTTGAAGCCGAGGTGGCTATAAATATATATATATTTCTCAAATGAAGCACTAATTTATTTATTACCAAATAATTCATCACTGTCTTTTTAAGAATTAAGTACTAAGTCAATTATTTAAACAGTTTATAATAGATCATGTGCATTTATGAGTTGTTCAAAAGTGGGGAAAAACAACAATCTCATACAATTTAAGTGACAATTTTGTTATCTAAAGCCCTGTTTATACGGCGAACTTTGCACATATGCAATATTGCTTATGGTAGTAATATACACACGTGAGTAAAAGTAAATTTGCTATGCGTTCATATGTGTTTAATGTCTGCCTATGCAAATTGGCTTCCAACTATTTTAATATATGAATAGAGAATTCCTAAAACATGCCAATTAATATTTATTAGATGTAAACTAAATAAATGACATTAATTAAATATGTCAACATTGTTTTGACTATGTCCCCTAATTATGTAATGAAAATCGGATAGCAAGATGGATTTCGAAGGTCATCGCGTGCAAAAAGGAGATTATACTATATATAGAGAATTTGAAAAACAATATTAAGAGTTTCTAAAGTTCCCTTATATATTTTCTCAACCTGTGTGAAGTCACTATGTCTGTATACGACGAACTTTTACTAGAAAAGTGAAAATACCATATTTACTCACGGTAGTAAAAATTTGCACCTGCCCCTGACTAGGTGCAAATTTGCTTACGGTAGTGAAAAATTTGCTTACGGTAGTAAAATATACATATGTGCAAATGCGTCCATACGGCGAAGTTTGCTCATATGAGCAAATTTGCATATGTGTAATGGTTTACTCATATGCAAACGCTCGCCGTATAAACAGGGCTTTACTCAATCTTTTTTATCTGAGACAAATCTATATGTAAAAGTATATCAAAAACACAAAAAGTGTGTTTTATTAGTGTCTTAACAGATTAACTTTATTGCTGTTAAATAATATATGTTCAGCGGAATTTTAAATTTAATTTCAACTCATGTTTTAACCTTTTTACAGCATTGGGATATTTGTTTAAGCAGCCTACTTTTAATGAAAGCTACTTTTTGAGAAAGAAACTATGAAAGCCCAATTTATTTATTTTGTTTACCACCTACTGATGGCAAAATTCCTGTTGAAAATCTGTAAACCCAGAAATATAAAAAACGTGGCCTCATGATCATGATCTCTTACAGCTCATTTTGATTTGTATCCCTGGTTACGCCAGATTTGTTATTTAATGCAAAATTGTTTATGTTAAACACATTATTTGTTGGTTTTTGTCTTATTCGCCACAAAGTTTAATAAATTCTCTCGCTTGTTCGTCTTATTCTCCAGAACTACTACTACTCCAGAGCTGAAAGTCTTTGTACAGACTCCTTGGCCAATGGGAATTCTGAATTGGTGATTTGTTGACCCCATGACCCCAAGTCAAAGGGGTCATAACCCTAAAAACCTATTTTCATATTTTTCTCGAGTACCAAAAGGTCTAGAAATTTGTTATGTTAAATTCTCCTGGAAAGTTCACATTTTGAAATTTATTAATTTTATTATTTAAAGCCTGATGAGCTCTTTTTTTTATAAGAAACAAACATAAAATGAGCATCCGTTTTCTGTCCATTGAGCATTATAGCTTTAATGGCAGCATCAACTACAGATTTAAGCATCATAAAGCTAAAAGTGTATATATCTCTGTTTTGAATTCCCAAAATTTAGTTCACATAGATGTAGGTTTGTTTTAAGGTAAACCTGTCTCTATTAGAGCATTAAAGCAGTTATAAGTACCACTCATCGAGACGAATCGTAACTTTCATTCATGTTGGTGTTATAGTTTCAGAGAAGAGAAAACTTGTCCCCATTGGAGCATCATAGCGGTTTTCGTACGTGGTCCTGTGCATAGCTCAATCGACCGCTATCAGTTAAGTTCAGCAACAACGGGCGTGGCTCGCTGGATGTGTTGGTTACCTGCCTCATTGCTGAATGAAAACTGAGAGTTTGAAGGGTGATTCCCTGCCCCACACTGAGACATGAGTTGAGAGGCTCGTGGTGTCACCTTGGGCAAGGGACTTTATTCGAAATGTGCCTCTGTTCACTCAGCAGTACAATTGAGTACCTGGTTTGGAAGTGCAGGCAATGTGACAGATAACCTTGGAGCGCCGTTATTGGCAGCCCAGGTTGCATACTCCAAAGGGAGTTGAGAATGAAAAAAGGAACGATGTTGGTCCTTATACCAGGGTAATAATGTCTGTAGCGCTTTGAGCATGCACTTGGTGTATGGAGGCTAGCGCGATATAAGTACACAGTATTAGTATTATTATTACGAACTTGAATTTCTAGGGCCATAACAACATAAAACTGATGTCTCGGAACTGGTTTTCAAGCTCGATAGAGAGTATGGTCAAGCTTACTCACAACCATACTTTCATTCACCTAAGTTCATTAGTTTCTGTGAAAAGTTGTCCCCATACAATACCGTCACTAAGTCCTTGGAAACGACAAATATACTGAACAGCCAAAGTCTCGCAAGTACACTGTAACAATTTCGTAATTACTGATTACGCTGTATTCAGCAAATTTAAAATATCAGAGCATTCACATTTTGTTGACATGATGTTCATTATGTGTTGAAGAGCATGCAGACATAACGAAAAGTCAATACTGGAGTAGAACTTCTGCATAGCATTATGTTGTGCCATTGTCATTATTTAAAAACAAGAGTCATCAGAAGATGACATATCCCACCGGTTCCACAAAATTTGTAAAACACATCTTTGACAGATACTTGTGTATCTACTACAGTACTTCAGTTAGTGGGTATAACAGATGCTGAGTTTCAGGTATGTTAAGGGTTTGAGACTTCCGCTCCAGAAGCAGTCAAAATCAACAACAACCAACATCCCTCTCATGTTTCTATGGAAAGGCACCACTTCAGTTAGTGGGCAATACACATGCAAAGTTTCAGGAAGAAATGATGAACGGTTTCGGAGCTGTGCCGAGCATTAACTTCTTAAACATTGAGGCTAGCTAGAGACAAAATTTCGGGTTCTTTTCACAGAGAAGGTCTCGTACTACGGCAGGAGGAATCTGAATTTTACCAGCCTCATGCAGATCATGTTACCATGCCAACATGTCACGTGCATTTTCGCAAACTGATACCATTTGACTTTGCAATGGTAACCATCTCTGACATGTACTAATGATATGACAAACCATGGGCTGATAGGCAAACAGAAACTATAATCATTAAAACTCGCGTTTATTTTGCGGCTCAGTATATATAAACCGGACATTGCAGACCGAATAACTTTAGTAAGCAACTTTGTTCAAAGTCGTTTTTTTTCCAAACAATCTGATATTGAAGGTTAATACTTGAATGAGTGACGTTTAGTTAAAAGTAATTTACTAAAGTTTCATCAGTTCACTTGAAAGAATGGAATTAGTCACATTACAAAAACCAATACTGACTTTCAATTTTCAGTAGAACAGTACTTGTTCCTTGACACCAATTTTGCAGAATTTTATCAATGCAAATATCACAAAGTTATCTACATGAAATTTGCTTTGTTAAACTGGTAGATAATGCTTCGGTCATATAACACAGTTGATGTGCCTGATACATTGTATTCTTTCTTATCAGAAAACTGTTACTGGTGAAACACTTTTTGTTTTGTAAGGGCGAAGAGGGTGTTGACATTGCGTGCAAGTGAATGTTGGAAACATTGGTTTTCGGAAACTCTATTCTCTTAATACCAACATTGTCTAGAAATGCGAATACTCGCATTTTTTACGACAAGTTAAAGGGGTTGTAGTACGTATTTAGCAAATTTTATTTTTTCACATTTCCCATTTATAAAGATATTTTAAATCCTTTAATTTACTTCGTAAGGGGGTTTCATAACAATATGTTATGACACATATGTGTCATAACACCTTTCAGTATTTTGATTGACTAACGATGAACTTTGACACTGCTAGGACTACTTTATTCATTCATAAAAGGAACGTGAAATCATTCACGAAATAACAAGTAATTTACGAAAACACTTATGATTAATATTCATCTCATTCTTCAGTTAAATCATGAAATCGTACTCAGCGCAATGCTTGATTTTAATGGATAATGAACAAATACATCGATATCATGCCTAGAGCATAACTAATAAGAATGCAGTAAGACGAAAATATCCGCAAGGAAAGCCATTTCAACGGTGATGTTCATTTAAAACTTACATATAAAGGGTTGTTTTAACTTCTTTACACATTTCGACGACGAGAAATGCGAGACGCGAATGGCGGTCGCCATGACTTATTCAAAGGACTGATAACTTTCATCTCGCGTACGCTTCCTTCGGAATGGCTAGTGCAACTGGTTTCGCCATACGAACATCACGAATTATAGAATGGTTTGATTTGAAAAGTGGCATTTTTAACATAGCAATATTATCCACTTCTAGATGGTGTGACAGGGTTGATATTATTCCGCTGTTCCGTTCCTTTAATGGGACAACACAACTATATTTGAAAACACAATAAATCGTATAAAATACAAGTTGGTAACACATAGGATACATAATTCGTTCCCCTTTCCCACTGTGAAATAATTTTGGTTTGTCTTTTGCCAAGGCTCGAGACGAAGCACAATTATTTCACTCGAGACATGAACTTGATATGAAAGGGGGACGAGTTAGATGTCCTATAATTATTACACTGATCAATTATCTGTAGTGGTAATAACAGTGTTGCATATAAAGCAAAAATCGCATGGCGGCCATTTTAATGTGAATCATTTTATTTTTCGAATTACAAAAACCGTTCCCATGGCTTTACCGAACCATTTACACTGATTCTTTAACTTGATTTTCCGAAGAGAGAAGGGTATTTTACTGTTGGTAACATTATTTTTCAAATAGATTTCATTGACTTATTTGAGCGAAAACACTTGCTACTGCCCCTTTAACACCTCACCTTTAACGTCGGCGTCACTAAACCAGACCTGTTAAAGATAACATATATTCGAATTAATACTCAGGAGATGCATTGCGTTCATCAGAGCATGAAGTACTCAGTAATGATGTGTGAATGTTTACCTGGGTTGCAACAAGTGTCTTTTCTCATTTGAATTGTTGTAAACGACTGGGTTTGTTTATTTCATTGATACCATGCTAAACAAAACCTTCAAAAGTGTTGCAGACTTTGCCCATATGAATTACTAATTTGGATAAATTGTTATATACATTCCGTTTGCAGATTATCTATTCTAAAAAATAAGATGTATGGTGTCATTAGATGGTGCTCTTTGACTTTTATTAATAAGACTTACTTTTTTCCAGGTTGTCTTGTGAACGAGGCACTGAACAAACCTGCTTCAATGGAGCCATCACCGTCAGATCGCAATGCCAGCATAGCAGTGGACGGACTAACTGATGTTAAAGGGTGGGAACCATCTAAAAATATAGACACAGGTAGAGGTTACCCTGCCGCCTGGTGGACGGTTGATCTACAGAAGCCAGTTCAGGACGCTACAGTGAGAATCTTCTTCAGGACAGACTGTGAGTTTGGAAAACATTATCAAATTCAACAAATGCAATGCATGGTTTAATATTTAAATTTACAACAAAGCTTTTATTCGAATTGCATTTAGATGACCAAACTATTAGTTGCCTTAAGTATGAATTATTATAGTTGAGTTTCTCAGAAATCAGTGATTAAATCATATCATGTTCAGTAAAGATTGTATCTTTTCCTTAATAATGTTACTATTAAAGTGTGTACCTAAGAAATAATAGTATAAAATAAAATACATTTACAATTATTTCCCGCTGAATACTTAGCTGGTCTTCGTTTATTTTAAATTATATTAACGTGTTATTGTAGTGCTTTATAGTCATAAAGTTCACATCCAGGTCTGTTTGAGGATGTTGTTTAAAATATTGGACATGACTGTATTGGGTTGTGATACTTCGATTTACTACAACCTGTTACCGCTGTCTTCAATGTAATGAAACATGTCATCGAGGTAAATAGAATGAACGGTCATGTCCCATTAGTCATACGCCCATTAGTCATACATCCCACTAGTCATACAGTTTATAAAGTGTTAACTAAAACAACAACATTAACAGTCAGCTACCCTAAACTGTAGTTAGAAGCAAATTAAAGATAGTTTAAAGCAAAATTGGTTATCAACATTCTTTATGAAAATGCTCCCAAAGCAACTATATACAATATCGTTAAAAATCAGCTAATCAGATTATGCCAATCGAGACCGGTAGATAGAAACATATCCCAGTTCATGAAAGAAAATGCACTCTTTGTAATTTAAATGATATTGGGGACGAATTTCATGTTTATGTGTATGTCCTTTATTACAGAACGAGAAAACTATATTCACAAATATATTTATATAGGGTCAACTATGTTCAAAATGAATACTTTGATTCAATTCTAATAAGGTAAGAAAACTCTCATTTTATTTTGTACAATCATTATGTCTTTGCTCAAGAAATAAGTTTTATAATCCTCATATGTACCTTTACTGAAAGCACCAGCTGTACATACCTTTTATATTGTACATTGTATGTTGTATATTGCATAAATGTATATAAGTTCTATGTACCTCTTATGCTACTGTTTGCAGCCTGAGTTTTGAATAAAGTTCATTTCAGTTCAGTTCAAATGGATTAACCTACTAATTAGATAGATTAGGTTTAGATTTACTTACTGTAGTGAGTTTGTCACAGTCTTAGATAATGAGAACACAAACACAAATACAAATGCTATTAAGGTGAAAACAACAGTAATTGAATTAACGTTTTAAGGTTCTCTTCTGGGATAAGTTGAGTGTACTCAATTTAGTTAATAACATAAAAAATTGTCATGGATACATTCACAAAAAGCGTCACGATTCAATTGCATGATGCGTTCATAACAATTAATCAGAATACAATCTTTCTAAAAAAACGGTTAACAAATGCTGACAATGTTCATGAGTATATTCCAGATATACAATCTTAACAAGCCAGTTTTCATATATACATGTAAATCCATAAAGTAGTGTACTCATAAAGTTCATTATTTGCAATAGAGGAACAATTTGGATTTCCAAAATAAAAACGATTTTATATCAAATCCTATTTTGTAAAAAACATATTTCCCTTATGTTGCTGTAAGGAGCACTTGAAAATAAATTCTTGAATTGAATCTTCATAATTATTTTTGTGTGTTAACTATACAGTTTGTAGTGCTATATTTAGATGTCCATTATTTATTAATTGGTAAGAAGGATATTATTCTTTCTAAAGAAGGTTGTATGTATAAGGCTGACTGTGGCACAATTCATGTATGTTAAAATGATGTCCACTATTTTTAACATGCAATAGATACATTGAATTCAGACAAAATTCTTAAAGGGATTTAAAGTATCAGCACTGTGCTGGTAAAAGCAATGACATCTATAGATTTCTTAAATCGTTACATAACTACATCACAACATCGTGAAATCGATTTGACTTTTTTTGAGTAATTTCATATGGGCTGCCAAAGGAACAGATATCCACGCATTACCATTATGATAGACATTAAATTGATAATATGTTGATGTTATATCATCTGTATTCCAATAAGTAGGCTTCGGAGCTTGTTGGCCAATCCATTCCTAAAATATGTTTAAATCAAGCATGTATACTATGTCATTTTCATTGAAGATTGGAGAACATAATGTTGTGATTTGTCTCAATTATAATTAGTCATACACTTATGTTTTGTTTCTTGGACCAGTCTACTTATTTGCTGGGTAATACAAAGGTAGCTGTTGTTTTAAACCGTATGACTATTGGGGGAGGGGGGGGGGGGGGGGGGGGGGGGGGGCTCCTATATGCTGATATAATTACAATGCTTACAACTTGAACGATGTTATTGCGTACTAATTGTCTAATTGAATGCCTGAAAAATCTTTTCCCACCCTCCAGACTTTAGATGTTTCGTTTGACAATTAGCTACACGGCTAGTTGTTGACATAGGCTATAATTCCTGAAAATGTCATGCAAATCGACCGAGCCGTTACGTCAGAATCGGGCGCAACAGCAATTGTATATTTTAGTGCTCTAAGGATATTTAGTTTATTAGAGTAACTTTATCTCAAATTTCTCCCAGTTTTCAGAATAGTCATTACCATTTGTCGACAACTTTTGTTTATCTTCAGTGAATACTTTTTGTTATTTACTGTTTTTCTGGGCGATTTCAATTTATCCGTCAAAAGGTTTAATGTTATCCCGTTGAAATATACTGACATGTTACTAGAGAAGACATGCACATTTTTAAGTTAAACACACTTGTAAGATATTGTAAACCCTTCTTAAACACATCGATGAAAAAGAAATTGTTTTCAAGAAGTCTTAATGTGGAGGACGTACCTCTAATTTTGTCTGTTGCTAATCTATTTCTCATCGAAGTTGGTTATTATCAGAGTCGATGATGCAATCAAAGTTTTTTAGTTAGTACCCTCACATTCACTGTCCTAATGCCATCTTTTCAAAGAAGACATTGCCTGTATATATGAACCATATTTCCTATCTTACATGAAGCCATTTATCCTTTGCGCTGAAAGTAACAATAAACTACCGTACCTTTACACTTGGAGCAAACTGTTCACCATGCAGAACACTTCAATTTGTCCATAGGATGCACCTTAGAACAGAATTTGAAGCTGTAATCCGTGATAAGTCACCTTCACGAGAACATCGTCCAGTCCACGGAAAGGCTCTCACAAGACAACAAGAACGATGTCCCACACAAAGTGACTCACTATCTTCACCGCATCGTCTCAAGATGACATCACTGCCAACAATACCAGTCCTGAAGTCTGATCTCCTCGTCAGCAAACTCCAACAACTAAAAACTCTCACCTGTCACCTCGCAAACTGCCAGCGAGAAACAGGCACATGCTAGGATATTTGAAAGACTATGTGTGCAAATAATTAATGTGAAACTGAAACTTTGGTAAAGTGTCATCTTCGCAAGAGTGTTGGATAATTTTTAAATCCGTTGGTCAACGTTTGTTGATATTAATTTCATAATTCCTATGGACTAGTAATGTAGGAGATTTTCTTTTCAACAAAAAGGAATGTTTATGATCCTATTTCGTTTTAGTTAAATTCCAGTTTACATGCAGTTATTTTGACAGGATATTAATCCTACTTTTTGTATCTACTACTTCTGAATAGTGAACAGTAATGGCTGCTAACAAGTTTGTTGTGACTTTTGAATGTTTGATCACAAGATTAAACCAAATCTAACTACGTTATCAACAATTTGTGAACAATCTAAAGAGAAAGTTCTATTGCAAACTGCCCACCATCAAACTTTGTTGGCAGTATGTGAAATGAAAAACGCCATATTTTCATCATTTATATTTCGTTAGATAAATTAAAACATATGTTTTAATGGAATTTTCACAAATAATGGCAAAGTTTTCCACGCTCGTAGCGCTGATGAGCGGCTTCACTTCTCATTGTTTTGATTTTTTACTAATGTGCGCTAGCCTTTAAATCAATTTTTCAAACATAAATTTTTAAAAATATCATCCTCAATAATGTTCACCTTTATTATGCAATAAGCTTGATAAATAACAAATATGTCTGAACAGAAATGGTCCTCTCGAATTTGGTTTCAACAGCAAATCAATATTTGCTGAACATTACGTTTTTATTCCACATAAAACCGCATGTTAACTTTAGCGAAACAGTGTTTTGTCAGATATTTGAATGCTAAGTTAACCATTTGTGTTGAGTGTGACTTCAATTAAACATTCACAATTCACAAATAATGCATATTAGCCTTAAAAAAGAAAAGAATGTTCTGGTCTTTACAGGCTGACAAAAATCATGCGATTACAATTATGTATATGAATAAACCACAAACCCTCATAAATGTGTGTTACTATTCCAAATGGTCAAGGATCTTACCCCTACACTCCATCTCAACAGAAACGAGTGACATTTTAAATGTTCAATGTTGTGAGGCTAACGAATTAGAGTTATCTGCCCCTTTATTTTGTTAAAACCTAGAAAGAAAAGACCTGTGTCGTGGGTTTGAAACTGACGTGGGCGGAAACCAGAAACAATTTTTTTTTTTTTGGCCTTATTTATGATACTCAAAATAAACATGATCCTATTTTGTGCGATGACAATTGCGGTTGCCTATCAAAGTGCTCAAGTCACTCTCTAAAAGGCGCATTATTCAACGAGTGTTGTGTAACCAAAACAAGTTATTAAACGATAGTGACGTCATAATGCCGTACTGCTTTCGTCATCAGTTGATCGCGTACAGCCGCACCTACTCGCCACTTCAGTTTTTCAGTTCATCATATCTTTTTCCTGTACGTATTTGTGGCTGTTATTAAACTTGCATCATAGTAAAAAATAGATGTGCAAAATTAAAAATAGAGAATTCGGGTTCCGATCTCGAATATTTTATAATTAGATGACAATAATATTTTGCTTCAATTAGTCTAGGAAGAGTTACCTCCCTTTTGTTACAACGGCCGTGTTTTTGTCAACACAAATTTAGTGATTTAGTAGTAAAATCATATAGCCTAGTTTATAAATGATTGCGTTGAGAATCGGCATGTATTATCAGTTTTTGATGTGATCAACGTCCAGATAAACATGTATGAAGTTAAAAATAAGAAGCTTGCATGTAGAAACCTTCAGCACGTACGGTTGCATGAAAACAGCCGGTCAAGGAATGACGACCTCCGTCGACGTCAACAGCGTCACTGTTTGCTGTTAAAGTGCTTCTTGATATCTTGATTTAGGACATTGATGATGACAAACATTGTTATAATGATGGAATATGTTCTATATTCAACACTCACTCGTTATGTTATCTCTATGTATTCAACTGTACAACAAGGCAGTAAGGGATGTTTTAGCGAACACGCCCCTCTCAAAACCTGCACAATCACAGTCCACAGAGACGCTCCATGGTACAACGATACCACTCGTGATGCCAAACGCATGCGTCGTAAGCTGGAGAGGAAAATGGTCACATCAGGTCTTGAAGAAAATGCACAACACACAGAGAAACCAAGTCACAGCTCTGTCAGAACAAGCCAAGGGTGCTTACTATAGGGAGGCTTTAGAAAACACAGCCAGTCAGAAAGATGTATTTCGAATTGCTAATAATCTTCTCTTCAAAGACAAAAGCAAATCCCTATCGTCTCATTCATGCCCAACTGAATTATGTAAGCTGTTTTTAACTACTTCAACGAAAAGATAGTACTTATAAGAGATTCTCTGCATAGCGGTTCTCCCTATACAGACTCCCTATATCCGCATCCTGATGTCACCAGTCGACCAGCATCAGATCTCCTCTGTTCATTCCCGCCGACAAGTGAAGAGGAAATTGGCACTTTGATTAGAAACAGTCCCACAAAATCATGTGCATTAGATCCAATGCCAACAGGGTTATTAAAGCAGTGTCAACCTGCGTTTATCCCTTTCCAGACTCACCTGGTAAATACCTCACTATCTGAAGTGACTGTTCCTGTTGCGATGAAGGAAGCGATAATATCTCCACTATTGAAAAAGCCAAGACTCGACCAGGAAATATTAAAGAACTTTCGCCCAGTGTCCAATCTTTCGTTTGTTTCAAAATTGACAGAACGTGTCGGAAACATCACATGTCAAGCAATGGATACTATGAGGAAATGCAGTCAGCATATCGTGATCTGCACAGCACCGAGACAACACTCACCAAGGTCCAGAGCGATCTCCTGCAGGCAGTAGACAGAGACGGTGCAGTCATTCTGGTGTTACTTGATCTGTCTGCTGCATTTGACAACATAGATCATGGTATCCTGCTTAACACTCTCAAACAGCGTATCGGACTCAGAGGACATGCTCTTCAATGTATTCAGTCGTACATGACTGGCAGGCACCAGCAGGTAAGAATAGAAAGCTCACAGTCCACAAACACAGTGCTTCATTTTCCACAAGTTCCACAAGGGTCGGTGGTTGGCCCAGTACTGTTTACCACCTATACTTCGCCTCTAGGTGTAAAAACAACCTATCTTCTTTTATTATGTCATTTATATGATTTACATTTGATGCAACATAGCGTTTGATCATTATAGGTTTTTTGTCACTCAAAATATTGTCATTTGTCCAAATGTACTCGATTCGGGGATCTTTAACAGTTTTTTTCCTTTGTAAGGTGGCCCATGCGTTAAAAACATCTTTCCTGAAAACGTCGGTCATATGTGGTAAAGTAAAGTTTCTCAGATAGTTCGATCCCATCTCTATTGGATCTAAAGCAGTATTTGGTAGAAAAGCTGCTGCAATATTCTTCAACTTACTATTTTTAGTATACGGTCTTCGGATCCATGATATTTTCTGGGAAAGTATTGATTCTAGTACCAATGGGACCTTTAATCCGCCTTGTTTGTAGTCTTGTACAATTAAGTTTCATTTTATTTTATCTGGTTTCCCTTTCCATACAAATAAATAGCATTTTTGTTGTAACTTATTTATCATATCTTGTTTTGGGTTGGGGATTGACGAAAACAGGTGATTTATAGTTGGTAAAATAAGACTTTTCAAAACAGTTATTCTACCAATGTAAGGGTAATGTAGGTTTAAGATCCCTACGAGACCAAACGGCAATCAGATTATCTATTTTCTTAAGCTTATCCTTGTAATTTCGTTCAACCATTTCTGCCACATTATGCTGAAATTGTATACCAAGAAGTGTGAATGAGCGCTGTGTCCAATCCATGTCCATCGATTCACAGTATTTTGTGGAGGAAAAATGTTTTGATCCAATCAAAATTATTTTAGTTTTTTCAATATTCATTTTGAGACTGGAGAATGACGCACCTTTATTTAAAGTATCAATGGCTGCATTGAAGCAATTTTCGGTACCATCTAGAATAATTGTCGTATCATCAGCAAATTGGATTAGTAGGTATTCTAGGTCTAGCATTTTGATACCATTTACGTTTTTATTTGTTCGCAACATATGGGCAAGTATTTTGGCACATATTAAACAAAAATATGGTTACAGAGGATCGCCTTGTCTACAGCCTCTTGTAATTTGGAAGAAGTCAGATGCAAATCCATTTACTAGTACGCTTGAATTTATATCATTGTAAAAAGTTTGAATCCATCTTTTCATCGAAGGGCCAAAATTAAAAAAGTCAAGACAGTTATCGATGAATTTCCATTCTACTGAGTCAAAAGCCTTCTCAAAGTCTATTAATATAAGGATACCTGGCATGTTCAGAATATCAGTATATTCCATTATATCCTGTACCAGACGTGTACACTCTCCTATGTTTCTGCCTTTCATAAAGCCTTTTTGATCTTCACTGATGATGCTAAGTAGTGCATATTTTATACGAGCGGCAATTGTTGCTGATGCAATCTTATATGATGTATTTAATAATGATATTGGTCGATAGTTTGTTTTATATGATCTTTAGATTTGCCCGTTTTTGGTATACAAGTTATTAGCCCCTGTTTCTGACTTATTGACAACTCACCCTTCTGAAAAGCAGAATTTAGTGAGTTGACCAAACATGAATTTATATCCTTCCAGAATAACTTATAGAATTCAGCTGTAAAACCAGAAGGGCCCGGATTTTTTTCATTTTTCATATTCTTCAGAGCGTTGAGAACTTCAAGATATTGGAGTTCACCTTCGAGACTCTTAGAAGTTTCATCAGTTAATTTTGGAATGTCCTTATTGGCAAACAGTAATTCAAGATCTTCATCCTTCACTGTTTTACATGTGTAAAGAGAGTTATAATATGATTTCACATGATCAATAATTTGAGTTGTATCTGTTATGGTAGTACCATCTTTTTCCAATGTTGTGATCGCTTTGTTTAACAACCTTTGTTTTTCTAATGAGAGAAAGTATTTTGTTGGTTTTTCATCTTTTTCAATACAAGTAGCTTTTGATCTCAATATGATACCGTCTGTTTTGATTTTATTCAGTTCCAGTTTTCTACATTTTAGTCCGTCTATTTCTGTAAGAAGATCTTCCTTATCAACATCCAAACATTTGTCTTAATCTTCTTCTAGCTGTTCTAACGTTTTTTTTATTTCTGCTTCCTCTTTTATTCTTGCTTTTTTTCTTGTTGAAGAATATTTTATTGAAAAGCCTCTGATACTGCACAACAAGGTTTCAAAGAATAACTGTTTATATATTTTTAGCTGTTTTTCGCCTTCGTTATTATGGGTATGATATTCTTCTACTGTTTCTTCAATAATTTGTTTAACCGCCGTTACATAATTTTTATCTTTAAGTAAACTGTTATTATACTTCCAGAAGCCCCGGCCCCTTTCTAGTTTAGTAAATTCTACTTCAAGTGATATCAGTGAATGGTCCGATCTATAGCTGGCAGTTATGTTTGTAGAAGTAACCGATTTTTCCAAATTTCTGCTTGTTAAGAAATAATCTAGACGTGCTTGTTTCAAAGGTTTTGATTTTCTCAATGTGTATCTTTTCGGATCAATATGTGATTCATTCCAAGGATCATATAAATTGAGTTCATCCATCATGTCTTGAACTGCTTGTCTTGCATTTGGATTATTGATGTGCTTATAGTTAAATATTTCGTTCTGTTGATCTTGAACTAAGTTAAAGTCACCACAGATTATATGTGTATCTGTTTCCAGATGTTTAATCTTATTCTTAATATTTTCATAGAATTCAGGAGCATCTGTATAAGGACCATAGATACATGATAGACTAAGTATCTCGTCATCTAATTTGATTTTGAGTATAAGGTACTTTCCGTTTTCATTATCATTAATTTCGTCCAAGATATTGAATTCAAATGTATCTTGAAATAATATTGCCACTCTTCTTGATTGGCTAGTGAAGGAACTAAACCTAGTTTCAGATGAACCCCATTCCAATTTGATTGTTTGTTCTAAGTCTTTGGTAAAATGAGTATCTTGAATACAATATATATCTCCACTTTTCTTTTTCATATTTTCGAAAACATCTATTCTTTTCTTGTAGTTGTTCAACCCCTGGCAATTTGACGACAGTATTTTAAGTTTCCCTATCATTTCTTCATTTGACTGCCTGAACACTTCTAGGAGAGGTGGTACCCAATTTCAAAATGCACGGTGGTGGTGAGACATGAAGTAGAGGAGCAAAAGTGATTCTATATAGTAGTAACATGAAACAAGATATGAAATAAATAAAAAAAAACATGACATCCGTTGTCACGGATTGAAAGAGTTCAAATTAATACATCCGCTTCCCCCACCCTAGAGTATAAGTTAAATATAAAGGGTGGAATTCTATTCCAAAAATAATGATAATATACACTCAGTATAAATCGTGATAATGGATAATTGTTAGCTTAAAATATACTTACATATTATGTGAGATTATTGTCCTTGTAAATATATCATGATTTCCTTATGAATACACAATTCACTCACACTAAATGCAAAGATATGGAAGGTATAAAGTGGCTTGCAACAGTTTGCGGTTCACCCGGTTGTAACCACGTGGTAACACATTCCTGCTCATGAAAATCACGTGCGTTCCCACATAATGTTATTCCGACAACTATAATACATAAAACTGTTTCATTGATAATTGTTAAAATATACTCACATATTTTGTGGTATTATAGTCCATATTTATCCGGCATTGAAATCCATCAGTATACACATTTCACACACAATTTGTTTCAAAACGTAGAGTAATGAATAACATTTTGTGCCACAGTTCTATACGTGGCTACACATTCCCGCTCATGGAAACCATGTGCGTTAACAAATAATGTTGTATAGCCAACTTGTTAACACATTATTGATGAAATCATGATAAACAGTATTCTACTTTTGAAATTCATTTTTGTGAGTGTATTAAGGTCCTGTTAAACTTTATTTGAGGTTGAATATTAAAATGAGCGTTAATGAGTCACGTTAATTTTCTCCGTTTTATCAAATATTAACATATGTTTTGATTCTCGAATCCGGATGTTGTACGAAGTTAAGTCGTATTTCTTCCACGATGAAGATGGATTATGAGGTTCTTTCACTTCTAGAACAACTTTTGTTCCAATGACACGGACCCTTGTCCAGAGTTTCTCACCCTCGCGAATCTTATTCCCCTGTCGACTTAAGATCTGTTTGTACGCTTATCACAGTGCCCTTTAGTTACTTCCGTGCGTCGTACACATCGTCTCGGTCACTCATCTTTATGAAAGTAGCGATGATGCTGGTTGGGGCGGATTGGTTTTGTTCCCGCTGATACTCAGATTTTTTAAGACGATGGGCTGTCTTCAATATTATGTTATTTGCTCTAGTTTCTTGGAGCTTGAGTTTTGCGTTTTCATTACCTCCTCTGTATTTTCCCTTGGTGATTCCGGCAAACCGTAAAAAAGTAGGTTTGGTTTCCGATCATGAATGTCTTTTAGGATACATTGTCGTTCCAATACTGCAATAATTTTCTTTTGGTCAGCCAATTCTGAACGAAGTTTAGCGATCTCGATCCAGTCACGTCGTACTCAATACCGTCAACTTTCGTCTTCAGTTCGGTGATATCGTGTTGTACATCCTGGACGGAAAGCTTAACTTCTCGAATTAAGTCAGCGAGTCGTTTCTCAGCACCTCTGACGATTTCGTCTATTGAAGCTGAAGACCGGGTAGTTGTCATTTTGTGTTGGAGGCGACGTTGAAATGATTTATTGCAATAATTCCAAAATGAGCATTTGTTTTTTTTGTTTGCCGTTTTTACTGCATGTTTTATTATGAAAAGTTTTATTTGGTCATCAAAGATTCCAGATTAACTTCGATTTGGAGTGGGGGTAGCGGGAGCTCAAACTTAGCGTGGCCTGTTGATTCAACATGCGCAAGTGTCTGATAACCTCTCCCAAGACTACTGCATGTTGAAGAAAGGACATAGGCCTAAACATTGTTCAATTAATTTACAACATAAACATGTTTACAAATAAAATTCAATAAAAAGTTGAAAATTGTAAGTTAAAATTATCCTTACAAAATTATGTCATGTTTCAGATCTGGAAGAACAATATAAACGTAGGCCTAATATTGAGATATCTAGGCCTATTCAACTGTGTTAGGTCTCTGTTGTGAGTAGGCCTATAGGATGTAGGCCTAGTGTTTGACATTTCGACTCATGACAACCAAGATAAAAATATAAACAATTAAATGAAATTAACAGGCCTGTTTTTCATTTCAAATATGACATAGGCCTACAACTTGTTTATTCGTTTATGGGTAGATTTCAATTTTGTGTGTTGTTCGTTCGTTTTTTCACCCACATCTGGGAGCTTTGGAGACTCTGAAAACCAATAATAGGCCTACATGCAAACTAATTATTATTTCAGTTATAGTAGTAGTTGTTTGTAGTTTGATAGTTACTGTACTCATACAAACTAAAACAAGATGTGTTTGTTAAACACGGATTCCCCCGGATGTACCAAAGTTATGGCCAAGGTTAAAGTTTTGTTTAATATTGTCCACTGCGGCAAGGTCAAGGTCACAAAGTCAAATATGATGACCTCATCTGAAGGTCTCATCACAAGGTATGTACATGCCAAGTATGAAAGCCCTAGCTCTGAGCATTCTAAAGTTATGGCCAAGGTTAAAGTTTACTGAAGATGTCCACTGCGGCAAAGTAAAGGTCACAAGGTCAAATGTGATGACCTCATCTGAAAGGTCTCATCACAAGGTATGCCGTGCCAAGTATGAAAGCCATAGCTCTGAGCATTCTAAAGTTATGGCCAAGGTTAAAGTTTACTGAAGATGTCCACTGCGGCAAAGTAACGGTCAAGGTCACAAGGTCAAATATGATGACCTCATCTGAAGGTCTCATCACAAGGTATGCATATGCCAAGTATGAAAGCCGTAACTCTTAACATTCAAAACAAAAGTTATGGCCAAGGTTAACGTTTTCTGAAAATGTTCATTGCGGCAAGGTCAAAGTCACAAGGTCAAATATAATCTCCTATTCGGGGGCATAAAACAGTATTATTAATCAATTCTTCAGGTTTTTGTTTTATAAGTTTGTTCTCAAAATGTCAAAAGTCGACCCAACATGGTCAAATTTCAAAATCCTGTATTCAAAGCGTTGCAAGAATCAACGTTTTCCCATAATGTCCCATGTTATTTCAGTGTAGCAAAGATAATTTCAATTATCTCAATTTTCAAAATTTCACTAAAAATTTACATGGATACAACGTTATTTAACTAAACGATTAATGTATTACTGAGGTATGTCCATTTACAGCCCCTTAGGTCTGCTTACATAATGATGGCAATGGGGAAGTGACTTTACTGTAAAAACAAGTCAATATTTTGCCGTTTTTCAAAACCATTCTAAAAATTAATGAATTTGAATATTAGGCCTATAAACACAATCTCAAGATGTGAGATAACAATCATGTTGAAAGTTTTCGTTCACTGTCACGGTCATAAACATTATTTATGCTACACTGAAATTACAGGGGACCTTATGGTAAAACGGCGATTTTTGCAACACTTTTGGCACCGTGCTGTAATTCTAAACTTAAATTTGAAATACCTTTAATTTTAAATAAGATACACCCCATAACACCAGAAAGATAAACAAAAAAATATGGGTTATTTTTAAAAAATTGGGTTGAGGACCTAAACATCAAATCAATGGGTAGCCTTTGGCCCAAATTATCCTCAAATTTCTGCCTAAAGCACATTCTTGTGCCATCATATAATAAAATTCACAAAGGTTTTTTTTGTGTGTGTGTGTTTTTTGTGGCTTACCCGCTTTGAATGAACAATAAACGGAGGGATTCTTTGATTCGATGATCCAAGTGATAACAAATGAGGAGGATCGTTTTTTTAGAGCGATGCCGATGGCCAACATTTGAGGACAGATACGGTTGGGAAATATAACCAGATTAGTTTACGATATTGTGGAACATACCTTGTGGAACATACCGAAACATTCCAAATTCTGGGATTATTACTTCAAATTATTGAAAAATAATTTGATTCTATTGATAGACAATATCTTTATAATGTTCTAAAATTCTTCAACCTTGGTCGTCCAAACATCATTGATTGGATTACCACTTTCTATAATGATATTGAATCAAGAGTCTTGGTAAACAGATTCCCATCATTGCCTTTTAAAATCGAACGAGGATGCCATCAAGGCGTATCCGTAGCGCCTTAGCTATTTTTTCTCTCGGTCGAAATTATAGGCATACTTATTAGAAATAATGCAAATATAAGAGGGAAAAGCATAGGAGATATAGAATATCTATTGGCACAATTCGCAGATGATACATCCTTAACCCTAGATGGGTCCGAAAAATGTCAAAACACTGTTTTACAAACTTTTTGCAATTTTTCGAAGATTTTCTGGCTTAAAGGTTACTGTAGAAAAAACTAGATTAATATGCATAGGATCCACAAAATGATCTCGTCTCAAATTATGTCACAGACCAAATTCAAACATTTAGGAATAAATGTCGATATCGATATGGATCGTATGAGTCAAACTTACTACGAGGAAAAGTTTTTACAAATAAAACATTTAATGAACATGTGGCTAGCAAGAAATCTTACACATTATGGAAGAAACACAGTTTTAAAATGCCTCCTTTTACCAAAGTTAAACCTACTTTTCTCTGCCCTTCCCCGACCACCTGAATCTGAATGTTTCAGGTTTATAAATATGGAGAAATTAACCAGATAAAGTTAAAAGAGATACTGTTGCTTTGAATCCAGAACATGGAGGCCTGAAAGTTCAAATTATTAAACATGTGATATCTTCGCAAAAATTAACAAGAGAATTAGTGAGCACAGCTCACTCATGATACCCCCGCTTTTAACATTGGTAAAAAAGAAATGTTTGAAAATAGCAAAAGGGCATCAATGTTTAAACTTTTGTATGAACAGACCATTATATATAAGTATTATTAAAGCAGAGTAAGTATTACACTTGTAAGCATGTTTTAGAAGTAAAAGTCGAAAAATTTGAAAAATGTCATTAAATATGCAAATGAGGGTATGAAACATACTAATATGCAAATGAGGGTATGAAATATAAAAATGACAGATCTACACATCAGTGGTTTCGTAACATTTGAACAATTAGTGTCTGAGTTATGAGTGGAACAAAAAGTGTGAATAGCGAGGATGAAAAACGGAGAAAATGTGCATAAATTATGCAAATGAGGGTATGAAACATACAAAAGGCAGATGTACACATCATCGTGATTGTACATATCAAGTTTCTTAACATTTGGACAACTGCTTTCAGAGTTATGAGTGGAACAAAAAGTGTGAATGGTTAAGTCGAAAACGGAGAATATTTGCATAAATTATGCAAATGAGGGTATGAAACATACAAAAGGCAGATGTACACATCGTGATGATTATATGTATCAAGTTACAAGACATTTGAACAATTAGTATTTGAGTTATGAGTGGAACAAAAACTGAATGGCAAAGTCGAAAAACGGAGAAAATTTGCATAAATTATGCAAATTAGAGTACGAAACATACAAAAGGCACATCTAGGGACCATAAAGTGTACATGTATAAAGTTTCATAACAATTGAACAAGTAGTATTTGAGTTATGAGCGGAACCAAAAGTGTTCCGGACGGACGGACGGACAGACGGACGGACGGACGCGCTGAGCGCTATATACCCCCGACTACTTCGGGCTAAAAAGGCTACAGAGATTGCAAAGTACCTCATCAATTTGGAAACCATTACTATTGCAGAAATTACCAAATCAGAATATACTGTGGATTTCAGATAAAACACATATTGAAACTAAAGTGATACCTTTCATTACAAATCTATTTTGGTCTTTAAATATTGGTCCTATATGTTAAGATGATATAAAACACACGTTAAAAATGATCATGATCAATTTTCTCAATGTATATGGAATAATGATAACATAACAGTTGACAAAAAGTCTATTTTATACAAAAGCTGAGTGAAACAAGGTATTCGTAACTGATTTATTCGATGAAAAAGGTAGATTTTTTACAAAGGACGCATTGTGTTCTTTATACTCAATTGATACAGACTTTCTTACTTATGAGGGTGTAACATGCGCAGTTTTAGGTTATAGCAGGTATTACCATGACCGAAGGTAAACTGTGCAATCCTGTATACTCTTTTGCAATCAAATGCACAAACACCCTTCTAGGTCACAAGAAAATGTACGATCTATTACTTGACTCACACTTTGTTAAAGTGGGGCTACGTTGATGATGATGAATACGGAGTTTTAACGAGCAGTTTTCAGCGGAGCTGTTCTCCCACTCGGGTCACACTGACCATTAATAAAGATTGAACATTTCCAAAAAGGATAATTTTGATGCCAGGTTCGAAAGGTGGAGGCAAATTTTGAAATTTGGATATTTGGAATAGAACCTAGGTAAGGTTAAGCCGGGGATGCCGACCGCTTGGAAGGTACTGTTATTATTGTGTGGATTTAGGATTTGATATATGTTATTTGTTTGGATGTTGTTGGCCCTTAGTTTTATGTTAAGTATTTGGCGGAAGGCCATATACTGTGGGCATTCAATTGTTTCTGCCTGCGGGCAGTGTGGGCATGATGCGGGGGTGTTAGTAAAGTTAAGTTTGTGGATATGGTTATTTAATTTTGTGTGCCCCGTTTGGAGCTTAATTATTGCCCTATCAATATTTTTATTTTTGGAGTAGATTTTTTGTTTGCCTAAGGGTTTAGGTAGAAGTTGTTTGGTGTGATGTGCCTTGCTGGAATTTGCATATTGCCGGTGCCATGCTCGCTTTGCATGAGATTTTGATAGGCTTTTTGCCTCTTGTTTCGAATGGAAAAGGGGGAGAAAATGTGTTAGTTTGAGGCCCTCCTTGGCAGCTTTGTCGGCTTTTTCGTTGCCAAATATGCCGACGTGTGCTGGTACCCACAGGAGCTTTACAGCCTTGCCTTGATTATTTAAAGTTTGGATAGAGTTTAGAATTTTGGAGATTAGATCAGGGCGATTTTTAGTTGATTTGTTTTGAAGTGCCTGAAGGGCACTGAGAGAGTCCGAAAGGATGAAAATTTTGCCCTGATCTTTAGTTTTTGGGTGGGATAAAGCGAGTGCTATGGTCATAAGCTCAGCAGTGTAGACCGATTGGTCGTTAGGGAGCCTATTGGAGTATGATAGTTGTTGGGGGTGTTGCATGTGTATGCCTACACCTGTTGTGCGTGCATCGGGGTCACGGGACCCGTCTGTGTATATGTGACACCAGTCAGACCAGTGTTCTTGTATGTAGTTGAGTGCGGTGGAATGTGCTAATTTAGGGTTTTGTTTAGAAGTTATTTTGCTGAGATGGAAGTTTATTTTGGGGATGGGTAGTGGGGCGATAGGGTGATGCACCGTATTTTGAGGGGGGAGTTGGATATGCCCCATCTCAGCTTGGGATAGAAGTGTTTGGATACGGTGGGAAATGGGTGCATGGATTGGATATTTATACAAAAATTGCGGTGTTAAGTTTAGAGGTAGTGCTAGTAAGCATGTCCCTGATAAGTGGGTCCTCTGAAGATCCAGCCCAGAAGTTTAAGGTGAGTTGGTCCCATCTCAGAGTGAGGGGAATTTCACCAGTTAGGGCTTGGAGAGCTTCGAGTGAGGTACCCATTTGGGTGCGAGTAGCAATCCTTAGTGCCTGATATTGGATAGTATTTAAGGTATTTATTTGGGTAGAATTAAGGGTGTTATAGATAGGTGCGCCATAGTCCAGTTTGGACCTTATAAGGGATGAATAGAGGTTGAGTAGGGTTTGCCTATTTGCTCCCCAGCCTGTGCCGGAGATTGCTCTCATGACATTAAGGTTTTTCGAGCATCTTAGTTTAAGTTCTTTGACATGAGCTTCCCATGTGAGATGCTCGTCAAAGATTAGCCCTAGGAATTTAGTTTGTTTTTGGAATTTAATTAGGTTATTTTTTAGATAGAGGTTAGGGGAGATAGGGCGCGAAGTTTTATTTTTGAATACTACCCCTACAGTTTTTTCCGCATTTAGTTTAAAGCCCCATTTATCGGCCCAGCGGCCGATTTTCTTTAATGCGGTTTGAAGTAAGGAAGTAGCTTTACCTGGGTTTTTACAACGTGCCCATAGGGCACCGTCGTCTGCAAATTTGGAGGTGTTTATATTTTTGTTGATACCTTCGAAAAGATCATCAACCATTATGTTGAATAAGGTGGGGCTAATAATGCTGCCTTGTGGGGTGCCGTTTTCCAAAAGATGGTTTTCTGATTTTTGGTTTTCGACCCCGACAGTTATTTGCCTGTTGTGTAGGAAATCCTGGATGTAATTAATTATGTTGCCTGAAAGGCCTTTTTTAGTTTATTTTTGGATGAGGCCGTTATACCACACCATATCAAAAGCTTTGGAAAAATCCAGGAATATTGCGAGTGTATATTGCTTTTGGGTTTGAGATTTTTTGATATCTTGCTCTAAGCGAGCAAGATTGTTTAGAGTAGAACGACCAGGAGTGAAGCCACTCTGGTCGTTATTTAGTGGATTGGTGTTAAGGTGAGCTTGGGGGCGATGTTTTACCATTGCCTCCATTACTTTACATAGATTTGAGGTGAGGGAGATGGGCCTATAGGAATTTGGGTCCCCGGGGGGTTTATTGGGTTTAGGTATTGGCATTACTAAAGCTTCCTTCCAGTTGGAGGGGAGCTTTCCTGCTTGCCAAATGGTATTATATAAGTTTAGTAAGATAGAGAGGGTGGAGGGTGGTAGCTTCTTAATTATTTGATAGGAGGTCAGGTCAAGCCCTGGGGCTGTTCCTTTCTTCCTATTATTAATTACGAATTGAAGCTCCTCCATAGTGAATGCTTTGTTGATAGGTTTGTTATCTGTGGGCTGTTTTGCAGTGCATGCGTTGTTATTATTTTGTTTTTTCAAAAACTCCGGGGAGTAATAGGTGTTGCTGCTTGCAGTTGCAAAGTGTGATGCGATTGCGTTAGCTTTATCTTTAGGGTTTTTAAGGTTATTTATGGGTGGGATTTTACTTCTGCATTTTCCGCCACGAATGACTCGGAGTTTATTTCAGACTTGTCTGGAATTGGCTTTGCCATTCAACTCCTCGCAGAAGTTTTCCCAATGTTGTGTTTTTGTTTGTTTTATGAGTAGATTTACTTTGTTTTTAAGTTGCCTAGCATAAGGTAATTTTGATAGGTTGCGCTTTGCCTTTTTAAAGGCCGCTTTACGCGGTTTGTGCGCAACTTTAATTTCCTCAGTCCACCAGGGTACTGAGGGTTTGGAAATATTGGGGGGAGAGAAAGGAATAGATTTTTTTGCAGCATTAACGATAGCATTAGTGAAGTTATCAGAAAAGGTTTGGGGGTCTTTATTTTCAAGGTCTGCTGGGTTAAGTTGATTGCAAAGTGCATTAAATTTGTCCCAGTCAGTCTTGTTGTAATGAAATTTAGGATTTGGGGGAGAATTTGGAATATTTGAGTTATTTGTTGGTAAAAAGTTATTTAGAGTAATAAATATAGGAAAGTGATCACTTCCCCACAGATCATCACATACCTGCCACTCGGTATTTATAGCTATGTCCGGGGTAGTGATCGTTAAATCGATAGCGGACATAAGGTCCCTAAAGCTATCGTACCTAGTTGGAGAATTATTATTATGGATTACTAGATTGTTATTTATGACCCAATCGGCAATTAGTTTGCCGTTGGCGTCTATCTTATCTTTTACTCCCCAATTCGGGTGGTGGCTATTGAAATCGCCCAAGCACATGGAACGACCTTTGGAAGACTTTAGAAGGACCTGAAGGTCCTCTGTTTGAAATGCCAAATCTGGTTTTTTGTAAATATTATGAATATTAACCCTATCCTTTTGGCATGTGCCTCTAAGGAATTTAGGGTAATATTTAGTTTTTGGAATAATTGTTCATGGATAAAAATAGCTAGGCCTCCCCTGGGGGGACCGGGATTGGTTTTGGGCCGGTCCAGCCTTACTAAATTATAGCCAGGAATTTTGGGGTTAGGGGGTGGTACGGATTGGGTTGCATGCTGGGGTTGTGAGTGGGGGAAGGGTTGCGGGAGGGAGGATTGGGTTTCATGCTGGGTGGGGGGATTGGGTGGGTTAGGTGGGGCGGTTTCCGTGTCCATGGACTCGGATTGGTCAGTGGTGAGTGGTTTAGTGAGGGTCTGGGGAAGAGGAGTTTGCATGAAGTTAAGATCATGCTTGTTAGTGACTATGTGGGTAGGGGTGAAGAGGTGTGGGTTGAGTGAGCGGCGGGCTGAGGAATTGGTTTTAGTAGTGCGTTTTTTAGGGGGATTGGGGACTGTGAATTGTGCTGTGGGTTGGGTGGGGGGAGGGAGGGTTTGGTTAGGGGGTGGAGGTTGGTTAGCTGGGGTTGGAGGGGAGGATTGGGTGGAGGGTGGGAGGTGTGGGGGGGGGGAACGGTTAGAGCGAGTGGGAGGTTTAGAGGGTTGTTTTGTTTGTTGTAAGTGCGGGTTTGCTGCCAATTTGTATTGTCGGTACGTCGGGCAGGAAGGGTGAAGAGAAGTGTGGTATTGTGACTTGCAATGTATGCAGAACCTGTTACAGTTCAGACTTTCATCTCAGCTGTTGCAGGATCTGTCGCCACAGTTTCCACATCTCTTTGCCCGCCTGCAGTTAGTACTCGTGTGTGTTTTGTATGAGAGGCAGTTAGTGCAGTATGTAACTGGTTTATGTATAATTTCGACAGTGCGTGTGCTGGCGCCAAAAATGATTGTTTTTGGGAGTGTGGGGGTGTCGAAAGTTAGAATAACCTTGGGCATATTTAATTGGTTACCTGAGGGAAGCGTTTTTTGGATGCGCCGGGCCGAAAGGATTTTTGGTTGTGATTGCATAGAATTTGCTTCCTCAATGTAAACTGATAAATCGTCCTCGTTTTTCGAGAAACTTATTACGCCTCTTGACTCCGTGAACCAGAGTGAGCTGCAGAGTGGTGAGCTGAGGGCTCCTTTGAGTGAGTAGTGCTTGGTGGTGATGCGGCGCGCTTACGTTTAGATTGAGGTTGAGTGGAGAAGTTACCTGTAGGGTTGACATCCGGTTGGTGTTCTGAACGGTTCGCGGGAAAATTCGCGTCATAATGTGTAGATTGTGGTGATGAATTTGTGGAATTTGGAATGGTAGATAATAGAGAGGATTTGGACACCGATTGTGCCAGTGAAGTTATGGTTATTAATGCCTCCATGGTGGAGATTCCGGAAAGGTTGTTCTTAGGTGCGTGTTGAGTGTTTTTTGGTGTTGTAAATTTCGCGTTGGTGGGAGATTTAGTTGAGTCCATTGCCTCCACAGGTTGGACTTTAAGAAAGGGTGGGATATGGGAAGGTAAAAAATAAAACTTACAAGTTAGAGTGGAGAGAGGTGAAGTCCGGGCAGGACTTCCTTAGGTAGATCCGTGGGCAGCGGTGAGGCGTGGAGAGCTCCGAGGAGAGGTGTGTCCAGCAGGCAAGCCAAGCTGGGAATGGGGCTACGACCACTGAGATTATTTTTATAACCTAAGCTCATTAGCGTGTCTGCTAACGAGTCACGCTTCGCTTCACTGCTGAGCCTGTGAGGAGAGGAAGGTTTAGGGTTCGCTAATCGACAGGGGATTCCCCTTTGTGAGCCGTACGCTCTGATTGGTTGATGATAACTCAACCGCAACTTCTCCCAAAATCTCTCTATCGCAGGTTGTGCATACAGGCGCTGCACCGCATAGTATGTGTTTTCTGAAACAGAAATGACTTATATAATGCATATTGGAATGGAATATGTACACACTTTGAGATTTTATATATGTATATGACAATAAGGTAGACGTACGTTACATTCGTCCAAGATTTAGGCAGCTAAACAGCAGGGTAATCTTCTTATATGAGTTTCCACTAATGCCCCTATTTCACTACGACCCGAATTGCCACGAATCACCACGAATAGGCGGCTGCATAAATTCGTGAATATTCGTGAGCATTCGGCAAAATTCGTGAACAGCATTTACACTTGTACGAAATGTTTACGAACATTCGTAGCTTTTCATGCTAAGAACCTACGAAACATGTACGAATTCGTTACGAATTGTCTACGAATTGTACGAAAAGATTAAGACACAGTCACGAATGTACTACGAATTTCCACCAATAAGATACGTATCATGAATCAAGTACGAATAGTTTACGATAGTTCGTAAATGCTTCGGGGTTATTTCGTGATGAGAACATCAAAATTATCAACCACGAATTTCCAAGAATTGTTTACGAAGTTGTTACGAACGTCCCGAATTAAATACGAACAGTTCACGAAGCAACTCTACGAATCTGAAATTCTGATTCTTTACAGTTTCCCGAATACTACTTAGCAGAGTCTGATAACGCCTTTTTCCCCATTTTCCCAAGAGGTTGATTGCACTCACGAACGGTTTCCTAATTATACCCTTTGACACCTTAAAATATTTTATTAAAAAAAAAAACTCACTGTCAAAGTGAGATGACTCAATCAGTCGTGAATTTAGCAATAAAAACAACTCAGTGTCAAAGCGAGTTGATGCAATTAATCGAGATTGATTAACCGGTTTACATGCTGTTGTTCCAAAGCTCAAAGCTCCGCTCCGCGTCTTGTTTTACAACACTGCTGAGAGCCGACAACCCTGCGGCGAGCCGACACGCTCTCATTCCCAGCCGCTAATGAGCTTAGGTAAATAAAGGTGATCTCACTTTTAAACAACGACGCACCCCGGCTTTAAACTCCCTTGCTATGATAAATGGGAATGCGTCACTGATTCAAATTACAATCTGGATTGGGAATGTTATAGCTTGAGTGCACATAAATGTACTCCGAGTACAGAGTTGAGATGGCTACACTATATAATAACCGAAAGAATACTGCCAACAAAACATTTCCTCCATAAAATAAATTACTCTGATAACCCAAAATGCACATTTTGCAACGAATATGAAGAAACAATTTATCATGTATTCTGGGAGTGTAGCAAGGTGAAACGCATATTGCGCGAGTTAAAACTATGGCTGAGCACTGTAGATGTACAGCTTACAATGTCTCAAGTATTGTTTGGTGTTAAAGGTAAAATAACTATGCTTTAAATGCCATTATCATGATAGCAAAACAAAGCATATTTATTCCAACTATCTTGTATACGAAAAAACAAATCATACAATACTATAATATCACAAAATATATTTATATTAATCTTGACCAGAAAGCATATTTCTTAAAATTGTGGTCCATTCTGCATATGTTATTTAGAACAGTAGAATAGACATTTTACAACTTCTCTCTGAATATGTACGACTATTTATGTTTGAGGTATATGGAACTTTATACCTATTTGTAATGTCACCCTGTATGTATACCTGAAATAAATGGAGAAAAAAAACTGTCTGAAAACGAGTCGATCGAAAGACAAACGGGTTAGAACGGTATTGTGCGTATTAAGATCGAGAAAGGTCTCGTTCGAAACTGATATATACTGCCTGATAACGGGATTGAATGAACACAAACTTTACAAGAACCAAACTTTATTTTCAGATACTGCACGGCGTAACGGTGTTACGCTGTACACGTCCACAACACCGTTCTCCAACTCTTCCTCCTCCTCCAACTCTCCTGAAGGTGATCTGTGTAACATCGTTAAGGGAAAGGAGGATGGAAGTGACATACACCCTGTCTATAATACCACTTGTTCTGGTCGATGGCGATATCTCCTACTCTACACTAACACCAATAACACTGATAAGGATGGCAAACAGTTTGGACCTACTCTTGACTTTGGAGAAGTTATGGTTTTAGGTAAGATTTTGTTCACTGTCGTGTAATCATGTCAATTTAAAAATAGGGATGTCAAAATATTATGAAAATCATGAAATTATGGCCAACAATTCACAGTCTTGTTGCAGTCTTTTACTGTATGCAGTGTACAAGGTATGCTATGGTACTAAGAATTGGTAACTTTCCACGTTAAATATGGCTCTTTTCTACCCCTTCATTGTTGTTTTGTGACATAACAATGTCATAAAATGGCCGCCATGTTTTGGGTAAAATTAATAGATGGTCACAGAAAGAAGAAAAGAAAAACCAACGTTCTTACCCCTGAAATTAACTTTGGATGCCTGATGCTTTGTGATATGACCGTAGTTAATTTATTAGTTAAATTATGTTTCTTGGAATAGTGCCTGAATATGATGGAGAGGTATTGACTGGCATATCCTGAAAATCAGCTGAAAAGGTTCATCCTCGGTTTTGATAGTGTGTTAGACTCTCTGAAGTCTATTCAAGTCTGATGATTGTGATGGCCATGTTATACATTTGATTTCATTCCTAGTTTTCCAATCTTTGGTGAAACGAGACTCGTTATAAGGCGTTTTATCATCTTGGAAAATATTTCATCGTTTTAGAAGTATATGGCGATGACAAGAAACAGATTTTCGTCCTAAATACACTGGGCAAAAAAAAGGAACGCATCACAGAAATATCATATCATATCAATTTTATTTATACATTCTTTAAGATAAAATTACCGAATAACGAATGGCTGTAAATGGACAAAAAATGGCACAGTGTTTAACATGTGATTCCTGGAGAAACTGGTGTAATCGAATGCCTCATAGAACGTCATCGTCATCGTCTGTGATAGTAGTAACTCAAAGTCAGTAGCTAGTGTTATCCCCTCGAGCATGGAGCACTGCTCTGCATCTCCGTGGCATAGACTGGATTAGGCGGCGAATCTGATGTTGAGGAATCATTCGCCACTCATCCTGCAATGCATACATCAACTGCTGTCGTGTCTGTGGTTGCTGCTGACGCCGTCGTAGACGTCGATCCAACATATCCCACAGATGCTCAATTGGATTGAGATCTGGGGATTTTGATGGCCATGGGAGGACAGTCACATTGGTGTTGGCGAGATTGTCCATAGTAAGACAACTTCCCCTTCTAACGTCGATGGTAGGAACAAGGTGGCGACTGAGGATTTCATCTCTGTATCGTATAGCATTCAGATTGCCCTGTACCTGCACGAGATCGGGTCTCCCATTCATGGATATTGCCCCCCATACCATGACACTGCCGCCAACGTATCTGTCGATCCCACTGATGCATTGTTGGATATAGCGTTCGTTGCGTCGTCTATAGATGCGCACTCGCCAATCATGATGATAAAGCTAGAACCGGGATTCATCACTGAACCATATCCTCCCCCATTGGACTAGGGTTCATCTTCGAACGTTCCTGCACCAGTGACGAAGGGCACGACGATGATGACGCAGCAGACATGGAGCTGTACAAGGCCTCATTGGTCGTATGCCATGTTCTCTTAGGCGGTTTCTAATCGTCTGCGCCGAGACTCTGCGAAGTCCAGGAACGTTGTCGGCGGTGTATGTAGCACTTACAGTTCTGTTACATAGATGGAAGATCCTGATGTAGCGGTCCTGCGCAGGAGTGGTCATCCTTGGTCGTCCTGATCTTGGTCGGTCTCGGTTGGAGTTGTGTAGTAGTCTGTAGCGCTGCCAAAGACGTGAAATCGTGCTTTGACTCACGGTGAAGTGTCTTGCAACTGAACGATGGCTTTCCCCATGTTCCATACAAGCGTATCACATTGTTGTATTGACTATAACTGATGAAATCAAATCAAATTTAATCGATTTAAAACATTAATGGCTAAATTATTGCAATTTGAAAAGTTGATTTTAGTTATGCGTTTATTTTTTTGCCCAGTTTAGAAACATACTTCTCACTGTTGTATTGCCATCAACCTGAACCAGTGTACCAGCTCCATGGTGGGAAATACACCCCCAAATCATCACAGATAGTTCTCCCCTTTGCAAACAGAATTGTTTTTATTTTTCCCCAAAACAAAAAGTATCAATTTGCACCAATTATTTTGAGTTTTCCAGTAGAAATGTGTTCTACACAATGCCATTCTCTTGGGTCTGTTCTATATGACTAACTGTTAATTTCTTCCTTACGAATCTTTTTTCTGTAATTTTACTTGATCTGTGTCCCCTCCCTGTCAAAATAGGAGGCCTGCAATTAGTTAATTTCTCTTCATTTTCCTGCATCTGATTTCTCTTCAAAACTCGGAAATGGTTCTCTGATCCCTCTGGACGGCATCTGCAATATCAGCTTGTTAAAATCCAACTGAATTCATCTCAAGTATGATTTTCCTGACCTCCTCTGACAAAATCTTTCTTATCTTCCCAATTTTGAAAAGTTGACCTTGAACATGCTTATATTAGCAGACGTCTGAGAGTTACCAGGCCCATACTTTGATTTGTATTTTAGTTATGGCGTTATGATTATTCTTTGAAAATATATACACCAACAGGATTTCTGTTGTTCTAAAGTTTGGACGTTTGGAGAATAAGGTGTAAATGCGTAAGATGTATTTTGTTTGATTTGTAAAGGTAAAAACCTAGATGTAACATTATTTGGGTTCTTCATTTATGTAATGTATAATGCATTTTTATTAAAAAGCGACGATCTCTGATGTTTAAATTCCTATACATTAAAATTATTTTTTCTCTGTTACTTCGATCCTTGAGCAAATAATGGGACATAGATTGCAATAAGTATTTTAACATTAGATCATTTCATGCCAGAGTTATGTTCCTTTGAACATACAACAAAACATTATTTTTTTCAAGGACAATTAAAATTCAAGTTCAAGGAGGAATTATGACGAACAGAAAACACTTTGTAGCGCTGTAGCACATTATTATTTCTCACATTTGTCAAGTATTATACAGTTTTAAAAATGCATTGTTATGTTAGAGGGTAAAACGTCACATTACACGACCCGATAAGCCGTATCTATAGAAAACAGGTAGATTTGTAGGTATCATGCAGTTTTGTTCATGCAATGTGTGTTCAGAATCCAGACAGCAAGATGGTTGACCATTCCACCATTGTACTGTATTCAAAACTTCACTTTGAGTGTTTATGTAACTACATTCGAGTGCCACTTTAATGTGGACACCTTAACATGGTCATTCGAAGGGAAATTGACTGGCTTAACTGAACCTTGTACATTCGTTTGAGAACGCTTTTTATTCATTCAAAAGTCTTATTTAGCCATTGGTAATGCTTTTTAACCTTTTTGTCTTCGAAAGATTTACGTGGCATTTTTAAGAAAAGAGCATTCTTTGGGCATCTGGATAAAAATTTGAAGGGGCAATCATCCATGAAAATTTCTTTTAAATCTTATCAGCTGTTACTTGAGAAACAAAAATTTCAAAATGTAACAACATTCAAGATACCAATTATAATAATTCCATCAATGAAAACACTTACAAAATCACACAATGGGATACCTAATACTTGAAAGGGCGGCCCAGCATAATTTATTTCCACTGTTTCCTCAACAATGCTGAAATAGCTTTTTATTTGTAAAACAATATACCAAATATACCAAAGTTATTGTACAACTCATATAATACCGAACTACATCATGCAAAAAACGTGGTTGGGTACCTATTCTGCGTTCGTGACAGCTGTTCAATAGCAAATGTTACACCAGTTATTAATCAGAAAATAGGTTTGTGTATCCATACCAGTGAAAGTATACAACTCATAAATTGTTGAAGATGTACGATTGTTTTTGCTTATTTATTAAATAAATCAACTTATGTCTTAATCACCTTATTGTTGAACAATGAAAATTGTTTTTAGTATTCAATATATTCAAGCATAAATCCAATATACTTTTCGACCCGGAAGTAAGATAATCCTTCTAATAAGTTGATTTACCATCAGCAATAAATGGAGATCGAAACGATTCAATGATTTAAGTAAAGTAACTTCAATCAAAACGATCAATTAAACCTCATTCTTGTGCCTGGTGAATTCCAAAATAAAAATCACAGTCTGTTGAAACACTCAAAATTGACCTTTCACCTCAGAATGCAAAGGTCAACGCTTTGCGTTAGGAAAGTAACTTTGCAAACTACTGCATTTGATATCGGCAACTATGGTCATGGAACACAACTCAATCTAAGTATTTCAGACAAAGAAAAAATCAACGGCAATGACAACTCCGACCCATTGAAAGCCCCTGGTATTGACATGATATGACCCTGTATGTTGGTGTTGTACTTGTCTCCTGTTTTAATTAGACGCTTCACTGTCTTCAGTAAACTAATACCTCTCAAACTAGGCTTAGTTTAACTCTTTTCAAGGGACGTAACAAGAAACGGACTGACCCAAACTACCCCGCAAACACTCTTCTCTCATGGATCAACAAAGTATTCTCGCGAGTATTACTAGGTTGAATGCGTGCTTCATTCATTCCGTCACCGTATAGCATAATTACCATATATTATTTCTAGATTATGCATTAAAGTTTGAATCATGTATCTGCTGCATTAGATAAGATAAACAGTACACTGTCGTAAAAATATTTGATAACACCTGGTATTGCTGGTCTACCCTATATGTTCAGCAGGCTTGATATCAAGAATTCCTTATTACATACTAGCACAGCCATTTACAATAGGTCTGTATAATTTGTCGAGACTGGCGTGTGCTTGTCCGGTGCTGGCAAAGGGTACCATTCCCTATATATATATACCCATCCTTGCAGAATTACTTAACAGTTACTTGAAAACCGCGGTCCGACTGCAATCTGATCCCTGTTGATAGCGTTCTGACTGCATTCTGATCGTGGTCAATCCGACCACGGGCCGAGCGTGATTGTCCTACAGACAGTGTCTGCATGTCGGCAGTAGGCCTACAGAAGAAGTGACAAGTTATAAACATTAGTGAAATTCGAATCTGCCGTATTCGGTGCAAATTGATTTTGATTGATTCAGACCGTGATAATTACTCTTTTGGTGTAAATCAATTGGTGTCATATCAAGCAGTATTAACATGCTCGTTTGTCAAACCATAATCATGTCGTTTAGGCATTACGTACGTGTAACGATTGTTTGCACTTGTTTACAATTTGAAATAATAGCCACTTACATCAAGTAGTTTGAATGTACCTTTGTACGATTTGTACTATTTACGGCTACCTATGTAAGTTAATGGTAGCAGTTGTATAACTCTGACATTACGCCGCACAAAAGACACTGGAACTAAATGCATGAATGGATGGGTATTTTGTTTGTTTAAGAAATAATGATATTGTTCATCATAGTGTCACATAGCACATAAACATGCTAACGGTTGTATGTTAAATGGCATGTGACGCATGTTGTTTGGAGATAATAAATAGCTAAACCGCTTTATAAGTGTTAGATGTGATTATTTAACGTGAACATTTATTTTAAAAAGTAAGATGCAAATGCAGTCAATATGCATAGTATTTACAAAATGACATGAGCTGAATATAATTTTGTAAATATATCTGTTTCAACAGATGATGTATTCTTAAAAAGATGATAAGTACGAAGTTTATTGTCATTCATTCATTATAAACATGCCGATTTTGCATTTTGTATTTATTTAAGTATGTATGTATTATGTTCATGTGAGTATGTTGGACGTCAGGTCAAGATAAGTGTACAATGTACATGCTATAGCATATGAACACACTTGCACAGAATGTGGTTTATAGTTACATACATGACATTGTGATTGTAATACATTAATTGTGATAATAAACAATTAATACTTTGTAAATAATGATAAGAGTTATGCAAAACTTATTACAATACATCAATAGTACACATATTGACATAAATTACATAGCTCATACAAATACATTGATATTACACCAATATAAATTCCCTCACCTCGTCTAAGGGACGCAAGCATATACATCAACATCAGATGCAGACAAATCGTGTGTGCACGAGCGGATACCTAAATGATGAACAATACAACTTACTAATAGTATGACATAGTGCGCACATATATATGCTAACATATTTATGTATATTTAAATAAGATAAAAGAAAATAACCATTGTTGGAAGCATAGTACAATTAAAATGAAAAGCCTCACTCATATCTAATAATATAGATACCAGTTTAATACTAGTACAACAAATACATAAGTTACTTGTACCAAGTTACGAATAGCTATAGTTTAATCATGAAAGCAACATTTCATGTAGAGTCCTCATTGCCTTGAAAGCCGTAATTAATTACTGACTGATTACATATTGTGAAAGGGATGGGCCAACAAGCTTACAACGCTTATGCTAAGGTCGCTCCATTGAACATAATATTAATATACGTTTGATACATACAAAACAGAACAAAGTAAATATAAATATGCGACATAGTTTTTCATTTCTACCAGCATCATGACATATCACCCAACGTAAAAGCAAGGCACGTTTTTGAATTTCTGTTTAAGTCTATAAGTTTCAATGATGAATTAATGAAGGACATGAAGGAGACATTAGGATCGAAGAGGTATTTGTTATGGACAGTAGTATTTATTGTTTTTTTTTAGTTGAATCGCTTACCTTAGTTTAGGTAGTTTTTGTTCTTCGAATTACATTCTCTAACAATAGAGGGTAAGAAATATGCCGAGTGTCTAGCAGTTTTACACGAAATAGTTTGTAGAGAATTTTAGTTTCTTAGATTGTAGGTATTATCTATTGTTTCTTTATAATTTATATCTTATTATGATTTGTGCCTCTTACAACTCCGCATATCTATCTTAATGCATCGAGGTGAAGATTTTCCAAGAGTTTTGCTTCATGCACGATATAGTACAATTGTCCCATAAAGTTGAACAGTAATAAAAAAGGAAGAATGAACGATTTCTACAATATTTCAAGGATTTTTCTGTTCAATCAGTATTTTAGACTTTAGACAATGTATGACTGGATGTCATTGCTGATGCGCCCGAAGACTCCAAAGTCTGTTACTATTAACTATAAACACCTGTGTGGAACCATCACAGAACTACATTTGTCCTTTATTTACTTACAATTTCAAATAAAAATCACCCATTCAGTTTATTATATACGGTAACATGGATCAGTGGTTATGTCCACCGCCAGGAGAGCCACATTCATAGGATTACCTAATCATCTACACCCCCGGGAGAGCAACGCCTTTTTAACCTCATTTTCTTAAATGTGGCTTTCAAGGGCTGTAACCCTATACACACAGGAGAATACCTATTACGTATCGGTAAAGAATGGAATGGTCAAAATGCTCACTCATTCAAACCTGGTTTATTTCAAAAGTTATAAATTAAATTATCAACAAATAATTGCATTAATTTTCAACAATTACAACTTTGAACATGGCAGCTACAAACCAAAGTTCTAAATAAGTGTCGTGTTATTTCATTAATAAGACTTTAGCAAACGTGAACAAAAGTAGTTGTGATTATACCTCTGAATATTTGATTGTTTTCGGAGTTTATTGTTTTCATAACAACCATTATTTCGTGTCAAATCAGTATATGAACTATATGATAGTTTCATCAACATACGTCGTCTTCGCAGCACTAACACTTATACGACATTAGTTTGATCATCCTCATTCGAAACGGGTACCTTGTGATGAGCTCTAACCAATGACTCGCTTATTGTTATAAGTCCCTGCTTTATGGTGAAATGTGTTTGCTGGACGGGAGATAAAAACGCGCCAGACCGTATGATTACGTGATTACGTGATCTGCCGTGGAAATAACCAAGATAAGTGTTGTGTATTCAGTCGAATCAATGCTAATCAACGAACAAATACACAACTAACCGGTCACTGCGATTACATCATATAACAAGAAAAGCCATTAAAAATGCATGGTTGGAGGCATCTTGTTAAGGCTAAACTATATTATAAAAAGGATATGTATGTCATATGTACATATAGCAAAATGAAGCCTGCATTATGGTAATTTTGGGGAATAAAAGCTTTGATTACTAATCACACAATTAGTTATTCAATTCAAAAGTCGCAAATAAAAGAATTTTACCTCGATCATTTAAGTTGTGTATATGCTTTTCAATTTACATACGTTATTTATTCATAAATAAATTATATTATATATTATATTATATATAATCTATCACTTCCCCGATTTATTTTAAAGCGCAACTCCCGGGTGCTTTTGCTCCAATTTTGAAGTAGTCCTATATTATGAATTTCATCAAAACGTTGTTGAGAGTTGTGTCATTGTTAGATTCCAGCAATAAGAATATGTAGGCCTATTTTCCCTGAAACAAGCAGTCAACCATTTGTTAAACATTTGCAAATTTAAAGTGTACCAATTCGATTGATTATGAAGCATATTCCGTTTATCTGTGGAAGGAAGGCATATGTACCTTTTTTAATACAAGGATAATGGTATCCTCATGATTGGTGCTATCAGTTTGAACATAAATATGGTTCTATCCAATATGTGCTTATACATGTACAAGCTTCACTATCATTAATTCAGTAACAGTACATTGAGTACCATTATGCAAGTCTGATTGGCATTGAAAATATTGATAAGTGAGTGGAAGGTTGGTGTGTTGATTGACAACCACTATTATCGTTTTGTATATGCTTGCTCCGCGCGTATAACATTAGATTGTAAAGTTTCTTGGATTTTCCGAAACTGCAGTGCGAAATTATGCACTTGAATTGGTACATGTCTGCTCATGGAGGTGTAAAATGGCTTTGAATTGAAAAATCTTATGTTTATTAACATTCAGACTCAGAATAACACAACGGTCGTTTTTATTTAAGATGTTTAGACACAATCTCTTTTCGCAGTAAAAGGGGATAATTATTTCGGATAACCCACATGGTCACGTGGTTACAAATTTGTTACAGCCGTGTTCGTTGGTCATATGCTTTTTCCAAAGTATGAAGAGGCCAAGCATGATTGGTCGAAAGTTTATTTTGAATATTCCAACAGTAATATAGCGTGAAATCCCACTGCGTATCAGGTTGGAGGCGGTTTGCGCCTCCAACCAATAAACAAGTCAAGAAGAAAGAAGAAAAATTAATTAATTCAAATTAAAGTCTTTCATGAAGGATCTTGGATTCGAACACCTAACAGATGCCAGGTCTATCGAGAAGAAACCTTTTCTAACCTCCATTCAATACATTTTACTCGATAAATATCAGCGGTCATGGAAAGAAAAGTTATTTCAAGTTGAAGGAAGACACGGAAAAAATAAACTGAGGAACTACAGGCTTTTTAAGGGAGAATATGATACGGAAAAGTATGTACGATGCCCACTTCCCCGAAATCACAGGAGTGCCTTGGCTAAATTTCTATGCGGAGTGGCCCCTATAAGAATCGAAACGGGAAGGTACGAGAACGTACATCACAGGAAGAGATATTGTTTTCATTGTCTTAAGTGGAAGACGAAGTTCATGTTCTTTTTAACTGCCCCGTTTACACCCCTATTAGGGAAAAGCTTTTTAACTCATGTCGAAGAAAATTACCAAATTTTAGTTCACTTTCTTGTGATGAAATGTTTATTTTTAAATCCCATGATCTAATTTTTATCGTCTCCAAAACCTGCCATGACATTTTAATGAAACATCGTGATATTGTATATGGCTAAGGTAGTTTTAAGCTTTTTAGAGCTGTTCATATATGTATATATTTTACGACATACACTGTATATTTTATCTTTTATCATGTATTTATATAATAATATAAGTAAGTCGCTGAGCGACTGGTTGTAGGACATCTTATGATTTTTATGTTTTATATTTACACTAATTATTTCATTTTATGTAACTACAAGTGAGACATTAATACAATTATCTGTCTGTCTGTCTGTCTGTCTGTCAAGTTAATTCTCATAAGTCATACATAATGACATAGAGTGGATATAATAACCGGAAAGTTTGATAAGTCCGTGTCATTGAAATCATCATAGTGGGTATACAGTTATTTGTTCACTCATCCTTGTAATAAGGATTGTTTGTGTTTTGTGGCTATGTGTAGGGGTTCTAACAAAAACAACTGCAGAACATACATAACGTTCAACACATGTACGCATGTACACCATAGGCCTGGGGAAAATAAGTATATATCATATACTTTATATAGTATATATTTGACATATATTTATTTTCCCCAAAACAATGAGCTCATATCTGAGTCATGTATCATTTACATACATCTCATAGAAGTGCATTCTGTAACTATGGATGCGAGGTAGCGCCGTAAAGCATGGATACAGATTAGTGTGTATTGGGCAAGTGGCGGAAATACCAATTCACCCCGACGTCAGTGTATCTCGTGGCCAATAAATGTGCAGTGTAAATGGACTCGCTAAAGGTTGACAACAACAAATGGCAGTAATTAAAACACTGTTGCTTCTTCAGTCAGTTAACATTATAACATTACTATCCTTTAAATTTTACGGTAGGTTAATTACCTTCAACGGGTTTCTCAACAACCGTCAAATAGGGTCATATATATATCCATTCACATGGGTTGGGTGACTGATTGTTGAGTTTTGACTGTCGTTTGGCGAGCGGTTTTGGTTTTTGATCCGCAAAAGGGGTAACGAATTGATAAACACATGCTGCCATAGCAATATTTTGAGTCAAAACAGTAATAAACAAACAGCAGCTAAAAAAACGCAGCAATTCCAGAAACACGAAAACCGTTATATTACCTCCGCCAATCATCTATAATGTTAAAATACAGTAATACAACGACGCGCAAGAAAGCATGAAATTGTTTTTTCTAAAATAGATGAACTTTGTCTCAAGGATGGACTTCTGTACACCAAATGATTGTTTTGAACGCGTAATTAAAAATCGTACAAACAGTTCACCCTAAAAGCATTTTTTAACACAGATATGTATCCTTATTCAAAATCATTTCCATATGCTTATAACATGCTGTCTTATTTATAAGATGACGCTTATAAATATCTTTATTCAAAATTATTTTCAATGCATTTAATGTTATTTTACTTTGATACGTGCCAACATACGATATGTGCTGATTTCAGTTCAAAATTCCCCTGAACCTGTATATGCATCCATAATCGCCAAATATATAATACTTACCAGTTTAGTTTTAAAAAACAAAAAGCATCATCATTATACATTTGCAGAAACCGAAACTACAAGTCACATTTACATGCACAGTAGTTATAAATATTAAACATTATCAACCCAAAGTGGTCTAAGTGTATGTTGTAAAGTTTCCAAAATTACGTTTGACTAATTGACGCGCGCCACACGCGGTACATGGATATTGTTCGATTTTCGATCAGAAATAGCTACTTTTACCTTTATAGTGTCGTTACAATCGATACTTCTCGATAAAATGACACAATTTATAACGTTTGGCAATTGTGACCTTAAACAACAAAATGGATGTATCTTTAAGAAGTGTTATTATTTAGGGTGTCAGTACATGTGCACGTGTTATGGAATCTCAGGTTTCCATAATCAAATCTTTCTTTCCGTATTATCCGTCACAGGAGTGACCTTGTAGCGAAAGCAGCTGATGGTGCCAACCATTTAAAGCAAAGACATCTGTGCAACTAAACTAGAACTCTATTCAAATGAGGCGCTGATATATGGTATTCCTTGTGCAACTTGGATGCTAAGTCGTAGGGAGATTCCAATTTAATTTTTAATTGTTATTTCCGTTATGCAGTAACCGTTCAGCGAATGAGTACTTCAAAGCACGTGCACCGGGTATGTCTGATTAGGCGGTATTCCATGTGTGATAGTTGTTAAGTAGATGCATGTATATCTTCCGAGTTTCTTCTCACATTATGTTGACATATTGACGTTGAAATGTATAAAGTAAACGTTTGATATAACATTGCTACAAAGTAAGGTACAAAATAAAGAGCGAATTCCCTGCTCCCTACAAACTTACATTCTTTATTAGTTTGGATTTTGATCATCTTCTATTCCATAACAAATTCTCAATCATTATATACAGTTTTGGTAATGAAATGGAAAAAGTTAAATCTTTGATATTTATTTATCATTGATCATCCATCTGCGCAATGAGACCTCTACACGGCTCGCCGTTGACTTCAAGACTGAGTGATGAGTGACCACTGCTGTCGCTGCAATAACCATAATTTAGCACCTCATTTAGAGAGAGAACTTCCATCTAGACCCTTGTATATATTGTTGAGCGTCTCTCTAATTATTGTATAACATGTACTGATCATTGAATTATGTCATCAAGGCATTGGGAAGGAACCAGATGTGAATACATGCCACAAATTGCGTCATTTTCTGTGATTGCACGTGCACGTGACATATATCTCTTCTTGGTTTACCCGGTTATTTATCAGTGTTATTTGAATATCATTTCACATATACTTGATTTGTTTTAAATTATCAAAGCAAACCTTCTTGTGACGGAAATATATCTTTGAACAGAAATTGCGTCGTCATCTTGTACCTGTTTGCCCTGTATATAGTATATATAACATATGCCCAAACATTGAATTATTGCAATTGTTCGTACATACACTAATATACACTTACACACATACTTGCAAGCGTAACAGACACTAATACCGACACGGATACACATACGAATGTACATACGTAACAAACATACATGATAAATACATGCATCCATATACATACCCATACATGTGCACTTACGCACACCTATGTACACACATGCACAAAGGCTTCATATATATGCACGCGCACGCACGCAAGCACGGACGCATGTACGCACGCACACGCACACGCACACATACATAGATACGTCCCATATATAAGGCGAAGAGATCACTTAGAAACTCATGGACTTATGAACATGTTTACATCGAAAATTATCTTCCCAAAGAAACGCAGGACACTCAAGCGTTGATCAGAACTGTTCTCACAGCTTGAAAAAGAAAAAGATTTCAGGCTTCATGGTACCATGCTGGTTCCCAGGAAGCAACAGGAGAGTGCGTGGCGGGTTTGTTTTTGGAACTGTCGCGGATGGAGTATGAGTGATAATGCAAATTTCGACTTTAGATCATTTGCTGTCACATCGGGTGATTACGATGTTATAGCCTTATGTTTTTAAAACGTAATGAGGTTTTGTCTCTCGATGGTTTTACGTTTTATAAGAATAACAGACTTAACTTACAAAGACGAGCAAAACGAGGTTTCTCCCGGATTGAACAGTGTTTATCTGCTTCTCAGAATGTTGAAAATGCATACTCAGAGTTTGTTGATGTGGTGCACTCAGAAATGGATTTAAGAGTCCCCGTCTTTAACAGTAAAGCAGCGAACAAATCGAAGAAATCATCCAGAAAACCATACTCCAAGAACAGTGGGATATTACATGTAAATATGAGAAATCATGGTTACAGTGTAAAGGTGGAGCCCACAACAAGTCTAGACTCAAGCAGCGGTATTGTGTTCAGAGAAAGACGTTTGACAAGTTGAACAGAAAACATAAACGACGCCACCAGGCACAGAAACAGATGAATATACTTGAACAGTTACATCAAGCGGATACTAACTTCTGGCGATTCATCGGTAAAATCGGTGTATCTACCGACAGGAAAGTGACTATCCCCGAAGAAGTGCTGCTTGACGACGGTACAGTTATCACAGATGTTCAAGCTGTTTTAGATCATTGGACAACTGATTTTGAAGATCTGTATTCAGGCGGAGACAACTCTGACCAGTACGACGATAGCCACCTGAATCAAGTGCTGCACGACCTAGAACAGCTACGTTAAACTAACGGTACAGGGACGCTCGAGGATACGTCGCTTAACGTGCCTATCACACGGGAAGAAGTCGCACACAGACCGTACACAGAGCTAAAAATAGAAAAACAGTCGGTATTGTCAATTTGCCAGCAGATGTGTTGAAGAATGAAAACTGTGTGGACATTCTTTTTCGTATTTTTACATATTGTTTTGACAACGGAGTTACTCCAACCAGTTGGACTGAATCAATTATAATCCCATCGTCAAAAGCGAAACGAATCTCCGTAAGCTCATATCCTACCGTGCTTGACATTGTGAGCATCAGAAAATGGCGTCTGTGTATAAATGAGGACTAAACAACAATTATTCACTTTAGAAAGGATGGTTTTATTCGTTCAGATGTTGGATTTCGTTGTTGTAATCATGTGCTCAACTACGTTGAGTCCTATAAGTATTTAGGACTTTGGTTTAATGAGCATTTGGATATAAAGTTTGCCTTGAGAGAACTAGCAAAAAGTGCGAGTAGAGAATTATCATAGACGAAAACCAAACTACGTTGAGGGAATCTTGCTTTCACCATCGAAACAGGACGTTACAACAAATCCCCCACCCCCCTGCCCGAGAGAGTGTGCCCATTCTGTCCCTGTATGGAAGATGAAATTCACTTCCTTTGAAATTGTCACTTTTGTCATGACCTGAGATTTAATTTTTTTTTATCCTTGTTAGATATTTCCGCTTTTAAAAATGAGATATAACTTTTAAATGTTTTTATGTCGTCAGATCCCTCAATTTTATTTATTTTATCAGTTAAGATAAGATAAGACTTTATTATCCCGAAGGAAATTTTGGTTACATCGTAAAATACATATAACAGAATAAAACATAAAATCACAACATATCACATGACAACGAGCACTAAGATCATAAATGAATAGATAATAGCACTAAAATAGAATTAAGGATAAGATAGTGCTTGTAATGATTGTTAAAATTACAGAATTTAACAAATTACAGATGTTAAAATTACAGTTGTTTAACGTGGTTGTAAATGATAAAAAAATACATAATGATTAACTGTTGTTAAAAGATTTAATACCGACAGGAATAAAATAATTGCGGAACCTGTTTGTTCTAGCTATCGGCATGCGCAGACGACGTCCTGATGGGCGAAATTCGAAATCGTAATGGAGAACATGAGAGCTGTCATTTACAATTTTGTGCACCTTTTTAACAATTTGCTGCTCATACAGCTGGCCGATAGATATTACTGAATCCGTCCCAATGATTTTGCGTGCTGTGTTAACAATTTTGTTCAGTTTAGTTTTGTTTTGAACAGACAGGTTACCAAACAAACAAAGTAGGTTAAAACTTAAAACACTTTGTATAAATGTTTTGTAAAACAACACCATGAGAGAACAATCAATTTTAAAAGTATTTAAACGGCGTAAGAAATACAATCTCTGCTGGCCTTTTTTGAACAGGTAATCAACATTATCATTCCAAGTAAGCTTACAGTCAATGAAAGTGCCTAAATATTTGTATCTGTTTACAATTTCGATTTCTTCATTGTTGATTGAAATAGGATCCGAAGAGATGGAAGATTTGCGGAAGTCAATGATAATTACTGTGAATGAAATGTTTAAAAGGAGGGAAGTCTTTTCCTAATTGTTACATTTTATTATATTTATTTTGCTCTTTTGCCTCTGCTTCATAAATGTTTTATGTAAATTTTGCTCCCTTAATTTATACTTCGTTGTTCCTATTTTATAAGTATTTTATGTAACAGTGTCTCGTAAGCCTACAAAGGCTTGATGTATGTATTATGTCATATACACCGATATATTTACGTATTTTATATGTGTACATACATGCGACACTTTAATAAACTATATCTGTCTGTCTGTCTGTCTGTTTATAAACCACATTTCCAAGACAATACTAGTATCACAAACACTTATATTTGCACTGCAAAAAAATAAATCAGTGAAAATGATATAAGGTAGAACATGTTAAATACGCTCATACTGCTGATAATGCCTAGAGTTAAGAAAGTCATTGATGATATTGAAAGAGAATATCATCAACTTAATTAATCGTATTTTCTTTCATTAAAATACAAACTGTCCACTATACATAATTATCAATAAAGTAAGTATTGGAGATATGACATACAAATATGCAATGCAGTGATATCTAATTGTTCATATGTTTGATAATGGCGATGTTTCAGAATAATGTACCCGTTATGTACCATGGCGACACAGATCGTGTAATGTGTTCCATAACAACATTCATATAACAGTAAATAAGGAAATTGCTACAGCCAAATTTGAATTATCTCATCTAACGAAATGTATGGCTTTTTTTTATTCAATCAGATCTCTAGTTTTCACTGAATTTTCACTAAACTTCCAAAGTAGATTATAGGGGAAAAAAGTCCCGGGAAAAAATGTCCCCGAAGAAAAGTCCCAAATGAATTCTGATTCACCGACAGAGCTAACTATTCACTGAGACATACACATGTACAATGGGCCTGTCCTTTGACACACCTGTTATGTCTATGTGCCTGTGATTTCGTTGGTGTAAATTACGGGATATACACTTATCCAACAAACTGGAACCGGTACAGTTTTATGACCGCATCTAGACGTATAGACGGACAGCTGGCACACATAATTATCACCTGCAGTAGTTATTTAGATTGTTATATCATTGTACAAACGCCCCTCACCTCCTCGATACTCATCGAAATTAAATGGACAATCTTTTTAAATCAACAATTGACATGGCATTTAATTAGTATGATCAGATGACAAGTTAAAACACATGAAGATCTAGAAGACGAATCAAAATGAAAATATTGAATTAACGTGTTATTTCATAGTGAATGCACTTATAAACATCCCGCAAGCAGTTTCAGTTCATTTATGCTATAACTACTTGTTCAGAAATTATACACCAAAACAGTTTAAATACATTTGATCACAACCAATTATGACTGGGAATTCACCCTCGTTTTCCGTCATTGAAAACACGTAAGCATACCTCATTGCTTTCATATTGATGGTGTTAAGCAAATAGATACTATTAGATTACAAAGTCTGATTCGATTTAGGTCAAAAGAGGTTTATTTGTAGTGATTACTGATAATCACTTCTGGCCATAACAAGTGAAACGGTGATGGTGATACGTTTGTGCACATAACTACTAGGCTGTACAAATAACATTTTGATACTTTGTTTCAACATAATTATACAGTAACACGTTTCCATTCAAATGTAAATTATCCATAATATTGTTGATGTATTTGCGGGTGAATTAAATAAATATATGTACAAATGTACTTGTCCTCTTAAGATCAACTGATGCGCTTTTTAGAACAATTTCCGCTTCTTTCATGACTCGTTGCTCTGAATTTTGGTCGAGATTGGCCCTGATTCGGTAAGGGTTTGATTACGGTCGAACGCGATCAACCGGGATCAGACTGCAGTCAGATCGCGATCAACGGGGATCAGAATGCATTTTGATCTCAGTCAACCGCATTCTGGCTGCATTCTGATCGCGGTAGGTACCGGTAAAATATCTGCAACCGTCTGTATGGTGTATGGTAATATAACACACTTAAATCCAAGTATTTCAGACATATACTTATTACCCATATGGTTGAAAATAACCGAGTTAATATTATTGATATGAGCACATGTGCACAAATCACGTTTGCCTAGCAACCATTGTTTCACAGCGACTTCCCATATTTTGTCGTCTGTGACGTCATAAAATGATTGTTCGTGACGTCACTGTAGCTTCCTGACTAATCTTACGCTTATCAAATGGAAAAAAAATCGGTAATAAAGAATTTATTACACTCGAAAGTGTGCCATATGACTAAACGAAACTCGTGCAAAATTTATGTATGACCCTCGCTCTCGCTCGGGCAATACAACAATTCACACTCGTTTCGTAAATGTCATATGACACACTTCCTCGGTTAATAATCTCTATATATCAACGGCAATGACAACTCTCAGCTATTGAACAGCCCTCGTATTGACATGATCTGACCCTGTACGTTTGTGTTGTATTTGTCTCCTGTTTAATTAGACGCTTCACTGTCTCCAGTCAACTAAAACCTCTCACACTTTTCAATTGACGTAACAAGAAACGGACAGACAAAGTGCCACGCCATTGCTCTTCTCTCATCGATCAACAAAGTATTCAAGCAAGAATTACAAGGTTCAATGCGTGCGTCATTCATTCCGTCACCTTACAGAATAATTACGAGCAGTATATAAATCAACCTTTGAATGCTGTATTTGCTGCATTAGAACATTAGAACATTAGAACAGTAAACTCTTTGTCGCTGTATTAAGAACATTTGATTGCATCATGATAGGTATATTCTATATATTCGCAGGCTTGACATCAAGGATTTATGGTGGCTGATATCTGCCATTCGCGTATTCCCTACTTCGTGTTTTTCTAAGCTAGGGCGAAATAGCGAAGTGGCGATGCGAAGTAGCGAGGTGGCGATGCGAAGTAGCGAAGCGGCGATGCGAAGCAGCGAAGATGCGATGCGAAGTAGCGAAGACGCGATGCGAAGTAGCGATGCGAAGTAGCGAAAACGCGAAGGTTTTGCTTCGCTTCTTCGCATCGCCACTTCACTACTTCGCATCGCCACTTCTCTACTTCGTATCGCCACTTCTCTACTTCGTATCGCCACTTCGCTACTTCCCATCGCCACTTCGTTACTTCGCATCGTTACTTCGCCACTTCGTTAGTTCGTCATTTCGCCACTTCGGTACTTCGCTACTTCGCTTCTTCGCTCCTTCGCCACTTCGCCAATTCGTCATTTCGTCATTTCGCCATTTCGCGTCTTCGCTACTTCGCCACTTCGCATCGCCACTTCGCTACCTCGCATCGCATCTTCGCTACTTCGCATCGCTACTTCGCTAGTTCGCCTATTCGCAACTTCGCTAGTTCGCTACATCGTGTCTTCGCTACTTCGTCACTTCGCGACAAAGTAGCGAAGACACGATATAGCGAGGAAGCGAAGTGGCGATGCGAAATAGCGAAGTAGCGATGAGAAGTAGCGAAATGGCGATGCGAAGTAGCGAAGCAAAAATCTTCGCTATTTAGCTATTTCGCATCGCTACTTCGCATCGCCTCTTCGTTACTTCGCATCGCGTTTTCGCTACTTCGCATCGCGTCTTCGCTACTTCGCATCGCCACTTCGCTATTTCGCCCTAGATTCTAATAATACGAAGTAGCGAAGACGCGAATGGCAGAAATCAGCCACCATAAGGATTCCTTATTACATATTAGTACATCCATTTGCAGTGAGTCTGTATATTTTGCCGAGGCTACCGTAGCAGTTGGTTCTGCATCAGACACGGTTTCTCAAGAAGGAGACTTGGTTATTCCATGGTTGTACACGGTATTTATCAACGTTCTGTTCAGTCAGCTCACAGTCGAGATATGATCTCCTGAAAGACGTCAATGATGCCGGCAGCAACAGTTATCTTGGGATAAAGGTCAACAGAACCCTAACACTACACACGAAATGAACAATATCTACAGAATACGTAAAGCAGCCTTCTTTACAAACTGATTGTTCTACAGCGTGTCCTCTATGTATCTAAGACTCTGTACAACCTTTTTCTGGCAACACATCCTGCAAGATTGAACGAGCATAAACAGTAAACAATAAACTGCACAGCAAGACCGATCCTCCTCTTGAGACCTTTCAATATCTCATCATTCCACCATAAATGTTTCAATTACGTACCTGATGATGTCTGCTGGTGTTCTGTGATGGCAACTACACATATACCTTTTACTGGAATTTACTGCATTTTCCGTCAGCCTGGAAAACAATTGTGAGAACAACATTTTCAAAGACTGAAACAACATTGCTTAGGCAGATAATCACACAGAACGAAGATCTCTCTCTGTTCCAGGAAGTTCAATAATCGTACAAGACGCAGTTAAAGAGTCTGTTCCACCATGCCTAGTGATGACCTCACTTATAACAGTGGTTGGGGGGGGGGGGGGGGGGGGGGGGGAGGTGAGGAACTACATGGGGATACATACTTTATAGGGTCTGGGGTGTGGTTGCACATGACATTAACCTAACATGGGTCAACTTAGTAATGTGTTATGTTAAAAGATGCCACCAAGTTTAAAGTAACATGAGTGTGAAGGTTGTTTTGTGCACCACCTGGGGTTTCCTGTAGGTAAATCATATATTTTGGTGCTACAGGAAACATGTGCAAATGTATAATACCAACTTCTTTGTCATCTCTTCGTGACACATCTCTATCACACAGCGAAACGTCAGAGAAAACGCTCCATACATCTTATTTGTACATGGCCTTAACTTCTCATATACAATTTCGTATCATCAATTTTGGGAATATTGCATTCCCAATTCCCATTTTGGAACACAAATATACCAATTATCTAGCGAGTCAGAGATTATTTCTACACGTACAGTCATTGCTTTTAGAAATGTCTTCGATTTTTCATTTTATGCTATATTGGTGATTTTGCCGCAGTTAATTATTTCCTTTACCACAGTCGGATAACAGAACGATTTCATTGTTTTATGGTGTACTTAACCCCATCCAGTGTTGTTTTGATATTAACAGACCAAGTGATCAGATATTCCACTGTATATCACTCAATCAACTGTTCTCTATTTCAGTGCAAGGTTATGGCACGCCGTGTACCAAGCCCTGCAGTTCGAGGAAGTGTGTCACCATGACAACAACATGTGAGAGAGATTGGAAATGTCCTGATGGTTGTATATCTGGATGGACGGGAGAAGACTGTACCAGTAAGTTGTCAGTCTCAATTGACGGTAGTTGACTGTACAAATTAAAGTAACATTAAGTATTTTTTTTAAAAATCATTTGGATTGTGTATGTGCCGAAATAACACATGTGACGATTTACGTTGAAATAATTCACTCAGCATGCATTATACATCCCAATCGCAAACTATATGATAATTACTTTTTTTTAGGTAAAATTTGGGCAATGGTTCAATGCATTTGCAGTTACTGAAATTACACGTCCCATTTACATGCACAGTTATTATATGACATATTAAACATTACCAAACCAACTCTAGCTTGTTGTCTGTTGACATAATTGCGCATTGTTCTGTTTTTGGTTAGAATGTGCAACTCTCAAGTTTATGTTGTCCTCCTACCGAATGAATAAGCTTAAAGAGCCATCAAGGATGTTAGTGTTTAAAAATTTTGGAAAATATACGTATAACGTCATTCGCCAGAGAAATCTTTTATCTACAAAATGGCATATGTTAAATAATTTTCATATCATGACAATGTATTACAACTTGGTTTCAAAGAGAAGTACTACTTCGACAAGCGCGCGCTAAGGGTATCTGGCGTCATATAAACAGAATCCCCTTTTTTGCGTAATACGTACTACACAAACAGTTAGCGCTTCCGAAGCGTGAAGGCTCGTCTCTAGCACAAGTCGCCATAACAACCCATGTGCTGCACGTGTCTCTCTTGCAAGTTACTTTTGTCACACATTACTGAATGCGACGATTGCTTTACAAACAATGTTTCTAAATGTCTTGATAATATACAAATTATTTCCTGTTTAATGTACTTTTTATTGAGATAAGAACAGCAAATTATGACAAATTTTTACTCTCATTAATACAAAATTCAAGAAAAATACCTAGTTGGGTAAAACAATTATTCCAATATCTGTAGCAAATACATAATTAAATGAAATGGTAAATAAATAACCGCCAAAAAATTATATATTTATATTTTTTTCATTGCTCATATTTTTTTTTTTATTCTTTCGTGTCTTTGTTAACCGTGTGTGAGCTAGACCATAATGCTTTGCGCTTGAAAATAATAGACTGGATCTATATTTAGACTGGAAAAACACCTTTACTAATTAATGCAATTTCTCGGCTTATTTTAAGTTGAAAACAATTGGGAAAAAATAAGTGTATTTACTTCACAGAGATAATTTTTTCGAACATTTTCAATATATTCATCAAAATCCTTGATGGCTCTTTAAAAGAAAATGCATCTCGATTAAACAGCACCATTTATCATGTTACTTTATGTGAATCAAACAACATACTTAATTTCTGAAGCCAATAGATAAATTTACGTTTTCTATATGAAATTGTTATTGGACAGAATGTTACTTGATTACGTGACTTGTCTGCTGATTTGTGCTGATTTTAATGTTAACAAAGATTAAAATTATCTTCAAAGCTTGTGACAATGAGCACTATGGACCTGACTGCAACTTTACCTGCGCTGACCGAAAATGTCTTCATCCTTCGTCTGCATGTGATAACAAGACTGGTCAGTGTGTAGGTGGATGTCAGGCTGGGTACAACGGAACAGACTGTACGCAACGTAAGCATACAATACAAACATGGACGATGATTTTTGTAAAAGCCAATCAGCGTTTAATTTATTTCTGCTTTTTCTAGGTTATTTATTCCTATTTAAAAACGGCAATTTTCACAAATAGATTAAATGTCGCATGTCATCATTTTCCCTCGTGTCCCAACTATCACTTAGGATAAATGTACCCACTCCTTTCAGAGGAATATGAGTGCAGATTTAGGAAAACAACCGCATTATGTCATGGGTTCATAGTCTCTTTCAATCATTCAACACATTGTTTTTCTTTATTGGAAAGTATAAACTTCAGATTTATTTGGAATTGAAAACCAGATAATACCAAAAGGGATTTGAATTAATTTTTTTCCAAGGATTGGGGATTAGGGATGTTTAAAATTGCAAATTTCTGTAATGCATTGAAACTTTCTTATTTCAGATCAAAATGTAAAAAAAACAAATGAATGTTAATCCTTGCAATATTCCCTATGAAACCATTTTTAAAATGGATGCAAATGTAGATCGATTGATAACCCCTACTGGAGGGATGTTTGGAAAGTTTGGAACCCACTGTTAAAAAATCAATGTGAATTCTGAAAATAATGAGGAAATCCAACTCAACCACTTTGGATATATCATAATTCCGAGCACCCAACTCTCTACATTAAAATCTGGGCAAGCAAAGGTATAATAACAGTTAAGGTCAGTTTTAACGATGAAAATGTCATATCTGTTAATGATTTAAAGGTAACTGATGGCAGTAAAGGTAATTATTGGAATTTTGAACATGTTTTGAATACGATACCTTATTCTTGGAAATGTACTATTGGACAATCAAGGTATATCCCATTTTCTAATTTACATATTAACCACTGTCAGTTAAATTTGTTGAAATAATCTAAAGGAACTAGAGTATATGATGACATCTTGATTTCTAATGAAATGTATGTTCTTACAAGTAAATTTATAAAGAATCATTAACGAATGAAACGTGTTAAAAACTTAACTTGCTGTTTCTGTAATGAGTTGAATGAAGTATCTGTCATATTTATTGGGAATGAAGAGACATACTTTTTGGAATGATATTCAACTTTGGTTTAATGATCACATGGATAACATAATTAAAATAACAACATATATTGTTTGGTTTGTTACATGTGTCTGAATAATATAATAATACCGGCAAAGAAATGTATTCATATATGTGGTATTAGACAACAAGTTCCAAAACTAGAAAGCTATATATTTGTTTATTTCGAAAGAAATGTCAATGTGGAAAAGGTTATTGCAACTAAACTAAATTCAATATGCTTCATAACAAATGGTATTCTAATCTCAAAATAATATATTAACCTCACTGTGGATATCTATTTTCTAAAGGAGATTGACAACAGTTTGAACTGATGTATGACCGTGTACTCCTGAGAGCAATACAAAAAACACATTTAAAAACAACACAAACACGCCCTGACTCCTTCAGGTCTTTCTTTATAAATGTGTTCTTTCCTACTGCACAGAATGTGACAACGACCACTATGGACCTGACTGCAGGTTGTCCTGCACTAACCAATAGATAAATTTACGTTTTCTATATGAAATTGTTATTGGACAGAATGTTACTTGATCACATGACTCATCTGCTGATTTGTGCTGATTATGTAAACATGTAAATGTTAACACAGATTATTATTCTCTTCACAGCTTGTGACAATGACTTCTATGGACCTGACTGCAACTTTACCTGCGCTGACCGTAAATGTCTTCATCCTCCGTCTGCATGTGATAAGAAGACTGGTCAGTGTGTAGATGGATGTCAGGCTGGGTACAACGGAACAGACTGTACACAACGTAAGCACATACATACATCAGCATTATTTTTTTCTACTTTGCCAATGTCATTTGTTGCTGCTGGAAAACAAAACAGCAACTTTATTAAAATATACTAAGTGTCACATAGCTAATGGTAATGGGGTAATGGATGCAAATGTTCATGTATTTGTATTTTTGCGCCATGCATCATAAGCCAATAAACATGCACATGTATAATATGACATATGTTTCTTGTAAATTCAATCTTTGTCATTTAAGGGATATTTCTTTCTTAAGTATTTATTAGAGTTTGTTTTGGAATATATGTATAGCCAAACAACCATTGGTTGGTACTACTATTACTGAAAACTAAATAAGGTAACTTTCATTTCATGCAAACTGTTAATTAATATCTGTGGTCTATTGTGTTCAAATAATTACAGTCAAATTTCATGTTCATCCCCAAATAGTCAAATATTTCATAATTACTAGTTGCTAGTTAATATCGAGCAACATCATATTAAATCACTTCAGAAGTGTGACCTGTAGCTATGGTTGAACTACACATACAAATTGGTACAATAACGAGAAGGGACTTCAAGAAGTTTGAAGCCCTTAACAGAACTTGTGAACTATGAAAATAAACATACTTTGAATTTTAAACTGAAGTTGCTTTATAAATATACAGTCACATAATTACCTCCCAATAGCACTTCTACGAACCTTTTGCACTGCCCAAATGTGATTGTATTCTAGTGATGGAAATTTAGTTTCTGTTCGTTTTCGTTTTAGTGATAATGTTAATGCTGATACAGACAACACGGACAATCTAAACCATACATGAGTTGTTTTAATTCCCTTTAGAATGTGACTCGGGTTATTACGGACCTGGCTGCAGCTTGTCTTGCTCTGACCGGAAGTGTCTTGACCCTTCATCTGAATGTGATCACGTGACTGGTCAGTGTGTAGATGGATGTCAGGCTGGGTATAACGGAACAGATTGTAGACAAGGTAAGCTTACAATACAATCATTGTCGATGATAACTACATGTATGATATAAAAAAAACATCAGTGATTGTCTCACTTCTGTTAAGTCGAAAATATTTGTTTCTGTCTATATCAAAACGGCACATTTACGATTCAGTGTCACATGTCACTTTAATGGATGCCACCTGCCATTCGCAGGGAAAAATTGTTAATTCAAAATAGATTGAGCAACATATTTAAGATTTGGTGTTTTCTTTTCACATCATTTTCTATCGAATCTCAACTATCATTTACGGCATACATGTATTCACCTACCGTTTTCAAAAAAATATAAGCCCTTCAAGAATCAATATATACAAGTGCAGTTTGTCCTGTACAGAAGGGTTGGGTTTATCATATCCATGCCACCAGTCTTCTTTTTTATATGAATATAACCTAACCTGTGTTTATGACTGAATATTGTCTTTCATTTGCAACTGTCACTCTTCTACGGGTCCGTCTTTTAGAATGTTTTTTTTTCTGCTGCTGCACAGCATGTGACAAGGACAAGGACTATGGACCTGACTGTAGCTTTAAGTGCACCGACCGAAATTGTCGTGGTCCTTTAGCTGTGTGTGATCACGTGACCGGTCAGTGTGATGGTGGATGTCAGCCTGGGTACAACGGAACAGATTGTACACAAGGTAAGCACAATCATGCACAATTTATACATTTATTTATGTTCAGTCACCGTTTTTGGCGGGTCCTGTTCAATATCAAAATCCAGTGTCACATGTCGCAATGGTTGAATTTACCTTGGATAAACACGGAGTCATTCACGAAAACTAAGTTTTTTTCAAGCATGAAAGAACATACTTTAATTAACATTCATATAACAATATGATATATCTAATGAGATGTTTGATTTCCTACACTTATTGAGTGTACAAGATCGTAGAGTCTTCTGTATTTTCTTTTTGTCATGTTGTCAAAAAGACAAACGATTTAAAATATCACACTACGATCAACAGTTAGGGTTGACGGGGTGTTTTGAAACTACTTCATCGTAATTCCATCTTTAAGTACTTTATAATTCGAACATTAAGATTTACATGAATAACATTATAGACATACAATGTGTCTTTTCTATTTGAGAAGTATCTCCTTAGGCTGATTAGTTATGCTCGCATATATACTAGGTATATTATGTTGTACGACCTCAACACTTTCATTTATTCAAGGAATAATTTTTGGATGAAATGTTCGTGGCATGCATTATTTGGACCCAATTTTCTCAATTAACCCAAAGTTGTTATAAGCTTTACGAATTCATGTAATACCTTCTATATATATGTTATTATTCTTTCAAAGCATGTTTTGCTAATGTTACCTACGGAGCTAACTGTGAGAAGTCCTGCACTGATCGTCATTGCATGACGTCATCATCTACCTCACCTTACTGTGACACTAAGACTGGACAGTGTCCTGACGGATGTGAGCTGGCGTGGAGAGGAGTGGACTGTACTAGTCGTGAGTCCTTAAACACAATACAACAATGAAGTGATGCATCTCAAGTATATCAAGTCTTATATTGTGCTGATGCAGTGAACTGGATATAGGTTTAGAAACTGTTAAAAAAGTATATGATGTGATTTACAAGTAGAAAAGAAAACATTAACAACAATTATAGAATTGTTTTTTTTTATTATTATGCCCACGACTCGGCCATTACATAGGCCATTCTATTGAAAAAACGGGAAATAATTAAATAATCCCTAAATATAAACAGTATAGCCTGCATGGGCATTTGCTCCAATCACATACTCACTAAAATTTCCCTGAAATAAAATACCATAAATACTATGATAACTATAGAATCAAAATATACCAATGCTAAAATACTTTAGTTGGAAGACTGCTACATTTCGGTGATTTTGGTGAAGTGGGTTGTAGTTTGTCAGTCTAGGAAAGTTCAATTTAAAATGTCTTCACTAGTGATAGTGGAAGAATACGTGTATTCGAACAGAGTGCCCTGCTGGAACATTTGGATCTAACTGCACGTCCTGCAGTACACGTCACTGTCAGGGAGAGTCGGACTGTCCTGCAGATGGAACCTGTTCTCAGCGATGTCAGGACGGATGGATCGGAAAAACCTGTATGAAAGGTAAAACCAGTCCAATGATGGCAATTTTCTTGTCTATTAGAATATACTATAAACAATTTATTTTAAATGTGACTGATCTATAAACAAATGTGTCGAATCTTATCTTGTAAATCTGAGCGAAACTAGAGCGAACATATCAAACATATAGAATAAAGGGACAAATAAATGTCCTGAGCTGGTATATTTAAAGGGATATTAACATATCCTTCTGGTTGTCCGTCTATCCATCCATTTATGTAGTTAACCTATTTCTGAAACAAAGGCCAAAGTACTGAAGATAGAATAAATATAATTGACATACAGCCGGATCCTAAAATATACTTACCTTTTGACACGCTAAGCCTGTCGACCGTATTCATGTTTACTGTTTTCATGGTAAAATCTAGACCTTTAGGAATAATACTGTCAAAAAGGTGAAATAAATATCTGACCAATATTGTAGTATGTACGTACGTATGTAGTCTTAGTATGTATGTAGTTAAGGTTTATTGTTAATTGGTCGCACCTGTTCATTCTGTTTCTTTTGAAATTATCTGAAGCGGTAGTATTTGTTGCATCCCAAGTACTGGCCTGCATCATCTTAAGTAGACCACTTTACCACAGTTGGATAGTGATGATAGCTTTGTTGCATTCACAATATCATGACTGTTGCCAATAATCGTGTTTTTAGAATGTCCAAATGGATTCTACGGTTCCGGATGTAGCACAAGGTGTGGTAGCTGTACATCTGGCCCTGCCTGTGATCACGTGACTGGAAACTGTAATGGGGGTTGTAGAGCTGGTTGGATGTCAGATAATTGTAATAAAGGTAGCTCCTGTCCATAATTTATATATATAATGTTTGTTTAGGCAATAATTATCACATACGTTAGCTACCAATGTTTCCACAAAGTTTGTTTTTCAAGAGGCATTTTCTGAAGTTGTAGGAATAAAGGAAAACCAAGATCTGTTGGTAGTCAACTTCTTTATCATCTTTGTTTTTCTTTAGATAGATACAAAATACGATAAAGTTTGCCATGATATCCACACCACAAGTTTGCAGAGCATCAATTATCAACCTCCTCCTTTCACTATTTGGTAACCGATGAACAAAATGTCAATCTTAAAAATATGTTCATCATAACAAATGCAGACAAGTATATATATATATATTTGCTTAATGCTTCCAAGGCATTAAATAAAAAAATCACGCTCATTATCTCGACCACTGACATTTCATGATACTATGAGAGACAGACGTAGAAGGAGAGCAGGTAATAATATATAAATGAGGCAAACGTCAACTTGCAATAGACTTATATAGAATTGATGAAGTAATTTGTGTATGTACCTAAAGAAATCCGATTCTCTGCAAGGACCCACGGTTCATCTCACCATGATAATTTTTCTGATCACATGTTTCAATAATGAGTACAGTTTACAGAACAAGAAATTATCTGTTATCTAGCATGTGACAACGGTTCCTACGGTCTTGACTGTACAGAGAAGTGCGGTCACTGTGATGGTGTCTGTGACAGTGTGGATGGGAGGTGTTCTGGGTGTCTGGACGGATACAATGGTACCAAGTGTGACGTGGATCTATCAGCAGCTTCAACAGGAGAACCTACAACTAGTGTCGTCCCTGCTGCTGCTGGTGCTGTTGCTGCCCTCGTTGTTATCGTGATTGTCATTGTTGTTATACTTTTGATAAGAAGGTAAATAAGTTGTTAGCGAAGCTGGTATAATAACTTTCAGCAGCATTTTGACGTTAATTGTATTTGTGATACTACTGAAATACATGGGTTTTTATGAATCAAGAGTTTGATGACGATCGACATTGGGCCCTCATAGCTCCCAATGCCGTTGTAGCCTAGGCCCAATTCTGAAAAAGGTCTCAAATAAAAGAACAATAGGCATGTTTTAGAAAGAGTTGGTTTCAAGTCTATCTTACCTATATGAAGGTTGCTGATTACGAACAAATAGGATACAAGCCGGCCCTCAAAATTGAAAAGAAAATGGCCGCCAAAATTTCATTTCATTTCAAAAGGGCAGGTGATAACAATGTTCTCGTTTATTACTGAATCTTTATTTTAAAGTTTGTAAAAAGGGTATCATAGGACATTCAAGGGGTACTGATCATGATTAGGTTGCTTTCAGGACAAGGCCAGATCTTCTGAAGAATGTGTGTGTAAGGTTTATTTTGAAGATAATGTTCAAAGTGTGAACACAGTGCGGAGGATTTTTGTTATAGAAATCATTCAAACCTCAGTGGATGCCAACCACAATTGATGCCCTGTACCACCTCATCAAGCGTGTCAGTTACCAAACAATGATCTGGAATAAAGCCTGTTAAGACATTCTCCAACTGTCAGTGGTCACAGAGATGGGTTGGGCAAGAACAAACAAAGGTCTACAACCGCTACTGATGTCTTTCGACCTCATTCCTGAAGCCTAGCTTGCACTCATCACATGTGCATGTAGCCCAAAATGTCGAAATTTGCGCTGTTACTGCAGAGGATCAGAACTTCCTTGCACCTTTGCGTGTGGCTGCTGAAAGCCTGGTGACGACACGAGTTGTTCAAGTGACAATTCAAATGCGCACTAAAATGTATTGATGAAGTGCTATGAATAAAACTATAAACAAAATAGTTTAGGAATATCTGAATTAAATTCAAACTTGCATATTGTGATTGTGTGTTGAACATATTATTAAGCATATCAAACGTGCATTCTGTGATTGTGTGTTGAACAAATTACTAAGCTTTATTTTAGAATAATTTTTATTCATGTATGTTTCAACATGATTTTTAACATGATATTGAGTATGCTTTACAATTATGTTATATTATATATTATATTTAATTTATTTGTGATCAGCATTTATAAGATGTTTCAAAAAGTCAAATTTAAAAATTAATAAATAAACACAGGCTTTTTATGACATACCAGTCATACCTAACACCATCTGAGGAAACTATGGCGGCCATAGTGTTTTAAAAAAATTAAGGTTATATATATATTTTAAAATCTTGGTTTCCAACCTAATCATGATCAGTACCCATTGTCCAATATTACACTTTGTACAAATTTGATCATATAGAGATTCAATAATAAACGAAAACAATGTGATTACCTGCCATTTTATATGAAGTTTTGGCAGCAATTTTTTTTTTTAATTTTGAGGGTTAAAAACATTTTGTTCGGCTTGGTATCCTATTTTTCGAAATCACCACCCTTGAAATAGGTAAGATAGACTGGATTCCAAATCCTTCTAAAACATACCTCTTGCTTTCATCTTCGTCCTAGTCTATTGACTGTGAAAAAAACGGTTCCAGTCATATGCGTTCTATTTTATTTTCGGCACTAACTGTACTTAAAGAATACAGCAATGATATATATATGTTAATGTATATGGCAGGAGGAGAAACAGTCCCGGGAGGAAACCTAACCAGGACTTTGTCATGCCTGCAGCTTTTCCAGCCGATGGTAAGTTGTGTTAAACTCTGATATACCCAAATATGCTACAGATATGGTTCTGTTATATTTCGTTCAAGTTTGTCATTGATGTCAATATTTTGGTTCCAGACACTTCACGGAAGAGATCAAGAAGCCCTGAAGGTTGGTCATGGTCTCTCTCCTGTAAACCATCTACATTGTAATACAATTTGTGGATTGTGTAATTGGACTACTATTACTATGTATAACATATATATACAACGTTGTCACATATATTATATCAGATGAGAAAGAATGAGAAGTTACACATCCGCAACTCATTGTTAAAAGCATCACCTTTTGATGACTTTTCCAAGACTATAATTGACACAGAAAGTTTAGAATTTAAACATTGATGCAATTCTAGAACTTAGAGATTCGGACTTATTACAGGCAATAACGTTTATGTCAACGTTTCAATGGACTCAATACCACACAAAGGAGGAGCAAGAGCCTCAAGCACGAAACCAGTCATACCTCCCAAGTCATCACGTGAAGAAGACGATGACCAATCAGAAGAGATGCTGGACGAGGACGAGGCTCCATCTTCCACACCTTACTACAACATAGACGAGGAGGAGGTCATCAGAGAAGTGGCTGTGGAGGATCTGGCAGCTACTGTACAGAAAATAAAGAGAAGGGAGGGAGGATTTGAAGCTGAGTATAATGTGAGGGGATTTGAAATTATTATTATATATTTGAATGCTGTATCGGAATTTTTATGAACCTTATTTTCTTTCGACCTATACAGATAAAGAGAAGGGAGGGAGGAGGATTTGAAGTATAATGTATGTGCCACTACATTGCTTTGAATATAAACATTTACTGTACAACTGGATTCCGGAAATGCTCTAAAACATGCTAGTCTATTAAAATATACTTTTTCGTTCAGAGACTGCCAACTGGATTCACTGCTACCTATGCCGACTCACAGAAGAAAGAGAACACGGGAAAGAACAAGTTCATTGGTTACTATCCTTGTGAGTAGCACTTGCTTGAAACTTGGTTACACAGCTCTATTTTCACCTGAACGAACACAAATAAACTTCTTTAACGCACCTATGAAAAACGATACGAAAAAATACGTATTCCTAAATGAAAATAATGACTTTTTTTACCATGTCCCCCTTGAATGGTCATGAAAGTGGATGTGTAGAAATAACGAAAATTACCAAATGTAACATTGTTATAAATGGAGCAACAGGATATGCAATGGTACTTTTGTTGAACATGCCGCTTGTGGATTTCCATCCTTCACCCTCAGAGTCAAAATTGTAAACGTAGATTAAAAATTATACTATTGGAGATTTAAGATTTACTCAAAAGCATGAATTTGCAGATGATCACAACCGAGTCCGTCTCCCCCTCCTCCCTGACGTCCCCGGCTCAGACTACATCAACGCCAGCATCATGCACGTCAGTGGTGGTTTTATATTTGTTGTTATAAGTCTGCAATGTTTGCTTTGAAATATCAAGGCCATGTAATGCTTTCATTCTGAACGATGGTTTCAATTCTTTGTAATGTGTTAACATTGAGCTGCAGTCTGGTATTCCTCATTGGCACTTCTCTTTTATTTGCAGAATATCAACGAGACAAAAACATTCATAGCAGCTCAAGGTTTGTTGTGATTTCAGAATTATTGATTAAGTTTACCTCCATACAATATCAATCGAAACGTTATTTAATAGAGTGACACATGTTAACATTACCTTGGCAATGATACATTTTTTTACAGTTAACTAAGTATAATGACATACCATAACATTTACAGCTCCAAAGAAGATTACACTTGGGGATTTCTGGAGGATGATCTGGGAACAAAGATGTGGACTCGTGGTGATGTTGACTGGACTTGTGGAGGATGCGAAGGTGAGGGAAGGTGGAACTAATTAGATAGCAATCAATAAACTCTCATCTGACCTCAAACGTATCTAAACAATGATTTGATGATAGGAATTGAGAGATTAGTGATGGGTGAATCGGTGGTGGATCTACAAAGAGGCAGGTGGCTGGGAGTACAATAAAGGTGGTCGATTTAGACAACATTGGCAGTATTAGTGATGACAAGAATAGTCTATGTTTACAGCAAAGAACAAAGAACATGCATGTTTATGTCATACTGTACCGTCTTCACAAAGAGAAACCCATAATGAAAAAGATGTATTTAGTCTTTATCAAAACCATCATAGCATGTTGAAAAGTCCAAATTGCATACACAGATTGACAACTGCAATGTGAATATTGTCATCACATTTGCATACCAGTTACTGCAGAAGTTGTTACCCTTTGTGGTGTTACTGTCAGTACCTAGTGTGAGCCGTCATTGCTAGACACCTCCATGGAACCGACCGATCACCTCAAGCTATCCAAAACTCTATGGGACCATTGACGTTGGCTACACGTCAGTCATGTGATTGCACGTTGCCTAGTGATAGCTCGGTCGACCAATATCTTTCACAGCGAGATCTTCCTGCTAATCCTGAACCTATATTTCAGATTTAGCATACACTTATCGTTATATCCCGGTAGGACTTTACATAAAAGCAATGAAATCTTTATATTTGGTCACTGGATGGGAATAAACTTTTCAAATCATAGCCATCACTATAAACACTTGCTTTGAATCAATAGTGTGTGCATTTGAGCACAGACTGTAATTTAAGTCCGTGACTTAAGGCTGGAAGTGGGTTACTGCCAAAAAAAGAAATACAAATCATCCTGTTTACAGGCCGATGACGAAACCAAAACTCTTGAATTTACCACGAATAAACTATCCAAAAGAAACGTTGTTTGCCATATTTTTGTCGTTTTTATTATCAAAAACATTTTTTAAAAATATTGCATTGCTGGAATTCGACAGAAACAAACCTATTCATTCAGTTCCAGTCGAAAGAAACCAAACACACAGGTGACACAGCGACACATACTACCGATATGCAGCCATTACGCGAACTAGGAAATGAAAAGGGGCCTTAGCCTCGTTTTCGTTTCGAAAGGTCATGGGTCGTATGCATGAATAAATATTGAGAATCCCCTATATTGGCTTCTACAACTTCTGGATGTCCAATAGCAATGTTCCGGTCAGTAACATTCAACTTAAGTCTTTTTCGTTGTCCATTTCTCATCAATATTTGCATTGTCCATTTATCATCAATATTTGCGTTGTCCATTTATCATCAGTATTTGCGTTGTCCATTTATCATCAATATTTGATTTGTCCATTTATCATCAATATTTCTGACACCGTAGGGAAATATATTATGCTGTTATAGCCTTTATCTCTACTGATGACAGGCACTCATTTCACATGCATTGTGGTCAAAATGTGCTTTAAATGTGCACGCATTAAGTCAAAGTGTGGTGTTTGTGCGACATAACCATCGAGAGTCATTAACATCATGCCAAAATGATAGCCTTTAGACAATAACCGATATTGAAATGCAGAGGAAGAATTTCAATTCAAACAGTTTTTAGCATAAATATGTTCTCTCATGGATTTTAATTCAACCTGTTTTTGACTCAGTCGAAATGCTACCAGTACTGGCCGGAGAATGATCTACTTACCACAGATCACTTCCGGATTACTTTGAAGAACACTGACACACGTGCTAACTACACCGTCAGGACCATGAAGGTTCAGCAGAAAGAGGTGAGAGAATATATTAATGTTTAGGCAAACTACTTGATCTTGACAATGTCGAAAAGATCCACAGATAGATGTTGAATGTTTAGTTGAAACTCAGGAAAATCGTCATTGTGTTTTTAGAAGTTCTGAACATAATGTTCTTTCCAACCAATACATGTATTTATCAACCTCGGTATAATTGTTCATTTCAGACAGTCTTTTCAAGATCGTATCATATTAGCATGTTAGCATTGATTACATGTCTGTTACATTCGTTACGAGAGACTTACAACCTTGTATATCCCTCCAGGAGGATTTACAGAGAAATTGTAAACGCTGTTTGGAGGAATTACAATGATTGTAAACCCTGATATGTTCTGATATGATAAGAGGATAATGTGAAAGCATAGATCTGAAGAAAATATTATACTGATTTCGAATAAAAGAGTCAAATACATTATACAATATGAACCACAAATGTTTTGACGAAAGTTGTTCTCGAATCGTAACCAGTGAATTGTGAGCTAACGCTATTATATATTGCGCTACAGAGGCAGATGGAAGACAAGGGTATGTAAGCCTTATGGGGATTTTACGAGCGACTCTTATATTTACCAGGTATCTTCGACAACGCGATAACAAAGCATATTTTAAACTTAAAAACGGTTGATAAGATGGACAAACCTCTCTTTCTCGGACTTACCAGAGATAGTGGACCCTCAGAGTATGGTACATCCTCCAGGCCTCAGGATGTAACCGTATCTCTCAGGGATCTACAATCACAAGTAAGTCCTCGAAATTGAGATTTCTCCATTACATAATGCCCCTGTTACCAAACAGAATTTAACAACAAAATACAAATGTGATTTATGCGATTATCAAAAATACAATACAGACTGGAGAGATTCGGAGAGTTGCCCAGTACCACTATACAACGTGGCCTGATCACGGCGTCCCCGACACTCTCGCTCTCGTCAACTTCATCTGGATGATGAGACGCACACACACACGGACAGACGGGCCACTGCTCGTGCATTGCAGGTGGGTCATCTTCAATGTTATTTGTAAGATCAGCATCATTGTATATCACGCAACATAAATAATTGGAGCAAATATTTGTGTATAAAATTCAGCTTCTCATTTGTCAACTATTTAAGAGTTTACTTAAATAATAATGAATTGTACTTAATAATGATCAGAATTAATTTAACAGAACCTGTCCTACTTCACCAGGGAATATTGTCTATTATTGCTCCTCCAATCCTTTGTTTGTTTCACAGAGTTTGCCTCATATATCTCAATAAATAACCAGACCATAGATTAACTGTGAATCAAACAATATGTGCAGAGTCAGAAACATGATGAGCGACTGGCACCATTTCTAATCACAAATTGTATTATCTTACAAATTCATAGAAAAACGAATCCCCAGCCTTTAGCTATATATGGTCACAACCATCTTCCTATGAAGAACCACGGGACTCTAGAGAGCTAGATAGCTCATATCTTTCGTACAGACTCTTGACCAGTGGCGATCATAAATTTGATTAATAATAGCCACAGGGACCAGGGTATAAACAAACTTCCCTGTCGTCTTCTCCAGTACAAAAGCCACTCAAACTGAATCGTGTGTACAGACTCCTTAAGCCAAAGGTAATTCTAAATTTTAGATTGTGTCCCTAATAAGAGCAACACGACCACGACCTTAAAGCCTTCGAAAAATAGTTTATTGTATATTGCTCTGGATTATTTCTAGTCTATCCAACACATGATGTTTGTCCCCAGTGCTGGTATAGGACGCACAGACACGTTTATTGCTGTGGACTCATGATTATTTCTAGCCTATCTAACACACGATGTTTGTCCCCAGTGCTGGTATATGACGCACAGGGACGTACATTGCTGTGGACTCCTGATTAGTTCTAGTCTATATAACACATGATGTCTGTCCCCAGTGCTGGTGTAGGACGCACAGGCACGTACATTGCTGTGGACTCCTGATTAGTTCTAGTCTATATAACACATGATGTTTGTCCCTAGTGCTGGTATATGACGCACAGGGACGTACATTGATGTGGACTCCTGATTAGTTCTAGTCTATATAACACATGATGTCTGTCCCCAGTGCTGGTATAGGACGCACAGGCACGTACATTGCTGTGGACTCGCTGCTGGACCAGGCCAGAGAGGAGGGGAAGGTGGACGTGCAGGGCTACGTGTCCATAATGAGGGGACAGAGGAAGAACATGATACAGACCACGGTGAGTGCATACAAACATCAACTCCACAAATATCATGTGGTTCAATAAATAACTGCAAACTGTATACTTCACGGGAAAGATAATATCGATGTTGATATCACATGAAGAAATTTCTCCTCCAACATTCTTAACAAAGCTGATCACAGTGAACCAAAAGTGAAGCCGTAAGTAAATAGGTGTGCTCTTTCATCTAGTGTAAGCGATAAGGCATATCAAATGTTCCTTTTTTGATAATAATAATAATGATAAGCAGCGTGTATGTTTATCTGATTCATTTCTCTACAGGAACAGTACGAGTGTGTGTTCAACTGTCTGGTGGAGATGACCAAGTACGGGAACACCAGTCTCACGGCGAAAGACTTCACAAGGCTTTACAACAACAGTGGAATGAACGCACAAGTCGAGGGTAAAACCTTCAACGAGTTGACACAGGTTAGACTAGTGTGGCTCAAAAGATTGATAGTTCGTAATTTGAATTGAAGGCTCATATAGTTTGGCTCATGTTTAGAGTGATGGACGACTAGACCATAGAAGATTAAAATGCAATGATGTCTATCAAAGTATAATTCAATTCATATGTGAATGTGTAGGCTATGAAATTGTTTTGTTAATCACAATGTATCATTCCTCAGTTTTTCATCCTTACCTATGTTGTTTCATTGTTACCGTTCCCGTCTCTCGTTATTAAGCATTTCTAAACTCGATCACGTTATACCAGCATGTGTATAATGTAATAAAGCAGTGTCTTACTAATGATGACCTAAACATTATTTTATTATACTCCCGACCAACGGTCCAAGGATATATAGAAATACCAGGGAATCCGTCAGTCTATCTGCTCATCTGTCTGTCAGAAGACCCTTTTCTTCTGACTGATTATAGAGAACCTAGTTTCATGAGACTTGCACAAATCTTCTGAACAACTGTGCCGCATTACAAGAGATTCTAGGATTTTAAAAATGTTTTTCTTACGAATTTTAGTACTTTGTCATTTAAAATCATCTAAATTTGTCCATTCCGCGATATGGTGAGAAAAACTGTTAAGATTTGACACTGATAATTACATAATACATTATATAAATGTATTTATATGATGAAGCGATATTAAATCATGTTAAACTTATTTCGTATTGATCAAATATGAATTTTCTCCAGACATTTGCTCAAAGAGTAGAACAAAAGGGTCGGGGGTATGAGAGAACGACGCTCATGTTTATGCTTGTTCAAGGTGCACATTCTGTTTCAGTTAATGATGTCTGAACAAACCGAGGGTGAGTATAGATTAGATACATTTCTGAAGAAATAAACCTTTACAGGAATATAAAGATATATTAGTTCACCTTCTCTATGGTTTTGTTTCACTTACCAAAAAAAAACACATTTTTAAGTTCCAAGATTAAAATGCACTTACATAGATCAGATGATAATTTAATGGATTTTAAAACACATTCTATTTCATAATCTCCTTATTAAATATCATATTCATGTTCCGCTGCTTGTTCACTCATTTCATGTGTTTACTGAACAGGTGCTCCAGTCAGGAACCGGATGTGGGTGGACGGTAACCAGGACTTCATTGTCAGAACAGCTCCTGTGAGTTCTTGATGATAATCTTATGAGTCCGTCAACGTGTATTTAACTAATTTTACCACACCCTCGGTCACCCAGGAAATCAAACTGATTTGACCTTCGAACCAATATAAAGGTGACCGACAACTTGATTAGGTCAAACGTCAAAAAATATTTCTTTCAATAAAGTATCAGCTCGCATTTTCGAATTTCACTGGTAAAAGCTTTTATAACTAGACCCAAATAATCCGTCAAAAGTACGAGTTTTTCTCTCATGAAATGTCCAGGAGTGATGTGGTTTGTAGAGTATATGAACATTCAGCCCTGCGTGACAGAGAATGATATTCCTAAACATTTGAAATGTTCAAGGAAAAACATAAATGTCCGGACCATGTTCTGCCATATCAGATATGTATTATTTTCTTGTCAATAATTCGAATCAGATCGAATGCATATTGACAATTTCCGGTTTCCTTTGTAGACATGTTCTTGAGTAATAACAAGATAATATCCAGAAATAACGATATTATACTTAAGAATAATAACATGTTACATCAGTGCTTTGTCATTTCATAATATCACTAAAACGCAAGTCATATAACGACAAGTATCAAGTAACGCTGTGATATATATCACAAAATAGAATGTTTTGTCAGTTGAAAAATTATTATTAAGTATGATATTATCCATTAAGGATATATCAACTGATTTTAGTATTACAATGTGTAACATCAAAGCGTCCTGTACTGTTACACACTAATCCCGCATATTCCGTGGGTCACTCTCTGAGTCACATTGTAATGTATCAATGTGATATCCTAGTTTTATCCATATGTTATATGATAGCACCAATTGTTATTTCCTAATAACAAGGCGTTATGTTAAGGTTAATGTCCGACTAAGTCTCCATTCTTTAAAAAAGGGGCCGAGGCCCATTATTCTTAAGGAATGGAGAGTTACGAGGTCATTAACCTACTTGAATTACACTCAAACTTTTGCTCTTTTATCAAAATTGCTTTAAAATATTAAAGAACTAAAAATATTATGTCATGTGTAACTGTCCATTATTGAAAAAAAATGGAGTGACTGAACAATAGGATGACGTCACAAGAGTAATTTAACCAACAGTAATGATGTGACATCTAGCTTTAACACTATGTTATCCCACAGTCGCTAAGGAGCGTGACGGGGCACCTGCTCTGTGAGTCTCCACATCCGGGTCAGGAGAAGTTGCTGTGGAAGCTAGTGGAGGAGAACAACGTTAATAACATCATTGTCCTGGCTAAAGCTCTGGTGAGTTAAACTGTTTAAAACTGACATAGTAGCTTTATAAAATCGTTGAATCTCAGGTAGAGGTATGCACTCCTTTAAAACATGTAGGAGTCAGATAGACTCTCTGTAACGTATACATGTATGGTGAGAGACGGGGGGGGGGGGGGGGGGGGGCTGGTGGTAGATACCATGAGTTTGTGGCATGCGATCATTTCCGGCACAAATAGATTCTGGTATCCAGCTTTCTGTCGTCGGCGAATACCTTACTTTCTTACCAAAATCAAATAAAAATCACTTGCAATTGATCCTTTGGAAACCGCAGTGGGGATTAGGAGCAATGGGCATTTCAACTCACGACTGTTCATTGTCAATTTCATTAAACTCAGAGCGTACTAAGGCTGCAGAGCGTTTTGTTGTGTAACGCTGTACAGTGTAATTAAGAGTCGCCTATCTGTTAATGGCAATCACTGTCAGCATTGACTCCGAAAACAATGTCCACCTCTCTCTATTTAATAATGATAATTGAAAATGAATGTGAAAACACACATGATACACCCATGTAACGTGTATAACAACTATGTACACTGTTTGCAGTCTGATCTTGTTGGAGTGAAGGGAAGTACAACAACATTCGGTAATCTGTTGTTGTCCACCACTGATCAGACAAAGGTGACATCTGATATCAGTCTATCAAAGCTGCTGCTTCAAGAACCCGTATGTATTATAATCTAATTTAAGTATTCAACACAGAATAGCGGTGTGTTGCAAAAACATAGCCATTCATACGAAAAGGCTCTCTCACATTTATCTGAAATTTTATTTCACAGAGCAATGATGGCAAACAGAAAGTACAGCTTCTTCAGTTCAACGAATCGGTGTCAATAGATAGTCTTGCAGCATCGCTCCTGGAACACACTATCCTCAAACTGATGACGTCAGAACTGTCACCGAGAGCTGTAGTACACAGGTAAGCCTTATAAAGGCAAGCCGAGCAGTTTACATGGTGACGATTGTGCTAAGGACCATAACCTCACGTGCAAAAGACAAATCCCATACAAAATACAAGATATTTCAACCCATAAGCGTTACATACGACTAAAAGTGAGTACCAGCTACGAAGACAGGAAGACTGTTGTGATGTTTTGTGTACTGTATACTGTCACTAACTATCCTCTGTTACAGCTCCACAGATAGGAAGACTGGTGTGATGTTCCGTATGCCGTTTCAATAACTATCTTCTTTTCCAGCTTCACAGACAGGAAGACTGGTGTGTTGTTCTGTATGCTGTATATATCACTAACTATCCTCTGTTCCAGCTCCACAGACAAGAAGACTGGTGTGATGTTATGTATGCTGTATATATCACTAAATATCCTCTGTTCCAGCTCCACAGACAGGAAGACTGGTGTGATGGTCTGTGTGCTGTATATATCACTAACTATCCTCTGTTCCAGCTCCAAAGACAGGAAGACTGGTTTGATGTTCTGTATGTTCGGGAACCTGATGTCAGAGATCCAGGAGGACGAGACAGTGGACGTCCTGCATCAAGTGAGGAGCTTCACCAGGAGCTTCCCGGACATCAAACTCACACAGGTATAAAAGTTACCAAGTATGGAAAACAAAGCATCCTACTCCATAGATACACACACTTTACTCGTTTTTTGACTAATCAATAATAAGAAGTACACAAACTGTCATTTGACATTTACTTTCTTTGTTCCAGGGCGACGTGAAGCAGTTGTTTGACTTTGCAAGAAGATGTGCCCAGCTGTCAGCAAGCACGTATGCCAACATGTGAACGTTATGAACATGTGACACTCAATGAACAATCCGTGATCGTGTTTATTTCCCATGGACATATGAATCCTCCGTGCTTATGTGAATCTATCGTGATCATGTGAATCTCACGGAATCATGTGAATCTCCTGGAATCATGTGAATCTCCCATGATCGTGTGAATATCCCGTGATCGTGTGAATCTCCCATGATCATGTGAATCTCCCGTGATCATGTGAATCTCCCGTGATTATCTGAATCTCCCGTGATCGTTCGAATATCCCGTGATCATGTGAATCTCACGTGATTATCTGAATATCCCGTGATCCAGTGAATATCCCGTGATCATGTTGATCTCCCGTACTCGTGTGAATCTCCCGTGATCATGTGAATCTCCGCTGAACAAATCAATCCCTTATGAACATGTGAATCTCCCATGTAAACTTTAAACTTGTCGTATTTTCATCAACATGTGAAATGTTCAACCACAATGTTGCTATGATATATTGCTTCCCTATCATAATGTTACTACAAAACAGACTGGTTAATAAAACATGGCGGTTTAGATATTTATTAGTATTTAGCAAATGTTTATCATGATAATTGATGTGTAGTTCAATTGCAAAATCTGACATTAAATCATTTGGAATGTATGTTATTTCCTGTAATATCGTTGTTATGAAATTGTTAAAATGCCAATGTTTTGTTTTGCTTACAATGTATGTCAGTGTGGTTAACGGTTTGACAAACTATGAATATATTCAAAATTAAGTGCTTGTATTGTACACTGCAATGGCGAAAGTGATCTCGAAAGGAAGACAGATCTTAAATATATAAAGCAGACAAACGCGTTGTGCAGTCTGATTTTGTCAATGTCAATTCTGCAACAATAGTTGATTTTTATCACAATATATGAAAAAAACTGGAACACAATTGTGTTTTGCTTGAGTATATATTAGTTTATAGATTAATAGCGTCATCATTTTTTTGGTTCTTAACATGTTTCGTGATAACATATTTTTGCGGATTGGTTTCTTGAACAGTTAACTTGAATGATGAAAAAATTTGCTCTGTTATTGCGATTTGGTTACAAATGGCTAGAATAACAAGAGAACGTCCCCTTTTATACAATAACATATTTGTTTATGTCTATATTTGTTAACTAAATTTACATTATAAAGATAAACAACTTACAACGAATTTGTTTAGATGTTTGATTTCTTAATGTTTAATTTATTTTCAAATTCTAGTATACTCTTGTCTGTGACAGTGGCGAAAAATAGTGAAAATGAACATTGTCAATCTAAATACCATAAAATATATCAATTGATGTAGTTGAAATGTTACAAAAAATATTAAATATGTTAATTCTACTATTTGTGTCTGTATTTTGTTCCTAATGTGAGTGACTGCTAAATTGTGATATAGACAGAAATCAATTCGTTTTGATGACATATGTACATGGATATATTTATACCCGTGGGGTGGTTTTTTAGGGAGGTGGTATGCACGATTAGTATAAATCATATTTCAAAAAGCAGTGGTAAGTTATTAGTCATACATGATGTCGTTTAGCATCTGAGTTTTATGTCAAACGTTGTCTGCTTCGTCTTTGATGAAGTTATAGAGACGGTGTCGGAGTAACTTACATGTAACAGAGACCGATGTTGATCCTTTAATATCGACTTACAAATAACTTGACATATATACATGCATGCCTACTGTATAAAATAACAGTGTGATTTATTTCACATGCTCCATTGATAGATGCTTGGGTGGAAACAGAGGTCTTCAACTTTGTTCAAAATTCAATTGGCAAATGATACAGAATTGGTTTGTTATTGATTACAATTGGTGTAAAAATTTCGAATTTTAATCAATTTTCTTATAATAAATTCAAGTTCAAAAGTCACAATGTGACAACATATGCCCAGGTTGCTCATCATATCCTACATGGAACGTTAGAAGATTGAACATAACTTAAGGCAACTCTATGTTCTTACGTATGTAGATTTTTAGTTGACGCCATTTTCACTACTTCAAAAATACTACGTGCATGGAGAAACTTATCCTATGATCGTCAGGTCTATGGTGCTATAGATCCTGCTTCAATATAGAAGAAATCATATGTTCATTTCTTTGATTTTTCAATGAACACATATCTATCAGAAGAAGATTAAATAACTATAAATATACAAACTCTAGCTATGTTTTGACGCAAGTTGTCATTTTGAAAACAAGAGAAGGTGAGTGTCATCTCATGTCACGTCACTGCCGCAACTGTCACGGTTATCTGTAAGACGTAAACAAATATTTTTCCGAACAATAAATATATTCCAAATAGAATGCTAGTTGCATTAACATTAAACAAGTAAGTATACAAACTGTCGGGATGCAGTTAACATCATCGAGATACTGTCGAGATACTAAAATGAGCAGCATGACATTATTTGAAATTATACATATCAAACTCGAGATAAGATAGTCAGACTACCTGATATTTTACTTCCTGGTTGATAAGAAGTTACAACATGGAGACGATGTGGATTGTACTTACACAGCTCGTCCTTCTACATACAGTAACAGTAACAGGTCGATCGTCGACTTGTATCCAGTGTGTATCTTTGTATCACAAGCAATCAGCCTCGAGATAAGATTTTAGTTTGTTTACTAATGGCTCTGACACAGTGTCTAACAACCCTGTAATTTACTTCCTGGTTGATAAGAAGCTACAACATGGAGACGGTGTGGATTCTACTTATACATATCGTCTTTCTACATACAGTAACAGTAATAGGTGGGTCATTCAGAATCTTAATGAGAAGGTAACTTAGAGTAACAATTGTACATCCTTGTCCTAAAATGTAACAACCTTGCCGGACGTTACCATTTCAGTTGTTTCCAAACTAAGTGTGTATTGCGATCGTAGAAATAAATTAAAAAGCTTATATGCTTCAACTACATATACGCATGCATCGATATGCGGGTAGGATTACAGCACAGGAAACAGCAGCTCCCTATAAATTCATCAACGATATTTAACATTTTAAAGAATTATTGCCATTTCAATTGCACTTTATACTTTATTATACAATATTCACAACCATTCTTGTATTCTTTCGTTCTAATAAAGCATATCAAGATTTCAGATAGACATGGTCATGACAAAATAACAATTCCTATAATACAAAAAATGTAACAGATCGACATTGTTGTTCAGGAAGAGGGAAACACATCCTCGTTATGGATTGTTGACAAGAAAAAGCATTTACCAGTAGAAGGTGACCCGAAATTACCACTATCTACTATCACATATTTATGTGGAGCTCATGTCGTCAGGAAACCTAGAGACCAGAATATCCAGGCCACATATTGCGTCTTCCCGAAATATCGTTGCTGTTGGGTGACATCAATGTTAGAGAATTTATATCTTGCAAACACTTCTAATTCGAAGACATGCAAACCCCGTAGGACGCTATAGTGTGCATACGTTGACATTTGACGTTTGGTGTTGACATTAAAATAGGATATGAATGGTGGCCTATACTGCGTTTTGTATGTATGTAGAGTTTTACTGATATATGAAATAACTACTAAACCTCAGCCCATTAACAGTGTGGGATGTAATGGAGAATGTATGAGGAGCTGTGGATTCGTTAAAAATAATATATATTAATATATATATATATATATATATATATATATATATATATAATATATAATATATTAATAATTATTTTTAACGAATCTACTGCTCCGAATGCATTCTCCATCTTAATCCATGTATGACTTCACGAAACATGCATATGTGATTATTTTAGATTTGAAACAATCAATTTCAATTATGGAATACAAAAATCAAATTATTTTGCAAATTTCGGTGCTCATTCATCGGATATGGTACAAGTAGCTGCGGCCCTCGTGAAATGGTTTCTTCCACGCACGTGCAGCGCAAAACTTCCACGCGAAGCGAAGTGATTAACAGCTGAAATATTGCCTTTCCATGCCTTCCGTGCCTTGAATAGAACGTTGGATTCTTACTGACAAAGATTCCTAAGGTTTCTAACAGCGTCACATGTGGCCTAATGGTTAGACGCGCTGACTACCAAGCGAACGATTGCATGTTCGAATCCAGGTTTATGCATTGCAAAAATGAACTTGTCTAGTTGAGAGATAGTTTAAGATCCTATTCATGTACACTAAGACAAAATACATCAGTCTCGAAAAGTGTACTCGATTAGCCATTACTGAAAATGTCTAAACCTAACACCCCTCCTGGCTGTGACAGTCAATGAACAGTTGATTCCTAAATAATAATCAACTGAAAACACAATAGAGTGACGTCATGACCATGGATTAATATTCATGAATCCAATTTTATATCGACTTATCGTTTGCGCTAAATGCAAACAACTTTCAATCTTTTTACACATTATGAATATACATTATAAATAGTAGTAATCGCGACGATATCAAACCAACACATATTTTCGATATTAATTGTGGTCACGTGTGGATATCGATGTAAATTACAAATATCAATTGGCTTCCTTTTTATTATATGTTTTAGTTTCATATTTTGAATGCATGAACTACCGACTAGCTTTATACACTATTGTTAATCGCAACATTCATCAGATCTAATAATGATAAAACGAGTTTAAGGCAATCTGTCGGCACACCGTATTTTTAAACAGTGATGAGCACCTTTATGACCCTTCAGATTTAGGGATTTCTGATTGACAATAAACCACTGTACACACAACCATGTAAGTGGATTTGCAGGTATGTACATGTACCAACCGTTAACCACTTTTAGACAGGTCGTGAGACAATCTAAACGAGTTTTACGGAGGACCTTCAACTTAGTTGAAATGCAGAATTTAAATAGTTGCTCGACTCGGCATTCAGAATCAACATTGAATGTAACAACCATAGGGACATTCCAATGTATATACACTTTGTTTTGTGTCAGTGTAACATGTCAGTAAAACTTCTCTTGTCTTTATTTCATGATAAACTTCAACTCGAGTATATATTATACGCAGAATTAACTCCCTTGATATCTGGCGGCAAAATCCATGTCACGTTTTTCTATTGTTTATCACAGACGAAAATAGCTGTATTACAAAAGTACGTATACATGTACAATATACACAGTGTAACATTACAAATTGAACTGGGGGTAAACGTCAATTTGCAGACGAACGAGTTTTTTAAAAGAAAAGAAAAGAAGGTTGTATTTTTCAAAATTACATGTCTGAAAAAGTATGATATCTCTGAATAAGCTATTTTACAAGTCAATGTACTGAGTTTACTGGCGTTATACGGATGTCACAATTGAGTGCTTAAATAATGGTCTTGTTACCGATAGTGGATCTTTCCTCATTAGTTGTCAATGCAGGTGGCTCAACAAGTGATAGGTGAAAGTATGGACAATCTTGCAAGATAATGATATAATCCCAGAAAGGAAGTATCTTGTGATCCTGACTGTACGGGGGATACATTAACCTGGCAACATATTGCTGGAGGGCCGGTAGCATTGAATACCATTCTCCCAAACACGCCTGGTAACTATACTTGCCATATTATGTTAGATCACTGCTTTCGATGACCTCAGAGTGATGGCACGTGGTCCTGTGTATAGCTAAGTCGGCCGATATCAGTGAAGTTCAGCAACAATGGGTGCGGCTTGCCGCATGGGTGGGTGTAAAAGTACGGCAGTATACGTTTCCTTTGAGGGTAAAAACCCTCGTTTTTCCGAGTCTTTGCCTGTCAATGTTCAGGCCTGTTCGTGACTGCAGTCCAGTAATTGTGGTTTTGGCGTAGTCGAATATACAATGTATTCAAAACATCCTCGGTTATGCAGGGTTTTATATATGCTCCGTTACTCTCGATATACTATACTATATCCATATAGTGGAGAGTAACGGAGCAAATATAAAAACCTGCGTAACCGAGGATGTATTCACAACTGCAGGGTACATATTTAACTCTCGCCCTCATAGTCTTTGTATGTCAATTATTGAAGTCGTTAGGACAGTGGTGCTTAACATGTTGATTTGTGTTCTTGTACAGTTTGGCATCACATTGATCTTATTTGGGAGCATTACACTTTTTATGAAAAAAGTTTGTTAAAGTCAATATTTGGGATGAAACATGATTCTGCACCGGGTACATTTAAAGTTGTGTACAAGTGATTGTGTTACATAATAATAAAACTGCCAATGGAAACACTTATTTGATATTTGTGGATTCTTTTTAATTTTCGTATAATTTATTTTGGCCGTCTCAAACACCTTGTCCAAACACTGTGCAATTAATATAATGTTGATTTGAAATATAACGGGTAAGCACTTGCTCACTGGTAACTACAGTTACTCATATGGTAAATTATAATACATATCAAGCTTTCCTTTTTCTTACAAATTAATTTAATCAATACATCATTGCGCCTTACTGAATGACTGACGTGTGTTAACACAAATTGGAACAACAAGAAGTATTACCCAATATTTCGATATTCCTTTGTTTTTCTTTTTTAAATTCGAGAGGTGTGATTGTGAGGTCGGCACGTAGTACCGTCAACCAATCGTTGTGTCATTCCTAGATACTGATCAATCAACGTTGAGAATCAGTAGAGAGAACCTGTGCGAATATTACAAAACCAATCACCTGCTTATTCCTAACCTGTTTGGGTAATATCAGAATTTATTATGCGAGCATATTTTTCCAGCGATCTGATTGTTCGAGAGCCGATCACGTGAACGTCGACAGAAAAACATATTGACTGCAACCCGAGTCCTACCAAAAGCCATATTGACTTGAGTGACGTCAAACGATTGTTGCATGACGTCAAACGATTGTTGCATGAAGTCACGATTTTGTTATCATGACGTCATTTGACCGTAGTCCCATTGTTGACTGACTTTCATTGCTTTCCTTTCGTGTCTGCATTACATCATAAAACAATTACCTGTTTTTATAAATTAACTATCAATGTTATGACACTTATGCGGTATTTACGGCCTAGACTATATGATTCGACAACTGGAGCAATACGGGAAACTGGGCCAATACAGGGAAAACAGGGTGAATACGAAACAAACTGGACCTATATGAGCCAGAGCATGCACAGTCGCACATTTAGTGAAAGCCCAAAGCTGTCGCTTCACAACTTTGATCAATGATATATGTTCACTAATCTTGTTTATAAACTTATTTTAATATAATTGAGATTTTTAGTATTATCCAAATAGAATGAAAAAAGGGTTAATTAATACAAGTGTCATTAATTAAGTATTTCCGTATTGGTTGTATTGACTTAGTCTCGGGCCGTTACAATGGACCTCGGACCTGTATCTGTGTCAATACGGAATACTTAATTAATAACAGTATATTATCGAGCCGAGAAAATAATATTAACCGCGACTTCGTATCAATTACATTTTTGTTTTTCATTGTTTTCCTTTCAGTTCTGTATTGAATACGTACATTGCATTGAATACTTGTTTGTTTATGCATATGCATATATATATATATATATATATATATATATATATATATATATATATATATATATATATATATATATGTATGTATATACAGTAAATTATGTTAGGCAATACGAAATAAAGACATTGTTAGGTTATGCCAAAATATTAAATATGAATTAAAGAAAAATATGGAAAATATTACCTGAAATTCTATTATACAAAGAGATTTACCAATGGTATTGCCTTATGCAAATATATCTTCAATTTGTAAACAAAGAAAAGTCCAAAACTTTAGCTAGTTTTTGAAAAGTATCTATGCAATACTAATGGTGTTTACGGTAATTCTAGAACAGTATATAAACAATTTAAATTTCACTAACATGTAAAAACTTTGCCAATGAAATGAACGAAACTATCATGAAAAACGGAGCTCACACATTGCTGATTGAAAAATATAATTTAGGTGATAAAATTAACGGAGAGATCGGCAAAGGCTTACATAAAATCAATTCTTTAAATTAATTATTCAGTCATATTGCCTTTAAAGCTTACTAAAGTTGTATCTATATGTTGTAAACATCTTTTTTTTTTTTTTTTTTTTTTTTTTTATTTGTTCCCAAGGGTATCATACAAATCCAAAGTACACAATACAGAGTACAACAGAGTTCAAAGAGATGGTACAACAAAATACATCTGCAGTTGATTATACAAATGTAGTTATGAGCATGGAGCTATGGAGGATATTATTAATTAAATTTGTTAACTAAAAGTTTCCATTTATTCTCAAATTTATACATTTCATCATTTCTTTTGAAAATGAATTTTTCAACTTTATAAATGTCCTTTAAAATATTTAAATAATTGCTGAAATTCAAATGCGAATTTTTAATATTACATAAATTGATGTATTTCTTTGCTGATAAGATGATATGGTTGATCAAAATATTATTACCAAAAGTAACAAACCAGACCGAATATTTTGAAAGTGTTATCTTATTATGTAAATTGTTATTTAACCACAGCTCCATTTCATTCCAAAATTGTTTTGTAACACAACAATCCCAAAATACATGACAGAGGCTTTCAGATTCAGCATTACAAAAACTACAAACATCAAAACAACAAACTTCATTCTTAACAGTTCCTTTTTTGTGTAAACAACTCTTTGTAGGAATCTATATTGAAAATCGATCAGTTTCACATCTTTCAATCTATATCTATATGAATAAAAAATATTTTTCCAGTCAAAGCGATAATCATCAAAAATGAATTCCCATTTTTTGCAAATTTCAATGTTTTCATCATTGTCAATCAACCTATTGTAAAATAGTTTTGAACCTTTTGTACATTTCATAATATTCCTTTGGTAAATACTTATGTATAAATTATAAATAGGAATGTGTCTGGTATATTTAATAACATATTTCCAACAATTGGGGATAATATGAAGTAAATAATGATATTGTCCCTCTAATCTTATATTTTGATTGGAGTTTATCAAATTCCATGATTCCATTCTCATAACATAAGTCTTTTATTGTCAAAATACCGTTTGTTGCCCAATTTCTGATAATATGGGAAGAATTTTTATAATTATGATTAAGCCATAGTGGCTCTGCAAAAATATCATCAATATTGTCCCGATCCGCATTGAATTTTCTACAATAACTATTCCATGATTTCATAACATCCTTCCAAAAGGGATTTTCAAAACTGCTTATTTTGTCTATGTTTGCCCCATAATTGAAAATATCCTGAAAGGGTATATTACAGGGGTTGCTATTTGATGATTTTTTACAATAAAGTCTAAGGTAGATAGTTTTAGTGCTGTAATAAAAGTTTTTATATCAACCATATCTAATCCCCCTTTTGTCTTTAATCTTTTAAGGGTACTTCTTTTTATCTTGTCTTTTTTATCATTCCAAATGAACTTAAAAAAAGATTGTTCAAGAGAGTTGATGAAGTCATCTGGGGGATTAGGTAGTGAACTGAAGATATGAACTAGTTTAGAAAGGGCTAGGGTTTTGATAACAGTAATCTTTCCAATCAAAGTTTAATTTCTTCTTCTCCAAACTGCTAATAATCTATTTATTTATTCTAATCTCTTTCTGGTATTGATTACCCATACATCCTCAAGGGTTGGAGTAAATTTAATTTCTTAAACCTCAAATTCTCCATTATACCATTCTATTTTAAAATCAGAACATAAAATGTTTTCATTTCCTGCCATTGAGTCAATCCAAATTGCTTTAGTCTTGTCTATATTCAGTTTAAGACATGACATCTTATAAAATAAATTTAGAGATTCAATAGCTGCAAATAAGCTGTCTTCAGTACCATCTAAAAATAATTCTGTGTCATCTGCATATTGACCTAATTTATATTCCTCGTCATCAATAACAATACCTTTAATCTTATCATTATTTCTTATCATACAACTTAAGATTTCAGCTACGAAGAGAAACAGGTAGGGTGATAGAGGGTCACCTTGTCTACAGCCCCTTTCATTATTAAAAAATTCTGACAAATATCCGTTTTGTATCACACAAGAAGTTGTTTGATATGTAAGAGAATTAATCCATTGTATTATTTGTGGACCAAAACCAAATTTGTTAAGAACTATGTTAATAAAATCTTTTGAGACTGTATCAAAGGCTTTTTCAAAGTCAATTAAAATAAGTAACCCAGGGATCTTTCTAGCTTTTGTTTCGAACATAATATCATATAATAGTCTTGTGTTTTCACTAATAGTTCTGCCTGGTATAAAACCGGTTTGATTTCCATGAATAAGTGTGTCCAAAGTTTTTTTTAAATGATTTGCTATACAAGTACTTATAATTTTATAAACTGCATTCAAAAGTGTAATTGGTCTCCAATTTTTTAACCTTGATCTATCTTTATTAGCCTTTGGTATGCAGGTTATAACTCCTCTCTTCATAGTTAGGGATAATTCATTCTCTGTGGTAACTTCTTTCACCACTTTATAAATCAATTCCTTAAGTTCATTCCAAAAAAACTTTAAAAAGTAAATTAGAAATCCATCAATTCCTGGGCTCTTATTGTTCTTCATATTTCTGACAGCAAAGTTTATTTCATTTATAGTTATGTCTTTTTCAAGCTCTTCTTTTAATTCATAACTTATATTTTGAGTTTCCACATTATTTGAATTAACATTTTCTTCAAGATCTTTGTTTGCAGAGTAAAGTGTTTTATAAAAATATTTTAATTCATTTAAAATGGAACTAGTGTTAGTAATTATCTCATTCTTGTCTGTAACAATTTTATTAATTGCATTAGTGACAACAGTTCTGTTTTCTAAATTACAAAAATATTTCGTAAGTTTTTCTCCTTCTTCATACCACTTGATTCTATTTCTGATCTGAATTCCCTTTATCTCTTCTTCCTTTCTTTGTTCTAGTTCCCTTTTATATTTGGAAAGTTCAGATAGCATTGATTCACTCATATTTTGGAAATCTTTTCTTATGTTGTCTTCACAGTCTTTTATTTTATTTTCCAAATCAATAGTCCTTTTTATCTTATTTTTTTCAAGAAAGAAGAATAAGAAATAGTTTTACCTCTGACTTTCATGAGAAAAGTTTCTAGAAATAAAATGCTACTTATTGTTATTTTAATATTGTCCTGATCACTATTTATATTCTCTGATGAATCCTTTTCTGAATATTCTTCAATGGTTTCTTTCAAAAGTTGTTTAACTAAATCACTATATTCCTGATGTAGTAATAGTGAGGTATTGAATTTCCAATATCCCTTACCTCTCTCTTGATTAATAGTATTAGAGAGAGTTAATGATACAGCTGATGATCCGACTGGTATCCTGGTAAAATATCCGAATCCAAAGTTATATCAAACATATCCTGGGAGATCAGGAAAAAATCCAGTCTTGCTTGTTTTCTTGGATTTGTTTTCACCACGTAAATTTTGTATCATATTTGTACATTTCTCTCCATATATCAGAGAGATCATAGTTTTCTAGATTTTTAATGACAACATCCCTTGATTTAGGGTTATTTATGTGTTTATAATTTTCTAAATCAATTGAAGGATCTAAAACAAGATTCCAATCTCCAACAATGACTAATGATTCATTGTTTAAAGAAATTTTTTTTGTAAACATCTTGCTTGTGATCTAATTTTCCGTATTCAAAATTCTAACACATTTCAGGCTTTCAATAAATTTTGGCATTCAAATGGCTGTCCTGTAATAAATTGTTATTGAATAAGTTATAGACTCACAAAGAGAAATCCTATCTCAAACTTTCAAAATGTGAACGAGTATGGTCCCACAGATCCATTATAACTCAATGACATGGGAGTATTATGCATTATAACACAACGTGTCATTTGTAACACTTTCACGTTAAATATTAAATGTAATATAGCTCTCTGTGACCTTTTTATTATATCTCATTTTCAATGCATATACTATTTACTGAACAGGCTTTGCGAAATGACTTCACATGATATCATGCATGATATTATAAAGTTATACATATCATAATTTCACAGAAGCGCTTTAAGGGTGAGGTTTGGTTGTAAGTGCATGTGCCATATTGGCTCCGTGCCATGTATAAGCGAGACATGCATTTTAATTGAACAAAGGCATACTTGATACACCTTAACGTATGATTATGTTTAAAAAAACATGTCTATTATTTTTAATGTTTTGATGTGCTTTACACCACAATGTGTTTGCCAGATTAAAAGTCTGTCAGTGCGTTCGATCTTTAGAAAAACATGCAGTGTCTTCACCATTCATGTTATGGTACACTACTACTTCTCTTGTAATAGCGTCTGAAGAGAACGTAGCCCACGGCAAACCTGCCTTAACAAGCTCCATCAAGAATACATACCACGCTAGTACAGCTGTGGATGGGAACACTGATGCTGATGGATGGGGTGCAGCCTCAAACATCATAGACACAGGTGCTGGGAATAAATTCGCCTGGTGGAAGGTGGATCTGCAGAGAGAAGTACAGGACGCTACAGTGAGGGTCTACTTCAGGACGCCATGTAAGTTGGACTATGTTCAATCAGACTAAGGTGGATATCATTACATCTAACGAAAGAACGTTTAACCTCTAAGGTCAATCTATCACAATAGGATACATGATAAGTCATGCAGGTCCCCAGAATTATCATACTGTAATACATGTATACAATAATTCAATGACTATAATAATATAATTCACTTTGACGCTGGTAGTGTTCACCTTTCCTGAATATCAACTGGGAAATGTGGATGCAGTTTGTCATCGACTAACGGAACTAAACGAAACTGTTAACTGAAAATCAATATTAACATAACGCTGAATGGTCTGGTTTATTTTGAAATATGTAATCAATTAATGATATCAGAGGAATGTGGCACTTCCTATTGACAGATGACAACAATAACCTGAATATATGTAATTTCACGTTTGAACTCTTTTTTTAGGTGAAGTTTAAATTGGAATAGTATAAGGTTAATGACATTAAGTACTGTTGAAATACCAGTATATATATTGCGTCAGCGCCAGTTGAGGGCAACAACACACACTCCAAAGTAGCAGATAAATGAGTAATTGTAAAACCATACAGGTTTATTTGGACCAGCGTATGATAATAATCAAAGACAATATGATACTGTTAACTTTTATGACATCCTCTTTTGCTTTACATACATGTCTTCACATATGTACAAAGCTCCAGAAGGGACATGGTTTGAATAAAAACATATGTTTACATACATGGGTGATATTATTACTTACGTACGTAATATTATCACGTACGGACGTAATAACATATCACCTACGTACGTTATCAAATATTACGTACGTACATACTATTAGTTTATGTGAATGTATACATTTCAAGAATCGAAACTTGGAAACGAGTATTGCAAGTCAACGAGCAAGTGTCAACTGGTCTCTGTCTTGGATCCAGAAAGTAATTTGTTCAGTTCACTATAGATACGACATATTATATTATTGATATTAGATATGCATACATGTATGTGTTCCATCTTAATTTATGAGCTTTTGCCTTGTTAAAGATAGGATTATGTCGCCATCTTGGATATTTTGCATTAGGTGAAATGAAAACACGATATATTGTACCCAATTTTGCAACTTTGTGATAACTAAAGACATACACTGATAGAATATTGACATAGTAACACATAACATGTAATCAAACTAATTAACAAGTTGCAGTTATGCTGTAGCGAAGTTTTCCGACTCGCAGCGCCGATGATTGGCTTCAGTTCTCATTAGTTTCTTTTTCAACAAATGTGCGCTTGTGTTGATCAAGTTGTGAAACATAAAGTCATCAAAATGTTACCTTCATTAGTATCTTTCAATTTCACTGTGTTTCAATCATATATTAATAACATATATGTGTAAACACAAATATCCTTCCGAATTTCGTTTCCACAAAAGATACCCCGATAGAACCCTCCCACATCCATCAAACCTATGTTGCATCTGATCCATTCATTGTTAAGTGTCCGAACTCAGTTTCAGGACATATTAACTTAATACAAGTGTTAACATGGAACATAATTATCAGTATCTTCTTCCAAATCAACAATATTCTATCTATACCGGGGAATTTTGTGAAAATGACAACCCTGTTTACGTATGTCGTTAATACATGATGATGATCCTTTTGAATCACATTATAATAATTTGTAGTATTTATATAACAATTCGTAGTATTTTGATGACTTTATATGACAGTTGGATTAAATCTAGCACATATTCTTTAAAATGAGAAAAATAACGAGAAGTGAAGTCATCGACGTTATTGGTGTAGAAACCTTACTCTGTCTACTCTAAATATGACATTATTATTCGGTCTATTGATAAAGTATTTGTACTTGTGGTTATTCCATCAATATATATGTTTTATTGATAAAACCCCCTTTATAAATACATGTCATTCATATCGTGTACAAAGTAACATTGTTCTACTTTGGATCACATATCGATCTGAAATAGTAAACATTCTCGTACTTATCATGTCATGGTGGCCGAAGCGGTAAACTGTTGGTACACTCAGTGGTGGAGGTTGGTGCCTGACAATATTGATGTGGGTTCGAACATCGCAAGATACTCATCCCCACAAAAGTACAAGAATGTGTACTATTGTAGATGTGTTATCAAACAGAGATAAACCAAAGCAATACATTATCTTGCAGATAAAGGTACAAAACAGGAACAGTAATATGGATATTCAAAATTGGGTTGAACTTTCGATTCCTGTGCTGCGACGAATACTAGAAGACAATTACATTTCATTGTCGAAATCTAACTTTCCCCCGCTCATCAAAAAGAGTATAAATCAAGGTTTAAAGTTGAGGACTATATCAAGAAGTTGAAAAATGCAAAATCAGTGCACAAGAAAGAGTTGACCAACTTTATGCTGAAATTTGAGGATAAAGAGGCAAATCCAGACTGTAGTTGATCCAGTCTAAACATGTAAAACATCTCAATTACATACATTAATTAATTTACATTTTTATATATATATATACACATATATTATATTATCGGTTTGATTATTTAAAGAACTACGTATTGAGTGTTACAAATTAAGAAATATGGTATGTCCAGCAGGGGTGTGCAGTGGAATGGTATACAGCAGACGCCTCCTTCACAAACACCTATAGAGTCCCTAAGAATGTCAATCTTAAAAACGTTTCATGTAATTATTTGCTTTATTTATAGTCAATGTGAGATTATATTATTAAGCTTTATGCACGACCAGGGTATTTTAATCTGCAACACTTTCTTATACCCTGAAAGTACACCAGCCACTCAAATGATTCCAAATCGAGCAATCCGAAAATGTGGAGGCCGATGGACATGAACATTAACTTTAAATCACGACATTTCATTGGTTCAAGTTAAATACTATACAATCATTTTCCTTCATATATATGTACACACTCAGTGTATTAAGAAGTCGTACAGGTCAAAATACCCTTATGACGCAGGATTATAAAACCAAATAAGCCTTGACATGCTGTGTTTATAATGCTGGACCTGATCGACCAACTTATTTCATGTTGAATAAAATGAAAATATGTCTATGTTATATAGATATATAGCTATATAGCATCCTCCATTCTATAAATATGGGCCAGTGATTAGAAGGATGTTAATTGATTTCAAACGTTATTTAATATTGTTCGTTCATTGTTCTTTATTGCATGAAAGTTCTATCACACTCGATCAGATAAACATGGTATTACTCAATAAATTAAGGATCTATCTCCTTTATTTACTACGTACGTACGTAAAAAAATAGTTGTTCAGCCATGTCCCTCCTGAAGAATCGTACATATGTCTGGAGACGTAATGGAGTTTTCTATGGATATCGCTTATCGGGTCCTATACTGAGATGTGTTTCCTTCTCACGTAACGAATTATTGTATAAACTTGAATAATACATGACAAGTTTAAGAAAAATAATGTTTACAATTGTGCTACATCGCATTAAATATACTCTTTCCAGACAAATTCAGACGTAACGGAGTGAAGCTGTACACGTCCATACGTCCATTCTCTTCCTACCCTGAAGGTCAGCTGTGTGACACTGTTACCGGAGAGAAGAATGGAAGTGATATAAACTCTATATACAGTGTAACATGTCCCGGTAGATGGCGCTATCTCCTACTCTACACAGACACAGACAATGATAGACAGGGAGCTGTTTTGGACTTTGGAGAAGTGGAAGTATTGGGTGAGTGTTCAAATTTGTATCAAAAAAAATTGCGATGAGAAATGAATCGAATCGAAAACAAATGCTTCAATTAAATAAATATACCGGCACCAAGTATATATCAAGAAAGAAAACATGACACTAGAATTGTTTAACAGATATTCCAAAGAATAAAGTAATGTATTATTTGGAATATCCGGAAAATAAGTTACCTGTGAATGAACATCTTTTGGTTTAAACTGACACAAACAAACTCGACAGTTGAGTGTCAACCGGACCAACTCTGGATGTCGGAGAAGTAGAAGTTGTAGGTGAAGCATGTAAAACACTATATTAACTATATTTCAATTAACGGTAAATGTAATCCCTTTACTCACATTACCAATAAAAGTCAAATTTAATACTCACATGTTTACACATATTGAAAAGTAGAAAGACGGATATAAGTTTAGTCAATGGGCGCTAAACGTTGAATTGAAATTGCAGTCTTTCACGTTTAGAAGGTCATTTCAAAACCTACATAGAGATTAAAATACTTTCGGTGACCTTACATTAACCATCACTTAAAATGGTTTATGTTTGGCAAAAATTCAGCGAAGTATTGACAATATTGAGTTTGGAACTATGTATGAGAATACATTGTGTACGTTTAAATGATTATCCTCAATCTTACAGTATGTTCTGATGGAAACTATGGAGAGGATTGTACCAAGACATGCAGCTCCAGGAACTGTGTTACCATGACAACAACATGTGAGAGAGATGGGAGATGTCATGATGGTTGTCAGTCTGGATGGACGGCAGTCGATTGTAAAGGAGGTAGGTTGTCAGCTTATACGAAAACATTAGTTAAATAAATCAACATATTGCTGTTATGCATTCTCTCAAGTATACTACACTAAGACCTTTTAGTTAAAGGAAGTTGTCTAACATGACAACAACGTGTGAGAGAAATCGAGAATGCCAGGTATTTGTCTGATTGTTGGAACGAAATACATTATAATCAACTTCGTTTTTTTTCCCAAAAACAATTAACTGTAACCATATGTCTCGTAACTAGCAATGACGTTCCTACGTTGGTTGATTTTGAAAGTTCTGTCTTCAGTGTTTAAGTCTGATGTATATAGACAATTATGTTTTGAACCAAAAGATCAGTTCTGGTCGAATTGAGCTCATCGTATTAAAGAAGATTGACCAAGTCAAAAATCTAGATCTGATGCTTACTCTATATATATTTACTTCTATATATAACCATTCTTCACCTATATATATATATTCAAATGGCAGTTTAAAGAATAACTAATGTCCTATTTCAACTTTAACCTCAGAGAAATTTTACATTACATTGCAGAAGCAACATATATATATATATATATATATATATATATATATATATATATATATATATATATATATATATATATATATATATATATATATATGATTTATGTTTTATGCATTTTACGGTAACGGCGCATACTTTGTATATAACGATATGGCGTCTCAGTGGCTGAATGGATTAGTTATTAGTACAGTCGAATCCCGCAAACATTTCCACAAGGTAAAAGACTTATCAATCTATCTTTAAAGCTATGACAGGTTTTGACAGCTTGACCGAAATTTACAAACACGTTGAATTCAACACATGTTCATAAATGTAGTTACCTCATGGAAAATGTTATGCTTTTAAATAATTTATTTCTGTTATGTTCTAATAAAAAAAAGTTAGTTTGTTTTAATAATGTTGAGAGGAGTATCGCTTTTTCGGACTTCGGATATGATTATATGTGTCTGAACTACAGAATAAATGTTCTAACAATTTGAAACGACGTACACGGGTGCATATCCAGAATATGAGATACACAAATACATGTCACCAAAATTGCTGGTTCGTGTAAGTGAATTTATAATAAGACGTTATATTTTCCCTCCAGTTTTACCTCCGTGTTCTGACAACAACTACTACGGTCTGAACTGTACCAAACTATGCAGTGCCAGGAAGTGTAAAACACCTTTTACCTCGTCATGTGACCGTCTGACTGGAAGATGTTCTGATGGTTGTGAAGCTGGCTGGAGACAGGCAGACTGTTCTCTGGGTGAGTCTTATACTGATAATGGACAACCCAGCAATGTATAAATCACTTTTATTTAGTTGCAGAAGTTATCAATATTTCATTTTTTTCAGTATCTTCCAACCTTACATTGTGCAGAACATCGAAATCGTATAACATACACACCTACTTGTAGTCATTAAAAGTGCTTATCGATGGATGATTCTTGTCAATGTGTGCATTTGAACAAACAAATTAGAATGAGTTAATTCAAAGTTATTTCTGTTGGAGAAGGTTTGACATTGTATGATGAAGATGTTATCATGCTCGCATGTCTCGGGGTGGTAAATATCCGAAATCAGTTGCAAACTCATACGATAAACTATATTTATTTGTTTTTTCAATCAAGGTATTTTCAGAGAGTTAAACAGAGTCTCGCGTGCCCGACCATACATTCGTGACCTTTAAATAAATCTGAAAAACCTTATCTTTGTTAAATATGCATGTTTATTATAACGCTTTAAGTAAATGTTCTTTCCAGAATGTGATTCTGATTCATACGGGCCTTCATGCTCGTTGTCCTGTGGATACCGACTATGTCTTAATGGTTCTCAGTGTGATCACGTGACTGGTCAATGTGAAAGTGGATGTCAGTCTGGGATCAAGGGAACAGATTGTACAAAACGTAAGTATTACATTACGAGTTATATGACCAAGTTTCAAGAAAGAAAACAAGAGAGGTTTGTTTTGATGAATAAATTGAGTCTTATTTGTAACTTTAAATCCCTGAAATTCCTGAATTACGAAAATTACGGAAAATACTTAATCATATGTCACATTCTCATCACACAATATCATAGTTTGCCATAATGTTGTGGCAATTATATGTTATATTTTGTTTTCGTGATAAATCCACATTTAGGTTCATGACAACCTGAAGAGAGAATGTTTAACAAACATAATAAACTATTTCTTTTGTTGCAAACATGTTTTGAGAAATGGCAAAGTCGGCTGGTTAAAGACATTTCCATGTTGAGTTTTTCCATCACATGTTAGTGGAAGGAAACGATTTATGTTTAAGTTTTTATGCTATGTAAATGTGGTATGGGTGTTGCCATCAACTGCGAAGTTTGAACAGGTTCCGTGTGAGGTCAACAGAGTGAAAAACGCTTTACTGAGAGTATTTTTCCTGGTGAATTAATTGTCTCCTTAGACAACATTTGAATCGTTTAAGTTCATGTACATTCATGTTCTAGCATTAATCATCAATTGTAGTTTTGGTATTGATATACACAAATGGACACAAATAAAAAGGGATATTTGTTGTTGTTTTTAAATTATTCGTACGGATTTATTTATTCATTGAACAATTGATTAATTATCAATCATAAAATTCCAATATCCCTAACTTATTTTATCCAGTGTAATTGACAAACACTCCATAGTAGGGCGCGCTCATTACAAGGGTAGGGGTGCATTGTCATAGTTTAGTTACTCATGTTTGTTTTTGTAGGCGAATCGGGATGTACATGTAGGTTATAAGAAACTACACCTTCATGAGTACATCACTAACCGAGTAATCGCAATATCGCAGTCAACACCTCCTGCTGAGGTTGCTAACCCTTAACGCTCGTAAAGACATCGTATACTTCACTATTTATTCAGATAATATATTGACTTATTTAGTTTAATATAAGAGGGCATTGATTAAGGGTGTTCTTCCCACGGTTACCAAGTAAAACTAATCTAGTTTAAATTAAATCCTCAGTTCTAAATCGTTACTTACCATACTAGTGGAGGACAGGTAATGACATGTTTATTCTTGCTTTGGGTGAGTTGTAATAAACTGTTTAAAAATACAACTTGTCATTGTAAAATTAACGATGCAGATCATTGACAGAGTATAATGATGGTTGAGACTAATAATAAAACCTCTCAGAACGTTTCTAACCGGATATAAAGTAGTCAACATGTCCTCCAATTGATCTCATCAGCTTGTGATGTCGGTTCCTACGGAGTTGGTTGTAGCAAGTCCTGCTCTGACCGGAAGTGTCTTAATTCAACTAAGTGTAATCACGTGACTGGTCAGTGTGAAGGTGGATGCCAGTCTGGTTAGGAATAAGTTGTATTGAAGGTAAGTGTTCAAAATATCCTAAATGTGGGTCGAAAATTGTCTTATAATTATTCATTGAGTTATTCCTGTGAAAAAATACTTAATCTTCAATCCCAATTAGTAACTTTTATTTAACTGGCTGTTTTGTAAAGAAAAACTGCTTGTTTTATATATTATATATTGAAGGAAAAGGAAGAAGCATTCTATTTTGTTCAACCATTTCATTATAAAACAAGGAGCGCGCTGAAGTATTTCCATTCGAGTCAACAGAACTAATATCTATACCAAACATTTTGGAAGGATGCAGTACATGACATGGAACAAATACATATTATATTATGTCATGTGTAATCACGTCATTGATATTGTCTGCTGAACAGAATGTGACTCAAGCTCCTATGGAGATGGCTGTAAACGCTCCTGTAAAACCAGAAACTGCTTGAACTCTTCGTCTCAGTGTGGTGTTATGGATGGACTGTGTGTAGGTGGATGTGAGGCTGGGTACCAGGGATCAGATTGTGTACTGGGTAAGTGGGGTGACCGGATGTACGTTGATGTTTTGGACGGTTTGGCACAAGTTAGCAGATTGTGACAAGGTTCTATCATGTAATATCTGATCTGTCTGATATGAACATATTAAAATATTAACTCAATATTACATAGAGTGTAGTTGTGTTTGCATGCCAGCAAAATATCTCTTGAAATGTGTTCATTCCCTAAAGGGAAACCTATATTAATAATTAGTATAAGCAAACTTGAAGTCTAGAAATTTATTTATCAACGGCCAATTTCAAATTCAAATTCTTGCTACCCTCTCCTCCCGCCCGCTGCTCTCAGAAAGGGGAAACTGAATAAAAGAACCAGGTAAGCAGATTCATATTTTGTTTTAGGGTGTTCACGCGGTGCAACCTACGGAGTCAACTGTTCGAAGTCCTGCAGTTCTCATCACTGTGTGATGTCATCTTCTGTGTGTGACCCTCAGACTGGACAGTGTCCTGACGGATGTGAACTGGGATGGACAGGAGTGGAAAAAAGGATCCCAATGCTTGCCTGTAGCTAGCACTTTAAAACATCCATTGACCATCAAAATCTTCTTTTTCAGACTGCAGTGGGTGAAGAATCTTGAAAACAAGAAACTAGTTCAGGCGCCACGTGACACTACACAAATGAGCAGCATTGCCTCACAATCTTCTGATGTAACTGAACATGCACAATCAATCAGTCACATGTACAACAACGACGTCGACTATGCTGTCCTAGACTCTGGCACTAAGGCAGACAACAAAGACTATGACGTCATTGAACACAAACATTATCAAAATGTCTCACATTGACTCTCTTGTTACATTTACATTTCGAACGTTTAGTTGTGAAAACAAAAGTAACACAGGACACAGACTACTATTTCTGACAAAATCATGGAAATAATAAGGTGGAAGTCATCCGGCGAATAGGTGAAATAAACAGTTTTAAATCCTTGTTTGATTGGCATTCTAGAAGTTGATGTTATGAAGAATAGAGACAATTTTATGGATATACAACTTCTTTATTCTTTGAAAGCGACGTTTCGACATAGGTTCAACATACTGTTTTTTCCATTTTCACTTTGTAATCACCACCTCCTCGTCATGTACATCAATCTCATCTACTGTATCAATTTTACTTTACCATATAAATTAATCTCATCTGTTGTATCAACTCATCTATTCCATGTACATCAATCTCTTCTATTGTATAAACATTCGCCTGGCTTCCAATCACCTCCCTAATCCTTCATGCACTCTCTGTAAGTCACATAACTGGCTTCCACTCAATTAGCTATTCAACCTTTGTCCATCAACTCTATTTATTGCATAAACAACTCATCTCCAATCTCTTGTAAAAACAATTCATGTATATAACCCAGCTGTTTCCCCACTTGTGTACCACTTGCTTGACAACGACATTAGAACCTATGTCGAAACGTCGCTTTCAAAGAGTTTTAAACCCCAAAACTCGAAAATAACTAGATGGCTCAATGTCTCAAAGACAAACTAGGAAATGTCATGAAATGTGTACTCAGAGAATAACAAACGAGGAAATATTTATCGTAATGGTTGTCGAATGTAGAGACACTGGCTGTAATTTGACGCCCTGGTGGAAGATTTTGTCGATCGTGGCGTCATTGAACTGCAGCCCCGATGTCAAACGACAGATTATCTTATTCTGTACGCTTATTTTGATTCAGAAACAACGAGAATAGTGCATAGACTGTCCAATATTTTCTGATGTTGTCTCTCGTTGATGGTTAGGAAGATCTTATTATTTGTTGATTGAACATTCTCGTGTGTGGAACTGTTCATGTTTAACTCTGTTGGCAGCCATGTTTTGTTCACACACAACGACGACAATGTAAAGCCGTTGAAATTATTTAAGTAATCGTCGTATAATAAACTAAATATTTTTTATCTATTTTTGATCTTTGTTTTTATTATTAAAATCGAGATGTGTGACTGAGTTCGGCTCATTAAATGAAACAAGAAAGTAGTTCCGTCAACTAATCGTCGTGTCATTCTTTAGCTTCTGACAAATCAGTGTTGAGAATCACTAAAGAGCACATGTGCGAATATCACAAAAATAACCACCTGCGTATCCTAACCTATATGAGTAATATTTGATTTTAAGTATCTGCCTTTACTCAAATTATCCTACATTTAGTTGAGACGTTATATCAACTAGAAGCAGTCGATATTATAACTACTAATGCCGTCTTCCAAAACACACCACTGTGATGGTTTTAATTTGAATAGAATCAGAATAATTTTCAGAATGTAAAGACAGAAGATCGGTATTATATCAAGAAATGCAATTTGAAAATTATACCATTGAAAATGTAACATCTTACTACACAATTGTATTATCTACGATTCTAATATATGGACTGAAACATTCACGCCCATTTTAATTCGTATCTCTTCAACCAAAGTATAACATTATATAATAACATTACCACCAACCATCTTCATATGTGAACATCTCCATTGTTATGGAACCATATTACGTTTCTGCAGGTTTAGGATACTAAATATTCATCTTTCTCGTACAATATACAATATGTACACCTATAAATTAATTAAGCAACACACAACCTGTAAACTAAAATGTTGTGCTCTGGGAATGTTAGGATAAATATAATTATTTTATTAACCAAGACATAATTATAAAACAATTGCTTATATATTGACTAATTCGTCCAAATAAAAAACCTGCAAATGCAACATTTATGTAGATATGAGTGAAATGTGATGGTACTGATGGTACTGTATTGTCATACGAGAAATACTACAATACAAAGTCTAAACAACATTTATTATACCAAGTTGACATTCATACACTAACACATATTGTATAATACATGATAAGAAGCTAGCCAGACATTCAACGTTCAGTTATTTTAATAAACAATTAGGAAAAGCCTACAACCACTGCTTCTATGAATAGATGTGCGGTTATTTTAGGTCAATAGGTCATTTAAACACTTGTCTGGCTTAAGATAAGCCAATACGTTAATACTGACCTTATTTTAAAAATTTAAAGTTGGCAGTTTCATGATTTTGTGAGTTTGAAGATTGACACTGCTTTAGTAAAGTGTCATCACTTCACTTGAAAGAATGAGCCTAATCACATAACAGCAACAAATGTTGACTTTCATTTTAAACGGAGAATGGATTTTGACCTCAAAATATCAAGCTATTGTAAAAACCATAATAAAGTGAACTTTCGTTTCAATACTGCTACCTAATATCACAGATTGTTTTCCTGACACGTTGTCTTCTGACTTATTACATCGATGTTGCTGTAAAAACAATTTTGTCTCTTAATTAATTTCAAACTGTGTACAATGTAAGTAAACTGATGTATTATGTATTTGATGTTGGAATTATTTGATTAGACATGACAGTTTGATTATTATTCATTGTTTTTTATATTCATATCCGCGTGTGGATAATGTGGTCTACGTTACGCTGTCGAAGAACCTATTAAGTTACAACATGAACTTAGTTAAGCTTTTCTCCCGAATTATGCATGTGGCTTTGTTTATCTGTCAATACCTTTCTAACAATTCTGAATTAAATAACATTCTATATGATATGTGAGTTAATATGCCTTTTATTCTTATGTTAATACTCGCCAGAAGATTACCTACATGTAGGTTGTAAGACTTGTTTCTAGACGCTTATATACAAACAAAACAAAGTTAATAATCCCCTGATATTTGTGATGATATATTTTCGAGAATATTTTAAATAGTTAAACAAAGCATGGTTCATTTATGAGAAGATTAGTGTTTGTGCGAAACGTTCCAAGCAGTGATGCGTGACAGTCGCGCCTACACGTTCGGGGCATACATGTGCAACATGCTATGCTCAAGGATCACAAAAAGCAGTATGGCCAAACTGCATGTGGTGGTATGTAACGTTGCTTTTCATTGCCATTCAAGCATATCTATTGAACATGACACGAAAACGATTGTCAATGGATCTCAGAAATCAAATTATTGGTATGCACTCTGCAGGAATGTCCTTTAAGGCGATAGGACGAAATCTGGGCTACCATTACACTGTTGTTAGTCCGGAAGCATGCGCAGACAGGAAGTGTAATGGACCGTCCAAGGTCTGGAAGACCTACTGTCACTACATCGCGAGAGGACCGGCACTTTCTTCGACATGTACGCCGAGAACCCTTCCTGACAAGTCCTCGGCTGCAACGTCTGAACACCTGAACAGTCAGAAATCGCCTCAAATCGGCAGGACTAAAGGCAAGAAGGGTAATTAAACGTCCCTTATTGAGAGACACGTGCACGTGCACGTTTGGCATGGTGTTTGGACAGACAACACTGGAATCTGAAGGACCCAGTGGAAAATCAATTGGTCTGACAAGAGTGGATTCTTACTCCACGTTACTGATGGGCGTGCCCGTGTTTGGAGACAGAAGAATACAGCTTATACCCCAAGGAAAATCCAGTCAACTGTTGCGTATGGAGGTGGCTCTGTTATGGTATGGGGACTGCAAGCTGGATTTGGTCACCATCAGGGGCAACTTAACGGGAGCTCAATACATCCGGGACGTGCTACAGCCTGTCGTTGTTGCTCATTTCGAAAACCATGCACTTGCTACACGACCACAGTACATGGACGACAACGCCAGGCCTCACTGATCACGTGCCCTTGTCGATAACATGCAAGCCAACTCAGTGACAATTTACCCTGGCCAGCAGAAAGCCCAGATCTGAACCCTCTGGAGCATTTGTGGGATATTCTAGGGCGACTCCAGGCTCGGAACCCTCCAGTACAGAATTTACATGAGTTTGATTCAGCTCTGCACGATGAATGGATGTTATTGACACAAGAACAGATCCGACGTCTGACTGGTCACTGGAGGCATGAGACGTAGGGTGCAGTGTGTCATCTTGGTACCAGGCTGTCCTACCATATACTGATAACTCTTATTGAACATGTACACTAGGGTCTACAAAGATCATTTAGAAGTGACACTACCAATGCGAATGTGTTTTGTTTCACTTGCAGCTCCATACTTTTGTGGACATTATAGCATGATAAAAACAGTACCTGTGTAAACATGATGTCATCGCTATTCAATAATGATAACAGCGACATATTGTTGCGTTTCTGTCTCGCCAGACGGCTGTTCTATCTGAAAAAAAATCTCAGACTAATTTAGGGTCATAGCAAAGCTTACTTGTTTCTGACATTCAGCTATATGAAAATATCAAGGGGTGTTAAACCTTTTACTTTGTGTATATAATGATTCGTTGAATACACCATGTTTTCAATTCAAATAAAACCCACAGGAGTGGAGGGTTGACGTCTAAGTATAACATTTACTCACGATACATCTATTTATTTTCTGGATTACTCCCGCATATTGACAAACCTTTACATTAGATGCAAACTAGTCATTGCATCATAAGCAGTAGATTGGTCTTAAATGACAAATGACAGTATGCAATGTTCAATATCTAGATTAAATTCAAATTTAGTTAAGTTAAGTTAAGGTGGTCAACAGCTATGATCTGTACAGAATAGAACGGGACAGGTGGTAATGTGAAAAATTTTGTAAAGTCGTCGTGTCTTGATTCAAGAAATAATCTCCATACCCTTAACATGCATCTGAAAACTGGTAAACATTTATACACTGTATATTGTGTAAATGTGAATATATATCTGTTATGCTACAGTTTACAGCCTTGGGGGAATAAAGTACAGTTCATTTATTGAGTAAACGTCTTTAAACAATAGTTTGTCCCTCATTTGTCTAATGTACTAAGTACATTATAGTGGTTATATAATTGATGTATTATAATAAGCTACAATATTACAGATGCACAATGTTATATAATTTACCTTTTTACTAGCTCCCTCAACAGCAATACATCCTGAAATAACTAAGTTAATGTTCGGGAAATGAAGAAAAACTACTGTGTGCTAAATTAGTTTCCGAAAAGTTCTAAAAAAAAAACCGGAAGTTATATAAGATAAAAATGAGAAACTTTGCAAATATGTTCACTTACTCAAATTAACATACTTCTGTGAGTAGACAAACTAACTGAATTTACTTGAGGCATGTGAACATTTGCGATATTTGTTTATGTGAGTAAATGAACACCTGGGGTAAAAAAGAACTTTTACTTACTTAAAATGTACTTAAATACTCCATAAGTAGTTGTGGTTATGTGTATAGAACTTACAAGAGTGTTTCTACAATTACTAGTTAATGCATTATGATATTTAGCAGTCAAATTTGCCTGACCATTCACATGAATAAATCTATCTCTTAAAACATTATAAGCATTACATTCAAACAACAAATGTATAGCCTGTTCAGTCACACCACGTTCACACATTTTACAAGTCATTTCTACATTCACAACTCTTATATTACAACGCAATGGGGGCGGATCTAACCGGATTAGACAAATATTCCTTCTAACAGTAACTTGGTTGATAGAATTAACATAAAAAAACGTTCAGAAGTGACTTTATTTCTTCATAAAACAACACAATGCAAGCTGCGTACCGAGTGTCTGTTCACTTACACGTGTATCATAGTGCAAATATCATGTAACATCACATACACGTGTATCATAGTGCAAATATCATGAAACATCACATACACGTGTATCATAGTGCAAATATCATGTAACATCACATACACGTGTATCATAGTGCAAATATCATGTAACATCACATACACTTGTATCATAGTGCAAATATCATGTAACATCACATACACGTGTATCATAGTGCAAATATCATGTAGCATCACATACACGTGTATCATAGTGCAAATATCATGTAACATCACATACACTTGTATCATAGTGCAGATATCATGTAACATCTCATACACGTGTGTCATAGTGCAAATATCATGTAACATCACATACACGTGTATCATAGTGCAAATATCATGTAACATCACCTACACGTGTATCATAGTGCAAATATCATGTAACATCACATACACGTGAGTCATAGTGCAAATATCATGTAACATCACCTACATGTGTATCATAGTGCAAATATCATGTAACATCACCTATACGTGTATCATAGTGCAAATATCATGTAACATCACATACACGTGTATCATAGTGCAAATATCATGTAACATCACATATAATGACAATGAATAACCCCGAGTAAAACCATCATTATCAAACGTATCTTGTGATCGCGGTACATTGAAATTTGATATAATGAAATAGACGGAAGGGGTATAATTTTGTAAATTCAAATGTAATAAACTTTCAATAAAAGCTTTCATATGGACTATATTAGAATAAATTCGTCACAAATACATTAAATAAGTATAAGAGGAAATATGTGATGCATGTTAGACCCAGTTAAATCACTTACTGAATATTTCGCAGAAAAAACGCTGTAGTTCTGAAAAGGATGACCACTGGTCACTTCAAAGAGCTGCCAAAACTGTAACTGTTTATAATGAGATATCAACTCAGATGATGTTATGGAACATTCAACTTCTTATAATGCAAAAATGTAAAATGATCGTTCAAGTTTTGCGTTGATACAATGCTTCAAAGACACGCCAAATGACATTTTATTTGCACAAACATACACAAGTAAGTTGACAAACTTTATGTACGCAGCTGTATGTTGACGCAACGTTTAAAGAAAATTGAGGATTATAGTATGAGAATTAAAATATGCGTACACGGTCGGCCATGTTATAATATTGCTAAACTGTTCGTAATAGTTTTTACAATATCTGATAAGATATCTAGTAGCCGTTTCTTTTGGCCGACAGTGTATAGGTCGGCCTTGAAAAGAAGACACACATACGGGTCAATATAGTTTTCGTTTTGCTACGATGCAACACAGATATTCCAAATGAAAAACTATTTGCACTGAGATAAAGAGAAGTAGTTGAGCACTTCGTCAGGATGTAACTACAATATGCAGAGTGTCGAAATACAAGGTGACATTCATTGTTATTGGCGAGAGGTGCATATCAAACGCAGATAAGATAGTCCGATTAGCTGGTAGTTTTATTCCTGGTTGATGTAAAGTTACAACATGGAGACGGTGTGGATTGTACTCATTCAGCTTGTCCTCCTACATACAGTAACAGTAACAGGTGGGTCAGTGTTCATGTTTAACAGCGGATTCAGATGGTAATATGGACAATGAATATGAATATGTTTAAAGCAAGTGACATATCAACTTTTAAATTTTCTTTGTGTACAATAGGTAACTTCAAGTAACAAATGTACATCCCTCCTCTTAAATATAAATCTGCAATTCAATCATTAGTGATAACCAACATATTCCAAGAATGTTACCACATTCTTGTATATATCCTTATGCCGTTATCAAGCATGATAACTGTATAAGGATCTATACTGAACTGTCGCTTTTGTTGAAAGAAGTTGATCATCCATAAATCCATTGTCTTCTTCATCACACCAACTTATAAACTATCTCTTAAACATATCATATCAGTTAGTCAGCTGAAGCAGTTAGTTCGATCATAGAGACAAATGGAAAAACTCGTCTTAATTAATTAATGCATCGGTACATGGATGCTATATTATATTGTCATAACAGTTGAGTGTTTCTGCTTTGGGAAAGATTTACAAGTGACGCTGTATTCAGTAGTACGTTTTGTGTTTGCTGGGATATATACGTACGTGCTTGAAAGACAATGACTGATTAAGGTGTCAATACACTGACGTATTAAGATGTTGAGCATTACAACATTCTATAGTTTTTGTTCATACATAAATATGCAATCTTCCATATCTTAACCATACTTGAAGAGACCAATACACCGGTCGAAATGAGCTCAGCGTACTGTATTAAAAAATATTGATCCAGTCAAAACCATCTGATGTTTACTCTTTTCTATATATAACCTTACTTCACGTAAGAAGCAACTCATCTTACTTACATCTTACTCTTATATATATATATACATGTATATGTACAAAAAGTCAAATGTCCAGCTGTATGGCTGCTTCAAATTATCAAAAAAATAAAAACATAACGCCGAGTTTCTTTCTCCTACCGGTTTCATTTCATCTTCAGGGAGAATGATTCGTTATACAGAAGGTTATGACGTCATAGTCTATATATTATGACGTCATAGTGGGGACAATGTACATTCATGAAATTATGCGTCAGAATTTAATAGTATTCAATTTTTGGGCGGTATTTCTTTATGAAATATTCTTCTTTTAAAACCCTTTTGACTTTATTTGAGTTTTCCATTTGATAGAATGGGAAAATGCTAATTTTTGTTCTGTTCCTTTTGCACACACGTCCAAATGTTCACTGAGAGGGATACAGCGCACCTCTGGACACTTTATTTGCTGTTTGTGGACTCGAACACGGGCTCGTAGATTTTCTGTTTGTCCGATATACTGTTCTTTACAACCTGTACATGTTATAACAAATAAAATGTTGTTTGATGCACAATCAAAATTATTTTTAACTCGGAAATCTCCTTTCCCCTTAAAATTCACTGCATTTCCTTCCAATAGATACGGGCATGTACCATTATTGCCTCTTTTGCACTTTCTCACAGTTGGAATGGAAATATTTTGTACATTTGAAACAAATTTAGCTTTTGTTAGAATGTTTTTTAGGTTTGTACTTTGCCGTTTACTGTTTATAATTCTTCTTGACTCCAAAATTGATTTCATTTTCACATCTTGGTCAAGGATACACATATTTGATTGGATATTTTGATAGATATTAGGATTTCGTGGGTAATATGTTGACACAAAAGCAATAACTTTTTCTTCATTGTTGTGTTTCCTCGCTGTTAACAGATCCTGTCTTTTCAATTCCAAAGCCTTTTTAATTCCATCTTCAATTAAAGTTTTTGGATTTTCCCGTAAGCCGTAATTCATCAAGTCTTTTATTACGCATATTTTTGTTGGATACAATCGTATAAATCCTTCTTGCCAAATTGTATGGGAGGCTCCTTTTCGTGTGACTGGGGTGACACGAACTAAAGTTTAAATAATGTTTTGTATCCGTGGGCTTGTAATAAATGTCCGTTTCCAATATGGTGCCTGATTTCATTACCAGAGTGTCCAGAAAAGCTATTTCATAATTGTTTGCATCCATAGTGAAAGTTAGATTGTCGTTCATATTATTTAAAAGGTCGTGGAATCCGCATATCTTCAGAAAAAGGCCATATAAAAAAACAGTCATCTAAGAATCTTCTCCAATTTTCTTGAACATAAAGTGTGACATCCTCTCCAAAAACCGCACAAACTTGTTGTTCAAGTTTTTCTTCCAAATAACTTGAAACGAGGGTTGCATATGTCGGCGCCAATTTTGTACCCATTGCCGTTCCTTTGATTTGTCTGTAATAATTTCCGTCAAAATAGAATGTATTGTTTTTCAGAATTAATTCCACACTTTCCAAAATAAATGACTTTGAAAATCTCTCAGGTATATATATATATATATATATATATATAAATAAATGTGCTTTGTCCACTAAAAATAAAATAAACTTGATATGAAAGAGGGACGAGTATTCTTAGAGTCAATATTTTCCAGAATTTCTTTTTGTTTTTCATCTGTGATGTCAGCGAAACACTGGTTTCTATTTTCGGACGCTGACGCCATCGCTGAACAGCTAATCTTGTGAGGTGATGACGTCAAATTAAACCAAGCGATTTGATTAGCTGAAAAGCCGGGAAAGCCCGTTCTTTGGGATTTTCATGTCTTTTTTTAGTAACTCAAGTCAATATCGTAATATATCAGAAAATTCAAGTCAATATCGTGTCCTGTAGACTGTCACGTGACGGCATTTTGACCAATCACTGTGAAGGAAAAATATCACCTATTTAATAACAAAATTTCGCGGATTGTTTTCTTGAATGATAAAACAATTACTCGTTATTGCGATTGGTTACAAAATGCCGGGAATAACAAGAGAACGTTCTATTCTATTCAATAAATTTATACATCGTATTCAACTAAATTTATATAATAAAGGCAAATAACTTACAACGCATGTAAAATCTATTAAACTCTTGTCTGTGACAATGGCGAAAACATAGTGAAAATGAATGATTGTCAATCTAAATATCATAAAATGTTCATTTATTTTTACGGTTGATCTTAATGCTGCAATATGTATACAGCTCCACTTATATTTTATATCAATTGTAGTTGACATGTTACACAAATTATTAAATATGTTAATTATACAATTTGTGTCTGTATTTTGTTCCTAATGTGAGTGACTGCTAAATAGTGTTACCGAGACAGAATAATCGTCGTTGAGCATATTATTTGATTAACTGTTATAATTATAATGTGAATATCTCGTGTTTATGTCACATCAATTCGTTGTGATAACTTATGTATACAAATGTATGGATGTTTATACCAGTTGGGTGTTTTTTGGCGAGGTGGTATGCACGATAAGTATTAATCATATTTTAAAAAATCAGTGTTAAGTTATTAGTCATATATGATGTCGTTTGGCATCTGAGTTTTATGTCAAACGTTGTCTGCTTCGTCGTTGGGTGAAGTTACAGAGACGATGTCGTAGTAACTTGCATCGACTTACAAATAACTTGACATACATGTATATAAATGCACGCTACTGTATAAAATAACACTGTGATTTATTTCACATGCTCCATTGATAGATGCTTGAGTGGAAACATAAGTATCCAGCTATGTTCAAAAGTAAACTTACAAATGAAACAGAATTGGTTTGTTATTGATTACAAATGGTGTATAAATATTGAGTTTTAATCAATTTACTTATAATATGTTCATGTTTACAAGTCACAATGATAACGATGAAACATTAGAAGATTGAACATAACTCGAGTGTCATCTGCTGTCACGTCAAGACACTGCCGCAACTGTCACGGTTATCTGTGAGACGTGAAAATGTATTTTTCCGAACAATAAAGATATTAAAAATAGAATAATAATTGCATTAACCTAAAATAAGTAAGTAAAGAAACTGTCGGGTTGTCAAATGCATCATCGAGATACTGTTAAGATACTCAAATGAGCAAAGTGACATTATTTGAGATTGCACGTATCAAACCTGAGATAAGATTGTCCGACTACTTGATAGTTTACTTCCTGCTTAATACTAGCAGCCGTGATATATGTGAAATACTCATGAAAGTGGGGATAACAAAAAACTCACCTCACCTCAACAAATAACTTAAAGTTAAGTCACTTACTGTCCTAATTACAAAGGATAGCACTTTCAGTAACCTTTTCATGACGATTTTATACATGACTGATAATGTCGATGTGCCGATAATTTTCATTTATCGCTCAGTGCTTTCAACTGTCTCAAGCTATAATAAACAATTACGAATGAAGCGTATTAGTGTCACGGTGAAAAAAACAATCTGTCAAAATATCTCCTATGTAGGACTCAGTATCTCCTACGTAGGATTTAGTATCTCGTACGTAGGATATAGTATCTCCTACGTAGGACTTATTATCTCCTACGTAGGACATAGTATCTCCTAAGTAGGACTTAGTATCTCCTACGTAGGAGTAAGTATCGTAGGAGATAGCATGATAAAGCACTGATCACTTCATTTCATACTTATCCACGAATTGTGGAGACACCTAAGCATCTTGTGTTTGTCTTTTTCATCATTAACATAATAACAAATGGGCTTCACGTGACTTAGCTGCACAGGTAGACAGGTGAACAGCTCGCGACAAAAATATCATATGGTTGAGTAAAAACAGCGTCCAACAACAATTTGACCAAACGAGGGGATATCAAAAAGTTTCAATTATCAAAAACACATTTCAAAGGTACAAACTTTATTTTGTTCTCATGTTTTTAAGACTTCTCTACATTGTCACAATCCAGAGATACACATTTTTCCCATCGCTTCTTGACCTTGAGCAGACCGTCTGAATAAAAGACCCCTGATTTCATGGAAAACCAAGCCTCCACCTCTCGAATGATGTCATTGGTGTCCTCAAAACGACGTCCACGAAGTGGATTTTTCATCTCAGGGAACAAGAAGAAGTCACTTGGTGGAAGATCGGGTGAATAGGTGGGATGCGGTAAGATTTCAAAGCCACATCGCCGTGCCTCCACAACAGCGGCTCGACAAGTGTGAGCTGGGGCATTGTCAGCTAACAGGCGTACACCTTTTGGTTTGCCTTTGTTTAATGGCAGCTCGTAACTTGCTCAACAGGTTGCAGTAATAAGCTCCAGTAATGGTCTGACCCTTAGCTAGATAATCTGTCAAGATGACTCCACGACAATCCCAAAAAACAGACACCATGACCTTTCCTGCAGACTTTTGCACCTTGGCCTTTTTGGGAGGTGGTGACGTAGCATGCTTCCACTCTTTGCTCATCTCTTTTGTCTCAGGATCATATTGATAAACCCAGCATTCATCCATGGTAACAAGACGTTTGAAGAAATCCTCTTTGCCTTGTTCCAGAAGTTCCAATGCCTGTCCCTTCGATTCTGTTTTTGCAATGGAGTCAGTAAGCGAGGAACCCAGCGTGCTGACACTTTGGACATATGCAACTGGTTATGGGGTATGTGCCATGCACTGCCATAACTCAGACCTGCTTCATGCATTATCATTTGCAGAGTTACGCGGCGATCTTCTTGAACCAGCGTTTCAACCTTCTTGATGACATCCATATCATCAGTAAGTGAGGGGCGTCCACTTCTTGGCTCATCTGCGAGCGGCGTGTGGCCTGTTTGGAAATTCCTTTTCCATCTCACAACAGTGTCATAGGATGGGTTGTCATGGTCATAAACAGATTTCATCTCATCATGAATTTGACGTGCAGTATAGCCCTTCAAATGTAAATACTTAAGTACACTGCGCGCCTCAATGTTCTCCATAAAAGGGGGGTACTGTGCTATTTGGTCAACAGAAGTAAAACTGGCTGTTGCGAAAAAGACTATTATTGACCCAGGAACTAGACAATAATCACTTATGTTACAGTGACCAGTTGGTCCGTATTCACCAGTACATTATTTGTGATAATTGAATCTTTTTGATATCCCCTCGTACAGGGCGTTGCAGGAGAGTGTATAGGTACCCTAGAGCCGATATGGGTGTCGGTATTGAAACTTGGAGGAGAGTTATAGGCGGTTTTTTGCCAAACAGGGTGAGACACGTTTTTCTTTGCCCCGTTATAAGGCTACCGCATGGCACTCGTTTAACGCTCCGGCTCGCCGTGCTCATGTTCACTCTCATGTCCGTCGCAGGAGACGTTGAGTCCAACCCGGGTCCACCGAAGCCTAATGGCAGGGGATACAGTTCACAGGACAGAATGCAAACCAGGTTGTCTTCTAATAATGTCAACAGGTTAATTTCTCCTGAAACCGAGGATCTCGGTACAACGCTCAAATTAATTCAAAGTGAACTTACATCCCTAAATGACAAATTTGATCGTTAATTTTTTACGATCAAATAGGTGTTCTCCAAAAGGAAAATGATTCTCTACGTGAACGAGTGACGTTTTTGGAAACAAAAACGGGTAAATTAGAGGCCAAATCCAGACGAAATAATGTAATTATTCATGGAATCCCAGAAGAAAAGGGTGAGACATGGCAGACTGTTGAAAACAAAGTCAGCTATTTTCTTGCCATTATACAAATCTGTTGGTTTCAAACTCCATGAGGAACATAGAGATTCTTTAAACTACCATCTAATTTATAACATACAGATTGGTTTTCTGAAAGAGTTTACTGAATTACTTCAGACTGATATTAACGCAGCTATCTCTAAGCTTACGTCCCTGCTACAACTAGCCGGCGATCAAGCTGGAGCTATGAAGTTTGTAATACCAAGTCGGCGACAGTTTCGTCAACCTCCATGGTTTGATCAGGAATGCAACAAATTAAAATCTGAAAGATACAGGCTTTTAAATCGTTTCGAAGACATAAATGTGTTTCAAATCTTGATGCATAGGTGAATGCTAAACGCATCTTTAAAACTTGTGTCAACTTAAATTAAAATAAATATTTAGCTGAAGCTGCAAACGATATAAAGATCGCTGCAGCAAATCCTGACTGTAAGATATTCTGGAGCACTCTGAAATGTCACCTGAAACAATCAGTTGTTAATGAGAGTATCTCACCATATCAATAGTTTCATTATTTCAAAGATCTCCTCTCTTATAAAGAGAATAGATTGCTCTCTGAATTCGATAAATCTGTCTACGATTTTGTCTTAAGTCATAAATGTCTTGACTGCGAGGATTTTTCACTTTCTGATGATATATTGTCAACCTCGATTACTGATGAAGAGGTAGAAGAATCCGTAAACGAGTTGAAATGGAGTAAGGCAGCGGGGCGTGACGGTATCCCTCCCTCGTTTTATAAAGCAGCACTCTTTTACTTGGTACCTTATCTGAAAGATGTATTTAATACCGTACTTGATAGTGGTACATTCCCTTCTATTTGGAATATAGGCATGATTGTTCCTCTCTTCAAGTGTGGCAATATATCATACCCATCTAATTACCGAGGGATATCTCTCTTAAACATTTCCGGAAAGCTATTTGCTAATATTCTAGAAAGGCGTTTACGCGCCTGGGTTGATATAAATGAATTGTTGGATGAATCTCAAGCTGGTTTCAGACCGGATTATAGTACTGCTGATAATTGATTTGTACTACAATCACTATGTACGAAATACCTAACTAAACCAAAAGGGAGATTTTATTGCGCTTTCATCGATTGATTTTATGAAAGCGTTCGATGTTGTCGATCGTGAAAAAATATTATTTATGTTGCATACAAAAGTATGTATGAATCTGTTTCAGCGTGTGTTAAAACTAACGCAGGCATTACCGAAACGTTTGATACTGCAACAGGGGTGAGGCAAGGCTGTGTCCTTAGCCCTCTGTTGTTCATCTTTTCATCTAGAAACGAACTAGTGATTAACTTGTATGAATCATGTAATAATGGAGTTTTTGTCACTCCGCAAATCAAAGATTTACTCTTACTGTTGTTTGCAGACGATATTGTTATGTTTTCGTTTATGGTAAATGGTCTGCAGCGACAACTAAATATTTTAGAAGCATTTTGTGACAAATGGGGTTTAGACTTGAACATAGACAAATCTAATATTGTTGTTTTTAGAAACGGGGGAATTGTGTCTAAAATGGAGAAATGGATATTCCGCGGCAAACCAATGAACGTAGTCACTTATTACAAATATTTGGGCATTTTATTTTCAAGTCGACTATGCTGGTCCATGGCACAATTTCCGATTTTAAAACTTTTCAAAGTAAATAAGTTTATTACTTTTGATATTGCTTGTTTACTTTTTGACTCCAAAATATCACCTATTTTGCTTTATGGATCAGAAATTTGGGGAGCAAATTATTTTGAAGTTATTGAAGCTGTTCACACGTTATAATTTAAACGATTTCTTACAGTAGGCACATTTGCTTCTAATAAGGCCATACTTGGTGAAACAGGCCGTTATCATATGCATATTGAAAGTCAAATGCGAGTCATAAAATTTTGGATTGAACTAATAAGAATGCCGGAATACAGATTGCTGTATCAATGTTATCAAATGTTATTATCTTTAGATAATCGTGGAAAGCACTCATGGGCTGCCGATGTAAGAAATACATTATATTGTTTTGAAATGGCTTTTCTTATGTTTGGATAAATCAAGATGTTGGTGACAAACATGTATTTTTGTCAATGTTTAAGCAACGTATAAAAGACATTTTTATCCAAAAGTGGTCTGAATCAAGTTATTCATCCACCTTCCTCAGCCATTATTCTTATTGTAAATCAGTTTTTGGGCCTGAAAAATACATCAGTGTCCTTAATGATAAATCACTTTTAAGAAGTTTCTGTAAATATAGAATATCTCTACATGCCTTAACAATCCAGTGTTTTAGGAAAGATAATAATACTCTGAACGATTTAACATGTTCATACTGTTCTTCAGGCCAAACTGAAGATGAATATCATAATCTGTTAATCTTTGAACCCTTTTCCGAATGCAGGAATAAGTTGTTTAAATGCATTAATGTCAACCAACAAACGATGTACACTGTTCTAAATGCAAACAATTCTGATGTCATTAAAAATGTTGCCATATTTATAAAACGTTTGATGACCTTATGAAATCTCATGTAAAATCGTCTTCAAAGTCACGTGACCAAATTGTTATAATACAATTTCAACTCTACTACGGGCCACTGAGCCTTATTTTCTGTCCGTTACTGCTCCCTTAGTATCCATTTCGTCAGTGATAGTTTGCGAATATACTGACACAGTTGGTTTCAAATAATTATAATTATTTGCACATTATTTTTTTTGCCACTTATTATTAAAGATTATACAATATTGTGTTACGTTAGAGGGTAAACATCCTATTACACGACCCGACAGGCCGCATGTATAGAAAACGGTTATCCATATTGGTAGAAAATTTAAAAAAAAATTATATTGATTTATTTGCACATTTACACACTGATTAAATATATCAATAATAAACTTCAAATATACCTAATCTATTTTGACAAATATATTTAAATTAACCATCTGAAGTGACGAATTTTTAAATCTACCTCAGTTGTTAAGTGTTCTTATTGTTCTTATTGTCATTTATAGCATGTCGTCATTAGAAAGACAGTAGAACTACTGCTGATATGAGGTGTATACATCTAATTACATATAACGTATTTGAGTGGTATTGTGTAGGTTTGAAATGAAATAAAAACAATTAATTTTGAATAAATGAGGTTGTACACTGTACACCCGTGGGAAATAGACTGTCTGCATGATGGCATTAAATAATATACACAACTTATCCACTACAATATCACTGCCATGAATAAGATGCTCATTATTAACGTAATCGGAACCAGGAGCCTTGTTACATTTGAGATTATGAATAATGTGTTTTACCGCTTGCGGTTCTATGTTAGTATATAAAACATTATCTTTAGCTGTACAATCAGATGAATGATCTTCTAGCTTTGATTCCACAGAACATTTGAAATCGTTGTCAAAACTTTCAGATTCATAAGGTTTAGCAAGATCAGCATAGTAATTGCCCCACACTTTACTGATACTTTCTGATGTGTTAGCATTGACGTTGTTGTAAACCAGTTCAGTTATATTTGATTTGGGGCGTCGTATTTTGCGAACGGCCTTAAAAAATGTGATTTGATATCAAAAGTACCTGAATCAGATGTTGGTGGTTTTGAAGAAAGATCGGCCCTGGCTTGAGCGTTCCTCTTCTCGAGTATGTTGTCTGCTCCATGGAATACTTCATTAGTTGTATGTTGGTTATATATATCACATAAGAGATTCCTGTCAGTAAGATCGATGATGTTGCTTGTTTCACGTTTACCCTGGATGCGAGGTGGCATGGTTTCACGTAATTGTGAACAGGAATGGCGACTCGACTCGCAGTATGTGCTTACTCCTTTTTCAGGTCTGAAATATATGCTTATTCGATTTCAAAGCAAACTTTTTGTAAAACAATCTAAGACCAAGTACACAAGACAAATAAACATATCAAATAGATAATAAGGTGCCTCATTTAAGCAAAACATATAACTTTTGGCCTATGTTCAATCCTATGCCAGTACACCTTTCAATGCCTAACAACGTTTTATGTTGTCAGTTGTCTCCAAACCCAAACCATTTAACGGCGTTTGAGCACGCTATTCCTAGTGAATTGAATAAAGTGTTCTCACAGAAAGGTTAATAAGCGTTACCAATAGCTAAATAATACTCCTGAATCAATAAAAAGAGTTCTAAAACGAATATAATGGTTTGGCTAAACCACTCGAGTCCATTTCCCTTCGAGCGGCCTTTTTAAAGTGTTCTGACTGACGTAGCGAGAACTAATCACCCAATAATATAGATTGTAATATAACACTATTACAGAATGGTCAACAATCTGTCTGAACTCTCAAAATCGCATGACACCGACAAATCTATCTCTCACACTGAAGAGTTCCATTTATCGCTAACTATTCTTCTCCAGTACATTCATAACATCAAGAGTACAGAAATTCATTAACGGCAATTAATTATGGAAGCTGAGATCCAAGGATTTTCATTTCACGGAATTATTGACTGTACTTGAATTATTGAAGTTGAGTTTAAAACTGATATTCCAAAACATAAATAGGGAAACCTGAATAATATCGTGCTTTGCAACAATGTAGAGATCTACCGTGAACTATTGAATTAATATCAGTTTATTAAATATAATCGTTCAGTGCAAAACTATACTGGATTGCATAACACATGATGGCTCAATCAACTCTACTCTATATATACCAATATATATAAAGTACTTAAAGGCGCTCTAGCACGTTTTTCTTAATGAAAAATATTATCACACAAAAAGGTAAATAAGTCTTACCAATAGCTAAATAAAACTCAATAAAAAGAATTCTACAACGAATGTAAATTTTCAGTTAAGCCATGCGAGTCCATTTCCCTTCGAGTGGCGATCGGCTGTAGCGATACCTAAACACTCAAAGTAGAGTTTTGAATATGGAACCATGATAGAATGATCAAATATCTTGTTGTCTGAACTCTCAAATGACCTTAAGAAATCTACCTCTCACACTAAAGAGTTCCACACTATATTTTGTATGGGCATTCTAGAAAGTAGGGTGATGGATACACAACTTCTTTATTCTATGTCGAAACGTCGCCTACATAGAATAAGTAAGTTGGGTTTCCATAAAATTGTTCCTCATTCTTCATATCAAGAGAGTTTACATACACTATACGCGTATACATGTGTTTAATACAATTGTGAAAAACGCTAAATGTGATAAAGTGGTCAAGGCCTTACAGAAGTTACTATGTCCTACGTAGAAGATACTAAGTCCTTTTTAGGAGATACTTAGACCTACGTAGGAGATACTAAGTCCTACGTAGGAGATACTATCTCCTACGTAGGAGATACTATCTCCTACGTAGGAGATACTATGTCCTACGTCGGAGATATTATGTCCTACGTAGGAGATACTATGTCCTACGTAGCAGATACTATGTCCTACGTAGGAGATGCCAAGTCCTACGTAGGAGATAGCATCACAATTTGTTTTTTCATCGTGACACTAATACGCTTCCGTATGAATCCCTCATAGCATCAACGAAAATCCAAGGAAGGGTTCATGGAAGAGCATTTTGATCGAAGACATGTATTATCTGACCTGTGTAGCGTAGTACAAATGTGTCATATACGTATACATGTACAGTATACACAGTGTAACATTACAAGTGGAACTGGGGGGTAAACGTCAATTTGCAGATGAACGAGTTTTTTAAAAGAAAAGAAAGAAGGCTGTATTTTTCAAAAAGTACAATATCTCCTATGACATCCAGTGCTCTGGAAAAGCTATTTTACAAGTCGATGTCCTGAGTTTACTGGCCTCAAGATGGCAGTCTGAAGTTGGTTACTTATTCGTTATTGGACATTGGACATGCGATTTTTCCAGTTGCTTATTCAAATTAATTACCTGAAAAAGCACGACGGAGAATATCAATAACAACCTAAGTATACTCATTTTAAAGATTTCCTATCCATTGAGGTATGTTGTTTTCATTCGGAATGAAAAAGGGAAATTAACTATCTAAATGGGTACCAAGGAATATTTGCACCACCATCTAAGGTTACCCAAATGAAAGATAATTAAATATTCTATCTGATGAGGTATCTTACATGATCTTTGATAGGGGCTGTGATATACGTCAGAAAATTAACAATTAAACAGAAATACAGTTGCTACAAGTGTATGCCTTGCACGCACTATTTAAAAAAACTAACGTCCCATCCTAAAGTTTTCATTTGTCATTAAAGTCTAATGCTCAAATTAACAGTGTCACTAGATACAAGTTTGTTAACATGTGTGTATATCATCTGATGTTTGTGTTTACCATATCAAGCGTCTCCTGTGAACGTGGCCCTGAACAAACCTGCCTCAATGAGCTCCAAGGCTGATAATGTTTACAATGCTAGTACAGCTGTGGATGGGAGGTTTGCTGATGGATGGAGCGGTAGTATAATCATAGACACAGGTACTTGGCATGACTTCGCCTGGTGGAAGGTGGATCTACAGAGAGAAGTACAGGACGCTACAGTGAAGATCTACTTCAGGACAGACTGTGAGTTGGACTATGTTCAATCAGACTAAGGTGGATATCATTACATGTAACGAAAGAACTTTTAACCTCTAAGGTCAATCTATCACAATAGGATACATGATAAGTCATGCAGGTCCCCAGAATCATCATACTGTAATACATGTATACAATAATTCAATAACTACGAAATTATTCACTTTGACGCTGGTAGTGTTCACCTTTCATGAATATAATCTGGGAAATGTGGATGCAGTTTGTCATTGACGTCTTTTATTTTTCGACTACCAGGTGGATGATAACGAAACTAACTGAAAATCAATATTAAACATTACGCTGAATGGTCTGGTTTATATTGAAATATGTAATCAATTAATGATATCAGAGAAATGTGACACTTCCTAATGACAGATGACAGCAATAACCTGAATATATGTAACGTCATGTTTGAACGTTTGTTTATGTGAAGTTTAAATTGAAATAGCCTATAAGGTTAATGCGACATTAAGTACTTTTGAAATACCAGTATATATATTGCGTCAACGCCAGTAGAGGGCAACAACACACACTCCAAAGTAGCAGATTAATGAGTAATTGTAAAACCATAAGGTTTATTTGGACCAGCGTATGATAATAATCACAGACAATATGATACTGTTAACTTTTGTGACATCCTCTTTTGCTTTACATATATGTCTTCACAGTCGCCTGGAGACGTAATAGAGTTTTCTATGGATATGGCTTATCGGGTAGTATACTGAGATGTTTTACCCTCTCACGTAACGAATTACTGTTTCTTACCCAAGCGGGCACAGATATGCCGGGTATTAAAGTTTTCATAATGGTCATGGGAATTACAGTTTTTCTAAATATAACTTGCGTTTTGATTGGTTGACGGAACTACTTTGCGCTCATTCATGAATTGCTCAGCTATCCTGATTAAGCTAAATCACATAATTGAACAATTTCGAGCATACCTAATTGAAGTCACACGTCAGTAAAACATATTAAATATAAAATCATGTTCAACCTAAGTTTCCGAGACAGTAATTACAGTACTAAACTTGCAAGGCGAAGCAGCATGCAAGAGTCACCGGCTGCACTGTCGTGACGTCATTGTTTTGTGACGTCATTAACCATGACGTCATTTCGTGACGTAATTACACTCCTATCTTGCATTCCAATTCCAGTGCGATTGTTAGTTCACGTTTTCACTAATTTTCTCTCATTCTGCGACATAGTTTACAATATAAACGAGTAGTTTACTATGTCACTAAACCGTTTTGGCAATAACTTTCAACAGTTACTTTAGAATAGTTCTGACAAAAACCAGAGCAAGTTGCAAACTATTTAGATATGCGCATATTGAAGGGGTGAAAGAGCTTATGAATGGCGTATGAGTACATATTAGTAATATTTTACAGTATAATCAAAGATCGTGGATTGGGGTCCTGTTTTTCGATTTTTACGCATTAAAATGGTCTTGGGTAAGAAAAAGAATAACCAACTCGATGCTCGGAATTACGAATTATCTGTCCCTCGTGAATTATTATGTCAAACTCCTCGCTAAAGCTCGGAGTTTATCACAATAATCAACTCGGGACAGATAATCCGTAATTCCTCGCAACTCGTTGATTATTCTTATAATAAACTTTAATAATACATGAAAAATTTAAGAAAAATAGTTTGTACAATCGTGCTACATCGCATTAAATATAGTCGCTCTCTCTTTCCAGACACATTCAGACGTAACGGGGTGAAGCTGTACACGTCCACACGTCCATTCTCTTCCTATCCTGAGGGTCAGCTGTGTGACACCGTTACCGGGAGGAAGAATGGAAGTGATATAAACTCTACATACAGTGTGACATGTACCGGTAGATGGCGCTTTCTCCTACTCTACACAGACACAGACAATGATGGACAGGGAGCTATTTTGGACTTTGGAGAAGTGGAAGTATTTGGTAGGTGTTCAAATTTGTATCAAACACAAATTGCGATGAGAAATGAATTGATTCGAAAACAAATGCTTCAATTAAATAAATACACCGGCAGCAAGCATATATCAAGAAAGAAAACATGACACTAGAATTGTTTAACAGCTATTCAAAAGAATAAAGTAATGTATTATTCGGAATACCCGGAAAATAAGTTACCTGTGAATGAACATCTCTTGGTTTTCACTGACACAAACAACCTCGACAGTGGAGTGTCAACCGGACCAACTCTGGATGTCGGAGAAGTAGAAGTTTAGGTGAAGAGTGTAAAATACTGTTTTAACTATATTTCAATTAACGGTATATGCAATCCCTTTACTTCCATTACCAATAAAAGTCAAATTTAATACTCACATGTTTAGACATATTGAAAAGTAGAAAGGCTGATATAATTTTAGTCAATGAGCATTAAACGTTGAAATGAAATTGCAGTCTTTAACGTTTAGAAGGTAATTTCATAACCTATGTACATATTATAAAGCTTTCGGTGACCATACATTAACCCTAACTTAAAGTGTGTCATGTTTGGAAAAATTCAGCGAAGTATTGACAATATTGAGTTTGGAACTATGTATAAGAATATATTTTGTACGTTTAAATGATTATCCTCAATCTTACAGTATGTTCTGATGAAACCTATGGAGAGGATTGTACCAAGACATGCAGCTCCAGGAACTGTGTTACCATGACAACAACATGTGAGAGAGATGGGAGATGTCCTGATAGTTGTCAGTCTGGATGGACGGCAGTCGATTGTAAAGAAGGTTGTCAGCTTAAAGTTAGTTAAATAAATCAACATATTGCTGTTATGCATTCTCTCAAGTATACTACACTAAGACATTTTAGTTAAAGGAAGTTGTCTAACATGACAACAACGTGTGAGAGAAATCGAGAATGCCAGGTATTTGTCTGATTTTTGGAACGAAATACATTATAATCAACTTCGTTTTTTTCCCCAAAAACAATTAACTGTAACCATATGTCTCGTAACTAGCAATGACGTTCCTACGTTGGTTGATTTTGAAAGTTCTGTCTTCAGTGTTTGAGTCTGATGTATATAGAAAATTATGTTTGAATCAAAATGAATTATGTTTTGAACACAAAGACCAGTACTTGAAAAGACGATATACACTGGTCGAATTGAGCTCATCGTATTAAAGAAGATTGACCAAGTCAAAAATCTAGATCTGATGCTTACTCTATATATATTTACTTCTATATATAACCATTCTTCACCTATATATATATTCAAATGGCAGTTTAAAGAATAACTAATGTCCTATTTCAACTTTAACCTCAGAGAAATTTTACATTACATTGCAGAAGCAACATATATATATATATATATTTATATCTATATATATATATATGATTTATGTTTTATGCATTTTACGGTAACGGCGCATACTTTGTATATAACGATATGGCGTCTCAGTGGCTGAATGGATTAGTTATTAGTACAGTCGAATCCCGCAAACAGTTCCACAAGGTAAAAGACTTATCAATCTATCTTTAAAGCTATGACAGGTTTTGACAGCTTGACCGAAATTTACAAACACGTTGAATTCAACACATGTTCATAAATGTAGTTACCTCATGGATAATGTTATGCTTTTAAATAATTTATTTCTGTTATGTTCTAATAAAAAAAAGTTAGTTTGTTTTAATAATGTTGAGAGGAGTATCGCTTTTTCGGACTTCGGATATGATTATATGTGTCTGAACTACAGAATAAATGTTCTAACAATTTAAAACGACGTACACGGGTGCATATCCAGAATATGAGATACACAAATACATGTAACCAAAATTGCTGGTTCGTGTAAGTGAATTTATAATAAGACGTTATATTTTCCCTCCAGTTTTACCTCCGTGTTCTGACAACAACTACTACGGTCTGAACTGTACCAAACTATGCAGTGCCAGGAAGTGTAAAACACCTTTTACCTCGTCATGTGACCGTCTGACTGGAAGATGTTCTGATGGTTGTGAAGCTGGCTGGAGACAGGCAGACTGTTCTCTGGGTGAGTCTTATACTGATAATGGACAACCCAGCAATGTATAAATCACTTTTATTTAGTTGCAGAAGTTATCAATATTTCATTTTTTTCAGTAACTTCCAACCTTACATTGTGCAGAACATCGAAATCGTATAACATACACACCTACTTGTAGTCATTAAAAGTGCTTATCGATGGATGATTCTTGTCAATGTGTGCATTTGAACAAACAAATTAGAATGAGTTAATTCAAAGTTATTTCTGTTGGAGAATGTTTGACATTGTATGATGAAGATGTTATCATGCTCGCATGTCTCGGGGTGGTAAATATCCGAAATCAATTGCAAACTCATACGATAAACTATATTTATTTGTTTTTTCAATCAAGGTATTTTCAGAGAGTTAAACAGAGTCTCGCGTGCCCGACCATACATTCGTGACCTTTAAATAAATCTGAAAAACCTTATCTTTGTTAAATATGCATGTTTATTATAACGCTTTAAGTAAATGTTCTTTCCAGAATGTGATTCTGATTCATACGGGCCTTCATGCTCGTTGTCCTGTGGATACCGACTATGTCTTAATGGTTCTCCGTGTGATCACGGGACTGGTCAGTGTGAAAGTGGATGTCAGGCTGGGATCAAGGGAACAGATTGTACAAAACGTAAGTATTACATTACGAGTTATATGACCAAGTTTCAAGAAAGAAAACAAGAGAGGTTTGTTTTGATGAATAAATTGAGTCTTATTTGTAACTTTAAATCCCTGAAATTCCTGAATTACGAAAATTACGGAAAATACTTAATCATATGTCACATTCTCATCACACAATATCATAGTTTGCCATAATGTTGTGGCAATTATATGTTATATGTTGTTTTCGTGATAAATCCACATTTAGGTTCATGACAACCTGAAGAGAGAATGTTTAACAAACATAATAAACTATTTCTTTTGTTGCAAACATGTTTTGAGAAATGGCAAAGTCGGCTGGTTAAAGACATTTCCATGTTGAGTTTTTCCATCACACGTTAGTGGAAGGAAACGATTTATGTTTAAGTTTTTATGCTATGTAAATGTGGTATGGGTGTTGCCATCAACTGCGAAGTTTGAACAGGTTCCGTGTGAGGTCAACAGAGTGAAAAACGCTTTACTGAGAGTATTTTTCCTGGTGAATTAATTGTCTCCTTAGACAACATTTGAATCGTTCAAGTTCATGTACATTCATGTTCTAGCATTAATCATCAATTGTAGTTTTGGTATTGATATACACAAATGGACACACATAAAAAGGGATACTTGTTGTTGTTTTTAAATTATTCATACGGATTTATTTATTCATTGAAAAATTGATTAATTATCAATCATACAAATTCCAATATCCCTAACTTATTTTATCCAGTGTAATTGACAAACACTCCATAGTAGGGCGCGCTCATTACAAGGGTAGGGGTGCATTGTCATAGTTTAGTTACTCATGTTTGTTTTATAAGAAACTACACCTTCATGAGTATATTACTAACCGAGTACTCGCAATATCGCAGTTAACACCTCCTGCTGAGGTTGCTCACCCTTAACGCTCGTAAAGACATCGTATACTTCACTATTTATTCAGATAATCTATTGACTTATTTAGTTTAATATAAGAGGGCATTGATTAAGGGTGTTCTTCCCACGGTTACCAAGTAAAACAAATCATTTAAGTTTAAATTAAATCCTCAGTTCTAAATCGTTACTTACCACACTAGTGGAGGACAGGTAATGACATGTTTATTCTTGCTTTAGGTGAGTTTTAATAAACTGTTTAAAAATACAACTTGTCATTGTAAAATTAACGATGCAGATCATTGACAGAGTATAATGATGGTTGAGACTAATAATAAAACCTCTCAGAACGTTTCTAACCCGATATAAAGTAGTCAACATGTCCTCCAATTGATCTCATCAGCTTGTGATGTCGGTTCCTACGGAGTTGGTTGTAGCAAGTCCTGCTCTGACCGGAAGTGTCTTAATTCAACTAAGTGTAATCACGTGACTGGTCAGTGTGAAGGTGGATGCCAGTCTGGTTACAAAGGAATAAGTTGTATTGAAGGTAAGTGTTCAAAATATCCTAAATATGGGTCGAAAATTGTCTTATAATTATTCATTGAGTTATTCCTGTGAAAAAATACAGACAATATTTAATCTTCAATCCAAATTAGTAACTTTTATTTAACTGGCTGTTTTGCAAAGAAAAACTGCTTGTTTTATATATTATATATTGAAGGAAAAGGAAGAAGCATTCTATTTTGTTCAACCATTTCATTATAAAACAAGGAGCGCGCTGAAGTATTTCCATTCGAGTCAACAGTACTAATATCTATACCAAACATTTTGGAAGGATGCAGTACATGACATGGAACAAATACATATTATATTCTGTCATGTGTAATCACGTCATTGATATTGTCTGCTGAACAGAATGTGACTCAAGCTCCTATGGAGATGGCTGTAAACGCTCCTGTAAAACCAGAAACTGCTTGAACTCTTCATCTCAGTGTGGTGTTATGGATGGACTGTGTGTTGGTGGATGTGAGGCGGGGTACCAGGGATCAGATTGTGTACTGGGTAAGTGGGGTGACCGGATGTACGTTGATGTTTTGGACGGTTTGGTACAAGTTAGCAGATTGTGACAAAGTTCTATCATGTAATATCTGATCTGTCTGATATGAACATATTAAAGTATTAACTCAATATTACATAGAGTGTAGTTGTTTTTGCATGCCAGCAAAATATCTCTTGAAATGTGTTCATTCCCTAAAGGGAAACCTATATTAATAATTAGTATAAGCAAACTTGAAGTCTATATATTTTATTTATCAACGGCCAATTGACTGATTTAAAAAAAAATGTCTTGCTACCCTCTCCTCCCGCCCGCTGCTCTCAGAAAGGGGAAACTGAATAAAAGAACCAGGTAAGCAGATTCATATTTTGTTTTAGGGTGTTCTCGCGGTGCAACCTACGGAGTCAACTGTTCGAAGTCCTGCAGTTCTCGTCACTGTGCGATGTCATCTTCTGTGTGTGACCCTCAGACTGGACAGTGTCCTGACGGTTGTGAACTGGGATGGACAGGAGTGGACTGTACACAGGGTGGGTGATAACATTATATGAAAAATAGAATTATGTATTCAGTGACCTCTTATATTATCTACTAATACCTTGGAAGCAGGTGCGGTCAGTTCTTTAAGAATATGAAGCCACGTCTCAAAGACTATTACTCTTTGTTTTGTTTTGGGGTATGGATCAGGCAAAATATAGCTACGTGTTAATCACTTCAAAATGATAATAGCATACGAAATAGTATCTATAACACAGGCAATAAGTAACGTATAATAGATTAAGATGCATAACGGTCGTTTCAAATCAATATAATTTCTTGTAGTATTGCTATTGAAACCTTTTAGGCTTCTAAATTCACGGGCAAAAGAAACACTGGTTTTATAAATTTCGTCATAATGCGGATATAAATCTAGAACCATGATTCGATTATTTCATTTCTGAAAGGTGATTGCAGGTCTGCAGCACGATTTTGTGTGTGAAATGTTGTTTTTCCACCTTTACAATTAAGATGCATTCGGAAGATAACGTGCTAGAATCCAGTATAAATTGGGCACAGAAAGTTGCCTTAGCATAGCATCGATTAGATTTCACCACAAAGTATGTCACTTATAACGCCTGAGCAGCGAGAGAGAGCCATTGGGATTTTGCACGCCGGTGCAACTCAGGGCAGAGTTGCAGAAATCATGAACTGCCACATAACCACAATCGAGAGATTGGTGAAACCTCTCAGGGATACTTGCCGGACATCAGACACACCGTGAAGCGGAAGACCACGGGTAACTTCGGCAAAAGTCCGCTATTTTCATGCAGTATGCTTCACCTACGAAATAGATTCATTAGTGTGACGTCATCAGCAAAAACTGCTGTTCAACACTCCATCAGTAGAAGGACCGTAGCCAGACGTCTCCGCCATTTCGATATCAGAGCTAATCGAGCCCTGAGAGGAATGACATTGGCTATGCTTGATTCGTTTTGGCGGCGTATACACCGGTCACATGTCCGGCGTACGCCGTTCCTCTACTACGCTCAGTTGAAACAAGTGTATCGGCGTACAGACAGGAAGACGTCATCATCCCTCAAACTAGCTTAAAAAAACATATCATTTATATTATATAACTATTTTTTTAAAATTATTTCAAAACATTGATTAATATTTTATTAGCGTGTAATGCAATGTTTTAAATAAGCAGTGACATTTAAAAATAAATCAGTCAACTATTTAATTGTACAACGCAAATTCATAAACAAAAGGGTTATTGAATGTCGCAAGGGTAACATTTGTCCGCCATTACACGCCGCCTTCGCCGGTCATTTCCAACCGGCGCATTCGGAGTACGCCTAAGGCGTACGCCGGGTTCCAATCAAGTGATTTGCCGGTTGCGCCGCTTCCGGCGGCGTACGCCGGTTAGTGCGCCGGGTCCCGAATCAAGCATAGCCATTGACCCGAGAACATCGTCTCAACAGAATGAGGTGGGCCCGTACTGTGTAGCAATGGAAACAACGAAATTGGGACAGAGTTCTCTTTACTGATGAGAGCAGTTTCCATGTGTTCAGTGTTGACGGCCGAACGCGAGTGTACCGACGTAGAGGTGAACGTATGTCACGTTGTTGCGTTCAAGAAGTGTAACCCCATGGCTGTGGCAGTGTCATGATTTGGGGTGGTATTTGTGGTGACACCAAGACTGATCTTGTGATTATAAATGGTAGCTTGAACGCTAACGGCTATATCAACAATTGAATTCCGAAATACATTTTTATAATTAAGTGTGAATTTGAATGTTGCCTGAACAGTGCCTGAAGTATACGTTCATTTGCTGTCTATGGCTGAATGATTGTGCATTGTGTGTCGACACGATGACTCTTAAGGACACATAATCTGATTATATTTGTCACTTTCTCACGTTTCATAAACGGTCAAGTATTATTCTTAAAAACTCTCAATAAATTATTTATGTCTATCCCTCTCAGCAGCAATCGTCCTTATTTCGTTTTGTATCCAGTCTGCATGGACGGTACCTACGGTCCTGACTGTACAGAGAAGTGTGGTCAGTGTGATGGTGTCTGTGACAGTGTGGATGGGAGGTGTCCTGCTGGATGTCTGGACGGATACAATGGAACCAAGTGTGACGTGACTCTTGCTGCAATACATGGTACCTACATATCAGGGGATATTACTCTCTAGCATAATTTAATTGAATAGCAATCAAACACTACAGTGTACAATACACTGTTGTAATGTTTACACCAATGTGCGCATTAAGCCTCAATCTTCTTTTAACCTGTGTTGTTGAAAAATAAATTTTATATTTTAAAGAAAAAAATTCCTTTTAAAAACGAATTCACTTTTAAAATCATTACATTATTAAATAAACGATAACCCTATTTAAAACGTGAACGTTATAATTAACTGTCAAATGGTATGTGATGTGAGATCAATGTTTGTAATTTGACTTTTAGCAAACTTCGATTACTGAGGCTTTAGCTACCACCACATGCATAATATACAAATACAAACTATTTGTTTAGTATTATTAACAAACGAGACATAGTGTTATTCCAATAATCACACTATTGACAAATCGTATTCAAATAACATTTTCGCCAATCGGACATGTGAATTGATGGCACAAACGACTGTAGTTAATACCTTGGTTTCTCAATAATATGCATACTAAAAACTGACTTGATAAATCTAGTTGTGTGAATGTCATTTTGATGACATGATTGTCCACCGAAAATACCAAATAAATATATTTATGTTAATTTAGCAGGATAGGAGTAGATTTGTTTCGGTAAACATTTCTATTTTAAACAATGCTCCTTTTCTGGTCTATCTGACTACTACACCATACACTTGCCACTGCATCCCATCTTATTTCTTAAAATCGATGCTAAATTGATGCACAGATACATATTTCAAGAAATGTTGTGTGAATATACATGAATGTTATATAATATTTTCTAAAATAAGCTTTTTTGATGAGAATGAAGACAATGTGTAAACAAAATTAGTGAGATTGGAAAGAGAATAATGTGTGTTTCCAAAACACATCCCTTTAATTATATCATTCACTGACATGTTACTGTCTGACATCAAATACAGTTTTACTGAAAGCATCTGTTAATTAATAATTTTTATCATTACCATCATGTGCTCAGATGACATTTCAATAACTAATGGTTATCAATCTTAATTTTTTCTCAAAATTGTCTTATTGACAAATCTGCTCGCAAACACAAACTACTGTAAGTATATTTTAATAAATTGCCAACACTCTTAAACTTTTATGAACTCTCAACCGTAAATGTTTATGTTGTTCAACAGTATCCACAGAGACAGCCTGTTTCACTGTAGCATCTGTTGTCGGCGTCTTTGTGGGATGTCTTCTCGTGGTGATCCTGGTCAATGTTGGAATAATTTTCTGTCTTGTTAGACAGGGGCGGTATGTTTGTGTGTTAAATATCTCTGGAGAATCTTTCATTATTTCAATCTTTAACTGTGCAAATACATTGTCTTTAATACACATTGTAGTATAACCTTAAACTATATATATATATATATAAGGATCTCAATGCTTGCCTGTAGCTAACACATTAAAACATCCACTGACCATCAAAATCTTCTTTTCCAGACTGCAGTGGGTGAAGAATCTTGAAAACAAGAAACCAGTTCAGGCGCCACGTGACACTACACAAATGAGCAGCATTGCCTCACAACCTTCTGGTGTAACTGAGCATGCGCAGTCAATCAGTCACGTGTACAACAACGACTATGCTGTACTAGACTCTGGAACCAAGGCAGACAACAAAGAATATGACGTCATTGAACACAAACATTATCAACATTTCTCACATTGACTCTCTTGTTACATTTACAATTCAAACGTTTAGTTTTGAAAACAAAAGTAACTCAAGACACAGACTACTATTTCTGACAAAATCATGTAAATAATAAGCTGGAAGTCGTCCGGCGAATAGGTGAAATAAACAGTTTTACACCCCAAAACTCGAAAATAACAAGATGGGTCAATGTCTCAAAGACATACTAAGAAATGTCATGAAATGTGTACTCAGAAGGAAATATTTATCGTAATGGTTGCCGACTGTAGAGACACTGGCTGCAATTGGACGCCCTGGTGAAAGATTTTCTCGATCGTGGCGTCATTGAACTGTAGTCCCGATGTAAAACGACAGCTTATCTTATTCTGTACGCTTATTTTGATTCAGAAACAATGAGAATAGTGCATAGATTGTCCAATATTTTCTGATGTTGTCTCTCGTTGATGGTTAGGAAGATCTTATTATTTGTTGATTGAACATTCTCGTGTGCGGAACTGTTCATGTTTAACTCTGTTGGCAGCCATGTTTTATTCACAAACAACGACGACAACGTTAAGCCTTTGAAATGATCGTCGGTTAATAAACTAAATATGTTTTATCTATTCTTGATCTCTGTTTTTATTATTAAAGTCGAAATGTGTGACTGAGTTTGGCACGTTCAATGAAACAAGAAAGTAGTACCGTCAACCAATCGTCGTGTCATTCTCTAGCTACTGATCAATCAGCGTTGAGAATCACTAAAGACCACATGTGCGAATATCACAAAAATAATTACTTGCGTATCCTAACCTTTATGGATCTCAGAAATCAAATTATTGGTATGCACTCTGCAGGAATGTCCTTTAAAGAGCAATCAAGGATGTTAGTGTTTCAAATACAAACTTATTTGTGGAACATATACTTATAACGTCAATCGCTAGAGAAATCTTTTATCTACGACATGGCATGTGATAAATAATTTTCATATCACGACAATATAATGAAGTTTGGTTTCAAAGAGATGTACACCCTTCGACTAACGCGCGCTAATGGTATCTGACGTCATATAAACAGAATTCCTTTTATTGCATAAAACGTACTACACAACATTCGTTTCCGAAGCGTGAAGGCTCGTCTAAATTTATATAGCGCATGTCGCCATAGCAACGTACTTGATGAACGTGGTGCACGTGCTTCTCTTGCAAGTTTGGCTACTCTTGTCATACATTACTGAATGTGATGACTGTTTTGTGAACAATGTTTCTAAATGTCCTGAGAATATACCAATTATAGCCTCTTTAATGTACTTTTTTTTATTGAGATAAGACCAAATTATGACAAATTTATTTTCATTGATTCAAAAAATTCAAACAAAATACCTAGTTGGTTAAATTTTTGTTTATTAATATCTGGGGAAAATACATAATTAAATGAAATGGTAAATAAATAATCGCCAATATTTATTTATTTCGGTTTCTTTCATTGCTCATAAACCTTGTTATTCTGTCTTGTCTGTGTATACAGTGTGTGAGCTAGACCACAATGCTTTGCGCTTGAAAATAATAGACTTGATCTGTATTTACACTGGAAAACACCTTTACTAATTAGTGCAATTTATCGTCTTATTATGGGTTCGAAAAATCGATGAAAAATTAAGTTTATATATTTCACGGAGACAGATTTTTGGCAATTTTCCGATGTGTTCATCAACATCCTTGATGGCTCTTTAAGGCGATGGACGAAATCTGAGCTACCATTACACTATTGTCAGTCGTTTAGTTTAGCAGGAAGTGCAATGGACCGTCCAAGGTCTGGAAGACCTACTGTCACTACATCTCGAGAGGACCGGCACCTTCTTCGACATGTATGCCGAGAACCCTTCCTGACAAGTCCTCGGCTCCAACCTCTGAAGTTACCAAATCGAAACATCAGCAAAATCGCCTCAAATCGGCAGGACTAAAGACAAAAAGGGTAATTAAACGTCCCTTGTTGAGAGACCATCAAACACGTGCACGTTTGGCATGGTGTTTGGACAGACACTGGAATCTGAAGGAACCAGCGGAAAATCCAATGGTCTGACGAGAGTCGATTCTTGCTCCACGTTACTTATGGACTTGCACGTGTTTGGAGAAGCTTATATCCCCAGGAAAACCCAACCAACTGTTGCGTATCGAAGTGGCTCTGTTATGGTATGGGGATGTCTCATGACTGCAAGCTGGATTTGGTCACCATCAGGGGCAACTTAACGGGAGCTCAATACATCCGAGACATGCTACATCCGGTCGTTGTTCCTCATTTCGATAACAATGCACTTGCTACACGACCACAGTACGTGGACGACAATGCCAGTCCTCACGGATCACGTGCCGATGTCGATTACATGCGAGCCAACTCAGTGACAACTTTACCCTGGCCAGCAGAAAGCCCAGATCTGAACCCTTTGGAGCATGTGTGGGGTATTCTCGGGCGACGACTCCAGGCTCGGAACCCTCCAGTACAGAATTTACATGAGTTGGAGGAAGCTCTGCACGCTTAGTGGATGTTATTGACATAATAACCGATCCGACGTCTGACTGGTCACTGGAGGCATGAGACGTAGGGTGCAGTGTGTCAACCGGGTACCTGGCGGTCCTACCAGATACTGATCATTCTTATTGAACATGTACACTTGGGTCTACAAAGAACATTTTGAAGTGACAATACCAATGCGAATGTGTTTTGTTTCACTTGCATCTCCATACTTTTGTGGACATTATATCATGATAAAAACAGTACCTGTGAAAACATGACGTCATCGCTATTAAATAATGATAACAGCTACCTATTGTTGCGTTTCTGTCTTGTCAGATGGCTGTTCTATCTGAAAAAAAATCTCAGACTAATTTAGGGTCATAGCAGAGCTTACTTGTTTCTGACATTCAGCTGTATAAAAATATCAACGGGTGTTAAACCTTTTTCTTTGGGTATATAATGATTCGTTGAATACACCATGTTTTTAATTCAAATAAAACCCACAGGAGTGGAGGGTTGACGTCGAAGTATAACATTTACTTACGATACATCTATTTATTTTCTGGATTACTCCCGCATATTGACAAACCGTTACATTAGATGCAAACTAGTCATTGCATCATAAGCAGTAGATTGGTCTAAAATGACAAATGACAGTATGCAATGTTCAATATCTAGATTAAAGTCAGATTTAGTTTAGCTAAGTTAAGGTGGTCGATTGACACAGAGTCAACAGCTATGATCTGTACAGACTAGAACGGGACAGGTGTCAATGTGAAAACTGACAATCCCTTGGTGAAGTCGTTGTGTCTTGATTCAAGAAACAATCTCCATACCCTTAACATGCATCTAAAAACTGGTATATATGTACACACTGTATATTGTGTAAATGTGAATATATATATGTTATGCTACAGTTTACAACCTTGGGAGAATAAAGCACAGTTCATATATTGAGTAAAAGTCTTTAAACAATAGTTTGTCCCTCATTTGTCAAATGTACAAAGTACATTATAGTGGTTATATAATTGATGTATTATCATGAGCTACAGTATTATAGATACAGAATGTTCTTGTCTTGTCTGTATTTACAGTGATTATATACTTTACATTTTACTAGCTCCCTCAACAGCAATAAATCCTGAAATAATAAGTTAATGTTCGGAAATGAAGAAAACATACTGTGTGCTATATCAGTTTCCAAAAAGTTCTAAAAGAAAAAAGAAAGTTGTATAACATCAAAACGAGAAACTTTGTAAAGATGTTCACTTATGTAAATTAAAATATACTTCTTAGAGTAAAGAAACTAATTGAATTTACCTGAGGTATGTGAACATTTGCGGCATTTGTTTATATGAGTTAATGAACACCTGGGGTAAAACAAACTTTTACTTTCTTATAATGTACTTATATATTCCATAAGTAGTTGTGGTTATGTGTATAGAACTTACAAGAGTGTTTCTACAATTACTAGTTTAAGCATTATGATATTTAGCAGCCAAATTTGCCTGACCATTCACAGGAATATATCTATCTCTTAAAACATTATAAGCATTACATTCAAACAAACAATGTACAGCCTGTTCAGTCACACCAAGTTCACACATTTTACAAGTCATATCTACATTCACACCTCTTATATTACAACGCAATGGGGCGGATCTAACCCATTAGACAACTATTCCTTCTAACAGTAACTTGGTTGATAGATTTAAAATAAAATTTAACGTTCAGAAGTGACTTTATTTCATCATAAGGCAACACAATGCAAGCTGCGTACCGAGGGTCTGTTCACCTACACGTGTATCATAGTGCAAATATCATGTAACATCACCTACACGTGTAGCATAGTGCAAATATCATGTAACATCACATACACGTGTATCATAGTGCAAATATAATGTAACATCACATACACGTGTATCATAGTGCAAATATAATGTAACATCACATACACGTGTATCATAGTGCAAATATCATATAACATCACATACACGTGTATCGTAGTGCAAATATCATATAACATCACATACACGTGTATCGTAGTGCAAATATCATATAACATCTCATACAATGACAATGAATCACCACGAATAAAACAATTATTATCAAACATATCTTGTGATCGCGGTACATGTTTATGAAATTTGATATAATGAAATAGACAGAAGGGGTATAATTTTGTAATTTAAATTTAATAAATTTCAAATAAAAGCTTTCATATTGACTATATGAGAATAAATTCATCACAAATACATTAAATAAGTATAAGAGGAAATATGTGATTCATGTTATACCCAGTTGAATCACTTACTGAATACTTCACAGAAAAAAAAAGAAAAACTGTAGTTTTACTGTAGTAAAAGATGACCCCTGGTCACTTCACAGAGCTGCCAAAACTGTAACTGTTATAATGATATATCATTATGATTTTGTTAAGGAGCACTCAACTATCTTCTTATGAAGCAAAAATGTAAAATGGTCGTTCAAGTTATGCGTTGATACAATGCTTCAAAGACATGCCATAATACATGCGCCATAACACACAAGTAAGTTAACAAACTTTAGGTACGCTGTATGTTGACGCAACGTTTAAAACAAGTGGAGGATTATAGTATGAGAATTAAAATATGCGTATGTAATAGGTCGGCCCTGAAAAGAACACACACACACATACGGATCAATTTAGTTTTCGTTTTGCTACGATGCAACACAGATATTCCAAATGAAATGCTATTTGCACCGAGATAAAGAGAAGTAGTTGAGCACTCTGTCAGGATGTAACTACAATATTCATAGTGTCGAGATACAAGGTGACATTCATTGTGCATATCAAACGCAGATAAGATAGTCCGATTAGCTGGTAGTTTTCTTCCTGGTTGATGTAAAGTTACAACATGGAGATGGTGTGGATTGTACTCATTCAGCTCGTCCTCCTACATACAATAACAGTAACAGGTGGGTCAGTTTTCATGTTTAACCGCGGATTTAGATGGTAATATGGACAATGAATATGAAACGACATGTTTACGACATATCAACTTTTTCATTTTCATTTGTGTACAATAGGTAACTTCAAGTAACAAATGTACATCCCTCCTCTAAAATATAAATCTGCAATTCAATCATTAGTGATAACCAAAACATTCCGAGAAAGTTCATATTCTGGTAATGATCCTTATACTGTTATCAATCATGATAACTGTATAAGGATATATACTGCACAGGCGCTTTTGTTAAAAGAAGTTGATCATCCATAACTCCATTGTCTTCTTCATCACACCAACTTATAGAATATCTCTTAAACATACCACATCATGCAGTTAGTCAGCTGAAGCAGTTATTTCTATCATAGAAGCAAATGGAAAAACTCGTATTAATTAATGCATCGGTGCATGGACGCTTCATTATATTGTCATAACAGTTGAGTGTTTCAGCTTTGGGAAAGAATTACAAGTGACGCTGTATTCAGTAGTTTTCGTTTCCGATATTTTGACAAATCCGATCGAAGTGGCGATATTTCAGTAGGAATGGTTCAATATATACATTTTGCATTTTATTTATATGCAATTGTGATATATATATATATATATATATATATATATATATACATATATATATATATATATATATATATATATATATATATATATATATATATATATATATATATATATAAATTATACGAACATGACTGAAAGACAATGACTGATTTTAGTGTCAATTAATACACTGACGTATTAAGATGTTGAGCATTACATCATTCTATTGTTTTTGTTCATACATAAATACGCAATCTTCCATGTGTTAACCATACTTGAAGAGACCATTAAACCAGTCGAAATGAGCTCATCGTATTGTATTAAAAAATATTAATCACGTCAAAACCATCTGATGTTTACTCTTTTCTATATATAACCCTACTTCACGTGAGAAGCAACTCATCTTATATTTCTTACCCAAGGGGGCACAGATATGCCGAGTATTAAAGTTTTCATAATGGTCATGGGAATTACAGTTTTTCTAAATATAACTTGCGTTTTGATTGGTTGACGGAACTACTTTGCGCTCATTCATGAACTGCTTTGCTATCATGTTTAAGCTAAATAACGTTATTGAACAATTTCGAGCATACCTAATTGAAGTCACACGTCAGTAAAACATATTAAATATAAAATCATGTTTAACCTTAGTTTCCGAGACCGTAATGACAGTATTAAACTTGCAAGGCGAAGCAGCATGCACGAGTCGCCGGCTGCACTGCCGTGACGTCATTGCTTTGTAACGTCATTAACCATGACGTCATTTGGCGACGTAATTACACTCCTATCTTGCATTCCAACAGTGCGATTGTTAGTTCAGGTTTTCACTAACTTTCTCTCATTCTGCGACATAGTTTACAATATAAACGAGTTGTTTACTATGTCAGCAAACCGTTTTGGCAATCAAATTCAACAGTTACTTTAGAATAATTCTGAAAAAAAATAGATATGCGCATCCTGAAGGTGTGAAAGAGTTTATGAATGGTGTATGACTACAATTTGTATTTTACAATCTAATCAAAGATCGTGAATTGGGTTCTTGTTTTTCTATTTTTACGCATTAAAATGATATTGGGTAAGAAAAAGAATAACAATCTCGGTGCTCGGAATTACGAATTATCTGTCCCTCGTGAATTATTATGTCAAACTCCTCGCTAAAGCTCGAAGTTTATCACAATAATTAACTCGGGACAGATAATCCGTAATTCCTCGCAACTCGTTGATTATTCTTATAATAGTTTATGTCACGAGTGAAACTAATATGCTTTGTCCAATAAAAAATTAAATAAACTTGATATGAAAGAGGGACGAGCTATGTAAAACTTTCCATTTTAATTACCAACTTGTTTTTCATACGATTGATTGTTTTTTAAAACGTATTTTTGTTGTCCCTTTAAAGGATTGGAACAGCTGAGTGCTATCAGCCTGTCACAGATTCTGTATAAATAATATTGCAACATTAAATATTCACTTTTAAAATCAAACCTTTCTATAATTCGTGATGTTCGGTATGGAGAAATCAGTATAACTTGTTCTAGTAATTTGAATGAAGTATACGCAGTATACAATCTACCTGTTCGAGGAGGGGAGATGAGAGTTATATCGGTCCTTTGAGTAACGTCATGTCATGACGACCACCATTTGCATGTTTTTCTTCATCAAAATATGTAAACAGGTTCAAACAACCTCCTTTAATGTATGTTTTAAGATGGATATTACTGTTGAAATGTATTTGTTTCAGTTGCTATTTCACGTAAATTTGTTCCAAATAAAATTAATTGTTCTTAAGTAGTTGCTACTACGTTTATACACAGTTCTAATAGTAAACAATATATCCTCGTTACGTTCTATTCGTTCTTGAGAAGTTCTCACACAGTTTTACTCCCTTTGCAGTACAATATGAAGGGACGGGTATGAGTAAATGCGTTAAAACGAGTTGATCGGGAGACAAACGGGTTAGAGCGGCATTGTGCGTAGAAAGAGAGATAGTCTAGTTGAGAACTAATATAAACTGACTGATAACGGGATTGAACTGATTGTACCAACTGTCAGAGGACGGGGTAAAGACTAGATGGACTTTCTTAAAATTGTCTGTAAACTTACTTGGAACGTAGTGTGGAAAGTTATACACAATTACACATTTCGGTTCCCTTCGGGGTCGTTTTACAATAATTTTTGACGGGTAGAACGTAGTGAGAACTACCTTGGTGTAACTCAGGCATTATAGTAACCTTAAAGTAAAAACCAAAAGCAAGCGAAAATTATCGAAACTTTTGAAACGTCCAGTGTATGTTGCCAAATGACATCATTGGCACTGTTAAAGATCTTGCAACTTGTAAGCAATTCAAATCCGGAGACATACTCAATAGGATTGATGAGTATATACTGTATATAATCACAATAAAGTGCAAATCAAAACCGAGATAAGATACCGGCTTGTTTGGTAAACATGTGTGAGAGCTCACTTCATACTCGTTATGAATTTGAAATATGACGACAATGTGGATTATACTCACACACACAGTTACAGTGACATGTGGGTTATTGACTTGTATCCAGTATGGTTTGTGATCGTGCCAAAATTATTTTAATCACTACTAAATGAGCATTATTAATTCTTGCAAATCGTGCGTAAGTTTAATTTTTTAGAAACATATAAGTAGCGGATATTCAATAAGCAAGCGTAACACAACGTTTTAGGACCAACGTCGATGGATACTGATGTTCCATTGCATGACATCGGCCTGTCTGTAAGAGTTTGAAGTTCAAGCTGTCTTGTAGCAAATCATGTTCCGCACGCATCGGGCCATATATGCACCTTTAGACAAAGCATACTGACCCTTGCGACAACTCGGAAGGGATTTCTGAGACAGGGTCAATGCAACCTATCGTCCAAAGAGAGTTACGTCCCCTCTATTGACCAATCAAATCGGTCGTTACCAACCCAATCGATCCAAAAGTTGGTTATACACCGACAGCTTTACAAATTGCTTATACTACTTTGGGATTTTCCATCTCGGATGTTAAACTCATTTGCATAATATAAGTTTCAAAACGGAATTTTACTTCAATGGGAAAATTAAACAAGAGAGCTATTATTAGATCTTTAATAAATTGTGGTTTGTTTCATTTACCCGCACATTGTGATTTTGTTTTATCATTAATTAATCGAGCGCAATCGGGTAATTCAAATAAAAAGAAGAAAAATTCACCCAACGTGTCAATGATACGGAAACACACGAGGTTAATAATCTCTTTATAATTATTGGCCTGAGAAACAGAAGGTTCTATGTTCACTTTTCGTGACAATTGAGGTTTTCCTTTTTTTGATAATTATTAGTCTTTCTGCATGATTAAATAACACTTTTAAGTCCATATCTTTAACCTAAAGCACTTTTAAAATAAAATTATATGGTTCTATGTCCAAAAACTAAAATTATGTCAACATCCAATCACAGCACCGAACACAATCATGTGACCTGGAGATAGAACCCTATGGTTCCAAGTCACATGGATATATACCCTTATAATCCTGAAGACCCAACGGAGGCATGGCATAGTGGTGAGCAAATTTAATGATATTTTGACCAAATACAAGTGTAATACAGTAACAGAAACTTACCTTAATATTTGTATAACATTTATATTTACTAATTCGTTTCTTTCATGAACTAAAAGTATTTATTAGGCATGAACTAGCATTTTCGAAAAATAAATGAAGATAGAACATTGTGATTCCAAAAGGTTTAAGGATACTATTTCAGGCTAATGCAAACTGATATTACAAAATCAAATTCAGGCGCGTAACAAGTCTATTTATTTGTGTTACCCCGATAGCTTTTAGGTTGTATTGTAGGTTGCATCGCAAGCTGATAGGAATTCCGTAATTTTCATACTTTTCTTCTCTTTCTTACACAATTAAAAAAATTCAAAATATGCAATATTTGTTTCTTATTTTGATCTAAATTTAAAGAGTAGGAATTATGAAGACAGTACCAATGAAACAAAAGGTTCTTCCATGTTGATTAACATTGTTTAAAAAACAAAAAGTATATGCGTATGATGAAAGTTTCGCAATTTTTTTAGGAATTCTTGGTGGGAAAGAGGTTTGTAAATTCAAAACCCACTACAGTGACCCAAACATTTACAGAACCATAGAATTTAATATATTAATCAATATTATGAAAGAAAAAAGGTAGGTCACCATTATATTTTTAATAATATTTTAAAAAATAGAGCCATGGGCTCTGTAGCTCATCAGGGTCTGTATTGTTTGATGTTGAAGATAAAGCACACTCACTTGACATGACCTTGTAATGTCCAAGGTCACTAACATTTTCCAGTGTAAGTGCATAACTTCTACACAATTTCTGCATGGATCTTGAAGAGAGTGACTCTTCAAATTCAAATGGTGTAGACATAATCTCAATATCATGACATGAAATGATAAAACATTTGATGATAATTTTCTCTTCTTCTATAGTTACTGTTTTGCCAACCTGTAGAGAACTATAACACAACGCCTTAACCATATCCCTCTCCTTCTCTCCACAATATATCTTTAAGACAACCAATAGGTATTTAAAGATGTGACCCCTGTGCCCTTTTTGGGGCCACGGGGTCACCAAATCTACATTTGCCAAGGAGTATACGCACAACTTTTCGGCTCTCTTTACCTTTTGGAACTGGAGAAGAAAATGAAAAAAAGTGTTTAAGGTTGTAACCCCTATGTGACCCTATGCGGGGTCACGAGGTCACGAAATCTACAATTTGGAATCCCCATTGGCCAAGGAGTCTGCACATTTCAGCTCTTTGGGGTTATTGGTTCCTGAGAAGAAGTCGAAAAAGTGAAAAAGTTTACAGACGGACGGACGGACATCATGCCATGCCATGCCATAAGCCTCTCGGGCCTTTCAGGCCTGATGAGCTAAAAACTATGATATTGTTACATTTTTTTACCAAAGGGAGAAACTCCAAAGCTTGACAGAGTACTACTTAAATAGCATTTTTCACTTTAAATAAATTGTAAAAAAAAATGTTCATCATGAAATAAAGTGTATTTCGATTAGTTATGATAAAATGATTCAATGATCCTATTCCTATAGGTGTATTAAAAATTCCAAAATAATGTAAAAATAATGTATGGCACTGTTACTGAAAATGGACACAAAGGCTACAAGGTTATGCACTTCTCAATCAGATATCTGAGAATGTACAGAAGCAAGGTATGTTGAATTTCTTTAAATAGTATGCAATATTTACACCATTTTATCAAGCGTCATGGGCATAACTAGCAGTGATGGTTATATCTGAATGTGACAGTAATGCCAAAATTAAGTCATTACCATAAAATGTTATCGTTACATAAGATTGGTTGATATTGACAATTTTGTGATGGAAATTACTGTGATGGTAATGATGAGTTTTACTTCAATGGAAACACTAACAGTTTTTAGACTTTCCAGACATACTATATTTGAACATGGGGAACATTTGTATTGCGCTGATCATTTCTTAATTTATGAAATGGTAAAGTATCTGTATCAATTTATGATGATGAAATACATTTGAATATTCAACCAAACAGTTCGAATTGTTGTCACTGTTGAAGAAAAAGGTTCTTATTAAAATTTAGAATTGTTACCGTCTCATATTTGTTATTTTGATTATTCAAATGAATATTACATATTTGTATAATATTCCATTTAACAAATCATTAGCAATCATTACGACAAAGTATTACATGAATAATTTTAAAATAATGTGGTATGATTATGTTATTTGGCAGTTAATTGGACATAGAACCTTTTGGTTTTAAATCAAAATTTGCGTTTTTTGGTGTGCACTCACTTTTCTAAGAAACACGGCTCATTAACAATTAAGGATAAAAACCATGCAAAAAGACTTTCTTGTAATAAAGTTGATTTCTGTGAATGATTGGTTGATCACTGTTCAATATCACATATAAAACAAGAAAGCATGGGTACCAAACTATCAAACAGCGATAACTCATAACTTGGAAAAGTGGAGATAGAACCTTCTGTTTCTAGGGCGACGAATTATACGTTAGAAAGTATATTCTAAAAGGAATGCAAAGATAATGCATATTGACTTATAAGTCAATAGGATAAGTCTACATGTGTCCAGTGTAACATCAAATTAGGATTTATTGCGCATAGCGTATAAAACAAAGAAGTTAATATTTCATACGGGCACATGTTCACCTTGCAAATATCGTTTCAGTGCGAGCTCCCTATTCTGTGATCTATGACATTATAAACCGTCTGTGAGGTTTTCTTTTCTGGCTATGATTAACAAGTGCAAGTTGAAAAGCATGAATGATTAAGAAGGTTCTCCTTTACTCAACTCAGTACTACAAACAACACAACAATGGTATGGGATATCACGTTCGCTGCACTCCTGTTTATTATGTATCAACAACATCATCATCATCATTATCATTTTCATCCGTTATAATCAACCTCGCCACTAGGCCTACATCACGGTCATCGTGATATATACAAAAGATCAACAAACATGACCATAACAGTATTGTGGAAAATTACAGATTCATATAAAGTAGTATTATCATAGCTCGTCAGTACACACAATATACAGTTACACATATGTCCATGGCTCGTCAGTACACAAGATAAAGACACACTCACAATTATTATCATGGCTCGTCAGCACACAAGATGTACACATATTCACACGTATTACCATGGCTAGTGAGCAGGCAAGATGTACACATACTCAGGTGACTGAGGATTGTGAATATTAAATATGTTCTTTCACCAATGAAATGCTCAACTGCATCGACAATCAACGCAGATTAGTTCATTGTTGGATTACAATATCGTGTTTGTCTTGTTACTGCATATTTCTACTGGATTCTTTGAATTAAAAACGAGACCAGCAACGACTCATATCTAAAAGTAGAACAGACAGGAAAACCGACATCTGCAGAATTTATCTGAGCGCTGTTCTACTCAACTCAGATCGTGTTTCACTTTCAGGTAAATAATAAGTGCCTGTGCATCCAATTCAACGACAGCTTACTCTCAATGCATTGTAGCATGTTCTTTGCATTTTGTATATGTTCACATTTGCTATTTATGATAATGATGATGGTTTATGTAGTATATAAATAATTCTTTTCACGATCGGATCAACCGTTGTCGTAGAGAACATGTAACATATAACACGAACCTATCTTGTGGCCATTTTAGTGGGAACACCTTTTTAAAATTCAAGAATGGGATCCGAGTTGCTTAACCGAATTCAAAGACTCGAGCTGATGAGGCTAAACATTTGTGATTGATTATATAACATTCAGATGAACATTTCTATTCAATTTGGTGCGCTTTGATAATACTATATTTCTCGTAATGAGATACAGGATGTGTTATTCAAGAGAAACATGTTATTTAAGTTATTGTAAATATGTTTTGTAAACTATTTAAGTTGCATTGATTCATATTTAATTGAATGAAGTTCTCTTCTGTAGGTATTTGACTTTTGGGTCGAAAAATAACCAGGTTAAAATAGAGTTGGTTTCCTGACACATTTTCCTAGGAAAACGAAGATCTACCCTTACAACATATCATCGCGTCTATGTTTGAAGACCTGCTTATTGTTGTTTTTCATGGCATTCCATTCGTCTGTGTAAATACACTATTTTGTTTAAAGAATAAAACTATGAAAACTTTTCCTGTTCTCTAACCTAACCATTCGATAGATTAATCCCCAAGGTCGATAGTAACATGCTAACCTAGGGAAATATCAGATATCAAATTTTCATGACGTCACATACCCTTAAAACATCTTACGGAAGTGTTTTGTTTTAACCAAGGAAGCTCACTGAAAGTCGAGGCGAAGCTACGTGGATACGTTCTCGCAGCTATGACGTCATCAGAGGTTGAATATTACATAACTCCCTAGGTCGATATGTACATATCAACCTCCGATGACATCATGTCAGGTTGACATGGTTTATAAACAGTTATCAGTTAAAATGGCCATGTTACGACGTAAATTGTAATAACGACGTGAATTGTAATAAACTGATGGAAATGAGTAAAGGAACGCATGTATTGATGGTCAAATTTGTTTTATTGTCATGGGTTTTTGATCAAGTATATTTCATTAAGTATGTACACCACAGGTGAAATTTCAGTATCTAGTATGTCCTCCCATTTTCCTGATCACTTCTTCACACCGTCGTGGAACACTTTGGATCAACTTCCGGATGACAGCCCGGGGAACTGCGCGCCACTCTTCTTGGAGAGCCTGGAACATGGCATCAGGTGTCTGGGGTAGAACATCACGATCCCTCACCCGACGTCCAAGAACGTCCCAGAGGTGTTCAATGGGATTACTATCTGGACTTTTGGACGGCCATGGCAACACTCTGATGTTGTTTTGCATGAGAAAATCCCTGCTGACGTGAGCCGTGTGGGGTCGCTCATAATCATGTTGAAACTCAAAGTTTACACCCACTCTACGGTGGAAAGGAAGAACAACAGGTTGCAACACTTCGTCTCGGTAACGGAACGCAGTCACCCTTCCATCAAGTCGAATAAGGTTGGTCCTATGGTCGTAGGTTATGCCGCCCCATACCATCACAGATCTTCCCCCCAAGGAATCGTGTTGTTTGATGGTGCACTGATGGCGTCGCCAAACGCGGATCTGCAAAGTCCAAATTGAATCGTGACTCATCACTGAACATGGTATTGCGCCAATGTCGAAATTGTCTAACTCGATGTTGTGTAGCCAATGCTCTTCTGAGACGTCTGTGTTCCGCAGTCAGCCTTACCCCAACAACAGGACGACGTGACTTTAAGCCTGCTGCTTTAAGTCTGTTTCTGACAGTACGGTAACACATTCTTAGTCTCGTTACTGCCCTGAACTCAGAGTTTATTTTCGATGCTGGTTTAAATCGGTTACGTAAGGAGAGCAGCACCAGCTGGTGGTCGTTTCGGGGCGTGTTTTACGTTTTGGACCACGACAGGGTCTAATCTTTACGTTCACTGTCTGACGGTACCGGTTCCACAGTCGCGAAATCACACTTTTAGACTTGTTACATTGTCTGGCTGTCTGGCATATTGATTGACCGCTGTATATGCACCCGAAAGTCTGCCATTTCTCATTATCAGAAAGGTATGATCTAGGCATGATTCAGAAGGTAAAGATACACTGACATTCGATGACTTCTTGAAGGTTAAATGGACGTTGCCATGCATGAAGTTCATGGAAATCAATTGTCACGTGCACGATACCCATTCAGTGAAAGTAAACTTCAACATTTTCAGTTTATAATGGCCCCACGCAGCCTCGAACAAACGGAACATGCCAGACATAAGTTAACAGTAATTAAGCGTTCCTTTATTCGTTTCCATCAGTATATTTAAATAAAATATATGACGCAAATTGTCATAAAAATTGACGTAAATAGTAATAACCGTTACTTGCAGTAAAATGTAATGAATATTAACGTAAATTGTAATACTGTTTTCATGCATGCATATACTTGTATGTGTTTCTTTAATATCATATATATTACATACTGTTACTCGGTAGAGACATAAGATAACAAGATGCAGTGACAGGGGGATATATACAGGGACAGAGAGGATTGAGAGGAAGAGAAAGACAGCGATAGGAGAGATACAATGAATATACAAGTTTTGCAATCGCTTAGAGTTTAGATGAGCGTTAAAAAGGGTTAGGAAAGGAGACATATGCAATTGCGGGTCATTATGTAATTTCAAAACACGTTATACATAGGAAAGGAATGAATTAACCCAAGAATAAATCGATGGATTGGTTTCATATATAGTTTCACATAATGTAATGTTCCCATAGAGTTCGCCTTCATTTTCAAACTCCTCACAGTGTTGTTACGTCTATCTTCGCATCAAGTCTATCAGTTTATGCAAGCTAAACTTGTGTTTATACATAAATATCTGACCCTTCTCGGCCTGATATAATTTTAATGGCTCTCCCATTTTAAGTGTATCTTATTATATTACCCTTCCCCTACATATACATTTGTACATCTATAAAACCTCTTGAAATTGGCCTTCTTAACATTCATTGTGACACTTTAATAATAGGTTCTCCTTCGAAACAATAGTTTGTAGAAAATATATGCAGTTATGGGTTTAACGTGGTGTGTGACGTTAAGGGTTAAAAGTATCAAACGTATTAAAAGGACAATAGAGTCATTGACTCTGAGCTAAATAGGTACATACTGCAGGTATTACATTATTCAATATATCTCTCTCAGGTAAAGACTAGTAACATGTTAAATATTCAATCACTAAATTTTCAATATATAATATACACTTGTCAATACAAATTTAATTATCATAGACTTTTACCTTCTAAGGAAGAAATAACAAGTATAGACAACATTAACCTGATGAAGGGGAAAGGAACCAAAAATGTTAACGTTGTGTATACAATAAAGAAGAAATTGAAATTAATAATAAATTGTCTTGCACATATATTGTTTTGTCTATTAGAGGCTTATACACTAGTACCACACTCATCTCTAAGATCCCCCTCTCCTCACCCCGTCCCTAACCCGTTGTTAGCCTGGTATGACCCTTCTTCCCTCTTACCCTTCTTCCTCACATAGTCTCAATATACACCTCTTTGGGGCACTGACCACTACACTTGGGTCCCAATAAGGTGAGAAGTATATGCTACAAGCACAATTTTAATGCGTTTATGCTTACCTCCGACATTTTATCATAGCACTTAAAATGGTACACAACTTTATTGTGAAAAGGGAGCAGGATAAATTCAAACCATACAATTGTCACCTGGACAAATGCCACCGGACTATATCCTCGGACAATTCTTACCCATGGCAATTGCCAACCAGTTATTCTAACACCTGTTTTTCTTTAGGAGCAAAATAAAAGTTCAAGGAGCACACAGAAACTTAAATTGCTTAACTTACCTATATCAATGAATATAAGCAGGATACTGTTTTAGCTAGCTAATATTCAATACCATTTTGAAGAAAATGTAATCGATAATGGTTATATTTCATTCATATTTGATTGTATATTGTATTATATGCTCCTTACTCAGAATTTCAGGGAGTAAATTAAAGAAATAGGGAGAATATGCTCTCCAATTGGTTGCTTTATTGAGCCCTGTTTTGGAAGGGCAAATGCTACCCAAATAGGTATTGTTTTTGGAAAACATGCAAGTGTACTTTTGACAATCAGATTCGATTCATTCATTAACTTTTTCTATACAGAAGATTGGTATATTGACAAACCGGTATTAGTACAGTGCAAGATTGCAAAATTTCTAAACATTTTAGCTTTCTAGCATTACTAGTTCCTGGCGAAAGAAGGTGTCAGTGTGGACACTCTGCCACGTCAATATTAGAGGGGAATAAAGACCAAATGAACAAACTTTAGTCTCCGTTCAACAAAGTTGTTATTCAGAAAACCTCAGCTTCCTTTAACTGTTTTCGGAGATGTTTAACGGTTTAAGGTAAAGCTTGCCATTCACATCAATATTAAAGGGGGTCAGGACCAAATGTACAAACTTAGATCCGCAGAACAAAATTTAATTTATTGCAGCGGTTGTGGCGGAGAATGTGTCAAATGTGGCCTGACGCCGCACGAGGGCCCATACCATATGCCCATCCGGCCTGATGGGCAACAAGCTTACAACCCCATACAGTGACTATTGAAATACATCTATAAAAATATACAAAAGAGTAACAAAAGCCTTGAATATAAACTACTTGCATGAAAAAACTGTCAGTTCAGTAGATCTACTTTCAAGCTATGTGTTTCTATGAATAAGGGAGATAACTCATGGGGATACCTTATACAAGCATCGGTTTAATATCAAGCAGTCTTGCTGGGAAGTACAAATCTTGAACTTCTCAAAGCTAAACACACGCTTTTACATGTTTTAGACCTTCTTTCAAGTTTGTAAGAAATATGGTTTTGAGTTAAGACTTTTTCGTAAAACATCCTTTTGTTTTTAGTATTAACAATTCTGAAACAAGAAGAGTTGTGTGTTCGATCTTTTGAGCTTTTTAGAAAAAGCTAATTAGTCAGAATTTGTATCGATATGGTCAGTTAGTCGATTGAAAATATGAAATGTTTGAATGAAATTCTGAAATTTATAAAATTACTTTTTTTGTATAAACAATGTTTGCGAATTGTGTGAATATCATCCTCAATTGATAACGCACAGTTATGAGTGAGTGAGTTATTGTTTAACGCCGCTTCGGCAATATCGCAGCCATTAGCGGCGATATTTCCATATAATGACGTGACATGGGCATTTATAAAGGTAAAGGTAAATTAATATTCGAGTGTAAACTATGAGTTTTCTTGTCACATTCACTTTTGATACATTTGTTTTCATTGGTAAAGTAAACCAAAATATCATATTATACCTTTCACAAGAGGTTGTGTTTCGAAAGGCGAAAATATTTTTGATAAATCCAAGGTATTGATTGATTAAACTGTAAAATTGTAGCGTTAAATTATTTGAAAGAATACTAGTAGTGCGAACATAAAGTAAATTTGACAAATACCGCTGGAACTGGGATCTTGAAAATTGATTGTGCATTTTTTAACAGTTTCGTGGCTTCTCTTGTTTAAGCTATAAACAGAACAAACCATTTCTAAAGTCCTGATTTACGTTTTTTAAAAAGTTTTAAAGAAGTGATCCGAAGCTCTGTGAGTTTTAACCCGTACTCATCGGCCGTTCATCAGCTGATAACTTATATAGACTTACGCAAGTCACAAAACCTCATTAAAAGTGGTATTACCTCTATATGCAATTGCCTATATGGACTCAGCTGAGCTTTGGATAATTACCACATTGACCAATGTACATACATGATAACGTCAACATTCGGAATATGTTCGTGCGTTAATTAGAAGAAGAAGTGCCTTTATCAGAGACTTGCCAAATTTAACTCAATATAAGTATCTCTTACATAATTGCTTTCAAAACTCAATCATACGAGTAAAAAAAAGCTATACCTATTTTTACAAAAGAGTTAAAAAATGAAATACAGTTATAAGATACAACTGTATAGAAAAGAGTAAACATCAGATGGGTTTGACTGGATCAATCTACTTTAATACGATGAGCTCATTTCGACCAGCATATCGGTCATTGACTGAAACTGGGATGTGGTTTAGGAAATCCAAATCATCCCGGACATAGCTCTTTATGTTTTTCAGAAATGGTTGTAGAAGTTTGTCTATGATGAAACTGAGTCTGTGAGTTGGACTAGCTGGACCTGCAATTATGGGACGAAATTTTAGGTCGTTAGGTTCAAATACTTAGTTACAGCTTGTTTGATAATTTTTGACTTGTGAATTTTTGGTAAACCATAAAAGGTACTGGTTTTATAATCAAAATTTAGAATATAGTCCATTTCATCTTTTGTGAGATCCGCACTGTAGTTTTTTTATGAGTTTTCCCAAATATTTTGTTGTCAATATTTTTGTCTAGAGTTTTATATGTATCTGTATCGCTTAGCATCTCTAAAATGTTGGATTTATAAAAAAAAATTAAATTCATAATTACAACTGCCCCATCTTTGTCAGCTTCTTTGATAACTGTATTGTCATTATTTTTTAGTTCTTGAATATTCGTTCACTCCCCTCTACTTATATTATTTTTTTAGAGTTTTGCTATTTTCATAAATAGGCTGGTTTGTGAGGATATCGAGAAATGTTTCTTAGATTTTATTGGAACTTTTGGGAGGAATATTTTTAGTTTTGTTACGGGCTAAGGATTCTTGTTTTCTATCCTTTTCAATCGTTTCACTTTCATTGAAAAATAATTCTGTTAACCTCATGTTCTTACTAACTTATTTAATGTTTGTTTCTAATTCTTGGGGATTAGCTTTAGGTGTTGGGGTAAATTTAAGACCTAGCTTTAGAATTATCGGGGATAACTCAAGTGACGAAAGGTTGATTACCTTGGGAGTTGTTAACTGTAGGTTTGATCCTGGGTCTGTGACCTTTCCCATTTTTTGTGTTTGTCACGACATATGTTGTTTCAGAGTTGTTTCTCTGGTTGTTTGGCCCCTCATGAACAATGTCAGATCTTCTTTGTTCCTGTTTTTGGTTCATGTCTGTTTGGGAGTGACTTCCTGTGTGGTTTTGTTGGTCATTGCTGTGATTCAGTGTCTGTTGTTGTTTTTGTTGTTGTGGTTAATTATTGTGATCACGGCGTCGTTCTTCTCCGGCCTTCCTTGCTTGATTTTGTTGTATTTGTTTCAGCTGTGTTGCATGCTGCTGTGGTCTTTGTTGTTGATCACGTCGTGGATGTTGCTGATGTGATCTATATTGTTGTCGCTGATGTGGTCTATATTATTGTGTGACTGATATGGTCGATGTTGTGGATGATGTTGTTGTGGCGCTTGGTGATAGTGGTGATTCCTTGGTAGCATATGTTTTCCTGTGTTGTTTGTTCTTCTCTGTATTTCTGCCAGTTGGAGTTTTGTTCATTCCTAATTCTCTCGGGGAGGGAGCACATCCAGGTTTCCTTCTTCTGCCAGATTATTTTTTATTTTGATTCCTCTCGGCTCACATCTTTTGTCCAAAGTTCCTGGAGTTTTTCTGTCACGGAATCCTTGCTCACATCTGTTATCAGATTCAGCATTTGGTGATCAATTCGTGAATAGTCCTCCACATATTTGGTGTTTTGATGGAGAAGGTTATCACACTCCTCCTCCATCTGTCTCACCGCTATGTTCTTCCTGTCCGCACTGTTAGTATTGATGGTATCCTGAATTTGGGTGGGATGAATGGTTCTTCCCCATTCATCTGGTCTTGCAGTACTTCTGCAGTGCCTTTACACCGAATTGCATTATAATACTCCTGTTTCCTGTCATTCAGGCGTCTGAACCACATTTTGGACATTGATCTTCGTTTGTTGAAGGCATTTTTTTCGAATTCCTTTTCTTCAATTTGTTTGTTTGTTATGAGTGTTGTATTAATCATATATGTATCAATATGACGATTAAAGGTATGCTTTAGAAACATGAACCAATAAAGTCTTCAAAGATTGAATGTTTTGTTTAATTGGCTTCATTGGGCATTAGAGGCAATCCAGAGGGGGTGCATGTAAATTTGATGCCCCCCTGGGAGAACCCCTCCCCTTCCAATATGTGGCGATCAAGATGTGAATCCAATTACCATTTAATTGTTTCACATAATAATAAATATATACCAGATATTCGTAGAATAAATATGCCAATGCCAGAATAGCTGACAAATAAGTAACACAACTTTTCCTGAGAACAAAATGAAAGATGTGTAAAATAATTTGATAGATTAACTAAAAAAAACATGTTAATTAACTGTAAACTTCAGATAAATAGTGCTTTGCATAAAGTATATTGATGATATTATGTCTGCCTATGATATATAAATTTTACGACACAAGTGTTTGAATATAAGTATTCCTGAGGGTCAGCGGGGGATATACTGATATTCAAGTATGAGTTATATTTAGAACATAACGTTATAGAAGAAGCGTGAAGTCATAGCTTTCTTCATGACATTATGTCACCACTGTAAAGTGATATTATTGCCTAGAAAAATTTGGAAACCCGAGATTCCATAACTGACCAACAAGAATAACATAATTGAGAAGTTCAAATTCTATCAAAAACCTATTTTTATACTTTAACTAAGATATTGATGAAAATTCCAACTTTCTACCCCCCACCGTAAGTGAGATACAGAGACACTTGCCCATGGGCTGGCCAATGGGCGAGAGGCTGTTCAAATTGGTGTTACACAAACATGATTTTCTAATTTTTAATAATGGGTCTAGCAGGGTCTAGCAGTAATACATTTTGGGTATTTATGAACTCCCCCCATAAAAAGGAAAATGGGCCGGATTTCACATGGGCCAATGTTGACCTTGGTAGAAATATAATGTTTGTGAAATGTTGACTTTGGAAAAAATATAATGTTTGTGAAATGTTGACTTTGGGGAAATATTTTGTGAAATGTTGACTTTGGTAAAAATATAATGTTTGTGAAATGTTGACTTTTAAAATATTTATTGACTTTTAAAATATTCATTGACTTTTAAAATATTTATTGACATTGGTGAAAGTGTTACTCTGATAAAATATTTACTTTGGTGACATGTTGACTTTTAGTATATATTTTGAATTATATAAATTGTCGACTTATGAAATATTCCTTTTAGTGAAGTGTTGTGTAGTTAAAGCTTAACTGATATACAATGTTTACTTTTGTGACATGTTGACTTTGAAAAATATATTTTGAATTTTATGAAATATTGACTTTGATCACATATTGACTTTGGTGAAATGTTGACATTTAAAAGATATTTTGAGTTTAGCGAATTGTTGACTTATGTTAATTATCTTATGTTAATTTATTGACTTTGGTTAAGTATGCTTATATCATGAAATATTAATATTTCTATTTTATTGACTTTGGTGAAGTTTAAAATGTTGACTTTGATAATATATATTGAGTTTGGTGAAATGTCGATTATGAAATTGATACCACTTTGGTGAAATGTTGACTTTGAAAAAATTATAATGATGGTGAAATGTTGACTTCGAAAATATTGGTTGAAATTTTTACTTTGATAAAATATTGACTTTGGTGACATGTTGACTTTGAAAAGATATATGGAGTTTGATGACATGTTGACTTTGGAACTTTAGTTGACTTTGAGAAGATGTTTTGAGTTGAGTGAATTGTTGACTTTACAAAAGATTGACTTTGGTGACATAATGACTTTGAAATATTTATTGGCGTTGTGGAAGTTTGAATCTAATGACATGTTGATAACACTAGTGTCTGGCTAAAGGAGGGCGTTTCAAACATTTGACTACGCTGTTGCCCACAATACACCAGTCACCAAGACTGATGATTTATACACAACTAAGTGCAGGTTACAGATATATGATATATCAGACGTATGTATTTGTGTGTATCGGAACATCATGTCTATGTAACGAGCGTGCCGTGGTATTACGTAACATGTGTATTCGGTCAACTAACCAATCACAGAAGTTTCAACTCATTAAGACCAACAGGTAATCAATTACCAGTTCAACGGCTCTGACCTAGCAAAAAGCCTTTATTACATGGATGAATGACCAAAAAGCACACGGTTGTTGTCAATTACGAAAATAAAACAGTCCATTTCCAACCTCACTTGTTTGATTCGATTTCGAGCGGTTTTAATCATTGAATAGCACAGAACATGCATACGTATATACATACATGTATTTATGGTAGTGCTCAGTTGTCCCTAGCGTCAAAATACTGCATAGCCTCTATTGAACAAGGGATTACCTGCAAATATTATGAACACTGATCTAATATATTTATTATTCGTTTGTATCTATATTCAGCGGAATGTTTTACTTTTAGAAATGTAGTGATGTAATAATGTTCTTCTTCTGTAAATAATTCAGAATGTCCTCATTTGTTGCGTTATCAAATTCGTCAGTGCCCTACACAATTTAATTAATACTACTACTGCTAATAATAATAATAGAATAGTTTATTACCGTGTCATGTTGTTACATTACAATATTCACACAGAATTAATAACTCTTGCAATTAGTCTCCAATTAAGATATCGGGATGACCCACTCACTGTTAGATTGTTGACAGCAGTGAAGGGGTACATACAGAGTCTAGATTAAAAATGTTCTTAATCATTTAATTTGTTTACAATTTCGGCTGCTTTCTCAATACGATACAGGGTTTATCAAAGACATGTTACGATTTTGACGGGTATTATTTATGAAAAGCTTTTTCACACAAGTGTCCTTCCCCTAAACAAATATAGTATGTTAATAGATATTCAGTCAGTTTTTAACCAGACGTTTCCATAATATACTCTCCGGTTTGCATTCAAATGAAAATAATCAAACAAGAATATACCTCTCTTTTCTAAAAATCTCAGAAAATTCCTTAGTGTTTAACCATCAAGTCAGTGAACCGTATCTCCTGAACATCCCAGTGACCACTTGTGTGTATCTCTAAGTCAACTACACACGTGTCAAATATCCCGGTTGAAATAACAGTATTGGCGACATTACACATATATACGTTTTAATTGGTTTATGGTAATACCCAAACAGACTGCCCCATTGCAATACACACATAATTATCCCAGTATATCCAGGCTATCATATTATATTTAACTCGTAAAGAGCGCGACTTGGCTCCTCATATATGATGACTAGTGATGATAATTAGATACTACAATACTGTTCTGTAAACATACTGGTTCATTTTAAATTTTGTTTGAGAGCTTAATGAACAACTTACATGTATTTTGTTACATAAACATTGCATTCTACACGTTTTTATTTCGTATTCATACTGCAATAAATGAGCATGTATTTTGTCAAGTTAGCATACAATATATTTATCATACAATACCGAGATGAGGTGACATGGTATTTCTCAAGGATTGGTAGATATTCTTTTTATTATATCAATATTTCTGTGTTTTATGTTGAAATTGACAGATTTCAAAGGCATCGGTTTAAATGACATCATGCATGACAACCGTAAATGTGGAGCTACTAAATAACTTTTTCCAACAGCGAATGTATGTGTTTTCTGTGTTGATTTATACAGATCACAATAAGATAATCATATATGATTGCCTATATACATCGATACGATACTCGACTGAGTGTTTACAATTCACAATATGTTACAGTACATGATAATTGAGGTTTCATTACTGCCTTTCTAATATCGCATGTTATATAATACTGTGCGTTAGGTCTTTAGGAACATTTGAACGTGTCGAATTGTTGGCCACCCCTCATAGTCTGGTAGGACATACACAAACAATTAAGTGAGGGTCGGTACCTGATAATTAGTTAATGGTCATTCCCGCCACCTGTAATTACATTAACTAGCGAATTCCCATGGCCAGTGAAGGGTGGCGTTCTCTGCTTCATGCACATTATGTAAGACCAGGGACTTTCTAGTACACAGCACGTTTAAATACCTTTAAAATCATTATATTATCGCATTAAATTAATTTTGTTACTTCATTTGTCATACAATCACTCCATGGTTTTTGCTTGGAATATGTTTTATCTAAAGAAATGCGATGTTTATTTAATATTTCAGTATGAATATGATACACATAAGAGGTCTATAACTAGTTAATAACTGTCAAAGCTATGACGATGATCATCCTAGTTGTGATATCCATGGGTTAGGACATATTTGAAACAATCAGCCTTTGATGTCCAGTTGAAAGTGTTCAACCTTTCAAAAAAGCAAAAACGTCACACATACGGATTTAGAAACATGTTCCCTTTATTATATAAGGATATGAGCCAATAAATAGTTTCTCTTCACAAAAGTAAATCTCTTAAAAGTCAGCAATTCCTACATGGATAATCTTAGGCATATTATAACTGTTCGCCTGTAACAAAAAAAATAAAAATACATTATCTGATATATCAAAGTTACATAATTTACATTTGTTACATTTACATTCTCAATACATTTACCAAGGACTATTAGTTCCTGGTCGAGAATGTCATCTAATCGCTGATGAATTTGCAGTGTATAACGCACACAGATCGGAAACATATAAGTGCTTATGTGGTCACTCGAAATCTTACGATATTGGCGTTCTCGTCACACAGGGGTCAGAGGCATTGAACCGGTAATTAATTACCTGTCGACCTTAATGAGTTGACCGAATACACATGTTACATAATGCCGAGGGGACGCTTGTTCAACAGTAGACAGAGAGACAGACAGATGTTTTATTTCAGTAGGGTTATTCTGAGAGTCAATACACAAGTCTGATTTAACTCTTAAACGGCAGTTGCATGATTATATTGCAATTGTTCTATATTTATATATCTGTAACCTGCAATCAGTTGTGTATAAATAATCAGTCATGGTGACTGATTTAATGTGGGCAATAGCACTTACAATTACCGGTACTATCTGAAACACTCGCCTTTAGCTAGGCATTAGTGTTCAACTTCAAAAAGTCATTAGATATAAACTTCAACAACGCCAACAAATATTTCAAGAGTCAACATTTCATTAAAGTGAATATGTTATAGTAGAGTATACAATGGAAACGTCTATTTAAAAAGTTACTTCATATCTATAACTCAATATATGTTTTTAGGGGAAGGACACTTGTGTGAAAAGGCTATTCATTAATAGTATCCGTCAAAATCGTAAGACGTTTTGGAAAAACAGTATTGAGAGAGCGGCCGAAATGGTAAACAAATCAAATGATTAAGAAAACGTTTAATGTAGACTCTGCATGCACCCCTTCACTGCTGTCAACAATATGACAGTGAGTGGGTCATGAGAGAGTGCCTGCACCAAAGTATTTATATACGTAGCCGTACCGCCTCATTCTGTTAATCAACGAACCGTGACATTCCAACAGCGTTTATAATTATAAATACAACGTTGACACCAGAACAGAGCACATATCACCTCTTTCACTCTCTGATTCAACCAGTAGCACAAACTCACTCAAGCGTGAGTCGCCTGGTCAGCACAGTCAAGTTATGAAAATTCGACGGATTGCGGCCAAATATTCATCTTCACACATCCGAAGTTGCATTTGCAGTAGTCATTTCCACTTCAACTCCCCAACCCCGACCTCTTTCAATGGGTGATTATAAAAATGTAAACTTTAGCATTGGTGCTATTTTAACTACAGACCATTCTAAAAGAACCATTTTAAGAGCCATTGTGGTATTGTCACAATGGGATTCATATAGGTACTAAATATTTTCATTACCATCACTACACAACACGAACATATATGATAATGATTAACTGAATAGTTGTGTTTGAAATTAAGTTTGCTCTAACCAATAACTTATGGTAGTTTTTATTTGCTGGAACAATAAACAGGAAATGGATACTCAAGGCACTAGACTATATGATTACGTGTTGACGACATCTGTGGACATACTAGGTGTGTGTACATTCGGATCAACGCTAATTAACGCACGGGCGAGCTAATACACAACTTACCGGTCACTGCGATTACGCACTAGTAATAGATCGACCAATTGTAGTTTTATTAGTCATTGAAATCATAGTTCCAACAGAAACAACTGCAGAATAATACTGAAGGTTCATTTCTCCCATTCCCCTGACAGTCATTTGTCAGCTAGTTCTAAGACAGTAGAGAATCGCATTAATTAACGCAACACCCATGACTGAAATGGAACAGTGAAATAGTGCATCTTACTCAGTAGTAGCTTGTACTGATATGTTCTGTCCTCGTATCGCCTACACCCCATACCGCCTACGCCACAATCAAAACAAATTCTACATTCTACATTCTACATTCTACATTCTACATTCTACTTCTAGAATGCCCATCAAAGATATATACATTCTACGCACAGTTTATGCCTCGGGAACAGTACTTAACAAAACTAGTTTGCACAATGAAGGTGCTGTCTCGATACAAGTCAAGATTCGGTGATTACAGAATATTGTTTTAACGGTGCAAATACTTCGTTCCTTAAATTTAAACAAAAGACTTAGTCATGCAGATGCATGTACACATTTTATGAAATATATACGATCTTTTATTACATCCTTGTTTCACAATAAATATGACATCAAAAACCAGAAAGCAAAATAACATAAGCATAAGATTGTAATGTTTTTTTTTGGCTCTATTTCGAGGTAGGAAAGTGCCAAAGCATACTTTACTATGAATATTTAGGTGAGAACGTTCAAGAGAAGCAGAAAAACACTAAAAGGCATACGCCTAAAAGTTTCTATTTATATAATTACTCAAAGTGCACGTCTAGCAGATTTTGCTATTTCCTTAGATATTTAAGTGAACTCTGAGTTTTCTTGTAACAAAAAAACGAAAAATCTATAAGCTGGAACATAATCTATAACATCATCAGCAACTGTAAATATAAACATTTCAAACTTATCCAAAGTAAATAAAATATAAATATTAATATTTCATGATAAAAGCAAAATTCGCCAAAGTCAATACATATTTCCAAAGTCAACATTTCATCAAAGTCAATATGTGATCAAAGTATATATTTCTCTAAATTCAAAATATCTTTTTCAAAGTCAACATGTCACCAAAGTTAACATTTCATATAAGTTAAACTTACACTACACAACACTTCACTAAAATGAATATGTTTTAAGTCGACAATTTATATCATTCAAAATATATACTAAAAGTCAACATGTCACCAAAGTCAATATTTATCAAAGTAACACTTCCACCAAAGTCAATAAATATTTTAAAAGTCAACATTTCACAAACATTATATTTTTGTCTAAGTCAACATTTCCCAAAATATGTTCCCCAAAGTCAACATTTCACAAACATTATATTTTTGGCAAAGTAAACATTGGCCCATGGGAAATCTGGCCCATAGACTTTCCCCCGTCATTTCTTTTTTACCCGCTAATGCCATTGGCCAAACATAATGATTAGATGTCATAGGTCTTAAATTGTGATAATTTGGGCTTGTACGTATTTGATATGAATCTGTCTGTTTTATGAATTTGAATTAAGCATGGTGCATATTTCTTGCAGGTTGCCTTGTAAACGTGGCTCTAAACAAACCTGCTTCAATGCATCCGATCGCGACAAAAGATAATCGCAAAGCTAGTACAGCTGTGGACGGGTACGCGACAGCGGCAGGATGGGAAGGCCAACAGATCATAGACACAGGTACAGGAGACCCTGCCGCCTGGTGGAAGGTGGATCTACAGAGAGAAGTACAGGACCCTACAGTGAGGATCTACTTCAGGACAGACTGTGAGTTTATAGAATAGATTATCGTAAAGATGTCCTAACCCAACATCCCTTCCGTAGATAGATAGACTGACCCTGCTTGGAACATTCCGTCGAATGTGTTCCTAAAATGTAGTTATAAACGATACAGAGCACAAAGTTACAAGTCCTGGACAAACACAAGTTTTAGCTAGCCCAGGCAACGATACAGATTCGATGTTGAATTCAGTTGGTTATATGACCAGTTCGTTTAACAATAACATGATACTATACTCAAATGTGTTTAATTTAATTAATTAAATGTGTCAATTTTGAATTTAGTCATCCGTTGTCCATTGTGAAAAAGAAACAGTTACATGATTGAAACAAGTGGGTGTACACAATATATGTATACATACTTAGATTGTACTCATGCTTGAGTGATAGCTTGCTGATATGTTGTATACACGATGTACACCTACTCGTGTCATGATGTGTCTATTATTAAACATGTTAAATACTTACGTATGATATAACAATTGCTGTTCTGATGTCGATGTATTATTCCAATTATGTTTGATGTTATGTTTGATTGCAGACAAAGAGGTGGTTACTCAATACACTCATATAATGTAATTACGTTCACTCAGTATTGTTACAAATGGGAGTGATGTCAAATCTGTCCTACGTTGAGTTGAAGGGCTTAATGTCAAAACTGTATAGCTTGAATTTAAAGGTGCATCCATTGTGTTTCATAAAATCATATTTGGCTTTAATACGTTCAAACTCACCATATGTGCTGTTTACAATACAAACACATTCACTCAGCTTGCATATTTATCCCCAATCGCCAAACATATCATAATTATAGTTTCCAATTAAAATCGAGTAACATAAACATGCATGCGTAGAAACTTAAACTGAAAGTCCCATTTGCATGCACAGTAGTTATATGACCTATTAAACATTATCAAACCAAATTTGTCATTTTGTCTGGTTTAAATAAGATTCCAAAATGACGTTTGACTCATTGGCGTGTGCCACACGCGGTGCATTGTCCAGTTTTCGATCAGCAATCGACACTTTTACCTTCATATCGTCATTATACTAAGTCGAGTATCATCAAAATGGTAGTTTTCGGTAACAGTTGGTACTTCTCGATAAAGTAACACCATTTATAACGTCTGGCATATTTGACCCCCAGCAACACAATGGATGGACCTTTAAGGGTCTGTTGTCATGTATGTCCGAGTTTGGGATAAAGGTTTTGATTGTAATGACTGCGGTATGATCTATATTTATCACATATTATTATAATGTTATTGTAATTTCAGCGCGAATGATAAAATGCTGCTATATACAAAATGCTAAATGGTAACATAAACGTTTATTTATTTAATTGGACGATCGTTGTCTTTATGCAATATACAACCACAATTTGACATTGTAAGTTTTTAGTTTTAGGTTAAAACAAACTGTGCAATAATTTTATTTTATTTTCAGATACTCCACGACGTAACGGAGTGAAGCTGTACACGTCCACAAGTCCGTTCTCAAACTCTTCCTCCTCCTCCAACTCTCCTGAAGGTCATTTGTGTGACACTGTTACCGGAAATCAGAATGGAAGTGGAATACCCGATGTCTATAATACCACTTGTTCTGGTCGATTGAGATATCTTCTTGTCTACACTAACATCAGTAACATTGATAATACTGGCGAACAGTCTGGACCAACTCTTGACTTTGGGGAAGTTATGGTTTTAGGTAGGATACTGCTCACTTTCCTAAAATCGTATCAATATAAAACTAGGGATGGCAAGACAGTATAAAGGCCGTTAAGAAAATCATGACAGTTTAGCCATCAATTCACTGTTGTTCCAGCTTCCACTCTCATGTTGATCTATTGAACATGTTTAATAATGTTAGTGACAATGTATACTATTATACTACGATTTGGTATTTTTTCACGTTAACTCTCGATTATGGTCTCCCGGTCGTGGACACTCTCACTGATATCGCACTGAAGTATTGCCTTACCTGCCATCGTCGCATATTGTGGAAGAGGGGTTTGCGATTTCGATTGTCTGTTTTCAAAAATCGCAAAAAACCTTTGCAATAGATGCGGCTGATGTCTTGGTCTCAAATGCGTTCTTATTGTGTTCATATTGGTCTCAATTTGGTCTTTTTACGGTCGTATGCCAGTCTCGCAACTTGATCGTGTCAACTCGCAGTGCGTTCGCACTATTTTTTTACTGGCAACCAAAAGGTGCAATCAGTGACAAACGTTCTAAAACCCATGTACGATCCCACAGTGACTGTTTTTATCAATGTCTGAATACGAACAATCATGAGTTTTCCCCGCGACAAATAAGTAATCAGTGGCGATGCCTCTGTGATCAGACTAGGACCACACTGAGACCTCACCATGACCGTACCATGACCGATTTAGATCGACATGCAGTCGTAGAAGGCGATGCGTATTTAGCTTTTTGTGATAGCACTTTATTTCAGTAAAACCGGCACCTTTAATTAGAGGAAAATGTTGTTGCATGCTTTGAGTTATCTCGTTTGTCTTCGAAATATTGACGTTTCATTTTTAAGAATAGAGAACAATCTGGGCACGTCGAAATTGAAATTGAAATTGGATAAACAATTTTGAGGGGCAACCATCCATGAACATGATTGTAAACGGGGAAGTCCCCCGAGTTCGACCTTGGGGTCGAGGTAAAAATCCTTTGAAGTTTCGTGTTGTGTTGTTTTAAGGGATAAACGCACTGGTTTTCGATAAACTGTGGAACTCGTGAAATGTCTTCACTCAGGAACAAAATAAGAGATAATTATTGAGCGCACTCTCTCACTGGATTTGATTAATGACATTTCAATAACTTTCATGCTGTAAGCACGTTGAAAATGACAATTGTCACAACATTCCCACAACTGAAGTTATGGCGAATGCACACTAAGGTTATACGTTTTTGCAACCCAGAGGCTTCTTGTTAAGTCTAGAAAATAGTATAACAGGACATGTATGTCAAATTTAGCCTACATAGACTGCAGTGTGGTCATATTAGTTGTTCAATTTGAATGTCCCAAATAAAGAATTGTACCTCGATCGTTTAAGTTGTGTGATATAGGTATATACTGTAATAACAATGTGCATACATTATTTAAGAGATAGAAGACGAGTTGACGTGCTTTATGGTAAAATAAAACATAGCAGGGAGGGTAAAAGACGAAGGGCGGCCTTCGTGTTTTATGCTCACTGCTATGTTTTATTCAACGATAAAGCACACCAACTTCTCTTCTATTTCTTGAATAAAGCACAACGAAGCTTCTATTTCTTATATAAGACGCCCTTAAACAGTTACTCGCTTTTATATAAAAAGGGACAATTTTTACACTAGTGCTATAACCGTGTCAGAGTGAAATAGAGTGTCTATCTTTTATTTTGTTATACTTGCATTAATCATTTCTAGTGCTATAAAAGTGTTAGAGGAAATGATATTTGAATTTTCTATGCGCAAATCACTGAGGTGTGGTTTTGAAAGATTTTATTTATGTAGAAGAAGATTGTATTACTGTCTCACTCGTAGTTTAGAAAAAGGCATAATATGCAAACAATTTGTACAAAAGGATTACGAACAATCACTTAGTTATTTATGAGAGACACATACGATATACATATAAATACAATGCTAAGATATAAAACACTGTTTAAAAGACAATATCAGGAGTATAATAGTTGTCTTCTGGTTGAGATATCATGGCAGGCCTTGGAAGCATTAAAAGCTAGGTCGGGTGTGATAAAATAATTATAAACTGCTCATACTTTGTTTAACTGATAAAATCCTCATCAATTTGTAAACAGTAGGTAAAAAGTGTAGAACTGATGTCCTCGTATAAAGGGCAAAATAAAAGAACATGTGTTTCATCTTCGACCATATGATCACAGTTAAAACAGAAACGTTATTAGAATGGTATGTTGCTGTAACGGTGCCACCCCACATCGAAACTTGACATAGGCACTTCTGTGGTCACGTCGCAGAGGGAGTCGCAGACACTTGTCTTCATTACAGACTTGTCACGAATGAGTTGGGTTGTCCATGAGGTCTTACATGTATACTAAGCGGAGACTTCTATGCGTACAAGTCGGGCAAACAATTTGCCTTCTATGTGTGAATCAATGTGACTAAAATCTTCCAAATCAAGTTCCTGAAGATGCGTAGCAACTTTATAATGGGTTTTTTCTTGCACGTTTTAGCCCATTCACATATTCTCTTGTTAAGCCTCCTCTGTGTCAGCTTAACGAGTCTAGACACCGCAACCCACTGATTCACTATAGGTGGTTCCCATCCACTCTCTCCATTTATGGCAACATTCGGTGTATATTTCCCGACTCCAAGGAAAGAACAAATCGCTCTGTGGTGAAGTGCATTTACAGCAGAGTGTTCTGTCGTTCCCCACATGAAAGCACCGTAGTTTAGCACTTACCAACCATAGTGTCATAGGGCTTGGTGTAGACGTTGAAGGGCATACTTCCCAGGTCTTTGAACTTTGAAATAAGTTATCCCAGAGATCTGCTGGTCGCCTTTACTGCATTATTTGCCATGCTGTTATAGTTCAGGTGTTCTGTCAATAGGTAGTGGTAACTTTCACTGATCTCCAACTTTGTCTCACCGCACATGAAATCAGACACTGATCTTGGGACTGATGGGCCTCTGAAATGCACAACATGTGATTTATCATGATTGATGGACATCTTATGTTGACAACACTACATATCTAATGTACATGTAGATAGGATACACTATACGTCCCTCTCATTTTCCGCCAGTAGTACAAGATCGTCCACATAGGCTAATATACCAACTACTTCATCCCCAATCTTGAGTGAGTGAGTGAGTTATTGTTTAACGCCGCTTCGGCAGTATTGCAGCCATTAGCGGCGAGATATTTAATTTATTTGCCTAATTTAAAAAAGAAAATTGCAATTGAAAAATAGAACACGGCACGAAGGCCGTAAAAACATCAGCAAATTATCACAAGTTGAATAAAAGCTGAAAATGAAAAGTTAAAATTTGTCAATAAGGTGTATAGCCTTTAGAAAATCTAAAACACGATGCTCACCGAAATGAGTAAAAACTTGATCAATTGAAATAGAAGGATACAAAGTTTCCCCCAATCTTGACTCCAATGCCGAGGGCATTCACAGATCTCACAAGGTCACCTATATAGAGGTTGAACAGTAGTGGCGAGAGAAGGCGCCCTTGCTTGTGTCCCCTGTTGACGTCAAACCAACCAGTACTGTGGACTCTATTGATGCGTACTGATTTTCTCATCAGTTTACGCCCTTCAATCAATGAGCTTATGTTCATCGTTTAAATGCCATTTTGCTCAAACCACTCTGTAAGACGAGTGTTGAGAATACCACAGTATGCATTATAGATCACCAGTGCTAGCGTTATTCCTCTGTATGATAAAGGGTCTCTGGGGTCGCTGGACGTTGATTTGGGAATAGGATTAATAATTCCTTTGGACCACAAAGCCGGTTCCCGGGATGTCTGGAAGCAAATATTAAAGAGTCTGTGAAAAAAACCCAGTCCTTTCTGCTCCCAGAAGCTCTACTTGGATATCGTCAACTCCCGATGCTTAACCATTCTTCATCTTTTGAATTGATCGGCGAACTTCGTCTAATGCATCAAGTTCTCGTCGTCAATTTCTTAATTTTTAATAACCACATTTAGATGTCTAATATCTTCCTTCACTACATTGTTGCGCAGGATTTCTGCAATGTCTTTTTGCACACTGTCCTGCAGTTGTGATTGAGTAGTCTTTATCTGGGCCACCTCCATGTTAACACATATATATTGAAAATTATACAACGCCCAAAGACAGATTGCAAAACACAAACATGCGTACATTGCTCAGAGAGATGGGAAAAAAAAGATGTGTATACTGTGAACAGGAAGGGTTTCATCTCAAAACGAAACACCTCTGTTCGCCGATAGGGGATCAGGCTTGGTCTATGGAATGTCGGAGGATGGTCTCTGAAAGATGTAAATAATAAACAATTCAGGGAGAATGTCATAAATACTTATGACTACGATGTTATATGTGTGTCTGCGAAACGTTTTTAAAAGAAAATGAAGTTATATATCAAACTAATTATACTTGGTATGGAAATAATAGGAAAACAATTCATGTGAACGCTAGACGTGGATCAGGAGGTGTGGGGGTGCTTATCAAGAACGAACTGGTATCTAAATATGATGTTGAGGTGCTCGATGATAAGTGTGAGGATACGTTGTGGCTAATCCTGAAGGGTGCTTGTGCTGAAAACAGTATTTGTTTAGGTGTTGTGTACTTGCCTCCTATTGGTTCAACTGGATCACGTGACCCGTAAGAAGTGTTTCATCGACTGTTGGAACAGGTGTATGAATATAAGAACTTAGGAAAGGTAATAATAGCCGGGGATTTTAATGCACGTATTGGTGACAATTGTGACTTCATAGAAAGTGTAGACAACGTGTTAGATGAAGTGACAAACGCAACAGGCCTGTTGCTGTTAAACTTCCTCAATGACTGCAACATGTGTGTGGTAAATGGGAGATTTGGTTTCAATAACTATACGTCTGTGTCTCATAGAGGTCGAGCTGTCGTTGACTACTATATTGTGCCACATGAACAATTGGACTGTGTACATGATTTCAATGTGAACTTAATGTCTGACGTCATCAATCAGACGAGTCAGCTTGGATGTGGTAACATACCTGACCACTCTCTGTTAGACTTGACCTTCACACTGGCGGGTAGTAGTGAAGAGGAATCCAGACAAACGCGAGGTAACGTCAACACACCCAAATACGATGTGTCCAGACTACCCGAGTACTTCTTGTGTGGTGAGAGTCTTAACATGTTGACGGAGTTTATTGAGCGGATTGAAACCTTAAGAACACTATACAGTCACTGGTGCTTTTAACGTATTTTGTGAATTTATTCATGAAGGGATGGACACAAAATTAGATAAATTAAGCACAAACGGCTCTCACACAAATAAACATTCAAAAAAACAAAAAAAACATACTGGACAGAAAATCTACAATCGCTGTGTGTATAAAGGAGAGGGACTGGCTAGCTGTCAAAGGTGATTACAAACGAACTGTCAAAGCAACGTACATGCAAGAGCGGAAACTATTTGACAAACAGCGGAGGAAAGCCAAAGATTACACAAACTTTAAAAACAAAAAGAACGTTTAAATCTTCACCATAAAAAGAACGGCAGAGATTTTTGGAAGACGATTGGTCAATTAGGTATGGCAAATGATCATGGAAATATGTCAACACAATCCCAATGGAGGTGTCACAGGAAGACGAATATGTGTCAAATGATATCGGCAGGGTGTTAAACTACTGGCGGGAATCGTACAGCACGCTGCTTAACAGTACTGAGAGTCAAGAGTTCGACAAGCAACACTATGACAATGTGTGCGAGCATGTGCGCAACAGTACAGTGGAGCACGTGCCGATTCTACATTGAACGCGCCACCTCGCGTAACGTTACTGGCGTAATAAAACCAACCCATCGGGGCCAACTCTTGACTTTGGTGAAGTTATGGTTTTAGGTAGGATCCTTTTCACGTTTGTATAATCATATCAATATAAAACTAGGAATGTCAAATGATAAACTTATGCAAATCAATAAATTTTAGCCAACAATGCACTATTGTTGCAGGGTTTCACTATCACGTCAATCTATTAAACATGTATGAAATTGTTAGTGACAATGTATGCTATGATACTAAGAAGTGATACTAATCCACGTTAAATCTAGCTGTCTTCTAACTCTTCACTTAAAACTAAACTTTTTGTGCATCTATGTGTAGTTGTTTAAACGCACTGCTATACTTTAATATGCGCATGCTCGGAAATAAAGCATGCTTAGATTGTTATTTTAGTAATGGCGTTGTGCTCATTCATTGAAAGAAATATATTTCACCTGAATGTCTGTCAATTATGAACGTTTTGATAATAAGGTGTAACTACATAATACATGTTTATATTTTGTTTGTAAAGGTGAAGTCCTAGATGTAAACTTGATCATAGTTCTACATTTAGTTGTGCTATAATGTATGATACATTTTTATTAAAATACGACGATCCTTGATATTTGAATCCCTATCAAATTTAGATTATTTTGTCTCTGTTACTTTGAACCGTGAGCAAATAATGGGAAATACATGTATATTGCAATACGTATTTTAGACATTAGATCATTCAATACCAAAGTTATTTTCCTTTGAACATAACGCAAAAGATGATTTTATTCAAGGACAATTAAATCAAGTTCTAGGAGGAATTATGACGACCAGAACACACTATGGTTTTAAAGGCGCTTTAGACATTTGTTTACATATTATTTTATCTCACATTTGCAATGTATTATTAAGTTTTAAAAATGCATTGTTATGTTAGAGGGTAAAAGGTCTCATCACATGACCCGATAAGCCTTATCTATAGGAAACGATTATATTTGAGAGGTAGATAACAGGTAGAGGTGTAGGTCTCATGCGGTTTTGTTCATGAATATGGGTTCAGACAGCAAGATGGCTGACCATTCCATCATTGTACTGTATTAAAAAAAAAGCTCTGAGTGTTTAGGTAACTACTTTCGAGTGCCATTTTAAAGTTGACACCTTAAAATGGTCATTCAATGGGAAATGGACGTGCTTTAATGAACCTTGTGCGTTCGTTTTAGACCGCTTTTTATCGATTCAAGATTATTATTTAGCCATTGGTGGTGTTTATTTTCCTTTTTGTGATAGCATATCTAATTTCTAATGTGAACACTTTAATCTGGCCATTCGATGGGAAATGGACTGGCTAAACTGAACCATGTACATTTGTTTTAGAACGCTTGTTTTTAGCAATTGATGTTGTTTATTTACCTCTTTGTGAATGCACTTTATTTCAGATATAACGGCGTGCTACCGCACCTTCAATCAGAAGAGAATGCTGCGCTGTTGCATGCATTGGATCACCCTTTAATCTTTGATATATTGACGTTTTATTTTTAAGAAAGGAGAACTCCAAAGGCAAGTCGAAAATTAAACATCTGGAATAAAAAAAAAATGAGAATTGAACTTTCATGCTGGAATGCAAACATCAAAGCTCAACGTTGGGAAAGTTACATTGCAACTCTCTATTCAGCACTCTCTAATACTGAATTAGGTCATGTCACACAATTCAATCCAAGTTTTTCAGACAGAGACATATCACCAATGATGACACCCGTCAACCATTGAAAAGCCCCTGGTATTGCCAACGGTATGACCCTGTATACTGGTGTTGTACTGGTCTCCTATTTAGTTATCACTTCAACTAAAACTTCTCAAAGTAGATTTAGTTTTAACTCTTTTCAAGGGACGAAAGGGCCTGACCCACACTGCCAGGCCACCACTCTTCTCTCATCGATCAACAAAGTATTCAAGCAAGTATTACTTGGTTGAATGTATACTTCATTCATTCAGTCACCGTAAGTTTAACTACCAGCAAGATAGGAATTTAAGTTTGAATGCTGTATCTGCTGCATTAGATAAAATAACAGCAAACTGTTTTGTCGCTGTCTTAAGAATGTTTGTTTGCGCCTGGCATTGCTGATCATTCCTAGGCCTGATATCAAATATGCCTTATTACATAATTACATACTTGCACATCCATTTACAGTCGGTTTGTATATCTTGCCGAGGCTACCGTAGCAGTTGGTTCTGTATCAGACACGGTTTCTCAATGCTTGTACACAGTATTTATTGACGATCTGTTCAGGCAGCTAAACGGTTCGAGATATGACCTCAAGAAGTCAACGATGACGGTCAAAACACTTATCTAGGTATATAAAAAAAGGTCAACAAGACATTCCAACACTACACAGAAAATCAACAATATCAACAGAACAAGAAAAACGGCCTACTTAAGTGCAGCATAAATTGGAGCCTATTATTGTTTGGAGCTTTGTACAGACTGATTGTTCTCCAGCGTGTCCTCTATTGATATTGTACAACCTGCATCCGGCAACACATCCTGCAAGGTTGAACAAGCATAAACTGTAGACAGTAAACGGCACAGCAAGACCGATCCTCCTCTTAAGACTTTTCAACATTCCCATCATTCCACCATAAATGTTTCCATTACGTACCTGATCTGTACAAGTGGTCTGTGATTGCAATGACAACTACACAAATACCTTTTGCTGGAAGTTACTGCATTTCCCGTCAGCAAGTGAAAAACAATGTGAGAACAAAATTTGTCAAAGACTGAAACAGCATTGCTTAGGCAGATAATCACACGGAAGGAAGATCTCTCTCTGTTTCAGGACTTTCAATGATCGTACAAGAGGCAGTTAAAGAGTCTGTTCCACCATGTCTAGTGATGACCTCACCCGCTAACAGTGGTCTAGAAGGGGAGGGGGGAGGGGGGGGGGGGACTACATTGGGATACCTACTTTATAGGGTCTGGGAGTGGTTGCACATTACATTAACCTAACATGGGTCAACAAAGTAATTTGTAATGTTAAAAGATGGCACCACGTTTAAAGTAACCTTAGTGTTACGGTTGTTTTGTGCACCACATGGGGTTTCCTGTAGGTAAATCATATATTTTGGTGCTACAGGAAACATGTGCAAATGTATAATACCAACTTCTTTGTCATCTCTTCGTGCCACGTCTCTACCAAACTGCGAACTATGATGACGTCAGAGAAAACGCTCCATACATCTAATTTGTACATGGCCTTAACTTCTCATATACATTTCGTATCATCAATTTTGGGAATATGGCATTCCCAATCCCCATTTTGGAACACAAATATACCAATTATCTAGCGTGTCAGAGATTATTTCTACACGTACAGTCATTGCTTTCGAAATGTCTTTGATTTTTCATTTTATGCTTTTTGGTGATTTTGCCGCAGTTAATAATATCCTTTACCGCAGTCGGATAACAGAAAGTTTTCATTGTTTTATGGTGTTATTAACCCCATCCAGTTTTGTTTTGATATTAACAGACAAGTGATCAGATATTCCACTCTATATCACTCAATCAATTGTTCTCTATGACAGTGCATAATTATGGCACACCGTGTACCAAGCCCTGCAGTTCGAGGAAGTGTGTTACCATGGCAACAACATGTGAGGGAGATGGGAGATGTCCTGATGGTTGTATATCTGGATGGACGGAAGAAGACTGTACCAGTAAGTTGTCAGTCTCAATGGACGGAAGTTGGCTGTACAGATTAAAGTTTCATTAAGGAATTTGTAGTATATCAATTGGGCTTTTGTAGGTGCCGAATAACCACATGTGACGATTTAAGTTGACGTAATTGCACTCGGCATGCATTATGCATCTCAATCGCCAACATATGATAATTACTTGTTTTAAATAAAAATTCGGCAATGGTTTTACATGTGCAGGAACCGAAATTACACGTCCCATTTACATGCAAAGTGGTTATATGATGTATTTAACATTACCAAACAAACTCTTGGATGTTTTCTGTTGAGTAATTTACGCCCAGCAGCCGTGGTACATTGAACTGTGTTTTGTTAATATGTGCTACTCTTAAGTTTATATTGTCCCTCTACCGAATTAATTAGCTGAAAAGAAAGCGCATCTCGATTAAACAGCACCATTTATCATGTTACTTTATGTGAATCAAACAACATACTTACTTTCTGAAGCCAATAGATAAATTTACGTTTTCTATATGAAATTGTTATTGGACAGAATGTTACTTGATTACGTGACTTGTCTGCTGATTTGTGCTGATTTTAATGTTAACAAAGAATAAAATTCTCTTCACAGCTTGTGACAATGAGCACTACGGACCTGACTGCAACTTTACCTGCACTGACCGAAACTGTCTTCATCTTTCGTCTGCATGTGATAACAAGACTGGCCAGTGTGTTGATGGATGTCAGGCTGGGTACAACGGAACAGACTGTACGCAACGTAAGCACATACCTACAAACATGAACGATGATTTTTGTAAAAGCCAATCAGAGTTTATTTTATTTCTGCTTTTTCTAGGTTATTTATTTCTATTTAAAAAAACGGCAATTTTCACAATTAGATTAAATGTCGCATGTCATCATTTTCTCTCGTGGATAAATTTACCCACTCCTTTCAGAGGAATATGAGTGCAGATTTAGGAATACAATCGCATTATGTCATGGGTTCATAGTCTCTTTCAATCCGTCAACAAATTGTATTTCTTCATTGGAAAGTATAAACTTCAGATTTAGACAATTTGAATTTATTTTTTTCAAGGATTGAGGATTAGGGATGTTTGAAATTGCAACTTTCTGTAATGCATTGAAACTATCTAATCTCAGATCAAAATGTAAAATAACAAATGAATGTTAATCCTTGCAATATTCCCTTTGAAACGATTTTTAAATTAGGTGCAAATGTAGATCAATTGATAACCCCTACTGGAGGGATGTTTGGAAAGTTTGGAACGCACACTGTTAAAAAATCAATGTGAATTCTGAAAATTTTGAAGAAATCCAACTCAACCACTTTGGATATATAATAATAACACCCAACTCTCTACATTAAGATCTGGTCAAGCAAAGGTATAATAACAGATAAGGTCAGTTTTAACGATGGAAGTGTCATATCTGTTAATGATTTGAAGATAACTGATGGCATTAACGGTACTTATTGGAATGTTTTGAAAACGATACCTTATTCTTGGAAATGTACTATTGGACAATCAAGGTATAACCCCTTTTCTCATTTACATATAAACCACTGTCAGTTAAATTTGTTGAAATAATATAAAGGAACTAGATTGATATTTAATGACATCTTGATTTCTAATGAAGATGTACCCAAAGTGTGTCTTAAATGGCAAGCCTCTGATGTGGATGTGAACGTTGATTAGAATAAGGTTTTCATGATTTACTGAAATTTATGTTTTACAAGTTAATATATAAAGAATTATTAACGAATGAAGCGTGTTAAAAACTTAACTTGCTGTTTCTGTAATGAGTTGAATGAAGTATCTGTAATATTTATTGGGAATGAAGAGACATACATAACATATGGTATTCTAATCTCACCATAATAAATGAAACCCCACTGTGGATGTAATTTTCTAAAGGAGATTGACAACAATTTGAACTGATGTACTCGAGAGAACAATAAAAAACCCACAAAAACGTCCAGTGTTCTTCAGGTCTTTCTTTATAAATGTGTTCTTTCCGGCTGCACAGAATGTGACAACGACCACTATGGACCTGACTGCAGGTTGGCCTGCACCAACCGAAAGTGTCTCGATCCTTCAGCCGTGTGTGATCACGAGACTGGTCAGTGTGTTAGTGGATGTCAGCCTGGGTACAACAGAACAGATTGTTCACAAAGTAAGCACATACATACATCAGCGTTATTTGTTTCTGCTTTGTCAATGTAATTTGTTGTATATATATATTAAGTGTCACATATCTGGGGGTAATGGATGCAAATGTTCATGTATTTGTATTTTTGCGCTATGCATCATAAGCCAATAAACATACACATGTAAATCATGAAATGTGTTTCTTGTAAATTCAATCTTTGTCAATATGAAAACATTAATTAGTTCATTAGAGCAACCAATCTTTCTTAATGATTTTTCTGTGACAACTTATGATACAAATCGAATATTGTTCAACCTTCTTATACTACATGCGTGACGCGGGAAACATTGAACAATTGTCTAAATTCAAGCTGAATGTCTTCAAACATTATTACTATGTATTACCTACATGTACGAGGGCAATCATATCGGGATTCCTATTTTTCATACAATGCCTTAGGGCAAAATATCACTTTGTCATGGTGACGTGTCGTCATTTACAACGCTCTGTTTTTTACATTGTGTTCTAATTGCGCCTATGCACGATCGAATATATAAGCGTCTGTTCCTTAATTTCATGAATTACCTGATGAACAGAATATCACATTGGGCCTATGCCATACTATATTCGGGACACTCGTGCCTGAATTTTAGTATATCCCTCCTCTCTCGCTCTCTCTCAGGATAAGACTAATATTCTGACAATCGTGGCGAAAACATAGTATGACATAGGCACTCATATAATATCCTAATATGTATAGCCAAATAACCATTGAACTATTTGAGAGGCATTCTAGAAGTTGGTATGATGAAGAAGACAAATATTTTATGGATGATCAACTTCTTTATTAACAATGGCGACGTTTCGGTAAAGATCTGTACCGAAACGTCGCTATTGTTAATAAAGAAGTTGATCATCCATAAAATATTTGTCTTCTTCAAAGAACCATTGGTTGGTACTACTATTACTGAAAACTAAATAAGGTAACTTTCATTTCATACAAACTGTTAATTAATAACTGTGGTCTATTTTGTTCAAATAATTACAGTCAAAAAACAACTTTGGTATTGTTAACGTAATGCTGGATTAGGTGGGAAAATGTATACAATGTTGAAAGCAATGTATTCAAATGTGAAGTCTTGTGTACGATATGGTTGCGATGTGACAGATACTTTTGACTGTCCCATGGGACTAAGACAAGGATGTATAGTTAGTCCAATTTTGTTCTCATTTTTCATAAATAAATTCTATCATGATGTTATACAACATGGTAAACACGGTGTGCAAATGTTTCCAAATATGTTAGAAATATTTATACTTCTATTTGCAGACGATGCTATTTTGATGTACGAAACTATTATTGGTTTCCAAAACCAGCTCAATATCCTTGAAAGTTACTCCGAGAAACGGAAACTATCTGTGAATTTAGAGAAAAACTAATATAGTTATATTCAGAAGGGGTGGAGCTGTTGCATCAAAGGAGAAATGGTTCTTTCAAGGAAAACCTGTCACTATTGCTAATCAATATACATATCTTGGTATAAATTGTTCATACACCATGAATCTAAAAAGCTGTGCTCAGGACCTGTATTTACGCGCAAAGAAAGCTATGAATTGTATCTATTTCGAATGAATGTGGAATTTTTAGTTCAAATATATTTTTCAAAATGTTCGATGTCCAGATACAACCCATCTTACTATATGGATCGGAAGTATGGGGATTTCAACGCTTCGACTGTTTGGAGAAATTACCCCTTATGGCATGCAAGAAGTTTTTATGTGTTGGCACCGCTACTCCAAATTGTATGGTCAATGGTGAATGTGAGAGATACCCTACATACATTAATTCACAAATACGGTGTTTGATGTACTTGTTTAAAATTATCATAATGCATGATGGTCGCTTGCCAAAAATATCATACAATATGATTGTTCATGCAGATGCTATGGGTAAAGTGTCCTGGGCATCACATATCAGGAATCTCCTTTTTTCCCATGGATATGGGTTTGTATGATTGAGCCAGGGTGTAAGTGACGTACATAGATTCTTCAAAGAATTCCGTGATCGAGCTATAACTATGTTTTTCCAGGAATGGCATTCCACTTTAGAACATAGCTCCCGTTATGATGTTTATAGAACATTTAAAACTCTAATAGAACCCGAATTATATTTGTCTAAACTTTCATTTACGTACAATAGAAACATTTTTGTCAAATAAAGAATGGGCTTGTTAGACCTAATGGTAAACAGAGGCAGGAAAATGTCCATTCCTAAACATGATAGATTATGTCCCTTATGTAATTCTTCATTCTACCATGACATTTTAAAATCCTTGTTTTTGATTGGTTTATTTTATGGTCGAACGGAGGTTCGAACACGATTTTTGTGAACGGCGGTTTACCGCGTTTGGATACATGGTGACGTAAGATTCTAGGCCAAGCTATATCATTGAAATAAAAGCGTAAATCAGTTATATTCACTTTACGGTTTCCTCATGTGTTCCTTCTACGCAATTTAATCTGTGTATCTGTTTTGGAAAGTTATTCTAATTTGGACCGATGTTTTAAACAGTGAACTACAGTAGTCGATCAAGTTCGCGATACGGCCGTGAACAAACCGGTTTCGGTTCGGATACAATGACGTCATAAGCTCAATCCGTTATGACGTCACAGGAATGGTCGCGTCAATTTGACTGGTGGTGAAGGAAAGCTATCAAGGCGGAGAAACGTTAAGATTTACAAACCTGTATGTTCTATTTGATAAAATCTATGTTATCACTTAATTATCATATTTTAATAAGAATGAATTGTTAATTTCACTAGTTAGTAAATTTCTACCGTATCGAAAACAACGGAAATGTGATGCGTCATACCTGAAGAAAAATGGGTTCACCCGATTACCGCATCACTCAGTTCAATTCCGCAGTGTCAAAGAAACACGTTTAAAATACGTTGATAACTCGTCATGGTAGAATGGAGATAAACCTACTGTGTTTTTAACTTTTTGTGAGTCTAACGTAGATTCGATACCGATTTTTATCATTCGAAGCCTCACGCTGACGCGTTCGGCTCCGAATGATAAACATCGGCATCGAATCTACGTTAGACTCACAAAAAGTTAAAAACACAGTAGGTTTATCTCCTAAGTAGAAGACGAAGTCCATTTTACCATTAATTGCCAATTTTATGAAGATTTACGCTGCAAATATATCCCAGAACGTTACTAATCGAAACCATCACAAATAGCTTTTACCGCGATAGTATCAAAAAAAAATGAAACCACAATAAGTAATCTAGCTCTTTATGTTAAATATGCATTTGCTCGTTGCAACGAGCATTTACAACTGCTAAGTTTATAATGTGTATGTTTAATCATATTTATATTTATTGATGTAACCTTGAATGTAACTCTTTTGTATATGGGCCAGTGGCCTAAAATACAATAAACTATTGTCTTGTCTATAAATATACAGTCACATAAATACCTCCCAATAGCACGTAATTCTGACTTCTACGAACCTTTTGCAAATTCGATTGCACTGCCCACATGTGATTGTATTCTAGTGATTGAAATTTAGTTTCTGTTCGTTTTCGTTTTAGTGATAATGATAATGCTTATACAGGCAACACAGACAATATAAACCATACATGAGTTGTTTTAATTCCCTTCAGAATGTGATTCTTATCATTACGGACCTAGCTGCAGCTTGTCTTGCTCTGACCGGAATTGTCGTGACTCTTCATCTGGGTGTGATCACGTGACTGGTCAGTGTGTAGATGGATGTCAGGCTGGATACAACGGAACAGATTGTAGACAAGGTAAGCTTACAGTACACTCATTGTCGATGATAATTACATGTATGATATAAAAAAAACATCAGTGTTAGTCTCACTACTGTTAAGTCGAAAATATTTGTTTCTGTTCTATAACAAAACGGCAAATTAACGATTCAGTGTCACATGTCACTTTAATGGATGCTACCTTGTATTCGCAGGGAAAGATTGTTGATTCATAATAGATTAAGCAACATATTTAAGATTGGGTGTTTACTTTTCACATCATTTTCTATCGAATCTCAACTATAATTTAGGGCATACATGTAATAATCCACCATTTTCAAAATAATATGAGCCCTTCAAGAATCAGTAGATACAAGTGCAGTATGTCCTGTACAGAAGGGTTTGGTACATCATCTCCATGCCACCAGTCTTCTTTATATATGAATATAACCTAACCTGTGTCTATGACTGAATATTGTATTCATTTGCAACTGTCACTCTTCTACGGGTCCGTCTTTTAAAAAAAAAAATTCCCGGCTGCACAGAATGTGAAGAGGACCACTATGGACCTGACTGCAGGATGTCCTGCACTAACCGACAGTGTCGTGGTCCTTCAGCCGTGTGTGATCACGTGACTGGTCAGTGTGATGGTGGATGTCAGCCTGGCTACAATGGAACAGATTGTACACAAGGTAAGCACAATCATGCACCAGTTTTACATTTACTTCTGTTCAATCACCGTTTTTGGCGGGTCCTGTTCAATATCAAAATCCAGTGTCACGTGGCACAATGGTTGAATAAGCCTTGGTTAAACAGGGAGTCATTCACGAAAACTAAGTTTTTTCAAGCATGAAAGGACATTCTTTAATTAGCATTCATATAACAATATGAGATATCTAATGAGGTGTTTGATTTCCTACACTTATTGAGGGTACAATATCGTAGAGCCTAATGTATTTGTTTTTTTGTCATGTTGTCAAAAAGACAATCGATTTAAATAATCGAGCTGCGACCAACAGTTGGGGTTGACGAAATGTTTTTAAACTACTTCATCGTAATCCATGTTCATCTTGGAGTAGTTTATAATTCGAACATTAAGATTTACACGAATAACATTATAGACAAACAATGTGTCTTTTCTATTTGAGAAGTATCTGCTTAGGCTGATTAGTTATGTTCTCATATATGCAAGGTATATTATGTTGTACGACTTCACCACTTTCAGTTGTTCAAGGAATACTTTATGGATGAATTGTTCGTGGTATGAATGTGTTATACCCAATTATCAAAGGTGTTATTAGCTTGGTTTCCTCGTGTGAACGTTGTCAATGCATTGGCCGTTTAGGAACTCACGTAATACCTTTGTTCTCTCAAAGCATGTTCTTCAAATCTAACCTACGGAGCCAACTGCAAGGGGTCCTGCATTGCTCGTCATTGCATGATGTCATCCTCTACCCCTCCTGACTGTGATACCAAGACTGGACAGTGTCCTGCCGGATGTGAGCCGGCTTGGAGAGGAGTGGACTGTACTAGTCGTGAGTCTTTAAACACAATACGAAAATGAACTGATGAATCTCAAGTCTGTCTGTCTATAGTGTGCTGATGACGTTGACTCGAAATACTGTAATATTTGTTGAAACATGGTGTTATTTGACGTACTAGTAGAAAGGCAAAGTATACCTCCGATTTCTCTCAAACATTTAAAACTATTGATGGAGAAATTGTGCTTTTTACTTATGCTCGGGCTCGGATATTCTATTGAATAAAAGGGGAAATAATGAAATATGCTGTCGACATCCTTAAAGATGCATCCTTTGTGCTTCATAAAATTATATTTGGCTTTGATACATGCCAACATACGATAAGTGATGATTTCAGTTCAAATAAGTTCTCCTCATCTCCAATCGCCAAATATAATCATAATTAGTAATTTCCAATTAAATTTTAGTAACGTCATTATACATGTGCATGTCCCATTTATATGCACATTTGTTATAAGACCTATTCAAAATTATCAGCTCAAAGTTGGCTCTTTGTCTGTAGTAAATACATTTCCAAAATTACCTTTGACTAATTGACACCAAACGCGGTGCATTGTCCGATTGTCCGATAGTCGGTATACAGAGTCCATTATCACCAAAATGGTAACTCTCGGTACCAGTCAGTACTTCTCGATAAAATAGAACCATTTATAACGTTTGGCATAAGTGACCCCAACAACACAATGGATGTACCTTTAAGATAATCAATCAAATAATCACTAAAGTGTGAAATAAAGAACCGTTAGGCCAGACTTTTTTAAGTTTTTGGTTTACGCATTGTCAACAAGATTTTCAACGTCGGTAAAAAAAAAAGGATTTCATAGTATTTTTCGCAAAGTTGCTTTCACTAAAAGTAGATTTGTTAAAACAAGATCACTTATGCTGTAAAAACTGTTTGTTGTTGGTTAAAATAATAATGTTAGCTTACAGTTTTCCTCTGACAGGATATGTCAAAATAGATGATAAGTAAGTTAAAAAACTGTCACTTGTATGTTGATAAATTTTCATTAAAACATTCGCAGAAAATGCACATGAACTATTAAACAATTTAAAAATAGTCCTATATTGAATCTTCTGCAAAATATATCAAATCTAATAAAAGGTAAAACATTTCTGTTATAAGTATATATTGAATAATATTTATTTGGTAATAATGAAATAAATGGTTAGTTTAAGAAACCTGTCTATTTTAGCCATCTTTGTATAGGCCTATATAAGGATATGCCACAAATAAACTAATACACTTCTATATGGAAACACGCCTTAGAATTCTTTGTAAAAAATTACAAAATTCCACAGTATCTACATTTGTACAGTGTAGTCATCAAAATCCATTTACAAATTCCTAAACTAAACCATTATTTTAATCAAAACGTTGGCCTTTCATAGCTTTCGTTCTATTTATAGAATTCTCCGGCCAAACGGACTAGACTATTAAGGAATAGGGGAGGCAGGTTGTTAGTGCATTCCTTAGTACCCTGTCAAAATTTGTTTGCTTGATTTTTTAAATTATTTCATGATGAATCACAAAAAATAACATTATGTATATAGTGTATTGCCCCTAATCTTGAAATAATCTAAGCTCATGGGAACTCTTATTTTAGGCAAAATTTTGAAAACAAAAAATCACCTATCATCCCTCAAGCAAAATAGATCGGCCCTATCAATATCCTATCATTTGTGTATGTCTTTGAGCATGGGGATATTTATAAACGATTTTTCAAGCAAAGGTTATGCACACTATTTAAAATTTGTAGCTTATTGTTAGTCTTGAAACTTTTTATTTGAAAATACTTTGTAATAATTCTTCTGTTGACTCAAAGAGACAGTTCTAAAATAGATATCTGGGAAGGCAGTAAATATACTGTCAAAGCACTGAGTTTGTCTGTCACCTGTACGTTGTCAGTTGCACGATTGTTATGTTGAAATATGTCCTATTGGTACACATGAAAAGGTTGTGTCAGTATATTGTATTTATATGTATTCAGTATTTTATAAATATGGTCGGCGGTAATTTAAAAAGGGGAAATTAAAAAACAAATTCCACTTCGGCGGATCCGTAAACCAAGTAAAAAAGTGTGACCTTAATACTATGATACATAAACAACTATATACGACAGGTAAAACTGCTAAAATACTTTAGTTTGAAGACTGCTACACTAAGGAAATTTTACTTAAGTCGTTTTTAGTTTGTGTCAATCTTGGAAAGTTCAGTCGGACTGTCCTGCAGATGGAACCTGTTCTCAGGGATGTTTGGACGGATGGAAGGAAACATTTCCCCTCGTATCTCAACTTTCCTTTAGGATAAATTTGGCTTTCAGAAAAATACGAGTCCAGGTTTAGGTATACAACTGCAATATACAGAAGGTTTCGGTTCATCACCTTCATGCCATCAGTTTGTGTTTTATATAAATATGCTCCATTTCTATATCCTGACCTGTGTCTAATACTGGATATGTACCTCTTCATTTGCAACTTTCAGTCTTCTACAGGTCTTTCTTTCACATATTTTTTTGGGACTGCACAGAATGTGACAACGACCACTATGGACCTGACTGCAGGTTATCCTGCACCAGCCGAAAGTGTCTTGGTCCTTCAGCCGTGTGTGATCATGCGACTGGTCAGTGTGAAGGTGGATGTCAGCCTGGCTACAATGGAACAGATTGTAGACAAGGTAAACACACACATTCATCAACGTTAGTTGCTGCTAATGGACAACAAAACAACATTTTCACATAGATTAAATAGATTAAACTGATTAAGTGTCATTCAGCTGGGGGTGCAATGAATTCAAACTTTCCTTTCAAATATACAGAGAGATATTAGTGTTGCACCCCCAATATGTATACCGAACAGTTGATGCTGTGGCAATATTAAAACATATATATATATATATATATATATATATATATATATATATATATAGAAAAGAGTAAACATCAGATGGTTTTGACTGGATCAATCTTCTTTAATACAATACGATGAGCTCATTTCGACCAGTATATCGGTCTTTTCAAGTATATTGGTCTTTTCTATATATAACCTTACTTCACGTGAGAAGCAACTCATCTTATTTATATATATATATATCTTGTTTTAAAAGTGTGATTCTGGAGGTTCATACTGCTATAACTATAGTGACTTGTTACTTAAGGTTCATCATTTCATTTGAAAGAATGGATTGACTCACATTACAACAACCACTATTTACTTTCATTTCTAAGTGTAACAATACTTGTTCCTGGACACCAAATTAGCAAAATTTTATAAATTTATAATTTTGCAAAATGCCCTGTCACCGTCAACTGCATGACATCACATTAGGGCTGCTCGTTTTGTCGCCGGTTTTCCTCGCCGGTTTGCCGGCGGCGTGACCCGGTCACGTGACCGGTAACTATGCAAATGAAGTGACCCGGCGTAATCAAACATGGCGGCGTCCGTCATCGCCGTCGCTTCAATTCTTAAAAAAAACAAATTTTGTTTGTTGGATCCACAATTAAAATCTCTTGTGATATTAAATTACTGTTTTAAAAGGAAACAATTATTTCGAAGTTTATTATGACAGGATTTTAAAACACAGTGCTATATTATGAACCATGTACAAAACACAATAAATAATAGATCTACAACCAACAGTCTAATGAGATGTTTTGGTATATACTATATTATTTATAGCGTTATACAATTTGTCGTATCTTTACGTATTCTATCCAAGGTTCAAGCTCAATGTGTGTTTTCCATGTCACCATTCCTCATGAAATAGATCTAAAACTCAACCGTTTACTTCCATGTAGATGTGGTTGTGTATTTCACACATGTTTTGATTGAAACATATCTACATCTATTTCCACGTCAAACTACAAGAAACTCTGTTGATTAATTCATTGGAGATGCAATTATATGTAGGTTACAAAAGGCTACCGATAATGATATCGTAAATGTTCCTTACATACAAAAAAAACATGCCAGTTACCCGCACTTTTCTGACCCTTTTTCAGTTTGGACTTTGAAGTCATATATCATCAGTAGACTCTACTGTACAGTTGCTATATCGTTGATACAAAAACAACAAGTAACATACACCTTTTTAACAAATTCGGCTTCAATCTAACTGTACTCACCATTTGTTTTATATGAGTGAAATTCACATAATCAACACATCCTAACTTTCCACAAGAAAAATGGAGGCGTTCACCGACGTCTTTACCAACGTAAACATCTAAGGGGATATAACTCTCAGAAGCATCATAGAAAGACGTCCGCGAAAAAAAAAGACAGAATACAATTATAATCTGTAGATCTGTGCTGATGTGCAATTGTTCACTCAATATGTATAAATACATAATCTGCACTCAGCTTTTTTTAATATTATGTTTACAATGTGGTATGTGGGTTTTAAATAATTAGTAAAGGACTAATATAAGCAAAACTAAGAAAACAGGTTTTTACAATAAAAATGTAGGCTATGTAAATATCTTAAAATTATTATAATTCATGAAGAAAATCTAGATCTGTATTTATACAAAAACTTTTTTTTTCAAATGCTTCTGCACGTGTAAGAGTAGACTAACACAGAAACTATAATTGGTTATCGTCAATGTAAAATAAAATAAAAGAGTTGATACAAATGAATGCTTATAATTTCATGAATATCGGAAATACTATTATGTTCCCCTATTTTGACATTTAATCATATCATAGAAATAAAATAACAATTTGAAAAAGAAAAAAAAAAAAAAAAAAAAAAACCTCAAGAGGTTCATATAGTAATGGAATTTACACTTAATTAGTCCTTTTTGATATTTCTTTTATAAAACTAAATAATGGAAATGTGTTTTCCTATCATCACACGAATTATAATTTTCCGTTCATCACCCTTGCAATTTGCCGGTCACCTGAAAGCGGCGCATTCGGCGTACGCCGCCGGCAAACCGGCAAGCTTTGCCGGTCAAATGAAGCAGGCGTGCCGCTGAAACCGGCAACCGGCACACGCCGATTCTCTTGCCGGCGGACAAATCGAGCAGCCCTAATGACTTTACATCATCGAATAATGACGTCACAATGCTATGACGTCATAAACATGATTACGTCACAATCCTATGACATCACCGCTTTGGAAGTCAACTCGCAGAGCTGTGATCAGAGATGTACGCTTCCTCACTGAAACGTAATAAAGAATGATTTTGGGTGATAAATAAAATCTCACCCGTGTGTCTTCTGATATCAAATATATCAACATAAGTTGATAAAAGTAAACATATTCGTAACTGTCATCAACTCGTGTTGATATATTGTATATCACAAGACCCTTAGGTCAGATTCTCTATATGTCGAATCTAATTTTCTTATTTTGTAAATCTGAACTAGAGGGAAAGTAGCAAACAGAATAAATAGACAAACAAATGTCCTGAACTTGAACATTTAATCCTTTGATGTCCTTCTGGTTGTCCGTCCATGTATGTCTATGTATGTAGTTAACATATTTCTGAAACAAAACGCAAAAGTACTGAAGATAGAATATATAAAATTGACAGCTGGATCCTTTAATTAACTTGCCTCATTACACTCTCGATACTACTGTTGTGAAACATCGAAATGGTAATTAACACTGTTGTGAAACATTGCACGTGAAAGCGATCGCAGTCGGAACTACTTTCCAGTAGTCACATGGCTTTTCGGATAGCACTGGATTTCTACCTAAACGGTTTATCACAAAACGTTTTATGATTATATTGTACGGACGCTTCTATCACAATTTACTGTCAAACATTATCACTTGGTTGATTCAGAGTTAGTTCCCTTGACATGTAATCTCGTTAGCGCTCTCGCGATTTGACCGCCATTTGCATGGCTTTGTCATGCAACTTGACGTAGTCTAGATTCTAAATTCATAAGGAATAAACTTCGTGTTCAACCCACGAATCATGTGACAATCGTCAGTTGAGTATTAATGCGACTACATTAATTGTAATCCTTATAGGTACGTTTTGATATTTTCTTCTCCTTTTTTGCGGAATGGGTTTGATTGTTTCGAATGTAAACAACTACTGTAACTTCGTGTCGACACGTAAGTGTTCTAGGTTGTGGAGGCATTATTCATGTCTGTCTGTTGTTACAGAGGATACCATACCAAGATATATGAATAAAAAATGCTTCAAGGTAACTGTCAATGTTGATATAGGCCTGACATTTTAACGTTCGCTAAAAATGTCGGAACTCCATTTTCGGCGCTTCTGTTAGCAATTTGTGCCGTCAATGTTAACTTCATCGACAACAAGGACACTGATCCCCACAATTTCGCTAGATAAAACTAGTAGCAGAACTGTAACTTTACTCCCCAGTATCATTGTCTTCTGGGTGTTACAGTGCCTATTTTGGCAAAGTAACTAGCCTCACTGAATCGCGCTTGAAAACAGTCGCATTCCGATGACGTCACAATCACCTGACATCATTCATAAGATCTAGTGAGATTAATACGATGTTTTTGTTTACTCGCCAATTTGAGCTTCTTATCGTTTCAACATAAAGACAATGTATTGAGTGTTTTGAAATTGTATTGTTCAAAATTGAAACTGTTATTAACGGATATTTGCTTGGTTTATTTTGGGTGTTTAGTGAGATGGCGTTATGCGTCCATGGTAAGAGATGTATCCCTACGCACTTCTACATGATTGAAGAGTGAACTTTAATTACATATTTCATTAATTTAGAGCGTGTAATAAATAAAATACTAAACTCCGTCCCGTTTAATAACATATTTATGAAACTTTCGCTCGTTAGATACCAAAACCATCCACTCGTTTCATAAATATGTTATTAAACGGGACGTCGTTTAGTATTCTCTATTTTTGACACAATGAGACTGTCGACTTTATTCATGTTTACTGTTTTCGTGGTATAATGTAGACCTTTAGGAATAGTATTGTCCAAAGGGTAAAACGTATATCTTACCAATACAGTAGTAGTGTCTGTGTGAGTAGTTAAGGTATCTTATCAATTGATCGCTCCTGTTCATTCTGTTTCTTATGAAATTCTCTGAAGCGGTAGTTTGCATTGTATCTGGCCTTCACCATCTGCAGTTTTAAGATTTAGACACAGTTGGATAGTGATGATAGCTTTGATGCATCCACAATGTCATGACTTTTGCCAATAATCTTGTTTTTAGAATGTCCAATTGGATTCTACGGTTCCGAATGCAGCACAAGGTGTGGTAACTGTACATCTCGCCCTGTCTGTGATCACGTGACCGGAAACTGTGTTGGGGGTTGTAGACCTGGTTGGATGTCAGATAAGTGTAATAAAGGTAGCTCCTGTCCATAATTTCTATGTATGATGTTTGTTAATGCAGTACGTATTACATACCATAGCACCCAATATTACCAGATAGATATTTTAGAGGCATTCTAGAAGTTGTAGGATTATTTTGGTTTGCCTTCAGATAGTCATATAGGAGAAAATAAAATAAACAGTTTAGATGCATCTTTTATGTGATCGGCTAACAGAATATAAATTGTAAACATCTAAACATCAAATATCTTCATTTGAACAAAGGATAAACCATCACATTTCTTTGCTCAATGCTTTTAACTCATCATCTCAACTAACTCAGTTACTCGACCGATGATCATGACATTCAATGACAAGATGAGAGATAGATATAGAAACCCTGTAATATTGTTTAACTGCGGCAAGATTTAATTTGCAATTCACTTGCAAAGAAATTAACTTTTAATTTATTATGTAGCAAACACAATCCGATAATCGGCAAGTGACCCAATGTTCATCTCTCCATGATTATTAATTTTGTCTTGTCACTTGTTTTATATTAAATTTTAATACAATCCTCTCTTTCCTAGTATGTAACAACGGTTACCTAAATTCGTGGATTACCTTGATTCGTGGATGTTCAGTATTACCACGATATATCGTTAGCCGAATCTCGTATGACGTCACACAGCGGTACCTTTGATGTACACCCACTCTCACGCTTCGCTGACTAAAAAGTTTCAGAATTGCCCCACTATACGTATCTTTAGGCATATAAACAGTTACAAATACCGAAAATACATCCAAGATAACTAACACCAATTTTCAAGTATATTTAAAATCAAATTACAAAGATACGATAAGCGCCAACCTTCCGATGTTTTGTCGTCTGCCTTTTTACCAATCTGTGAAAGTAAATCACGTGACAAGAAGTGATGCAACATGTCCAAATTTGAAATATATGGAAATGTTTCGGACCATCTCTTATGCAATGTTTTGGCCTTTGGTAGGATTTCTGTGGGGCCAAATGACAACAGTTGTTCTCAAACAACTCTAACAAATGCATATTTAGAAGTAAAAACCAAAACAGATGATCCAAGTACGTGCCGTTCAAGTTCACTGAGACAGAAAATGACAATCAAGTGGTTGACCTAATTCCAAGAATGGATGGTCTATTACATTGTAGGGGGTCAAGGCTGATGTCAATAACTGCATTATAATTTTTTGCTTACCAAATAGTATTATATTTTATCTGCAAAAAATAATTTAGTCCTTTCTTTAACAAATAATATGTTATATATAGAAAATATATCCAAACAAAATAAAATGGAATTTTTTAAGTTTTGACATTTCCTCACCCCTACATTGAAATAGACCGGCTCAACCTGTGGATTTTCCAGTTCCAGTGTCGTAAGAATAAATGTTTTGCAATATATATATATTTATGTATAGTTTTCCAATAAATGTCAATGCTGTTAGGATGGGACAAATTCAGCATTGCAAAAATAATGGAATTCTGAAGTATTGCCAAATTAAGTTTATGTACATGCATGCAATATAACCAACTGTGTTACTAAAAATAGCCATGTGTAACAGATTGCGACGAGATCTGAGAAAATGTCAATAAGAGCCTAATTTGAAGTTTTATGTTGATTACATAATAATAGTAACATTATATCATTTTGATGATGATACATGATTTTCACACAGAAATATTAAAAGTGGTGAGGGTAAATAGATTGATGAAATATACGGCGAGAAATGTCCGACTGACAAGCGAGGACAGTTGATTTTTGTGAGCACGACAAATTTTACTGGCCGGCTTCCCTATACAATATTTACACTAATTTTAACTATTTATTTGATAATTAAATTCTGACCTAAGTAATTATGTAGATGATGTCTGAAAATGTTGCTGGCTAATTTGTCCAACAGAAAATAAAAACTACGGGCAAAATCAAAATGTTACTTGAGTTTGTCGGATGCGGTGTCGACCCTTGCTGTATACAAAGTTAATTGACAGTATTCATTGGAATGTTAAAATATTAATGATGTGGAACGTTTTTAATATAAAACTGTGATTAATCACATCGTCTACTGATATCCAGATGCTAGCTTGGTGAGTAACACCATTTATTCCCTTGTAGTCTGACACTGGGCTTCCGTAAAAAGCTCTATTACGTTATCAACGAATCAAGGTGACGTCACGCTTTGTGTGCACTAAAATAGATGATGAATGCAAATGGTCGCGGAGCATAAACAAATCCGCTACGAATCTGAACTATGGCCATAAAAGAATACTTATATTATGTACTCACCTATTATTTATTATAAAAACTTAAAAGAAAAATATTTACAGAGTAATCCGCCTCGCATTCCTTACATCCACGAATCAAGGTAACGCGAGTGTATAACTGCGGAGAGATTTAATTTGTAATTCACTTGTAAAGAAAGGAAAAATGTAATTTCTTATTTACCGAACGCAATCCTATTCTCGGCAAGATACTCACGGTTTATATCACGTGATCATTAATTTTGTCTTGTCACTTGCTTTACAATTGGGTACAATTTTTAACAAACAGGACATCCTCTCTTACCTAGTATGTAACAACGGTTCCTACGGTCCTGGCTGTACAGAGACGTGTGGTCAGTGTGATGGTGTCTGTGACAGTATGGATGGGAGGTGTCCTGCTGGATGTGTGGACGGATACAATGGTACAAAGTGTGACGTGTCTCTGCCAGCAGTATCACCATATCCTACATCTAGTGTCATCCCTGCAGCTGCTGGTGCTGGTGTTGCCCTCGTCGTCATCATTATTGTCATCGTTGTGGTAGTGGTTATCAGAAGGTATATTCGTGACATCCAGTACAACTGACCCAACAGCATTTGGCGTTCATTGCATTTGTGAAACTCCTGCTATGCTCTAATGCAGATGCAGCTTGCTATATACAAACAGGAGGCAACCCCTTGTATGATTGTTATTACCACGATTCTTTATCCTGTATATCTTAAATACCATGCGGCCCTGAATTTGATTTGAATTACTACTATTAGTTTGTACTTGTATTCAACAGGAGAAGAAACAGTCCTAGAAAAGCAAACGAGGACCTCGACAGGTCGTCATCTCTTCCAGCTGATGGTAAGTTGTGTTTAACTGTGAAATACCCAAATATGATACATGAATATTATATTATATTTTAGCTCATCATGCATAAATGGCCCGATGGGCTAATGACGTCTGCGCTCAGTCCGTCAATCCCTCCGTCCGTAAAAATTGTGCTTACTCAACTTTTTCTCCAGAACCAGTGACTCTAGAGAGATGGACTTTCATGTATAGGAGTGTGCATTATACTGAAAACATTTGTTTCGGTTGTCCACATCAATCAATACAAATCCTTATGAGTTATAGACCCCATGGTTAAATTGTTCATACTTGTCAATGATTGAAATATGTTGGTTTCAGTTGCTTCACGAAGATCGAAAAGCTCCCAAGGTAAATATATATTGTCACTGGTCCTTTTCAATTATACAATGTAATGTAGATTGTGTGTCTATACTACTAGTAGTAAAGTATAGTATGGATAACTTTATATCAACGTTGTCACGCACCTTTACCACATGAGAAAGAGTGAAAGGTAACAACTCTTCAAATAGCCACACACTCCTAACAAAAACAACACTCGCTTATGTGTTGGCTTTACATGGTTGGCATTGACAGTTGAAAAATTAAACATTAATACAACTCTACAACTGAGAGTTTCGGTTTTATTACAGGCAATAACGTTTATGTCAACGTTTCCATGGACTCAATACATCATAAAAGGGAAGTAAAAGCTTCAAAACCAAAACCCAATATACCTCCCAAGCCATCACGTGATCTAGACGATGACCAATCAGAAGAGATGCTGGACGAGGACGAGGCTCCATCTTCCACACCTTACTACAACATAGACGAGGAGGAGGTCATCAGAGAAGTGGCTGTGGAGGATCTGGCAGCTACTGTACAGAAAATAAAGAGGAGGGAGGGAGGATTTGAAGCTGAGTATAATGTATGTGCCACTAAATTGCTTTGAATATCAATTTCACTGTATAACTGAATTCTTGAAATGCTCTAATATATTTTGATTTATCAAATTTAACCTATATTTTCGTTCAGAGACTGCCAACTGGATTCACTGCTACGTATGCCGACTCACAGAAGAAAGAAAACACGGGAAAGAACAAGTTCATTGGTTACTATCCTTGTGAGTAGCACGTGCCAAGAGCTTGATTACACAGCTCTATTTTCACCTAATGTACTTCCCTGGCGAATATGATACACTATTGTATGTCGAAGACTAACCAGAAATTTATAATATGAAATGATCATTGCAGCTTTCCTTTTACTGCAAAAGTACTTTCTTTGAACGGATCCATTGAAGAATTCTAACCCATATCTTCACAGTCAGAATTGTAATTGTAGAGAAGGAATGTGTACTATTGCAGTTTAAAGGTTGACTCAAACCAATCCATTTCCAGATGATCACAACCGGGTCCGTCTCTCCCTCCTCCCTGACGTCCCCGGATCAGACTACATCAACGCCAGCATCATGCACGTCAGTGGTGATATCATATCAATTGTAACAATAGATTGCTTCGAAAAAATTACGCTTTAAGAATCCATGTAATGATTCAATTATGCATGACTATGACTCTCTTCTCTTTGCAGAATACCAACGAGACAAAAACATACATAGCAGCTCAAGGTTTGTTTTGATATCAGAATTTATAAGTTTTCCTCCCCACAATACCAATCTCTTTTATTTGAAAAAAAATGTATTTAAGAGAGTGACACATTGAAACATTACCTTTGCGTTGTTACATTATTACATTAAAATAAGACATGATCATCACATATCATTTGTATTCAGCTCCGAAGAAGATCACACTTGGAGATTTCTGGAGGATGATCTGGGAACAGAGAGTTGGACGTGTGGTCATGTTGACTGGACTTGTGGAGGATTCAAAGGTGAGAAAAAGTAGCCTAGACAGATCATTGCAATCAAAACTGGAAAGACATACATTGAGATATTAGTGAAGGATGAATCAATGGTTAATGTTCAGCTTACAAAGAGGATGTGGTGGCGGAAGTTACAATAGTCATGAGGTGGTCGATGTAGACTGAGGCAAGATAATAATGGCAGATGTTTAATATGTTTAGCAGAAAGGACATAGTTTTGATGTTAACATTGCATTTGTATGTTTTCATGCAAATTATTTATCCATCATTTACAAAAAAACGCCAAAAGGAAAACCAGGAAATATCATTTGTTTATTCAAACGTGCATATATCATAGTAAATATAACCTAGTGAACCTATATATATATATATATCGCGTAACATGATTGGCAACTGTAGTGTGATCTTGTCAGTGTGGGTACCACATCCTGCTTTCACTGTTCAACACCCCCTCAGAACAGACTAGATGAGGTGTTGGATTATTGTCTTGTCTCCTGTAATGACACTGCAACATCTTTGATGGGCATTCTAAGAGTTGAGGTGATGAAGAAATGAGGAACAATTCTAGGGATATTTATACTGTGTAAGCGACGTTTCAAGATGGATACAAGTGTCTTTGTCAAGCAGTTGAACATCCTGGGATTTTATTCAAATGTACACAACTGGTGTATAATATCTCGATTAGAATTGAATGCTGTATAATTGGCCAACAAACGAAATATTGTGGTTTATTGTACGTTTTAACGTCGTGCAATTTGCCATCTAAAGCTTCTAGACTTCCTTACTGATGTTTGACACTTTTATATATGTATATATTATATATGTATGTATATATATATATATATATATATATATATATATATATATATATATATATATATATATATATATATATATATATATATATATATATATATATATGGTTTGGTTTATTTCTGTAATGAAAACAGTTATGAGGGATGAATGCATTCTTTCACGGATTTCTGATCAAACTTGTATTGGGCTCAGATGAAATGTTACCTGTACTGGCCGGAGAAAGACCTGCTGACCACAGATCACTTCCGGGTTACATTGGAGGACACCGACAAACGTGCTAACTACACCATCAGGACCCTGAAGATCAAGAAGATACAGGTGAGAGGATTCATGAATGTATAGGCGAACTGCAACATGATGCAAACGATGTCTTACAACTTTCGTTTTAAAGGACAATGGGAAAAATGATTGAAAGTTAAAACTTTCCTTCATGTTTAGTGATTTAAAACATGGTTTCACACCAGATTACATTTTTGAGCATATCATTAAATATACTCTGCAAGCAGTATACAGTGGTTATGTTGCCGAAATGTTTTTGTTCCTATACTCGCTAAAAATACAATACAGACCGGAGAGAGTCGGAGAGTTGCCCAGTACCACTACACCACGTGGCCTGATCACGGCGTCCCCGACACTCTCGCTCTCGTCAACTTCATCTGGATGATGAGACGCACACACACACGGACAGACGGACCACTGCTCGTGCATTGCAGGTAGGTTTGTGTTATAAGACTACAATCAGCATGATGTTAAGTCAAGCTAAAGTATTGTTTTAGATCAAATCTAGTCAACTAAACGTCAGTTTTCTATTTGTTTACTAGTAACAGTTGATTATCATATTTCAAAATTTTATTTGGCAGTAAAAACATACACAAACATTGATTGGAATCTTAACATAACACCAAAGTATATTGTAACTATCGTTGAACATGATACATCAGTAGGATATTAAACTTTGATCAAAATTCACCACATGTAATTTAGAAATGTAACCAGTCTGATTACAATCGACCTTGTACCTGATACGAACAGGTTCTATAGAATCCTCTCCACAACGACTCTGAACGAAAGATATGCGTTCGTATCTGGTAGATGCATTATTTTGCCTTCTTTTTCAGAAGGGATCCTTCTTGGGGTACATATAGTATTAATATCCTTATTATTAACTTGATGACAGATTGTAACTTAATTTTAAACAATAATAATGAAAATAAGTTAAAAAAAACCAAAATACATGTAAGTGTTTTTCAAACGTGTGACCAGTCAGTGAAGAGCCCCAGCCATATCGGTTAACCCAGCAACCAAGGGAAGTCACTCTAATCTCACCACTTATCAATCTCAGCCCTACTACTTTGAGTTGGGTAACTGCAGTTACCCACTCCAAACATGGCGGCTGGTCAAAACATGACTGTTCTCAGATTTTTTAAAATCCATTTCACATCTATACTAGGGTACTTTCCTACATATTATTAATGCGGATACCTTGGGCATTCACCAAGGAAGCTGTAGATGTCATGTTAACCTTTAGCGAGTGTGTAAATACATCATAATCTGCGTTTGAAAAATTGAAGCGGGAGAAGGGAAACTGGAGAATATTTCTGATATGAGAAGGGTAACTCAAATATTGGAGAAGGGTAACTTAGATGTTAAAGTTCAAGAGACAAATGAAGATGATATAAAAACAATTCTAAGTAGTAAAACCGTTTATGAGGTACTGAATTTCATCATATACGTGACGCAATTCATAAAATATACGTTGAATGTCAAGCTCGGTATCAAGAAGAAGTTTGGTCTGTGTATGTTGCGTGATATAAACCAACATGAGACAATATAAAAAAGCATTTGATGACTGTTTGCTCACGACATATATTTAGTGAAAATTAGAAGTTTCTACTACAACGTATATTACCATCAAATACGTTATGCTGTTATGGGGCGAAATATTCAAAGACGAGAATATATGTCATATGATAGCTCAAAGATAGTTAGTTCAGACACAATAACTATACTAAAGGGTTTACGGGCCGTCGGGGAAAATGAACAAGGGGAAGGTTAATGAAAGATGGCAGGGCGAGCTTTCTGTCGGGTAACAGTAGCTGAGGGGAGTCGTTGTGTCGGAGAAATGGAGAAATGCTATACGAAAGAAGTCATGAGCGGGTGTCAGGTGAAGGTTTTAGTAGACAATAGGGATCAGAACAATTAACTGAATGAGGTTGTTGTTCAAAAAGGCGATCGATAAAGGGGGTGGACCTAGGATGGGAGTTCTACGATTGGATGGATGAAGACCCTCCCATCAGGTTCTTAAGAGCCTGCATAGCAGAGGAGAGGCAGTTTAGTTTAGTTCGGCCAGGAAGATGAGAATATTAGCAGCTTAACTTTAACAGGCAGCTTCGGCGATGCCGGGATCTGCTCCAGTAGAGGGACCACATGGGTATCGTATATTAGGCATTAGACAGTATTGGGGGGAATAGGTAGGGAATATTGAGTAAGGAATTTAAGAAAGATGGAAATGTGATCATAAATTTATGTGATTTATGCCTTAAATGTATTTGTAATAAAAGGTAAAAACATTGTAAGAGTTCTTTATGTTAAGCTAGATTATAGTACCTCGAGCAAGCTAAGCGAGGAAGTTGTTTTACATCCCAAGAAAAGGTCGCAAAAAGACTTAATATAACAATGCTGATAGATGTGTTCCAGTTGTCAAACTGGATGGTCCTAAATTTGTAATTTCCTTTTTCCTTAAAAATTTAAACAATATTTGTATATGTTATTTAACAGAAAATATATACTCACGTGCGAAAGAAACGTCCCCACATTTTTAAAAGTGTATAACATTGAAAATTGCTGTCAAAGAAAGTAAATTTTTAATACATTTGATAGACACATGCTTTGTAGCGAAGCACTCACAATTTCATACATCAGAGTATGATACTTTTATTTTAATGTCTGTTCAAATACACTTGGGGTGCTAAATCGCTTTTTCAAGAAGATTTGTTGCCAAAATTTTTGGTATTAGAAAGTAGAAATTTAATTAAGATAAATAAGATGGCATTGACCTAAATAATCTTCTTGGATTTAAATTTGTTGACGCATCATTACTGTGGGACGTCACAAAAGAAGCCAAAATTCCTTATTAACGTCGGGATTTTGTCAGCAAAAATGTTTCATGAGAACAAAAACAATGGGATTCCAACGAGCGACAATACTTGATCGTTTTATACCAAGCGAGTGAGTTATATTGCTTAACGCCGCTTCGGCAGTATCGCAGCCATAGGCGGCGAGGTTTTATACCGATGATCAGATATTGAAAATGCTATTTAGAACTAAACGTTCATATAGATCGGTTATTTAACTAAAAAGTGTCTATACTTGTGAAAAAAACACAGTTGTCCCCCTTCCCCCAATTCACTGTATATAGAAACCTCGAAAAAGAATACCCAACCTAATGTACAAAATCAAAAATCAAATGGCTCCCCGATATTTAACTGAACCAAAAGCGTTGGTCCAAACTTTATTTAGTACAATTTACGTATAACTCCTAACATATTGTGACTCTTTACTCATGCTTAACAGTCAAGACAATCATTCATTCCAAAAGATATATGTTCATAGAATAAATATCAAATAATGTCCACAAATCAGAAAGTATCTCAGCTTCTCGACTTGCATTACTGATAAGTATTCTCTGCTCCACTATATTCTTGTGGTAAAACAAAATTAAACATTGTGCACACAAAGTTACAATATGTTGCAAGCACATTAAACTTTGATTTAAACAAAATTGGAATGAAACTGATCCAAACTGTATGTGTGACACTTAATGTTGAAATACTTACCATTGTTTTGAATGTTCAGTGTACAGTAACACCAGAGAAAACCATATGACATCATTTAAGCACATAGACCAGTTCATGCAAATGAAATAGACCACCTAAATTCTATCTCGGGGACATTGATTTTGATGAAGGTAACATTTATCTGTATGTTATGAATGTGTGTATGGCTTCGTAGTGCTATGATGATTCTCACTGCATGTATAAATGATATAGTACAATAGCTGTTTGTCCATTCCATCGCCTTTGAAAAAAGTAAACTTAAAAGTTACCCTTCTCCGTGTTCCATTCTCTCAACAGATTACCCTTCTCCCACGAAATCAGTTACCCTTCTCCCGCTTCAATTTTTCAAGCGCAGATTATGATGTATTTACACTAAACGTTAACATGACATCTATAGATTCCTTGGTGAATGCCCATGGTATGCGAATTAATATTATGTAGGAAAGTACCCTAGTATAGGTGTGAAATGGATTAAAAGAAAATCTGCAATCAGCCATGTTTTGACCAGCCGCCATTTTTGGAGTGGGTAACTGCAGTTACCCTTCTCAGTGAAATAGGGGTGAATCTGTCATCGCCTTGTAAAGACGTATTTTCGCTGCGCTGATTTTGACTTGAGTTTCTTCCTATTTAAAGAAAATGGACTAAGAAAAGGATTCTGTATGTGTGGTAATCGCTTTTATTCATAGCGGATGGTGTTTTAGGTTACTATTATAGTTTTCTGCGCATTGTAACTTCGTTTTTCACTACCCACGTGCTTCGGTTTCGACGGAAAGGAACAAGTGGTTTTGTAGAGGAAACAAGTTCGTAGAGACCAATTATTCGTAGAGAAAGATGGCGATAAGTTGATAAATTGATGCCGGTCTCGCAGATCCTATGTTGCCACTGGTCGCAAACATCGCACATGATCGCATGCTGTCCCGGTCTAGCTTCTTTCATATACACAACACATAGAGCAGTAGCAGAAGGAATGTATGTGGCGAACATCTGGTTTATATATATCAGTACTGTTCTAGCTTACATTAATTTTAATTTGTCTACTCAATACTGGAACAGATTATAAGCAATAAGCTGGTAGTGAGATGTTTTGATTGTACATTACTATGTCTACGACTTACCCGTTTCATCTTCTCCGCATACATTTATCATCTGTAATATAATCATACTTACCTGTTTTCTTTATTTTTCTCAAATGAACTTTATTTACTAATTTTTTGGCTCTCTACGAAAAATGGCGAATGCTCAGACAAAATGCAATGTACTAGTGCATTGGTATTTTGAGTTGAGATATGTTCGTTTTGGAGGTTCTTTATCATGCTTCGCTTTTATAGGACAGCACTTTACTGGCGACGATTTTTTTCATTCTCAGAGTTTGATCAGTTGGCAAGATATACTTTGTAAACATGCTGTGTTTATTTCAGTGGCTACTATATATTACTTGCCTAGTGCTTATTTGATATAGTATATGCCTCTGCTGCTTTGATGTTTGTATGCTGCACATTTATAAAAAAAACCATACACATTACACCTACATACATGCAAATCTTTGCAGTCTTTCACAGAATGTTCGGGATGCAAGCCGAGAAGCACGACCGGTGTCTTGCCTGTCTCGTCGAGGATGAGCATGACGATTCGAACTGCTATCTCTGCTTGAGCTTCACCCCTCACACGAAGAAGGAGAGAGGGATGGACACCATCTTCTTCCGCAACCTACAGAAGGCGGGGCAAGAGCTTAGGGGGTCGGTCCCTCCCTCTAAAGAGAGGAGGAAGAGTAAGAGTGGAAAGGGCAAAGGTAAAGGCAAAAGGAAGGTGCGCTCCCCTCCTGTCCCATCAACAACATCTGATGAAGACATGGAGATGGGGTCGCCTCCTGCAGGGGATAACACTTTTCTTTCTTTCCAGTTCTTTCACCTCAACCAAGCACTTCAAATGTCACTATTTCTAACCCACCTAACACTAAAGTGGATACAGCAGCTATCAACGCTATCATCCAGGGCAGATGACGCGGATGGTTGGGACCATGATGGAGCAACTCTGTAAGGAGCTGACCGTTGTTACTACTGCCACTGCCCCTGCCGTGCAGTCACAGCCTCGGGGCCTGGCTCAGGTAAGTGAACGAGTTGGGTTCCACATCAACATCACCCGTCTCTCTGAAGACCGGGCTTCGGACACTGCTGAGTGGCTCTGGTGCCGTGGACTGGTCCGAGGACGATTCGGATTTGGAGGAGGATGAGGAATCCGAACTTGTAGTCTCGCTTATCAAGCTTCTGAAGGAGTCGCGCAATCAGGTAGCCATCACTAACCCTCAGATGCTTGTTCCCGCACCGGAGCAGGTCTTCGAGGACTTCCGTCTTCCTGTTGAGGCTTTTGCTCCCAGCAAACCTCAAGCGACTAGACTCAACATTCTAGACAGTTTGATGGTTGAAGCAATCAACGCTCTCTTGTCTGGTGCTCGCACAAAAGCTGACTTACCAGAGCTAAACAAGCAGTACCAGTTAGGGAGGACAGTCTTTTCGACCTTCCATTGTCAACGACCTTGTGCGTCCTGACCTCCGTCACCCTGTCCGGTGCGCAAACACAGCCTTCTGTAGGCAAGCAGGTCGGCGACTGCCTCCATTTCAGATGCACGTCGTGATCCTGAAGGCCGAGTTCTATGCCAACGAGGACACATTCAGGAACGGCACTCAACAGCTTCGTGTGTCGGTGCACGCTGCCTACCTGGCTGCTATGCAGTTCAAGGATTTGGCTGAAATGCAGGAGGTTGGCACGAAGGTGTCGGTCTCCTAGAAGCAGTTGACGGAGTCTTGGCAGTTCCTACTGTGGTGCGACCAGTTCAGCATTCAGGTGTTTCCTGTTTATCTCTCAGGGATGACGAAACAGATACCTGTGTTCGGCTCAAGAATCCCAGATCCAAAGGCTCTAGCCAGAGACGCCTTCACGATCGACTGGACCGACAGAGTACTGTGGGCTTTACCACCGGTTCCTCTGATTCCCAGGGTCCTCTCGCAGTTGATCAATCAACCAGCTCGCCTCCTGGTGCTTCTCACACCGCTGTGGACGGCCAAGAGTTGGTTTCCGTCAGTACTCATGTTTCTAGTACAGCATCCTGTACTGTTACCCTCGCGACAGAACGTCCTTTCCCAAGAAGGGGCAACACATCCGAATCCCAGGATTCAGCTCCAGGAGAGCGGTATTCCTGCACGTGTTGCAGACACAATACTGGCTTCGCGGACGGATTCGACAAACCTTCAGTATGAAGATCGATGGGCCTGTTATGCGCGCAGGTGTGGCGATAAAGGGCATCTCGATCCCTTTTCTACAGATCTAGTCGCTGTTTCAGTCCAGGTTGGATGCTGGCTTGGCCGCATCAACTGTTAGGGGATACTCCAAGGCTGTTTCTGCTTTCCACATGCTCTTTTTGGATCGCATACACTGGTTCAGCCCTCCCTAGCAGGTGTGGACATGATCCGGCCGGCAGCTCCACAGGCTGAATGCATTAGAAACACATGCCATTTAGATATACAAATATAACATGGTTACACTACCTTCAATAGTAGAAATTGGTGCTGGTATAGGACGCACAGGTACGTACATTGCGGTGGACTCCTGATAAGTTCTAGTCTATCTAACACATGGTGTGTGTCCCAAGTGCCGGTAAAGGACGCACAGGCACGTACATTGCTGTGGACACCTAATTATGTCTAGCCTATCTAACACATGATGTTTGTCCCCAGTGCTGGTATAGGACGCACAGGCACGTACATTGCTGTGGACACCTGATTATTTCTAGCTTATCTAACACACGCTGTTTTCCCAGTGCTGGTATAGGACGCACAGGCACGTACATTGCTGTGGACTCCTGGTTATTTCTAGTCTATATAACACATGATGTTTGTCCCCAGTGCTGGTATAGGACGCACAGGCACGTACATTGCTGTGGACTCGCTGCTGGACCAGGCCAGAGAGGAGGGGAAGGTGGACGTGCAGGGCTACGTGTCCATAATGAGGGGACAGAGGAAGAACATGATACAGACCACGGTGTGTGAATAAATCATGTTAATCTCCATAAGTAACTTGTGGTTCAATAAATATGTGTAGCATTCACATTTCAAGGGAAATAAAACAACAATCTAAATACCACATGTAGAAATTAAAAGCTAAAATGAAAAATGATTATCACAATGCATTTCTCTACAGGATCAGTACGAGTGTGTGTTCAACTGTCTGGTGGAGATGACCAAGTACGGGAACACCAGTCTCAGCGTGGAAGACTTCACCACACTCTACACCAACAATGACATGGACGCACGGATTGAGGGTAAAACCTTCATCGAGTTGACACAGGTACAATTGTTATGGCTAAAATGATCCACCAGTCGTCATTCGAAATGTAGGCAGATACATGGTGGCGCATATTTAGCTAATTGGGTGACACCACGTGTATAATGATACATGCCACGACTCAAGACACAGTTTTATATGTAAAGTAAACTGCAGTTCATCAAGGTATAATTCAGTCTCACTGAGAATTTGTTTGCAAATATAAGTAGGTTATGAAATTGCTATTTACAAAATTAAAACCACAGTGTTCCAATCTTTAGTCTTTCATTTTTACGTCTGTTGTTTCATCATTTAATTTTCTTTTATTTTTTTTTATTATTTTCCAAAATCATATTTGTAAGGATCAAGTCATACCAGCATTTCTATACGAATCATATATCAGTGACAGCCCACACACCGAAAACACGTTTGTTCCCATCTGATGAGAAGGATCTTTTTTTTTTTATTCAAAATGTATATTCTGTTTCAGTTAATGCTGTCTGAACATACCGCGAGTGAGTATAGATTAGACCAGAATCTATTTTAAAGTACTTTTTTTTAACATATTCAGTATTGCAATCTGTTCATCAGGGTGCCTTTATTGGTCCATACAAACATCAAATGATATTATTTGGCTGCATCGTTATTGTTATTTTCTTTTTCTTTTGTTATTATTATTCCTCGAATTTTGTTATCATGATGTAGCCAAAACGACTAACTCAAATTCAACCGAACGGATGGCTATTACTATGAAGTCAAGAAAATAAGCTGTCTGAATCTTAATTTCGATGTTCAATGGGAAAGATTTTAAATTGTACCTTCAGACTCTCAGCGTATTTCAAAAGATGCACAGTATCGATACAAACCAAAACAGTGAGCATGGGGTCTGAGAGTGGTTTAGTCGTCATTTGGATTTCCTTTACAATTGTTTTGATTTTGACATGTGAAATATGGGTCTCACTCATCCCAGAGACATGCAGGAGACTAATTATAATGGCAATATGTCTCAATTCATCCATCGATATATACCAAATGCTTGAATCAAACCCTTTTATCTTCACTTTAGACTATATGTCATATTTCAATTCGTGTTATCTCTCTCTGTACTGAACAGATGTTCCATTCAAAAACCGGATGTGGGTGGACGGTAACCAGAACTTCATTGTCAGAACAGCTCCTGTGAGTAAATGTAATAATAAGTTTGGATTCCCAGATGTGTGTTTAACTTTAACATCCGCGGTCACCCAGCAAATTAAACTGTGTCGTGGATTCCAACTGTGAACCAATGAAAAGGCGACTAACAACCGGATTTTGTCAAACGTGAAAGAAGTTTTAATCAATTGATGTCTAAGTTAAAACATTTTTTATTTTCACGTGTTTTCATAATCTCGTATCAAACCTCTCCATTGGTTAATATTGATAAAGCTAGACTCCGCCAAGAGTTCTACCTTATGAAAAAGACAATGGTGATGCGTATAGACTATCAGAACATTCAGCCTTTCGCAGCCAAGAATAATATTCCTATACAATATTTCCAAATTGCAAGGAATAATACTCCAGTGGGGACCATGTTCTGCTTTGTTTAGAACTTTGTATAAGATATGAGTCTCGTCAATATCTTGAATCAGAACGATAACATATTGACATTATACTGTCTTCCTTTGTCGACATCCTCTTTGACAATATATCCAGAAATAACAGTGTGACATTTTAAAACAATACGTGTAAGCTGATATATTATTGCTTCATTATCTCCATTATCAGTATCACTGAAACACACAATATATCAACAATTATTTGATAACACGCCAAATTACACAGGAACACTTTGACATATCGCAAAAACAGAATCTCATCACGGGTAAACATGTATTATCCAACTAAAGAATACATTATCTTTTATCACAGTAGCAATGTATAATATCAAGACAATAGTGCACTTTTTTCACTTTTGCCACATCTTAGCCTGCAGTAGTATGTGTTGTGTGGCAATGTCAATAAGTTAACTCCCTCCTATGTTATATCTTTGGAACAATGTAGTTTCACAAGTTACAAAGAATTGTCTCACAATAACAATGTGTTATCTTACAGTAATCCTATGTCATATAACGATAAAAAAATATGTTTTTATCAGCAACAATATGACATCCTAAAGTCAAACACTAACAGTATGTTATCTCACATGAACAATTTTATCCCACAGCAACAATGTCTAATCCAACAGTACCAATATGTTATCTGACAGTATCAATTTGTTATCCCACAGTATCAATCTGTTATCCCACACTAACAATATGTTATCACACAGTAACAATATGTTATCCCCAGTAACAATATGTTATCTCATAGTAACACTATGTTATCCAACGGTAAAAATATGTCATCCAACGGTAAACATATGTTATCCCACACTTACAATATGTTATCACACAGTAACACTATGTTATCCCACAGTAACACTATGTTATCCCACAGTAACAATATGTAATCTCATAGTAACACTATGTTATCCCACAGTAACAATATGTTATCAAACAGCAAAAATAAGTTATCCCACAGTATCAATTTGTATCCCATAGTAACAATATGTTGTCCAACGGTAAAAATATGTTATCCCATAGTAACACTATGTTATCCCACAGTATCAATGTGTTATCCCACAGTATCAATATGTTATCCAACCCTCACAATATGTTATCTGACAGTCCCTGAGGAGCGTGACGGGGCACCTACTCTGTAAGTCTCCACATCCGGGCCAGGAGAAGTTGCTGTGGAAGCTGGTGGAGGAAAACAACGTAAACAACGTCATCGTCCTGGATAAAACTCAGGTGGAACTTGTATGAGCTCACACAGTATGTTTATACAATCGCTAAACCACAAATAGAAACTCTGTGTAACACAGGTGATGTGCATCGAGGTAGAAGACAGACATGAAGATTCCATGCGTTTAAGTAATAGACAACACCTGAAAACGAGGGCGTTCTAGCAAAGAGAGTCTTTTGCCCTAGGGACGACCCGAGGGTGTTATCTATTTTATGTACCGACAAAAAGACTAATGTGTGGGTAAAATTGTCTAAATGTTTTAACTGCAGTACAGGTGATCCAAGTCAAATAAAGCGCTCATAAAACATCATCGAAGTTTTCGGACAGCAAAGTAGAGACCAACAATCAACCTTTCCTAGTCACCAATCCCCTATGGTCTAGTGGTAAGGTCTTCTTCTACAAAGCGAAAGGTTGCGGGTTCGACTCCCACATTGATTTTGAAAATTTTAAACTTGGCGATTTTGTAGATGGATTATCTTACTCAATGGGACTAAGAATTTATTAAGTGCAAGGAATCCTATTTAGAAGGCCTTCTACTGTATAGTACAAGGCCCTCCCAGCGTTGTAATATCCAGTGTAAGGCCCTCTCGATAGGATTTCTAAGGCCCTGCTCTCTTTCTCAGGGATGTTCTCCCGTACAAAAACTAAGTTCAACGAGTGTTAAATGGGCCTTTAGGTATTTAGAAACCTATCAGGGATTTTGTCTCTTGTTTCCTAGATATTTTGTTTTATCATACACTGGATGGTGTTCTCGGCAGGATAAAGGCAACGGATATTTTCGGTATCCGTTGGGGTCATATATGGATAAAGATGCAAATTACAGAGGTCAAATGATGGAACTTCTTTTGGAAATGACGCCACACGCGTTAACATTTCAAATGCCTGTAATAACCGTGACAATTATAGCGTAACAGCTTCATGTAAATATACATGCTCCCTTTCATATAGATCCACATTAATTTTGGAAATGATAACAAATTTTTTTTTGTGCAATGCCTAGTGCGGCAAAATTTTAGTATGTTCAAGCAGTGCCAAAACATGTTCATCGCGAGTTGAAAACTACCGAGCAAACACTTTATAATACTCACAGGTAACAAAGGCAGTTTGAGTGACACATTCATTTATCGAACGGCAATCTTCACGGTTCCATAATGTGACTTTTGTAAAGGGGATTTTAGAATTAGCTGCCTAACATTCAGTTTAGCTCTCCGTGTGGTGCGAGTCGCCATTTGCAACCGGGCGGAAGGGAAGCAACTCTCACACTTCGAGATTCGCTTACAGTCATGGTCACACAAGCGATAGGACGCGAGTTCGAATTCGCTGTCCTCACGTTAAATATTTTTCATTTGAAAAACGTATTTTAAAACGTATTAAAACATTGAAAATTAAGATCATGCCAAAAATAACAATTATTTTCACTGAAAGCATAATTTAGGAGGCGTTATTTTGTGTCATTTTACTGTGAGAACAACACGCAGTTCATTTGCATATATCAATACGCTTATAGTTACAGTTAAGTTCAACTTTGAAATAATGTTGTCATGCTGCTTTGCGCAAAATGAATGAAAAATGACATTGTATGATAAAGAAGTTATCATGCTCGTGTGTTTTGGGATGGTAAATATCCTGCATTAGGAATAAACACAATGTATTTAGCTCGCCAAGGCTCGCAAAATACAATGTTTATTCCTAATGCAGGATATTGACCATCCCAAAACACACTCTCATGATAACCTCTATTTCTCGTAACTTCTGGCTTTTATATATGTAAATCAATCTAGTACAAAATAAGGAGAGGGTATTTTAAGGTGGATAACATGTTCCCAATCCCTTTCCTTAAGAACAATGTAGGTTTAAACCAAACCAAGCTTTTGATTCATAGAATTACCAAACCAAAATAACTCAATAAATCTTACTCAGTATCATAAATGACAACCTATGATAAGAAAGTTTTGAAATTATATAGAAATATAGTATATAAAATTATACATCAAGACAAATATAACCTTAGTGTAGTAATGTCAGATTGTTAGTAACCGAGCGGAGTTATCCTCATGAGCGACATACCCAGACCTACTTTATATCATTATGTGACAGTGTTAACATATCATTACACGACCCTATAAGCTGAATCTAGGGTAAACGGTTATATACCTATTGGAGTAAGATTGTACGACGTATAAAGAATTGATGTGGAACTCTTAATTGTGTATGTCAGTTTGAGTGTTCAAAATATCAGTGTCTTTCTATAACAACTATGTTAACTGTTTGCAGACTGATCTTGTTGGAGAGAAGGGAAGAACAACAACATTCGGTAATCTCAAGTTGTCGACCACTGATCAGACCAAGTTGACATCTGATCTCAGTGTATCAAAGCTGCTGCTCCAAGAACCCGTATGTATAACGATATTAAAAAATATACGTTTAAACATGTACAGCGCTGTTTTGCAAATGCATTAACCGTTTATATGCAAAGGGTCTCATGAATTCGCAAAATTCTGAAATCTAAAATTATCTGAATGTCATTACTCTCGCAGAACAATGGAAGCAAACAGAAGATACAGCTTTTCCAGTTCAACGAACCCGTGTCTGTGGAGAGTCTATCAGCTTTGTTCCTGGAAAACAGCCGCTTCAAACTGATGACGTCAGAACTGTCAGCGAGAGTTGTAGTTCACAGGTAGGAGTATAGATTTATTACAAGGAAAGACTGGTGTAATGTTCTGTATGCTGTATATATCACTAACTATCCTCTGTTCCAGCTCCACAGACAGGAAGACTGGTGTAATGTTCAGTATGATGTATATATCACTAACTATCCTCTGTTCCAGCTCCACAGACAGGAAGACTGGTGTGATGTTCTGTGTACTGTATATATCACTAACTATCCTCTGTTCCAGCTCTACAAACAGGAAGACTGGTGTGATGTTCTGTGTATTGTATATATCACTAACTATCCTCTGTTCCAGCTCCACAGACAGGAAGACTGGTGTGATGTTCTGTATGCTGTATATATCACTAACTATCCTCTGTTCCTGCTCCACAGACAGGAAGACTGGTGTGATGTTCTGTGTACTTTATATATCACTAACTTCCCTCTGTTCCAGCTCCACAGACAGGAAGACTGGTGTGATGTTCTGTGTATTGTATATATTACTAATTATCCTCTGTTCCAGCTCCACAGACAGGAAGACTGGTGTGATGTTCTGTGTGCTGTATATATCACTAACTATGCTCTGTTCCAGCGCCACAGACAGGAAGACTGGTGTGATGTTCTGTGTGCTGTATATATCACTAACTATCCTCTGTTCCAGCTCCACAGACAGGAAGACTGGTGTGATGTTCAGTATGATGTATATATCACTAACTATCCTCTGTTCCAGCTCCACAGACAGGAAGACTGGTGTGATGTTCTGTGTACTGTATATATCACTAACTATCCTCTGTTCCAGCTCTACAAACAGGAAGACTGGTGTGATGTTCTGTGTATTGTATATATCACTAACTATCCTCTGTTCCAGCTCCACAGACAGGAAGACTTGTGTGATGTTCTGTATGCTGTATATATCACTAACTATCCTCTGTTCCTGCTCCACAGACAGGAAGACTGGTGTGATGTTCTGTATGCTGTATATATCACTAACTATCCTCTGTTCCAGCTCCACAGACAGGATGACTGGTGTGATGTTCTGTGTACTGTATATATCACTAACTATCCTCTGTTCCAGCTCCACAGACAGGAAGACTTGTGTGATGTTCTGTATGCTGTATATATCACTAACTATCCTCTGTTCCTGCTCCACAGACAGGAAGACTGGTGTGATGTTCTGTATGCTGTATATATCACTAACTATCCTCTGTTCCAGCTCCACAGACAGGATGACTGGTGTGATGTTCTGTATGCTGTATATATCACTAACTATCCTGTGTTCCAGCTCAACAGACAGGAAGACTGGTGTGATATTCTGTATGCTGTATATATCACTAACTATCCTCTGTTCCAGCTCCACAGACAGGAAGACTGGTGTGATGTTCTGTATGCTGGGGAACCTGATGTCTGAGATCCAGGAGGACGAGACAGTGGACGTCCTGCATCAAGTGAGGAGCTTCACCAGGAGCTTCCCGGACATCAAACTCACACAGGTATAAAAGTTACCAATTATTATCAATCACTCAGGTACAGAACAGAACATACGTGCTTGCAATTCAAACAATGGCAATACTGAAGAGTACACAAACTCTTATGTGACTTTTCCTCCCTTTGCTCCAGGACGACGTGTTGGAAGCTCACAAAGGGGTAAAAAGTATAAAAACAAAAGCGTTTATTTAATGCCCAGTTTCAATAATAATAATAATAATAATAATAATAATAATAATAATAATAATAATCAAGGTAATTATGTCCACAAGCCACACACCAAATTTGGAAAGCCTATCTTACACAGTTTCTGAGAAAAGCTGTCCCCTTTAGAGATAGCATGAACAGGGTCCAAAACTACGGAACAAGGGCAATAACTCCGGTAAACATAATCACACGGTTCTTATTATCGAACTCCATCAAGGTATTAATGCTCTCAAGCCACACATCAAATTTTGTTGTCCTATCTTAAATAGTTTCTGAGAAAAGCTGTCCCCTTTATAGGGGACGGACGGACGCTCACATACACGGACGGACGGACGGAGCTCAAACTATATCCCCCTTCCACTTCGTGGCGGGGGATAATAATAATAATAATAATAATAATAACGCATACTAATAAGAATAACGCATACACTTACATATGAAGTCTTATTGGTATGATATAGAACATGACTTTAAAGGGGCAGTAGCACGTTTTTTGCAAATTTTATTTTTTCAAATTTTCCATTTATAATGATAGTTTATGTCATTTATATTATCTTTAGAGGGTAAAAGATGTTATTACACACACCAGTTATCCGTAGTGATAATAACGCTGTTGCGTATAAAGCAAAATTGCATGGTGGCCATTTTATTGTGAACACAATTTAATCATTTCACATTACAAAAACGATCCCCATGGTTTTACCGAACCATGTACACTCATTTTCAATTTGATTTTCCGGAGAGAGAAGGGTGTTTTACTATTGGTGACATTTATGTTCAAATACATTTCATCGACTTATTTCAGCGAAAAAACGTGTTACTGCCCCTTTAAGTAGATCTTTGAATTGTTTAATATAAATCATTAGTTATTGACAACTTATTTTTGTATTTCAGCACGACGTAAAGCAATTATTTAACTTTGCAAGAAGATGTGCTCAACTGACAGCCAGTACGTACGCCAACATGTGAAACGTTCATCAATATGTGAAACTTCCATTCACAACTTTCAACACGATTTATGACGCAATGGTCACATATTTTACTGAAAATGAACTTGTGATGCAAAACAATTCCTTTGTTGTGAATGAAATTGATTCTAGTAGAATTATAATACGGATGCTGACCATTAGCGTATTGCTGCCTCAATGGCTTCCAGCACTTCTGTAGTTAATCTAAGCAGCTTTAGTACCACCAGTACATGTGCCAATGTCTCATGCCAGACCCATACCTTTCGGTTCACTTTCACCTACATATTACCTTGCGGCAGGATTAAACCAATATGTTCAGAAAGGAGCATCTGCTCTTTCACAAATGGTTAACCACTGACCTGATAGAAGCACTGAAGGTATTATTGCTTAACGAATGCCCCTCAGATTAATTGAATGTATGTCTTACGTTTTCGAAATTCGTTCCTTGTACCATACAAACCCAATTACAATGTAACACACACCTCCTGTGCCATACGTTTATACTGCCGATTGTATGGCTACATATATAGTGACATTCACGTGTGCTTGAAAATAATACTTTAATATCAATAGTTACTGAAACATTTTTGATTTGTTATAACTTTCTGCGACAGCATGACCACGAACAGCGAAATCATTCTGATGAAAACATCCGGGGTTTGAGACGCTGTTCTCTCTGTATATGTTATAGTCCCCACGATTTTAATGTTTAATGTCATTGCATCGGTGGCCTTCAATTAATATATGGAATGTATATGTTTATATAAATCAATACTACCGAACTGACAGGAGATCACACGATCACATGATGATCACAACATACCAATGTATCTAACGAAGCATTTCATTTACAATACTAAACATTCAATTGAAAATCCACAGTGTTGTCCTCTGCCAAATATACTTTTCCGTCTTTGATTCACTAGTTTTACATGTCTTTTTTCATATATAGGACGTTCTGTTCATAGCATGGTGTGAAACCTTGTTATCTAACCACGAATGTACTCTTTTATGTAAATATGTTGTGACCTTTTTATATAAAGTCCATGCTTTGAATGTTGATATATAATATTCACTTCCTCTTCATAAATGAAATGATTTGTCTTTATTTGAACAGTTTAATCCTTTTAATAATGTTATACATGTAGATACAGACACTAGATGTGATTTTTTGGCGCAATAAATCAACTATATTTAAATCTTACTTTTCTTATTTTATGTTTTGAATATGTCTTCATGTTGTGTTGGAGGGACAGACGGTGTTTTTCCTAATATATTTATTTGACACGTGCCGAGTATGGTCAGTTCAAATACTTTCACTCAGCTCAAATGGCCAAATATATGATCATTACTATTTTACCAATACATGTGCAAACCGGGACTACACGTCACCAATTTAAATTGAGGGATGGAGTAAAATAAAGTGTGCGAATAACTTGCACAAAATCTTTACTGGTCCGAATATACAGTAAATTATTCACTTAGGCAGCCAGAATATAAATAACGTCATTCAAACAAAACTTCAAACTTATGAACAAGGAACGATATTGTAATTAGTATATGTTATTATAGATATAATAATATTGCCAAAAATATTATCAAAACCGAAGCTCATGCATTAATCATGAGGGTTTTCAAGTGTTCTTGCACATGTTTACACTAGGAAGTCAATTCAACATTTATAAATTACTTTAAATTCAGGTATCATTATTATAAGTGATTGAATATTCATTCATTTTTCCAAAGTGGTGTTTTAAAAGGAGCTATTTTGAGCTACATTGAGTTTTGGTTAAAAATAACTTGATAATAATTTATGGCACTTTCTTATAGGAATGAGTAATTAGTCACAGGTTGTTACTAATTAGGGGCCGGAGTGTAAGTGCCAAAAATAGATTCTAAATCATGTGACGAAGCCGGTCATGTGACCGGGAGTTTCCGCTCGTAGGGAGCGTGCAGTGTTGTTGTAACCACCGAGGTAGACGGAATAAATGTCGGCAGAACCGGGACGGTTTTCAACCTTTCTTTTTTCTTTAAATGAAGTTAGAATAGAAGAATGCGTTGACCACGAACCCGTACCAGCCAACATCCGAGACCAGCAGAAAAGTGGAATATTACAAATGTAATTGGTAATGAGTGGATAATAAATATATATAAAATTACACTGTAAACGTCACACCTAATGTTTCTTCTCACTGCTAACATTGTACAAGACAAAACAGAAACATCAGAACTACATTTATGCATATGAAAGCTGAGAAAAGTGTCAAATATACTTATACATCAAATGAAGAAGTACGTGAATTTGAGAGTTGAGACAGCAAGATGGTTGACCATTCCATCATTGTACCATATTCAAAACTAACTTCAAAACTTGTTTAGGTATCACTACATCAGTCAGTTCACTTGAACTACCTTCAAGCAGCCACTTTAATGTGAACTCTAAATCGTTTAAAACTCGCAGCAAATTATCACGAGGTATAGAGAATTATAAACGAATAGTGTAAAACAATGATATTTTACTCAAATAACAGGGTATAGTTACATGAAATTAAATTACTATGATAGGAACCCTCGGGAAAATCGGTTCAATGCTAGAGCAAACTACAGATTTATGACTGTCTTATCTTCAGGAAAACCTGGATAATATAAATGATGTTTGCACATTTCAATGACAAGCATTAGCAGAACTGAGTGTGTACTTTATAGGGAAAATAAATAGTCGTTAACTCATAAATGGACTTTATTAAAATGCATCCCTATATCACAGGACAGAGGGAAAGTGATGTCTATAGAACATTGGGCTGTTAATTTGTCCAGCAATATTTATGATTATCTAACGTAGCTGAGGAAGTCAACAAGATGTGACCCTTGTTAAGTTACCCTTACTTTTAAACTACTTATTTAGAGGAACATTTGTATAGTATACATATTGCCCAAATACCATGAAAAATGTGTGTGGTATGCGTCCCACAATATTTGCTCTAGGCCGTTTAACTCTTGAGCATAATCATGGAGCACCCTTAAGTGTCAGCATTGCTTTATGGTCCATTTGTTTGAATTGGAACTAACAGCCCACCGACTTTGCGACGGCCACTTCACGACGAAGCGAAAACCAATGCAAAGATACTGTTGTGAACTGCGAAACTCTTTTTCATCATGTAGCCAATACTACAATATACGTGTTAGTTTAGAAAGTACATAAGTGACAAGGATCCCATGACATCTTTGATCGCATGGATTATGTTATAAAACTTTGACGGAGGGTGTTTACGTCTGATACACTGGTCCGACTACGCTGTATTCTACTTCCTGGTTGATGTGTAGTTACAAGATGAAGACGGTGTACATTGTTCTAACTCTTCTCGTCCTACAAACAGGAGCAGTAACAGGTTGGTTTTAGCGTTTTAATTGGGTTCCTTGTTTCCTTTTTTAATAAATGTTTTAAACTTCACCTCAATTAAAAATATTTAAATTTTCGATTCGTAGACATATATATATCTTAATAAGTATATATATATATATATATATATATATATATATATATATATATATATATATATATATATATATATATATATATATATATATATATATATATATATATATATATACATATACACACATATCTCCCCAATTGAAAACATTGAATTAGAATAACCCTTAGCTTGAATCGTTTTACTCATCTTATTTGGAAAAATATAACATAGAAAAGGCGTATTTTAATATTGATTTGATTTTTGAAAAGTTGGTTTATTCATTCTCTTCTCCTATCGTAATAAACAAGATTGTTTCGTCAAGAGAAGCAAAAACTTATAACAATATCCCATTAAACGGAATAGATATAATCCACAGTAACTAATTGATGACAAATATAGTTTTACTCAACACAAGTATTTAACAAAATTACTAAAGTATGAATGTATTGTATTAATTGAACTAATTTTACTTAGAAGGCTTTCTTTACCCAAATATCCAAGTGTTATTTTTTTAACGTACATATAACATATAGTATAGAGCAATAAACATGAGACACATTTCAAAAGTAGTTTTTGCGTTGGCGCTCAGTGATTTTGAAAATAATTTGTTTATACTCTGCATTTCTGAAATAAGTATGATGTTCTCAACGTTATCTCCCCGTTTAGTGGAGTCACGTGACGACGCTGTAGCAGACAACGTCCTAGTCACCGACGTGATGTTGACAACGGAAGCAAAATATGGACTTCGCGATTTTTATGAAACAGGGTTGTAAAAAGTTAAAAGGTTACAGAAAACATTGGGGTTACCAAGGAGAATCATCATAAAGACTTATTGTCACATTTCAAGTTGCAGTGAGTTTCCAGCACAAGCCGGAATCAAAGTTTTCGCTGTGGAAGGGATTGGAAAATTAGGTTTAATGAAAATTACAGGTCGAATTGATTATAGGAAGCACTATTCATTTTGTGGGTGTGCTGGATTGAAATACTGGATAAAGTGGATATTTGTTTGTTATACAACAAGACAATGACTGTGTTTGGACATACGCGCACACCAAAACATGCATTTTGTGAAATGACATGCAAAGTATAATTTTCTTGCCGTTTTACCAGATCTGAACCCCATTGAAAATGTTTGGCAAATGTTCAAGGACACATTTGAATAGTTAGAACAAAATATATTGCAAATTAGAAACGAGCGAGTAATGAAAAGTTGTTCGAGCTATCTGACGAACTCAAAGACGATCTGCTTTATACCATGTCACGGCAGATAAAATTGTGTTTGTAGCGAAACGGCGGCCTAGCTGGTTATTGTCCTATTTTAAACAATTTGTTAATCTATTATCTACCTATGTGCCAATTTTCATTAATCTATGTCAAAATTTAAGTTAAGGAATTGAATTCAAAGTTGTCTCATGTTTTTGCCCGCTACTATATTTCTAGCTTTATGAGATTACACCTTGTATTGCTAACATGATGATATGCTTTTATCACTGGGAACAGCATATACGATTAACTGACAGGGAAATTAAATCTTATGTCTTATGTGTCGTCCTGTTTTATCGAAATCCTTCTTTACTTTTTAGTTGATTACATACTTTTTAGTAGAAAGGCGATTTATTGTGTATGAATATTTTGTATTGATACACTGTACGACTACAATAGTGAATCTTCAAGCATCTAAAGTTTGGCATTGGACCACAATGCAATGTACATGTATTTGAAAATAAATAGTTAGTGTTTGTCGCATGATTACTTAAAACATAACTTCGACGGCTTTGTATATTTGCACCAACAGTGTTAACATTGTGTTTGTAAAAAATGTAAAACGATCCATTGGGAATATATAGGGTCTACGTAATGAGTTGACCCGCCTGGTCCCTAGCTGACCAATACCTTGCTCGAACATCTTCAGGAATACTGAATCAGAGCTGTATGTAATTTTACCCAAAATGTTGTTACTTCATGGTACGGTGTACATTGTAAATAACCAAAACAACTGACATAATGTTACTTACCTTACTATATCACATAAAAACGTATACGTATTTCATCAAATATAAGACGTAACTAGTAAGAGAATCAGAATTGTGTATATATGTTTGGGTTTAAACATATTCAATCACTTAACTTACCATTAGTCTTTGTTTTAGAGAGCGACAGTTCATACAGCAACATTGGTCGAATTTTTCATTCAAAATGTATATGTTTAACGGTTATTACGATGAAAAGTATACGAGCAACCAGCAAATGAAAAAAAATCAAATAAAGTAATAAACACTGAGAGTTGATACAGTTGATATGAAACGCAACAAGGGCAGACAATTTGTAAGGCACGGTGTATTTATCTGAACACAAAGTTGTCAGTAGTCTTTTGTAGCGGCCTGAGTAAGGTCAAAACAATTTGATATCAACCTATATATTACTTTGACCTTATAGGTCTATCAGCTAGCTGTAAACATGCCAGAGTAGTATGAGGTATTATGCGCGTGGGACACATCAACTGTTATCTTTCCGTACAGTAAAATACTCGTTTTTGATTGGCTAACGGTTGTTACATCTTTTCGTATGTACCCCGTCAGTCTCACGGTGTACAAAGTTCATGTACCAGGCTGTCATGGTAACAGCTTCTAGCTAAGAGTAGGTGTCGCATTATGGTAAGATGACGTTATAAAATGACGCACGCGCTGTACGGAGTTTTGAACAGTTCGATCAGCTGTTTACGAGTCTATTAATTACAAGCTTATTTCGACTTATTTGCTGTTTGGTTTGGAAGCAAATACTATTTTGCATTGCACTCAATTAAACTAATATTAACTCGTTTTAAGGCATTTAAAAGATTGTAGTAATACGTTATACAACTTTTAACGTTTCAGTCGAGACGGATGACGCCATTTTGTTTACGTTTAGGGTCATTCAAGCGATATCAGCTGATCAGTCACTCGCAGTCAAAACGCAATTATAATAATACTAAATAATACTGGAGGCTCGGGAGACACTGACACAAATATGGTACATGAGACCGTATTGCCCTCAGAGAAGCATACAACTTATATTGTATAAAACACTATATTGTCTGATCTCACGAACATGTTTCATGTATCTGCTGTGGCAGCAGACCTTGGATGATAAAACTCTTTTTTAGCAATGACGCAGCTGACATCCGGGTATCCTTCTTGTCTTGTCAGTTAACAAGGGAGATCGTGTACAACATTCAGATCTTACAGCACTCTCCGTCACCTTCATGTAACATGTGGGCACTACTCATGGACGTCTGGTTGTATATGCCATGTAAAGCTGCATACCGAAAGCGTGTTCACCCACGTGTGTTTATCAGTGCAAATATCATGTAATTTGGTATGTTTTTTAATCATCGTATCAACACGAAAACTGTTCGTTTATGCATAAACAGAATACAGTTGGGTGTTCCATAACACAATCTGATTTGATACCTCATAGAAAACAGTTACAATTTTGGCAGCTCTTTCAAGTGACCATGGGTCAATGTTTTAAACACAGGACAAAAAGTGGTGAAATCTGATTTCCGGACCCTCCCAAACATTGGCGGATCTGGAAGAATCCGGAAAGATACGGCAAGCAGATTCCACCACTTTTTGTTCTCATCTAGTCAATTTTATGAGAAAGTTGATGAAATATTGATTTTCAAAATTTGACCCCTTCTGTCTTTTTCATTATGCCAAATTTCATAAACATGCACCATTGAGAATTATTATTTTACTCATGGATATATGATGGTTTGGTGTCATTGTATATCTGATGTAATTTTATTGACGTTACAATGAACGTGAATTTACATGATATTTGCATTAAGACACACATGTAGGTGAAAATTCTTTCGGTATGCAGCTGTAATTCACCAGGTTAAAAGTGAAAAGCACATTGTAAATAAATTCAGGTTGAGTGTAATCAAGTACACTCCGTGCCCATGTAAACGTAGATAAACATTGAGATGATTTATTGATGATATGAATCTGCCAGACCGACAATTAGTAGATCGGTGAATGATATACCAGGCAAGCTCACTTCAATATGCACTATGACATATGTCAATAGGGACTTTATCATTCTATCATTGGACTGAATATTTGTTTTAAAAGTCTCGAACCTGGAACAGACACACCGGTCAAACACCATTACAATCATTAAATGGTTATGGTTAAACAAGATGTATGAATAATCAAAGCTGATTTGGAACCCGGAACAGGAGATATGATCAACATATTTTAAAAAGCAGTTTCTGAGCATACACTATTCCTATTTAATGGAAATTCTTAAAATAGTCTACCTTTTTGTTTCTTAGATTTTATTATTAATGTTTACGTTTGTTTACCTGTAGATGTATGACAAGTTATTTTCCTCTGGAAACAGCGAAAAACTAATCTCAGCTGATAAGTGTGAGACAAAATTCTCCAGGACATTATCATCCATATTGTACTTAGTCCACCCTGCCGTTTACATGGGTACCTGGACACGGGAAGTACGGACCTACATTTTTGTATATGGTCGCGTGGAGCGCTGAATAGCAGCAACGTACAATTACTTCAGGGTGATAATACAAATTGTGCGCTTTGAGCATGCTCATTCATGAAAAGAGCGCTGTACAAATGGACTATTATTATCAGCTTATTCTTTTATTTAATTAATAGGTTCTCTGTTATGCTTACAATATCTTTATCAATTCATTGTAGTTCTATGTTGAGTGTTTGTTATACAGACAGACAGACAGACATATTTATTCAGTATAAGGCCTTTGGCCAAAAATACAGAAAATTCAGGGTTTACAATGCTGCGCATTTTGCTTATTTACATAGTTTAAACACATGATATACAAACATATTATATATTTTTGTGCCTTAATTGATGAGCTTTAAATAAAAATATTGAAACTTTATGTAACACATCATAATTTTGAGATGAAATAAGGGAAATAAAATTTTGTTGACAGTTAGATTTAATGTATTTACCAATTAGTGTATTACGGAACAAACATATTCACATATTAAAAGAACATGATATTCATTTTCAATAAATTGCTTGTTTTTTTATAAACAGAGAGGGCAGAGTCTTTTATTCATATGGTGTAGCTTGGTGTCTTCCAGTGTTGATGGCAATTTTAAAGTTACTACATCTGAAGCGTAATAACATCCTTTTAAAGTGAGATGGAAGTGAAGAGTTGAGATAACATTCAACAGTCAGTAGTGATTTATATTGTTTATATGAATAAGAGTCTGATAGGTTATTTATATTTTCAATCCAAGTTTGCTGTAGGTTGTCAAAAAGTCTCTGTTTAAACATTGATAAGAAAATAAGTTTGTCTCCCACATCTCGTGTTATCCATACATATCCAAATCCAAATCTGAATAAAATATTTTTAATGTGGGTAGCCCAGGAGGTGCGTCCAATATCATCTAGGGCTGTGAGCATCTTGGAGCACTGATGGGGTAGTCTCTCAGGGGACAGCTGTATCAGCCTACACCAGAACTTGACAGCTCTTGTCATATATGTAAGCTGCAGTGGAGCTCTACCACATTCACCAAGCACCATTGCATTACAAGTATTTTTTGACACTTTGAGAAAAGATTTGCACATCTTCAATTATCTTGCTATATCTAACTCCCCAGATTTCTGATCCATAGCACAGAATAGGTGTAACAATACTGTCAAATATTTTAAATAAATCTTTACAATTGATATGACCAAGTGCCCTCTGATATAAATTTATTGTCATTATTGCTTTGGAACTCTGTGAAGCTAAGCAAGTTTGAGCCTGTGTTCATACTAGTTTGGGTGTAAACATAATACCTAAATATATGTAGAAGGGTATAACATCAACATTTTCTCCATTGTAAGTCCACTTTTCATAAATTCTTAGGGATCCACCATTTCTAAATACCATCACTTTTGTTTTCTTCAGGTTTACTTTCATTCCAGTTTCAGAGCAAAATAATTCAAGAGTATCTATTTTCTTTTGGAGTTGAACAGCTGAATAAGCTACAGATGACACATCATCTGCAAACATTATGGCAAACACATTTTTAAAATCTTGTGAGATAAAAACACCTTCTCCTCCAACATCTTCCAGTTTCTTCAAAAGCTTATAGATGAATATGATAAATAGCTGTGGGCTTAATATACAGCCCTGGCGGGTGCCAATATTACGGCTAAAATAATCAGTTAATCCGTTGGAACCCTTCACACATGAACACAAACTTGAATACATAGATGAAAGCACTTTTAAAAATTTGCCCTTAATCCCAACATCTTTTAAGCTTTGTAATAGAATGACATGCCTTATGGTGTCAAATGCCTTTGAGAAGTCCACAAAGAGGCAGTAAAATGTCCCTTTTCTTGTTCCTGTATATTTCTGTATCATTGCTTGCAGACTGAATATATTGTCTATTGTTGAGTAATTTGTTCTAAATCCTGCTTGTAGCTCATCAATGATCTTTTTCTTTTCACAAAAAGACTTTAGTCTCCAGTTCAATATAGAAGTAAATATTTTACACATAGTATCAATTAGTGAAATTCCTCTGTAGTTATTAACATCATTCTTATCTCCAGATTTGAAAAAAAGAGGACCTATAATACTTCTATTACAAGCAGTAGGAAATACACCACAGTCCAATATCTGATTAAAAAGTGCAGTTATTGTGGGTAAAATAATAGCTGATGTGTATTTAAAGTATTCAGAGACAGCTCCATCAGGTCCAGGTGATTTACTATTTGCCAGCTTTCTTATATGTTGATCAACTTCTTGAGGTTTGATTGGTTGGTTTAATTCCGCTTGATTGTCATTGTCATCTTCACCTAATATTGGAGGTATAGTAGGGGGATTTTCAGTTTGGAGGAGAGAGGAAAAATGATTTGACCACTTTTCAGTTTCAATTCTATCTGGTTTGTGTGCTTGTTTCCCCTGTTTTAACAATTTCCAAAATAATTTGGGGTTTCCTCTCGAGTCAATTAGTTTTTGTTTCTGCTCGTTCTGATAGGATTTTTCTTGAATTAAGTGCGTAGCTCCCTGAAAATATTTAAGTCCAAGTTATGGTCTCTATGCCCCCTCAGTGCCCTGTATTTGTCACACTTTAGACTTTCCAGTTCGCTGTCCCACCAGGGAGGTTGACTGATTAATTTTGACCTGTAATTATGCTTAGAATCAATACTCTATATTCTCTTGTTTATAGAAGCTGCTTTTTGATAAACATTGACAAGTAGACATAAAACAATGTTCACATCTCTTGGTATTAGGTGATCAATTTCATCCTTTAAAAATTCATACAACTCGTTAAACCTAGATTTATACACAGTACTGTTCTCTTCTTCCAAGTTGTATCTTACCCAGGGTGTTGCTTCATCCTCAGTTTCATCACACTTATCAATTGAGTATACCAGAAGATGATCACTTGAGCCTTGATTTGAGACATCAAACCTGCAGAACACTGGAAAGTGATTTGATTCATCTTGTGTACCAATACCAAAGTCTGAGATAATTGGGTATAAACTTTGCGAGGCTATCATATAGTCAACAGTGCTTGCTCCATTATGTGTGATACATGTATATTCACCTTGCTTGTATTAATGATTATAATGATATTATCCCATTCAAAATATGAATGCTGAATACTTTACACAACTCAATTAACTTCTTGCCAAAATTGTTATAGGGATCTGAGTCTTTATTGTGCCTAGGAATTTCAAAGTTGTCAGTTGGGTAATCAACAATGTCTTGTTGTATGAAGTCAATATTATCTTCTGGGATGTAGTCAAGGAGTGTTTTTTGTCCTAGCTTTCAAATCAACTGTTAGGAAAATCTCTTTATCTGGGTGATCATAAACTGTCTGTGTCAAATAATCCTCCAATGTTATCATATGTTATCTTGTCTATAAAGGTGTGTTGTTCAACATTGTATGACGTGATACCGTTGGTAATATTGCCGTGTGTGAAAATATTGGATAAACAAAACGGTTATAATGAAATGTGGTGATGTAGTGTAAACGGTTATAAAGTAAGAGTGACAGACTATAGCCCAGCGGGTAAGTGCAATTTTCCAACTGAATTGTGCACATCGTGATGCAAGCATGAAATTTAGCATGATTGTAGCTGATAACCATATTACAGAACAGAACAGAACAGAGTTTATTCAGTTTTCAAGGCCTTTGGCCCATACAACATACATGTAACATTTGATAATTTTGCATGCTTAATATTGTTTACAAATGGGAAGTAAGTTATACAGCAGAATAATTAATAGCGTAGTTTACTGAGATATGTTCCTATTTGTTTAATAGTTTTTATGTTTTGCGTCGACATTAGGTTTATAAACTTGTTGATGGTTGGAGGGTTGTAGCTGACATCAGGAAGGCAGAGTTGTCGTTCTTGGCTGTACTTTTCACAGATCATCATTACATGATATTCATCCTCAATGTAGGACATATTTTTTTTTGAAAAACAAAATGAGCAGAGTCTTTCTTCACGAGGGATATTATAGTGGCGACCTGTTTCTATGGCTAATCTAAAGTTGTGACATCTAAATCTTGCAATGGCTATTTTATAATATATTGGGATTTCAGATGAGATGAGATATTGTTCAGCATTTAACAGAGATTTGTATTGTGAGTAATAATTGCATTTGGAGGATTCTGAAAGAGATGAATGCCAGTTTTGAGTGAGACAGTCTTGTACTCTCTGTTTGAAGATATTTAAAAATGCCTTGGTATCACCAATCTCCTGGCTAATCCACACAAAGCCAAATCCATACTGAAAGAGTAATGCCCTGATGTCACTGGCCCATGTCTTCTTTCCACTATCATCTAAGGACTTGAGCATGAGATAAGCTTGGTGAGGTTGCCTGTTAAGCTCCATATGAATAAGCCTGCACCAGTAGCTGACTGCTCTACTCATGTAGTGATACTGCAGTGGAGTTCTGCCACACTCACCCAGAACCATGTTGTTATTAGTACTCTTGTTAAGCCTCAGATATGTTCTGCAAAATTTGAGTTGTACTTGTTCAACTGTTTTACAATAGTGAGTACCCCATATTTCTGAACCATAGCATAATATAGGAGATATCATGCTGTCAAATATTCTGAAAAGTTCATTTATGTCTAAATATCCAAAAGTTTGTTGAAATCTGTTGAGAGAGAATAAAGCTTTAGTGGCTTGTGCTGCTTGTGATAGTTGAGATCTTGTCCAAGATAGTTTGGGAGTGAATAATGTTCCAAGATATTTATATGCATTAACAGTTTCAATATGTTGACCATTGAAATACCACTTTTCATAGCTCCTTAAAGGCCCACCTTTCCTGAAAACAATTATTTTAGTTTTGTTAAGATTTAACTTCATTCCTGTGGCATCACAAAACTCTTCAACTATATTTATTTTCTTTTGTAACTGGTTGGCAGAGTCTGACACGGCTGAAACATCATCTGCATACATAAGACCAAAAATATCTGGAGATTCAGTTCTTAAAAATATTCCTCTTCCACCGGTTTCTTCCATTCTTGTTATAAGTTGATTTATGAATATTATAAAGATCTGTGGGCTTAATATACAGCCTTGGCGGGTTCCAATATTGCAGTTGAAATAATTTGACAGACCGCGATCAGTCCTAATACATGCTGATAATTTAGAATACATAGATACAATGAAGTTTAGAAGTTCACCCTTCATCCCAATGTGTTGACGACTTTTGAATAGCACATGATGGTTAACACAGTCAAAAGCCTTTGAAAAGTCAATAAAGAGGACATAAAATCTTCCTTTCTTCTTCACTAAGTATTTCTGGATCATGGCTTGAAGTGTAAAAATATGATCTATAGTAGAGTAAGTGTGCCTAAACCCTGCTTGAGACTCAGATATAATATTATTATCATCACACCACTGTTTGAGTCTGTTATTAACCACACTTGTCAGAACTTTGCACAATGAATCAATGAGGGATATTCCCCTATAGTTGTTTGGGTCAGTTACACTTCCAGATTTATGGAGAGGGCATATAATACTCTTTCCCCAGGCTGAAGGGAAGGACTGATCAGTAAACATTTTATTGAAGAGTTTTGTCAGCAATGGTGTGACAATATATCTGGTTGATATGAAAAATTCATTCACTATTCCATCAGGTCCAGGTGATTTATTATGTTTCAAATTATTAATACATTGATGAACTTCCTCCTCTGTAAAAGGTTTATTCAAATCCTCATTGCATATTATACAAACCTGGATGCTCAAGTTATATGCAACAAGAATTATGTATTATGAAACCTAGACTCTTCATCTTATGCCATCGTTTGGTTATTTAATAATTGACTTGTTAAGTTTATGTCGGCTCAATTATACAATGGCCTAAGTAAACAATATGTATATGAATTGTAATACCCAGTCTGCAACTACAACGGTAAACAAGAGCTAAAATTTCAAGACTTAAAGGTGCAAGTAGGAAATTAAATATATATATATATATATATCCGTCCATCCGTCTGTAAACTTTTCGCTTTTTCGACTTCTTCTCCTGAACCAATGACTCTAGAGAGCTGAAATTGTATGTGCAGACTCCTTGGCCAATGGGAATTCTAAATTGTAGATTTCGTGACCCCATGACCCCAAATGGGGTCACAGGGGTCACATCCTTAAAAACCTATTTTCATCTTCTTCTCCAGTTCCAAAAGGTCTAGAGAGCTGAAAAGTTGTGTGCAGACTCCCTGGCCAATGGGGATTCTAAATTGTAGATTTCATGACCCCATGACCCCAAATGGGGTCACAGGGGTCACATCCTTAAAAACCTATTTTCATCTTCTTCTCCAGTTCCAAAAGGTCTAGAGAGCTGAAAAGTTGTGTGCAGACTCCTTGGTCAATGGGGATTCTAAATTGTAGATTGTGTGACCCCAAATTCGGTCACAGGGGTAACATCCTTAAAAACCTGTTTTCATCTTCTTCTCCAGTTCAAAAAGGTCTAGAGAGCTGAAAAGTTGTGTGCAGACTCCTTGGCCAATGGGGATTCTAAATTGTAGATTTTGTGACCCCATGACCCCAAATGGGGTCACAGAGGTCACATCCTTATAAACCTATTTTCATCTTCTTCTTCAGTTCCAAAAGGTCTAGAGAGCTGAAAAGTTGTGTGCAGACTCATTGGCCAATGGGGATTCTAAATTGTAGATTTTGTGACCCCATGACCCCAATGGGGTCACAGGGGTCACATCCTTAAAAACATATGTTCATCTTCTTCTCCAGTTCCAAAAGGTCTAGAGAGCTGACAAGTTGTGTGCAGACTCCTTGGCCAATGGGGATTCTACATTGTAGATTACGTGACCCCATGACCCCAAATGGGGTCACAGGGGTCACATCCTTAAAAACCTATTTTGATCTTGGTTTGAAGGGAATTTCAAACGTAGCTATCTTTTCGTCTCATCCCAAATTTACCATGTAGAACAGTGTTTCCGTTTTCATGAACATTCACTCGAACGCAACTTGCGACCGCTGCACGAGAATTCCGGCCACGTGCATCTCGGCAGTGATAGATTACAGTGTGTCTCCTCACTCTGGCTTTAGCGTCCGTTTCGACAGGACTTGTCAGATTCACGCCTTAGAAAATAGATAGTTTCTTTATACAGCAATAGTGCCTGAACAATTATCATAGTTTGTTCTGACAATTCATAGTATTTTTCAGTGCAGTGTCTTTCGACTGCATCAGTGTACATATCTTACTATTGTGTAAATAACAGCACAGCTCAAGTTTCTCATACTAGGTTTATTTATCTCATTAGCATCGGTTTTTCGTTAGTAAAATAAGTGTAATCACGTTTAGTTGTTTGCTCATAACAGTACATATACACATAGTAAAATAAATGTAATCACGTTTAATTGTTTGCTCACAACAGTACATCTCCACATAGTAAAATAAATGTAATCACGTTTAGTTCCTTGCTCCCATCGCATTAGTTCTTCTTAGTTTCCACATCTTATTCACGCTTCCACTTTCGTCCAGAACATGTTGGTAGCAGAGCGTGGTTGCAACGCTCTGTGTATAGTACGCTTTCTTCGCATTTTTACAGTGTAGATAGATGAACTTAAACACTAATGGTGGTGTTTCAGTTACAGCACATAAACTGACAGAAACATGTCAAAAACAGAACCTAAAGCATTAGTAGGCACAGGTACAGGTGAGCAAATAGCTCAGTTGAAACGTAAGAAAACTACTTGTAAAACGGCTCTTACAAAATGTAGGAATAGGCTATCATCACTGCTTGAGGAAGAGCTTCCTGATCGAAGGCAAATTCGGTTTTTGATTGATGAGGTTAGCTCTTTCCAAACAGATGCAGTTGATGTTATGATATCTTTGCAGTTACTCTACCAAGAGTCTGACAACTTAGAGCTTGCTAAGAAAACAAGTCAGGAAATTGATCTGCTTGAAGCAGTTTCGGAAGAGGCAGTCGAAAGGGCCGAACTGTTGCTTAGAAATACTTTTCGTTCTTCTAGTTCCTCCCATAGGTCGTGTAGGGACCTCATCAAGGAATTCGAAGTAAAGAAGGATAATGAAAATCAACCTTCCATTCAACAACAGTATCATGCTTCTAAACATGCCTCTGACACTCTTCAGTTTGAACAGGTTAACAAAACAGAATTGATTAATCAGGCCTGTGGTGAAACTAGAGGTATAGGACAGGATCTCTGGAGACAGCTTAAACGAGTCTCCATACCAGTATTTTCGGGGGACATTCATGCTTATCAAAGCTGGAAAGCTGCTTTTATGGCCTGTGTGGATAGGGCACCTGCAACGAACGAATACAAATTGTTGCAACTTAAGCAATACTTGTCAGGTGAAGCTTCTAAACTCGTTGATACTCTAGGTCACAACGCAGCTGCTTATGGAATAGCTCTTGAACGCCTTGAGCGTAAATATGGGGGTTACAGACGAATCATAGCATTGAAGTTAGAGGAAATATCTGCCTTCAGACCCCTTCGTCAAGGCAATGCAAGAGATTTAGAGCAGTTTGCTGACATGCTTGACACAGCTGTAGTCTGTCTCCGTGAAGCAGACAAAGTTGAGGAACTGGGTGATGGTTGCTTCTATGCCTTGTTGCTTAAGAAACTCACAGAACAAATGATTACACAGTACAAGCGCTGGGTTATTGAGCAACAAAGGCAGGAGTCTGTAGAGACACTTCGCCAGTGGATTCTGTTTGAAGCCGAGCTTCATACCATTGCTTCAGAGACTAAGTATGGTTTCTCAGAAACGCGGAAGTCAATTAGTCAAGGCAAACCATCGAAATCTTACTTTGGTTCTCAGAATGATACCATTGAAAGGTGTCAAGTATGCAATCAATCTTCCCATAGAATTGGTAAATGTGACACATTTAAGGCTTTCAGTACCCATGACAGGTGGACAAAAGCCAAAGAGCTCAAACTCTGCTTCAGGTGTTTAGGCACTGATCATGTAGGCAAATCTTGCACTCAAAAGGGCAGGTGTGGGATCGGTGGTTGTTTAGCTACTCATAATCGCCTTCTCCACTTCAGTAAAACTGACAATAGGTCAGGCACCAAGTCAGCTGTGAGTCGTGCTGTTGATTGTCGTCCAGTTATACCTTCAGAGCAATTTCAAGTGAGTGCAGATTCAGCAACGCAGACTACAACACTGTCTGCCATGAAGCAGCAATCCTATTATATAGCACTTAGGACAATACCTGTTGTGTTGAAGAGTGGCAATAGAAAGTTGACGGTTAATGCACTTTTGGACGATGCCAGCACTCAAACTTACATTAATGAGAGTGTTGCTTCTGAGTTAGGGCTTTCAGGTCAAACACAGCATGTGTCCGTGAATGTCTTGAATAGTAAAACCGAATCTTTCAGCAGTATGACGGTAGAGCTTGGTCTTGAAAGTATTGATGGCTCAGTGGATACTTCCTTGGTGGCTATGACAACTAGCAAAGTCACGGGAAGCTTGAAAGCTATTGATTGGCAAAAGTATGCTAAGCGCTGGCCTCATCTGAAAGATATTCACTTCCCCAAAGTAGCTTCAAAGCCAGTTGTAGACATCCTTATCGGAGTAGATTATCTACAGCTTCACACTTCACGTGGTGACGTCTGTGGGAAAGCTGGTGATCCAATAGCTCGTTTGACTCCACTTGGATGGACTTGCATTGGCAACATCTCAGAAGGTCAATCTGATGATTTCAAAACTTTCTTTGTTGGTAACAATGAAGTGAAAAGTCCTCCTTCCATTGAAATGGATCACATTCTCCAGAAGTTCTGGGAAATCGAAAGCTTTCCATCAGACAAACCAGCTATGTCTGCCAATGAACAATTAGCAATCGAATCTGTAAATAAATCCATCAGCTACTCCAATGAGAGGTATGCAGTAGGCATTCCATGGAAACATGATCCTTGTGATCTCCCAGACAATTACCTTGTGGCTTACAATCGTCTTGAGAATGTGGAGAAGAAACTCTCCAAGGACGATTCCCTTTCCCAAGCCTATGATGCTGTTATAGAGCAGTACCTTCACAAAGGATATATTCGGAAAGTTCATGAAAGTGACCGACAGAACACACAGTGGTATCTTCCACATTTCCCGGTAGTCAAAATGGACAGGGAAACAACCAAAATCCGGATTGTATTTGATGCGTCTGCCACATGCAAAGGTGTTTCTCTGAATGATTTCATTCACCCTGGTCCTAAATTACAGAATGAGCTATTTGAAATCCTGATTAGATTCCGTAGGTCTTCAGTGGGAGTCATCTGTGACATCGCGAAAATGTATCTCCAAATCGAGGTATTGCAAAAGGATAGGTCTTGCCTAAGATTTCTTTGGAGATCATTGGACTCAAAACGTGAACCAACTGTGTATGAATTCTCTCGTGTCGTTTTTGGTCTCAATTGTTCTCCTTTCCTAGCACAGTTTGTATCACAGGAGCATGCTAGAAGGAATGAAGACGTTTATCCATTGGCTGCAGAGGTTGTGTCAAAGTCCACTTACATGGATGACAGCATGGATAGCGCTGTTAGTGACACAGAGGCAATAGAGCTCTATGAGCAGTTGAAACACCTTTGGACAACTGCAGGAATGCACGCCAGAAAATGGATATCCAACTCATGTGAAGTTCTAAATGAAATTCCTGTCAAAGACCGACTGAAGGAAGTACAGATTCACTCCTCTGATCTCCCTTTGACAAAAGCTCTTGGGTTGATCTGGAGCGCAGAGACAGATCAGTTTCAGTTCTCTTACTCCTTCCAGAGTACTTCTTTGAGTTTGACAAAAAGGAACTTTCTGAAGACAGTTGCTAGGCTTTTTGATCCACTTGGTCTTATAGCACCATTCATCATTCGAGCCAAGATTCTTCTTCAGCAGATGTGGGTCTCTGGCATTGGATGGGATGACAACATAGGTCCTGACTTGGAAAACAAGGTTTGGCAGTGGATCATGGAGATTGATATGTGCAAGTTCCTACAAATACCAAGGTGTATATACTTTGTTCCCGAGGTGAGCTTGTGCAAAATCCACGTGTTTGTTGATGCTTCACAGGAAGCATATGGTGCTGTGATTTACGCTGTCACACAACACCCAGACGAAGTCACCAGTACTCTGGTCGCCGCAAAAGCTCATGTTGCACCACTGAAAACAGTTAGCATTCCAAGATTGGAATTGGTTGCTGCTGTACTTGGTGTCAAGCTTTTGATGTCCGTTATCAAAGCCTTGAATGTTGCAGTTAAATGTGCCACCCTGTGGTCTGACAGTATCAATGTTTTGTGGTGGGTAAAGAATCAGAGTCGTAGCTTCAAGTCCTTTGTAGCAAATCGAGTAAGCTACATTCAAGAACATACACATCCTAGTCAGTGGAAGTATGTTCCCACAAAATGCAATCCTGCTGATGTATTGACTAGAGGTGCACACATACAGTCACTGTCATACGACAGTTGGCTGCAAGGTCCAGATTTCATTTTGAAAGGTGAAGAACCTAAACAGATTGTTGATTTCAGCTCTTGCAAAAACGTCGAAACAAAATCAAATGTTGCTAGGGTTTCCATGGTGACAGAGCTTTGTACAAATACTCAATGGCGTTTGGAACCTACACGATTCTCAAGTCTGAATAGACTATGTCGAGTAACATCGTGGGTGCTCAGGTTTATTCACAACTGCAGAGTCCCAAAAACACTCCGCAAATATGGTTCTCTTCATGTCGAGGAGATTGAAGACGCCGAGACTAGAATACTTATAGAGGTACAGAAAGAAGCCTTTTCCCCAGAATACAGTACACTCCTCAAAGGCAAAATCGTTTCATCGACTAGCAAGTTGCTTGGATTGAGTCCAGTGTTGGATCAAAATGGTCTTATGAGACTTGGCGGAAGGCTTAAACATGCTGACAGTTTGTCATTTGAGGCAAAGTATCCAATAATACTTCCAAGGAAGAATTGGGTGACCAGACTTGTGGTAAAGTACTACCATGATAAGGTTTTGCATGCAGGAACAAACAGCACACTCTCCGCCCTCTCATCAAAGTTCTGGGTAATCTCTGCTCGAGAGGAGATTCGAGAATGGGAAAATGAATGTGCTATTTGTAAACGCCAGAAAGCAAAGCAAGCTTATCAAGTCATGGCTGACCTGCCTGCAGTGCGTGTCCGTTGTTCGCTGCGTGCTTTTTCCCAAGTAGGGATTGACTTTGCAGGACCTTTTCTTACCATCCAAGGTCGTGGAAAAGCACGTGTAAAGAGGTATCTGTGTCTTTTTACTTGCTTGTCAACACGTGCTGTGCATTTGGAAATGGCGTTCGGCTTGGATACCAATGCATTTCTAAATGCTTTCTTCCGTATGGCTCATCGCAGAGGAATGCCAAAAGAGGTCATCACCGACAACGGCACCAATTTTGTTGGAGCTTCAAAAGAATTGAAGCATCTGGTCAGCAAACTCGATTCAGATCATGTGAACGACTCGTTAGGTAGCAAAGGCATTGTCTGGAAGTTCAATCCACCCTATGCTCCTCATTTCGGGGGTGTATTTGAATCGCTTATAAAATCAGCAAAAAGGGCTATCTTCGCGGTATTGGGTGGAGCTGATATCAATGATGAAGAGCTGATGACAGCTTTTACATCAACAGAAGCATTGATGAATTCCAGACCGCTGACTTATCAGAGTTCGCATCCTCTCGATCAGGAACCACTCACTCCGAATCACTTCCTACATGGCCAAATGGGTGGTGAATTCGCACCTGAGTTTGACTCACTTCATCCACAAAAGCGGTGGCGCCGAGTACAGGAATTGGTAAGCCATACCTGGAAGAGGTGGATGAAAGAATGGCTACCCACATTGAATTGTAGAAAGAAGTGGTTTTTTCCTGAGAGGAATCTCCAGATCGGAGATGTGGTTGTAATAGTGTCGGCGGACACTCCTCGTGGTCAGTGGCCATTGGGGCGCATCACAAACACATTTCCTGGATCGGACAAACAAGTTCGTGTTGTAGAAGTCCAGGTTGGCAAAACAAAGTTCACCAGACCTGTGACTAAAGTATGTCCACTTGAGTGGTCATCAGGTTCAACTGTGTAAATATTTGAAGAACTTATCAATGTAAACCTGTTGTAAATAGTACAGTTCAGTTCAGTATTTTCATTAATTTTTGTTATAGTTTAGTTCAATAGTGTATAAAATTGTTTTTTGATAGAACCCATAGGTCTATCAAAAAGGAGGGGGTATGGTTTGAAGGGAATTTCAAACGTAGCTATCTTTTCGTCTCATCCCAAATTTACCATGTAGAACAGTGTTTCCGTTTTCATGAACATTCACTCGAACGCAACTTGCGACCGCTGCACGAGAATTCCGGCCACGTGCATCTCGGCAGTGATAGATTACAGTGTGTCTCCTCACTCTGGCTTTAGCGTCCGTTTCGACAGGACTTGTCAGATTCACGCCTTAGAAAATAGATAGTTTCTTTATACAGCAATAGTGCCTGAACAATTATCATAGTTTGTTCTGACAATTCATAGTATTTTTCAGTGCAGTGTCTTTCGACTGCATCAGTGTACATATCTTACTATTGTGTAAATAACAGCACAGCTCAAGTTTCTCATACTAGGTTTATTTATCTCATTAGCATCGGTTTTTCGTTAGTAAAATAAGTGTAATCACGTTTAGTTGTTTGCTCATAACAGTACATATACACATAGTAAAATAAATGTAATCACGTTTAGTTGTTTGCTCACAACAGTACATCTCCACATAGTAAAATAAATGTAATCACGTTTAGTTCCTTGCTCCCATCGCATTAGTTCTTCTTAGTTTCCACATCTTATTCACGCTTCCACTTTCGTCCAGAACAATCTTCTTCTTCAGTTCCAAAAGGTCAAGAGAGCTGAAAAGTTGTGTGCAGACTCCTTGGCCAATGGGGATTCTAAATTGTAGATTGTGTGACCCTGTGTCCCCAAATGGGGTCACAGTGGTCATGATCTAAGAACCTATCTTTTGCTTGTAAACAATAACTTAAATATTCAACTTTTGATAGTAAATCAATGAAATCCTGATGAGCTACAGAGCACATTGCTCTATTTTTGCCAATGTGTCGCAAGCTGATTGCAAAGTTGGATAAATGAAAGGTTTTTGGAATTTTATACAGGATTATCTGCACTGTCCTCATATACCATTTGCGCCAATTTCAGTTAGGTTTTTCCATTTTGTGTGAGTGCCATTCTTAAATCTATTTGTATTCATTAAATAACAGCTCTGTTCAAACTATTTATAACCGTTTACGTGATATAAGGATAATATTTCAATAATAATAATTCTTTCTAGCGTTTCCCGTTTGTCTTCATGTGTGACTGTAGTGGTTTTAGATGTTCTCAATTCTTTAATCAGTACGTATGGCCTCCAGTCCATATGTTATGATATGTTAAATGTTCTCAAATTATCAACTTAAGCTTATATGTTTGTCACATTTGTCTTTTGGCTCTTTCAGGTACGTTGGTGAACATAGCCCAAGATAAACCCACCAAAGTGAGCTCCTTGTGGCAAGGTTTTAAGGCTAGTACAGCTGTAGACGGGAACACTGTTGCTGATGCCTTTGATCCCAGCAAAATTATACTTACTGCAGGAAACCAGATCTTCGCCTGGTGGAAGGTGGATCTACAGAGAGAAGTACAGAACGCTACAGTGAGGATCTACTTCAGGACAGACTGTGAGTTTGATGTTCGAATTCAGTTGTGATTACCGTCTCTCAATATTTAAAACAACCAATGCCTATGATGGTTTTACAATTTGATGCAAGAATCATCATTCAAGATCGGCTACAATAAAAAACAAATACCACTGCCTTAATTGCGAAATGATAAAAAAAACCTCGTTCCCATACATGAAAACAAATGACAAACCTGAACACAACATTTGCCTTCCATTTTTTTCCATTTTCTCTCAAAAGAACTGACACAGCCAAAGTCTAAAGTTTTACAATCAAGTAGCGCAGCGAGGGAGTACAGCTGTACAGGTCCACAAGTCGGTTCCTTGTCTATCCTGCAGGTGTTATGAGTCGCACTGTTACCTTGTATCCTAGAGTAACTAATACATGTTTCCTCGCTCTTTCCAGACACCTTGAGACGTAACGGAGTGAAGCTGTACACGTCTATTAGCTCGTTCTCCGTATATCCTGGAGGTCATCTGTGTGAAGAGTTTACCTCGACTGTGGGTGGGGCTGATATACCTGATATCTACAATGTCACATGTACCGGTCGATGGCGCTATGTATTAATGTACACCAACACTGATAACAATGGACAGGGGCCAATATTGGACTTTGGGGAAGTTCAAGTTTTTGGTAAGAAATAAGATTTCGAAAAATATTTTTAGATTTGCTGGGACACTTTATATCTCCATAACTGTAATGAATCATTTACTGTTTATCATACAATCGCCTAAAAGACATGATGTAATATCTAACCTCCTCAGCATAGTTTGCTCGTTGAAAACATCATGGGGTAATGATTTGTATACACTCCACAGTTTTAAATGTGTTTATGAAGCAGATTTTGGAATATATCACATTTCAAATAACTTTCTTTTCTTATTCTACGAATCAATCATTGGCTCGAAATAAACAGTAGTAACATAACCTTCAAGTGACATGGTCCTTGGAGGTGCCACATAAGAATGTATATGTGTGCTGTTGATAATAGTCAACTCGCTCGTTAAAGAAAACAGTGATTAAAACATACTTTGAATAAGCGTGACAACTTCATCTATACCATAGGCCAACATTCAGGGCGAAATATGTATCATTTATAGCTACAGAAATCTCACTGAAGTGTATTTTGATATCGAATATATCAACACGTGTTGATATTCATTTTTATCAAGGAGTGTTGATACATGGGTGTGATGTTATTCAGAATTCAAACTCATTCTTCAGCATGTTTCTGTGAAATGTATTATTGTTTTACTGATACAGAGAACGCAGGAGTTGCTTATGTTTTTTTAAATTTCATCCAAAAATGTAAGAACATGTGGGGCTCACTGTACCACGTTATCGGTATTAGTAAAAATAATTGCCGTTGACAGATAATGTTTTTTAACCAATGTTGTCTATTTTTATGAAGCGGGCTTTAAATACTTTTAAAAACCTGAATGACAGAAACGTTGGTTTTCGAGTCGAGTTGTTGCAGTCACATCAGTTATTGTGAGGTATTGTGAGTTTCGATAAACAATAATAACACGATTGATGAAGATAGCACTGTATACCATAGTTTTTTGTCAACTTATAAGTTGTGCCATTCTGATTGGGCACTATTTGTCCTATGTTGTTCCTATACAATGACGAATAAATCATTACTAAATCCCCTCTTCACAGGATGTGCGTTCGGCTACTACGGGTCCGACTGCAAGTTGGCCTGCACTGACCGGAAGTGCATTGACGAAACCTCTTTCTGTGATCACGTGACAGGTCAGTGTGAAGGTGGGTGTCAGGCTGGGTACCAGGGAACAAATTGTAGGGAAGGTAAGTTATCAATTCCTACTAATACTAATCCTTGGTCAGTTTAGATTTTGTATACAATAATGGCCAAAGCAACAAGCGATGCAGTTCTATAAAGAACCAACCATTATAGAGGTATCTACCAATTGAATCATATTGACGCTTCTGTTCACTTGTCATTTATAGGCACCAAAACAACAATGTGTAGACTACAAAAACCACATAGTGTTGTAATGTTATTGTTATGTTCTACACACTATTGCTAAAAGGGATTACATATCATCTCGCAGCATGTCATAACGACTTCTATGGATCTGGCTGTAGCTTGTACTGCACTGACCGGAAGTGTCTTGACCCTTCATCTGATTGTAATCACGTGACTGGCCATTGTGATGGTGGATGTCAGGCTGGCTATAATGGTACAGATTGCATGGAAGGTAAGTTTATTTAAATACATATGCGCATTTTCGAAAATATTGTTATGGAATTTATCATAATAGTTTTTAATAATCCTGTCATAATTATTACAAACAATAGATGTGCCTCGTATCGAATCAAAGTTTAAAAGCAGAGCCAATGTTACCTATTTACGTAACTGACGTCACGTTTTTTTCTTGGGATTGACGACGTTACAATATATTGTACATTGTATATGTATATAATGTATTGCCAAGCTGCATGAGCAAATTATTTATACATATGTTAAATGCTAGATTGGCATTATTTCTTAAAACGATATTATTATTACCCAAGCCCAAGCTGGTTTCAGAAAACAATTTACTACTTCAGAAAATATTTGTGTCCTCCAGATGATAACTTAAATATTGACCCTTAAAAAAGGAAATTGTGCTGCGCTTTCGTAGATTTTACCGAAGCCTTTGACACCGTTTAGATTGTGGACAAAGTTACTGAAAGTTAATGAAAACTGGTATAAATGGCAGATTTTTTCTTATTTGTCAAAAACTTGTACAACAATATAAAATCAGTTATTGAAATTAACAATATAAAATCAGATAACTTCACTTGCAACACAGGTGTTCGTCAAGGGGAAAAGTTGTCACCCCTTTTGTTTTTTTATTTATTTGAATGACCTAGACAACTTTCAGAAAGTGGATGTAATGGGTTCAGCGTTAACCCATCACATGATCAAGAAGCGCAGATATGGACTAGGTTATTTGTATTACTGTAAGCTGACGATACAGTTTTATTTGCCGAGACCCCACATGATCTACAGAAATAACTCGACGCGTTTGTAAACTTTGGAAATTACAAGGAAAAGTCACGAAGACTTAACTATCGAGAAACTAGTATTGAAATAGTTGATGCATACATATATCTTGGCATTAAACTCCACCGAAATAAGAGGATGGTTACATCCATTAAATCCACTGTTGAAAACGCGACAACGGCTATGTACAGCTTACTCGAAAGATCACGCAACATAGGCTGTCTAATATCAGCTTTTGATACGATGATACTCCCAATTTTAAGGTATGGTTCAGAAATCTGGGGATATGAAAAGTTAAACCTGATTAAAAACCTACATTTCTTAAAATGGCAACTGGACTTAGAAAATCAACACGGAACTTTATGATATATGGTGAATTGAGTAGAACTCCACTTTATATAAAAATATTTCAATGTGTGTTGTCGTTTTGGCATAAACTTAACGTGAACTGTAAGGGAAACTTAAAACTGTCACAAATCATGTATAAATGTGTTTTTATCAAAACCAACAGTACCCATATGAAGTTCCATGGTTATGTTGTGTTCAAACTTCAATAATATTGGATAAAGTGAACTATTTATTAATCCCTCCCTGTAGTCTACACCCTGGCTGGTCTCTAGAGCAAGACACATTCTTACTGATCAGTTTTATCACAAATGGAGAGAAAACATTGAATGTAGCTCTAAAGACATCCTTTATAAACAGTTTAAAAGATCACTTCAATTTGAACGATATATATTACTACCAAAAGTGATTTCTGGATACGGGAATACGTCAACGGTACAATTAGCCTTTACGCCTAGCAGATTATCAACCGCACCGCTACAAAAACAAACATAAGCTTTGATATGGAATCAATTATTTTTGGTTTTCGTTGAGTTCAATCGAAAAGTCGAGAATTTCCGATGTCGGCCATTTGATAAATCAGACTACACCACGATGCATTGGCTGTTTGTATGGTGAACATTCTTTTATGCCAAAGAGAACCAACAAACACGGTCAGGGTATCACACTAAATTTAGAGTAACATACGACTAAAACCAAACTGAGACAGTAATCAAGATGCGTACAAAACGCATCTGTCAATGGTTGAAAAATTACTTTTTTCTCTTTTTTTATTGCAAGTTAAACATCGTCACGATTCAGATGAATTTACTAATTAAATACACTAGATATAAAACGTATACATGTGCAGCTAGTTTTAGCTATGTAGATTGGGTAACTTTGTGCAAAGTGTTTTAATCATGAACAAAAATAAGGCATGGAAATACCCATGGAAATACTTGTCCAGCTGATATATATTTTGGTTATTCGCTAAATCATGAATTGAACCCACTATTCATTCATTACAAAATATGTCCACAGCATGTACTCTTGGTGTTTCCTACGGAATGAACTGTGAAAAATCCTGCAGTTCTCGTCACTGTGTGACGTCATCCTCTGAGTGTGACACTAAGACTGGACAGTGTCCTGACGGGTGTGAGCGGGGCTGGACAGGAGTGGACTGTACCCAGGGTCAGTTTCATCAATCGGTCTAACGATTTCAAAGAGGTTCATTTTGATACAATGTTTGGTATTTAAGGTATAGCTTTTTTAAATATGGAGATAGTACACTATGGTGTCGAAATAATATACCCTCTTTGACTTCAAATCGATGACGCATGGTTGCTGTGAGATGGCATCAAACAAACAGAAAACTATAGTTCCTAGTCTCCTATCTCGTCGGTTAAGGAAATTTTCAAAATGACGATTTTGTATAGCCGTGTTTTACAGAAACATGAACATATACTGTTTTAAAAATTACAAATTAAGTTAAGTTAGCTTTATGAGACATGGTGTGACTATGTGTCAATTGTTTCTATCACTCGTGGATTAAAATATCATGCATATGTTGGTATCGTTTCTTTGCCCCTGGATGTATTTACCCTGATTGGTCTACATACATTGCAGATTTATTTAATGAGCTGCCAAACTGCCATTTAATCACATACAGATCGTGGTATACTCACTTACAGAGTGTCCTGCTGGTACATTTGGATCTAACTGCACGTCCTGCAGTACACGTCACTGTCAGGGAGACTCGGACTGTCCTGCAGATGGAACCTGTTCTCAGGGATGTCAGGACGGATGGACCGGGAACGCTTGCACACAAAGTATTATGTAATCAACAACTATTTCATTTAAAAGATGAAATTGAATCCCTGAAAACATGTGGTCTTCCTATATCAACAAGTATATATTTACTGTAATCTCTTGCAACTGATCTTAAACCTTCACGTGTACACCGGAATGGTGTTATGCAAGTATATGTATCGCTTTCTCTGCAGAATGTTCCCTAGGTGTTTACGGACCCGGATGCAACATGACATGTGGTAACTGTAGATCTGATGAAGCTTGTGATCACGTGACCGGAATCTGTCCAAGTGGTTGTAACATGGGGTGGACGTCTTCTAAGTGCGATGAAGGTGAAAAGAGTAGCATTATGATAGGGTATAAGTAATCACAATATGATGACAAACATACAAAATGACATGGTTTGCTTTTTGACACGATACAATTATACATTTAAACATGACCTGAAAGAGTTGATGGAAGAGGAGTGATGCGTCAGTAACCAAACTAAACTGATTTGCCTCGTAAAACATCTGCTTGCAGTGGCTGAGAAGGCAACAGGAGATGTCGTGGTCCCTGCTGTCGCTGGTGTAATTGCTGCTCTTGTCCTCATCGGTGTTATTGTTCTTGCTGTCCTCTTGTACAGGAGGTTTGTAGATATACCGCAGTTAGAATGTATATGTGTAATACTTAAAACTTGCAATGAAGATCAAAAGTAATTCGCAGTAAGATATATTAATGGTAAGATTTCACTTTTATGAAAGATGGAGATCTCTAAAAATGTCATTTAAACAGTAAACCTGTATACTATTTATTTAGGGAATCACATTGAGTGCAGCAGTGAGCATAAGAGTCGCTGACTTGTATTTAACATGGTTTCTAATTGAATATATCGTGTACATCAAGTATCGGATACCTGTATGTCCAGGCCCCTAAAAAGTGCATCCTTCAAATATATATTCTTACCAGGACCAATTTCTTAGAGATGATAGAGCATCAGGATGTGAAATAATATCTTCACAAGCTTTCGTTTCTATGATAGACGAAGAACACGCAATGAAGGCATGAAGCCCAAGGAATTCAACAAACCCTATGACATGGTCCCCAATGGTAATTAGTCTTACGATTTTTCGTCCTCTGTATCAGTGTTAGGAGAAAATACATGTGTATGCAATTGAATATGTTGAAAAATATTTACGTACAGATGCCAAAATACAACGAAAATACCATCCGGCTAAACAGGGATTGAATGAATGTATGGTGAACTTGTAAGCTTTTACTTTCTACAGTATTGTACCTTCTCTCACTGAAATATATGATATTGTGTTTTAGCTTCAGTTAAACATAGTCCTATTCAATGACATTCATGTTAAATTCTTTCTTTGTCTTAATTAACATAGACATGAATTCATCAGATTCCTCATTTAGTTCAATTCAGTGTGTAAATCCTTGTCAATGTTACAACAGATACAATAGGTCGAGACAAAGAAGGGAAAGTTTCCAAAGAATTCACACTTGACTCGACCATGCCTGCACAAGATGAAATCGACCAATCAGAAGAGATATTGGACGAGGACGAGGCTCCATCTTCCACACCTTACTACAACATAGACGAGGAGGAGGTCATCAGAGAAGTGGCTGTGGAGGATCTGGCAGCTACTGTACAGAAAATAAAGACCAGGGAGGGAGGATTGGAAGCAGAATTTAATGTGAGGAGATTTTAAAAAATCAATGTTTCAATGTTGGTAATTCGCATGAATGACAATATCAATCAAAGCCTGTCAGAGACTTATTGTCCCTCTCACGCAATCGGTTAATAAAATATGTACAACAACTTCTGCACGTTTCTAAATAATATTCTACAAAAACCATGAAACTATTTCGATGTTATCATGCATTTCGACAACTAAATGAGCAACGTTTTTGTTCAGAGACTCATTACAGGATTCACTGCTACGTATGATGACTCACAGAAGGAAGAGAACAAAGTGAAGAATAAATTCATTGGTTACTATCCCTGTGAGTATCTCTATGACACTACCCACTTTCTTATGATTGCATGTCAACGCGATCTCCATATTAAGAACAATTATGGTACAAATGATGAGCAATATGATGGTGAAACAGTTAAAAATTTAACTTCCAGATGATCACAACCGAGTCCGTCTCTCCCTCCTCCCTGATGTTCCCGGATCAGACTACATAAACGCCAGCATCATGCACGTCAGTGATATTCTAGTACACCTTTTCTAACGGTTACATTTTTCATTTTACAAGTTTGCCTTAAAGGATAGATGCAATGACATATGGTCCAAATCGGATTCCTTAAAATGGGATGTCGATTTGACAATTGCTCGATTTTAAATTTCTAAAATCGGTCCATAAATTACTTATATACAGCTTTTTAAAAAAACTCCTAATTTAGCCCCGGCGACCAGAAGGAAAGTCTGCGGGGGTGTTGCCCCTGAACGGATGACTTCTGTGACGTATCAGAAGGACTCTGATTTTCGGCGATAGTCATAATTCAACGTAATTTCGCAAAATTTTTATTGTTAATTTCACAAAGACATCTTCAATAAACCAAATTAAATTTCCCATATATCGAATGTTTAGATATCCAACTAGGTAATTCCGCAGATGACAATTACACAATTATTACATAAACATGTCTTTTTGGCGATGTAATACATCTCATAAATTCATTTAGCTGCAGTCATAATCATCATTAATTAATTAACGAGACTCGGCGGAGTAGCTGTCTTGTCGACCCGTATGTCGCTTATCACAGTCACGCCTCAGTGAGCATTTTCAAAATGAATCGCCCAACAAAGTGCGGTTGTGTTAAAATGCGTGAATTAAAATCGTCTTAATTATCAATTGCAAGTGTATATTGTCTCGATTTTATGCTCAATTATTCCGATATACAATATACGTAGAGGGAATTATTTTCAGGATCAAAGGTCTAAGAAACCTGAATACCTGTATACAAATCCCGTAATTAATGGGATTATAGATTGTAGATCTGGCGACTCTGAAACCCAAGGGGGCTTTTAAGCTAATGGGGAATACCATTTGTATATTTTTACTCTGTCGCCTCAAATACTTTTAGTAACTCTGTGGTAAACCGAAATGCCATATACTATGGCATAAAAGAGAAAGCTAGAATGAACAAGAAACACATGTGCACACCCTGACAGATGACTGTTGTAAATTATATATTTTTGAGCGCTCTTGAAACCTATTTTCTTTCTAAGAACGAGACGTCTTGGAAAGCTTGTTGTGATCAGACGCTTTGTCTAATGTTAATAATGTTATAGATTGTCATAATCTTCTAACCAATATTTCAAAACAATTATCTTGTATAGTGTATTATTTAAAGGGGCAGTAGCTCGTTTTTGGCTGAAATAAGTTGATGAAATGTATTTAAAAAATAATGTCACTAAAAGTAAATCGAGTTTTTAAATGAGTTTATATGGTTCTGTAAAGCCATGGGAATAGTTTTTGTCATTAGAAATAATAAAATGTGTTCACAATAAAATGGCTGTCATGTATTTTTTGCTTTATACACAACACCGTTATTACCACTACGGGTAATTGGTTTTTGTAATAAGATGTTTTACCCTCTAAAGTAAATATATTTGACACAGACTATCATTATAAATTGGAAATTTGAAAAAATAAAATTTCCAAAAAACGTGCTACTGCCCCTTTAAAGTCTTAAGTTCGAGTGAGATAATAGCTCAATTTATCATACAATGGATGGTGTTCTCGGCAGGATAAAGGCAACGGATATTTTCAATATCCGTTGGGCTCAAATACGGATAAAGATGCAAATAACAGAGGTCATGTGATAGAACTTCTTTTGAAATGACGTCACAATACACACATCAACATTTCGATGAATAAACACTATGTATTTAGCTCGCCGAGGATCGCAAAATACAATGTTTATTCCTAATGCAGGATGTTGACCATCCCAAAACACACTCTCATGATAATCTCTATTTGTTCTACATCAATTAAAACCAGTCATGTGTTATTACCCTAAGATAAAAACAAGTAACATCGACACTTTGAATTGCCGATGACAGTAATATCTCTCTGGATTTTGTGGTCTGTCACATTCTTATGTGTTTGTTTCCTTCTCCTTTGATTGGTTTCCACTGTCTCTTATTGCGCGTTTTCTCATTGATGTTTCCAGTGATAGCTTAGTTACAGCTGGATCTATCTTTGTCTGTTTTCACTATGAGGTTCTCTCACGCTCTTTGCTTTGTCTATTTCCTTTATCTATGAGGTTTAGACACGTTCTGTTCTGTGTCTGTTTGATTTATCCTTGAGGTTCCCACATGTTATCGCCGCTAATGGCTGTAATACTGCCGAAGCGGCATTAACAAATAACCCACTCACTCCCACATGTTATTTGCCGTTACTGTTTCCTTTATCGATTTGGTTCCCACATGTTCTTTGCTTTGTCTGTTTCCTTTATCTATTTGGTTTCCACTTGTTCTTTTCTTTGTCTGTTTGATTTATCCTTGAGATTCCCACATGTTATTTGGTGTCTGTTTCCTTTATCGATGGGGTTCCCACATGTTCTTTGGTGTCTGTTTCCTTTATCGATGGGGTTCCCACATGTTCTTTGTTGGTCTATTTCCTTTATCGATGTGGTTCCCACATGTTTTTTGCTTTGTCTGGGTCTTTGTGTTTGTTGCTCTGACATGTTCTTCGTTTGATATGTATCTCTATCTATGAGTTTTTCTCACATTGTTTGTTTGTCTCTTTCTTCTCGAGGGTTTCTCTATATCCTCATGTTATTCGAATGAGTTGCCATTATGACAAACAACTTGATTTAACTAAAGATATTCACAATAAGAGCACTAAAATATTGTGTCAATAAATTCAAGTGCCCGACATATAGATATCAGAACAAAACTGATTGAAACTTACATAACATTACATCTGTTACAGAACATCAACGAGACAAAAACTTACATTGCCGCTCAAGGTTTGTAAACATCAAGTTTTAGAAATGTTTCTATATCAATACCATAAATCAATATTCGTTTTTAACATTGGTTGATATTTATCCTCAAAATAACAGTGATGCCTGCATTTAACAAAACAAATATGTAGCAAATGTTATTTTTATTTTGAAGAAGTGCAAAATGTCACTTATTTAAGAATTATCAACAACAATAATGGACATATATTCTTACAGCTCCGAAGAAGATTACACTTGGAGATTTCTGGAGGATGATCTGGGAGCAGAGAGTTGGACGTGTGGTCATGTTGACTGGACTTGTGGAGGAAATGAAGGTAGGCATTGCTTGATCTGTGAAATAACAGTTTATGCAAATGAAGTTTGATGAGTGTTGTTAGTCGTCGGCATATACATGTGACTGTTGTCTGGCTGATTTTAGCTGATTAAAAGGGGCAGTAGCACGTTTTTTGCAAATTTTATTTTTTCAAATTTCCGATTTATAAAGATAGTTTGTCATTTATATTTACATGTACTTTAGAGGGTAAAATACCTTATTACACAAACCAAGTATCCGTAGTTGCAATACCGGTGTTGCGTTAAAGCCAAAATTGCATGGCGGCCATTTTATTGTGACCACATTTTATTATTTCGAATGACAAAAACGATTCCCATGGCTTTACAGAACTATGTACATTCATTGTAAAACTTGATTTTCCTAAGAGAAAAGGGTGTTTAACTATTGGTGACACTATTTTTCAAATACATTTCATCGACTTATTTAAGCGAAAAAACGTGCTACTGCCCTTTTAAGAAGGTAAGTAAATTAATAGTGAAGGTTTGCATAAAGTTCTATATAATACTAATACTAATGTTATTGCCATGACGGAAAGGTAAATACGTTGTATACTTCTCCCTCGGGTAATACGGTCTCATATATGTTTGAGGCTGTGTGCTAAAGCTTATTCAAAATGTAATAAATATAAGCCATCTAAATTTTTGAAGAAAATATATCCTATGTGTGACTGAAATTCAAATATTGGAAAGTAACCACAATGTCCACTTCAACTCAGGTGAAGTGTTGCATGTACTGGCCGGAGAATGACCTCCTGATCACAGATCACTTCCGGGTTACTTTGGAGGACAAAAACACACGTGCTAACTACACCGTCAGGACCATGAAAGTCAAGAAGATACAGGTGAGACATTCATAATCATAAGAATCCGCACATCCTAACTATCATCAACGTTGAGAAGATTGAGTTGCAGATCTACATGGGATACTTGGTTTGATGAAGAGACGCACTTGGTACACTTCGTGTAGTGTGTTACCCGAGTAAGTCTCTATTTCTTAAAAATAAGGGAGCGATAGATAAATGATATGATATCACAAGTAAAATTTAGTACACGCCAAAGCAAACAATCATAATAATGGTTTTCTCTGAACTTGGCACTGAGATTTTAGATGGTTTTTTTTAGGACTTTTTGCAAATGCTTGTTCCTAATAAACATAAACATGATAAACATGATCCGCAGGTATTATAATGACATTAGGATGTTTTATCCATGGTATATATGTAGATATCCAACTGATTATCGTGAACTTAACACTTACATTGACCATTACATTAATTAAATTATTACAATATTATTTTAAAATGAAAGGAAGAAGATTGTTTTAGAAATAGCAAAGTTAGATCGTATTGCCTTGTTGGACAGAGTCAACATTAAATCCCGAAGATTATTCCCTCATATGCATCTCTTCCAGCAGAGATTACTCTCTTAAGATTTCCGATCCTCACCATATATAAGGCCATATATCACGGTTCCAGCACAATTCCCTAGCGTGGAAAAGGTGTACCTCATACTGTATCCCAGTTTCTTATCCAATGAAAACACTTCTGTAATCGACCACGTCGACCGAGTGAATTCAAACATCTTAGCATTTGACTGAATAGGGTTTTGCTAATAGTATATGTCCTTCAAATATGTCTGATGTAAATATGACAAAACAATTATGCCAGTTCTTATCAGGCTTTTTATGATCAACTGTTTCAAAATAGCATATTTCGAAAAAAACACATTAAACAAGAAAACATTTATCTTACGTTTTAGTTTGAAAAATATTGTGGGCAAATGTGCAGTAATAGTCATAACTTGCAGAGACATCTCCATGATAAACAATGTCCTGAAATGGAAAATGCTACTGATGACGACGATGCTGATGATAGTGTTACAAAACCATGGTGATAAACCACAGAAAACAGATGATCTTAAGGAGCAAGGAATAAGACAAATGTATACAAGTGTATGTGAGGTAAATCAAGACTTTTTGGAAGAGAAAAGACAACTTTATTTGAAAAGAGGTCTCACTGAAGAAATGATAGATGATAAACTTAAGAAGTAAACATGGAAAGCTTTTAAAGAAATGTATGCAGAATTTATTATGTTTCTGCACCATTCGCAATGGGGACCAATTACACAAGGACTTTTTAATCAAGTTGAAGACACCAATGATATATATCACACTGTGATTTTCTGAATTGTTCAAATATAAATCTTGGATAGAAGATTTAATTAATGATGACGACGAAATGCTATCTGATGACGAGAGTGAGGTATCGGAGAATGAAGATGAAAGCTAATAGACATTGTAAAGCAGATTTATAGGAGTGCTCCTTATCCTAAAATCTGCTCATTGAAACGGGGCTAATAAAAAATGTTTAATGTTGTTTTCTAGTTTATTATTTGTTATTTCCTCATGATACTCATGCCATAAACGTTTTGAAATGGTCTTGGTTTAAACAACTGTTCTACACACTGCAAGGTTTGCATGAAATACTACACTGAATTTCAGTCCAGTGCTAGTTTTGCAATGTATAAACACTTGGGTGATGAGCTCTTTCTACCTGTAGTAAAAGTAGCCAACCCTGATATAAGTGATACATTCACACGATCACTGAACAGATGATTACTTAGTTATTGTTCTATTCAGACAATGTTTAAAATACATGAATGTGTTAACTCTTACATACACTCTGTTTGTATGCGAGTTATCAATATTTCATAAAATAATACTACAATAACAAACACACATTGTCTTGAAAAAATACTTTCAATTTATTCCAATTTACCCTGTTAAACATACACCAACTGTCCCAGCATGTAACTATGTTAACTTGCCAAACAAATTAAAACAATCCTTACTAACAAACTTGCACTACTTGAAAACTCTTTCAGAGATAATACATCATCTCTCTCTCATATCCCTTAAAGGGTGCACTAGATGTAATAGAACCCCATCAACAGTGAAATATCTTGACTGCCCCCAGTGAGAATCACTCAAGAGTGAAGTACTTGAGTGATTGTTACTCAAGCATTTCACCCATACACAGGCTTATGGCGAAGTTACTAATTGGCTTTCATTAACTACTTGACTACTATACTGTTGGTTTGAATAGGATGATCACCTCTTTGAGTGACCACTCGGCTGCCTCATTATCTCCTCATCAAACAAGTCATTGATGATGGCCAGTCATTCTCACACATTTTAATTGTAAAATGATGATTCAATAAGAAGCTGGTAGCTTCAATTTGTGATGTACACATTATATAGATATTATATTTGATACTGAATAGTTTACACCACCGTGTATTATATAAAAAATGGAAACAAATTATTTAACATAATTGATAAAATCTGTAGAGTCTGGTAATTAATATGACATTATTAAAAATTCCACGATTTACAAATGAAAACTGTGGCAAAGAATGGGCTTTTATAGGTGTTTTTGATAGGGCCAAAAGGTCAACTGACTAGTTTTTTGCTGTGATACAGGATGTGGCCACTTTAGGATATCTGTTTATGTGACAGGTGAAAAGGTTACCTGCCTGTCAGAGTTTGTTTATTACAGGATGTGCCTACTTTTAGGTAATTCTATTTATTTGACAGGTCAAAAGTCCAGCTGCCTGTCTGTAATATTTTTACCAAAAAACAGGATGTACCTACTTAAGTATATTAGTTGAACATGTTTGTGACAGGCCAAAAGGTCACCTGTCTAAACATTTTCCCAGATACAGGATGTGCCCACTTTAGGTTTATATGTTGATCACATCTTGTTTCTCATCTTAATGAAAACATGATAGATGTCTAATGTAAAGTGAATGTATTGTCAGAAAAATATCCTAACAATTTTTAGACCTTACTCTCATAACAAATCAATCACAATATCTCATTCATTTTATCAGTATCATGTTTATCTCATATCAGTTGCGTACCCACACCATAAAGTGACATTTTTTTCTAGAAATGTTAGAGCAAATCTACAGCAAAATCAATTATAACAAACTAAAATGTATGAAACATATCATTAATCACTTGTAAATGACATTTTCAGAAAATGGTATTCAGACTTTAAGCAAACTTGTGCGAAGTCTAGGGTATTACAAGTATTCTCATTTATATGAATCTTGTGCCACATTCTTATCTGGGCGCATAAGAACGCATTATGTAATTAAGGAAATACCTACTGAGTATTCAGTGTATCAGTGTTGCCCTCCCCACGGGTTTGTTAGCAGCTAAATTAATTCAGTTTGGCAAATGATAGACTTAATTAATTTTTTTTTTTTTTATAATTTTTTTTTTTTTTAAAAGGCCATTTTTACAGTTGTACTTAATTATTGTTCTTCACTTGATATTATCATATCACATGGATTTGTCATATGGTATAATTTATCCTTCATTCATGTCACTAACATAAGAGTAAAAAAATACATTATTCCACACTTAAAAACATGTTCTAAGTCACTCTCAGTTTTTAAGACAAATGTTGATTTATTGTTTTATTATCACATTGTTGTCACTATGTGTTCCCCAATATGTAGACAGTCTACAACCTCTTTTCTAGAATAGCACAGACTGAGTGCAAGTCTTTTATTTCAGATTAAATATTGAATCAATGAAGGAACTCTCTCTCTCCCGTGTTGATGTGTATGTACGTCAAGAAAACTCATGCTAATTTGGCTTATTCAATAAGAATAAGACAATCGACAGATTAACAGAATATTAACAAGTTTTATAGTTACTCCACTGAAATTACCCTAACCACGCATTGTTTGTTTCATTCAATAACTTAGACACACAACGATTAAGGATATCACTATATGTCCAGTTGAGAACTTCCTGCTTATTATAGGGACTGGTCAAACTGAAGGAGTACTTGAGATGTTATATCCTGTTCACATCCGTCGGAATTTCTACAGTTACTGACCACTGGTCAATGAAATCTCAGTTTGTTTATCTTCAGGCAGTGTTATACAGTTCTGTAAAATTTTGTCGAAAACTAGAGTATGGATATGAATTCAAAAACCTTAATCCAACTCATTTTCATTTTTCAAACATTAAGTAAGCTCTTAATCAAAACTTATTAGACATTTTCATTGAAGTTATTGATCACGCCTGTCAAATCAAAGTTACCTCAAGTCACATGTGAGGGTAGAGGTGACCTAAAGGTCACTTGAACCCTATTAATCAAAGGTCACTTAAAGGTCATGTCAAAGGCTACTTGAAAAAACAAAATGGCGGAAAAATTCCATAACCCCCGTATATACAACAAGAGTGTTAATACATGAACAACAGAATTAACCAAAAATAAACAAATTATCGATCAGCAAGGTAGTGTATTTAGATGATGACACGGACTTCATATTTTGTTTAAATCGTTTCCAGAATAGTTTTAAAAACAATAGTGTACACATACATATGAATGAATTGCACAAATACTACATGAATCAATAAATCCCTTCCTGAATCTAAGAAGGCGAAACTATTTCCTTACTGAAGTTTAGATAATATAATCTATTATATGAGTTTGGAAAGTAACATTATAAAAGTCATATCTGAGTTTAAGATAACTTCATTTCTTACCTGAGTTGTATCCAGGACGATGACGTTATTAACGTTGTTCTCCTCCACCAGCTTCCACAGCAACTTCTCCTGACCTGGATGTGGAGACTCACAGAGCAGGTGCCCAGTAACACTTCCTAGGGACTGTGGGATAACTTAGTGTTACTGTGAAATAACATATACGCAGCACATTGACACTGTGAGAAAAACAGATTGTTACCGTGACATAAACTATTGTTACTGAATGAGATTACACATTGTTACTGTGTGATGACACGAGGTACTGGGAGATGACAAGTTGTTTCTGTGACATAACACATGGTTACATGCACTTTGAGAGAACATTGTTACTGTTAAATAACCAAATAATTATTCAAATTGTGACACATTGTAAATGTGACATAAAATGTCATGTTTGCAGGATAACTCATTGTTCCTGAGATAATAAACTGTACTTGTGGTCGTGTGAGAGAAACACAGAGGGACCTACAGGAGCTGTTCTGACAATGAAGTCCTGGATACCGTCCACCCACATCCGGTTCTTGACTGGGGCACCTGCTGACAATAGAACATCAACGATTCTGGAATAACGAACCCTGGTTGTACGAAGGGAGAGGACAATAGGGGATGTCTTAAGAATGGAAATGACTAATTGTATTTCATTATTATTGTACGTTATAAGTGATTGATATTCCATAAATTGTACTCATATCACATTTTCACAATGCACACATGTTGTACGTTAGAATGCACATACCACTTGTTATGATAATTTGCCTCTAGCCTTAAAGATGTATGCGTGGTCACAGGTTACTTCAAGTACACTCTACCCTCTCAATTTACAGCACCGTACTCACCCGATTTGTTCTCAGACAGCAGCAGCTGAAAGCAAATATCAGATGATATTATTTTTCATTTTACGATAACAAATTGACTAAATAAAAAATGTCAAATCAAAGCAGATACTCACATAATATTTTTAAATATAACGTACAATAAAACGTAAAAAAAATTGTATGTTTATATTTTTATTCAATTTTCTTTTCTTATCAGAAAACAGAGTTTAACAAAGGATATCGGTGAAAATAGAAGCCCATGTAGTATTGGACTAGATGTAGATGATGTATACAGTTTACAGGCTTCACCTTCAGATTGAATATGTTTGTATCAACAACGCATCAATTGCAAGTTTAGAATCTAGAGAATGAAATAGTTATGACATCGTATTACGATGCATGCGCAAAATGTGTACAACATTGATAAACACGTTGAATAGTCACATATGAACACCAAGATAAACGTTTCGAGAAAAGCAGTTCCTAAATAACGTTATGGTGACGTCATTTTACCCGTGTGAGCTCCCTGAATGTCTATAATTTATAATTGAGATGTAGGTGCGTTTAGTTTTCACTGTCACCCAATAATAAGAGTATAATATTATCTAAAATTTAATCGAGTCATTGGTAGGAAAGGTTGCGGATGCTCCTATTCGCTATTTGTACATAGGGTGTGGTTTTACCTACATTTAACCTACATTCCAACAACATTATGTCCAGTCCCTGGAACCACGTCGACACAGATCTACAGTATACCTGTGCTGTATGATTTACCTGTGTGAGTTCCCTGAAGGTCTTGCTATCTGAGTCCACCTGTGCGTCCATGCCACTGTTGGTGTAGAGTGTGGTGAAGTCGTCCAAGGTGAGACTGGTGTTCCCATACTTGGTCATCTCCACCAGACAGTTGAACACACATTCGTACTGATCCTGTAAATAATAACACAAACGCTCTGGAACGAGTGAATCATTCCATGACAAGATAATAAAGTAATCCAAAGAGGATGTCGCCAGACATGGTGTTTGGATGGATGTTTGATCGTTACGAAGGTAGCGGTCAACTATTTCCAAGAAAGTGAAGCATAAAATACCACAATGTCACTCAAAATATAACAGAAGTTGGCAGTTCTCGACAGACAGACATTTTTTCAACTAGCGTTGGTCAATAACTTAATCAGTTTAGTCTTTAGAACATGGCCTGTAGTACATAGTTTAGAATCATAACATTTCGGAACTCTTCAATCGTCTTCAGGGAGAAAAAAGGTGGAAAAGCTACTTTCTATGTAAAAAAAAAACAGAAAGAAGTACATGAATATAGTCATAATGTATGTAGATTTAGTCGAATGGCATAATTTAGGACTTACATAAATATTGCTTACCCATGAGATACTTACGAATAATTAAATCTTTGCAAACCATTTTGAGATGGTTTAGCTATTCGTTGCATTGTCAGTATCAAGTTGAGGTATTTACCACGGTCTGGATCATGTTCTTCCTCTGTCCCCTCATTATGGACACGTAGCCCTGCACGTCCACCTTCCCCTCCACTCTGGCCTGGTCCAGCAACGAGTCCACAGCAATGTACGTGCCTGTGCGTCCTATACCAGCACTGGGGACAAACATCATGGGTTAGATAGACTAGAAATAATCAGGAGTCCACAGCAGTGTACGTGCCTGTGCGTACTATACCAGCACTGGGGACAAACATCATGTGTTATATAGACTAGAAATAATCAGGAGTCCACAGCAGTGTACGTGCCTGTGCGTACTATAGCAACACTGGGGACAAACATAATGTTTTAGATAGACTAGAAATACTCAGGAGTCCATAGCAATGTACGTACATGTGCGTCCTATACCAGCACTGGGGACAAACGTCGTGTGTTAGATAGGCTAGAATTAAGCAGGAGTCCACAGCAATGTACGTACATGCGTTTCGAAAATTCAATCATACTGTGCAAATTCAATATTTGCATACTTAACTAACTAACTAACATGATAACCGCAAATACAGAACCTTATTGTATACAGTATTGGGCTTAATATACTGTCCTTGCCGAAATCAAATGGGAACGTCAGATTTTAGCCTTCAACAATATTATGTATCAAACTGCCACCACAAGTTGAGAAGCTGCCGCTAAACATGCAATGCACAACCAAAAATGTTAGCACCGTCATTACCTGAACTAATCAACTGTAACAACTACTTCGGCAGTCAACGTCAATAATCAACAGCACAGCCAATGGCGACACAACACAAACAATACAGAATCCCTCAATAGACAAATGAGCAATTCAACCACGTCCTTAACCATGAGAACCTCCCAATAATAGGGTTGTCGCAGTGTAATACATGAGAATACTCACATACATCTACATGTTCCAGAGAACAAATTGTGCATCCAACCCTTGTTCGCTCCTCAAATCTTTAGTATTAAACTTTTTTTCTAAGTTATATTTTTAAAAAGTATATGATTGATGAAATCAGCATTATAAAATATGGGGTAGTGTGTTTTTTTTCGCCTATAAGACAGTGGTGTGAAGTACAATTTTAACATGAGAGTCTATGGGAATATGAGAAAAAAATAGTACATTTCTAGTATTAAACTTGTTTTTCCTTTTTTGATATGTTACAAAGTTCATGTTCCCCAACCGAAATCGATAAACAAATATATATGTTAGTGTGTTTTTTTTGTAACAAGTCCTCCATTGACACCCACCTGCACGAGAAAGTTTTAAAATATAATTCCCTTCCATCAGTCTTTCTGCCTTTCCATTAATAAAAGATTTGTTCATCACCCACCTACAATGCACGAGCAGTGGTCTGTCTGTCCGTGTGTGTGTGCGTCTCATCATCCAGATGAAGTTGACGAGAGCGAGAGTGTCGGGGACGCCGTGATCAGGCCACGTGGTGTAGTGGTACTGGACAACTCTCCGACTCTCTCCGGTCTGAAGACACAAATACATCCACGTTTATTTATGTATTTAGTTATATAATTGAATTGATATAAAAGTAGGATTTGTGCATCCCTTTCCACCGAGGGCATTTTCTTCCAATAGAGGTTACTCCCTTCAGATTTCCGATCCTAACCTCTCTTCTGCTGTTAGGACTTTCTTGTCTAGAAAGGAAGTGTCCTTATTGGTAACATTTAATTCTAGTTGTACAGTCAGAGACGCCGTATTAAAGTGGCATTTGCCTATGAGGGATCATAATGCTATTTTGGAAACAGAAAGGTAAGATAAACCTTTTCTTGTTGCTATTTGATTTCGAGAAAACAGTTGATTATGAACATCCTGATAAATAAAGAAGACATCAGAGATAAAGAAAACTTATTTACATCAGATATATTCGAAGGACATATAACCCAAACCCTCTACAGTCAAATCCTAAGATCTTAGAATTCATTCGGTCGATATGGCTGATTATAGAAATGTTTTCATTTATTTCGTTTATGATAGTAAGCATGTGCCGATTCCCGGGATTTTGAATGTCTGTCTCATACAAATACATCTTCTCACCTCTCTCTTCTCAATAATCATGGTCCTGACATTGTAGTTAGCACGTGTTCTTGTGTCCTCCAAAGTAACCCGGAAGTGATCTGTGGTCAGGAGGTCATTCTCCGGCCAATACTGGTAACACTTATTCTGGGTAGAAATGGACATTGTTGTTATTTACCAAATAGCGGAATTTTAGTCACATATAAGATTTATTTTCTTCAATAATTAAGATTGCTTATATTTATCAAATTTTAAATTAAATTAGCTTGAGCACTCAACCACAAACACGTATGATGTTGAACTGTATGCAAACCATCATGGTTATTTTACTTACCTTCTTAAGTCAGTTTAAATAAGCCTCAGACAAGTCAAATTTACATGTCGACGACGAACATTATTCATCAACCTTCATTGGCGCAATCTCTTATTTCACAGATTAATCAATTCCCACCTTCATATCCTCCACAACTCCAGTCAACATGACCACACGTCCAACTCTCTGCTCCCAGATCATCCTCCAGAAATCTCCAAGTGTTATCTTTTTCGGAGCTGTAAGAACATATATCCATTATTGTTGCAGATAATTCTCAAATGAGTTATATTGTAGTACTTCTTCAAAATGAAAATTATATTTGCCACATTTTAATTTTGTTAAATGCGGGCATCCCTATTATTTTGAGGATGAATATCCACCAATGTGTTTAAGATCGGATATTGATTTATGGTGTTGATATAGCAACATTTCTAAAACTTGATGTTTACAAACCTTGAGCGGCAATGTAAGTTTTTGTCTCGTTGGTGTTCTGAAACAGATGTCATGTTATGTAAGTTTCAATCAGTCTTTTTCTTATATCTTACAGTCATATCTGACTATAAATCATGTCGGGCACTGAAATTTGTTGACAAAACTTTTAGTGCTCTAATCATGAATTTGTTTTAGTTAAATCAAGTTTTTTGTCGTAATGGCAACTCATTCGAATAACATATAGAGCAACCCTCGAGAAGAAACGGACAAAACAAACAATGGGAGAAAACTCATAGATAAAGGATACATATCAGATGAAGAACATGTAAGAGCAACAAACACAAAGACCCAGACAAAGCAAAGAACATGTGTGAACCAAATCGATAAAGGAAATAGACCAACAAAGAACATGTGGGAAACTCATCGATAAAGAAAACATACAAAAAAAAGAACAAGTGGAAACCAAATCGATAAAGGAAACAGACAAAGCAAAGGACATGTGAGAACCAAATCGATAAAGGAAACAGACACGGCAAAGAACATGTGGGAACCTCAAGGATAAATCAAACAGACACAGAAAAGAACGTGTCTAAACCTCATAGATAAAGGAAATAGACAAAGCAAAGAGCGTGAGAGAACCTCATGAATAGAGAAAACAGACAAAGATAGATCCAGCTGTAACTAAGCTATCACTGGAAACATCAATGAGAAAACGCGCAATAAGAGGCAGTGGAAACCAATAAAGGAAGAAGGAAACAGACACATAAGAATGTGACAGACCACAAAATCCAGAGAGATATTACTGTCATCGGCAATTCAAAGTGTCGATGTTACTTGTTTTTATCTTAGGGTAATAAAACATAACTGGTGTTCATTGGTGTAGAACAAATAGAGGTTATCATGAGAGTGTGTTTTGGGATGGTCAATATCCTGCATTAGGAATAAACATTGTATTTTGCGAGCCTTGGCGAGCTAAATACATAGTGTTTATTCATCGAAATGTTGATGTGAGTATTGTGACGTCATTTCAAAAGAAGTTCCGTCACATGACCTCTGTAATTTGCATCTTTATCCGTATCGAAAATATCCGTTGCCTTTATCCTGCCGAGAACACCATCCATTGTATGATTAATTGAGTTATTACCTCATTCGAATTTAAGACTTTAAATAATACACTATACAAGCTAATTTATGAAATATTGGTTAGAAGATTATGACAATCTATAACCAACATTAGACAAAGTGTCTGGTCACAACAAGCTTTCCAAGACGTCTCGTTCTTAGAAAGAAAATAGGTTTCAAGAGTGCTCAAAAATATATAATTTATAACCCTCATCTGTCAGGGTGTGCACATGTGTTTCTTGTTCATTCTAGCTTTCTCTTTTATGCCATCGCATATGGCATTTTCGGTTTACCACAGAGTCACTTAAAGTATTTGAGGCGACAGAGTAACAATATACAAATGGTATTCCCAATTAGCTTAAAAGCCCCCTTGGCCTTTATAACGGTTTCAGAGTCGCCAGATCTACAATCTATAATCCCATTAATTACGGGATTTGTATTCATATATTCAGGTTTCTTAGACTTTTGGATTCTGAAGATAATTATGAAAATTATGTTTAGGTCATATCCCCACAGAGTCACCAAATCTAGAAGGATATTGCCCATTACCCAAAGAGTCTATACATATCATTCCTGATTTCTGGGGTTTTCGAATCTGTAGAAGACTGAAATAGCCTTATATTATTGCCCCTGTGACCCTTACGTTTGACAACAGAATCACCAAAATGGCAAATAATTCAAAGATTTATGCTATCTTTAAGCCAGTGAGGCATGAAAGAGAGATCATCTCATGCTGAATCATTAATCAATCGAATGATCTCCTACGTTTCCAAAGAGCTTAAGTCAAACTTTAAAATGTAACCGTTAGAAAAGGTGGACTAGAATATCACTGACGTGCATGATGCTTGCGTTGATGTAGTCTGATCCGGGAACATCAGGGAGGGGGGAGAGACGGACTCGGTTGTGATCATCTGGAAGTTGAAACTTTTCACTATTACACCATCATATTGCTCATCATTTGTACCGTAATTGTTCTTAATATGGAGATCGAGTTGACATGCAATCATAAGAAAGTGGGTAGTGGCATAGAGATACTCACAGGGATAGTAACCAATGAATTTATTCTTCACTTTGTTCTCCTCCTTCTGTGAGTCTGCATACGTAGCAGTGAATCCTGTAAGGAGTCTCTGAACAAAAACGTTGCTCATTTAGTTGTCGAAATGCATGATAACATCGAAATAGTTTCATGGTTTTTGTAGAATATTCTTTAGACACGTGCAGAAGTTGTTGTACATATTGTATTAACCGATTGAGTGAGAGGGAGAATGAGTCTCTGACAGGCTTTGATTGATATTGCCATTCATGCGAAATACCAAAATGGGAACATTGAATTTTTAAAATCTCCTCACATTAAATTCTGCTTCAAATCCTCCCTCCCTTCTCTTTATTCTCTGTACAGTAGCTGCCAGATCCTCCACAGCCACTTCTCTGATGACCTCCTCCCCGTCTATGTTGTAGTAAGGTGTGGAAGATGGAGCCTCGTCCTCGTCCAGCCTCTCTTCTGATTGGTCAATTTCATCTTGTGCAGGCTTGGTCGTGTTAGGTGTGACTTCTTTGGAAACTTTCCCTTCTTTGTCTCGACCTATTGCCTCTGTTGTGACATTGACATAGACGTTATTATTTGCAAGGATTTACACGCTGAAGTGAACTTAGTGAGGAATCTGATGAATTCATATCTATGTAAATTAGGACAAAGATAACATTTTTTGCGAATGTCATTGAATAGCTGAAGCTAAAACTCATTTAACACAATATCATATATTTCACCGATAGAAGGGCAAATACTGCAGAAAATAAAGACTTAAAAGTTCACCATACATATTTCATTCCATATTGAGCCAGATGACCTTTTCGTTTCATTTGGACATATGTGCGTGAATAATTGTTAACATATTCAATTGCATGCACATGCACTTTCTCCTAACATTGATACAGAGGAAGAAAAATCGTAAGCCCAGGTACCATTGGGAGCCATGTGATAGGCTTCGTTAAATCCCTTGGGATCCATGTGATAGGGTTCGTTAAATCCCTTGGGATCCATGCCGTCATTGCGTTTTCTTCGTCTGTCATAGAAACGAAAGCTCGTGAAGATATTATTTCATATCCGGATGATATATTATTGCCATAAGAAAGTGGTACTTGTATGAAGGTATATTTGAAGGATATTCTTTATTAAATTAGGTGCCGGAACATACAGGTATCCGATACTTGCTGTACAAAGTAAATTCAATTAGAAATCATGTTCAATACACATCAGCTAGTGATTCGTATACTCACTGCCGCACTCAATGTGATTTCCTAGATAACAGTAGTATATAGGTTTCCTATCCAAATGACATTGTTTCTTATTGCAATGCTATAGGGGCTCCATCTTTCAGCGTGGTTCCCTAATAGTACTTCCTACACATGTTTGCTGTTTAATGACATGTTCCTTATTGCAATGTTAAAAGTTAATTCTAGTCTTATTGCAAGTGTTAATCTTTGACACATATACATGCTAACTGCTTTATGTCTACACACCTCCTGTACAAGAAGACAACCACAACGATAACACAGACAAGTACCAGAGCAGCAGTCGCACCAGCGACAGCAGGGACCACGACATCTCCTGTTGCCTTCTCAGCCACTGCAAGCAGATGTGTTACGAGGCAAATCACTTTAAGAATAGTTTTTGGTTACTCATGTACCACTCCTCTCCCTTAAGCTATTTCGGGTCTTATCAATACCGAATAAATCTATAAGTGTATCGTATCAAGAAAACATTCCATTTCATGCTTTATGTTTTCAATTGCTACCAATATTGATGTCATTACTTAAAGACTTCTTATATCCTATGACAATGTAACTTATTTCACCTTTATCGCACTTAGAAGACGTCCACCCTGTGTTACAACCACTTGGGCAGATTCCGGTCACGTGATCACAAGCTTCATCAGATCTACAGTTACCACATGTCACGTTGCATCCGGGTCCATAAACGCCTTGGGAACATTCTAAAGAGAAAGGGATACACATGAAAGTTGCAAGAGATTACAGTAAACACATACTTGTTGATAATTGAAAACAAAATGTCCTCAGGGATTCAATTTAATTTTTTAAATGAAATAATTGTTGACTACGTAATACCTTGTGTGCAAGCGCTCCCGGTCCATCCATCCTGACATCCCTGAGAACAGGTTCCATTTGCAGGACAGTCCGACTCTCCCTGACAGTAACGTGTACTGCAGGACGTGCAGTCAGATCCAAATGTATCAGCAGGACACTCTGTAATATACTCATGGTAATAATGGTTGTCACCCCCCAGGTACACATGTATTTTCGGACTTAAAATGTAAACCATCTCTGATTGATTCATTAGTGTTTTCACCAATGAAACATATTACCAAAACACAACATGTAAGAGATAAATCACACATATCATATGAATAATCTGCAAAAGGCATGGCATGTAATGCACGTGCAGAAATTGACAAAAATGAGTCGTAGTAGAAAGTGACGACAGACGATGTTGTCCATTGGCATATGATTACCAGATGCGAACAATGAAGTCTTTTAACGATGCCGAGACCAACTTCATAAAAACATCCGTAACCAAATCATCGGAATGGTGCTTGCGGGGGCAACAAATGACGTCATTGCACGGCAGATGCGTGTCTGTAAGAGAACTGTTCAACGGATTAAAAACTTACACAGGATAAACCGTGATATCACTCCAAAGAAAAGCCCTGGTAGACCACGCAAGACCACTGTACGTGAAGACCGTCTACTATGGCGCCTAGTGCAACGGCATCGACGTTTGTCATCAAGATCACTCCGTGACCGGTAGGGGCAACTGATTAACGTTCGGGTTTCAAGGGAAACCGTGAACAAGAGGCTCTTGAAACGTGGTTATAGAGCGAGAAGAGCTCTTCGACGACCACTCCTAACACAGGAGCACAAGCATTTACGTCGGCAGTGGGCGGTACAACATCGCAACGTCAGACTACAACATTGGCGTCACGTCATCTTTACTGATGAATCCCGTTTCTTACTTCATCGCGTTGATGGGCGGGTGCGTGTGCGCAGATTAGAAGGGGAGAGGTTCAAGGATGATTGTGTAGACGGAGTTGTTGCTGGTGGAGGGGGTTCAGTCCTTGTGTGAGGTGGCATCCATTACAATGGTAAAACCGATCTTTTGCTGCTGCAGGAAAACGTCAATCAACGGACATACCGCCGCGTGTTGGAGCACACGTTACTGCCACATGCTCGCCTAGTGTATGGTAACAACTTTTTGCTACAAGACGACAACGCCCGACCCCACCGAGCAAGATCTATCGACAACTTCCTGTTGCAACAGGGCGTGGACCGTCTTGTATGGCCTGCCAAAAGCCCCGATATGAACCCGATAGAGCACACTTGGGACAGATTGGACAGAGAATTGAGGAAGATAGATCCCTTACCACAAAATCTCGACGAATTGGGACAGTGCTTGATTAGAATATGGAACAATATGGCGGTGCAAGACGTCAACAAGTTGATCGACAGTATGCCAAGACGGATTACCGCCCTTGTTGATGCCAGAGTAGGTGCAACCCGTTACTGACACTGCATCTGTTGAGTACCTTGTTGTACTTGTTGTTTCATTTCATGTCAGGTTCTGTATTGACAATTTTCTGCTAATACTTTCTCAGAATAAAATGTGTGCTTATTGATCAGTGATCAAGTTTTATGCCTCTTTATGAAAATAATACTTTCAAAATAACATTTTAAAATGTCTGTTAATACTATGCACTGTTTAACGGTAACACCATGCTGTCACAATCATTTTTCTGTTGTTACTTTGACAAATTTCGCCATAATTTATGTGTGGGGGTGACAACCATTATTACCATGAGTATAGATACAGTATAATATATGCATTTGACAAGTATGGTGTTACTGATGATATCTTACTCGATAAGGATAACTACCTTGTGTACAGGCGCTTCCGGTCCATCCGTCCTGACATCCCTGAGAACAGGTTCCATCTGCAGGACAGTCCGACTCTCCCTGACAGTGACGTGTACTGCAGGACGTGCAGTCAGATCCAAATGTACCAAGAGGACACTCTGTAAATGATATACCACGATCTGTATGTGATGCATTAAATGGCAGTTTGGCAGCTCATTAAATTAATCTGCAATGTCTGTAGACCAATCAGGTTAAATACAAAGAAACGATACCAACACATATGCATGATATTTTAACCCACGAGTGATAGAAACGATTGAAACATAGTCACATCATGTCTCATAATAACTTAATTTGTAATTTTTTAAACAGTATATGTTCATGTTTCTGTAAAACACGGCTATAAAATTTTAAAATCTCTTAAACTAGACGGGATAGGAGACTAGGAACTACAGTTTTCTGTTTTGTTTGATGCCATCTTACAGCAACCATGCGTCATCGATTTAAAGTCAAAGAGGGTACACTATTTCGGCACCTTAGTGTACTGTCTCCATATTTCAAAAAACAATACCTTAAATACCAAACATTGTGTCAAAATGAACCTCTTTGAAATAAAAATTTCAGCACGCTATTTCTATTTGATATATAGAATATAAGATATGCATCCTAGCCTCATGAATATTTTTGTACATATCTTTATGGGAAATACCCTCATAACAGACATTCAAAATCGACTGTATCCGGCCAAAATAATTGTGTATCGTTTATTTTGCCCTTCGGGCATTATATAACTCACATCACCAAAGTACAAAATGATGTGGTATCACTTTCCTGACGCCCTAAACAAACATTCAACAACTTATATTTTCTTTCTGCTGATTAGCATTAACGTTAAGATTACATGTATATTCACAATTTGTAAAATAAACATTATGATGGCTTTTGTTAAACTTGAAGACTCCCATTTACCAATGAAATCACACCGATTAATGAAACTCACCCTGTGTACAGTCCACTCCTGTCCAGCCAAGCTCACACCCACCAGGACACTGTCCAGTCTGAGTGTCACACACAGAAGATGACGTCACACAGTGACGAGAACTGCAGGAATTTTCACAGTTCATTCCGTAGGAAACACCAAGAGTACATGCTGTGGACATAATTTGTAATTAATGAATAGTGGGTTCAATTCATGATTTAGCGAATAACCAAAATACATATCCGCTAGACACGTACTTCCATTGGTATTTCCATGCCTTTTTTTTGTTTAAGATTAAAACACTTTGCGTTACCCAATCTATATAGCTAAAACTAGCTGCAAATGTATACATTTTATATCTAGTGTATTAAATTAGTAAATTCATCTGAATCGTGACGAAGTTTAACTTGCAAACTTAACTTAACTTTTCAACCATTGACATTTTGTACGCATCTCGATTACTGTCTCAGTTTGGTTTAAGTCGTCTGTTACTCTATACTTATGTATGTATGTGATTCCCCGACCCTGTTTGTTGATTCTCTTTGGCATAAACGAATGTTCACCATACAAAACCCCTTTGCTTCTTGGTGTAGTTACAGTCTTATTTATCAAATGACCGACATCGGAAATTCTCTGCTTTTCGATGAAACACACCTTATACATGTAGATAATTGATTCCATATCAAAGCTTTTTACGTATTCCAGTTTCCATTATACATAATATTGTAACATCATGAACGTCAATCCCGTCACCGTGACGACAGCTGGTCAGTTATGTAAATAGGTAACATTGACTGCTTTTAAATTTTAATAAAACTGATACGAGGCAAAGCTATTGTTTGTGATAATATGACATAATTATTGAACATGATTATGCTAATTTCCATAACAAAAGTTTCGAGTAAGAGCCAAGTATTTAAAATAACTTACCTTCCATGCAGTCTGTACCATTATACCCAGCCCGACATCCACCCACACACTGACCAGTCACGTGATCACAATAAGATAAAGGGTCATGGCACTTCCGGTAAGTGCAGTACAAGCTACAGCCAGATCCATAGAAGTCGTTATGACATGCTGTGAGATGATATGTAATCCGTTTTAGCAATAGTGTGTAGAACATAACAATAACATTACAACACTATGTGGTTTGTGTAGTCTACAACTGTTGATTAGTGCCTATAAATGACAAGTGAACAGAAGCGTCAATATGATTCAAAAGGTAGATACCTCAATCCCAAGAAAAATCGCCACCGTGACGTCAGTTACGTAAAAAGGTAACATTGGCTCTGCTTTTAAATTTGATTCGATACGAGGCACATCTATTGTTGGTAATAATTATGACAGGATTATTAAAAACTATTATGATAATTTCCATAACAATATTTTCGAATATGCGCACATGTATTTAAATCAACTTACCTTCCATGCAATCTGTACCATTATAGCCAGCCCGACATCCACCATCACAATGGCCAGTCACGTGATTACAATCAGATGAAGGGTCAAGACACTTCCGGTCAGTGCAGTACAAGCTACAGCCAGATCCATAGAAGTCGTTATGACATGCTGTGGAGAGGATAGGTTATCTGCATTAGCAATATGATTACACAGTAACCCTAGCAGCAGTCGTGGGAAATAACAATAACATCACAAAACTGTGCTTGAATCTGGTTATTGTAGTCTACACATTGTTGATGTGTGCCTACTGATCAATATTCAGTGAACATACGAGAACAGGAAATGTGTTGCAATCGGTAGTTGTTCGTTGTATAAATAGAGAAGCTCACCCAAGTGTCTTCTGATATAAAATATATCAACACGAGTTGATAAAAGTTACAAATATCCGAGGCTTACCGGGGATATTTTTACTTTTATCAACGAGTGTTGATATATATGATATCAGAAGACACGAGGGTGAGATTCTATTTATCATCCAAATTCATTCTTCATTAGTTTTTAATGAAAAATGAACATATTGGGACACAAAACTGGCATTTATCTTCCAGTGCTGTGATGTCATAGCATTGTAACGTCATCATTATTATGACATCATAGCATTGTGATATCATGTAGCTGACGCAAACAGGGGACTGTTCAAAATCTACTGTCAAAACGATGTCTCATAGGAGATATCACTTGATCTCATACAAGCGATATCTCCCGTGGAAACCAGTTTTGGATGACAAACAGAGAATCTCACCCAAGGGCCTTCTGATATCAAACATATCAACACAAGTTGATTAAAGTTACAAATATCCGAGGCTCGCCGATGATATTTTTACTTTAATCAACGAATGTTGATATATTTGATATCAGAAGACACGAGGGTGAGATTTTATTTATCATTCAAAATCAATTTCACCAATTATAAGCCAAAGACTGACACATCTGAAACACAAAACGGCCCTTTAGCTTCTTCAGCAGTGACCTCAGTGAGGTCATAGCATTGTGACGTCATAAGCAATTGACAGCATAGCATTGTTACGTCGTCACCATTGTCACGTCATAGCATTGTCAGCAGTGTTCTCATGATCAGTGATGCAAAAGTTTTGTGATGTCATTAACTGATGATGTAATAGGATTATGACGATTCGATTGTAGCGATATCTACAATAGGGCTGCTTGATTTGTCCGCCGGCAAAAGAACCGACGTGTGCCGGTTGCCGGTTTCAGCGGCACGTCTGCTTCATTTGACCGGCGAAGCTTGCCGGTTTGCAGGCGGCTTACGCCGAAAGCGCCGCTTCGAGGTGACCGGCAAATTGAAGGATGATGAACGGAAGATTATAATTCCAACGATGATAAGAAAATACGTTTCCATTATTTAGTTTTTATAAAGGAACTATCAAAAAGGACTTATTAAGTGTAAATTCCATCACTATACGAACCTCGTGAGTTTTTTATTTTATTTTATTTTCAATTTTTAAAATTGTTTTTCTATGAGATGATTTAATGTCAGAATAGGGGAACCTTATAAATATTTCAGATATTCATGAAATTATAAGCATTTATTTTTATCATCTCTTAAATTTTACATTGACAATAACCAATTATGTTTCCTGTTAGTCTAGGCCTACTCTTACACGCACAGATCCATTTGAAAATAATATTTAATTTTTGTTATTAATACAGATCTTGACTTTCTTCATGAATATAAAAAAAAGAAGATATTTACATCGTTATTATTGTAAGACCTGTTTTCTTAATTCGTTATTTTATATATTAGATCTTGTGTTCATAGAATTTAATAATTATTTAAAACCTACATACCACATTGTAAACATAATTTGAAAAGCGTAGTCTAGATTATTTATTTATACCTATTGAGTAAGAAATTGCATGCATATCAGCACAGATCTAGATTCTACAGTCATGATGCTTCTGAGAGTTATATCCCCTTACATATTTACGTTGGCAAAGTCGTCGGTGAACGCCTCCATTTTCCTTATGGAAAGTTAGGATGTGTTGATTATGTGAATTTCACTCATATAAAACAAATGGTGAGTACAGTCAGATTGAAGTCGAATTTGTTAAATACATCTAAACACAGTCAAAAAAAGTTAAGCACCCCATTCTTTTTTTTGATAGGGGTATGTTTCAAAGACCCATTATAGCAAAACTAAACATCCCGCAGGGGAAAAACGAATTTCAGGAGCAATTGTAATTAATTGTTTTATTCGTTGACATTTTTGTGAAATCTTCAGAGATTTCAAATGACCAAAAACAGGAAACAAAAATTGACTGGAAAATGGTGAAAAACACAGACTCGTAAATGTATTGTCATTTCAAGTTTGACGGCTGAACATGATGAAGAAATCATACTGAATAACCCGTGCCATTGTCTTAGAAACGATTTAGTGTCAATATCGTGTGCTGCCACCGCGTGCCTGAAGTACTGCTGCCAGTCTTCTGGGCATACCCCTGACAAGGTTCTTTTATTCTTCCATGGGGATATGCTGCCAGTCATCGTGAAGTGCGGCCTCCAGTTGTCTTAGATTGTGTGGAACAGGGTTCCTTCTCTGTAGACGTCGACCAATCATGTCCCAGACATGCTCGATGGGATTCAAATCTGGAGACAATGCTGGCCAGGGGATATGAGAAACAGCATTCTTCTCCAGATGTTGAGTCACAGCTCGTGAACGGTGAGGCCGAGCATTATCATCCATGAACAGGGGTCGAGTTGCAAGTCTGTGATCATCAAAATGGTCAATCACAACTGGGTCCAACACTTTTGCAATGTAGCAGGCGCCGGTAAATGTGCCTCGTAGTGTCACCAAATCCAACTTGCAATCAAAAGAAAAGCAACCCCACACCATAACGGATCCTCAACCATATGGAACCCTTGGAAGAATGTTCTTTGGTGTGTATCGACTGTTCTTGACTCTCCTAACTATGATTCGCCCGTCAACGGTATGGAGGAGGAAGCGACTTTCGTCTGACCAGTGGATACGTCTCCATGACCTCAGGTTCCAATGCTGCCGGTCACCACACAACATCCTACGATCCCGTTTATGACGATTAGTAAGGTTTGGACGTCTGATGACACGTCGAGACCTTAAACCTGCTGCTTTGAGGCGGTTCCTCACCGTCTGATTGCTGATACGTCTATAGGGTAGCCAGGCTTGTTTCAAGACGGTACTTGACGCAAACGGTTGACGTCGTTGATGACGCAATAGGTTCCTGTCCTCTTGCAATGTGGTAGCTCGGGGCCTTCCGGAACGTGGTCGATCGAGAACATTGTTAGTTTGGGCATGTTTCCTCACTAACGACTGATGACCGAATAGTGGTAACCAGTTCTTCTCCCAATGTCCTTGTACGAGAAACCTGCTAAATGCTGTCCAATAATTTGCCATCTCGTAGCCTCGGACAATCTCCTTCGTGGCATTGTTCATGAATTTTGTGTATTGAACTGACATTGAAGCCGTAAAAGGCGTTTATTTAGCCATGGTAAGTCGAAGGGTGAAACTGCATTTTGCTGAAATCATGGGTTGCATGATATGCATGCCAATAGCTCCGTTCGTGAGAACCGTTCCATAACAGAAACCACACCAGTTCCCATCCGGAAAACCATATTTGGCCTGTCTATCGAATTGAATAACATGATCATAAAATCCAAAATGGTATACAACTTTTAATTTGGGGGTGCTTAACTTTTTTTACTGTGTATAGATCTATGTTACTTGTTGTTTGTGTGTCAAAGTTATGATAGAAACTGAAAAAAGTGTCAGAAAAGTGCGGGTAACTGGCATGTTTTCGTGTATACAGGGAACATTCACGATATCATTATCGGTAACCTTTTGTTGCCTACATATAATTGCATCTCCAATGAATCAATCAGCAGAGAGTTTCGTGTAGTTTGTTATGGACATAGATCTGGACATGTTTCAGTCAAAGCATGTGTGAAATAGAATCTACACAACCATATCTGCATGGAAGTAAACGTAGAGTTTAAGATCTATTTCATGAGGAATGGGGACATGGAAAACATACATTGCACTTAAACCTTGGATAGAATACGAAACAAATACGGAAAAGTTTGAATAACGCTATAAATATTGTTCAAAAGTTCATTCCAAAACATCACATTAGACTTAGTTATAGATTGTTTAGACCTATTGTATTTTGCAGTGATTAATCTACAAATATGACTTTTAGAGTACAGGGACTCACTATCACAAGCTTTTATGAGTCCCAGAAAATAAAAGCGAGTCCCTCCATAGTAACCCTATTAATTTAAATAAAAACCTTGCATCTCAGGGACTGAGAGTCTGAGACTATGAGTCCTTTTCAAATTTTGTGAGTAAATGAAGCAGGACTCGCAGGTAAATTTATCCTGATTTTGTACATGATTCATAATAGCTCTGTATGTTTTTAAATCCTGTCATAAAACACTTCGAATTGTTTCCTTTTCAACATTACATTTAAATAATATCACAAGAATTTTTGTATTGTGGATCCATCAAACAAAAAATGATTTTCAAAAATCTAAGCGACGGCGATGACGGACGCCGCCATGTTTGTTTACGCCGGCTCACTTCATTTGCATAGTTACCGGTCACGTGACCCGGCTACGCCGCCGGCAAACCGACAAGTAAAACCCGTGACAAATCGAGCAGTCCTAATGTAGATATCGCTTGTAGATATCGTTTGATCTCACACAAGCGGTATGAACTGTGGAAAGCCAGTTTTGGATGAAAAATACTGCTTTGGTCATTATAGATTACAATGCTTAAACTGGCCTAGAATTAAGATCAATCTACAATCTAGGAACTAATAACTTACCTTCCTTACAATCTGTTCCATTATAACCAGCCTGACAACCACCTTCACACTGACCAGTAACGTGATTACAGAAAGAGGTTTCGTCAATGCAATTCCGGTCGGTGCAGAGCAACTTGCAGTCGGACCCGTAGTAGCCTAACGCACATACTGTGAAGAGGTGATTTAGTAATGATTAATTATTCATTGTAAAGGAACAACATAGGACAAATAGTGGCCAATCAGAATGGCACAATTTAGAATTTGACAAACAAATATGGTACACAGTGCTTACTTAATCTAGCGTGTTATTTATTGTCTATCGAAAATCATTGAGACCTCGATGAGCAATTGTTTCTTTTGGAAACAGGCGTTTTATAAATCAATTAGTGATGCGGAGGTTAATACGATCCGATAATTGATTCACATAATTCTTACATTTAGTCTTAAACTAACGCAAGAGTGAACTAACAGCATGAACAAATCATGTAATACAAAATACCTATCAGAATTTTTAAAAATGTGATCTATTCCAAGCAGGTTTTGTGAATTTGTAGAACTGTATATTATATACAAGTTATTAGGTCTTGAAGTATTCAACAGGCAAGCTATACTAAGGAGGTTAGAACATTAAATCTGAAATATATTTCACATTGTTCTTTATTAATTGTATGATAAACGTATGAAGTTACGGAGATGTCAAGTGTCACATAATCTAGACATATTTTTCGAAATCTTAATTTCTCACCAAAGACTTGAACTTCCCCAAAGTCCAAAATTGATCCATCTCCGTCGTTGTCAGCGTTGGTGTACAACAATACATAGCGCCATCGATAATTACATGTGACATTGAATATATCAGGTATGTCGGCCCCATCCCCAGTCGAGGTAAACTCTTCACACAGCTGACCTTCAGGATAGACGGAGAACGAACTAATAGACGTGTACAGCTTCACTCCATTACGTCTCACGGTGTCTGGAAAGAGAGAGGATATTAGTTACTCAAGGATACAAAGGTAACAGTGCGACACATGTAACCTTCAGGAAGACAAGGAACCGACTTGAAGACCTGTACAGCTTCACTCCGTCACAGCGCTACTTCATTGTAAAACTATAAACTTTGGGTGCATCAGTTCTTTTGAGAGAAAAGGAAAAAAATACGGAAAGCAAACTGCAGCTGCAATTGTGAGTGAGCGAAAAAAACATAAAATGCCCAATGTTGTGTACAAGTGTGTTATTTGTTTTCGTGTATGGACACGAGGTTCTCATCATGTTGTAATTAACACAGTAGTATTATTGATTGTAGCCGATCTTTAATGGTGATTCTTACATTCAATTGTATAACCATCATTAGCAATTTCTAAAACAAACTGTTGAGAGTCGTTATTCACGATTAAAATAGAGCATCAAACTCACAGTCTGTCCTGAAGTAGATCATCACTGTAGCGTCCTGTACTTCTCTCTGTAGATCCACCTTCCACCAGGCGAAGTTCTGGTTTGCTGCAGTATGTATAATTTTGCTAGTATCAAAGGCATTAGCAAGAGTATTCCCGTCCACTGCTGTACTAGCTTTAAAACCTTGCCACATGGAGCTCGCTGAGGCAGGTTTATTTTTGGCTATGTTCACCAGAGTACCTGAAAGAGCCAACAGACAAATGTGACAAACATATAAGCTTAAGTTGATGATTTGAGAACATTTAACATGACATAACACATGGGCTGGAGGCCATACGTACTGAGTAAAGAATTGAGAACATCTAAAACCACTACAGCCACACATGAAGACAAACGAGAAACACTAGAAAAGAATTACATAATATTGTTGTTTAAATATTAGCCTTATATCAACCTACGTAAAATATTATAAATAGTTTGAACTGTTCACAGAGCTGTTATTTAAAGGAAGGCCGAAATGAAATATTTTCTATTGAATTCTAATCTGCATTTGGTTCATCAGACTAATATGTGAAAATGAGACCCAAACAAAAAAAGGTAATAGGTTGTTGATTTATTAAACTAGACCGCCTCAAACTTTGCAAAAAACATCATCTGTTTTTCGACGGCGAGCGACAAACGAAAAATGGGGCGGGGCTTAGTGAGTTGGGGTTAACCGGAAGTGACGTACGAGAAGGGACGGGGTGTAAACATCCACTTACTACTTATAATGGAAAACACTGGGGAATCGGTCAGTTGATCTGTATTATCTACGCTTTGCAGCAATGCCGAACCGCTGTTCTGCTGTAAACTGTTCAAGTAATGTTAGTTATCAAGTTTCACTTTACAAATGTCCAAAAATGTCGGTATATATATCAAATACAATTTATATAAATAGTGAAAGATGGTGGATTCATAGACGTCCGTAGACACAGGATAAATCAATGCTAATGAGGGGATGAGATATACGATGACAAAATGAATCCAGGATATGATAATATGAACGAAGTAAAGTTGAGACAACAAAATCAGATATTCGGTGTTGTTGTTATTTTTTGTTGGAGAATGTTTGTGTATAAAATAAAACAACAAACGTGAGATTAGCAGACGCCGGCGAATTAGGCCCTACGGTAAGCCATTGACACTCAAAGCACATCACAACATCCTGATTGTTTAACGTCGTTAATCTACCTACAACCTAATTTACTAACAGTACATTACAACAATCATAGCAACTCACCACATATTTTAAAACACCAAAGAAGTTGGTTATCAACGATAATAATACGTCTACGAATCCACCTACGAAAACACCGCATCCCAATGTTACATTTTACGATTTAGTTATCACTTATTAACGCATTAAAACATTCAGAATCTAATAGATAATAAAATAATGTTTTCAATAAAATGCGTGGTTAATCAAATCAAATAAACATCGTATTAAATTGACATTTATCAAGAGTGTCAATTAATGTAAGAAACTTACCTTATAAACGTATCCAAACGGACAATATGAATATCCAAATGCACATAAGACAGAAATTGTAAGCCTATAAATCCATCAATGACAGTACTTGGAAACAGAATATGGTCAAATTCTAACCCTCTTTCAGCAAATTTCTTTCCGCAAATGGCAAGATAGAAAAACAAATAGACTGAATGTCGCGGTAATTGTAGTGTGTGTCACCAAGACAGGACGTTTGACAATAAACATATATGACACGCCGGTCACCGACATGCCATGTGTTATATAATTGAATCGGTCCAGTAAACTTGTTATCTGCACAAACATAATTACACTCCTTCCTTCTCACATACTCAGCTTCTGGTAACATAATTCTGTCATCCGATAATGTTCGTTGTCTATATCAATCTCTGTTATCATAATGTATATGTTTGCGTGTACAATGGAGCAATCTTCATGTAAATTTCATTGAGCGTGTTGACCAATCCAGTTCATGTATTTATTCATAAAAGTGAAGTGAAGTGAAAATGGTTTGCATTGCATTACATCAATGTTGTCTCGCTTATTTGAACAGCAAATCGTTCAGTGTTTATGAAATTATACCTATCATATTACTTTATTTATTAATACATACAAAACAAAATTAGCCTGCCGATTACGGAACATAATTTGATCAATTGGTGCTATTTAATCTCTCTTCGCCCCGATTCCCACGAGAGTCAATGTCACTTGAACTGTCATTTGGTTCATACAGGTAAGGCAAGGCATCGGCCACGTCACTTGAAATGACGGAGCTTGGAGACAAACACTCCATGGAAAGTGATATGACAGCAGTTTCGCGGTTAATTGCTACAAACATACTATACATAAGCGCAGAATGCACTCCAATTCAGCAGGCCCCAGTCGTTGTAACCATATGATATCGCTAGTTCAATAGTTAAGTAATACCTTTTATCGAAAATTAGGGTTGTTTTGATGAAGTTGTCTGTCTTATATATATGAACAGTTTAAAAGTTGGGAAAACGCGTTAAATTAAGATTAGCGGTCATAGTGAGTCTCCTCCACGTACGTCACAGCACGATACGCTTCAGTGATCACCGCCCGCCCACTTTTATTCTGGGGCTTAATTAGGCACTTTTTTAAAAAGCCGTATATAAGTAATTTATGGGTCGATTTCCGAAATTTAAAATCGAGCAATTGTCAAATTGAAACCCCTTTTCAAAGAATCCGAATGTGACCATATGTCATTTAATCTAACCTTTAATAAACACAAATAGATTAAAGAATGTCACTCACACAAAATGGAAAAATCCAACTGAAATTGGCGCAAATGGTATATGTGTACAGTGTAGATAATCCTGTATAACATTCCAAATACCTTTTCATTTATTCAACTTTAAAATCAGCTTGCGACACATTGGCAAATATATGAGAGTGACCTATGTTATTTTTTTAATTTCCTGCTTTCACCTTGAAGTCTTAAACTATTCGCTCTTGTTTACAGTTGTAGTTGCAGACTAGGTCTTACATTTCATAATTATATGTATCGTTTATTTAGACCAGTGTATAATTGAGCCGACATAAACCTAACAAATTAAACACGTACATAACCAAATGATGGCATGAGATAAAGAGTCTAGGTTTCATAATACATAAATCTTGTTGTATATAACTTGAGATCCATGTTTGTATAATCTCTCCATATTATTTTTATTAACATTTACACTACATCAGCAGATTTCATTACAACCTTTTTTATTCATCCAATATGTTCACACACGGTAACATTGGTACCACGTCATACAATGTTGAACAACACATCTTTATAGACAAGATAACACACACTCAACATAAAACTACAATGAATTGATAAAGATGTTGTAAGCATAACAGAGAACATATTAATTAAATAAAATAATAAGTTGATAAGAATAGTCCATGTGTACAGCGCTCTGTTCATGAATGAGCATGCTCACATTACACAATTTGTATTATCACCCTGAAGTAATTGTACGTTGCTGCTACTCAGCGCTCCACGTGACCATATAGGTCCGTACTTGCCGTGTCCAGGTACCCATGTAAATGGCAGGGTGGACTGAGTACAATGTGGATGATAATATACATGAGAATTTTGTCTCACACGTATCAGCTGAGATTAGTTTTTCGCAGTTTCCAGAGGAAAATAACTTGTCATACATATACAGGTAAACAAACGTAAACATGTATAATAAAATCTAAGAAAAAAAAATGTAGACTATTTTAAGAATATCCATTAAATAGGAATATTGTATGCTCAGAAACTGCTTTTTAAAATATGTTGATCATATCTCTTGTTCCGAGTTCCAAATCAGCTTTGATTATTCATACATCTGTTTGAACCATAACCATTTAATGATTGTAATGGTGTCTGTGGGAGTTTTTAAAAATATTCAGTTCAATGATAAAGTCCCTATTGACATATGTCATAGTATATATTGAAGTGAGCTTGGCTGGTATATCATCTACCGATCTACTAATTGTCGATCTGGCAGATTTATATCATCAATAATTCATATCTATGTTTTTCTACGTTTACATGGGCACGGAGTGTACTTGATTACACTCAACCTGAATTTATTTACAATGTGCTTTTCACTTTTTAATCTGATGACATACCGACAGTTTGGTTCACGTACATTATTATTGCAAATATCGTGTAAATTGACGTTCATTGTAACGTCAATGAAATTACATCACACACAATGACACCAAACCAGCATATATCCATGAGTAAAATAATCATTCTCACACGTATCCTGTGATCCACCACTTTTTTGTCCTGTGTCCATGGTCACTTGAAAGAGCTGTCCAAATTGTAACTGTTTTCTATAAGGTATCAAATCAGATTATGTTATTGACGACCCAACTGTTTTCTTTTTATGCATAAATGAAAGTTTTCGCGTTGATACGATGATGCAAAGACATACCAAATTACATGATATTTGCATTGATATACACACGTGGGTGAACATGCTTTCGGTATGCAACTCTACATGGCATATACAACCAGACGTCCATGTATTTGATTAGTGCCTAGACCACGTGTTACATGGAGGTGACGGAGTTTATCTTAACAGTGCCTTAAGACCTGAATGTTATACACTCAACTGAGAAGACAAGACGGATACCGGGATGTCAGCTGCGTCATTGCTAAAAACGAGTTTTATCGTCCAAGGTCTGCTGCCACAGCAGATACATGAAACATGTTCCTGTGATCAGACAATATATTGTTCGTATATGTAAGCTTCTTTGAGGGTAATACGGTCTCATTATACTATCTTCGTGCCAGCGTCTCCCGAGCCTTCAGTATTATAATACCCCCGACCTAAAAAGGTCGGGGGTATATAAACTCACGGGCAAAAGAAACTATACCAACATTGTTTTGTTGTTATCAACATTATCAGATACGTCACATAACTAATGTGATACTCGTTTTAAAGACAATTTAACTGACCATGTTTTGATCGAAATTTTGAAAAAGTTGCACGTACGGTTAATGCAGTAGAATACAATGAATGGCACTGGGGGTAAATGTCAATTTGCAATACTAAACAAATCATTATAGAGCCTACAGAGAACGGTTTTATCCAGAAAGGGAACACTAGAAAACTGTCAATATCTGGTATGGCCTCCGTTGCTTTGAATAAGGCCTGCACACGTCGACACACAGAATTTGCAAGGAGCCTGATGACGTCATTAGGGATGGCTTGCCAGTCTTCCATAAGTGCCTGGGTACGTTTGCCGATTTGATGGAGGTGGATTTCTCTGCCTTATTTGCCTGTTGAAAGGATCACACAAGTCTTTAATCGGTGATAAGTCTGATCACGCGTGCCATTTTAAAATGTTGACGTTGTTTAACGTTAGGAAGTCTCTAGGTATCCTGGCTATGTGGGGGTAAGCATTGTCTTGTTGGAGGGTTACTCTTGGACTTTTCAGGAGGTAAGGGAGGACTATAGGACGTAAAACGGTGTCGATGTAGCCTTTGGCATTATTATAACGGTCAAAGACAACCAGTTCTGTTGTGTGGTCCCTTGACGCTACCGCCGCCGAATGGCACAGCGTCCTGGATACAACACGGGGCCATTCTCTCTCCTCTCCGACGATAAACACGCACTCGGCCATCAGCTGTGTGTTGCTGGTACCTGCTTTCGTCTGTAAACAAAATTCTTTGCCAGTTTCTGTTCTGCCACCGTTGTATCATTCTTGCCCATAAGTGACGTTAACGTCGGTCACGTCGGTCACTTCGGCTTAGAATCATCCGGCGAAAGGGCCGGTACGCTCGAATGCCATGTTCACGAAGACGTCTGCCCACTGTTCTTCTGCTGATAACACGCCGTAATGCTATTATTGCTGATGACGTCACTGTGACGAAATGATTGCGTGGGTGAATCGTACGGATGTAGTGGTCATCGTTTGCGCTTGTGACCCTGGATCTTCCACTTCTTGGCCGTTGAAGATACGAGCAACGTGGTCGTGACGTGCTCCCAACTGCAACACACCAATCGCTCTCTCTCGTCCCTCTGTGGTAAGTTTCGGATTGTCACTTGTTGTGTTCGTTACGACTGAGGTCCAAAGCATGCAGGTTCGTGGTATTTTGGTATAGCTTCTTTTGCCCCTGAGTTTAGTAATACCAATGATTCCGTCCGTCCTTCCGTCCGTCCGAAGACAACTTTTGTCCGATCGATTACAGAAAAACTATTCATCTCATCCTTTTCAAATTTGGAACATGTCTTCTTTACCAATAGGAGAGGTGCAGTGCGAAATGTAAACCGAATTGGTGAAGTTTTGTATTTTTTAACTTTGTCATATTCTGAGCATGTTTTGTCCGAACGATTACAGGAAAACTGTTCATTTCATCCTTTTCAAATTTGACCCATGTCTTCTTCACCAATTGGAGAGGTGCATTGCAAAATGTAACACGATTTGGTGAATTTTTTAATTGTTTGCGATATTCGGAGCCAGAATGAATGAAGCTACTTCTGTGTTTTGATTTGTTGACTTTATCATTGTCTTTGATGGCCGAGAGGGGACATCGCTCTTTCGCCCTCTAGTAACAACGCGATAAAGCGATAAAGCGATATGACAACACAACAAAGCGATATGGTCATTTACAAACTACATATAGTTTTAAACTACTTCTTGGTATTAACTATGTTGTGTAATTTTAAATCATTTACAACATATCTAGCCCTTATAACCTTTAAATCATTTAAGTAATTAAATGCCTTACTAATAATCAAGGTATATATCCGCATGCGAAATTCACTACAAATACATAACCAAACTAGTACACCTTTATGGATTAATTAATTGACACCCTCAATTTTACAAGTAAAATTCGTTTGATAATGAATTTGAAAATAGTTGTAAAAACGAATTACAATCTGATAAAAATAATTGTCTTATTTAGAAAAAATGAAAGTAGGCCTTTTGCTGTGATCAATACGCTATTTTAGATTAAATCGCAAAATAGTACATGGTTTGGAATATGTTGGTACGTAAGTTCTTATTCAATTCAAATTTACATACAGAACGAGTTTATCCGATGGTATCATTATTATGAAAAGAACTACCCTCAATATCTGAAAATTCGTAATTAAAATCAAAGCGTTTACATTGTTTATATAGCCAGGGAAAAGCGTTTCATATCTTCTAATTTTAAAATTAAAAAACAAATCCGGAAAGGGGGTTAAAAAACAAATCCGGAAAGGGGGGGGGGGGGGGGGGGGGGGGGGGGGGGGGGGGGGGGGGGGGGGTGCATGAGCGTTGAGGACGCACCCCCACTCCCTCCGCTATTGCTGAAGTTGTTGTTAATCTACTAATTCCATCTACTTCTAATGTACATTTTATTTGAAGAAGACACAGAGTTAGTTTCATAAATATACGTAAGCTGATTGAACCAACCATTCAAGTGTTAAAGAGACGACTTTTTAACCTCCAATACTTATCCGAATGTAAGCTAAGCTCCACACTCTGAAGACGCACATCCTATCATCATATTAATAAGTCATGACCATGCAGAGAGTTTTGTGACATTAACCCCAATATTGTAGCAAGGGCTGAACGTGGACATTGTCAATTTAGAAATGAGCAATATGTAATTATAATTCAATAGTGCTTAAGATTATTATACTATAGCAGAATAACAGCATTTTGCTTATGCTTATAGTTTACAATTGAGATTAGCAGAAGAAGGTATTCAATGATAGGCTCTAAATGTCAGAAATATTCTCTATGAATATGTTTTTTGGTGTATGTGGCAAAATGAAGATTTTGACTGTATTAGTTCTTTTATAGCAGCCTTTAAGGAGAGGTGTTTATCTATTGATACTCAAAAGTGGTCAGAAACTCTTTCAACACATTCTAAACTTCAAAAGTTGTTCTTGGCTATGAACATTACTTGTCCATTGTAAACATCCGAATATATATGATTAGAACTACATGCTATTTAGAAAGTGAACAAATATAACAAGGTTACATTTGGGATAACAGTACCTTCAATAGTAAAAATGCGGTATTCGAACCAACACCCTCAGAGTAAGAATACCATTTTGTATTATTTATCCATTTCTCAATGTTTTACGAACGACTTTACCCAGATATTACATTGAAATTCCTGGTTATGAAAAATCTATTCAATTGTTTAACTCTTTAGCGAAATAGATGTAAACTACTAGGATGTCCTCAACAGTCAGGAACATGTATTTTACTACTATGCAATGTATAATGCCATGGGCCGGCGGCCTCTTTTCTGATTAAAACTGTCTCTTTATGTGAGCAGAATGAAGCCATCCAAGTGTGAAAGAGACGATTTTGAAACCTCAAATACGTATTCGAATGTCGCTGAGCTCCATGCACTGAAGGCGTACAACCTATTACCATCATACTAATGATTCATGACGATGCGCGGATTGTTTTACCCAAAACGTGCTTTTTCATGAATTAGACCCTTTAGAATTATTCCTGTCACACATGTTAATACACAATGTCACACAAATATTCAACTGTTATATAGTCAATAGTGTCTTAATACGTTATGATGTGCACAATGTAACCCAGTAAACAAAATTATATATAATTTATTTTGATAATGCTTGATTATTTTATTCTTTCCTTTTATTTGTTAGTGAATGTCTAAGTAATATACCAAGCTTGTATCTTACATTGTTGATGAATATATATCAGAAGTAATTTCAATTCTTTATTTCTGAAGTGTAGGCCATCGGCCCATAACTACATATGTTATATATGACAAGACATGATGTGTACAGCAACAATCATTCAATTAACATCTTTGGTACATGGCATGAAAAATAAAGCTAAATTATTAAGGAGTTTATATGTTGACATGAGGATTTTAAATTTAGTTTTATTTGGATTTGTACAAACAGTTTCCGGCAAATGATTGAGGCGGAGCTCTTTAAATTTGGAACACGCAAGAAGGAAATGGTATTCATTCTCAATTATAGCCGTAAACATAATATATCATTTATAACTATATTATAAAAAAAATCCGACCCGTTTCAATCCTTAAATGATGCGAAAAACACGTAAACTGGGCTAATGCTACTCTAAACTTTTTAACAACAACCGCATTCAAATATAATTACTTAGACAGTGAAGCTTTAAAATAAGAGTAAGATATGGAGTTGGTGCCGTTTAGAAGTGAATTACATGTTTATCAATTATGTTCATGAATACATTTTAGTCGACACTGAAATTCTGAGAAATACGATGTAGGCAGATAAGCAACTTGTTGGTCCCAAACAAAACCAAAGCCCAAACTGTACCATAAATCTCGACACTTCGAAACCCAATTAACTTTATTATTTTCTATACCTTTTAACATCATAATATTTTTGGGATGCAGAGTGTCAGACATATTCAATGATTTTAACCAATATTTGACAGCTTTTATATGCAAACATATAAGTAGAATAAATCAGAGTGCGCCGATTTAAATTTATATAAACTTTGTTTTGCTCAATTAAATCTATAATAACCAGTCACATTAATTATGTCTAAGGAAGTATTTATGTACAGGTTTAGACACACCATGTCAGCGTTTTGAATTAATATATTAGAGTTGCAGATGTCTTTTTTAATTAGCATGGATTTCTCAATTATTCACAGTAGGTTGTTTTATAGAGAAATCTCAGTATATGTTTATTCAAATTCTTAATAAATATAAACTTGTATTAATTATATTTATATAATAGCGACCTTCAAAATGTGAATCCAAAGACCAAGTCAAATGAAAAGAAAAAGAATGAAACCAGTATTCTAGTGTTATGTAAAAGATTTTATCGCTCTTTCGCTTTATCGCTCTTTCGCTTTATCGCTCTTTCGCTTTATCGCTCTTTCGCTTTATCGCTCTTTCGCTTTATCGCTCTTTCGCTTTATCGATCTTTCACTTTACTGCTCTTTCGCTTTATCGCTCTTCCGCTTTATCACTCTTTTGCTTTATCGCTCTTTCACTTTATCTCTTCGTCACTTTGTCTCTACTGTATCGCTTTATCGCAATATCGCTTTATCGCTCTATTACTTTATCGCTTTGTCGCTCTTTCACTTTATCGCTTTGTCGCGCTACTATATCGCTTTGCCGCGCTACTATATTTTATCGCTCTTTCACTTTATCGCTCTCTCAGTTTATCGCTCTTTCGCTTTATCTGTCCTTCGCTTTATCGCTCTTTCGCTTTATAGCTCTTTCGCTTTATCGCTCTTTCGCTTTATCACTCTTTCGCTTTATCGCTCTTTCGCTTTATCGCTCTTTCGCTTTATCGCTCTTTCACTTTATCGCTCTTTCGCTTTATCTCTTCATCACTTTGTCTCTACTTTATTTATTTTTATTATCGCTTTGTCGCGTTGTTATATCGCTTTGTCGTGTGGCGATATGGCTTTGTCGTGTTGCCTTATCGCTTTGTCGTACGGCCTTATCGCTTTGTCGTGTAGCCTTAGTGCTTTGTCGTGCAGCTTTATCACTTTGTCGTATGGCTATATCGCTTTGTCGTGTGACAATTTCGCTTTGTCGTATGGCTATATCGCTTTGTTGTGTGACCATTTTGCTTTGTCGTATGGCTTTATCGCTTTGTCGTGTGACCACTTCGCTTTGTGGTATGTCTATATCACTTTGTCGTGTGACCATATCGCTTTGTCATATGGCTATATCGCTTCGTCGTGTGACCATTTCGCTTTGTCGTATGGCTATATCACTTTGTCGTGTGACAATTTTGCTTTGTTGTATGGCTTTATCGCATTGTCGTGTGACCATTTCGCTTTGTTGTTTCGCCATATGTTGTGTAGCAATATCGCTTTTTTTCTTTATCGCATTCATGCCAGAGGGCGAAAGATCATTTTCTTTTTCATGTAACTTTCATTAAAAGCTACTTCTTTGTTATTGTTGATTTTACTATTTCATATTTCCACTGGTTATATTTTGTGAAAAGTTAAATTTTCTTTCCTTTCAGCCATAAACTGCTGTATATCCCTCACTGTGCCTACAGGGGTGTGCTTCAAGTCATTTTCATTGTGATGGATTACTTTCCAAAATAAAGTTGAAATCAGTGGTAATAAAGGTAGTGTATTATGTTACCCATACCATTTCAAGTTACTATTATTCCTAATTTTACTTAAACCACCTTTTTTACATGAGACTTGTCCTACGCTTTTCACAAACAGTTTAATCTTAGCAATTACATTTCATAGCTTATCAATCCTTAGGTGTGCAGACACCTCTCTCTTTAAGTAAAATAAACATGTCAAACTTTAACAATCGGGAGTATTAGTGAGCCACGCTCACTTTTTTGCTTGTTTAGTTTTATTATAGTTGTTGCGTTTTGACTGCGACTGACTGGTCAGCTGATATCGCTTGAATGACCTTGGCCCTAAACGTAAACAAAATGACGTCATCCGTCTCGACTGAAATGTTAAAAGTCGTAACACGTTTTACTACAATCTTTTAAATGCCTTAAAACGAGTTAATATTTGTTTAATTGAGTGCAATGCAAAATAATATTTGCTTCCAAACCAAGCAGCAAATAATGCGAAAATAAGTTTGTAATTAATAGACTCGTAAACAGCTGATCGAACTGTTCAAAACTCTCTACAGGGCGTGCGTCATTTTATAACGTCATCTTACCATAATGCGACACCTACTCTAGGAGCTGTTACTATGGAAGCGGGGAACATAAACTTTGTACACCGTGAGACTGACGGAGTACATAAGAAGGATGTAACGACCGCCAGCCAATCTAAAACGATTATTTTACTGCAAGGAACGATAACAGTTGATGTGTCCCATGCGCATAATACCTTATTATTATTTTTTGGTTGCACATAGGACGCACAACGGTCTTTATGTCTGTGTAAAGGGGCCTTTTTTCCCCTCATGTTTGTATTGCAAATCCTCATTGTAATTCTCATGCTTCACCCCCTCATGTTTGTATTACAAATCCCCATTACATACCATTCTCATGCATGTTAATCTCCCTGATTGAGTTTCCTCACCATTGTTTTGTTTGCTATATAAATGTACTATATTTTGTTATTTCCGTACATTCCACCTGATGAAGGAGTGAGTATGTACTCCGAAACGTTGTGTATTTTCACATTAAAGAAGTTGTTACCCACAAAATATTCCTGTTCTTATGTATACCATTTCTAAATGCCCTTCACAGACCTAACCTGTTTCTGTAAGAAAAATTGCGACACCCAGTGCAGATCTTCTGAGTCTCTAAAGATGCAGTTTCTAAGAGACTTTCTTGCAAATATCCTTGCATGGCCATTTTGAAAAAGTAACTGCGTAGTTAAACTGCTTCACCTTCAAATTGAATGTATTATTCAAACACTTGTATGTCTGCTTCCGTGTACCGTCTGTAAATAGTGTGCAACTTGCTGTGATATCAAGTACAACTTGTAAAGTGTAAACCTTAAAATGAAATATGTTTGGCTATAAATGCCACAATCTAAACCCTTAGCTCTCGAGTAGATGAAATACAAGACGAGCTCATGATCAGTACAATAAAGATAGAACACGATGTTCGATAGGGACGTCATATATGGAGTTAAAAATAATCAAATAAATTAATAAACGCTGAGGGTTGATACAGTTGATATGAAACGAAACGAGGGCAGACAATTTGTAAGGCGTGGTGTTTTTATCTGAACACAAAGTTGTCAGCAGTCGTCAGTAGCGGCCTGAGTAAGGTCAAAACAAGTTGATATCAAGCTATATAATATGTTATAGGTTTATCAGCTAGCTGTAAACAATGTCAGAGTATTATGAGGTATTATGCGCATGGGACACATCAACTGTTATCGTTCCTTGCAGTAAAATAATCGTTTTAGATTGGCTGGCGGTCGTTACATCCTTCTTATGTACTCCGTCAGTCTCACGGTGTACAAAGTTTATGTTCCCCGCTTCCATAGTAACAGCTCCTAGAGTAGGTGTCGCATTATGGTAAGATGACGTTATAAAATGACGCACGCCCTGTAGAGAGTTTTGAACAGTTCGATCAGCTGTTTACGAGTCTATTAATTACAAACTTATTTTCGCATTATTTGCTGCTTGGTTTGGAAGCAAATATTATTTTGCATTGCACTCAATTAAACAAATATTAACTCGTTTTAAGGCATTTAAAAGATTGTAGTAAAACGTGTTACGACTTTTAACATTTCAGTCGAGACGGATGACGTCATTTTGTTTACGTTTAGGGCCAAGGTCATTCAAGCGATATCAGCTGACCAGTCAGTCGCAGTCAAAACGCAACAACTATAATAATACTAAACAAGCAAAAAAGTGAGCGTGGCTCACTAATACTCCCGATTGTTAAAGTTTGACATGTTTATTTTACTTAAAGAGAGAGGTGTCTGCACACCTAAGGATTGATAAGCTATGAAATGTAATTGCTAAGATTAAACTGTTTGTGAAAAGCGTAGGACAAGTCTCATGTAAAAAAGGTGGTTTAAGTAAAATTAGGAATAATAGTAACTTGAAATGGTATGGGTAACATAATACACTACCTTTATTACCACTGATTTCAACTTTATTTTGGAAAGTAATCCATCACAATGAAAATGACTTGAAGCACACCCCTGTAGGCACAGTGAGGGATATACAGCAGTTTATGGCTGAAAGGAAAGAAAATTTAACTTTTCACAAAATATAACCAGTGGAAATATGAAATAGTAAAATCAACAATAACAAAGAAGTAGCTTTTAATGAAAGTTACATGAAAAAGAAAATGATCTTTCGCCCTCTGGCATGAATGCGATAAAGAAAAAAAGCGATATTGCTACACAACATATGGCGAAACAACAAAGCGAAATGGTCACACGACAATGCGATAAAGCCATACAACAAAGCAAAATTGTCACACGACAAAGTGATATAGCCATACGACAAAGCGAAATGGTCACACGACGAAGCGATATAGCCATATGACAAAGCGATATGGTCACACGACAAAGTGATATAGACATACCACAAAGCGAAGTGGTCACACGACAAAGCGATAAAGCCATACGACAAAGCAAAATGGTCACACAACAAAGCGATATAGCCATACGACAAAGCGAAATTGTCACACGACAAAGCGATATAGCCATACGACAAAGTGATAAAGCTGCACGACAAAGCACTAAGGCTACACGACAAAGCGATAAGGCCGTACGACAAAGCGATAAGGCAACACGACAAAGCCATATCGCCACACGACAAAGCGATATAACAACGCGACAAAGCGATAATAAAAATAAATAAAGTAGAGACAAAGTGATGAAGAGATAAAGCGAAAGAGCGATAAAGTGAAAGAGCGATAAAGCGAAAGAGCGATAAAGCGAAAGAGCGATAAAGCGAAAGAGTGATAAAGCGAAAGAGCGATAAAGCGAAAGAGCTATAAAGCGAAAGAGCGATAAAGCGAAGGACAGATAAAGCGAAAGAGCGATAAACTGAGAGAGCGATAAAGTGAAAGAGCGATAAAATATAGTAGCGCGGCAAAGCGATATAGTAGCGCGACAAAGCGATAAAGTGAAAGAGCGACAAAGCGATAAAGTAATAGAGCGATAAAGCGATATTGCGATAAAGCGATACAGTAGAGACAAAGTGACGAAGAGATAAAGTGAAAGAGCGATAAAGCAAAAGAGTGATAAAGCGGAAGAGCGATAAAGCGAAAGAGCAGTAAAGTGAAAGATCGATAAAGCGAAAGAGCGATAAAGCGAAAGAGCGATAAAGCGAAAGAGCGATAAAGCGAAAGAGCGATAAAGCGAAAGAGCGATAAAGCGAAAGAGCGATAAAATCTTTTACATAACACTAGAATACTGGTTTCATTCTTTTTCTTTTCATTTGACTTGGTCTTTGGATTCACATTTTGAAGGTCGCTATTATATAAATATAATTAATACAAGTTTATATTTATTAAGAATTTGAATAAACATATACTGAGATTTCTCTATAAAACAACCTACTGTGAATAATTGAGAAATCCATGCTAATTAAAAAAGACATCTGCAACTCTAATATATTAATTCAAAACGCTGACATGGTGTGTCTAAACCTGTACATAAATACTTCCTTAGACATAATTAATGTGACTGGTTATTATAGATTTAATTGAGCAAAACAAAGTTTATATAAATTTAAATCGGCGCACTCTGATTTATTCTACTTATATGTTTGCATATAAAAGCTGTCAAATATTGGTTAAAATCATTGAATATGTCTGACACTCTGCATCCCAAAAATATTATGATGTTAAAAGGTATAGAAAATAATAAAGTTAATTGGGTTTCGAAGTGTCGAGATTTATGGTACAGTTTGGGCTTTGGTTTTGTTTGGGACCAACAAGTTGCTTATCTGCCTACATCGTATTTCTCAGAATTTCAGTGTCGACTAAAATGTATTCATGAACATAATTGATAAACATGTAATTCACTTCTAAACGGCACCAACTCCATATCTTACTCTTATTTTAAAGCTTCACTGTCTAAGTAATTATATTTGAATGCGGTTGTTGTTAAAAAGTTTAGAGTAGCATTAGCCCAGTTTACGTGTTTTTCGCATCATTTAAGGATTGAAACGGGTCGGATTTTTTTTATAATATAGTTATAAATGATATATTATGTTTACGGCTATAATTGAGAATGAATACCATTTCCTTCTTGCGTGTTCCAAATTTAAAGAGCTCCGCCTCAATCATTTGCCGGAAACTGTTTGTACAAATCCAAATAAAACTAAATTTAAAATCCTCATGTCAACATATAAACTCCTTAATAATTTAGCTTTATTTTTCATGCCATGTACCAAAGATGTTAATTGAATGATTGTTGCTGTACACATCATGTCTTGTCATATATAACATATGTAGTTATGGGCCGATGGCCTACACTTCAGAAATAAAGAATTGAAATTACTTCTGATATATATTCATCAACAATGTAAGATACAAGCTTGGTATATTACTTAGACATTCACTAACAAATAAAAGGAAAGAATAAAATAATCAAGCATTATCAAAATAAATTATATATAATTTTGTTTACTGGGTTACATTGTGCACATCATAACGTATTAAGACACTATTGACTATATAACAGTTGAATATTTGTGTGACATTGTGTATTAACATGTGTGACAGGAATAATTCTAAAGGGTCTAATTCATGAAAAAGCACGTTTTGGGTAAAACAATCCGCGCATCGTCATGAATCATTAGTATGATGGTAATAGGTTGTACGCCTTCAGTGCATGGAGCTCAGCGACATTCGAATACGTATTTGAGGTTTCAAAATCGTCTCTTTCACACTTGGATGGCTTCATTCTGCTCACATAAAGAGACAGTTTTAATCAGAAAAGAGGCCGCCGGCCCATGGCATTATACATTGCATAGTAGTAAAATACATGTTCCTGACTGTTGAGGACATCCTAGTAGTTTACATCTATTTCGCTAAAGAGTTAAACAATTGAATAGATTTTTCATAACCAGGAATTTCAATGTAATATCTGGGTAAAGTCGTTCGTAAAACATTGAGAAATGGATAAATAATACAAAATGGTATTCTTACTCTGAGGGTGTTGGTTCGAATACCGCATTTTTACTATTGAAGGTACTGTTATCCCAAATGTAACCTTGTTATATTTGTTCACTTTCTAAATAGCATGTAGTTCTAATCATATATATTCGGATGTTTACAATGGACAAGTAATGTTCATAGCCAAGAACAACTTTTGAAGTTTAGAATGTGTTGAAAGAGTTTCTGACCACTTTTGAGTATCAATAGATAAACACCTCTCCTTAAAGGCTGCTATAAAAGAACTAATACAGTCAAAATCTTCATTTTGCCACATACACCAAAAAACATATTCATAGAGAATATTTCTGACATTTAGAGCCTATCATTGAATACCTTCTTCTGCTAATCTCAATTGTAAACTATAAGCATAAGCAAAATGCTGTTATTCTGCTATAGTATAATAATCTTAAGCACTATTGAATTATAATTACATATTGCTCATTTCTAAATTGACAATGTCCACGTTCAGCCCTTGCTACAATATTGGGGTTAATGTCACAAAACTCTCTGCATGGTCATGACTTATTAATATGATGATAGGATGTGCGTCTTCAGAGTGTGGAGCTTAGCTTACATTCGGATAAGTATTGGAGGTTAAAAAGTCGTCTCTTTAACACTTGAATGGTTGGTTCAATCAGCTTACGTATATTTATGAAACTAACTCTGTGTCTTCTTCAAATAAAATGTACATTAGAAGTAGATGGAATTAGTAGATTAACAACAACTTCAGCAATAGCGGAGGGAGTGGGGGTGCGTCCTCAACGCTCATGCACCCCCCCCCCCCCCCCCCCCCCCCCCCACCCCCCCCCCCTTTCCGGATTTGTTTTTTAATTTTAAAATTAGAAGATATGAAACGCTTTTCCCTGGCTATATTAACAATGTAAACGCTTTGATTTTAATTACGAATTTTCAGATATTGAGGGTAGTTCTTTTCATAATAATGATACCATCGGATAAACTCGTTCTGTATGTAAATTTGAATTGAATAAGAACTTACGTACCAACATATTCCAAACCATGTACTATTTTGCGATTTAATCTAAAATAGCGTATTGATCACAGCAAAAGGCCTACTTTCATTTTTTCTAAATAAGACAATTATTTTTATCAGATTGTAATTCGTTTTTACAACTATTTTCAAATTCATTATCAAACGAATTTTACTTGTAAAATTGAGGGTGTCAATTAATTAATCCATAAAGGTGTACTAGTTTGGTTATGTATTTGTAGTGAATTTCGCATGCGGATATATACCTTGATTATTAGTAAGGCATTTAATTACTTAAATGATTTAAAGGTTATAAGGGCTAGATATGTTGTAAATGATTTAAAATTACACAACATAGTTAATACCAAGAAGTAGTTTAAAACTATATGTAGTTTGTAAATGACCATATCGCTTTGTTGTGTTGTCATATCGCTTTATCGCTTTATCGCGTTGTTACTAGAGGGCGAAAGAGCGATGTCCCCTCTCGGCCATCAAAGACAATGATAAAGTCAACAAATCAAAACACAGAAGTAGCTTCATTCATTCTGGCTCCGAATATCGCAAACAATTAAAAAATTCACCAAATCGTGTTACATTTTGCAATGCACCTCTCCAATTGGTGAAGAAGACATGGGTCAAATTTGAAAAGGATGAAATGAACAGTTTTCCTGTAATCGTTCGGACAAAACATGCTCAGAATATGACAAAGTTAAAAAATACAAAACTTCACCAATTCGGTTTACATTTCGCACTGCACCTCTCCTATTGGTAAAGAAGACATGTTCCAAATTTGAAAAGGATGAGATGAATAGTTTTTCTGTAATCGATCGGACAAAAGTTGTCTTCGGACGGACGGAAGGACGGACGGAATCATTGGTATTACTAAACTCAGGGGCAAAAGAAGCTATACCAAAATACCACGAACCTGCATGCTTTGGACCTCAGTCGTAACGAACACAACAAGTGACAATCCGAAACTTACCACAGAGGGACGAGAGAGAGCGATTGGTGTGTTGCAGTTGGGAGCACGTCACGACCACGTTGCTCGTATCTTCAACGGCCAAGAAGTGGAAGATCCAGGGTCACAAGCGCAAACGATGACCACTACATCCGTACGATTCACCCACGCAATCATTTCGTCACAGTGACGTCATCAGCAATAATAGCATTACGGCGTGTTATCAGCAGAAGAACAGTGGGCAGACGTCTTCGTGAACATGGCATTCGAGCGTACCGGCCCTTTCGCCGGATGATTCTAAGCCGAAGTGACCGACGTGACCGACGTTAACGTCACTTATGGGCAAGAATGATACAACGGTGGCAGAACAGAAACTGGCAAAGAATTTTGTTTACAGACGAAAGCAGGTACCAGCAACACACAGCTGATGGCCGAGTGCGTGTTTATCGTCGGAGAGGAGAGAGAATGGCCCCGTGTTGTATCCAGGACGCTGTGCCATTCGGCGGCGGTAGCGTCAAGGGACCACACAACAGAACTGGTTGTCTTTGACCGTTATAATAATGCCAAAGGCTACATCGACACCGTTTTACGTCCTATAGTCCTCCCTTACCTCCTGAAAAGTCCAAGAGTAACCCTCCAACAAGACAATGCTTACCCCCACATAGCCAGGATACCTAGAGACTTCCTAACGTTAAACAACGTCAACATTTTAAAATGGCACGCGTGATCAGACTTATCACCGATTAAAGACTTGTGTGATCCTTTCAACAGGCAAATAAGGCAGAGAAATCCACCTCCATCAAATCGGCAAACGTACCCAGGCACTTATGGAAGACTGGCAAGCCATCCCTAATGACGTCATCAGGCTCCTTGCAAATTCTGTGTGTCGACGTGTGCAGGCCTTATTCAAAGCAACGGAGGCCATACCAGATATTGACAGTTTTCTAGTGTTCCCTTTCTGGATAAAACCGTTCTCTGTAGGCTCTATAATGATTTGTTTAGTATTGCAAATTGACATTTACCCCCAGTGCCATTCATTGTATTCTACTGCATTAACCGTACGTGCAACTTTTTCAAAATTTCGATCAAAACATGGTCAGTTAAATTGTCTTTAAAACGAGTATCACATTAGTTATGTGACGTATCTGATAATGTTGATAACAACAAAACAATGTTGGTATAGTTTCTTTTGCCCGTGAGTTTATATACCCCCGACCTTTTTAGGTCGGGGGTATTATAATACTGAAGGCTCGGGAGACGCTGGCACGAAGATAGTATAATGAGACCGTATTACCCTCAAAGAAGCTTACATATACGAACAATATATTGTCTGATCACAGGAACATGTTTCATGTATCTGCTGTGGCAGCAGACCTTGGACGATAAAACTCGTTTTTAGCAATGACGCAGCTGACATCCCGGTATCCGTCTTGTCTTCTCAGTTGAGTGTATAACATTCAGGTCTTAAGGCACTGTTAAGATAAACTCCGTCACCTCCATGTAACACGTGGTCTAGGCACTAATCAAATACATGGACGTCTGGTTGTATATGCCATGTAGAGTTGCATACCGAAAGCATGTTCACCCACGTGTGTATATCAATGCAAATATCATGTAATTTGGTATGTCTTTGCATCATCGTATCAACGCGAAAACTTTCATTTATGCATAAAAAGAAAACAGTTGGGTCGTCAATAACATAATCTGATTTGATACCTTATAGAAAACAGTTACAATTTGGACAGCTCTTTCAAGTGACCATGGACACAGGACAAAAAAGTGGTGGATCACAGGATACGTGTGAGAATGATTATTTTACTCATGGATATATGCTGGTTTGGTGTCATTGTGTGTGATGTAATTTCATTGACGTTACAATGAACGTCAATTTACACGATATTTGCAATAATAATGTACGTGAACCAAACTGTCGGTATGTCATCAGATTAAAAAGTGAAAAGCACATTGTAAATAAATTCAGGTTGAGTGTAATCAAGTACACTCCGTGCCCATGTAAACGTAGAAAAACATAGATATGAATTATTGATGATATAAATCTGCCAGATCGACAATTAGTAGATCGGTAGATGATATACCAGCCAAGCTCACTTCAATATATACTATGACATATGTCAATAGGGACTTTATCATTGAACTGAATATTTTTAAAAACTCCCACAGACACCATTACAATCATTAAATGGTTATGGTTCAAACAGATGTATGAATAATCAAAGCTGATTTGGAACTCGGAACAAGAGATATGATCAACATATTTTAAAAAGCAGTTTCTGAGCATACAATATTCCTATTTAATGGATATTCTTAAAATAGTCTACATTTTTTTTTCTTAGATTTTATTATACATGTTTACGTTTGTTTACCTGTATATGTATGACAAGTTATTTTCCTCTGGAAACTGCGAAAAACTAATCTCAGCTGATACGTGTGAGACAAAATTCTCATGTATATTATCATCCACATTGTACTCAGTCCACCCTGCCATTTACATGGGTACCTGGACACGGCAAGTACGGACCTATATGGTCACGTGGAGCGCTGAGTAGCAGCAACGTACAATTACTTCAGGGTGATAATACAAATTGTGTAATGTGAGCATGCTCATTCATGAACAGAGCGCTGTACACATGGACTATTCTTATCAACTTATTATTTTATTTAATTAATATGTTCTCTGTTATGCTTACAACATCTTTATCAATTCATTGTAGTTTTATGTTGAGTGTGTGTTATCTTGTCTATAAAGATGTGTTGTTCAACATTGTATGACGTGGTACCAATGTTACCGTGTGTGAACATATTGGATGAATAAAAAAGGTTGTAATGAAATCTGCTGATGTAGTGTAAATGTTAATAAAAATAATATGGAGAGATTATACAAACATGGATCTCAAGTTATATACAACAAGATTTATGTATTATGAAACCTAGACTCTTTATCTCATGCCATCATTTGGTTATGTACGTGTTTAATTTGTTAGGTTTATGTCGGCTCAATTATACACTGGTCTAAATAAACGATACATATAATTATGAAATGTAAGACCTAGTCTGCAACTACAACTGTAAACAAGAGCGAATAGTTTAAGACTTCAAGGTGAAAGCAGGAAATTAAAAAAATAACATAGGTCACTCTCATATATTTGCCAATGTGTCGCAAGCTGATTTTAAAGTTGAATAAATGAAAAGGTATTTGGAATGTTATACAGGATTATCTACACTGTACACATATACCATTTGCGCCAATTTCAGTTGGATTTTTCCATTTTGTGTGAGTGACATTCTTTAATCTATTTGTGTTTATTAAAGGTTAGATTAAATGACATATGGTCACATTCGGATTCTTTGAAAAGGGGTTTCAATTTGACAATTGCTCGATTTTAAATTTCGGAAATCGACCCATAAATTACTTATATACGGCTTTTTAAAAAAGTGCCTAATTAAGCCCCAGAATAAAAGTGGGCGGGCGGTGATCACTGAAGCGTATCGTGCTGTGACGTACGTGGAGGAGACTCACTATGACCGCTAATCTTAATTTAACGCGTTTTCCCAACTTTTAAACTGTTCATATATATAAGACAGACAACTTCATCAAAACAACCCTAATTTTCGATAAAAGGTATTACTTAACTATTGAACTAGCGATATCATATGGTTACAACGACTGGGGCCTGCTGAATTGGAGTGCATTCTGCGCTTATGTATAGTATGTTTGTAGCAATTAACCGCGAAACTGCTGTCATATCACTTTCCATGGAGTGTTTGTCTCCAAGCTCCGTCATTTCAAGTGACGTGGCCGATGCCTTGCCTTACCTGTATGAACCAAATGACAGTTCAAGTGACATTGACTCTCGTGGGAATCGGGGCGAAGAGAGATTAAATAGCACCAATTGATCAAATTATGTTCCGTAATCGGCAGGCTAATTTTGTTTTGTATGTATTAATAAATAAAGTAATATGATAGGTATAATTTCATAAACACTGAACGATTTGCTGTTCAAATAAGCGAGACAACATTGATGTAATGCAATGCAAACCATTTTCACTTCACTTCACTTTTATGAATAAATACATGAACTGGATTGGTCAACACGCTCAATGAAATTTACATGAAGATTGCTCCATTGTACACGCAAACATATACATTATGATAACAGAGATTGATATAGACAACGAACATTATCGGATGACAGAATTATGTTACCAGAAGCTGAGTATGTGAGAAGGAAGGAGTGTAATTATGTTTGTGCAGATAACAAGTTTACTGGACCGATTCAATTATATAACACATGGCATGTCGGTGACCGGCGTGTCATATATGTTTATTGTCAAACGTCCTGTCTTGGTGACACACACTACAATTACCGCGACATTCAGTCTATTTGTTTTTCTATCTTGCCATTTGCGGAAAGAAATTTGCTGAAAGAGGGTTAGAATTTGACCATATTCTGTTTCCAAGTACTGTCATTGATGGATTTATAGGCTTACAATTTCTGTCTTATGTGCATTTGGATATTCATATTGTCCGTTTGGATACGTTTATAAGGTAAGTTTCTTACATTAATTGACACTCTTGATAAATGTCAATTTAATACGATGTTTATTTGATTTGATTAACCACGCATTTTATTGAAAACATTATTTTATTATCTATTAGATTCTGAATGTTTTAATGCGTTAATAAGTGATAACTAAATCGTAAAATGTAACATTGGGATGCGGTGTTTTCGTAGGTGGATTCGTAGACGTATTATTATCGTTGATAACCAACTTCTTTGGTGTTTTAAAATATGTGGTGAGTTGCTATGATTGTTGTAATGTACTGTTAGTAAATTAGGTTGTAGGTAGATTAACGACGTTAAACAATCAGGATGTTGTGATGTGCTTTGAGTGTCAATGGCTTACCGTAGGGCCTAATTCGCCGGCGTCTGCTAATCTCACGTTTGTTGTTTTATTTTATACACAAACATTCTCCAACAAAAAATAACAACAACACCGAATATCTGATTTTGTTGTCTCAACTTTACTTCGTTCATATTATCATATCCTGGTTTCATTTTGTCATCGTATATCTCATCCCCTCATTAGCATTGATTTATCCTGTGTCTACGGACGTCTATGAATCCACCATCTTTCACTATTTATATAAATTGTATTTGATATATATACCGACATTTTTGGACATTTGTAAAGTGAAACTTGATAACTAACATTACTTGAACAGTTTACAGCAGAACAGCGGTTCGGCATTGCTGCAAAGCGTAGATAATACAGATCAACTGACCGATTCCCCAGTGTTTTCCATTATAAGTAGTAAGTGGATGTTTACACCCCGTCCCTTCTCGTACGTCACTTCCGGTTAACCCCAACTCACTAAGCCCCGCCCCATTTTTCGTTTGTCGCTCGCCGTCGAAAAACAGATGATGTTTTTTGCAAAGTTTGAGGCGGTCTAGTTTAATAAATCAACAACCTATTACCTTTTTTTGTTTGGGTCTCATTTTCACATATTAGTCTGATGAACCAAATGCAGATTAGAATTCAATAGAAAATATTTCATTTCGGCCTTCCTTTAAATAACAGCTCTGTGAACAGTTCAAACTATTTATAATATTTTACGTAGGTTGATATAAGGCTAATATTTAAACAACAATATTATGTAATTCTTTTCTAGTGTTTCTCGTTTGTCTTCATGTGTGGCTGTAGTGGTTTTAGATGTTCTCAATTCTTTACTCAGTACGTATGGCCTCCAGCCCATGTGTTATGTCATGTTAAATGTTCTCAAATCATCAACTTAAGCTTATATGTTTGTCACATTTGTCTGTTGGCTCTTTCAGGTACTCTGGTGAACATAGCCAAAAATAAACCTGCCTCAGCGAGCTCCATGTGGCAAGGTTTTAAAGCTAGTACAGCAGTGGACGGGAATACTCTTGCTAATGCCTTTGATACTAGCAAAATTATACATACTGCAGCAAACCAGAACTTCGCCTGGTGGAAGGTGGATCTACAGAGAGAAGTACAGGACGCTACAGTGATGATCTACTTCAGGACAGACTGTGAGTTTGATGCTCTATTTTAATCGTGAATAACGACTCTCAACAGTTTGTTTTAGAAATTGCTAATGATGGTTATACAATTGAATGTAAGAATCACCATTAAAGATCGGCTACAATCAATAATACTACTGTGTTAATTACAACATGATGAGAACCTCGTGTCCATACACGAAAACAAATAACACACTTGTACACAACATTGGGCATTTTATGTTTTTTTCGCTCACTCACAATTGCAGCTGCAGTTTGCTTTCCGTATTTTTTTCCTTTTCTCTCAAAAGAACTGATGCACCCAAAGTTTATAGTTTTACAATGAAGTAGCGCTGTGACGGAGTGAAGCTGTACAGGTCTTCAAGTCGGTTCCTTGTCTTCCTGAAGGTTACATGTGTCGCACTGTTACCTTTGTATCCTTGAGTAACTAATATCCTCTCTCTTTCCAGACACCGTGAGACGTAATGGAGTGAAGCTGTACACGTCTATTAGTTCGTTCTCCGTCTATCCTGAAGGTCAGCTGTGTGAAGAGTTTACCTCGACTGGGGATGGGGCCGACATACCTGATATATTCAATGTCACATGTAATTATCGATGGCGCTATGTATTGTTGTACACCAACGCTGACAACGACGGAGATGGATCAATTTTGGACTTTGGGGAAGTTCAAGTCTTTGGTGAGAAATTAAGATTTCGAAAAATATGTCTAGATTATGTGACACTTGACATCTCCGTAACTTCATACGTTTATCATACAATTAATAAAGAACAATGTGAAATATATTTCAGATTTAATGTTCTAACCTCCTTAGTATAGCTTGCCTGTTGAATACTTCAAGACCTAATAACTTGTATATAATATACAGTTCTACAAATTCACAAAACCTGCTTGGAATAGATCACATTTTTAAAAATTCTGATAGGTATTTTGTATTACATGATTTGTTCATGCTGTTAGTTCACTCTTGCGTTAGTTTAAGACTAAATGTAAGAATTATGTGAATCAATTATCGGATCGTATTAACCTCCGCATCACTAATTGATTTATAAAACGCCTGTTTCCAAAAGAAACAATTGCTCATCGAGGTCTCAATGATTTTCGATAGACAATAAATAACACGCTAGATTAAGTAAGCACTGTGTACCATATTTGTTTGTCAAATTCTAAATTGTGCCATTCTGATTGGCCACTATTTGTCCTATGTTGTTCCTTTACAATGAATAATTAATCATTACTAAATCACCTCTTCACAGTATGTGCGTTAGGCTACTACGGGTCCGACTGCAAGTTGCTCTGCACCGACCGGAATTGCATTGACGAAACCTCTTTCTGTAATCACGTTACTGGTGAGTGTGAAGGTGGTTGTCAGGCTGGTTATAATGGAACAGATTGTAAGGAAGGTAAGTTATTAGTTCCTAGATTGTAGATTGATCTTAATTCTAGGCCAGTTTAAGCATTGTAATCTATAATGACCAAAGCAGTATTTTTCATCCAAAACTGGCTTTCCACAGTTCATACCGCTTGTGTGAGATCAAACGATATCTACAAGCGATATCTACATTAGGACTGCTCGATTTGTCACGGGTTTTACTTGTCGGTTTGCCGGCGGCGTAGCCGGGTCACGTGACCGGTAACTATGCAAATGAAGTGAGCCGGCGTAAACAAACATGGCGGCGTCCGTCATCGCCGTCGCTTAGATTTTTGAAAATCATTTTTTGTTTGATGGATCCACAATACAAAAATTCTTGTGATATTATTTAAATGTAATGTTGAAAAGGAAACAATTCGAAGTGTTTTATGACAGGATTTAAAAACATACAGAGCTATTATGAATCATGTACAAAATCAGGATAAATTTACCTGCGAGTCCTGCTTCATTTACTCACAAAATTTGAAAAGGACTCATAGTCTCAGACTCTCAGTCCCTGAGATGCAAGGTTTTTATTTAAATTAATAGGGTTACTATGGAGGGACTCGCTTTTATTTTCTGGGACTCATAAAAGCTTGTGATAGTGAGTCCCTGTACTCTAAAAGTCATATTTGTAGATTAATCACTGCAAAATACAATAGGTCTAAACAATCTATAACTAAGTCTAATGTGATGTTTTGGAATGAACTTTTGAACAATATTTATAGCGTTATTCAAACTTTTCCGTATTTGTTTCGTATTCTATCCAAGGTTTAAGTGCAATGTATGTTTTCCATGTCCCCATTCCTCATGAAATAGATCTTAAACTCTACGTTTACTTCCATGCAGATATGGTTGTGTAGATTCTATTTCACACATGCTTTGACTGAAACATGTCCAGATCTATGTCCATAACAAACTACACGAAACTCTCTGCTGATTGATTCATTGGAGATGCAATTATATGTAGGCAACAAAAGGTTACCGATAATGATATCGTGAATGTTCCCTGTATACACGAAAACATGCCAGTTACCCGCACTTTTCTGACACTTTTTTCAGTTTCTATCATAACTTTGACACACAAACAACAAGTAACATAGATCTATACACAGTAAAAAAAGTTAAGCACCCCCAAATTAAAAGTTGTATACCATTTTGGATTTTATGATCATGTTATTCAATTCGATAGACAGGCCAAATATGGTTTTCCGGATGGGAACTGGTGTGGTTTCTGTTATGGAACGGTTCTCACGAACGGAGCTATTGGCATGCATATCATGCAACCCATGATTTCAGCAAAATGCAGTTTCACCCTTCGACTTACCATGGCTAAATAAACGCCTTTTACGGCTTCAATGTCAGTTCAATACACAAAATTCATGAACAATGCCACGAAGGAGATTGTCCGAGGCTACGAGATGGCAAATTATTGGACAGCATTTAGCAGGTTTCTCGTACAAGGACATTGGGAGAAGAACTGGTTACCACTATTCGGTCATCAGTCGTTAGTGAGGAAACATGCCCAAACTAACAATGTTCTCGATCGACCACGTTCCGGAAGGCCCCGAGCTACCACATTGCAAGAGGACAGGAACCTATTGCGTCATCAACGACGTCAACCGTTTGCGTCAAGTACCGTCTTGAAACAAGCCTGGCTACCCTATAGACGTATCAGCAATCAGACGGTGAGGAACCGCCTCAAAGCAGCAGGTTTAAGGTCTCGACGTGTCATCAGACGTCCAAACCTTACTAATCGTCATAAACGGGATCGTAGGATGTTGTGTGGTGACCGGCAGCATTGGAACCTGAGGTCATGGAGACGTATCCACTGGTCAGACGAAAGTCGCTTCCTCCTCCATACCGTTGACGGGCGAATCATAGTTAGGAGAGTCAAGAACAGTCGATACACACCAAAGAACATTCTTCCAAGGGTTCCATATGGTTGAGGATCCGTTATGGTGTGGGGTTGCTTTTCTTTTGATTGCAAGTTGGATTTGGTGACACTACGAGGCACATTTACCGGCGCCTGCTACATTGCAAAAGTGTTGGACCCAGTTGTGATTGACCATTTTGATGATCACAGACTTGCAACTCGACCCCTGTTCATGGATGATAATGCTCGGCCTCACCGTTCACGAGCTGTGACTCAACATCTGGAGAAGAATGCTGTTTCTCATATCCCCTGGCCAGCATTGTCTCCAGATTTGAATCCCATCGAGCATGTCTGGGACATGATTGGTCGACGTCTACAGAGAAGGAACCCTGTTCCACACAATCTAAGACAACTGGAGGCCGCACTTCACGATGACTGGCAGCATATCCCCATGGAAGAATAAAAGAACCTTGTCAGGGGTATGCCCAGAAGACTGGCAGCAGTACTTCAGGCACGCGGTGGCAGCACACGATATTGACACTAAATCGTTTCTAAGACAATGGCACGGGTTATTCAGTATGATTTCTTCATCATGTTCAGCCGTCAAACTTGAAATGACAATACATTTACGAGTCTGTGTTTTTCACCATTTTCCAGTCAATTTTTGTTTCCTGTTTTTGGTCATTTGAAATCTCTGAAGATTTCACAAAAATGTCAACGAATAAAACAATTAATTACAATTGCTCCTGAAATTCGTTTTTCCCCTGCGGGATGTTTAGTTTTGCTATAATGGGTCTTTGAAACATACCCCTATCAAAAAAAAGAATGGGGTGCTTAACTTTTTTTGACTGTGTTTAGATGTATTTAACAAATTCGACTTCAATCTGACTGTACTCACCATTTGTTTTATATGAGTGAAATTCACATAATCAACACATCCTAACTTTCCATAAGGAAAATGGAGGCGTTCACCGACGACTTTGCCAACGTAAATATGTAAGGGGATATAACTCTCAGAAGCATCATGACTGTAGAATCTAGATCTGTGCTGATATGCATGCAATTTCTTACTCAATAGGTATAAATAAATAATCTAGACTACGCTTTTCAAATTATGTTTACAATGTGGTATGTAGGTTTTAAATAATTATTAAATTCTATGAACACAAGATCTAATATATAAAATAACGAATTAAGAAAACAGGTCTTACAATAATAACGATGTAAATATCTTCTTTTTTTTATATTCATGAAGAAAGTCAAGATCTGTATTAATAACAAAAATTAAATATTATTTTCAAATGGATCTGTGCGTGTAAGAGTAGGCCTAGACTAACAGGAAACATAATTGGTTATTGTCAATGTAAAATTTAAGAGATGATAAAAATAAATGCTTATAATTTCATGAATATCTGAAATATTTATAAGGTTCCCCTATTCTGACATTAAATCATCTCATAGAAAAACAATTTTAAAAATTGAAAATAAAATAAAATAAAAAACTCACGAGGTTCGTATAGTGGTGGAATTTACACTTAATAAGTCCTTTTTGATAGTTCCTTTATAAAAACTAAATAATGGAAACGTATTTTCTTATCATCGTTGGAATTATAATCTTCCGTTCATCATCCTTCAATTTGCCGGTCACCTCGAAGCGGCGCTTTCGGCGTAAGCCGCCTGCAAACCGGCAAGCTTCGCCGGTCAAATGAAGCAGACGTGCCGCTGAAACCGGCAACCGGCACACGTCGGTTCTTTTGCCGGCGGACAAATCAAGCAGCCCTATTGTAGATATCGCTACAATCGAATCGTCATAATCCTATTACATCATCAGTTAATGACATCACAAAACTTTTGCATCACTGATCATGAGAACACTGCTGACAATGCTATGACGTGACAATGGTGACGACGTAACAATGCTATGCTGTCAATTGCTTATGACGTCACAATGCTATGACCTCACTGAGGTCACTGCTGAAGAAGCTAAAGGGCCGTTTTGTGTTTCAGATGTGTCAGTCTTTGGCTTATAATTGGTGAAATTGATTTTGAATGATAAATAAAATCTCACCCTCGTGTCTTCTGATATCAAATATATCAACATTCGTTGATTAAAGTAAAAATATCATCGGCGAGCCTCGGATATTTGTAACTTTAATCAACTTGTGTTGATATGTTTGATATCAGAAGGCCCTTGGGTGAGATTCTCTGTTTGTCATCCAAAACTGGTTTCCACGGGAGATATCGCTTGTATGAGATCAAGTGATATCTCCTATGAGACATCGTTTTGACAGTAGATTTTGAACAGTCCCCTGTTTGCGTCAGCTACATGATATCACAATGCTATGATGTCATAATAATGATGACGTTACAATGCTATGACATCACAGCACTGGAAGATAAATGCCAGTTTTGTGTCCCAATATGTTCATTTTTCATTAAAAACTAATGAAGAATGAATTTGGATGATAAATAGAATCTCACCCTCGTGTCTTCTGATATCATATATATCAACACTCGTTGATAAAAGTAAAAATATCCCCGGTAAGCCTCGGATATTTGTAACTTTTATCAACTCGTGTTGATATATTTTATATCAGAAGACACTTGGGTGAGCTTCTCTATTTATACAACGAACAACTACCGATTGCAACACATTTCCTGTTCTCGTATGTTCACTGAATATTGATCAGTAGGCACACATCAACAATGTGTAGACTACAATAACCAGATTCAAGCACAGTTTTGTGATGTTATTGTTATTTCCCACGACTGCTGCTAGGGTTACTGTGTAATCATATTGCTAATGCAGATAACCTATCCTCTCCACAGCATGTCATAACGACTTCTATGGATCTGGCTGTAGCTTGTACTGCACTGACCGGAAGTGTCTTGACCCTTCATCTGATTGTAATCACGTGACTGGCCATTGTGATGGTGGATGTCGGGCTGGCTATAATGGTACAGATTGCATGGAAGGTAAGTTGATTTAAATACATGTGCGCATATTCGAAAATATTGTTATGGAAATTATCATAATAGTTTTTAATAATCCTGTCATAATTATTACCAACAATAGATGTGCCTCGTATCGAATCAAATTTAAAAGCAGAGCCAATGTTACCTTTTTACGTAACTGACGTCACGGTGGCGATTTTTCTTGGGATTGAGGTATCTACCTTTTGAATCATATTGACGCTTCTGTTCACTTGTCATTTATAGGCACTAATCAACAGTTGTAGACTACACAAACCACATAGTGTTGTAATGTTATTGTTATGTTCTACACACTATTGCTAAAACGGATTACATATCATCTCACAGCATGTCATAACGACTTCTATGGATCTGGCTGTAGCTTGTACTGCACTTACCGGAAGTGCCATGACCCTTTATCTTATTGTGATCACGTGACTGGTCAGTGTGTGGGTGGATGTCGGGCTGGGTATAATGGTACAGACTGCATGGAAGGTAAGTTATTTTAAATACTTGGCTCTTACTCGAAACTTTTGTTATGGAAATTAGCATAATCATGTTCAATAATTATGTCATATTATCACAAACAATAGCTTTGCCTCGTATCAGTTTTATTAAAATTTAAAAGCAGTCAATGTTACCTATTTACATAACTGACCAGCTGTCGTCACGGTGACGGGATTGACGTTCATGATGTTACAATATTATGTATAATGGAAACTGGAATACGTAAAAAGCTTTGATATGGAATCAATTATCTACATGTATAAGGTGTGTTTCATCGAAAAGCAGAGAATTTCCGATGTCGGTCATTTGATAAATAAGACTGTAACTACACCAAGAAGCAAAGGGGTTTTGTATGGTGAACATTCGTTTATGCCAAAGAGAATCAACAAACAGGGTCGGGGAATCACATACATACATAAGTATAGAGTAACAGACGACTTAAACCAAACTGAGACAGTAATCGAGATGCGTACAAAATGTCAATGGTTGAAAAGTTAAGTTAAGTTTGCAAGTTAAACTTCGTCACGATTCAGATGAATTTACTAATTTAATACACTAGATATAAAATGTATACATTTGCAGCTAGTTTTAGCTATATAGATTGGGTAACGCAAAGTGTTTTAATCTTAAACAAAAAAAAGGCATGGAAATACCAATGGAAGTACGTGTCTAGCGGATATGTATTTTGGTTATTCGCTAAATCATGAATTGAACCCACTATTCATTAATTACAAATTATGTCCACAGCATGTACTCTTGGTGTTTCCTACGGAATGAACTGTGAAAATTCCTGCAGTTCTCGTCACTGTGTGACGTCATCTTCTGTGTGTGACACTCAGACTGGACAGTGTCCTGGTGGGTGTGAGCTTGGCTGGACAGGAGTGGACTGTACACAGGGTGAGTTTCATTAATCGGTGTGATTTCATTGGTAAATGGGAGTCTTCAAGTTTAACAAAAGCCATCATAATGTTTATTTTACAAATTGTGAATATACATGTAATCTTAACGTTAATGCTAATCAGCAGAAAGAAAATATAAGTTGTTGAATGTTTGTTTAGGGCGTCAGGAAAGTGATACCACATCATTTTGTACTTTGGTGATGTGAGTTATATAATGCCCGAAGGGCAAAATAAACGATACACAATTATTTTGGCCGGATACAGTCGATTTTGAATGTCTGTTATGAGGGTATTTCCCATAAAGATATGTACAAAAATATTCATGAGGCTAGGATGCATATCTTATATTCTATATATCAAATAGAAATAGCGTGCTGAAATTTTTATTTCAAAGAGGTTCATTTTGACACAATGTTTGGTATTTAAGGTATTGTTTTTTGAAATATGGAGACAGTACACTAAGGTGCCGAAATAGTGTACCCTCTTTGACTTTAAATCGATGACGCATGGTTGCTGTAAGATGGCATCAAACAAAACAGAAAACTGTAGTTCCTAGTCTCCTATCCCGTCTAGTTTAAGAGATTTTAAAATTTTATAGCCGTGTTTTACAGAAACATGAACATATACTGTTTAAAAAATTACAAATTAAGTTATTATGAGACATGATGTGACTATGTTTCAATCGTTTCTATCACTCGTGGGTTAAAATATCATGCATATGTGTTGGTATCGTTTCTTTGTATTTAACCTGATTGGTCTACAGACATTGCAGATTAATTTAATGAGCTGCCAAACTGCCATTTAATGCATCACATACAGATCGTGGTATATCATTTACAGAGTGTCCTCTTGGTACATTTGGATCTGACTGCACGTCCTGCAGTACACGTCACTGTCAGGGAGAGTCGGACTGTCCTGCAGATGGAACCTGTTCTCAGGGATGTCAGGACGGATGGACCGGAAGCGCCTGTACACAAGGTAGTTATCCTTATCGAGTAAGATATCATCAGTAACACCATACTTGTCAAATGCATATATTATACTGTATCTATACTCATGGTAATAATGGTTGTCACCCCCACACATAAATTATGGCGAAATTTGTCAAAGTAACAACAGAAAAATGATTGTGACAGCATGGTGTTACCGTTAAACAGTGCATAGTATTAACAGACATTTTAAAATGTTATTTTGAAAGTATTATTTTCATAAAGAGGCATAAAACTTGATCACTGATCAATAAGCACACATTTTATTCTGAGAAAGTATTAGCAGAAAATTGTCAATACAGAACCTGACATGAAATGAAACAACAAGTACAACAAGGTACTCAACAGATGCAGTGTCAGTAACGGGTTGCACCTACTCTGGCATCAACAAGGGCGGTAATCCGTCTTGGCATACTGTCGATCAACTTGTTGACGTCTTGCACCGCCATATTGTTCCATATTCTAATCAAGCACTGTCCCAATTCGTCGAGATTTTGTGGTAAGGGATCTATCTTCCTCAATTCTCTGTCCAATCTGTCCCAAGTGTGCTCTATCGGGTTCATATCGGGGCTTTTGGCAGGCCATACAAGACGGTCCACGCCCTGTTGCAACAGGAAGTTGTCGATAGATCTTGCTCGGTGGGGTCGGGCGTTGTCGTCTTGTAGCAAAAAGTTGTTACCATACACTAGGCGAGCATGTGGCAGTAACGTGTGCTCCAACACGCGGCGGTATGTCCGTTGATTGACGTTTTCCTGCAGCAGCAAAAGATCGGTTTTACCATTGTAATGGATGCCACCTCACACAAGGACTGAACCCCCTCCACCAGCAACAACTCCGTCTACACAATCATCCTTGAACCTCTCCCCTTCTAATCTGCGCACACGCACCCGCCCATCAACGCGATGAAGTAAGAAACGGGATTCATCAGTAAAGATGACGTGACGCCAATGTTGTAGTCTGACGTTGCGATGTTGTACCGCCCACTGCCGACGTAAATGCTTGTGCTCCTGTGTTAGGAGTGGTCGTCGAAGAGCTCTTCTCGCTCTATAACCACGTTTCAAGAGCCTCTTGTTCACGGTTTCCCTTGAAACCCGAACGTTAATCAGTTGCCCCTACCGGTCACGGAGTGATCTTGATGACAAACGTCGATGCCGTTGCACTAGGCGCCATAGTAGACGGTCTTCACGTACAGTGGTCTTGCGTGGTCTACCAGGGCTTTTCTTTGGAGTGATATCACGGTTTATCCTGTGTAAGTTTTTAATCCGTTGAACAGTTCTCTTACAGACACGCATCTGCCGTGCAATGACGTCATTTGTTGCCCCCGCAAGCACCATTCCGATGATTTGGTTACGGATGTTTTTATGAAGTTGGTCTCGGCATCGTTAAAAGACTTCATTGTTCGCATCTGGTAATCATATGCCAATGGACAACATCGTCTGTCGTCACTTTCTACTACGACTCATTTTTGTCAATTTCTGCACGTGCATTACATGCCATGCCTTTTGCAGATTATTCATATGATATGTGTGATTTATCTCTTACATGTTGTGTTTTGGTAATATGTTTCATTGGTGAAAACACTAATGAATCAATCAGAGATGGTTTACATTTTAAGTCCGAAAATACATGTGTACCTGGGGGGTGACAACCATTATTACCATGAGTATATTACAGAGTGTCCTGCTGATACATTTGGATCTGACTGCACGTCCTGCAGTACACGTTACTGTCAGGGAGAGTCGGACTGTCCTGCAAATGGAACCTGTTCTCAGGGATGTCAGGATGGATGGACCGGGAGCGCTTGCACACAAGGTATTACGTAGTCAACAATTATTTCATTTAAAAAATTAAATTGAATCCCTGAGGACATTTTGTTTTCAATTATCAACAAGTATGTGTTTACTGTAATCTCTTGCAACTTTCATGTGTATCCCTTTCTCTTTAGAATGTTCCCAAGGCGTTTATGGACCCGGATGCAACGTGACATGTGGTAACTGTAGATCTGATGAAGCTTGTGATCACGTGACCGGAATCTGCCCAAGTGGTTGTAACACAGGGTGGACGTCTTCTAAGTGCGATAAAGGTGAAATAAGTTACATTGTCATAGGATATAAGAAGTCTTTAAGTAATGACATCAATATTGGTAGCAATTGAAAACATAAAGCATGAAATGGAATGTTTTCTTGATACGATACACTTATAGATTTATTCGGTATTGATAAGACCCGAAATAGCTTAAGGGAGAGGAGTGGTACATGAGTAACCAAAAACTATTCTTAAAGTGATTTGCCTCGTAACACATCTGCTTGCAGTGGCTGAGAAGGCAACAGGAGATGTCGTGGTCCCTGCTGTCGCTGGTGCGACTGCTGCTCTGGTACTTGTCTGTGTTATCGTTGTGGTTGTCTTCTTGTACAGGAGGTGTGTAGACATAAAGCAGTTAGCATGTATATGTGTCAAAGATTAACACTTGCAATAAGACTAGAATTAACTTTTAACATTGCAATAAGGAACATGTCATTAAACAGCAAACATGTGTAGGAAGTACTATTAGGGAACCACGCTGAAAGATGGAGCCCCTATAGCATTGCAATAAGAAACAATGTCATTTGGATAGGAAACCTATATACTACTGTTATCTAGGAAATCACATTGAGTGCGGCAGTGAGTATACGAATCACTAGCTGATGTGTATTGAACATGATTTCTAATTGAATTTACTTTGTACAGCAAGTATCGGATACCTGTATGTTCCGGCACCTAATTTAATAAAGAATATCCTTCAAATATACCTTCATACAAGTACCACTTTCTTATGGCAATAATATATCATCCGGATATGAAATAATATCTTCACGAGCTTTCGTTTCTATGACAGACGAAGAAAACGCAATGACGGCATGGATCCCAAGGGATTTAACGAACCCTATCACATGGATCCCAAGGGATTTAACGAAGCCTATCACATGGCTCCCAATGGTACCTGGGCTTACGATTTTTCTTCCTCTGTATCAATGTTAGGAGAAAGTGCATGTGCATGCAATTGAATATGTTAACAATTATTCACGCACATATGTCCAAATGAAACGAAAAGGTCATCTGGCTCAATATGGAATGAAATATGTATGGTGAACTTTTAAGTCTTTATTTTCTGCAGTATTTGCCCTTCTATCGGTGAAATATATGATATTGTGTTAAATGAGTTTTAGCTTCAGCTATTCAATGACATTCGCAAAAAATGTTATCTTTGTCCTAATTTACATAGATATGAATTCATCAGATTCCTCACTAAGTTCACTTCAGCGTGTAAATCCTTGCAAATAATAACGTCTATGTCAATGTCACAACAGAGGCAATAGGTCGAGACAAAGAAGGGAAAGTTTCCAAAGAAGTCACACCTAACACGACCAAGCCTGCACAAGATGAAATTGACCAATCAGAAGAGAGGCTGGACGAGGACGAGGCTCCATCTTCCACACCTTACTACAACATAGACGGGGAGGAGGTCATCAGAGAAGTGGCTGTGGAGGATCTGGCAGCTACTGTACAGAGAATAAAGAGAAGGGAGGGAGGATTTGAAGCAGAATTTAATGTGAGGAGATTTTAAAAATTCAATGTTCCCATTTTGGTATTTCGCATGAATGGCAATATCAATCAAAGCCTGTCAGAGACTCATTCTCCCTCTCACTCAATCGGTTAATACAATATGTACAACAACTTCTGCACGTGTCTAAAGAATATTCTACAAAAACCATGAAACTATTTCGATGTTATCATGCATTTCGACAACTAAATGAGCAACGTTTTTGTTCAGAGACTCCTTACAGGATTCACTGCTACGTATGCAGACTCACAGAAGGAGGAGAACAAAGTGAAGAATAAATTCATTGGTTACTATCCCTGTGAGTATCTCTATGCCACTACCCACTTTCTTATGATTGCATGTCAACTCGATCTCCATATTAAGAACAATTACGGTACAAATGATGAGCAATATGATGGTGTAATAGTGAAAAGTTTCAACTTCCAGATGATCACAACCGAGTCCGTCTCTCCCCCCTCCCTGATGTTCCCGGATCAGACTACATCAACGCAAGCATCATGCACGTCAGTGATATTCTAGTCCACCTTTTCTAACGGTTACATTTTAAAGTTTGACTTAAGCTCTTTGGAAACGTAGGAGATCATTCGATTGATTAATGATTCAGCATGAGATGATCTCTCTTTCATGCCTCACTGGCTTAAAGATAGCATAAATCTTTGAATTATTTGCCATTTTGGTGATTCTGTTGTCAAACGTAAGGGTCACAGGGGCAATAATATAAGGCTATTTCAGTCTTCTACAGATTCGAAAACCCCAGAAATCAGGAATGATATGTATAGACTCTTTGGGTAATGGGCAATATCCTTCTAGATTTGGTGACTCTGTGGGGATATGACCTAAACATAATTTTCATAATTATCTTCAGAATCCAAAAGTCTAAGAAACCTGAATATATGAATACAAATCCCGTAATTAATGGGATTATAGATTGTAGATCTGGCGACTCTGAAACCGTTATAAAGGCCAAGGGGGCTTTTAAGCTAATTGGGAATACCATTTGTATATTGTTACTCTGTCGCCTCAAATACTTTAAGTGACTCTGTGGTAAACCGAAAATGCCATATGCGATGGCATAAAAGAGAAAGCTAGAATGAACAAGAAACACATGTGCACACCCTGACAGATGAGGGTTATAAATTATATATTTTTGAGCACTCTTGAAACCTATTTTCTTTCTAAGAACGAGACGTCTTGGAAAGCTTGTTGTGACCAGACACTTTGTCTAATGTTGGTTATAGATTGTCATAATCTTCTAACCAATATTTCATAAATTAGCTTGTATAGTGTATTATTTAAAGTCTTAAATTCGAATGAGGTAATAACTCAATTAATCATACAATGGATGGTGTTCTCGGCAGGATAAAGGCAACGGATATTTTCGATACGGATAAAGATGCAAATTACAGAGGTCATGTGACGGAACTTCTTTTGAAATGACGTCACAATACTCACATCAACATTTCGATGAATAAACACTATGTATTTAGCTCGCCAAGGCTCGCAAAATACAATGTTTATTCCTAATGCAGGATATTGACCATCCCAAAACACACTCTCATGATAACCTCTATTTGTTCTACACCAATGAACACCAGTTATGTTTTATTACCCTAAGATAAAAACAAGTAACATCGACACTTTGAATTGCCGATGACAGTAATATCTCTCTGGATTTTGTGGTCTGTCACATTCTTATGTGTCTGTTTCCTTCTTCCTTTATTGGTTTCCACTGCCTCTTATTGCGCGTTTTCTCATTGATGTTTCCAGTGATAGCTTAGTTACAGCTGGATCTATCTTTGTCTGTTTTCTCTATTCATGAGGTTCTCTCACGCTCTTTGCTTTGTCTATTTCCTTTATCTATGAGGTTTAGACACGTTCTTTTCTGTGTCTGTTTGATTTATCCTTGAGGTTCCCACATGTTCTTTGCCGTGTCTGTTTCCTTTATCGATTTGGTTCTCACATGTCCTTTGCTTTGTCTGTTTCCTTTATCGATTTGGTTTCCACTTGTTCTTTTTTTTGTATGTTTTCTTTATCGATGAGTTTCCCACATGTTCTTTGTTGGTCTATTTCCTTTATCGATTTGGTTCACACATGTTCTTTGCTTTGTCTGGGTCTTTGTGTTTGTTGCTCTTACATGTTCTTCATCTGATATGTATCCTTTATCTATGAGTTTTCTCCCATTGTTTGTTTTGTCCGTTTCTTCTCGAGGGTTGCTCTATATGTTATTCGAATGAGTTGCCATTACGACAAAAAACTTGATTTAACTAAAACAAATTCATGATTAGAGCACTAAAAGTTTTGTCAACAAATTTCAGTGCCCGACATGATTTATAGTCAGATATGACTGTAAGATATAAGAAAAAGACTGATTGAAACTTACATAACATGACATCTGTTTCAGAACACCAACGAGACAAAAACTTACATTGCCGCTCAAGGTTTGTAAACATCAAGTTTTAGAAATGTTGCTATATCAACACCATAAATCAATATCCGATCTTAAACACATTGGTGGATATTCATCCTCAAAATAATAGGGATGCCCGCATTTAACAAAATTAAAATGTGGCAAATATAATTTTCATTTTGAAGAAGTACTACAATATAACTCATTTGAGAATTATCTGCAACAATAATGGATATATGTTCTTACAGCTCCGAAAAAGATAACACTTGGAGATTTCTGGAGGATGATCTGGGAGCAGAGAGTTGGACGTGTGGTCATGTTGACTGGAGTTGTGGAGGATATGAAGGTGGGAATTGATTAATCTGTGAAATAAGAGATTGCGCCAATGAAGGTTGATGAATAATGTTCGTCGTCGACATGTAAATTTGACTTGTCTGAGGCTTATTTAAACTGACTTAAGAAGGTAAGTAAAATAACCATGATGGTTTGCATACAGTTCAACATCATACGTGTTTGTGGTTGAGTGCTCAAGCTAATTTAATTTAAAATTTGATAAATATAAGCAATCTTAATTATTGAAGAAAATAAATCTTATATGTGACTAAAATTCCGCTATTTGGTAAATAACAACAATGTCCATTTCTACCCAGAATAAGTGTTACCAGTATTGGCCGGAGAATGACCTCCTGACCACAGATCACTTCCGGGTTACTTTGGAGGACACAAGAACACGTGCTAACTACAATGTCAGGACCATGATTATTGAGAAGAGAGAGGTGAGAAGATGTATTTGTATGAGACAGACATTCAAAATCCCGGGAATCGGCACATGCTTACTATCATAAACGAAATAAATGAAAACATTTCTATAATCAGCCATATCGACCGAATGAATTCTAAGATCTTAGGATTTGACTGTAGAGGGTTTGGGTTATATGTCCTTCGAATATATCTGATGTAAATAAGTTTTCTTTATCTCTGATGTCTTCTTTATTTATCAGGATGTTCATAATCAACTGTTTTCTCGAAATCAAATAGCAACAAGAAAAGGTTTATCTTACCTTTCTGTTTCCAAAATAGCATTATGATCCCTCATAGGCAAATGCCACTTTAATACGGCGTCTCTGACTGTACAACTAGAATTAAATGTTACCAATAAGGACACTTCCTTTCTAGACAAGAAAGTCCTAACAGCAGAAGAGAGGTTAGGATCGGAAATCTGAAGGGAGTAACCTCTATTGGAAGAAAATGCCCTCGGTGGAAAGGGATGCACAAATCCTACTTTTATATCAATTCAATTATATAACTAAATACATAAATAAACGTGGATGTATTTGTGTCTTCAGACCGGAGAGAGTCGGAGAGTTGTCCAGTACCACTACACCACGTGGCCTGATCACGGCGTCCCCGACACTCTCGCTCTCGTCAACTTCATCTGGATGATGAGACGCACACACACACGGACAGACAGACCACTGCTCGTGCATTGTAGGTGGGTGATGAACAAATCTTTTATTAATGGAAAGGCAGAAAGACTGATGGAAGGGAATTATATTTTAAAACTTTCTCGTGCAGGTGGGTGTCAATGGAGGACTTGTTACAAAAAAAACACACTAACATATATATTTGTTTATCGATTTCGGTTGGGGAACATGAACTTTGTAACATATCAAAAAAGGAAAAACAAGTTTAATACTAGAAATGTACTATTTTTTTCTCATATTCCCATAGACTCTCATGTTAAAATTGTACTTCACACCACTGTCTTATAGGCGAAAAAAAACACACTACCCCATATTTTATAATGCTGATTTCATCAATCATATACTTTTTAAAAATATAACTTAGAAAAAAAGTTTAATACTAAAGATTTGAGGAGCGAACAAGGGTTGGATGCACAATTTGTTCTCTGGAACATGTAGATGTATGTGAGTATTCTCATGTATTACACTGCGACAACCCTATTATTGGGAGGTTCTCATGGTTAAGGACGTGGTTGAATTGCTCATTTGTCTATTGAGGGATTCTGTATTGTTTGTGTTGTGTCGCCATTGGCTGTGCTGTTGATTATTGACGTTGACTGCCGAAGTAGTTGTTACAGTTGATTAGTTCAGGTAATGACGGTGCTAACATTTTTGGTTGTGCATTGCATGTTTAGCGGCAGCTTCTCAACTTGTGGTGGCAGTTTGATACATAATATTGTTGAAGGCTAAAATCTGACGTTCCCATTTGATTTCGGCAAGGACAGTATATTAAGCCCAATACTGTATACAATAAGGTTCTGTATTTGCGGTTATCATGTTAGTTAGTTAGTTAAGTATGCAAATATTGAATTTGCACAGTATGATTGAATTTTCGAAACGCATGTACGTACATTGCTGTGGACTCCTGCTTAATTCTAGCCTATCTAACACACGACGTTTGTCCCCAGTGCTGGTATAGGACGCACATGTACGTACATTGCTATGGACTCCTGAGTATTTCTAGTCTATCTAAAACATTATGTTTGTCCCCAGTGTTGCTATAGTACGCACAGGCACGTACACTGCTGTGGACTCCTGATTATTTCTAGTCTATATAACACATGATGTTTGTCCCCAGTGCTGGTATAGTACGCACAGGCACGTACACTGCTGTGGACTCCTGATTATTTCTAGTCTATCTAACCCATGATGTTTGTCCCCAGTGCTGGTATAGGACGCACAGGCACGTACATTGCTGTGGACTCGTTGCTGGACCAGGCCAGAGTGGAGGGGAAGGTGGACGTGCAGGGCTACGTGTCCATAATGAGGGGACAGAGGAAGAACATGATCCAGACCGTGGTAAATACCTCAACTTGATACTGACAATGCAACGAATAGCTAAACCATCTCAAAATGGTTTGCAAAGATTTAATTATTCGTAAGTATCTCATGGGTAAGCAATATTTATGTAAGTCCTAAATTATGCCATTCGACTAAATCTACATACATTATGACTATATTCATGTACTTCTTTCTGTTTTTTTTTTACATAGAAAGTAGCTTTTCCACCTTTTTTCTCCCTGAAGACGATTGAAGAGTTCCGAAATGTTATGATTCTAAACTATGTACTACAGGCCATGTTCTAAAGACTAAACTGATTAAGTTATTGACCAACGCTAGTTGAAAAAATGTCTGTCTGTCGAGAACTGCCAACTTCTGTTATATTTTGAGTGACATTGTGGTATTTTATGCTTCACTTTCTTGGAAATAGTTGACCGCTACCTTCGTAACGATCAAACATCCATCCAAACACCATGTCTGGCGACATCCTCTTTGGATTACTTTATTATCTTGTCATGGAATGATTCACTCGTTCCAGAGCGTTTGTGTTATTATTTACAGGATCAGTACGAATGTGTGTTCAACTGTCTGGTGGAGATGACCAAGTATGGGAACACCAGTCTCACCTTGGACGACTTCACCACACTCTACACCAACAGTGGCATGGACGCACAGGTGGACTCAGATAGCAAGACCTTCAGGGAACTCACACAGGTAAATCATACAGCACAGGTATACTGTAGATCTGTGTCGACGTGGTTCCAGGGACTGGACATAATGTTGTTGGAATGTAGGTTAAATGTAGGTAAAACCACACCCTATGTACAAATAGCGAATAGGAGCATCCGCAACCTTTCCTACCAATGACTCGATTAAATTTTAGATAATATTATACTCTTATTATTGGGTGACAGTGAAAACTAAACGCACCTACATCTCAATTATAAATTATAGACATTCAGGGAGCTCACACGGGTAAAATGACGTCACCATAACGTTATTTAGGAACTGCTTTTCTCGAAACGTTTATCTTGGTGTTCATATGTGACTATTCAACGTGTTTATCAATGTTGTACACATTTTGCGCATGCATCGTAATACGATGTCATAACTATTTCATTCTCTAGATTCTAAACTTGCAATTGATGCGTTGTTGATACAAACATATTCAATCTGAAGGTGAAGCCTGTAAACTGTATACATCATCTACATCTAGTCCAATACTACATGGGCTTCTATTTTCACCGATATCCTTTGTTAAACTCTGTTTTCTGATAAGAAAAGAAAATTGAATAAAAATATAAACATACAATTTTTTTTACGTTTTATTGTACGTTATATTTAAAAATATTATGTGAGTATCTGCTTTGATTTGACATTTTTTATTTAGTCAATTTGTTATCGTAAAATGAAAAATAATATCATCTGATATTTGCTTTCAGCTGCTGCTGTCTGAGAACAAATCGGGTGAGTACGGTGCTGTAAATTGAGAGGGTAGAGTGTACTTGAAGTAACCTGTGACCACGCATACATCTTTAAGGCTAGAGGCAAATTATCATAACAAGTGGTATGTGCATTCTAACGTACAACATGTGTGCATTGTGAAAATGTGATATGAGTACAATTTATGGAATATCAATCACTTATAACGTACAATAATAATGAAATACAATTAGTCATTTCCATTCTTAAGACATCCCCTATTGTCCTCTCCCTTCGTACAACCAGGGTTCGTTATTCCAGAATCGTTGATGTTCTATTGTCAGCAGGTGCCCCAGTCAAGAACCGGATGTGGGTGGACGGTATCCAGGACTTCATTGTCAGAACAGCTCCTGTAGGTCCCTCTGTGTTTCTCTCACACGACCACAAGTACAGTTTATTATCTCAGGAACAATGAGTTATCCTGCAAACATGACATTTTATGTCACATTTACAATGTGTCACAATTTGAATAATTATTTGGTTATTTAACAGTAACAATGTTCTCTCAAAGTGCATGTAACCATGTGTTATGTCACAGAAACAACTTGTCATCTCCCAGTACCTCGTGTCATCACACAGTAACAATGTGTAATCTCATTCAGTAACAATAGTTTATGTCACGGTAACAATCTGTTTTTCTCACAGTGTCAATGTGCTGCGTATATGTTATTTCACAGTAACACTAAGTTATCCCACAGTCCCTAGGAAGTGTTACTGGGCACCTGCTCTGTGAGTCTCCACATCCAGGTCAGGAGAAGTTGCTGTGGAAGCTGGTGGAGGAGAACAACGTTAATAACGTCATCGTCCTGGATACAACTCAGGTAAGAAATGAAGTTATCTTAAACTCAGATATGACTTTTATAATGTTACTTTCCAAACTCATATAATAGATTATATTATCTAAACTTCAGTAAGGAAATAGTTTCGCCTTCTTAGATTCAGGAAGGGATTTATTGATTCATGTAGTATTTGTGCAATTCATTCATATGTATGTGTACACTATTGTTTTTAAAACTATTCTGGAAACGATTTAAACAAAATATGAAGTCCGTGTCATCATCTAAATACACTACCTTGCTGATCGATAATTTGTTTATTTTTGGTTAATTCTGTTGTTCATGTATTAACACTCTTGTTGTATATACGGGGGTTATGGAATTTTTCCGCCATTTTGTTTTTTCAAGTAGCCTTTGACATGACCTTTAAGTGACCTTTGATTAATAGGGTTCAAGTGACCTTTAGGTCACCTCTACCCTCACATGTGACTTGAGGTAACTTTGATTTGACAGGCGTGATCAATAACTTCAATGAAAATGTCTAATAAGTTTTGATTAAGAGCTTACTTAATGTTTGAAAAATGAAAATGAGTTGGATTAAGGTTTTTGAATTCATATCCATACTCTAGTTTTCGACAAAATTTTACAGAACTGTATAACACTGCCTGAAGATAAACAAACTGAGATTTCATTGACCAGTGGTCAGTAACTGTAGAAATTCCGACGGATGTGAACAGGATATAACATCTCAAGTACTCCTTCAGTTTGACCAGTCCCTATAATAAGCAGGAAGTTCTCAACTGGACATATAGTGATATCCTTAATCGTTGTGTGTCTAAGTTATTGAATGAAACAAACAATGCGTGGTTAGGGTAATTTCAGTGGAGTAACTATAAAACTTGTTAATATTCTGTTAATCTGTCGATTGTCTTATTCTTATTGAATAAGCCAAATTAGCATGAGTTTTCTTGACGTACATACACATCAACACGGGAGAGAGAGAGTTCCTTCATTGATTCAATATTTAATCTGAAATAAAAGACTTGCACTCAGTCTGTGCTATTCTAGAAAAGAGGTTGTAGACTGTCTACATATTGGGGAACACATAGTGACAACAATGTGATAATAAAACAATAAATCAACATTTGTCTTAAAAACTGAGAGTGACTTAGAACATGTTTTTAAGTGTGGAATAATGTATTTTTTTACTCTTATGTTAGTGACATGAATGAAGGATAAATTATACCATATGACAAATCCATGTGATATGATAATATCAAGTGAAGAACAATAATTAAGTACAACTGTAAAAATGGCCTTTTAAAAAAAAAAAAAATTATAAAAAAAAAAAAATTAATTAAGTCTATCATTTGCCAAACTGAATTAATTTAGCTGCTAACAAACCCGTGGGGAGGGCAACACTGATACACTGAATACTCAGTAGGTATTTCCTTAATTACATAATGCGTTCTTATGCGCCCAGATAAGAATGTGGCACAAGATTCATATAAATGAGAATACTTGTAATACCCTAGACTTCGCACAAGTTTGCTTAAAGTCTGAATACCATTTTCTGAAAATGTCATTTACAAGTGATTAATGATATGTTTCATACATTTTAGTTTGTTATAATTGATTTTGCTGTAGATTTGCTCTAACATTTCTAGAAAAAAATGTCACTTTATGGTGTGGGTACGCAACTGATATGAGATAAACATGATACTGATAAAATGAATGAGATATTGTGATTGATTTGTTATGAGAGTAAGGTCTAAAAATTGTTAGGATATTTTTCTGACAATACATTCACTTTACATTAGACATCTATCATGTTTTCATTAAGATGAGAAACAAGATGTGATCAACATATAAACCTAAAGTGGGCACATCCTGTATCTGGGAAAATGTTTAGACAGGTGACCTTTTGGCCTGTCACAAACATGTTCAACTAATATACTTAAGTAGGTACATCCTGTTTTTTGGTAAAAATATTACAGACAGGCAGCTGGACTTTTGACCTGTCAAATAAATAGAATTACCTAAAAGTAGGCACATCCTGTAATAAACAAACTCTGACAGGCAGGTAACCTTTTCACCTGTCACATAAACAGATATCCTAAAGTGGCCACATCCTGTATCACAGCAAAAAACTAGTCAGTTGACCTTTTGGCCCTATCAAAAACACCTATAAAAGCCCATTCTTTGCCACAGTTTTCATTTGTAAATCGTGGAATTTTTAATAATGTCATATTAATTACCAGACTCTACAGATTTTATCAATTATGTTAAATAAGTTGTTTCCATTTTTTATATAATACACGGTGGTGTAAACTATTCAGTATCAAATATAATATCTATATAATGTGTACATCACAAATTGAAGCTACCAGCTTCTTATTGAATCATCATTTTACAATTAAAATGTGTGAGAATGACTGGCCATCATCAATGACTTGTTTGATGAGGAGATAATGAGGCAGCCGAGTGGTCACTCAAAGAGGTGATCATCCTATTCAAACCAACAGTATAGTAGTCAAGTAGTTAATGAAAGCCAATTAGTAACTTCGCCATAAGCCTGTGTATGGGTGAAATGCTTGAGTAACAATCACTCAAGTACTTCACTCTTGAGTGATTCTCACTGGGGGCAGTCAAGATATTTCACTGTTGATGGGGTTCTATTACATCTAGTGCACCCTTTAAGGGATATGAGAGAGAGATGATGTATTATCTCTGAAAGAGTTTTCAAGTAGTGCAAGTTTGTTAGTAAGGATTGTTTTAATTTGTTTGGCAAGTTAACATAGTTACATGCTGGGACAGTTGGTGTATGTTTAACAGGGTAAATTGGAATAAATTGAAAGTATTTTTTCAAGACAATGTGTGTTTGTTATTGTAGTATTATTTTATGAAATATTGATAACTCGCATACAAACAGAGTGTATGTAAGAGTTAACACATTCATGTATTTTAAACGTTGTCTCAATAGAACAATAACTAAGTAATCATCTGTTCAGTGATCGTGTGAATGTATCACTTATATCAGGGTTGGCTACTTTTACTACAGGTAGAAAGAGCTCATCACCCAAGTGTTTATACATTGCAAAACTAGCACTGGACTGAAATTCAGTGTAGTATTTCATGCAAACCTTGCAGTGTGTAGAACAGTTGTTTAAACCAAGACCATTTCAAAACGTTTATGGCATGAGTATCATGAGGAAATAACAAATAATAAACTAGAAAACAACATTAAACATTTTTTATTAGCCCCGTTTCAATGAGCAGATTTTAGGATAAGGAGCACTCCTATAAATCTGCTTTACAATGTCTATTAGCTTTCATCTTCATTCTCCGATACCTCACTCTCGTCATCAGATAGCATTTCGTCGTCATCATTAATTAAATCTTCTATCCAAGATTTATATTTGAACAATTCAGAAAATCACAGTGTGATATATATCATTGGTGTCTTCAACTTGATTAAAAAGTCCTTGTGTAATTGGTCCCCATTGCGAATGGTGCAGAAACATAATAAATTCTGCATACATTTCTTTAAAAGCTTTCCATGTTTACTTCTTAAGTTTATCATCTATCATTTCTTCAGTGAGACCTCTTTTCAAATAAAGTTGTCTTTTCTCTTCCAAAAAGTCTTGATTTACCTCACATACACTTGTATACATTTGTCTTATTCCTTGCTCCTTAAGATCATCTGTTTTCTGTGGTTTATCACCATGGTTTTGTAACACTATCATCAGCATCGTCGTCATCAGTAGCATTTTCCATTTCAGGACATTGTTTATCATGGAGATGTCTCTGCAAGTTATGACTATTACTGCACATTTGCCCACAATAAATACAATCCTCCATTTGACGTGGCTTTTTCACAGTAATGAAATCCTCTTCCAATTTTCTTTTCATTCTCCCATCAGGTAATCAAGGAGGACTCTGTCTAGAGCCTCCACTCTCTGGACACCACGTTTTTCTGTGTTTTTGCAGATCAGAATGGTCCTGAAATACTTTTCCAGAATCATCACAGGAAGGCATGTTTGAGAGGTAATTTTCACAAGTCAGCACTCTATGGAGATTTCGCTCCAAATGAATCTTCTGTGGTGTGTGTTCTCTTTTAATACTAAATACATTAGGACAGAGCCGATCAGAGTTGGGAGTAAATGGTTTAAGGTCGACAAGCAAATACCCATACGGGTTTTGAGTAGCCAACTGAAATTGATCCATGAAATATTTGTAATTTCCGGGATACATTTGCCTTGCTAACTGGATTGTTACAACGGATCAAATAGAGACAATATTGCTGTTGCGTCGGGTCCTTATTATAGAAAAGGTTTTGATTGATGGCGATGACAGAAAGGTTGCGATGATGACTTCCCTCTGTAAATAGATCTGTTATGCGTCGGTCCTTACTCGCTGAACTCATTAAATCATCAAGAACAATGACATTCACCATAGTAGGATCAAGAAATACATCTTTTTCAAGGCCAGAAGGAATACCTTGGAAGAACTCGACATTTGGATAAACGTCTGTAAGAATTGTGTTGTACAAAGGCTGCCATCTCTTGTATAACAAGAAAATGCGTTCTGGATATGGTTTAATCTTCATCCTCTCTAGAAACTGCTTCACTAATAAACTTTTACCACTCGAAGTGGGCCCAGAAACTACCATTGTAAAGGGATGTAATAGCCTAAATTCTTCAGTCGAATGATGAGTAGCATCATGAGGAGGAGGAGGGCCATGAGGAGGGCCATGAATAGGAGGAGGCGGAGGAGGAGGAGTAGGAGGGCCATGAGGAGGGCCATGAGGGGACTGTGGCGGTAATGGTTGCGGTCTGTGGATTTCTGTCGTTGGCTGTGTATTTGTCTGTGGCTGTGAATTTTCAAAAGCAGGTTTGTGTTTAGATCTCCTGTGTCTCAACATATTGTCAGTTCTGGAAAAAACTCCCCCACACACTGGACACATCACCATGTTGACAGTTCAATGGTTTATTTCAAACTAACTTTATTATTTGGTGTTGCACTTAATAAATAGTAGTTAAAAGATTGTTTTCATTCGTTTTCTTGGACCTCCTCTCACTTTGATTTCCTTTGACCGTTTTAAATTTGCCTGTATTTTTTTTCCTGAGTTTGGGCTTGCTCCACGACACAATGTGTAGGGGAGACAAAGTTGATTTTGGGTTGCTCAGAATAAGGCATGGTCCTTGCCTGTTCTTTTTGTTTCCTTTCTTCCAAAATTTTAGGCTCGTTTAGGGATCGTAGAGTTCTAGTGTTTTACCCACAGACATTGTACCCTGCTGTTCCCCACCTCTCATGACAAAATTATATGGTTTCAGTTTACCCTGGACTTGTAACATATAATAGCGAGTCCATTTCTCAGTGTCCGGGACAAATAGTTTATATTGACTCATGGTGATGCGTTCAGTTTGTATGTTCTGAAGCAAATGAGGTAAGTCATTATCTCCACCTATTATATAAGTTCTGTCAACCTATATTGAATTCAGTTCCCATATCAGTCTGATAAAGTACCACGTATACGATCTTGTGTTTTCCATAAGTCTGTCAAGGCTTTCACCACTTCTTGACCTTTGGTAGACTGCAGTGGACAGACCCAAACAGATACCGTGAAAATAAATCGATGATAACTAACAAATATTTGACACCATCATTGTACTTGGCCAATGAAACCATATCAATAAGATCTGATTGCCAATGGCTATCAATACCTTCTATTACATATGTATTTCTTGGAAATTTTCGTGTAACCAGCTTATGTATCATGGTGTAGATCTCTTGACCTTTCAACCATTTCCTGATGCGATGTAAACCGATCTTAAGCTGACCATTAGCTTGCACAGCTTCGTATAACTTCTTGGGTCCTGCATAACAACCAGGATGTTTTGGATTATAATACATCTTACTCAAGTACTCTTCCCAAGGAGCCATATTGACCAGGTGATAATATTACTCTCATGATATTGTTTATATACACAACAACAAACACACATTATATATTATTTTTTTATTCCAGAATATTTATAAGGCATTAAAAAAAATGAGTTGTAATATTGGTTTTGAATCAATCCTTTACATTCAGTTGATTAGAGTAAAATCAGCCCTCTGTCTTTTTTCCCATTAGAGTTCATCTTATTATACCAATTTGGTCTTCCTACCATTCCAATATAGTGACAATCTGGAGACCATTCCCCAGGGATCATCCGTATACATTCATCCCTTAAGACGAACTTGACATTCGAAACATACACACGCGTCTCCTCTGTTCTGGTACACAAGTCTTCAGCACTCTGCTTCCTTTGAATTGGCCAGTTCTTAAATGAATCTAGTCTTTTCTCAAACAAACTCCAGTCAGAATTTACTGAAGATCCAGTGCAATCAGCCAAAACAGTGTATCAAGATAACAACATACATCCATAGTATCAAAGTGAATAAAAAACACGTCTTAACAGTTCAATGTCTAGACGCACACTAAGCATTCACCAGTTATGTAGTCTTTGAGGTTACATTTCGAACATTGCAAATGCTCCATTTGACCCTTGTGAAAATGTTCATCTAAACCAAGGTCACCATCATCAGCTTCATCATAATCATCAGCATCATCATTAGCATTACCATTGTCATCATCATCAAATGGAGGTGACCTTAAATTGAGGTACATTGGTGGTGACTCAATTGATGTATTTAACTCAGTAGCAACCTCCCATTGTACTGCTCCACTACCTGATATCGTTTCAACATATCCTATTGGATGATGATCAGGCTTCTTCCCCTGGACCAAGCTATCATATCCTGGAATCAGCAATTCCATCTGTTGTTCAAACTTCTCGTAGTCACGCTCCATGTCTTCACGGATAAAGTCTTTTTCCCACTACGCCTCTTCTTTCTTTTCTTCCATTGGGGAGACTACTGCAGATAACACCTGCTGCCTTTCATTTTCACCTTCATTGTTGTTGTTAGACTGGGTCACCTGCTTCTTCCTGACTGGTTGAACGGATGGCTGACTCATTGTCCAATAACTTTCTCTTTAATGAGTCTGACTTATTTGATTCCATGTCTTTGAGTTCTGGAACAAAGTCTGGCATAACATCACAACAATCTCTCAGTCGTTTCCACTGGTCTTGAGATAGTAGAATTCCTTTTGAGGTTGGAACTAGTTTACCATCATCATCTTGTTCCCATTACCTAAGATCCACACCATGGTCTTCTGATGTTGCATACACATTTGCTCCAACATGTGTATAATCACCTGTCTTACTGCACTCCTCCAAGTAATAGAAAACTCCAGGAAACTCAAGCCAGTGTTTAAGAGTTAGCATAATACCACGTTTTGTAGGGTAAGACTTGCCACTAACATACACTGTCGGCCAAAAGAAACACCTACCAAATATATTATCAGATTTCGTAAAAACTATAATGAGCAGTGTTATAGCATTATAAAGTTGACCCACTTCTGCATAATACATTTAAATTTCAGAAGTTGTCATGTCATAAAAGAATGACAATGGTTGAATGAGACAAATGAATTGTTCAATTTTCGATCAGTGCTTGGTCAGAAAAACATTTGAAACTGATTTTCATATAACCATGAGCAACAATACATACACGCATTCGCATTAAAGTGATGATGATGCTACAGATGTACGTGGGTACAGTGCGCAAGTGAATCACCCGGAAATAGCAGTTATCATTGGGCGTGGTTTTCATGAATGTTATTGACTCGAATCACTTTTTTTTCCAATGTGTCAATGCACTTTCATATTAATTGTTTTCAGCATAACTTGGAGACCACCATTGATTATATATCCGGAATTATTTCATATTTCATTTTAAGGAAAATCAAGTAGGCGTTTCTTTTGGCCGACAGTGTACACAGTATACTTTCTGATGTCAATGTATACAATATTGTTCCATGTCTTTGTTGTCGCAAAGACATTGTCACCAAGATCAAGATGACAATGATGGTGTTGAAGAGTTGCAAAGGTTTCATCTAGGGAATTCTTGTCCGAAGTATTCATCCTTGTAGTGTTTGATGACAACTGTTGAAATGACTTAAAAAGATAGGTCCTTTTATAATGGATAACATGACCTAGTTTTCTTCAAAGGTGACCTAAAGGTCACCTGAACCCCTTATCAAAGGTCACTTAAAGGTCATGTCAAAGGCTACTTGAAAAACTAAAATGGCGGAAAAATTCCACAACCCCCGTATATACAACACACTCTGTCCAAGTTAAGAATGTGTACATTCTAATTTCCCCTTCTTGAAATGACAAAGTTCACTTATTGTATTTTTTTTTTCATTTATACGAAACTGTAAAATTGTGTCTTATTAATTTGTTCTAGGATCGTCTTGCGAGTAATAAGGGAAGTACAGTGACATTCGACAGTTTCAAGGTCACAACCGAGGATAAAATAAACCCGACTCCTGAACTCAGTCTTTCCACTCTACGGCTCCAAGTGCCTGTAAGTATTGATATTCCGGTTATCATTCATTATAAGGTTAGATAAGAAATGGTCGTGTTAGTAATGTGCCTTTATCAATACCATTGTTTCTCTGCAGACTCCAGGACTAAGTAAGAAAGTACAACTACTCCAGTTCCATGAGTCCGTGTCTGTGAAGAGTCTTTCAGTCTCGTTCCTGGAACATACCCATCTCACGTCAGAACTGTCATCGATAGCTGTAGTGCACAGGTATATTTCCGATAGAACATTCTTGAATTTGGTAACTGTGATTACTGAGTTGTCAGACCAATTTACATGTGATAATGCTGATGTGGTGTCTTTGAGCCCTCAACATCATTAAAATGTTCCAGCTCCACAGACAGGAATACTGATGTGATGTTCTGTATGATGTATGTATCACTAACTATCCTCTGTTCCAGCTCCACAGACAGGAAGACTGGTGTGATGTTCTGTATGCTGTATATATCACTAACTATCCTCTGTTCCAGCTCCACAGACAGGAAGACTGGTGTGATGTTCTGTATGCTGTATATATCACTAACTATCCTCTGTTCCAGCTCCACAGACAGGAAGACGGATGAGATGTTCTGTGTGCTGTATATATCACTAACTATGCTCTGTTCCAGCTCCATAGACAGGAATACTGGTGTGATGTTACGTTTACTGTATATATCACTAATTATCCTCTGTTCCAGCTCCACAGACAGGAAGACTGGTGTGGTGTTCTGTGTACTGTATATATCACTAATTATCCTCTGTTCCAGCTCCACAGACAGGAAGACTGGTGTGATGTTCTGTATGCTGGGGAACCTGATGTCTGAGATCCAGGAGGACGAGACAGTGGACGTCCTGCATCAAGTGAGGAGCTTCGCCAGGAGCTTCCCGGACATCAAACTAACACAGGTACATTATAGCACATCAGTCTCGACGTTTGTTTGTACAGGTACGTCAGCAAGTGTGACAAAATACGTATGTATAGGTTCGTTGGCAGCTGGATTTTATAAAAAAAATTAGGGTGTTGTCACGACCAGAACGTTCTGTACAGGCCCATTGACAAAAAACAGTTGGCTTGTGCCAAATCCTGAATTTGCACACAGGGCCCCATGACGGATTTTGCATCCCCCACTGTTTTAATAAGCTATGTCACATAACCTGAACATCAAAACAGCTATAAGTATTATTTGGATTTGTGGAGTCTAGAAGATTCTAAAGCCTTCAAATTCTAAAAAAAACCACGCATTCGGTCCGAACAAGTAAACACCAGAATTGCTGGCGCGGCTCGATCCCTTAATGTGTAGGTATCCCACTGATGTGTTTCCGAAATGGTCGGACGACCAAGAAAGATACAGATTAGATCGATGTGCTGGTGAAAACTTACAAAAATCCCTCTTCTATCAACATTTCCCAACCATCTGAGGATGGATAGTGTCATGATTCTATTTGGTATTCTATTGTAATACCAGATGACGGCCAGGTAACTAGTGACATACTCTCATTAAAAGACGAAATGCAGGTTGAACAGAAGAAAGTGTCCCCCTAACTTGCATTGTAGTATGTTGAAAATATGTTTCTTGTGTAATATTTAAACATATACCAGTTTAAACTAGTTTTTAAAAAAATTGTGTTGTTTATTTTATTTTCATAACTAATTTTATTTCAGAATGATGTTGAGCAGGTTTTTGACTTTGCAAGAAGATGTGCTCAGCTGAAAGAAAGCTTGTACGCCAACGTGTGAAACCAACATCTATATGAGAATCTTCAATCCGAATGTGAACTTCAATCAAAATGTGAAACTGTAGTCAGCTTATGAAACTTCATTCAAAATGTGAAACTTCATTCAAAATTTGAAACTTCAATCAAAATGTGAATATTCAAACAAAATATAAATATGTCCATCAACATGTGAACTTCCGTTACCACGTGTAACAATCAACACATGACGACCAGTATGTGATAATTACATACAGATGAAAACTTTCGATAATGAAACACAACAACTGATCAAGATATTTTCTTATGCATTATTCATATTACCAAACAATAGTTAAAGCCTGTAATGACGTTATCAAATTATGTTTTATGTTCTGTATATACATGTATAGATATGCATTTCTATATATACATGTCGTCCAAAATATATGACTCTTAAAAGTATTATTCATGAGTTTCTACATTTTCTCATAATTTTGTTTTCATGATCTTCATCCATTTCGGATATAGTCGTATCTTCACAGTTGTGTGTATTTTCTACTTGCTTTATTGAATTGTATTTACAAAGTTATTCCAGTGGTATGTACCGTGTCAAACCTTGGACAGGGGAGATTATCTCGGTGTAACAACCATATATTGTCTTTATAATTCGTCTTGAAAATTTTGTGTCACCAAAGTAAATCTCCCATGTATTTTGTTGAACTGTACTGATTTACAGAATAACTAATGACATTTATCTTCTCCGAGTAAAAGAAATAATGAACATTACATCGTTTTAATGTATTTAATTAACTTTATTTAACATCTCCTTGGGAAAACCTCAATGTATTTACCAATATTTTATTAAATGTAATATCTTTAGAAAATGTTTATAATATTGGAACTGAGGAACAATTTATATTCTGACTATGCCTTTCGAGATGTTATCATGTGTATGGCGCTTATAAAATTGTTCATTGGAAAAATAAAAGTTGTTGAATGTATCTCTCGTTTGGTTACGCATTGATCAGGTTAAGATGTCAACATTCAGTTCATGTTAGATCAGGTTTACTAAAAGTGTATGCAAACCAGTGTTCAACCTAGGAAATCCATCGAAAAATACAATGTTCATTACTATATTTCTGTGTTTGCATGTATGTTGTAAATGATTCATGTAACATGCTTGAAACATATTGCGTATAAGTAGGATGCTGGTAAGGATGGTTTTGGAGATGGTTTTGTCATGTATGTGCTTACTGTGGGTTGTACATTTCGTGCTGAATGAGGCGTACGTAAAATAACAAATGTCTTCCTACAGTGAGTCAACAAAGACACCGAAAGACCCGCACCCTGAATATCAATTCAGATACAAAACTTATATCCGTGCGTTTGGTTATTTCCGGACCACGGTACACTGTAAACTGTATATAAGGCCCGTCCGCCAGCCCGGAACCAGAGAATTTATGGTCAGGGCTGGTAAATATTTGTGATTTTTCTTTAATGTTGCTATAACATTGACAAAATAACCATTTTGGGCTGGCTGCTTTTAAGCTTATTTCATACTCTGATTAAGGTAGGCAGATAGCGTCGATTTCCTAAATCCAATTTGGATCTATTGTTGTGAACCAGGAAGCAAATGCAAACCTCGATGAGTGTAAAATCCAAACATTGTACCACTTTAAATTACCCACAACAATTTTACAGCACGCGAAGTGACAGAAATAAGATTTTCAATTTGACATTCATGATGTCCGTGCATCACTTTGCAAATCCGTGCAGTCCCAGGTTTCACGACACCGATACATACATGATCATTGACTGGAGAGTATGTTTTAGCCCCATTCCACTGAGATATGCGACCCGTTGCCGACCGGATATAGTCGGCAAGTAGTCAGTGAGTTGTAAGTGACTCGTAATTAGGCGTGTCTGAGTAAGAACAGTATTCATTGTATACAAACAATTCTGAACGTGCTTTTGAGAAAAGTCGGTTTTTACTTTATATTCAACGTACAGTTTTAACAATAGTTTGTTACATTGATATGTTTTCATGACTTAGGAGACTTAAATCACAAATAACAAGTTCATAAATGCTTGTATTGTATAGGACCATTTGGTATCACAAGAAAGTACATTCAATAAGGAATATTTATCCCTTTTGTTTTCCAGTGCATTTATTTGTTTAGGCAAGGGTTCCTGGACACTGCGACAGGTATCTTTTAAGACAAAATACCAAAATTTAATTACCAACTTCTAAAACTACTGGCTTCAAGTAGGCATTCCCCCGGCAGCTGTTTTACCAATAATGTCGCTGAGGGTCTAAATAGGGTTTATGTCTTGGAAAATCCGAGGCTATTCCAATAATGGTGTGTTCCGGAGAGCCAAAAAATGAATAACCACTCATGAAAAATGAGTAATGGTTTTATTTTGATAAAATATGTTTTTTAATCAGAAATACAAGACATTCATATCGTGTTTTAGGTCATTGGTGATCACATTCTGACATTTCTGGGAATTAAAGAATACCAACCAGCTTCTAAGATTCCAGGTGCCATTTTCTGACAATATTCGGAAATATGGCCTTGTGGGTGGGTGTTTTTCAGTCGCCTCTAAACAATAACTGTGCTATCTCTTACTCTGGAGACTCCTTACTTACATCGTAGGACTATTACAAAAATATTTGAAAACAGATTTGCCAGTGAAAGGAACATGGTTCAAAATGAGTTTTTAGCATGGGACGTATCATTCAAACTCAAATTGGTGTAGATGTCTTGAGATTGACATGTGAATGATCCGAAAACCAACCCGTTTCTGTATATACCCTTCCGAATGGTAGGACTTGAAAGCTGTTCATGTACATTGATTTCGTATCCATCGGTCTTCCCCCATGAATTGTGCATCGTGGTTTGCAAGATCTTTATGCGTCAAAAACATCTTCTGTGGCATGCATATTTTAAATAAACTTCTGCATACCATGATTTGTGACCCTGCAATTGTATATTTCGATCAATACTTTTGAACTTCTGCACATGTCATTCCGCTTTGCCTGACGATGACAATACAGGTACTTTCACTAACAGATGAATTTCTTCGCTTCAACATATTCACTGCATCATGTGTTGATATAACCAGTTGTCTGAGAGAAGTGTGCGAATGGAAGCAGATAAATTATTCATTGACAACATACATTCTTTGAGAAAACAGACAAGTTATAAAAAGTTTTTCAGAACCTTTGTAAATTTTAATAACTTCATATTGGATTAAATAATATACATGTTTCATTCAAAAGTACTTTATGTGTGGAAGAAATATGCAATTGTTATGTTTCAAAACATTTTAAAGTTCATATGTAAAAACAGAATGACCTCACGGAGACGGACCTATCGTATTTATCTTTGCAATTTTAAAACTAATTTCAATACAATCAGAATCGAACTAAATATCTGCATAGTATCAATAATTTCCAAACTTCAAATGCATCAAAAATGATTTAAGTACCTTATTATGAAAAGAAAAGAACATGTTTATAAGTTATTTTGGAAAATTAAACAAATGTGAGCTGTGTTGCGAATGTAACAAACTTTTGTTCAGCAGTGTAAAGGTTATGTATAGTTTCTAATTTAAACTTCACGACACAGTTGGTTACTGACATAGGAAGTTTGCTTGACAGCGATACTCTCGGTGTGCACGTGACTTGCGTGTCCAAACAATTACCTCGACCTTGTAAACATCTGTGAACATCTGTGAACATTCCCGAGGTCGAGGTCATTATTTTAATCATGCACACTTAGAATTTCATGTATGCACCAGATAAGGTTCATCAAAGCTAAAGTTCATTACTGTTTTAGAACTGGTGGCTTTTAGGGGGAATGACGATGATTATGCAGATCTAAATAAATTTAGATCAACTGTTATATATTAGGTTATACCCTGTTGTAATAACATAATCTAGACTAGTCGATATAAATGTATGTAGATTGATCATATGCATCCTTTTGCAATCATCTGAAGACACTGGTGGCTTTCAGTTTTGGTTAATAACGATAATAGGTATTATTTATATCGCCCACGTTTCCATCTACTAGTACGTGCTCGAGGGACTACCAACATTATTACCCTTGTCTAATCCAAGCTGACGTACATGTCACATGTCATAACGTTACCAGGTACCCATTTGTACTGCTGGTAAAGACACACTTTTAATATGGTCACTTACACAGAGGCGCCACAAGTCTCTCAACTCATGTCTCCTTGTGGGGCAGGGTATCACCCTTCAAACTCACAGTTTATCCAGCTGGTATATACACAGGGGGTAAGCCCTGCCCATGCTAAACCGGAAGTTGGCAGTCGTCAACAACCATTTTCTCGACAGACAGTAGTTTTTCAACTGGGGTGGATCCCGAAATTGGTTAGTTTTGAACATTTTCCATTGAATGATGTTAACAATATCAACATGTTTCAACTCTTGAATAGCTATAGTTTACAATCGCTTCATCTGCAGAACATGCCATGTAATAAATAATTTAGAATTTTAACATTTCGGAACGAATCAATCGTCGTCAGAGAGAAAATCCGCGAAAAGGCGACTTTCTACATGAAAACAGCAAATCAACATGGATTTAGCCGATATGTTATGTATTTTTAAGTTGAATATGATAATCTAGGACTTGTAACAAAGTTATAGCATTCACTGATGAATCGAAGCCGAGATAGTTGTTTGTAGATACAGAAAAACGTTATGCAGAATGAAAATGATGGTCATCAGTAACGTTATTTATCTATCCTAATAAAGTAGACCTTATGTAGGCAGTTATGACTTGAATAATGTTTCTTGAGAATGCCACTTATTCTGACTTTTTATGATTCTCTTTAGTGAGTGCCACTTTTAACAGAAGTTACTAAGCTTGACCTATCTTATGGAAACAGTATCACTAATATTTTATCCGAAAATGTATACAATCGTAGTTCAACATTTTGCATGTGCATTTTTTGGTGATTAAACTTTTGCCTTGACTTTTGCCTTTTTACCATTATTAGAAATGCCCGGTCTTCCACGTGTTTTTTTGGTCAATATATGTTTCTGTTATTTCGAGTCAAAAGCGTTCTAAGAACATTCTTTAACACGTGTTTCTGCAGTCGCATCCGATCCGCCTCCCCCCACCTACCCCTCAATAATATTCTCTATGTATATATAGTTAATACTAAGGCATATAACACATTACCAAATATAGATTTGGCACAGCTCCCTAGGCTGAATGCATTAGAAATACTTACCGTTTAAATAGTGAGGAAATTCTTGTACTTTTTCGGGCCGAGTCCCATGCGGGATTCGAACCCACGCCCTCAGCCTAGGGAGCTGTGCCAAATCTACGTCTATCAGAGAGGTATTGAATGTAAAAATTAGCTTAACTATCGATTGTTGGACCTCGATTTTTGTCGAGGCGAATTGGTCGTGTGGTAAGCTGTTGGTACAGTCAATGCTGGCGATAGTTGCCTTACTCTGAGGGCGTGGCGTGTTAAAATTCTAAACTTTATATTGCATGTCATTTTCCACAGATGTAGCAAATGTAACTATAGCTATTCAAGAGTTTAAACATGTTGATATTAGTAACATAATTCAATGTAAACTGTTCAAAACTAACCAATTTCGGGACCCACCCCAGTTGAAAAACTACTGTCTGTCGAGAAAATGGTTGTTGACGACTGCCAACTTCCGGTTTAGCATGGACAGGGCTTACCCCCTGTGATATAGTGAGAAGCTTCCCACATACAACGTTTCACAGGAATGTCTTCGTATGGAAGCCCGGAGAGGAAATGACGATGGTGATGACGGTTGATGTCGATGATAATTTATTCTTTATGTCAGTCCAACTGCTGCCTACCCGGTAGACCACACCCTGACATTGCGATGTTCGTGTGGTTTGCGTATGCCATGATCAGGTTGTGTGATTTACCGGCACAGGAGCAGGTGGACTTGATGGTGAACGTACAGTACGATGTCTGAAATGTGTCTGAGTGAAGTCTTTCAGTACGTATATATATATATCAAGTAGTTACAATGATTTTCAGGTTTAGTAGCTTAATAAACATAAAAATAAAAATGATTACCTAAAGTATACATGTCTTGCTCAATGTAAACATAGACAATATATTTCAAAACGAATGAATTTTAAATGTAAGAGTTATACAAAATGTTGGCACAAATAATAAGCTATGACACAGCAATTAATGAAGCGGGGTAACCCAATATTGCTGAACTTCACTGATGAATGCACTATGCACAGGACCACGTGCCACCACCTTCGGTTAGGTTAAAACTTGCTATCTGGTCAGTGAACATTGCATGTCTGCTGAGTATAATTGTATTAGTTAAAATACCGTGTTTCTGGGGTATATATACAGGTGATCATAACTAGGGTCCATGTGTCAGTCGATTTCGACATTATAAATATTTTTAAAATAAAAGAAAGCTTTGTTTGCTATGCTTACTGGATTTGACAATGTTTATGTTCATGAACTATAAAATTGATTATGCCTAAATGAGCAATGTTAATCACCTTATAAACTTTCATCTACTTGAATCATTGAATTGGTCGTATTCAATTATGATCTTCACATTTCAACAGAAGGTTTCTCGTTTTAGGCAGCATCACACCTGTTTTCTATGTACACTTATTTAAGCTATGGCCAGAAGCGACGAAAGCATTACATGGTATTACATATTGCAGTTTCCTTATTTCGAGAGACGCAGGGAACAAAAGCACAGGTGTACATGTACATATTGGTCAACCATTTGAATAATTTAATATCTATTCGTTAAAATCTTTATTTTAGTGAAATAACATATGGCGGAATAACAGTATAAACATTTACAAAGTTACACTTTTTCAAAGATGAAATATAAAAATAACTGCAGGGCAAAGAAGATAAGTTAACAATTATATTAGAATGCTCCTGCTTTAGTGCTATGTATGAACGCTAGGAAGGTGGATTCAGGCGGGCATATTATAAGCTCAAACACACAACACAATAAAATCCAAGCAAAACAGAACATCAAGTTTGTGATTTATCTAATTGTTAATGTCCTTTTAATGTTGTTATATGAAATGTTTGTGCCAAGACCACTGAAGGCATATTTTTCGAAGGACTAAATTTGGATGTAAGCAATGTGACTAGGGTTTGTTTCATTCGTTGGCTTTAGCTAAAAACAGACATACATTTATTTGCCATACATATATCCGGTATATTTTCAAATGTGAACCTTACTTGCGCAGGTGTGCATGATGTTTATGAAATGTTATGAGATGAACCTTCGTTACGAAGTGTAACTTATATTATATATGTAACTTATCTAGAACCTAATATGTGCACATTAAGAAATGTTCACCTTGAAATATAGAGAGAAACCTTTTTTCAAATAGAAAGGATTAAAACTGGGACAATCACTAACGTACCACAAAGGATTAAAAGGTATTTAAAAACTACCTAAGGTATTTTTTAATCAAACCAACTGCTACAATGGACGTTAACCAGCGATGTATATACTTTATGTAGGTCAAACTTTGATTAGTTTGTCTCGCACCAAATGTATATATATGAAAAGGGAGTGTCAGTTTTGACCTTATAAGAAGTTGTTTGAGAAATAGTATCATACGTATACAAGTTAACGTAACGTTCTATTCACCATGTTTCATTACACCGGTTTGTCCATTCAGTAGCAGAGATCAATAGAATCTATACAAACAGCAGCTAAACACATTCAACTTCCCTGATCGTGATAGAAAGCACGAAACACTGAAGCTGAATGGCATGACACAGAAGACTATTATAATATATGAAAGAGTACAGGCTTTGAGATGTAAGGAAAGTCATGTTGAAATCAAAATAAAGAAGATTATAAGCCAGAGTAAAGTTTCCCTGTCGCAAAGAATGTTGCCAACACCCAATAAAAGAATAAGCAATCATTAACACCAGTTTCCCGAATCTATATATATTGTTCATGTTATTTTCCAAAAGTTATCTTTATAGTTTGTCTCGTTTTCAACGCTGGATGAGGATTTAATAGAGCGTTTTGGTATTGAAACAAGGTATCCGAGAACGTGACTTCACAAACATTGTAAGTGATGGTTATCTTTTTAGTAAATCTCAGTGCAGATGCAGTTGATAACGGGGACTGCATACACACTGTATGTTAATATGTATGCAGTTAACATCATAAACCAATCTCAATCTAGCAACATGAAAGAACAAAAATAGTCTGCACTACACCTTAATCAATTTCACATTAATACTTTATGACATTGTATGTAGTTTTCCTAAAGATATTGCCACAATACATTGCCCGGTAGTGATCCTTGATAGTTGGGCAACAAAATCAGACACAACTGTCAACACTCTATAAGCTATATCAATGTATTATTATCATTTACAAAGATTGAATCATTGAACTCGCTAAGGAATGACCTTTTGTATTATAGCAACTCATATCTAGAGAGTTGAATGAGAACTAAACATATGACATTATATGGACAAGAACCTTTTCAAAGACAGCGTTGAGCCGATTGTGGTGCATTGTGCTACAACGAGATAAGGTCCCATTGAAGACCAGACGTAACGAGAACTGCTGAACACAAACTTGTTGATACAATGAAATTTAAAGTGACGTCCCTCCGCTATTATTTGTTATACACAAAACTATCTATGGGTGAAATCGATTTCATTATTTCATTATATGTTGTGATCTGGGTGCTTCCTTCGGTAATGCTAACAAACATGATATTTTACTTCCTTGTTGGTGTAAAGCTACAACATGGAGACGGTGTGGATTGTACTCATAGAGCTCGTCCTTCTACATACATTTACAGTGACAGGTGGGTTTCCTTCTAATTCACTCCTAACTAAGAACATTATGTTCGAACAAACTGACGAACAATAAGAAACACATGATCAAACAGGTGCATTCTTCAAATTGATCTTAGATAGACTGTTGTCTTCAAAGTTGCTTGTACTTCAACATTTAGTACCGAATGTTAGATACCGTTATTCAGCGTAATGAAGTCGAAGCTGGAAATAGGGTTCATTAGTCACACTTAACAAAATAATCTTCTTAACCCTATTATCATTATAACCAGTTTTGTCAATGTGTCTTTTATGATTTCTGTCATTTACTTTTCATTACCTTTGTGATGGCTCAATTCAAAGGCGCTGTAGCACGATTTTCGCACAATATGTTTTTCTCAAATTTGCCGTTTATTACTAAAGTATATACAATATGTTGGTGCGTTAATGGGTAAAATACTACGAACACGACCCGATAAACTGTATCCATAGAAAAACAGTTATCCGTATTCGAAAAAATGGTGCGACAGTGTTGTGGAACTCTTCAGTGTGAGAGGTAGTTTTTTTTAGGTTTCATAATAATTTGACAGTTCAGACAGCAAGATGGTTGACCTTTCCATCATTGTACCATATTTAAATCTCTACTCTCAGTGTTTAGGTATGGCTTCATCCGTCAAATCACTTGAACTACCTCCGTGTTGCCATTTCAATGTGAACACATTTAAATGGCCGCTCAATTTGAAATGGACTCGCATGATGTAACGTATATGCATTTTAGAACTCTTTTTATTGATTGTGGAGTAATATCATTATTATTTATATGTTTGTGAGAACACTTCATTTGAGTAAGAAAATAGTGTTACAGAGCCTTTAAAGCATCAAACGTTTAATTTGTTTCAAGACCATAAGTGAAACTGATTCATTAAACCATTTTGAGATGGTTTTAAGTAGGTGGATGGACTTTTTTGCTCTTGTAAATTTAGATAAATGTTTTCTTACATTTTAAAAATGCAGCCATTGGTATAAAATGGAGAAAGGAGTTTTTGTAACGGAATATTGTTTCAGTCAAAAACCTTTTCCTTCTCACCATTATGTTTTTTAGATACGTGGTGACAAACCATTACTGTGGTTAACCGAGGTGATGAGGATTCGTGTCCGGGTTGCAATCCTGGGCTCCGTTCCATAACAGCGAGCGCTTATAATCGCTCATTGATCGCTCAAGGAAGCGCTCAAAGTAGCGCTCAAGGTAGCGCTCAAGGTAGCGCTCAAGGTAGCACTCAAGGTAGAACGACACGGTGCGATTCCTCGAACTTTGCTCGCCTTGCTACTTAGCGCTACATTGAGAAATCGCGTTCAAGGGAGGTTTAATTGAGCGATTACTTTGAAACCTCTCTTGAACATGGCCCAGGTTTTGCTGAGAGTAGTTCATAATGAGTATTTTCATTCCTCATTCAATCATCATAGGAACAATATGGACTTAGGTCTGTCATATTCATTTCATTCGTTACACAATTTATAATTTAAACACGTGTCGATTATCAAATAATGGTTATTTGATATTTAGTTCAGCTTAGATTTCATCTTGAAAAACAGCCGTGCGTTCTCGTTAATGTGTTGTAGCAATCAGTTTATTTATTTAATCGTAATTTCAAAATCAAAAGGAAATACAATTTACAAACAGAAAATGACCGATGTGCTAACAAATCCACATTGAAGGGTTATGTTTTTTACCTTTACATATTGAATACATATATTACCACAATGGCCCAGCATGTCATGTCAGTGCAAATACAGGTATGATTAGATATTTACATTAATGGAAACTATCCTGTAACATTAAAATCCAAAGTATGTGACTGTCACTTTTGTATGGATAACACTACGGATGATATCAACATGCTTAATATCAATACGTTTCACGCAAATATAAATATGCTGTCATACTGCATTTGTGTTATGTTCGCAGGATCTACAGCAAACTTAGCCCTACGAAAACCGACCTCGGCGAGTTCTATGCAGTCTGGTTACAGTCCCAGTACAGCTGTGGACGGGAACACTGTTGCTAACAGCGGGAGTACCAGTAAGATTATACTTACAAGAAAGTCTCAGTCTTTCGCCTGGTGGAGGGTGGATCTACAGAGAGAAGTACAGGGCGCTACAGTGAGGATCTACTTCAGGACAGACTGTGAGTTAGCGATAAAACATCCATCAATCAAACACAACAATTGTGGTTGGTAAATCGAATAACTGTAAATCTAAATTTAGCTATAGAATTATTTTAGTTAATAATGTTAAGGATATCTTAAACATTATGTTTTCTCTTATGTACATGAAACGGAATGCTATGACCAGACATTTTTATTTGTAACCCCAACTGAGCATGACGTATCGCCATAATCATACATTGTATTTGTTTCAATACGTTTATAATCATTCTATATGAGCAGACAACCCGCCTCGGCTAACTGTAAACCAGCTGAAAATCGGATCTTTATTTGCATTGCTTTTGTAGATGATATGGTTTAGATTCGGGACATGATATTAAACTCACAGCTCGTGTGAACAGTGATAGTGCCATTTTATTATCCATAACATGTTGAACATAAGTTAGCTCGACCATCGGGTGGCAGGTCCGATCCCACAATTCCTCGAACGTATTTGTGATCAGTGTGAAAGTGCCAATTATTTATATGCCATATTTTATCTTATAATGTTTGCTGACATACTGTCCAAACAAACTTGACTCTACAACAGTACTGATCAGGGGCTCCTTTCACGAAACACTTAGTTGATCGTAAGTCACTAAGGTAACATATATAAGTGCAATGTTAAAGATTGGGATATAAGGTAAACCCTAGGAAAGGTTGCTTTGTGAAAGGAGTCCCAGACCTTAAATAAATAGAGATAACATAACTCGTGAGTGTTGAATACCGAAAATAGTCCAACGAGATATTTTTAAATGTTGTTATTTATTCACGAGCGAAAGCGATATTAAGTTGGACTATTTTCGATATTCAACACTCACGAGTTATGTAATCTATTTATTACATATTAAACTTGATATTCATTTGAGACAAGCGTCAGACTATGCACGACATTACCGCGTATAATAATACTTATACTAGGTAATTAATCAAGGAGGCGTCAAGCCGTAAAACAGTAAAAAATGAAGTCCTTTTTTCCGTTACGCTCTCGCTCGCATCTACATACAATCTCATATTTACACAATCATTATCACAATGTTTGTCGTCATCAATGTCCTAAATAAAGATATCAAGAAGCATTTTTAACAGCAAACACTCGACGTCGTCGACGGAGGTCGTTATTCCTTGGCCGGCTGTTTTCCTACAGCCGTCCTTGCTGAACGTTTCTACATGCAAGTCTCTTATTTGAACTTCATATGTATATATCTGGACGTTGATCACATCAAAAACTGATTATGCATGCCGATTCTAAACGTAATCATTTATGAACTATATGATTTTACTCCTAAAACACGGAATTGTGGTTGACAAAAACACGGCCGTTGTAAACAAAAGGGAGATAACTCTTCCTAGACTATATTGAAACAAAATATTACTACTACATGTATCTAATTATAAAACATTCGAGATAGGAACCGGAATTCTCTTTATTTAGTTTTACACATCTATTTTTGCTATGATACAAGTTTGTTAATAGCCAAAAATACGTACAGGAAAAAGATACGATGAACTGAAAAACTGAATTGCCAAGAAGGTTCGGCGAAAGTAGTACGGCATTATGCCGTCACTATCGTTGAATAACTGTTTTGGTTACACAACACTCTTTGAATAACTTTCAACTGGTTACAGAACACTTGTTTCAAATAACCAAAATCATCTCATAAAGATATTCAGAACACGTATGTAATAATATAATATATCGGTTTGAAGACTTACATTTTCCAAATCAACAATATTTATAACCCCTATATTGACCAATCTGCCAAGGTGTACAGACTGTTTCAGCTTTCTATTGCATTTACTTTTTAAGAAGAAGACACGTGTTGTTTTTTTAGTGTGGCACCTGTTGTCCTTATTTCGGGTCACAGAGTCACCAACTCTACAATTTATAATTCCAATTTCCAAAGGGTCTGAACACAAGAATTCATGTTTCGAGAGCCAGTGTTTCTTGAGAAGTCGAAAATTTAAAGTTAAACGACGGGAGGTTGGACGGACGACGGAAACCATGTGATGCCACAGGTCTTAATGGGGAGTGACGGCTTTCCGTCCTTGATTTTAGAAAATGCTTTATAAGACAACATATTTCAGACCACATACCGTCTTTATTAAGACAAAAGCTTTTATACGGCATACTGTGTGTGTAAGACAATATATATATGACGGCATACCGCCCTTTGTAAAGCCGCCATTTATTCATACAAATATATTTATCATTTAAATTTCAAATAATGATGTCCCCCTTCTGACATTCAAGACAACATGCCGTCCAAAATGATGTTCAATTTAGACGGCATGCCGTCAAATTATGCCCATTTACTAAAAGAAATGATTCTCTTAATAAAAGATACATGCAAGATATACACGTTTTTGCATATCCATATGCTGTCATATGTTATATTTTAGTATACACAGTTTGAGTTAAGTTCTAGGCACAGATATAGAGATATATCAATAAAATCACTACCACTCCTCAATCTTCTTTCCATGTTTTTCGACATTTTCTCTGGTCTGAAAGAGATTACCCATCTTTTCGTAGTTCATATAATCAGAGGGAAGGGGGTATTTGTTGTTTCCAAAATATTGTACATGTAGCTGTGTCTGATCTTGTGTTTTCTTTATGCTTGAATTAATATTGAGCTATGTTATCGTGTTTTAGACGGCATGCAGTCTAAAATCAAGGACGGAAAGCCGTCGTGTCCCTTATTTTACCTGTCAATTTTAGGCATTTATATGTTAGTATTTGTTTTGGTAAATAGTTTTCTAACAAAGGATAATAGTTTGAAGAGGCTGTTATTGGTTTGTATGACAAGCGGGTGTACACTGTGTCGGAAACATCAGGGACATGTTGAGTCGATTAAAAACACAATTATCAAGATTTGAACCTATTAATGAAAATGTCTACAGGTCCTTGTGATTCCTTTTTTAAAAGCCGTACTGCCTATCTTGAATTAATTCTTAATTCCGTTTATGACATTTCATAGTTTAGAATACATGTAAAAGTTTTTGCAGGTGGTATTTGTTTTTATGTTTCTTAATGAGCTTGTAGGATTGATCGAAAATTCAATATTGTGATATACGTACCAGCCATGTTCATGTCTTAATTCTTACAGTTTGAGGTTTGCACTTGCATGAACTCCTCAAGACACCAACTGCTGATCTGCAGTATGACTGGTACTCAATATGTTTCATATTGGTTAAAAAACCCGAAACCTTTGATCACTTTCCCCTTTTATTTGTTCAATAATACCTTTTCCTTATAAAGCAATTTATATTTTTTTTAAATAATATTTGTCTTTTTAGACATATGGATTCTACTCGGACTGCAAAATATTGATTAATCATTATTTTTTATGTTTATCAACATCAACCAATGTTCTGTATGTAGTCTCAATTAAATAAATTGATGAAAATAACGATTAAAGTAATTTCAGATATGGCTTTATATACTTTACAGCCATCTTGGTTTCAAGCGTTTGTTTCTTCGACTTTCATTGAGCCATATTTGTGATAGAACTGGAAAAACACTTAAACTGATGACATAAATTCGCTTGTTTCAAAGTCTAACGGTTTGATAGATTCCACCGGAAATAAGTTATCGAATTGCATAATGTGTATTAACAAATTGTGAAGCTTATGCCTATGTTTTAAATTAGTTTCTCTCCTCCCCTCAGTATAACGATGATTTCGTTTCATTTATGTCACTCTTCAACATACAGTACCTACCCTCTTGTCACGCAATCGAATGACAGCCACTTCAAACTATATATTACCGTTTGTTAAACAACCTTTTCCCTATGTAAATAAACTCTGAAAAGCAATTGTTTAATTGATGCGTAAAAACTATGTGGGTTCGACATTTTCATTTCCCAATATTAAATTTATTTTTCTGTTCAACTTGAAATTAACCTTCCCACGAGGAACAGACTATAATAATGTTATATCATTTAAAACAATAGGATTCAAACTAAAAGCTCATTAGTGTATATAATAGTTCGATTTGCAAAGAAAAGTAAACAATTAACGAAATTCATTCGAAATCAAACTTTTAAGACATCCGGCAGCTGAATTGACACTTTCGCACTGATTAACCTGTCCGTCACGACAGCTGACAAGACTTCACGTGATGCACGCTTTTCGCATGCTTCCGAGAGGTCTATGTTGTTGTAAGGCCAATCATGTTTCACATGCACGAGGTTTCATCTGACTTCAACTATTTTACACATTGTCACTGGCTCAAAACTACCTCAAACCACATACAGAATAAAAACAGATTAAACTGAAGGGTTCGTATGTTAAACAAGGGTGAAAAGACGGTTGTTCTTGTCACTGACACTCAAGAAAATGTGTACAATCAGTCAGCTGACACAAGTAAACCTCCTTTCACTCAAGGCCACACAGAACTCCCTTGGTCATTCTATAGAATATCCCTGGGGTATCTTAGAATATCCCTAGCCCTGAAAGTAGACTTTAACGTGAATTCCGGAATAACCTCATTTGATGTTTTAATTTCAATCACAGAACAAATCGAAAATGATTCTAAGTTACAATTTCACACTTGACATGATGAGATTCGAACGTGCATTCATTCGCTCCTTAAACTGGACGCTCTGCCATGAAGTAACACAGGACCTGACGATGTCACGTTTCCTTAACCTCAATATAACGACACTAAGGGAAACATGCTCTTTGTAGAGCGCTGGATTCACGAGCTTTTCGTCTGCGCGATACCCTTTTTATTCACGGCATGGCTATGTCATTTCATATGAAACATGTTTCATAATTAATAACCGATAAATTTGTCGGCTTTTCCTTCGCTTTATATGACAGATATAACACTCTCCCGAGGTTTTGGTTGAAAATGTAAACATTCGGGGTCGGGTCCCTCTCCCTCATATTAACATTTTCAACCAAAACCTCGGGAGAGTGTTATATCCTTAACATAACTGATATCCATGGTGTAATAGGTAGTAAGTGTAGTAGGCCAGAAAACAAGCAGGTCACGTGCACAGGTTCGATTCCATGTTTCGACAAAAACAGTTGTGAACATGATTGTTGGTGTACACATCATTTTATGAAGCATCATCACCTAGATTTGAGAAAATCAATAAAAATGCCAAAATATATTAGTTTCGTAACAAGAAAATAACATATTAAGTGTACATAGCCATATAATGTATGTTCATAATGAACACCAGGTGTTCGTAATCACAGTAATCGAAATGAAAACCCGAATTAACCAAAGGAGTAAGTGTGTAGCTGTTGAAACTGTCAGTGTCGACTGTAGGTGCCTTCTATACATATTTGGGTTCGAATCCCCTTAGTGACTGGTGACGAAAACATTACGAGAATTTCAGTTAGTTGATCAGAAATATAACAATGTTGTAATTTGCAATTGGTAGCTGGTAAAAGTAGCCCCGCATTCCAATGTCACATAGTACCAACCATTCAGTTTACCGCTATGGTTTATCACACATGTGCAACATACCAACATTTATGTCATGGCATATTTTCAACACATATGGATAATAATATCGATATACATGTGTTTGATAGCGGTACTTGCGCTAAGCAATGGTAAGTTAAAAATTGCACAATAAACAATAAATGTATTTTATTTTTTTGGTTACTTCATATAGTCTTTGTCACAGGGAATTATGCAGTGATACGATATTGATATATTGTACTCGTAAACGGTAATTGTATTTGTACACAAACCTTCAGAGGCAACCGGTTGAAGCAGTACACATCCACGAGTCCGTTTTTGTATCCTGAAGGTCATCTGTGTCAAACTAGTACTTACCAGGTTTCCTAGTTAAACGAATCTACCTTCTGTTTACAGACACTGTGAGACGTAACGGAGTGTCACTATACACGTCCACAACTCCTTCCACTGGTCGGTTTCCTCAGCTGTGTCACACTGTTAGAGGAGCAGCACATGGACGTGATATAAACTCTACATACAGTGTCACATGTCCCGGTAGATGGCGCTACCTGGAACTCTTCACTGACACTAACAACGATGGATTGGCAGGACCTGTTCTGGACTTTGGAGAAGTTGAAGTTTTCTGTAAGAGTTAAACTTTGAAGTTTAATTTAGTACTGATAATGTATATAATGCATACATCGATGGGATTACGTGATGTGTTTAAACATGGAAATCTTGATAATCTAATCCTCATGCAACAACTTTTAAAAGTTCGTAGTAATGGATAAATAAATTAAAGGTTTTCATGACATTAATTTGATAATGAAACAATTAAATATATTAACAGGAATAATATACTAGTGTGATAATATACTATGGAGACCCTCACAAAAATTGGGGAAATAGTAAAAGATCGTTTACAATCTGTTGTTAACTGTTGTATTTTATTGGACCGACACATTCCTAAAATAATAAAAAGAAATCACAAGGAAATCAAGTTTTCCTATCAATCAGTTCTATATGTCATCTTTATTACATCAGCTACTGGCAAAATCAAACACCTTCCCCAGATATTATTCCATTATTTTGATTTCCTCAGTTCGAAAATTACATAATGATTTGCTAACATATATAATGCATGGATGAAGACGACAGCTTGACTTATATTGAACACTTAATGACGTGTGGCGCCACTTCTGGCGTTTAGAAGGGCAGGATTTGTTAATTCAAATGGGGAGAAGGTTAAATTCATAACTGAACTGAAAGCTGGCCAAGGTAGTGGATTAACACTCTATCTCTGTAAGAACCGTTCTACTACACAGGCTTTTTTTAGCAGGTGCATTGTCTTGCAGTAATAAATCCAATCTTGCGCCATTGACGTTTCCGTGAACGTTTTACCGTTATAGAGAATTTCAGCCAATGCATAAACGGAACACCCCGCAACCTTCAGTCTTCATTAAGCCTCTCAACTGGCGCAAACGCTTTCTTCTATTTGTAGGAGAATACTTGAAACATGATTCTTTAGTAAATTCGCCAATGTTGTAATCGAATTTGCTGGTGCTATGTGCCCAAGAATGATGTAGAAGTCTAAAACCTGACACTTTTAAATAGATATCGAGTCTTATTGACAATAAACGAGTGTGACTTACGCTAGACGATCTGCATAAACATGAAACATTGTTTAACTTAAGCATGTAGCTCATAACTATCATCGCTCTTTTGAGCATTAGCTTATATCCAGATATTTCTGACAATTTTGATGACCCAACGATGAAATTTAACCAGTCGATAATGCGATCATGAAAAGTCACAGATTTGAATACCACAGTGATGGCTGTACCATCAATGGCACTGAATACATGGCGCGGAATAAAACTAATGTAATAAACATAAGTTGCATTTGTAAAACTTTCGGAATTCATTGTTATTCAACACGCACGTTTAAAACCAACGGGGTCAGTAACTGTGCGTGTGCTTTCGGTGAACTCTCCTCTTGCGTGGCTACTTCTGAATGGAGAAGACATCGCGGCCATTGTATGTATTCTATGTATTTTATGTAAAATAGCAGCAGAATAGTATTTCCATATCGGTTTATTAAGTTACACATTTATCAAAAGCATTGACAACGTTATTTGCTTAGACCATTGGGATTGTGACACTAATGTTATGAGACAAAAAACAGTAATATAACCATAATGACGTCACGCAATGGGTTATACGAAGCAGTCAACTCGAGTAAGGTTAGTTGAAAAGTCTAATATTTGACCTTTGAAATCAGTTTAAAAGGGTTACCGAAGCTACCGATCATATACAACTAAGACGCGAATTTTGAGATAAACAAAACAATATATAATCTTCAGTTGGATTTAACCTGGTGTCATTTGGCATTGAATCGCCCCAGATCATTTACGGAATTTCAATTTCTAGAACAGGGATTGTATTTAAATCAACAAAAGTAATTTAACAATACCGTAAACTATTACTCCGCACTAGCTTCGAGTATCAAAATGGATAATGGTACAGAGAAAATCGTTACACAAAGAATCGTTTAGCTGCTGTGATAATGATACAACAAAATATGTTCAAAATTTGACTTGTGATGAACAAACCATACGTAATAATACCGGGATGCAAATGTCTTAAGGACAAATAAATAGTTGTATTATTAAAATATATTGACGTCAGTTTCTAAAAACAATTGACTAACATACCCCTTACGTTAACGAGGTCCAGAACCGTACTCATTGTCACACCAATTACCAATTACCGATAACGTGACTGCCGTTAGAACTGCAAAGAACACAAGAATTGGAAACTTGATTTTGTACAGATCTTATATAATCTGACCACTATATTTCCTCTACAGTACCTCCCTGCGATAATGGTAACTACAGTACGAACTGTGACAAACTGTGTAGTGACCGGAAGTGTAAAGCGCCATCTACGTCGTCATGTGACCGAGATGGAACGTGTATCGATGGTTGTGAAGTTGGCTGGCGACAAGTAGACTGTACCTTGGGTGAGCTTGTTATATGAACTGATATACACTAAACGCCAAAAGAAACGTTACCCAACTTCTTTTGTTAATAACATTTTAAGTATGAAAGATATTTAAGAAATGAATGGTTCAAAAGAAAGCCGAATAACGTAGCTTTATGTTAATAACACGTTTAAAATTGCTGATGGATTCATATTGTGGTAAAATGCAGCTTGCTTAAGAAGATTAAAATTGTCCGGTTTTCGACCAGGCTGGTATCAATCAATCTTTATTTCGTATTGAAGAGGCCTCAGGCCTATAGTACATTTGCATAAGTCATGTGAATATATACACAAATAAATAGTGTACATTAGTTCGCTATGGCATTTTGTCTACAAATCATAGCTTTACTAATATACATAGCAAGATTTTGTAACGTTCTTTGATTTGTACTGCTCATTAAACTAGAGCATTTAGTGATACTTGGATGGACATAGTAATATTGTTTAATATACTTACAACGTAATGAGTTATATAGTGAAAAGGTGAAAAGAAAGTGGTATTCATCTTCAATTTCGTTTAAATTACAAAGTGTACATATTCTGTCTTCTCGTTTAATATTTCTATACCTGCCATTTTCAATAAATAAATCATGGGATGAACATCTAAGTCTTGCTAATGATCGTCTGTACTTTTTTATATCAACATATAATAAGTAAACTTATTTTAACAGATCCTCTTTAAATATTGCATAATAGAACAATTTTTTGACAGAGTAATTTCATCACACCATGTTTGAAAATATATATTTTTTAGTCTTGTCGTTAGCGAATGGATGAATAACTTATGAGATTCTACATATTGTGAATTCCAAGCATTCCCGAAGCCGATAGAGAACAGTAGGCTTCTGACACGGGATGCCCAATTTCTTTGACCATTATTATCGTACAATAGCATCATATTATAAAAATTTTTCGGTATTCTATTAGAAGGCATAGCTAGAAGTCTTAACCCATATTTTACTGCATTTACGGTAGTGGAAATATAAAGTGGAAACCTCCCAGGTTAACCATAAACCATAACACTGGGTGTAGTTGATTGTACTCCTAGAAATTTCTTACATGCATATAAGTGAACTTTTTCAATTACCTCCGTATTTTGCAGACCCCATACTTCTGAGCCATACAATAATATTGGGTTTTTTTGTGCATCAAAGATTTTGAAAAAGGTCTGGTGCGTGAGATTGCCTAAGATACGTGTCTGCCTCCAGATACCTATGAACCCTTTTTTTTAGCTTGGGTTGCTGATTGAAATGTTTGTGCCACGAGAAGTTTCTGGTAAAATATACACCCAAATATTTATAAAATGACGTTGTCTCCAGTAGTTCCTTTTTAAAATATCATTGTTCTGCTTTTGCTAGTTTCCCGCCATTTTTAAATACAGTAATTTTCTATTTAGATCTGTTATTTTTAGATTCCATTTATCTGAATACTTCTCTAATTCATTGATTTGTCTTTGTAAGCCAATAATAGTTGACGAAAAAAAGACAATGTCATCCGCAAATAAGAGCAAAAACAACTCAATAATGTCTTGGTGTAGCTGTATAGCATGGGCACGGTTCTTTTCTAATTCGAATGGCTAATTTATTAATGAAAATGGTGAATAAAAACGGGCTCAAAACGCAACTCTGTCTAACTCCCAAATGGCTATTGACAATATCGGATATATCGTTGTTATGCCGAACACATACTTTGACATTCTCGTAAATATTGCATAATAATTTGCTCATTTTCATACTCAAACTGTGTGATTTTAATAAGTTCCATAATTTGTTTCTTTCAACTGAGTTGAATGTTTTGGCAAAGTCAACACAAAATATAAAAATTTTACCCCCTTTAGTATTTAAATATCTTTCTATGAGAGTTTGTTAAGTGAAAATATTATCGATTGTTGAATATCCCTCTCTAAATCCTGCTTGCTCTTCGCTTATTTTATCCAGGGTATCTGCCCAGAAAACTAGTCTCTTGTTAATAATATAGGTGAATACCTTGCCGAGGATGCTTAAAAGAGTGATACCTCTGTAATTATTCATGTCTTGTTTACTACCTTGTTTATGTATCGGGACAATAACTCCAAGAGACCATGATTCAGGAAATTTTCCATTTTCTAATATCACATAAAATAGTAATTATAAATACGGTAGCAAAATATCTGTCGAGTTTTTTTAAGAATTCCGGCAGTGTATTGTCTATTCCCGGAGCTTTATTACACTTCAGATGGCGAATACTATCGAGAATGTCTTCTCTGCTAATAGGTGAATCTAAAATATCATTAGCAAACTGTAATTCAGAGTCTGTTTGTAATAAAGCTTGACTGCCATGAATGTCTGTATCAAATAGAGTATCATTCCTAATATCTATAGAAGAGGAGAATAGATCGTTGAAGTAATCATGCCAGTCACTGATATCAATCTCGTTTGAATTACGTTGGTTGCCAAGACTTCTAAGTTCGGACCAGAATTGTTTAGAATTATTAATGCTTTTCTCTAAATCATGTTGTCTATCATTTAAATATTTCTGTTGCTTTCGTTTGCAAGTTTCACTATACTTGTTTCACTACTTGTTACATCTTTCTTTTTTCAAACGATCGCATTTGGCATCAAACTATTTGCATTTAATTCCCTTGCTCGCATCGTATTTATATTTTCCATTTTGTTTTTTCATACTTGAGGCAGCTAAACATAACGCACCTGTTAACAAACTTACACTCGTATCAATATTAAACATGGCACAATCCATAGATTTGTCGAGTAGTTCTTGAATAGAATCAGAAAAGAGATTATCTCTAAATGTTTGTAATTCATTGCTATCCCAAACAAACCTAAATGATTCGAATGATCATGTTCTTGTTTATCAGATGTAAACGGACGTTTGTGGTGTGACGCCTCAGAGCGAGACTCTATTCCAAAGCTGGTAACACTGTCAAACAATGATGTCGACGCTATAATGTAATCAATAACACTAGTCCCATTAACACCTAGAAATGTAAAGTCGCCAATGTTTTTATCGTGACCGCATCTCCCATTCATGATATGCATATTCAAAACTGAACATAAATCTAAAAGGCATTTTCCAAAATTATTGTCACAAGAGCAGCGCTCTAAATTGAATGAATCAACTATGAATTCCCACATAGAATTGCTGTTTTTCTCGGTGTATTCAAGAATGTCATCCTTCACAAAGTCACATTTGGTTCCTGTCCTAGCATTAAAATCACCCTCACATAATATATGAATATTTTCATAATCTTCTAGAATGTCTATACGGTTTTCTTGGAAAATAGTTATTCCGTTTTTACAATGAGCGCTTAGCTTCTCATACCATGTTGAACCCTCTGGGTGGATATAGGCACACGCATAGAGTAAGTCATTATCGTAATCAAACAATGCTTTGTCAAATAAGATAAAGATAGTATTTTCTGAAATCGTATACCATTTAATATTGTTTGCAATATGTTTTTTGACTAGTACCACAATCCCACCAGAGTTCCTGCCACATGTAGACAATTTATCAGCATTTTTACTAAATATGTGGTAATCTTTAAATATGTTTTCTAAGTCCAAATTTACACACCATGTTTCCGTTATTCCCACAATATCAAATGAAAGTATATAATTATAAAAGTTAGTTTCTGTTAGTTTCTGTTAGATTTCTGAAAAGTTCATATCACTGTCACAGTCCTCAGCACACTGTTCTTGCGAATCGTTGTTGTCGTTGTGAAGCGTCTGACAATCCCTGTGTGACGTAACATAGGCCTGGCCCCGCCCCTATTGTGATCGTACCTTTAGAGAAGTCTGAGAGTTGGATCTCAGAGTGCGATTCCTCATCGGTCGATCACCCCATCTCTGGTTCCCCGTTCTCCTCTCGGAATGAGCCACACGATCCTCTCTTGGTTCTATGACAAGCTGGTTACCTTTGTAGTAGAATCGTGTGTCTGGGTGCTCCGATCTCAGTCTCTGCAGTTCTTTTCTTTGGTGATTTGTCATATCGTGAGCAATTCCTATGCCTTTCTCCTTAAGAGTGTTTCTCAATTTCACAGAATGCCATTGGTCTTCCCAGTAACACATACGAACAATGACAGGTCTTATTTTGTCGGTAGATTTACTGGAGATACGATTTGCTTTCTCAATGTCTCTGGCAGCAAGTGGGGGTAAGTCTTTAGATTGTCTAGCCTCATTGAGAATATCCAATACTTTGGCTTTACTCTCCGTGTAAGTCTCTCTCTCTCTCACTCTCTGGGATACCGTACATGATCATATTATTTTGCCTGCTTCTCCGTTCCTGATCCTCGATACGATCCTCGAGGTTACCAGTGTATGAGTCCATAGTGTCAGTTCTAGTTATCAATTCATCGATGTCCTGTCTCATAACCTTCTGTTCTTCGATGCTCACTTGTAGGTCACTTTTCAACTCGGATTTCATTGCTTTTATGTCCCCTTTAATGGATTTCATGCCGGCAGACAATCTTTCCTCTGAATCTTTAATTTGTCAAACTATTTCTGTCTTCAATGCCTCTAACTCCTTAGTAAATGGACCTGGGTTCAGTTCGGTAGCTCCACTAGGTGGATCACAGAAGGTGTAGCTATCACACAGGGCAAAGTACATAGTTCTAATGACACCTGTTTTCGACATGTAAACACTGACGTCACATCAACCGATCGATAACACGTCTCACTTTGTGGGCATGTAGAAGCTGGGGGAATAAGGTTTGATCCAAAATCCTTCATCCTTGTTCCTAAGAATGATCCTGTGCACATCACAAAACACAATAACGTACCACACAATAACAACCTGTAGCACATATCCACACCCGGCGTCCATTGACTTGTCGCAGTCTAGGGTAGAACTTTCTCGATCTGTTTCAAACCCTTTGGAGGCACGAAAGTTCCAATCCTGGCTCTCCACAAGTCGACAGAGATACCCATTGGACTGTATGTATCAATATAAATGTTAGACCTTTGATATTTAAACGTTGTGAGTAGATTTTCAGAGGAGCGTGAAATAGCAACCAATAGTAACCAGTAGTAACCAATATATGTGCTTCAGATGTCCAGAAAAAGTTGAAAGACAAAAAGGTCGTATGCTTTACATCATAACTCCTAAACGATGAAAAATTATGTCATTGAGTAAGTTTAAGTGTGTGTCACGGGGACTCTCTTTATTTCGTGAGATCAGTATTCCCTAACAAAGGTGTTTAAATAAACCCAAAATAACGACAGAGTAATAAAGCCATAAAAGTGAATAAAAGTTAATTTACATAATATAATCCCTCGCATATGATATTCAAAGCAAACTAAGGCAATCAAAAGAAATACAAATTGAATTCAAAGTACATGCCAAGCAACTAATCCGCTCGTGCCCTGCTAATTGACAGTGACGGGCTAAATAGCAATAAAACAGATAACGACAGCTGGAGACAAACTCTGATTACGTAAGGACAGCAAGATGATCAGGCGTTAGTTCCCAAAGGACTAAAACCCGGACTGTTAACAATGGTCAGCACACGGTACTGCCAAAAGATACACTAGCTTAGTAGGACTAGTAGTCAATCTTGAATAAGCAGCTAGATAGGTATAGCTAAACTTTTAATAATGGGACATAGGACAAAGGTAAGGATTGGAAAAGCAAGGTAAGTAATTAAGCACTTCCTAACATAACATGAAAAGAGAAAAATACATCTCACCAAATCCTGCCAGAGTGTCCCATAGAAAGGTCCCAGTTGGTCACAGACAGCCAGTTTGGCTGGAGTCCCTGAACTTTTTGTGAACTCCTGATACTAGAACTGGTGCCTCGCTTTATCCTGATAGTGCGGACGTCGGAGAAGACACCCAATCAAATGGAGTCCCTTGATACAAGTTAGCTTAACAAGGGGGTAATTTGTGTTTCTTTAGGTAAGTTTATACTCGATAGATCACCAACTTAGTGGGTTACAACTAATATTGAGGTGTCAAAAGATAGGTCGTGAGCCAGTCTACGAACACTTATAGCTGTTTATGACCTACGATTATAAGCCAGAACACAAGCTTCAGAACTAGGCAAAGTTGGGGCATGAATGTATAGTTCTGTCGCACAAGAATATTCCAATCGGCCGACAGACGATAATTATAATGTTAACCAGTATATGAAATGAAAATACATGTTCTAAGCTACATGGACATACATTTACTTTTGTCAAAGATAAATTTTGGAGTTATTAATGGGGCGTAGAAAATGCAACAAGCAAACAGCGTGACAGTGTGAAACTTATGAAATATTGTTTCCTACTCATTAAAGATCTTTTCTCGTAATTTCTCGTAATTTATCACCCAAACGCATTATCACTCAAATGTACCAAAATTCAAGTAGCCTTTGCATGAACTGAATGCTTCTACAGAGTATTAAAGGTGGCTACTTTGTATGATATGGCACATATGTACGAAATCATGCCACGATTGACAAGTGGAGAAAGAGAAAGAGCTCTGGGGATGTTGCAGATGTGGTCGACCATCAACGATGTTACCAATGCGTTTGAATGTCACCGTATGACCATCAGGCCTATCAGCGGTGACTCCAAAGTCGTATAATGGTCATACAGTGACATCCAAACGAATGTTCTTTGTATACCCTAGTGTACAAGATCAATAAGAATGATCAGTATCTGGTTGGACCGCCACCTACCCGGATGACACACTGCACCCTACCTCTCATGCCCCCAGTAAGACGTCGGGTCTGTTCTTGTGTCAATAACATCCACTCAGCGTGCAGAACTGCCTCAATGTAAACTCATGTAAATTCCGCACTGGAGGGTTCCGAGCCTGGAGACGCCGCCCTAGAATATCCCACACATGCTCCAGAGGGTTCAGATCTTGGCGTACTGCTGGCCAGGGTAAAGTTGTCACTGCGTTGGCTCGCATGTAATCGACAACGGCACGTGATCGGTGAGGCCGGAAGTTGTCGTCCATGTACTGTGGTCGTGTAGCAAGTGCATGGTTATCGAAATGAGCAACAACGACCGGCTGTTGCACGTCCCGGATGTATTGAGCCCCCGTTAAGTTGCCCCTGATGAGACAGACCCATCCGCAACAGTTGGATGGATGTTCCTGGGGTATAAGCTGTATTCTTCTGTCTCCAAACACGTGAACGCCCATCAGTAACATGGAGCAAGAATGGACTCTCGTCGGACCAATAGATTGTCCGCCAGGTCCTCAGATTCCAGTGTTGTCTGTCCAAACACCATGCCAAACGTGCACGTTTATGATGGGACGTTTTATAACCCTTCTTGCCTTTAGTCCTTCCGATTTGAAGTGATTGCTGACTGTTCAGGTGCTAATGTTTCGATTTGGTAACCACAGACGTTTCAACTGAGGACTTGTCAGGAAGGGTTCTCGGCGTACATGTCGAAGAAGATGCCGGTTCTCTCGTGGTGTAGTGACAGTAGGTCTTCCAGACCTTGGACGGTCCACTGCACTTCCTGTCTGCCCATGCTTCCGGACTAAACGACTAACAACAGGGTAATGGTAGCCCAGATTCCGTCCAATCGCATACCAATAATTTGATTTCTGCGATCCATTGACAATAGTCTTCGTGCCATGTTCAATAGGTATGTTTGAATGGCTATGGAAGGCAACGTTACATACCACCAAATGCAGTTGGGCCATACTGGTTTTTTTTTATCCTCGAGCGTAGCATGTTGCACGTACATGCCCCGAACGTGTAGGCGCGACTGTCACGCATCACTGGTTGGAACGTATCGCACAAACACTACTCATAAATGAACCTTGTTTAACTACTAAAATATTCTCGAAAAGATATCATCACAAATATCAACGGGTGCTTAACCTATGTTATATTTCATAATGTAATTTATAATTCGGCTATTTTGGAGTGCTACATTACTGTGCTGTTATGTTACTCTAATATTTTCCAAGGGGTTATGGTTATAGCCGGAAATGTAATTTTTAAACCGCATCGTCTTTCAACGAATATCCATAGTATGTGACATATGATTGCGAATGTCAAACGGACTTTTCATTTGTTTAAATATATGTTATATCACCGACGACATCGGTGCAAAAATGGACAAATCACTATAATATATAATTTCCCATTCTCTATGTTTCTTGTATCATGTCTTAAAAGTATGACTGATCAAAGATTGTTTTCTGCTGAAACCTCTTTTGAAATATTTACCGACAATCGTGTCAATTATTGTCATAGAATGTGCGTCTGGCTTCTACGGATCTGGCTGCAGCTTGTCCTGCACTAACCGGAAGTGTCTTGACCATTCGTATGGGTGTAATCACGTGACTGGTCAGTGTGTAGGTGGATGTCAAGCTGGATACAAAGGAACAGATTGTAAACAAGGTAAGTTATACGACTTAATAAATACAAGGGTAAATAACCTTTGGTAGCTAAATGAGGTTATGTTGGACGTTCTCACTCAAGACGTCGGTATACGTTAGTGACGTTAATGACCTCATACCTCTATGACGTCACTAAATGAATGACTCCAAAAGGGTTGGGGAAGATTCCAGGAATGATGCCAAGATTATGTACACTATACAAAACATTTACCAACGTCAAAATCTGGTGCAACTTGTAAGATATGGTGGCTTTCAGTACCGTCATTTGGTGCAATTGATATCGACTTTCATCTTATGAAATTTAACACATATGTGTTTTTGTAATCATCATAATTTATGTATGTATGCTTCAGAATATCCATTTTATTTTGAGAGAGTATGATTCTCCTCCACAGAATGTGACTCTGGTTTCTACGGTCCTGCATGTAGCTTAATTTGTACTGACCGGATGTGTCTTGACTCTTCATCTCAATGTGATCACGTGACTGGTCAGTGTGAATGTAAGCCTGGGTATAATGGCACAGATTGCAGACTAAGTAAGTTTATATAAACACCAAACAGTGTTTTCGCAGCTCCTGTATTATGCTATATAAGATACCCACGGCAATAAAACAGAGGCGGTCATTGGAACCGACCATGCTTTATGAAACAATAGAACATAGCAGAGAGCATAAACACTCAGGGCTTTTAATTTTCTATTCATGTCAATCTAGACTCTGTCTAATGTAAACTCACGTGTAAAAGAAACGTCCCCACATTTTGAAAACAGTATAAAATGAAATATTGATTTCGGAGAAAGTAGATTTTGAATGAATTTGGTAGCCACATGTTTTGTAAAGAAGTATTCACAAATTCATACATCAAAGTATTCAATTTTTATTTTTATTATCAGAGTTATGAATAGATAATGTTTTGAAAATTCATATTTAGTATTGTTGGGTTCTGAAGACAAGATGTAACGAGGTTTCAGTCGCATTTATCGCCCGTCGATTGAAATATCTTGTATTTTGTATGGGGACGTTTCTTTTGCACGTGAGTTTATTTTTACCCATTTAATTCCCACTCTCCTTACATAAAACTGAAGTGGTATATACAGAATATATAAATGATGTGCGTTTTACTACTTTGAGATATTTACTTTGACCAATCGGGGTTGTAATGAGTGAGCTAGCTAAAAATTCATAACAGTTTTGTACAATGATAGAAATCGTCGTCGTTTTCTTCTATCCTTGCGTTTCTCTGAAGTCGAAGGAGGACATTTTATAGCGAAATATATCAACAATTCCTCCAATTATTAAAAATAATCTTGCAGTTTATCTCTCTCAAACAGACTATTGTCTTTTAGGATGTGAGTCACACTTCTATGGACGTGGCTGCAGCTCGCGCTGTGCTGACCGGAAGTGTCTTGGTGTGTCTCCTTGTAATCACGTGACTGGTCAATGTGTAGGTGGATGTCAGGCCGGGTTCAACGGAACAAACTGTACACAAGGTAGGTTTCTCAAGTTTATGAAACCGCGTACTCTACAGCTGCTTCGGTTTTACAGTAATTGATAAAAGTGTAACAGCTTTACGTTGATATCGTTTTAACCACTGAATAATGGTTTATCTTTAAACGAAACGTCCAGTATCATTAATATTAATCCCTTATCAATGACTCCTGTCAAAAGTTACGAAGAGTTCCAATGAACACTTGTATTTTACACATAGAATGTTCTGATGTATACTACGGAGTCAACTGTGAGAAGTCCTGCAGTTCTCGTCACTGTGTGACGTCACGAAGTAAATGTGACGCTCAGACTGGACAGTGTCCTGACGGGTGTGAGCCGGGATGGACAGGAGTAGACTGTATAAGTCGTGAGTAACCTAGAACTTCGATATATATGGGAACATGGCTTGAATTCATCACGCAACATTCATTGACCTCAATTCAGACAAAATTTGGTGTACATGTATCTTGTCTACTGGCATGATTCTTAGCAAGAGATGTGCTGTAAAGATTTGTTTTACTAGTTAGACAAGTTTGACAAATATATAGCATGACATTTATATTTGTTTTTCTTCAAAAGTGTGATATATTTACCGCTAGGCTTGTCAAAATGTCTGAACTCATATTATGCAGATTGTCCCGGGGGGAAGTTCGGCACTAACTGTACAGAGAGGTGTGGTCAGTGTGATGGTGTCTGTGACAGTGTGGATGGGAGGTGTCCTGCTGGGTGTCTGGACGGGTACAATGGAACATGGTGTAATGATTCTGTAGCTGTAAGCGAGACAAAGAACCATGCTGGAAACATCGCTCCTGCTGCTGCTGGTGCAGCTGCTGGCCTCCTCATCATCGGCATTGTCGTCGTCATCGTCGTTTTGTGCAGAAGGCAAATTTGATTATGCTTCAATGTGTTATATCATTTCAAGGAAGTAGTCACTTATAGAGCCAATGCGTCTCTTAAATTTACAAAATAATAACATGTAACATTATTTTAGATATCATCTAGGTTATTTTATCACCTTGGATTGCAAAATTGGATAACAGTAATTATCATTATTCTTACTTGTATAAATTATTATATTGTATATATCGGCCTATATACAATGAGAGAGAGAGAGAGAGAGAGAGAGAGAGAGAGAGAGAGAGAGAGAGAGAGAGAGAGAGAGAGTTAGAGAGAGAGAGAGAGAGAGAGAGAGAGAGAGAGACAGAGAGAGAGAGAGAGGGAGAGAGAGAGAGAGAGAGAGAGAGAGAGAGAGAGAGAGAGAGAGAGAGAGAGGAGAGAGAGTGAGAGAGAGAGAGAGATAGAGAGCGAGATAGAGAGAGAGAGAGAGAGAGAGAGAGAGATGATTTCCAATTGATGCTATAGTTCCAATAGTGCCAATTGATACAAAATAATGACACTAATTTTTGTCTTTGTACATATAAAAGAAGACGGAAAAACACCAAAAACAAAGATAAAGAACAAAGCTTTAAATCACAAGGTGAGTACTATTACACGCTTAAAATCCAGTAAACTAGATAACTGTGTAACACACTTTTAACGGTATATGGATTGTTAAACTTTCTTATTTCACTTGTGACGTGTAGGTATATATTCTTATACCCTTTTTGTAATGTGATATGAAATAACGATCTCTACTGCAGTTTAATATAATGTATTGAATGATGTATATGAATGATTATAAATATGGCATCTCTCTTGCAAAATGTTATTGATATATTTTTGATTGATATAATGACGAATAATTTCGCTTTTAAGATAAGATAAGAAAGTTAAGACACGAATTTTTATCCCGTAGGAAATTTTTATTACATTGTAAAACAAAACATATCATATTCCAACGAACACCAGCTGATACAAAATAATGATGGAACTTGTTTCTTCTTGCTATCGGGATGCGCAGACGACGTACTGATGGGAAAAATTCACAATCATAATGGAGAACTATCATTTAAATTCTTTTGCATTTTATTGGCAAGTTGCTGGCGATACATATTTTTGACTCTGTACCAATTTTGTTTTCGAGCTGTGTTAATAATTTTGTTGAGTTAAGTTTTGTTTGGAACAGACAGCTTACCAAACCAACCAAGTAGATAAACAGTTAAAATGTTTGGTATAAATGTTTCTAAAACTTTTTCATCAGAGAACAATCAGTTCTAAAAGTGTTTAACCAACGTTAAAGAAATGCAATATTTTCTGCCCTTTCCTGAATAGGTAATGAACATTGTTCTTCCAACAAAGCTTACAATCAACAGCGGTGCCTAACTATTTGTATATGTTGACAATTTCATTTTCTTCATTGTTGATTGAGCTTTGAAAACATACAACAATTTCTGTCGTTTTCTTGGTATTTAAAACCTACAAGCTATCTTTGCACCAATTTGTAAAATTTAAAATCTCATTTCTGTAAGTAATATCGGCAGACTTTAAACGCATGAATCACGCACACGATTCGAGTCTTGTGCGCATTTCACCAGTTTGTCTGACGTGGAACCTCCGTTGGTGTCCGTCGATGTTCGCCGGATCGGTGCTTTACGCGATTCATCTGCTCTACCTGACCCACCCTGTTGTCTATCTGTGATTTAGAGACCTCATATGGTTATCTGAACTGATAACTCTTAGTTTGTCTCCTGAACAGAACGCACGCTTCTTCTCACTCAGTAATGCTTTCAGTTCTTTTGTCTCCAATGGTTTGTTGTTTGGAAATATTTTGAATATTTTTGACGGTACAATAGATCCACGCTAAATTTTATGCAAGAGGTCACAACTTAACATAATGTGTCGACGCTATCAGAGTCCTTCTCGAATACGTCCTAAGCTGTGTTATCAAAGCAGACTTTCAATTCATCAATTGCACCCGAATAGTACATTTGCTTACGATATCCTTACAAGGGTTTTATGAACCCTCAAAATCGCCTTACCAAGTTGATGGACTCATTGTTTATATTTCTAACAAAGTAGTGTTCTTGAAATATCTTTTTCACAGACAAGAATGGCAACATAGCAATGGATCCGTTAAACCAAGCTGAGACAGGTAAAGCAGAGACTGCAGGAAAATCTAAACCATCCACTAAAATGAGACTCAAATCAAAAAAGGTAAAAGGACCCAAATCAGTTTACCACAAGCACAAGGGGCAAACAGCTGTCTTAACATCCGCTCCGCCCTCGTCACGTGACGATGGAGATGACCAATCAGAAGAGGACGACGAATACGAGGCTCCATCTTCAAAAACTTACTACAACTTTGACGAGGACGCCATCAGAGAAGTTGCTATTGAAGATCTGGCAGCTACTGTACAGAAAATAAAGTGCAGGGAGAAAGGCTTTGAAACGGAGTATAATGTTAGAATAGTTTTTTAATGAATACTGGATTTCTCTAAGCCCTTTCTAAACGTATATCTGATATGTCCGCCCATAAGAGTGTTAATGAATGTAGACAAATCTGTTTAGCATGTTGTTCAAAGGCATGGGGAGGTTTCAATTCCTGCAAAGACAACGGTATCAAATTTAAGTTTCAATTTAGTTTCATACCTGATGTTGCCGAGGTTATTACATTTTATGTCGTCAGTTCAAGTTGATGAAAATAGCAAAGTGCCAGCAGGTTTCTGATATCACTAAGTTTGATAATTCACATTACAGTAATTTTGAAATGGGCGGTGATTTACATGATTGTAATTGCACTTTGCCTTACACAATTTAATATACATTGTAAGGTTATAGATCAGTATCTTCATGAATTAATGGTATTGTCGTTGAAGAAGAAATGGTTACATTTTAGTATATTTGAAGGTTATCAATGATATGAATTTCAGCAATATTTGAAATAAAAAGCTTTTGACCCCTTTCCTGTAATTCTATGGAAATGATTATTGTTAAATCATGCATAAGCGCATGAAATGCCATTTCGGGTTATTTTCGTGTATGTCCTCAACTTAAGTAGTTGTCTTTAATATAAGTAGCCCCACATAATCATTGAGCATCATTTACAGAGACTGCCCACTGGATTTACAGCTCCGTATGATGACTCACAGAAGGAAGAGAACAAAGCGAAGAATAAGTTCCGTGGCTACTATCCATGTGAGTATATTGTTATCATATTTAATACATATTTTCATCAATTAGATTTTGACTATATTTGAACCTTGTGTCTCCACTTCAAGATGATCACAACCGAGTCCGTCTCTCCCTCCTCCCTGACGTCCCCGGATCAGACTACATCAACGCCAGCATCATGCTCGTGAGTGATATTCCTTCTCAGTCTAATTTAACCCTTACCTTTCAAGTGTGCCAACCGAAACATTTCAGGAATAACTGACATTCATGCGTAAAGTATTGCATGGACGTTTGGTTTCATTTTGTTTTTAAACATTCACTATTTCATTACAGAACTACAGCGAGACTAAATCGTATGTAGCAGCACAAGGTTTGTAGCCAATTAATTATTGATTTCCGCTTCCGTTAATTCTAACATGTTTATGAATAACTGAAACATTATTTCAATTTACACTGGTATCGTCCTGTATGCAATATACTAAAAGCTCTCAGAAATAACAAATCATTTATCAGTTACATGTTATAAATACAATATACCAACCTCTCCGACCCGGTCATGCTGTGGAGGGCCCGAGCCAATCACACAATGAGTTAGTGCTTAGATTGAAAAGTTGCGTCGATGTCGTAATAGATTATAATTGCAAACTCACAGCCCCGAAGAAGATCACCCTTGGAGATTTCTGGAGGATGATCTGGGAACAGGGATGTAGACGAATCGTCATGTTGACTGGACTTGTTGAGGAAAGGAAGGTGAGAAAATGCTGAACAGCGAGACTTAATTAATTAAATAATTTAGTACAAAATATGCCTCAATTAAAGAGAGAATAAGATGCAAAATGCACTTTCGATTTGAGTGAAAACTCATCACTACATTCATATCATGTTGCTTGAAACACCTTCAGTGTTCTACCTACCTGGGGATTTTACCTGATGCCACATTATTAGTACTGCAACCCTTAGATTGATGAGCAACAGGAATAATCTTGAACAGAAAAGCCTCACAACCCATCTTTTTCTGCACTGACTTCTCGTGTGTGCAATTCGCATCTACCTCTGCTCAGAGGCGCACATCGACTCTATTCAATCCCATTAAACTATCGTACTGTCAATTTATCAGGTATTCGTTTGTAGAAACCAGGTAACTAGCACTCTTATCTAATCCGTTATCACTCAAATATGATATATACAAATATGTTAAAGACATGCAATAAACATCATTAAATGGACTTTTAGAGTTGGACCCTGATCGCCCATAATCAGAAGATTGACTATAACAACTGTTAGGATTTAAAAGTTGTTGTACAATCACATGTACAAGAGACACATTTAATTAGATTACAACTTCTTTATTTGTTTCACATGAGGTTTATTAGCGAATTTTTTATCAACTTGAAGCAGAGAAGTAGCCCAGAAAACTCTTGAGAAACAAATGAAGAAGATTTCATCCAGAAGATGTCAACTTCTAAATGTCTCTAAGGAATGTGCATTACTTCGTGGAATATGTTTTGAAGAGCACCTACATTAGATATGAATAAAGCTAACTTTATTGACAATGAAAGACAATTATATAACAATTCTACAATCCTTCTCAGGTAAAGTGTTACCAGTATTGGCCGGAGAATGACCTGCTGACCACAGATCACTTCCGAGTTACATTGGTAGACACCGACAAACGTGCTAACTACACCGTCAGGGCCATGAAGGTGGAGAAAATAGAGGTGAGAGATTAGATAGCTATATGTTTGCTATATATCATCAGGACGTATGGACTTTCGGAGTTGACATAATACGGGATAGAGATTTACTAATGCTCCTTTTAGAAATCTATTAATCTAAACGGACCTCGATTTTGCCATTTGGTCAGACAAATGTGGAGGCAGAAAGGCGGGAACCCGTGTTCCTAATGTCAATGGGCCTTCTCGAAAGCTGTTTATGTTACACATTCTCCCCAACTTCCAATGTCCGCACAATTATTGATACAAAATACAGATGCAGCAAAGTTAGGAACGCAGGTGTTGTTACCAAATGCATGAATGGCAACTTTTATAAGGTAAATGAGCCACGGATAGTCTAAGATTGATCCTTGGTGTTAATTTTGTGAAGACTTGAAACACTAGTGAACCTATTCTGTTATATAGTTAGTTCATGATAGTCAACCTACTAGCCATATAACGTGATGCTTGGAACGACCTTTTAGAACGGTATTAACCGGTACGAGGGAATAACACTGTCTAGAAGGGTAAACCGAGAAAATTGTAAACCCTGCCTTTAGGAATTACTATAATTGTAAAACCTGATATCTTTCCTAAGAAATGATGTGCGGGCAAAGATCTGAAGTAACTATTTCTCAAATATATATCTGAACGATAAAGTTTTATGACGAAAGTGCGTCTCGAACCCGTATCTAGTAAGACCTGTGGTTCGTGAGTTAACGCTTTAGACTATTGCGCAACAGAGGCAGATGAAAAACAACGGTATAAAAGTAACTTGCACAGCGTGGGCTGTAACATTTTAATTTCAGGCTGAAACACGAGGATTTCATGAACGATTTTTTTATATAACGTGATAACAATACATGTTTTTTTTACTTAAAAACGGTTGATGACATAGATAAACGATTTAACCTCTGATATGGTAAAGTTGTAGGTTTGCATCCCCGGATTTTTGCTTCCTGTCAGGGTCCACAACCTTACCATTTACTCGGTATCATGGTTATACTATACAATGGATGTAACTTGTTTCTACAGACCGGAGAGAGTCGGAGAGTTGTCCAGTACCACTACACCACATGGCCTGATCACGGCGTCCCCGACACTGTCGCTCTCGTCAACTTCATCTGGATGATGAGACGCACACAACAACAGACAGACGGACCACTGCTCGTGCATTGCAGGTCGGTGGCCATATTTGATGTAACGTTTTCATGGGATGATATTGATATTATTGACACTGTATTAGCTGCTATAAATGTTTTAAAAGCATTTTCATATCGTTTAAACATGAAATTAACATCCCACGCTCAGTGTGGTTGAGGACGGGGGCGGGGAGTATTTTAGTTGAAAATATTGGTCGAAGGTAGTTTTGGTGACAATTGACATTGAGAAGAACAGTGACGAAGGTGTTGATAATGTGGTAGTGTTGACGATGGGGATGGTCAACGATGTGTTAGAGACGGAAGTAAGGTTAGTTATCAAGACTAACCTATCAACAACAACATATGTCGCCTCATGCTGATATAGGACGATTATGTTCGTCCCCAGTGCTGGTATAGGACGCACAGCCACGTACATTGCTGTGGACTCCTGATTATTTCTAGTCTATCTAACACATGATGTTTGTCTCCGGTGCTGGTATGTGTTAGAGACGGAAGTAAGGTTAGTTATCAAGACTAACCTTTCAACAACAAAATATGTCGCCTCATGCTGATATAGGACGCTTATGTTTGTCCCCAGTGCTGGTATAGGACGCACAGCCACGTACATTGCTGTGGACTCCTGATTATTTCTAGTCTATCTAACACATGATGTTTGTCCCCAGTGCTGGTATAGGACGCATAGGGCACGTACATTGCTGTGGACTCCTGATTATTTCTAGTCTATCTAACACATGATGTTTGTCTCCAGTGCTGGTATAAGACGCACACATACGTACATTGCTGTGGACTCCTGATTATTTCTAGTCTATCTAACACATGATGTTTGTCCCCAGTGCTGGTAAAGGACGTACAGACACGTACATTGCTGTGGATTCCTGATTATTGCTAGCCTATCTAACACATGATGTTTGTCCCCAGTGCTGGTATAGGACGCACAGGCACATACATTGCTGTGGACTCGCTGCTGGACCAGGCCAGAGAGGAGGGGAAGGTGGACGTGCAGGGCTACGTGTCCATAATGAGGGGACAGAGGAAGAACATGATCCAGACAGCGGTAGAAATATTATAATTCGGATGTTTACGCAAATCTAGTGATAAGGCAATGATTTTCTCAAACTGGCTATCTCATATACATTATCTCCGAAAACCTCTATCGGAAAGAGCTTACAAATTTTGTGTTGAAACTTAGCAGTATCCGGTAATTTAAATTCCAGTTGACGTCAAGGGTTGGGAGTTTGTATCTCACTACAATACCATAACCTGTTCTCTCTCTAACCCAAATGTATATTTTAACATCCTTACACCCTTTTTACACACCCTACAGGAACAGTACGAGTGTGTGTTCAACTGTCTGGTGGAGATGACCAAGTACGGGAACACCAGTCTCACCGTGGACGACTTCACCACACTATACACCAACAGCGGCATGGACGCACAGGTCGACTCAGATAGCAAGACCTTCAGGGAGACAGCACAGGTAAACGGGAGGTGAAACTGAAACAGTACAATGCACAGGAACCCAAGTTATATATAATGAAACTGTGGAATAACTGTATGTATATACAAACAGCGTAAACGGGCAACCGTAGCCATTGCTGTAAATATCAATTCACTGCCATCAATCAAAGCCTTTGAAATGTAATTGATATAGTTTCCCGCTATTAAGTTGCCTTGCTGTCTCAGGCGCCGTCTGCTAGCATGTGCAGACGACGGATATCATGCAGTGGTCAGTCAGATAGTTATCATATACAAATTGACATTTCCCTTCTGAGAAATTGAAGGTGTTAGGATAACACCAGTGTTACCTGCCATTTTAAAAGTTGATAGTAAATACAGTTTTTTTCTCTCAAGTATTTGAAAGTAATTTCTAATTTCCCATTTCTGAAGCGTTGATAGATTTCTTTTAAATAACAACCTGACCTAAAGAAAAGAAAATCGAAATATTTGAATTAAATTTAAATTCCAAAGGGAACATTGAAGATGCCATAAAAATAGCACCAGCTTGTTGTCATCCGGGCGCTATGTATAAGCCAATCATATTGCTCATTTAGTGTCACGTGACAACATTTCTAAATTTTCTACTGGGTTTTAGAGTCGGAGTTTCTCAATTCCGATAAACAAAGTATTACAATCTATACATCTTCATGCTGTAATATCGGCCGTCTCGTCGCATGCACGACCCTCGGTTCACACAAGACCAACCCACATGGTTTGGGACACTCGCCGGCAAAGACGATATTTATTATCTCCCTTTGACTACATCAGTTACATAGTGACGGAAGCGGCAGTAATATCTGTACTGTCTGACTGCTGGTTATTACACTTCTCCTTTTCTTTGGAGATACTAACCCTTTTTACAATAAACTGTAAATAATAAAATGAAATGATCCTGTCATAATGATAGTGATTTTAGAGACTTCTCTTTTGTCTTACTAGATAAATAACCATTAGAAAGTTACTTGTCTCTACATTACCACAAACATAAAATAGCAATATTAGCTGTTAAGTGAAATGCTAAAATTAAAATGAATTAAATTGTCAACTTGCTTCTCTGGTTAACAGATTCACATTTATCTGTCTATATATTGTCAATATCTTCTTGTGACACTCTTCACTTCACCACACTAGATAATGTAATCCTGTCAATAGAAAACATGTCCTTATGGAATATTTTTATCACTTTAAAAGTCCATAATTCTGAATCTTTTTGATTACTCAAATTAAGCTGCATTTTAACACATATAGTCTTTTAAGTAATCTGGTTTTCTTCGACTTCTCTGTGGTAGTTCCCTTCTAGGTGGAGTGTCATCTCGTGTCGACATCAGGTGTCGGTCTGCGTCGTCATCTCGTGCTGGCATGTGTCGGTTGTTGTGATTACCCCATGTCGCCCTGGTGTTGACGTCGTCACCGGTTGTCGCGTTGAAGTTAGGGTCTGCACTAACCTCACTGCTGTCTGGTCTAGCACTGGCTAATATATCTTCTCTCCAGTCTGTCTCTAGATTGTCTGTCGGCTGGATGTCTTCAGCTTCTCTTTGACTTTGAACAACTGCATTAACCAATTTGAATTTACTAGCATCTCTGGTGATTTCTCTCCCATCACTAGTTCTTCGTGCGGATATTGTCGAACCCCGGATTCGATAGATGATGTAGAACGATGGTTCGAACGGTGTTGTCCATTTATTCCATTTCCGCTGTTTGACGATGACGTAGTCTCCGATGATGAAGTTGTGTTCTCTTGTGAACTTGTTTTCAGCATTTTCTTTTGCCCTCTGCTTGAAGATTCGGTCTCTTTCTTCCATGTCAGTTTCTGGTTTTCTGGACGTTTTGTCGTTGTAGTCGAGTTTGATTCTCACGTCGCGGTTCATCAAGGCTCGATATGGTGGAATCCCAGTTGCCGGATGAGGAGTTGATCTGTATCCTATCAGTAGATTTTGTACTGCTGATGTGTTGTCTCTGCCTTCAAGGTTAGCGATTTGTTCTGTCTTGTTTAGAATTTTCATGAAGTTTTCCGCTTCGCCGTTTGCTCGCGGGTGGAGTGGCATTACTCTGTGATGGTGAAAACCTTCCACTTTCGCAAATTCTTCCATCTGGTGAGAATTGAAAGGCGGTCCATTGTCTGACTCGATTCTTCTCGGAACTCCATGCGTCATGAATATTCTTTTCAACGCCCCTGTCGTCGATTCAGCTGAGGTAGATGAGACTTTCATTACCTCGGGGTATCTTGTCCTCTTGTCTATTACCACCAGGTTGTAGTGTCCATCCGGATAGGGTCCTCCGAAATCAATGGATAGTACACCCCATGGCTTTTCTGGTAATGGGCTGCTTTTCACTGGTTCTGTGAAATTGGTCTTTGTTGTGACCTGGCATTCATAGCACTGTTTTACGGCTGCTTCAACTAGGTTGTCCATCTTCGGGAACCAGTACTTCTCTCGAAGTAGTTGTTTTGTCTTCGACATACCTTGATGTCCTAGCGCATGCCCTGCTCTCACAACTGTCCGCTGTAAACATTCTGGGATAACAATCCGATGCAGTCTGAATATCAGTCCGTCGATCACGCAAAGCTCAGTTCTTATTCCGTAGAATGAGATTACGTCCGGATCCTGTTTGTGTTTTTCCCAGTCTTCATCAAAGATTCTCTGTTTAACCTTTTGAAGTACTCTGTCTTTCTTGGTTTCTTTTCTTATTCTGTCAATCACTACAGCATGCTCTGTCTGTACGACACTCTTGACAACTTTCTCTGTATTGTCATTGCCTGTTCCCGGTAGAGGATGTCTGGATAAGAAATCCAGTGGGTCAGCTGCATCTCTGCCTGGCTGGTATACAAGCTCAAAGTCAACATCCTGCATGTCCATCACCCATTTCTCTATCCTGGGAGGTAGCTTGGTGCTTGCTTTGTTGAACATCGGGATGAGTGGCTTGTGTGCTGTAATGATCTTGAATTTAGGAGCACCTAGCAAGTACATCCTAAATCTCTGCTTTGCCCATCTGACCGCTAAGGCGTCTTTCTCTGTTTGACTGTACCTTTTCTCTGTGTCAGTCATAGATCTGCTTATGTAGTGAACTGGTTGCATTCCTCGGTCAGTCTCTTGGAATAGACCTGCTGATAATCCTTCGTTGTAGCTGGCTTCTACTCTGACTGTTATTGACTTCCTCGGATCAAAATACACTACTGTGCTGTCATTAGTGATGTGGTCCTTCAAGTCTTTGAATGCATCCTCTTCTTTCTTGCCCCATCGGAATCTTGTTTCCTTGCGAGTCAATTCTCTGAGCGGTGCTGTCAAGATTGCATATCTTGGTATGAACTTGGCTAGAAATCCAGTCATCCCTAGGAAACTTCTTACTTCTTCTTTGGATTTTGGTGGTGTGCATTCTTTTACAGCCTTCACTTTGTCTGGCGTTGGTTTCAGTTGACCGTCCGCAAAGATGTATCCGTAGAACTCGATGCGTTTAGTTCCGAACACACACTTTCCCCGGTTAAGTGTAATGCCGAAATCGCTAGCTTTCTGTAGAACAGTTCTCAGGGTTTCATTGTGTTCTTCAACATTTCTTCCCCCAATGAGAATGTCGTCTCTCTGGTTCAGGCATCGCGGAATGTCGCCAAATATTCTGAACATTGCTTCATCAAATAGGTCCTGGGATGTTTTCGCTCCGAAGATAAGCCTTTTTGATCTGTAGTTTCCCCATGGCGTGCTGAACGTTGTAACTTCCCTGGATGCTTGATCGAGTACAAGTTGTTGGTACCCTTGCCGAAGATCAAGTTTTGAGAATATTGCACAGTCATGAAACTTGTAGACAAAATCTTCTACTATTGGTCCCTGGATAATCCTACTTCTGTCCATGTACTTGTTCGGCACTCTCATGTCTACACTTGCTCTTATCATGTTTGGTTCAAGCTTGTCTTGGCTCACGCCTCGAAACTTGGGTTTTGGCTGTACGACTAGTGGTGAACACCATGTGATTGGCTCGTCTGTTGGTACTCTTTCATACAAATCATCCTTCACGCCTTGTTCAATCAGTTCTTGCAATGGTTTCTGCAGATAGTAGGGAACTTGTCTTGGTTTTTGTGCTACAGGAACTGCTTCAGGCTTCATAGGCAAAGTTGTTGGGAACTCCTTGTTATTTCTTAGGTCTTTGATCATTCCTACCCCTTCAAACAGATGTTTGAATTCTTTGACAATGTTTTCTGTTGTCTCTTGCTTCACGCCTTTTGCTTGGTTAGGATTCTCTATCCCTAAGCTGTTGGGTTTCTGGAGTGATCCGTCCGCTCTAATCTCTATCATTCCCAGGTCTTCAAGTGTATCTCTGCCGATGAGTGGTGGTGAGTTGATATGTCCTTGGACAACGATAAACTTGACCAGTAATCCACGCGTTTGATTGCGTACAACAGTCCTAAATTCACCTTTCACCTCCAATTTGTCCTGTAGCTGGGTTACCCTGCATCTGCTTGGTTCCAGTCTAGGTTTCTTGTTGCATCTCTTGAGAAATGATTTGTACTGATGTTCGTCCATGATGTTAACATCTGCACCACAGTCCGGTTCTATCAGAACATCGACATCCCCTATTTTCACTGGTATTGTCTTGGTAGTCTTGCCGATTTTCTTGATCACACAGACTTTACCTATGTGACGTTGACTCTGAGTGAAGAATTCGTCATCTGAACTTGATTCTTGTTCATTGTCTGGTTCAACGGCTCTCTTGACTCGTTTCTTGTCTTTGGCTTGTTTTCTGTCTTTTGTCCCTTTCGACTGCCATCTTGGTTTGTCTTCATGCTGCCCATTTGCTCTGCACATTCGCTTGAAGTGGTTTCTCTTGCCGCACTTCTTGCATATCTCCCCATATGCTGGACAATCTCTCCCTGGCCTGTGCACACCTGTGAGTCCACAGTAATTACACTGCTGTCCCTGCTTATATCTGGTGTCACCTCTTCCTCTGCCTCTTGATTTCTTTGAAACCATACAAATAGATGAAGAGTCTGGCCTCATTTCTTGAATTTGAAGTTGGGTATCTTCAACTTCCGAAGCTTCTCTGAGGAATTGGTCAAGGTTGAACGCTCTGTTGATCGCCTTCTGTACGAGTGCTTGGTTATTGACTGTTTGGATCAAGTGTTCTAAAATACGTTCATTGCATGTCCCTTGAAATTCACAATCATGTGCTTTTTCTCTCAACCGTGCAGCATACGCTGACGTGGTTTCATTCTGTGCGGGTCTCATCTTGAGAAATAGGTATCTTGCGTGATGCTTGTTTCTTCGCGGGGTAAAGTAATCATTCAGTTTTGTCTTTAGTCTTGTGTACTCATTCAAGGCCGGATCTGCTGGATCTGGGAGACTCTTAGCAAGTCTGGCTATGTCTTTGCCTCCATAGATAATGAGAGCATCTTTCTGATCTGCAATTTCAGTTATTTTGAAAAAGCGAAATTCTCTTTCTATTCCCTCGAGCCATTCTTCCCATGTCCTACCATTGGTTATCTGGTCATTAACAGGTATAAATGGTGGTGTTCTTAACGCTCTATTTTGAACAGTTATGACATTTGCTTGTGGAGCTTCGGCCTCGCCTTCACCATCCGCCATTTTCTAATGAACGAAAACTGTGAGCGCTGGTGTCCGAAATGAATTTTTTGTTAATTCAAAAGTTCCTATTGTGTGACATGTCAAAAAGTTCATAGATTGTTGATCTAGAGTGTTACTTGCATCATATTCACGTGTTTTTATCCTCGTCGCCAATGTAATATCGGCCGTCTCGTCGCATGCACGACCCTCGGTTCACACAAGACCAACCCACATGGTTTGGGACACTCGCCGGCAAAGACGATATTTATTATCTCCCTTTGACTACATCAGTTACATAGTGACGGAAGCGGCAGTAATATCTGTACTGTCTGACTGCTGGTTATTACACATGCTTATGTATTTAAACAGAATTGAAAGTTTTAACTCTGTGTCTCTGCTGCGGCCACCAACTGTTTAAAGCTTTTGAGAGAAGAGGAACCAAACACTGAAACTCTGACCCTAAGTCTAGCTGTTCAACCCCTACTTTGCAAATAAGATCCAAAATGACATGTCACGCGGGTGAGAACAAAACAGTTCCAGAGTGATATAAAGAGGATATTTGGCTTTTCTTGACAAATACCATTTATCACATCGAGTGAGGTAGAAAGGTTATATTTTCACGAGTGGCGCAGCCATGAGTGATAATATTTAAAGTTTCTATCTCACGAGATGAGATAAACATGGTATTTGTCAAGACAATACAACTTTTCTATTTATTATATGTCCAAGTCCTTGCATATTTACCGAACTCGACTTGCATTTACGTTAAGTCGGCTCCAGAATGAGCCTGTAGCCTCAGCAACAATGTAACTTCATGAACGTGTCATGACGTCGGAGCATTGTTTTATGACGTCAGCTCGTTGTTATATCAATCACGAGTGACTGATAACTCGTTCCATTGTTATTTTCACTAGTGACTGATAACACGGTTTATTTTCATTGATAGATCCCGGTTTTTCACCTCACAATCATAAATATGTTAACTGAATGTGTTCTTATCACATACTTATACGAATTATACGTTTCTGTCAGCTAATTCTGGGACAAAGTGAAGTTTGTCAGCTGAAATTTACTAATGTCAATTATCCACTTACACAAGTGTCCATCATGTTGCTCCGCCTCTTGTAAAATGAACTAGGTAAATGACTTGTGATTGCAGGAAAGTTGGTATTTGGTCTCACCCACTGTGACGTCACTATGGAGCATTAACATGGGACCTGTTTCTAATATAGGCAAAGCAGTGACCCAGTTCATGTTCAGTTGTGAAATTAAATAATACAACTGACTGTTAAAGTAGTTAATTGATTAGTGTTTGTGTATTGTTTCATATTTTATATTGTGTTATTTATGTTGTATAAATTACATGTTTATATTTCAGTTGGTGTTGTCTGAACAAACGTCAGGTAAATATCTTAGATCAATATTTATAGTTAACATACTTACAATATGGCATAAATTAATTCTCAGTTCTGATTTTGACATGTCACTAAATAACTATTATGATATGTCATATAAATTGTGGAAATAATTGAATCAATGTTGAGTTGTTTCTCATCAATTGCTCATGACAGTATTAATGTTGGCAGACTCTCCAGTCAAGAACCGGATGTGGGTGGACGGTAACCAGGACTTCATTATCAGAACAGCTCCTGTGAGTTCCTCTTTGTATTCCATTATAATGATACCACATCATCACAACAGTAGGCATTACTGCAGAGTACTGTGTGCTCATTTATGGAAAGTTAGTAAATTGTAAAACTCAACAACTCAATCTTTCAGTTGTATTTGTTTTGTATTAACTGACAGCAGTATTGATTATAACTAACTGATTATAGAACTGAAACATGTATTTATGTTATTCATTTGATACATTTTATTTTCAAATTTCAATTTCAATTTTCAATTTCAATTTCAATTTTCAATTTCAGTTTTCTATTTCATTTTCAATTTTCAATTTTAATTTTAATTTTAAAAACAACACAATTTTCACACCCTGCAAACCTCTCTATAGATATGTTTTTATTTGTTGTTGTTTGAGTTTATATATTGAAATACATTCTTTGTTTTGTACCGACCTGAAAGCCAAAAGTAAACCGTTTCACCCCTCACAGTAACAATATTTTATCTTACAGTCCCCGAGAAATGTGACAGGGCATCTGCTCTGTGAGTCTCCACATCCAGGTCAGGAGAAGTTGCTGTGGAAGCTGGTGGAGGAGAAAAACGTTAATCACGTCATCGTCCTGGATAAAACTCATATGAAGGTAAGTTGGACTTAAATAAGTTATGTCACTTCTCAATGACGCTGGTGTTAACCGCATTTAACTCAGGGTTCAAACAATATGAGCTGTCATTTTCTCTTGATAGAACTATGGCACGCGTTACGGTAGACACATCTTAGTAAGCCTTGCAGCGAGCGTTATTTTGATGTATACACCAGATCGTAATACCCATAGGAGGAGTCAGCAATGTATTCGTCTCAAAACTTGCAAAGAATTGATTTAGTTCGATTAACTTCGTAACGATTGAATCATATCTATACAAATTGGCCTCATCCTGTCAATTAAGTATTAAATTCGCATTTAGGCAATATTAGAAAAGTTATAAATGGTTTTGAATCACTTTGAAGATCCAATGTATAAAGCATTACGGGGGATATTATTCCTCCTACTTCATAACTTCAGACCATTTCTCAACCGCAAGTACAAGAAGAAACGGATAGAGGTCCCGTCGTTCATTGTATCTGTAGAGGCAGTTGGTTATCTTCGATAGAACCCAAGGACGCCTTCTTAGTTACACTAAGGTAGTTCTCACTACGTTCTACTTCGTTCAAACATTATTGTAAAACGACCTCGAACGGGACGGAAACGGGTTACTTTGGTATATAACTTTCCATACTATGATCCAAAGTACGTTTACAGACTGTTCTCAGAAAGTCCACCCAGTCTTAATCCCGTCCTCTGACAGTTGGTACTACGTTTAGTTGGGATAATATGTCCCGTTTATTACGTTTTCAATCAGTTCAACCTCGTTATCAGTCAGTTTATATCAGTTCTCAACTAGACCTATCTCGATCTTAATACCACAATACCGTCCTAACTCGTTTGTCTCCTGATCAACTCGTTTTCAAACAGTTCTTCTCGTTTACACTACGTTCTCATTTCGTTCTTAGTAGTTGTTCTTGTACCGCAATCTCGTCATAGCCCGATTTCTGTAAATATCCAGCACGTTTTTGCCGTTCTTATTCCCGTTCTCAGTTTCAATGTGAATGTGAATGTGAAAAAAGTTTAAATCGTCAAGGGAATAGTGTGGATAAAAAAGATTGGCCATAGGGAATCCATTTCTTTTCACAAAAAGTTCCTGTTGTCGTCTTCCCATCGGAGAGGAATTCCAAAGGTGGATAATGAGTTCCCAAAAATGTATCATCATGAATGAAATGTGTTTAAACCAAAAAACCCTTTTCTTGTTGCTCGGCTTCGGATCAAGAGGTCCGGGGTTCGAATCCCGCCAGGGGCACGGTAACTTTGTCTGCAGTAGAGTACTGTTCTACACGCAGTCAGGTTTGGGTGCAATGCTACACTGAATTTCAGTGCAGTACCTACCATGGTTCGCTAGTTCCAGCCGATGCTCGCAGGTTTCACCGCAATGCTTAGCCACATGGTGTTGCTGGCTTTCTCCCTGCTTTAATACCAGCAGCCGCGATATAAGTGAAATACTCTTGAAAGCTCGGCTACCATCCAAAAGTAGACAAAAACCTACATGCAACATTTTACAGCTGTCAGATGTCTATGTTTTACTTGTAATTTCTAGGTTTCCACTCGCCATCGGAACTCTGGACAGCCAGAAAGCCATGTCGTACATCCTTTAGTAGAGGGGGGGGGGGGGGGGGGGTGCAGTTTCCCAGACCCTGCTCCTTGCTTTGCCTTTGAAAGTATTCGTGACAATCTCCCGGTTGGTCGGGTCTTCCTAGCTTGATCTGTTTGTGATGAACAATCAGACCCCAGTGTTTTGCTCCTCGTTACCAGACCCAAGGGCGGTTGAACTAGCAAAGTGTTATAGACGTTTCCCACAATGCTTCTAATTCAAAAGGTCCTAGCCCAGCTAGCGATGCAACTATTGCTCGCACCACTGTGAGTAGCACAGTCCTGGTTTAAACAGGTACTCAACTTTCTGGCTTTGCTACCTGTTCTGTTACCTTGTCAACCAGGATAGCTGCCTCAGTTGAATGGCTGTTTTGGAGTTGCTCCAGTCGAGGTTGGAAGCCGGTCTCGCGTCATCAACCGTCAGAGGTTACTGGACAGTCATCCCTGCCTTCCACATTCAAGTGGGGGAACATCTGGGAGCCCGTCGACTGGTCCAGCGATTCTTAGCAGGTGTGGACAGGATCCGCCCTTCTACAAGGCGGATCAGCCATTCATGGGATTTATCCAAAGTCTTAGACTGGCTGTTGGGACCTGTCTTTATGGATTTGTTCAATCTGTCTCTCTAGTTATTGACTTAGAAGACGGCTTTGTTAGTGGCGCTTACTTCAGGCAGGCGGGTGGGTTATACCCTCGTTCTTCAAGTCCATCCTTTTGCTACGACACTGATGATAGCCTTGTCTCCTTGACATGTTGTTGGTACTACTGGACCAGCCATCGGGGGTCGAGCAAATACACTCACGTACCAGACTTCTGAGGCCACTGGGATAGTGATTGCTGCCACTACTGTGGAAGGGGGCTGCTGCTGGGCCTCCTGTTGAGGATAACAACGTAGGAGTGGTTCATTGGTAACAGGAAGTTTAGGCTGCTGCTTTGGTTGATGCTGCTTTTTAACTGGAGCTGAGACTGCAAGCAGCTCATTCTACAGGGCCTCTGCATTGTTGGTGAATTCATACATGAGGGCCACGATCTTCGACTTGCCACACTGGTAGACTGGTTTCAGTAGGTATTCAGCGCTACTGTCACCAGCTTGTAAAGGGTGCCCTCTCAGAATCACGGACGGGCAATAGTTCGTTCTCTTTATCTATGAGCCGCTCTGTCATCATCAGCAATCTATTAGCCCTGCACAAAGGTCTGGGAAACCAAAAACCATGTTCATCATTTGTCCATATTTACATGGACATGTCCTGACTTTAACCTGAGTTTCCATAGCACTGTGAGGTCCGTCTCACTAATCCCCCTTGATCTGGCTTTGTCTGCCAATATATTCTCCGTCCCCTGCTTCTATGTCCAGGCCCTCAATTTCGTGTTGTACAGGTCCTCGTTTGCATTGATGATTTTCAACATCATCTTCTGATCGGCAGACAAGTTGTGGGGCTTCTTGTTTGTGCCAGGATGAGTCTCCGAAGCAATAACACTTATGATACGTGATGCTGGACATGCTAATTTGGAAGTTCAAACTCGAAACGAGGCTAAATCAAAGATGGTTGCTATGAAATACACAGTTTCCCTACATTAACACTTTCAATATATACATATATGGATATGGCTGTTTTGGTCATTGCTTTAAAACAATACATACATAAAGATAAATACATCTAAAGTATTAATAAAATGTTAGAATAGAATAAAATTAATTAACTTGTTATCAAAGCGAGGACAAATCCTAGATAGCCGCCAAGAAAAGACAATTCATCTCTTAATTTCTTACAATTCTTAAATTATCTTACAGTTCAGCTTCCATTATTGGCCAAAGCATGATACAGTTCCATTACATTTCTCTGTCTATTCGTTATCATGACATATAGCCCTGTATATCATGTTCTCAGACTGAACTGACCGGTAAGAAGGGAGCCACTAAGAAGTTCGGCTCTTTAAAGATAACCAGAAAGCAGGAGACGAACCTGACGGCTGACCTCTGTCTCTCAAATGTGTTGCTGCAAGCACCCGTACGTATTGAATCAAAGGTTTATTGAGAAAATATACTTTCGTGCACAGGACACGTCCGGATATATCTAAAAGAGTTAAAAATTAACTATTGATGTTTTATTTTTATGTCCGTTCAAATACACATGGGGTGCTAAATCGCTCTTTCAACATGTGTTTTGACCACAAAGTTTGGTAATTAAGTTAAACAAAATAAAAAATATAGATTAAATAAATAAAAGATGGTGTCGACATAAATCGTGTATTTTAAATGGTCTGAAGTGTTAGTGAGTTTATGTATGCTATAAGTATTATGTTGGCATATAGTACAAAATTAACCCATTTTCTTTTTCAGATTCATGAAACCAAACAGAGAATACACCTGCTCGAGTTCCATAAGAGTGTGACAGTGGAGCAGCTGTCGACCTCTTTATTAAAACGTCCCCAACTCAAACAGATGATATCGGAACTATCACCAAGGGTCCTAGTTCATGGGTCAGTTGTATACTAAATATACTTATTACTTTTTACTGTTGACATGCGTATTAATGCGCTTATCGCGTTTTAATAAGCATTGCTGAATGTAGTGTGAGATGCTAGAAACATGCATCGACTTGGCTGGTGTATTTGTAATGGTGTTAGGAGTGTTATAAGCATCAATATTGCAGGCAGCCCACTAACAGATTACGTACAAACTGTAATTCCGATCGCCATATCAGTAATAGGTCCTTTAATCTTTAATTGATAATTATTATAATTATATAATTATATTATTATATAAATTGAATATGACTACATTGTTCAGAATGTGCGAGTTGTTGTCCTGAACATTCCTCAACAATCACATAGTCGACGAAGTTTGTGTTTACATAAGTGTTTGTGGCTCCATAATTAGTCATTTCATAATTATGCATTGATGGTGATGGTTATCGTGTTTCTCGTGATCATTTCCTATATTAGTAAATATAATTATTTAAGTCGACATGGATGTACTTTTATTTGATTTTGAAAGTTTTGGTCCTTTTCTTTTTGTATTGATGGCGGTGACATATTGTTCACAGATGGTCATACTGTTGATTTCACTAGTGACTGACGAGCATTTAGAAGATAAACTCTATAGGTACACAATGTGTATCCTGCCTTGTTATATCTGATAACGGGTAAGTATATACATATCATAGTAAAGAATCTGTTATGCAGAGAAGCTTGTTTCCTTGTGTGTTATTGGTCATCTTTTCGCGATAATTGAATTGGTGATTTTGCATTGTGCTTGAGGTTGTATTTGCAGTTCTGGCAGTGTTTTATTCCATAAGTATGGCAAGAAAAATGTCTTTGCGCTTATGGCGATGGTAGTTTTGCCAAGTGTGGGATCGATCTTTTTAATGATTTTACAACAGTTGATCTTCCTGGAGGTGAAATTTGTCAATGTTGGTTTGTTGTTCTGTGCGCGGTATATATCACTAACTATCCTCTGTTCCAGCTCCACAGACAGGAAGACTGGTGTTATTTTCTGTGTGCTGTATATATATAATATCACTAATTATCCTCTGGTTCAGCTCCACAGACATGAAGACTGGAGTGATGTTCTGTATGCTGTATATATCACTAATTACCCTCTGTTCCAGCTCCACAGACAGGAAGACTGGTGTGATGTTCTGTATGCTGTTTATATCACTAACTATCCTCTGTTCCAGCTCCACAGACAGGAAGACTGGTGTTATGTTCTGTGTGCTGGGGAACCTGATGTCTGAGATCCAGGAGGACGAGACAGTGGACGTCCTGCACCAAGTGAGGAGCTTCACCAGGAGCTTCCCGGACATCAAACTCACACAGGTACATAGGGTTTTGTTGACTATACGAGTTCATGCTTCAGGTATAGACTAGAGACCAGGTACACAGGGTTTGACATTAACTCGGGGCCGGGAGCACTTCACTTTAATGTACTTTTTATATACTTAAGAAAACAAATAAATCATTCACAGAAGTATACAAGTGCACTGCACTAGTCTTTTGTCATTAAAGGGTCGGGGAACATATGGCTGAGATCATATGCTGCCCTGTGATGACTACCATACGTTGGTTTACCTCCCGTACACATATTTATTCTTTAGTCTGTGACCTTTGACCTGAGTAAAACATCCAGACGTGTGCTTCAGTTTCCACATAGTTATGTCATCAGCTGTTTGTCCAGATTTTTTGTCCGCAGAGGGAATCTTACCATAGGGGAACGCCGTTGTGGAATGTGCCTCTGTTAAAGACATAGCGACTAAATTGAACAATACTAATTACCCAATCAATATTTTCAAAACAGATGAGTGAACATCACTAAATTTATGAATAACACAGTGGCCAATTTCTAAACAGTTGAAGGTGAAAAGATGGGGGTTTTAATAAACGACTTAATTACCTTCATTTACTTGTATGTGATTAATATATCGATTAAATTGAATTTATCTGTTAATGTTTAGTTTATAGTTGAAATTTAAGTTTTATTGCCCAATGGGATATTCACACACCGTGTATATACGTGGTATATGTCGTATTGGTATCCATGACACTTTCACATACCTTAGTTCATTTCATTGCAGGACGACGTGAAGCAGTTGTTTGACTTTGCAAGAAGATGTGTCCAGCTGACAGCAAGCACGTACGCCAACATGTGAAACTTACGCCAAAATGTGAAACTTATGCCGACATGTGAAACTTACGCCAACATGTGAAACTTACGCCAACGTGTGAAACGTTCATTAACATGTGAAACTTTCATCAACGTTTGTACCTCAATCTACATGACAAAATTTCATCTACATACGAAATACTGTCAACAAGTGAAACGTTCAGCAAACTTTTCATCAAACTTTATTTATGACAATATTAATACCATTGCACGAAGTTATGCTTTTATAAGTGATACGTGAACAATTTGTGGCAGATATCATACAAATAATGTGATAAGTTCTATTAAAAAGAACATGAATCTTCTTCACCACATCAGATTTATATATATAGTATGATATATAGCATCTCAAGTTCACATATGTTGTAATTGTATATATATGTAACTGACTAACGCTACATTTTAAACTTAAGTTAACTTTGGCAGAGAAATTGTTTTCTGGCAAGATCAATATAACTTACTCCCAAATTCGCAATGAATATTAGATGAATGTCACGTGAAGCTCTAAACGGCTTACTCTGGAGGACATGTTTATGTCAACATTTCTAATCCTCAATTAATTTTATCATATTTTTAGTACTGACATATATTTCCTCAGTTTAAAGAATCATAAGGCTAACATTAGGCATAGTAAAAGAGACCTCCTAATTCTCTGTTGGCAGTTTGAATATAAGAAGGCGTGTCAAAAAATGAAATCGTTTGAATATAACAGGTCTGCAAGACGAAGTCTGGAAAACCTATTGTTATTATCATTTTTTATTGTTGTTTTATATGACCCGTTTTTTATCAGCAGAATTCCCGCTTGACCAATTTGTATGACATTTTCAGGAACGAAAGCCGATGACCTTAATTAGTAAAGTCAAACTAGAGTTTCGATTTTTTCATTTTTTTATCCCCTGGACTGAAAAACTTCAAACCTTAAAATCCGTAATAATCTATTTTGGGCTATTTCGCAAAAAATATATATTTTTTTAGAAATTTCCCAGTTTTGACTCTACGCGTCTTCATACATACAGCTATTTGTGATTTATTTTAAAGCTTAATAAATTGTTAACTTCATTATTGTGTTATTTCATTTGATAATGTTTTTGTACCAAATCTACTGAAGAAAAACAGATTAGTTAAATGGGAATAAAAATCAACATTGGTCGATGGTCAAAGTGGAAGTCGAGGTAATCCTTGTATATTTGTTGTTTTTTGTTGTTTTTAACTTTTTTCAAATTTAACCTTATGGCTTTCTAGTGTGACTTGTGCAAAAAATCATGAGTTTGATATTTTCGCACCAAGACTTTGATTGTTAAATCACAGAATTAGATTTAAACGAGGATCTACCTATAGAATGTTGTTTGTGTTGAAGTAACACTCGATGGTCTGATGGTCTGATTAAGGTCTAATTGCTTTTATGAAATGCCGTTGTTTTTTAGGTATTTTTTATTTTGAATATTTGTTTTAGTTGCTTTTGATATAGTTTATTCAAATATTTCCGAAATATTTGTTCTTTAAATGTTTGTGTTTTTGTTCATAACCATTTCTTAGAGACATTTAACTTAAAGAGGCTGTAGCACGTTTTATTCAAATTTTACCTTTTCAAAATATCAATTTATAATGATAGTTTTATATCATTTAAAGTTACGCTAGAGGGTAAAACATTGCATTAAACAAGCCAATTATCTGTAGTCGAAATAACGACATCATGAAATAGACTGTATGGCGGCCATTTTTATGATTGCAATTGCTTGTTTTCTGAAGAGCGAAGGGTGTTCACAATTGGATATAATTTACTTTTCAAATCCATTTCATCAACTTATTTGCAAGAAGAAACATGCTACAGACCCTTTAACATACAAATCATTTATATAATGTATCTTCTTGTTGAATAAACCGTTACATTAAAGATACACAAGATTGGTTTGACTGTACATACAGCGATGTTTAACAAGTGTTGCCACTCGGATGATAATACGAATACATATGCTTCCATTATTATTTTGCTATTTTGTGCCATGTAAGTAAGTAACTTTTGACATCAATTTGAATAATGTAATGTTCTGTTAAAATTGACAACTAATCGTGTAGGAGACTGTCTAGTAAGTGTCTCACTTGTTTGCTCTTTATGTCAATAAAATATGTTTAAATCTCCAACAATGTCTGGAACTTGTTCAAAATGGAAATATGAATAACTGGGATCAAAGGCCAGCACTGGGTTCGGAGGAAATTTTAAACCACCTCTCGTTTACGATGAGAGAACTCATTGTTTCAAACATATATATAGTATTCGACATTTGAAACGGTCTTCGATGCCGTTAAAAAATAATCCATTGCATTGCACATCTGATATTGTAAACCTGGTATGTTTTATATGTTTATTCCTATGCTCTACTGATTGTAGATAAAGTGATCATTGCATTATCTCTGTATTTCAATGAGAACGTATACATTGACATTACAGAATGATACATTCGTAACTCATTCATTAATCATACTTAAAAAATTATTATAGCATGAGTAGTGGTGCATCCTCACTGAATCGTAAATCAAGTGTCGTAAGTACTTCCCTGTTTGTTTATACAATGACATACTATGACAAATCATGAAGCCATGTCACCAGGTCCAACAAAGTGATATCTGAAAGATGGCGCCTGTGGTGCGCTAGTTCTGATGAAGTGTATACTCTTCACGATAGGTTTTCTATCACTTTGGTAATGCAGTCATAGACTAACGGTTTAGGTAGTATACATCATTATAATATTAATCAAGACATACATATCGTTGGACTTGATGTCTGCAATCAACTTTCACTGAAAATAAAGTATGCATGTTTTTCGGTGATCCACCATAAACGAACGCCTACATGACGAGTAACTTTCACATAAAAATGAACTCTGTAAAACCGTAACCAAAAATTTGCTTTTAACTAAGCAGACACAGTACAATTATCAAACACTCAAAACAAATGTAGCGGGGTGTAGCTCAGTTGGTCTGTCCTGCAGATGGAACCTGTTCTCAGGGATGTCAGGACGGATGGATCGGAAACACTTGTACACAAGGTGGGGATCGATAACCATTTAGATACAAAATTGTTAGCAAATGTTAGTCGTCGACATAACAAGGCACTAGAGCTGCACTGTATGGGAGAGTTTGGCTGTCTTTTCAGCTAGAACCTGTTTCCTGGGAGAACAAGTCGATTTGAGCAGAAACCGACCTGTACAAGGCAGAGATCACTGTTCCTAACAACATTATTGTAACCGTGAACCAATTGTTAGTTATCCAATGGTGTTAACATCAACAGTGACCAGGATACAAACAATCTTTTGAAACAAATGTCAGTTGGAGCTAAGTGACTTAAATAAAGTGCATGAAGAAACCCTTTGATCTGAAAAGTTCATGTCATGAATGGAATAGCGTATCAATTTAAATATTGTTATTTAAATTTTAATAAAAAATAACAATCAGATTTATTTCAAAGTGTCCTGCTGGTGCATTTGGATCTGACTGCACGGCAACAATTCGTTTGTCACGTGTCAACACACAGAGGAAAAACGTGACAAGACCACCTGCCGATCTTCCTGAGCATGTGCACTCGAGCAGTCACTTGTAAAGCAACGCCTATGCTGTTCTTGACGTTGAAACTAAAGCAGATAGTGAAAACTATGATGTCATTCAACACTAACTTTATCAGAATACGTTTTAAGCTTATTAATGTGACTGGCTTGATACTTGTTCAATAACCATGCAACAGTGCAAACATTATACAACCTTACTGTTATGTTCATATATTATATATACCCAAGCGATCTATGCCCTCACGTATTGTTTGTAAATTGTATGTCTGTATGTTTGTTCCACTGCAGTGGCAAATACATTTGACCTTGGTTATATCTTCTGGCTGGTAATTGATAGGTATTTGATAACTGAAATGTTTACATCTCTTGTTACGAGACCTTACAGATTATATTAGGTATTTACAATGTACCAATTGCCATGGTGCCTTATGCATTTCCTGACAACTGTAACTCTGCCCATAACGTTCGCTTTTGGCCATGTATTGCTTGCCTCTAGACCATTCGGATGGGCTTTTTATGTGTTTATCGTTTTACCTTGACCTTGTCGTACTGTTTGCGTTTCAGAAACGTATTCTCAACCATAACGTTTTATCGCTCATTGATGGCATGTTATACTAAATTTGCAAATTATTCTCTCGTGACTTTCAGAGGATGGTTTATCTATCGACCCAGTGATCTTGAACTACAGATGTAGGAGTTCATTGACTGAACACAAACCTAGTCCCCAACCACTTCGCATGCCTTTGATGTCTTCGGGTATAAGTACATTTGTACATTTCCTTCATTGTGGAATTGTTTAAATCACAATTTTTGTTCACTAAGTTATGATGTAAGGAATGCTGTATAAAGGAAATATACTTAAGGCCTTTGGTCTTAACTGTACAGGATCCAGTTCCATTATTTTGACAACCTGTTATCATATAAGTGTTATTCGTTGTTATTTTCTAGTCACCTTTATGTTATTTCCTTTTTTAAATAAATTCATATTTCTGCATATAATGTGTACCAATTTCATATATTTTAGTGAATAAATCTGTTTAAGTCAAACTATTCCATGTGACCTAAGGATGGTAAATCAATCTCATTAAAGGTGTTTCTATATCTGGGTGAGGGGTTCACTGGTGCCTCTGTTCACCAAGCAGTAAGTGGGTACCTGGTTGTAAGATGATGAGTTGACCTTCGAGCGCTACGGTAGGTGAGGTTAGACCAGGGTAATAATGCAGGGAGAGCCTTGAGCATGTAGTATGTGTGGATATGCGCACTATATAAATACCCTAATTATTACAGCTGTCTATTTATCTGGGAACATGTTAAAGCACTCATTCCTGCAGTAAACGTCACTGTCAGGGAGAGTCGGGCTGTCCTGCAGATGGAACCTGTGCTCAGGGATTTTCTATGGATGCCGCTTATCCTGTTGTGTAATGAGATGGTTTACCCATTTATTTACTAATGTACTACATAAACTTAATGAATGGCAAACAGGAAACATTTAGGATACATGGTAAACGCCTTTAAGAGTTATTCGTCATTTGGTGTTAATTAAGTTCTATAAAGACACATAAGACTATTTCTGTTTCGACTCCAGACATTTTAAGTGGTGTCATTATCATTTCGAAATATCCAGATAATAATAAAACAAACATATGTACGAAATATGTTCAAAAAGTGGAATACAATGTATTTCCAACTAACCATTTATGGTCAAATCACGAGTTTATTTGTGACAGTCGTTGAATTCAACCTGGTACTACATACACACTACAGGAGTACAAGTAGTCAGTTATATTCAGTCTCCAGTTACTATACACAGCCGTCCAAGCACTTCACTCTGAGGAGCTACTTGATCCAGCGTGATTGAAGTGAAACTATACGGAATGAACAATTTACAGTACTTAAGTGTGTGTGATTCGATAAGTTATACTTTAACCTACATCGTATCGTAGCGTCTTCACAAGTTCGAAATTAATGTTGAAACAGATTGCAACAGATGACAAACAAAAATAATAATAATAATGACAATAATAATATAAATCAAATATATATACACTGGCAAGACATGATGCACTGTTCTACACACATGCTACGATATATAGACATAATTATAAGTCTGTCACATGGCTTTAACGAAACGAGTGTGAATTTCCAAAGGGAGAGCATACTTCGAGAGTAATACTTCCTTTATTACCCATTCTTTTCTATTTTCTTCACGTAAAAATAACCAGGAAACGGTCCACTTTCATACGACGACAAGCTACAATGACATCACTAACAATGGTTTTATGACAGTCACAGACGATGAAATACTGGAAGTCCCGCTGAAATATTCGTTTGCTTGGCAAAGGTGATATGTGCACATGTGCTCGTATCCAAAATATCGAGAGAGAGAGAGAGAGAGAGAGAGAGAGAGAGAGAGAGAGAGAGAGAGAGAGAGAGAGAGAGAGAGAGAGAGAGAGAGAGAGAGAGAGAGAGAGAGAGAGAGAGAGAGAGAGAGAGAGAGAGAGAGAGAGAGAGAGAGAGAGAGAGAGAGAGAGAGAGAGAGAGAGATCCCTTCCTATATGTAATATAAGGCCAAATTATATAGGTATATTCCAAGGCCTTCTGTACTTGATAAAAGATCTAAAAGAGAGAAATGTCACAAGATGCAAATACATTTAAATGTAACATGCACATTTCATCATGTATATGGTTCTTTCAAACCGATGCAAAATATGAGAGTTTGAATATTTCAGTTGGAATGATGATGTAAAGGTGTTCTGCACTATAACAGAATTTGTTAACTGCAATATCATGAAATAAACAGCCGTATTGTTAAAGGGAGACTGCGTCGAGGTTATAAATGAGTCTCATCTTTATCTAACTAAGCTGATCAAAGTGTCTTCTAACGAGTTACGCTTCACTTCACAGTCTACATGCAGTAGCTTTTATTACCAATTACGTAACTTGTCTGAAATTGGGTGCCTGTGATTTGTTAGAAGACATGTTAATTAGCACAGGTAGATAGCACAGGTAGATAGCACAGGTAGATAGCACAGGTATATAGCACAGGTATATAGCACAGGTAGATAGCACAGGTAGATACACATAATCTGATTTGTATCATCGGAACATGATAAACATATATGCAAAACATGTTAAGATACTATGCATTTCTTCTTTTCAAAACCTCTGAATTAATTAAAAACTGAACATATTCGATTTCATAAGACTAAAAAACATATTTTCTTAATTTGAATTATAATAAAAAAAAGTAATTTTTCTAAAAACTGGCACGTCTGTTGGCATTTTAACCAACTTGACAATACAGTTGTCTAACACAAATAAAGAGGAACAGGCTATTGAGATCTCCTCAGTGCACCCTTCATTGCAGAATCAGCGAATCACACCAGTGTATCAGAAGAGTTATATTTGTTCATCACTACTTCCTTGTTATATGTCCAAACAATACTTCATACATTGAACTGTGAAGTGTGCGATTGCAACTACAAATGAGATGAGGAACACTTGGACTATCCTAACTACACTGGTATTATTCCACCAATCAGCAGGTAGTAATACCAAGTTTTTTAGTTTATAAATCACAGTGATGAATGCAAGATTTGCATGTCAACAACGACAATAAATGTGTTAATTTGTGTTTGTTACATATATATATAACACCAATAAAAATAATACAACTTAACCATTGCTATATTGAGAATATATCTTCACACATACCTTTTATCTTATAATTACAGTTGATTTTGTATATAATTTAATTTGATTACAGCTGTATACCAAAAGTGTGGTCACCTACATGTTTTCAGTGCAAATATCATGTCATGTGGCAAATCTTTGAAGCATCATATCAATGCGGAAACTTGACGATCACTCTGCATCTTTCCATTACGAGAAGACATTGGAGTGTTCAATATCAACTGAGTGAAACATACATCATATATTTCCTCTTATACTCATTCAATGTATATGTGATGGATTGTTCTCATTAAGTTGATATGGAAACTGTTCTTAAAAAATTAATGAAATTTTAATTTTCAAAATTGGAACGGTTCTGTCTAATTCATTATATCAAAGTTCATAAACATGCATCGCTGACGTGACGATCAAAGGATACATTTGAGAATTTTATTTAACTCATGGATGTATGATGATTCATTGTCAATGTATTTGATGTAATTTTATTGACTTTACATTGAACGTCAATTTACATGATATTTGCACTAAGATACACATGTAGGTGAACAAGCATTCCGTTTGCAGCTAAACATCATGTTAGACCGTTGGTCAGTAATGGAACGTTCTTCGAATATATTTCTAAAATGTATGTGCATATTAATCTGTGAGGCTATTCCATTACTTTCACTTGTAATTCAATTAAGATCATGGCCTATTTGTTTTTCACACCATATCGATGCAAGTACTTATAATCAAGACTAGAATTATACATACAAATACAACACAAATAAACGATACTGAATACACCGTCTTTGTAGATTACTTAATGTTCCCTCCCTTCCAACAGGTGCCATAGTGAATGTAGCCCTGAACAAACCAGCCAGTATGAGTTCCTTCTATGGACATGAATCTCTACATGCTGCTGGTGCTGTGGACGGGAACACATCCTCTAGATGGCCGAACATTATCCACACAGAAGCGTACAAGCCCTTCGCCTGGTGGAAGGTGGATCTACAGAGAGAAGTACAGGACGCTACAGTGAGGATCTACTTCAGGACAGACTGTGAGTTTCTGTAACACATTTATGTAGGTTGTATTTCACCAGCGAGAGCATTATATAGATTATTATATAGATATGGTAGAAATTATGTTGTTGTTGAATATTGGACCTTTTGCAATAACATCGATCGATTTGCCACCGATAAACAAAACGTAACATAATAATGGTAACAATATGACATTAGCAGCGCCACGACCACTGTAGTCTGTGACCTATTTGCATGGGAGTTTCAGTTGCAATTAATCTCAGCAAGTAATACATAAAATACAAGTCTGTATCATTATCAACAACGCATTTTTTTAAACTCAAGAATGGTAGTGCTATCAAACCTGCTTATTCGCGGTAAATACTAAACCACTCACATATTTACTATTCGCAATATATGTTGCATTATTTCAGACAAGTACTCACGTAATGGAGTGAAGCTGTACACGTCCACACGTCCGTTCCCGTACTCAGATCCTACAAGGCAAGGTCAGCTGTGTTACACTGTTACCGGAAGTCTAACAGGATCTGACATTCCGGATGTTGTCAGTTCCAAATGTCCTGGTAGATGGCGCTACTTGATGGTGTACACTGACACAGACAATGATGGAAATGGGGCTCTTCTTGACTTCGGAGAAGTCGAAGTATACAGTACGAGAATACTTACTAAGATTTACATATATTTAGATACATTTATAGTTGTCATGCTTTGTTCTAACGTTATTTTCATTGATTACCATTTTCAGTTTATATTCTCATTGCTTTATTTGTCCTGTGGTCTCAACAAACGTGCGTTAAACTGTACTGGCAAACTAATCTGCTTGTCAAATGATGATCTTAAATATTGTTTTGCAAATACGAAGTTGAGGAACATGTACATGTACAGCATAAACTTTCTTGCATACATGTAGTTTTCTAAATTTATATTTAAATACCAACACTGAACACTTAATCATTGAAAATTAAAAATAAAACATGGAATGAATTGAATAATACACGTTCACCATTCATTTTAAATGTACTAGCAATTGCTGAAAATACCATGTTAATGCTAACCCATTCAGCATAGTGATAAAACAAAGGTAAAAGGAATACCAGACAATGTACCCTGGCTGATACTCGCCAATATATGATTAGGTTTAATAATTTTCAAACTACCAAATAACCAATACTGATGTAAATTGAACTTGTAATTTCGGATTCTTAATGACTGTGGTCACTGCTCGAGTTTTATGAATATTCGGGTCAATTGAAATAATTTCAACTTAATGCAGCATATAATATATGTGTGTAAATATATCAAACTTCACTGAACATACTCCATATGACATTCATACTGATTATATATTGATAGATCCTTAACCTTTGTGAACTTCCTTGTTTGAGAATGAGCGGAATAAACCAAGTGATGTATCTTATCTGATTCTTATATTGTAATCTTATTCGTTTGTTGATCATCACACTGTACCCAATACTTCCAAGTGATTCCGTGTATCTAAACTTATCTTTATTCATGCAAATGACACGTTGCCTGATAATAACGTTTTAATTGCAATACATTAAATACAATTAGGAAAGCTTTAACCATATCACAGTTAAAGTTTTCCTTATATGACATATCCAACAGAGTGTTCAAAAGATAGCAATGGTCTCTACTGCAACACATCATGTAATTACCGTCATTGTGTAAACAAATATTTAAAAAATAGGATCTTTATCTATTACATCGACATAGCATGTGTTCCCCTGACCTACGGAGTGAACTGTTCAAAGTCCTGCAATTCTCGTCATTGTGTGACGTCATCAGCCGTATGTGACTCCCAGACTGGACTGTGTGGTGACGGATGTGAGTCGGGGTGGACTGGAGTGGACTGTACACATGGTGAGATTTTTATTATCTTACTAGCTAATAACACGTTTACCTGATGACAAAGACAGGACATAGCTCAGAAAAGTTATGTTCCACATAACACAATGTTTTAACCCTAAGACCAAAAGGCGTCGAAATGGACACCCGACACAGTTTTAAATGCCAAAAAAGATCATCAGGAAATGCCATTGAAAGTGACTCTGAGTAAGATATATAAGCATATCTTTGCAGCTTGTTCTCATGGTGTAACCTACGGAGTCAACTGTGAGGAGTCCTGCAGTTCTCGTCACTGTGTGGCACCATCCAGTAGCTGTGACCCTCAGACTGGACATTGTCTTGACGGGTGTGAACCGGGCTGGACAGGAGTGGACTGTACACAGAGTGAGTTGTAGAAATACAGACCAGTAATATATTTTATGTTTGTAGATTCCTGTAAATTAGCCGATGAACGGCGAAAGTTGGGTAATTTAAAACATAAATTAATATGTTCAATCGTAACAAATACCATGTTTAACATAAACTCGAATCTTGTAAATGTGTAATTATGTTATTGTGTATAATTCTACGGCAGTTTAAGATGTGTTTCACTGATATTGCTACCTGAGAAACCATTATCCTTAAGCGAAATATGTATGTGTATGACTCACAAACAACTCGTCATCAAATACGACCACAAATCACTTTATTGATGTATAAATAATGTACGATTCATAATTTGATGTACTAACACTTGATGTTCATTTGAAAAGCCATTTATTGTATGTTATTTTGAATGAATATCTTGACAGCCTGTTCTCCTGGTGAAACTTATGGAGTCAACTGTGAGAAGTCCTGCAGTTCTCGTCACTGTGTGACGTCATCTCCTGATTGTGACCCTCGGTCTGGACAGTGTCCTGACGGGTGTGAGGTGGGATGGACAGGTGTAGACTGTACACAGGGTGAGTTAGGTAAACAACGAATATTCATACTTTGTGCTATAATATGTTGTGTTGCAGGGAATCAAAATCGAACAATTTCTTGACAAACGCACATTCTATGATGAGGATGTAATTATCCAAAGGCTTCACAAATGCAGCGTCTTGTGTCAACATCTGCATCTTTGAAACAACAATCGGATTTATTACAGAATGTCCTGCTGGTACATTTGGATCTGACTGTACGTCCTGCAGTACACGTCACTGTCAGGGAGAGTCGGGCTGTCCTGCAGATGGAACCTGTTCTCAGGGGTGTCAAGGCGGATGGACAGGAAATATTTGCATGCAAGGTAATGGCTGCTACGCTTAAGACTATCTTTTCTACTAGTAAAGATTGTGTGAATAGAGGCGATAAAGTATTTTAACATATCTGTATTTACATTAAAATCTCAGCTCTTGAAACTTGAAAGCAATGTCACATACACATGACCTGTCGATACAGAATGTCCCTCAGGCTTGTATGGACCGGGATGCAGCATGAAGTGTGGTAACTGTAGCCCTGGTGACGATTGTCATCACGTGACCGGACATTGTCCAAGTGGCTGCAACATAGGATGGGCGTCTACGAAGTGCGATAAAGGTGAACTTATTATGGTATACATTTCAGAATGGGCGTATCAGCAATGAAATTAGTGTAGCCTTTAAAGTTTAACGTCAGAAAAAGATGTGAGTGAAATATGCAAACCAGTAGGTGTTTGAATGATGTAAAAGTCAAGTAATTGCATTTAAATTATGCATTTATTTATGATTGTTGAAGTTCTTCCTGTAGTTTTGCTAAAATGTTATAAATACGTGAATTATAATGCCAACCAAAAGCTAAATTTAAAGAATACAAGAATAAAGTATGAGTTAATGTTCTATAGGTTAAAGGCATTATCTACCAAGTCAAATATCTCAAATATCGCTCTTTGAATATGAACTTCAGTACTGACTGTATCAAGGCATAGTGGCATTTCCCTTTAGAGCCTTTATTATTATGCCATGCTGTTTCATTTTGTGATCATTCAGTTACAACAAACGAAGGAGACTCTACCCACCCCAGTGTTGGATCAGTTGTTGGTTCTGTGGCTGGAAGCATCCTCCTGGTGGTTCTCCTGCTTGTTGCAATGTTGATATGTCTCGTTAGACAAGGGAGGTGAGCTGAACGCTTATTCATATCTTATTTATATCGTCTGACAATATCTTGTATAGTTTATCAGATATTAGTTCTGTTTTCTGGTGGCGTTTACACTTCACGCTATCAAGCATTGATGGAGGATCAAGGTGGAAGATGAGATCTGGTTGGGTAGCGTTCATTAAATGCATTAAACGGTACTTGGACATAATGATACAGATGTTTTAATGTTATGATAATACCCTAATATATGTAGGATTTTGGGTGACTGGCATCATGAAAACTTCAAACTCAAGGTGGGAACATTAGGTTAAGATGTAGCAAGACAGCCCAAACACGTATTGATAAAAATATTACACAACCACCTCATTGTTATGAAGTGTATTAGGGTCACGTAGAAAACATTATATCTCCTTATTAGGACCTGTGAAACGAGTTTTGAAGGGAGTCATACTATAGTAAGAATACGCTGCCATATGGATCGGTGATGAGATGAACAGTCACTTACTATTCTACTATCCCAGTACATGTATGATTCTTACCTCCATCTGTGTTAAACAAACCAATATAAACATTTCAAACTTTTACAAGTACAGCTTATTCAATTATTTCTTTCCAGACTGCAATGGGTAGAGGTGTCTGGGTTCACGGCAGCAATTCGTTTGTCACGTGTTAATGCACATAAGAAAAACGTGACTAGACCACCTGCTGATCTTCCTGAGCATGCGCACTCGAGCAGTCACTTGTACAGCAACGCCTATGCTGTTCTTGACGTTGAAACTAAAGCAGATAGTGAAGATTATGATGCCATTCAACACAATCTTTACAAGAATATCTAAGAATATGCTCCACGATAATTGTATTAAATTTTTATATATGTAATATATATTATTATATATATATATATTTATATTTATATATATATATATATGTGTGCGTGTGTGTGTGTGTGTGTGTGTGTGTGTGTGTGTGTGTGTGTGTGTGTGTGTGTGTGTGTGTGTGTCTGTTCCACGCCAGTAGCAAAAACATCTGAACTCTATTTTGATAACGAACATGTATACTGAAAGGTATTCATTATGTGTTAATAACTTATTTAAGAATATATATCTGAAGAAAGGAATTTGTTGATACTGTGATCTATTTTAGCGGAAAAGCTTATTGTGTTGTATATACGAAAATGATTTTAAAATATATTTTGTCCATCAAGTAATCTATACATTTTCTTTGTAGTTGGATTGTTAAAAAAATACTTTGCAAAATGCTATTATTTGTCACTAAGTTGCGATGTTAGGTATGTTGTATAAAGGAAATGTTGCCCAGACCCTCAGCTGTACTGGATTCAGTTCAATTAATTTGGCAACGACCTATGATCATAGTGGTATTATTCTCTACAGTCACCTTTTCTTTTGTAAGTATTGCATATTTCTAAATAATATATGCATATTGTGTGTACCCAATTCATATATTTGAGAAAATAAATCTGCATCAGTCAAATCATTTCATACGACCTGTTACTTATCTCTATCATGCATAGGAAAGAATAATCTTATATGAGGGTGTCATCTGTTTTGTCAGGGAACATGATATAGCAGCCATGCATTCAGCACACGTCACTGTCAGGGAGAGTCGGGCTGTCCTGCAGATGGTACCTGTTCTCAGGGATGTCAGGACGAATGGACTGAAACTATACCCGTATGGGAGGACCATGGTGTCAATGAAATCAGATTTAGATTGGAATAGCAATACAATCCTTAAACGACAGTCACACAACACCATTAGTATCCCGGTATGGTATAGTTACTGCTGCTGCATGGAAGGTTATATTCAAAACGTCAAGGTAAGGGTAATTCGTCATTGGGTGTTACTTACATTTAAGTGTTATAAAGACACATATGGCTATGTGTGGTTCGACAACAGCTACTCCAAGTGGTGTCATTATCAACTTGAAATATCTAGATACTTATGAAAGAAATATCAAATGCACAAAACAGTTTTCTAAAGTGGTTAAGAATGTATTTCTAACTTACCATTTATGGTCATTTCACCAGTTTATTTGGGGCAATCGTTGTTATTAACTTGGCACTACATATATACACTACAGGCGTACAAGTACCCAGTTATATTCAGATTCCAGTTCCTTTATACAGCCGTCCAAGCAATTCACTCTGAGGAGTTACATGATCCAGCATGATTGAAGTGAGACTATGCGGAAGGAGCTTCTTATAGTACTTAAGTGTGTGTGATTCGTTAAGTTAATATTCAACCTACATGCATCATTGGTTTAATCAGTCAAAACTGAGTTCCACAGGAGATATTGCGATCAAGCGATATCTCCTAGGAGATATCGTTTTGGCAGTAGATTTTGCACAATTCCCTGGAGGCGTCAACTACATGACATCACAATGCTTTTACATCATCGACTAATGACATCACAATGCTATGACATGATGATGGCACAATGCTATGAACCCATCGCACTGGAAGTCAAATGGCAGAGAAGTGCTCAGAGATGTACACTTTTTTCACTTAAATGAAATAAGAATGATTTTGGATGATAAATAGAATCTCACCCTCTGATATTTGAAACTTTTATCAACTCGTGTTGATATATTTGATATCAGAAGACACTTGGGTGAGATTCTCTATATATCTAAGTGTCCAAATCTCTGAATTCCTAAAACCTGAACATATTCTTTCACATTTCTTTGATTAATTGTCTTTCTTAAATTGAACTTGATCTTGAACACAAATTGATGTTTTACAAACTTGCACGTAACCAACATTGATTGACGATATTGTCTTACACAAATAAAGAGGAACAAGCTATTGAGATCTCCTCAGAGCACTCATCATGGCAGAATCATCGAACCACACCAGTGTATGAGAAGTGTTGTATTTTGTCATCACTACTTCCTTGTTATATGTCCCAAAAAAATGTATACATTGAACTGTGAAGTGTGTGACTGCAACTACAGATGAGATGAGGAACATGTGGACTATCCTAACTTCACTTATTTACCCAGCATGAATCAGGTAGTAATACAAAGCTTTCAGGTTATAAATCACAGTGATGAATGCAAGATCTGCATGTTTACAACGTCAATAAATGTGTTATAGAAAGGGTCAACTATCATATTTGGTGTTCGTTAATACATGTGTAGTCAGTATGCACGAGTCAAACATTACCAAACATAGGACTAATACCTACATGTATATATATTTATCATATAATGGAGGGTGTTGTCGATGCAATAAAGCAATCTGATAAACTTGGTATCAAAATCTGATAAATATGCAAAACAGGTCAAAGGTCAAATACACGAACTACTTTCGCAAAATTCCACTCTGTTCATGTGAATCCTAATTAAAACTGTTTACGGATCACTGAAAAGCGTAACCGGGAGTTTACCCGCGCATTTCCGCTTGAAAGAACGGATATTCAAAAACACGAAATCATCTGATATAGTACACTATGCATTTATAGTTTTAACAATGTCAAGATAATTGTAGATTTATTTTTTAAATTATTCAAAACTTCAGCGGGCTATTGACCAAGAGCACCAACAAGTAGCTGCAATGTCCCGTGTATACAAAATGAATCTCGATGTGTCAGTGTGTGGCATACAGTCGCGCCTAGTCGATCACATTAGCATTTTGGTAGTTCTTGAGGGATGAGTACACGGTATTAGTACATTAATAGGTACTTATTGTCATAAACAAAGGAAACAACCCCACCTCACAAATAATTAGCGTTAAATTTTGAAATAAACTTTTATGCAGCAATCCGAGTCAACCCTGCAACGCAACTTCGAAAACGTTGAAACTAGAGTTCCCTTGTTCTAGTAACGTGAACAAGCGATTTGAGTGCTTTTAAATTATTAGATAGATACTAATGAACTGATTGTAAATATCTCTATGATCAAGAAATCAGGGACCAACTGTCGATTTTTAAAAAAATAATCGCGCACGTCGTGTTTTTAAATTGTTTTCATTAAGAACTATTTCCAGGCACTTCACAGCAATATATCGCCGATCACTTTGATGTGCCGTCTATGAAATTACTCCGCTAAATAATTTACACTGTGTACATTGATTGTAAACTCACTTTGTATTTCAGCCTCCCTATTGTAAAAACAAAACAAGCATATGTATACATGTATCTAGCACATATATAAATAGAATACTTCAGAGGACACTTGCTGTAGATATCATTTTAATGATAACTTGATGCGTCTCATTTCGACTTGTATGCATGTCTTGTCAACAGTCTGTTGACATACTTTAAGTAGAACCTTCTGTATATTATCACTTACAGCAAACTTCATAAAGCAGCTCCTCAGAGTAAAGTGTGTAGACGGCTGAATATAGTAACTGGAGACTGAATATAACTGGGCACTTGTACTACTTTAGTGTATATGTAGTTGAATCCATCAATTGCCTGAAACTGTTGAAACTGGTGAAATGTTAGCAGATGTTTAACTTAGATTGCCAAGATAAATTTCAGTGTTTTAATGCGTTTAGAAATGAGTTTTTCAAATGAAAACTATTTAAGGTAAGAATTAAGACGGCGAATTCGAACTCGCGTCCTGTTGCTTTCGTGAAGGCCTAATCGTAACTCCATCTTGCGAAGGGAGAGTTGCTTCCCTTCCGCTAGGTTGCAAATGGTGACTCATATCACACGGGAAGCTATTAAAACTGAGTATTAAGCAGTTAATTCTAACATCACCTTTCGAGATTATGGAAAGAAGTGAAGATTGACGTTCGGCAAATGAATATGACTCATACGTCCCTTCTTACCTGTGAGTAGTCATAAAGTGTTTGCTCGGTAGATTTCACTGCTTGATCATAATAAATTATGCCGCATGTTTGTTTTGTCATTTCTCAAATTAATGTATATGAAATAAAGCTTGACTTGTATATTTACATGAATCTGTTACGCTGTTCCAACTGTTACAGCAATTTTACGTTATTATAGGCATTCGAAATGTTGATGTGACGTCATTTCAAAAGAAGTTCAGTCACATGACCTCTGTAATTTGCATCATTATCCGTATATTACCCCAATGGATATCGAAAATATCCGTTGCCTTTATACTGCCGAGAACACCATCCATTGTATGATAAAACATGACAACTGTTCGTTTTACAGTTTTAAAAATGCTTTAGACAAGTTCACAAAATATTCATATCAGGTTTAAGTCTCGAAAGGCACAATGGGTCAAAATTAGGCACATATAGTAATCACGAGTGTCATGTGTACCAAGTTTGGCTATAAGCAATAAGTAACACTATATAGGTCTGCGCTACACAAACTTTCCTGAACATTCAACATAGATTACAGTTAAACGTGTTTACAGAAGCCTTTTTGTGCTTGCACTACAGTCATCCTAAAAGAAACGACATACTGCAGCTTATATGGACATGATTTGTAAAGACGTAACCTCAATTTCATACATCATAGTACAATACTTTTATTTTCATGCCTGTTCATCTCCTCTTCGGATGTTAAATCACTTTTTCAAAATGTTATTTGGTCAGAATGTTTGGCTAAAATGTAGAAAAATAACTTAATACCAGATCTTATCGACATAAATAACCTTATTGGGCTTAACTTTGTTGTCGTGTCGTTACTGTTGGGCGTCATAAAATAATCCAAAAGAGACAGGTACCAGGAGAGGAATTAAAGGTGCATCAATTGTGTTTCATAAAATTGTATTTGGCATTAATACGTTCAATAGAAATAAATTTACTCAGCTTGAATATTTATCCCTATTCATCAACTATATCATAATTACTAGTTTCCAATTAAAATTGAGTAACATCATGATACAAGTGTAGAAACCGAAACTTCACGTCCCAGTTACATGCACAGTAGTTATGTGACCTATTAAACATTATCAACTCAAATTTGTCTTTTTTTCTCTTGTGAATAAGATTCCAAAATAATGTTTGACTCATTGACGCGCGCCACACGCTGTGCATTGAATAGAAATCACTACTTTTACCTTCATATCGTCATGCTAAGCCTACTATCATCAAAATGGTAGTTTTCTGTGATATTCGGTTATTCTCGATAAAGTAACAGCATATATAACGTTTGCAATATGTGACCCACAACAACACAATGGATGTACCTTTAAAGTGACAACGAGCACATGGGATACACAAACGAATATTCGTTTTTACATAATGATTGCAACTACACTGGGTGGCCACTTTGGCACGATATTTGATATTGCTGAGGTATATGCTCTCTTGACTTTTGATTTAATGTCATTTAACGTTAGTATAGTGTTGTATTTAGTGCGCATCATTTCACACAATGAGGTTAACATGCGGCATATCGATAATGTTAACATGGAAACACGGATTATACACATGATTTTGATATGAAATGTACAAGTCTTTAACACCATGCATCAGTAATTAACGAAGTTATTTGACATAACTGAACTACAAAATATGTTCAATTTTCAATTTCCAACGAATATTTATATGTGGTTTCATAATAAGATATTCTAACTAACAATTAACCAGTCACCAATGTATGTCATTCAAACTACTGCTGAAAAATGGTATTGTATCGTACCATAATTAAATACATTTCATTTCTTGAAAGCTATTGAATTAATCGAAACTATATAAGGTGTTAACTTAAGCAACTTTAGCATGAATCATAAACAGAGTTCCATCTGACTACTGGACCTGAATATTGTTCTCACCTGGCACTACATTAGTGCTACCTTTAATGGCAATAGCAATAGTGAAGGTCTGGTGGTAATCAGTGCATCTGATCCTATCGGTCATTGTATTCAGGATATGATTTGGCAACCATTGATACTTTTGTAGTGTGATGTATGCAAATGACAAGTGTCTCACCAGCTGTACAAGAGGACTGTCCTCACGATTTGTCGTCACACGAGGACCGCCCGAACGTCGACGGCTCTTCACTTCATGTACATGTTCTGGTTCTTCTTCTTGATGTATAACGAAACTTGTTTGGCTGCCGATTACCCTGATAAAACATGAAGAACAACAATTTACCATCTCTGTGCTTCTTCTAACCTCTTGCATGCTATTCTTCACTTTAATTATACCCCCGCTACGAAGTAGTCGGGGGTATATAGCGCTCAGCGCGTCCGTCCGTCCGTCCGGGACACTTTTGGTTCCGCTCATAACTCAAATACTACTTGTTCAATTGTTATGAAACTTTATACATGTACACTTTATGGTCCCCACATGTGCCTTTTGTGTGTTTCGTGCACTAATTTGCATAATTTATGCAAATTTTCTCCGTTTTTCGACTTTGCCATTCAGTTTTTGTTCCACTCATAACTCAAATACTAATTGTTCAAATGTCTTGTAACTTGATACATATAATCATCACGATGTGTACATCTGCCTTTTGTATGTTTCAAACCCTCATTTGCATAATTTATGCAAATATTATCCGTTTTCGACTTAACCATTCACACGTTTTGTTCCACTCATAACTCTGAAAGCAGTTGTCCAAATGTTAAGAAACTTGATATGTACAATCACCATGATGTGTACATCTGCCTTTTGTATGTTTCATACCCTCATTTGCATAATTTATGCAAATTTTCTCCGTTTTTCATCCTCGCCATTCACACTTTTTGTTCCACTCATAACTCAAACACTAATTGTTCAAATGTTACGAAACCACTGATGTGTACATCTGTCATTTTTATATTTCATACCCTCATTTGCATATTTGTATGTTTCATACCCTCATTTGCAAATTTAATGACATTTTTCAAATGTTTCGACTTTAACTTCTAAAACATGCTTACAAGTGTAATACTTACTCTGCTTTTATAATACTTATATATATAATGGTTTGTTCATACAAAAGTTTAAACATTGATGCCCTTTTGCTATTTTCAAACATTTCTTTTTTTACCAATGTTAATGTAAAAGCGGGGGTATCATGAGTGAACTGTGCTCACTAATTCTCTTGTTGCAAATAAAATCATGGGTCTTTTCGTTTTATTCTTTTCTTTTTTATTTGGTTATGTTTTGGTAGGCGACAAGGCGTTTATATATTTGTGACAATCTGATTTACAATACATTTTCCAAAATCTGTGAATTTTAATTTTACTTAAACGGTTCAAACCAACAAAGTTGAAATTTGTATGAGTATTTTAATCAATTGTGTAAGCATCTAGCTCTCTCAAGTCCCACAAGTCTAAGTATCATCAAAGATTCAACCTAGCGTGTCAGTGTTGAGCTCTATTCTCAGTACTTCCTTGTTTAATGAACCACTTGTAATGCAGACAACATGCAAAACACTCCGTGGATGGAATAACTAGGAAATACGTCATTATTGTTTGTGACTTCAGATGAGATGATTAGAAGAGGAACATGTTGACTATCCTTACTTCACTGGTATTAATCCACCAAGCAGCAGGTAACATTGCAAATTTATTTTTTATAGAGTGAAGTGCCGTGAGAAAAAATATGCATATGCACAATTTTATCGCTGACTAGTTTTGTCAAGTATATAACATCTAGAATACCAAACAAGGCCCAACGTTGATAATGGGATCCCTTATTATCAAGTAGTTTTTTAAGTGACAATGTGTATCAACTGTGCAAGACGTCAAATACAAAAGTGTAATTACATCTCTAGAAGTGGCCATGACTGAAGATTTCACGAAAATATTGACGGCACTTGAATCACTAAAAGAGAAAAATGAGAAATGTTAATGAATAATGTCTATCAGCAGTTTCTGATGTTGATAAAGCTAACCATATGTCGAGTCAATATCTAATCTGAAAGATGCAGATAGTTCTAGTACTGATCTACCACAGTTCGCCAAACATACAGATGCTACGTTAGAGAACATCAAATTGAAGAGAAAGACGTTTCAGATGTCATTAAATGTTTAATTCTGATGAAGGCTGCTGGACCAGACCGAATAAATCATTAGTTACTGAGAAAAACGGTTAACTCTATAAGCTCAGTCCTATGTATATTGTTTAACATGTCTCTTGATTTGTGTGCATACATGTATCATAGCCGATGGAAGTATGGAAATATTATGCGTTTACTGAAGAAAGGTGATCATTCACTTGTATCAAATTACCGCCGATTTCACTTATTATAGTCGTTTTGGTAATCTGTTTCAAAGAGTTACATTTAAACATGTTGATAATTATTTTGTATCAAACAATTTGTTTTACAAATATCAGTGTGATTTCCGCAGAGGATATTGAATTGTGTAGCAACTTGTAGTAATAAATACTCAAATTTGTACTTCGCTTGATAACATGGAATATTATTGTACGATATGTTGTGATGTATCAAGGCATTTGATAGAGTTTGGCACAGAGGGTTTATGCTTAAATAACAGATGTAAGGAGTACAGGGAAAGCTGCTTGACTGGGTTAATAGTTATGTAAGCGATCGCAATCAATCAGTTGTTGTTCTTGGGGCGTTATCTAAGCCAAAAGTGTCAGTTCAGGCCCCTTTCTCTTCAATATGTACGTAAATGAGATAGCAGATAAACTATATTGTATATGCCGGCTTTTCGCCGATGACACTTCTTTTGGAATCATATCAAAGGAAAAACAAATGATGGAAACAGTGATGAATGAATATCTAGATGATTTAAGCAATTGGGCAAACGACTGGTTAATTTCTTACAATCCCGAGAAAACAGAGGCTATGCTTTTTACACTGAACGGTAACTATCAAAACATCAACTTGAACTTTGATGGTTGCGGTATTAAAACAGTTAATTGTCATAAACATTTGGGTTTTTGTTCTGATGGGAGTTGACATCATCATATTGAACATATTGTCATTAAGACCTCTAACATGATAGGAGCATTTCGAAAGTTAAAGTTTCTACTTAATATAAAAACATTATAAAATATATATACTGTCTTTTATAAGACCACACTTTGAGTATGCATGGATGTTTGATTTAACAAGCTGATAAATTAGAAAAACTTCAACTTGAAGGGGTCCGAATAGTAACTGATCTTCCAAGATATGCATCTGAGAGTTCTGTGTGGTGGGAGAGAAGGAGGTGTGAATTAAGCTTATTTTATAAAATACAGAGTGGCATCATTTAAATCTAATATTCAAGTCAAGAACAGGTACACCTGTATACTTTTCTTACGGAATAAGAAAACTAAATAGAAACTTACACACAAGACCAAGATATATGAAGGGCTCGCTTAATTATGACTTATTTGAAATAAATGTAAGAAATAATGCATGTTATCAATGCGGCCATAACTGTGAACATGTATTTCATTACTTCCTTAAATGTCCTTTGTATATTACTCAAAGACAATATATGTTTACCTCACTAGCTGTAGATAGTATTGTCCGAAACAGAGCAATTATTAATATTAATCTTCTTGTACATGGCAATGCAGGTCTCTCTATTTGTGAAAATTCAAATGTTTTCAAATGTGTACACATTTACATTTTTCAAACTAAACTTCTCTTGTACATTTCCTGACACTCTGTCCGTCTCTTGTTGCATATTGTAGTGAAAAGAATCTGTAAAGGGATTTTTTTAGTTGGATAACTTGTGCCAAATCCATACCTTGAATGCATAAAATATGTTTCAATCAATCACTAAAGGAGTTTCAGCCCGTATTCTAAAACACAAAAAGAGAGGCATCAATAATGGTTTTTTTCCGAGACCGTATATGATAGCTAACGTCAGTTACCAATGACTTGTTTTTTTATAACTGTCAGCTGCACAGCGAATGACAAATCAGTATTAAGTCAGCGCGTCAGAGCGTAGTTCCATCTTAAATCGTTGATATGGTAGAATGAAAATAAACATTCTGAGTTTGAAAATCAGCAGCTTAGACCGATAACTGAAAAATACTATATCTTTTTTTATTTAAGTTATCCATGTAAAGCCTCACGCTAGGCGTTCTACTTGAATAAATTAATTCATTATAATAGTACGTTTTTGAGTAAATGTCATTATTTATACTCACCATTGATAACTCACCGTAGCCATTGGGTTATCAACTAGAATATGTAAATAATAGTACGTTTTTGAGTAAACGTCATTATTTATAATCACCGTTGATAAGTCACCGGTCTCTTTTTCCCTCCCACCTCCCCTCCTGCGAGTCTGCGAACTGCGTGCGTCCAGGCTCCAGGAGGAACGAATGACGTCACAGGGGTTAGCTACCTAGCGGGGACAGGGGTCGGGGTAGGAAAGTCTCTTTATTTGTCAGTGCTAGATCTGGTCGAGTGATTAAATTGAGAGGAACTCAATGGCTACAGTGAGTTATCAACTAGAGTATGTAAATAATATTTTTTTATATGCCGCTCACGCATAATGTTTATTTACTACATTAACATTAGTTTAAGTTACACTAAATGAAAAATAAATTATGTACATTGTAATGTATACAGATTATCCAGTTTTGACTACATGTCCCACAGGTGACATAGTGAATGTAGCCCTGAACAAACCCGCCAGTATGAGTTCCTACTATGGAGGTGAATGTCTACGTGCTGCTGGTGCTGTGGACGGGAACACAGCCTCTAGATGGCCGAACATTATCCACACAGCAGAGAACAAGCCCTTCGGCTGGTGGAAGGTGGATCTACAGAGAGGAGTACAGGACGCTACAGTGAGGATCTACTTCAGGACAGATTGTGAGTTTCTGTAACAAAAGACGTTGTATGTGGTAATTCCCCAGCATATATGCAGCATTATATTATGTTTAAGAAATACATGATTATTTAATTTTCACTGAAAACTGACCGAAATTTAAGCATACATGTATTTTTGTTTGACATTTGATTAACATTTACAATTTTTTTGTTAAATACGTTTTTCTGTTTTAAATTGTTTTATTTCAATCGAATTATTTTCTGACCACTTATTCCATGGAATTGCGCAATTATGAGGGATATCGCTTGGCTATACACGTACCAATGAAATGTGGTTAAAAATAGTTTGTGATTTATTTCTTTTTTCGTAACCTTGCTGATCTTTAAGTACCGGGAACCTCGAGAATACGCTTTGCAGAAATGATTATGATATCGGTTAAGAAAATAACACTACCACTTCATTTTGTTCAAATCAAATCGGAAATAGTTTAAAATTAGCTTTTTAAATGTACCTCACAAAAACAGTCGGCAAACGTTACAATTAGCCAATCACGCCTTGCCACGGTTTAGGCACCTGGGCAACCCAAGCGAACATCTCGCTAGTGTTATTGTTTACATTATTGAATCGAAGGGGTCACGTATTTTCACTGATTGTGTCTGTTACAACAATTACTAAGGTATGTCAACAGTTAAACAAGGTCGAGACACATAACGTCATTAAGTTGATTAGCTTTTCTTGTTACGAACATGTGTGTTTGAAGGCTAATCTATGTGCAATCTAAGATATTGCCGAAGATATGTATTTAGATATTCGCGATCTCGCATTGAGACATCTAACAAATACTACGGATGGACTTAATCTATCTGCATCGCTCCTTATTGAGCACTGTAAGAAAATAATACAACACACTTTACATATATAATAATGTTAGCAGTTACATGTGTCTATTACAAGGTAAATTTCGTTTCGTGTCCAGTCCGAAATGGCTTCTACGAGTTCCAAAATTGAAATGGAGTGGAGCGAATTTATTTCACATGATGGAAACAAGGTAAAATAAAATTGCACGATTATTTCCCAGACAAACTTGAGTTATTCATTTCAAAATACCAACTGATAAAAAAAATATATCCATTGGATAAATACATATAATTTATGAAAATCTAAATGAAAGAGAAAAATTATATTGATATCTTATTGGGTTTTTTTTAATGATAAAAGTATTAAAACTGGATGAACTAGAATGATATAGCATCATATTGTAAGTTGTTCACTTCAAGATGCAAACATAATTTATAACCGATATTGAAATTGGAGTAAGAAGTGTATATTCAAATGTTATTACTTTTGACACATAGCGGTTCAAAATAACCTACCTGTTCAAAATAAACGAATAATCCCTGTGTATATGTCCTTTACAAAATCCATGCACGCTCCAAAAAACTGAACCTACATTGAGCACCGGGGTGTACTGAATGTGACAGGAGGAAAATGTGACCACATCTGTGACACTGAGACTCAGAGAAAATGTGACCACATCTGAGACACTGAGACACATGACAACTAACAACCAGCATTGAATAAACACCAATTAGACTCCGTCTCGGGTGTATTGCTAAAACAACATAATAGTCTCAAAGATTACGCTGTCTAAAAACATTGTTACATTGTTTATTTCATGTTTCCTCGAATCGACTGAATAAAAATTATGATTATTTAAAACCACACAAGTCGATTGATATAAAAAGCGTGTCAGAATACATATATAAATGTTTAACATAACTGTCTTAAATTAAGTTTTGCCTCATAACGCAAGAAATATATATTCCAAATATCTATATTTAACTATAATGTACGTACTAAGGATGATTTAAAAGTGGACATAGAAGAACACCTTGTGACTTTGTATTATATTAAATACAACGACTGTCAAACATTAATTATTTTATTTTGAAATGAAATTTCACACACTCTATTAAGCCAAATATGTTATCCTCAAATCAGCTTTGTGGCCAAATATACGATACATTAATCAGCTCCGTGAGGATACTAGATGAATCGAGGTCAATAGGTCAAATAAATAGATATCAAATTGAATCATTATTTATAATCAACAGAAATATTTTTATTACTAAACTTCATATCATATTAATAATTAATGCACCTGATTCAATCTTAAGATGGAAGTCCTAATTGAAAAATATCTTAAATCCTATTTCCGCTACCCGATCCAAATTTTAGCGTTTAACTGGTATAACAACGGAATTAGCTCCCTTGACTTGAATTCTTCGAGTTTCGTAGTTTATCGGCTCTTGAAACAAATACATATAAGTGTCATATGTAAGACATAATATTTTTAAATGACAAGATGTTAATCGACAGTTAATATGAAAAAAACTTTGGACGTGGATTGTAGAAATTATGATGTTGTTGCTGGAAACATCAAAGATCAAGCACGGCAGTCCGGCCGGCTTGTTATTGTCGTTATTTGGTGTTTTATATTGTTTACAAAGTAGTTTTTCAAAACTTTTCTCCTCCGAGAGGAAAATCCAAACATTATCTTTAAATTGAGGAAACGAGTGTAGAAGGAATTGCTCCTTCGCTATGAATACATAGAGGAATATCCCCCATCACAACACAAAATATCAATATTATCCACAGTTCTATTCTGACTTTGATGTCACCAGCCTACCTCGGGGATGCGCAGTAGAGCTAGTCCCGCGCACCCGTTTTAGGGTCTTTTCGCGGTTGAGTTCTTCAGCAGTCCAATATTTACACACTTTGAACATTAATATCCCGTTAATTAGAGGACCCATCGACACCAAATTTTCAGTACTTACAGTTGAAAGTATTGTCTCTATGAATACATTGATTAAAATAGAATACACAATGACGTTCCAGGTTCTTAAAAAATTCAATCCAGATGAAAGCGTGAGTTAGCCTTAAACAATCAAGCAGGACTGGGGTTAATGCAACATAGATACAATTACATGTAATATCTCACTGATTTATTTCAGACAAGTATCACCGAAACGGAGTGAAGCTGTACACGTCCACACGTCCGTTCCCGCACTCAGATCGTACAAGTCAAGGTCAGCTGTGTCACAGTGTTAACAGAAGTCATCATGGAGCCGACATTCCGGATGTTGTCAGTATCAATTGTCCTGGTAGATGGCGCTACCTGCTGGTGTACACTGACACAAACAACGATAGAAAGGGAGCTCTTCTTGACTTTGCAGAAGTGGAAATATATGGTATGATCAAACTGAGTTACTATCTAAAACTGTAAGAATACATATGTTCATGTTCGAGTTGTTCTAATGTCTCTACTCTTATGAATATGTTTTCCCTATGGTGTCAAAAATCGTACATAAAACGCAAATGTAGTAAATCACAACCGAAAGTGCACACAACAAACCACAAGAGCTGTTTCATTGCACAAAGTACCAATATTAATATTTTGGCAATTATTTTTAAATTCAGTCCCATATCGACTGTTTGTGGTAGTGCAGGTAAAAGGAAACCGCATACACAGGACTTTTGTGATTTATTGACATGTTTTGATATATAATGAAATTATTATTATAAATTATAATTATTTGTAATGGTTTATAGGAAGATTATATCTGATTGTCAGACTATAATCGTAAATATTGTTTTAGTTCACGCGAATACGATTTCAAAGTATAATGTATAATTTGGATACGTATATAAACATACTTTGTTTTTTAATGCATGTCCATCTCTGAATTGATAAATGTATATATTCAAAATGAAATAACATGAAATCAATAGGGTCTTCAGTTTTATATTTCCTAGGAGCAGGACTTACAAGTCTGACTAACTGACAAATGTTACATATTGTGCAAAAACAATAGATAAATATGATGTTATGATATAATTTCTAATAATGTCAGCTTTTAAATTGCTTTCAATCATTATCTTAACTTTATCATAGTTGTTTTTAGATTGTGATTGTCAGAGAGAGAGAGAGAGAGAAAGTATATGAATACATTGTTTGCCCGTTATATTTCACGTATTAACTCCTGAAAATCATATGACTACTGTCTTCTCAAAAGGCTACCATAATTACAACGTACTGTTTTAAGGTGGTACCCATTCAGCCAATGCAATATATTGAATACCTTTTGTAAAGCTTGCAATGTCAGGTCCAAGGTCTCGAAATACAACTCAAAAGTCGTCATCTACTGTGGTCATCGTCATTTACTGATATGATTCATCTAATAGGATGTTCTCCAGACAGCTATGGTCTCTACTGCAACAAATCATGTAATTACCGTCACTGTGTGACGTCATCTTCTGTGTGTGACCCTCGTAGTGGACGGTGTCCTGGCGGGTGTGAACTGGGGTGGACAGGCGTGGACTGTAGCAAACGTAAGTACCAATAAACAGATTTAACAACATAAAGTCGAATCATTGGTACATTTCTTAACGATATATGATAAATATATCTCAGACGATTCATACTGATGTATCTACATTTATAGCCAAAATCGATGGAATTATCATGAAACCGCCCTCTTGTTTTCAGAAGAGAGCGGGCCGCTGCAAATGATAACGGCCCTCTCAACGGGCCAATCGCTTTGTTTCTTAATGACGTCACTTTAGAATCTCCTCTTGAAATTTCAACAAATATGGCGACAAAATGAGTGTATCGACTCGAACATTTTAAACGTTTTACATGTCTTTATTTCAAACGAAGTCACGTAATGTTGCCTCATCATATCATAAACACGATGTGACAGTACAACCGCGATGATTTTAAAGTGTTTTAAACAAAATAAAGAAGAATATCGTTCTCAGTCACCTCCGATAGACCTTCAATGTTAGATTTAGGTATCCTAAGCAAGCATGCATCCTAAACGTGCTAAATATGTAATGATTCGTTGTTTTTCATTATTTCATTGATTGGATATATTATAAAACACGACTATGCATCAGTGTGATAATCATTACATATAGAGCTTTCGTTTTCGCGATCAACGGTTGACATTCCATTCGGTTTCGAAACAGCCATGAAAGGCAAGTGACTATGACTTTATTTTTCACTTGTTATGTCACAGTGGTTCTCGGCGGTAACACGGTGCAATTTTTGCTGTTTTGCTCATATACAACTGTAATTAAAACTTGTAGAAGAATTCGAGTACAAAAGAACAAATCCCATCCATTTGAGCTATAATAGGTTGTAACGTTATTTTTCAGGGCATTATCATTTGCGCGTCGGGCAGTTAATTGAAGACCTCAGGCTACTGCAAATGAAAATGCCCTGAAAAACAATGTTACCCCTATAGCAGCAGCTTCTGGAAAGTGTTTCAAATCTCACCTAGTATCAAGGTTTTACTTTTAGAACTATTCAGTTGGATATAATATTGTAGGAAAAGAATAAATACAATGAAAACAGAGGGCAATACAGATGATACTGCAAAAAAAAAACATTTTAATCTGAAGAATCTTTCAACTCTTTTAAATGATCAACATCTCAGCATACATGTCGATCTCAACCTAGCGTATTACACAATGTAGCATGTTCTCCCGGGAGCTACGGAGTCAACTGTTCCAAGTTCTGCAGTTCTCGTCACTGTGTGACGTCATCACCTGCATGTGACCCTCAGACTGGACAGTGTCCTGACGGATGTGAACAGGGTTGGAGAGGAGTGGACTGTGCTAGTCGTGAGTTATCGATCTTCTGCTAATACATTCCTGTAAAACGGCTCAATGAGTAATGAATATTGGCATTTTGGGAATAAAATGATCTGTTGATTCTTAACAAATACCAAATAAAGTTTAACATGTTATCGAACATTTCAAATTTGCAAATATGCCATAATGTAAACTGTATATTGCAACCGCTGTTTGAGATGAGTTTCATTGTTATCTTTTGGTGTATAACCATCACATAAAGCGAAATTATTTATTTGACACACACATGGTTCATTGTAACTCCAAACATCTTCTATGGTATCCAAACAAAACAGCAATATTTTTTTAATAAAATGTACAATGTTATTGCACTTGTGTTATAACATTGCGTACTGTCTGAACATTTTGCACCAGTCAAATGAAGAGAAAACTTAGTAGAACATCCAGTGCCATTGGCTACACATCTGTATTTTTGACAGTTTTAATTTCCAATGCTTTGAGCTATTTAGCTTATGTTCGATGTTACTAAGGTTTTTCGAGGGGTTAACTTCCAATGCGGTCATGCAAATTAATTTTAAATAGTGAAACCTTTGTTGTTTTCATATTAACACCCCGAATTTGTTTCATTGACGTGTTGATTTGGTTATTGAACTCAATCCTGACTGTATTGTTATGTTTTCAATCTTAATAATTAGTTTTGAATAAAATTTGAAATGACATTGGAAATCACAATCCATTCATGCGCCTAACCTATTTATGTTGCCCTAATGCAGTGGTTGGATTGTTCACCTGCTTTGCCTGGTTGTGTGTATTATTAATTGCATACATTTATAATGTAATTTAATAAATTAACTCAACGTTTGACCTTTTTTAAAGGGACTACGTTTGATTCTTTTGCAGCTAATTAATAAGGTGATGTAATCATGACGCAGGTGCACGTGATTGTGTAATACCCTCAATTAAAACTAGCTATACAACACTTTACTCTGTCTCGTCTAATAACATATGATCAATTGTTAACAAAGAACCCCTGCACAATTACAATAAATAGTGTTTCCAACTGGTACAGTAATTATGTATATATTACTATATGTTGATATGCTCAGTGCCAGCGTGATAGATCAGAATCAATTCCAAAGAAGGTAGAGATCATTGTTTCTGATCAAAATTATTTTAATCATGGAACAAATGTTTAGATTTGTATCCTACATATGATGAGAGAGCGTATATATTACAGAATGTCATTCTGGCACATTTGGATCTGACTGCACGTCCTGCAGTACACGTCACTGTCAGGGAGAGTCGGACTGTCCTGCAGATGGAACCTGTTCTCAGGGATGTCAGGACGGATGGACGGGAAAAACCTGTACACAAGGTAGAGAACATTATCCAGTAAGTTATGATCAGTAACACCATAATTGTCAAATGCATATATTATACTGTATCTATTGCAGAGTGTCCTGCTGGTACATTTGGATCTGACTGCACGTCCTGCAGGACACGTCACTGTCAGGGAGAGTCGGACTGTCCTGCAGATGGAACCTGTTCTCAGGGATGTCAGGACGGATGGACGGGGAAAACCTGTACACAAGGTAGAGAACATTATCCAGTAAGTTATTATCAGTAACACCATAATTGTCAAATGCATATATTATACTGTATCTATTGCAGAGTGTCCTGCTGGTACATTTGGATCTGACTGCACATCCTGCAGTACACGTCACTGTCAGGGAGAGTCGGGCTGTCCTGCAGATGGAACCTGTTCTCAGGGATGTCAAAACGGATGGACTGGAAACACCTGTACACGAGGTAGCTGTGACGGTGGATTAGTTAATCACTGTTTCTAGACAAGTATTATTGTCAACATCTTACAAATATGTAGTTTCTCGATAATGTTTACAAAAGTATTACCCTGAACAAGAAGACTGTTTTGGCACATTATTCAATGCATTGTGACATTTATTGCTTAAAGATTCTATTCCATGTGCAAAGTGGGAATGCACGTGCGTTGTTCGTTTCATATGGAGATGCACGAGCTTCATGAAACTATTGTCGTGTTTCTTGATAACTGGTCTCGTTTTCAAATGCACGAGCATCACATATTGGAATGTACATGGTTCAAGGATCGTTGGAGATGGACACATCGCTAAATGGTCCATATCTGGAGTGTATTCGTCATTTAGAGTGTGGTTTTGTGGAATAAGGTGAGTTGCAAAATCTAAAATGTGTGATTCTACGTCAGTGATAGTTCATACGCAATGATAAGTTTTTAAATTCTTTGGGAATAGATTTACATATGTAAGTGTTTTTCAGTTCTTCAACAAAATTAATTTCAGACAAGTTTAATCATGTTCAAAGATATGTTAAGTCATCTTTAAGAGTATGATTTCTAATGATAACATGTCCTAATGAACTCGTTAATTGTTATAGGCACTATGACATTTCATTGTCATTTTTTAACATTTTTTTATTTTCTATATCAAGTCAAATGTGTAAATGAACGCCTCATTGTGTTAAAATAAAACATTTGCATCACATCACAATTTTAATCTAATTTAAAATGTTACTCCTTTGTCTTTGAATCATGTGTGTTTTCAATTTACTTGCAGAAAATACCAAGCAACACTTCGCCGTAACACCAAGTCAATGCGATAAATACAGTGACAATACGTGATTTAATTATGAAAGCTAATTCATGGAGTGTTTAAACGATTTACAGTAACTAACATTCAAATGACCCTTAAATTAATTAGCTAATGTGGGCAAAAGAGGAAATCTCGGATACCATATTCTCTGTTGTGATCACTTTCCACCAAATGGTAAACTCATGACAGCTGGCGGACTCTTAGATATTGCCAAATCATGTTTGTTTTTAATTAATTTTCCGATGGAGAATTCTAAGAATATTACCCGCAGATCATCCATGGCTACCATCCATGGCCATAAAGTGCGAGCTGACTACATGTTGTAAGATTATAAAGGAATAAAGAATGGTATGTTTATGATCGTGTTTTTCTTTGCACTTATCATGTGTCTCGAGCAGAACGCCTCAAGCAAAATGCATGTGCAGCTCGCCGTGAATTCCTACAGCTGATTCCTGGTGGAGAATCAACTGTAGAGACAATAGGGTGACGTCACTGTAGTGGTTTACTAAAACAAGTAATCTAAAATAACATCTTCTGTAAGACTGTCTGGCAATTTCATAATAGAGTATTTCGATTGTTTAAGTGGAGTTAGACAAGGATGCGTCCTCAGTCCGTCTTTATATTCGTTGTTCGTCGCTGAGGTTCAATCTATGTTGGTAGATTCTAAAGTTAGGGGTATCTTCATTGGTGAAGAATATCTAAAGTTGTTGTATTGTTGTATGCGGATGATTTATGTATTTTTGATAATAAGGTGGTAGGTTTTCAAAGGAAAATTGATAGTTTGTGCAAGTTCTGTAAATCATGGGGGTTACAGGTTAACATGGATAGGACAGAGATTTTAGTATTCCGAAATGGTGATTATCTTTGTCACTATGAAAAATGGTTTTTTGATTGTATTCAAATGAGGACATCAACTTATTATAATTATCTAGGCATCGTTATTTCAACCAGATTATCTTGGAGTGTTTGTACCAAGACACTTGTTGCAAAGGCCAGTAAAGCCTTGTTCGCTATAACGCAATTACAGTATGATTTCAAAAATATTCCCGTTCATTTCAAACTATTTGATTGTAAAATAAAACCAATATTGTTGTATGGGGCGGAGATATGGGGATATACAGAAAGAAATGTTGTCGATAAAGTTCATGATAATTTTTGTAAATTTGTTTTTGGTGTTGGTAAACACGTGTCAAGTAATGCAGATTTAGCTGAATGGGGAAGATTTGTATTAAAGTTGATTATTATTATAAATGTATCACATTTTGGTGCAAATTGTTGGGAATGCCTAATGATCGTTGTCCTAAGCAAAGTTATGGTTATATGTATAGATTAGATGCTATTGGTAGAATTACGTGGGCTACATAAATGCGAAATATTTTAAATGAATATGGGTATACAGTTATGTTTGGCTTGCCCAAGACATTGGTAATGTGTCCTTCTTTTTATCATCTTTCAAGCAGAGATTGAATGATTGTTCAAAACAAAATATTAACAATAATATATTACACTCATCGAGACTTGTACAATTTAAGAGTACCATATAAAACTTCCAGGTAGATAATCACATTCTGAAAATTAAGCTAAAAGATTTGAGGAAATATGTATGTCTATTAAATTTCAATGCATTACCATTAAGATCTAACATGTGGAAGGAAGCTAGTAGCACTGATTTTATTTGTAGAATGTGTTGTAGTAATAGTTATGAAAATGAAGTCCACTTTCTTTTTTAATGCGATAAGTATGAAACAAATAGACAGCAATATTTACCATCATGGAATGAATTGTCAAGCAGTTGCAAACTGATTAAGCTACTCATGTCTGATGATGTGTTAGTTTTAATGAATTGTGCTAAATTTATCTAATCAGCTCTTCAAAGTCGTTCATCTGTAAACTAAGTCATGTCTGTACATATTGCCATTGAAACTGTATAAATTATTTAGTTATTGTACATGGGCCGAAGGCCTACAACACTGAAATAAACTTCTTCTAATACTATTACAGAGTGTCCTGCTGGTACATTTGGATCTGACTGCACGTCCTGCAGTACACGTCACTGTCGGGGAGAGTCGGACTGTCCTGCAGATGGAACCTGTTCTCAGGGATGTCAGGACGGATGGACAGGAAACACCTGTACACAAGGTGGTTATCATTATCCAGTAAGATATTATCAGTAACACCATAATTGTCAAATGCATACATTATACTGTATCTATTGCAGAGTGTCCTGCTGGCACATTTGGATCTGACTGCACGTCTTGCAGTTCACGTCACTGTCAGGGAGAGTCGGACTGTCCTGCAGATGGAACCTGTTCTCAGGGATGTCAGGACGGATGGACCGAAAATACCTGTACATGTATGAAAGGTAAAATGCCATTCTTGAAATAAGTTATACTGAACTAGCACGGATGGCATTTTCAAAACAACACAAAAATAGGATTATCACGCATTCTATTCCATTTGAATAGCGTTAAAAAAGCAAGGAAACGACCCAATTCTCTCAACAGCATGCAATTGTTTTATGTCAAAGAGGACGACATACAATGTACTCTATTTCCTTGAAAGAACTTACTATTCCAATTTCACAATCGCTTTGTTACAAATGTAGCCACCTCTTAAAGAATTTCGTTGTATACTTTGCTTCATAATGTCATTACAATGTGATATGAGAGATCTGCCACAAGTATAACATGTCATGTTATATATATGTTATACTCTCATGTGACGTTAAATAAGTATGCTCTAAATGTCATATGTGTGATAAAGGGCAGGTAAACAATTGATGAATGGGCAAGTTATATTTAGAAAAACTGTAATTCCCAGGACCATTATTAAAACGTTAATACCCGGCATACAATTATTATAATTATTTGGTTAATTTCGTTCAAATATACATTAGGTAAAAGAAAACATTTCAATCTTTTACAGAATGCACGAAAAGAGCTTCAAACGTACACTGGTCAGTCATTTTTGTAAAGGATGGACAGGAAAACCCTGAGAAATTTTGAAATATTTTCCATAATTTGATAATCATGGAAGATTTCTGAGCCACTCAATGAGATTATTATTTTGACGGAAATGATAATTACTACAGTTTACATACAAATCTACCATTTTTGTTCAATAAAAATATGGATAAATTTTCAAAATTCGTGTTTCACCTAATGTATATGTTTTTATGCATCCTCATGCTAAAGCTGATGTTCTAGGAAAAACGGTAATTACAGTTTTCTTAATCATAATCCATTTTACTAAAACATTAATAAATTTCAACAGCTTATTGAAATAATCAATCACACCTCCTTTACACTCAGTTTCAAACTTATGAGCCGAATGGTCCGACGGAAAGACACATGGCCCACACAACAACACAACAGTATGGATGATTATTAAGAACGTACGGTATATGCAACGTATATGTACTTATTCATTTAGACTTCTCTATTTCATGTATCAAGCGGTTGATGTGACGAAATTGAACAATGCAGAGAAAGTGAAAGCCTACGTACTTGGAGCAGTTATTGGAACCCTTATGACAACTTTTCTGATGGGAGGAATATGTCTCTTTCTTAAGAATCGAGGAAGGTAGGCCTTAATATTTAAATCTTCATACCATATCAGTAACAATATCACAATGGTGAAGGTAAAATAAAAGTGCCATGAAGCAGGAAGAACTAATCTGTGAAGCACGTGTTTACCTACTTTGACATACAAAGAAAAATCGTTAGTATTCTTTTGTTACTTTATCTATTAAAACTAATGTATTCCAGGTTGAACTTCACCTGCAAGGCGCGCAGAGAGACAAAAGAGAGACATGAAACCAGAATAGTGGATAGTCCAGCAGCTCAGGTTGTCTCGGTGTCAGACCTGGAGAACAAGACCAAGACTCAGACAGACACATCTGGAGCAGGTCACTATGAGACCATACAGAACAGAGTGTACCAGAACACCTTGGGTCCAGTGAATCAGATGGATGTAGATTCCAGTCCGGACTGTCAGGATCAGGGGGAGAAAACACCCGATGATAATCACTATGAGCCCATCAGCGAGGAATTCTATCAGAACTTCGCAAACTGACGTACCAAGTTGATATCTAATAGCAGCCACTGTAAGTCCCTACGTAAGTTTATCAGGACGTGCAAGTGTAAGTCTATGTCTATAGTATATCTCCGTCTTGACAGCAAGGATACTCTGAGAAACTGTTAATTAATATGTCGGTTGCCATTTCATGTGAAACAGTGTATGACGACATTATTATCAAATTCGGTCAGAAACACTTCTTTAACGGAACCATATCAATTCTTAGATTTTGTCCTATCATATCCATTGTATTCTTAAGATTAGGTTTACATGTGAGTAAAGTCAACATAACCCCATTTCCCATTTACATTGTAGCATAACGCACAGCTTTAGTTAATTATGACTAAGTGTTTGAAATTAAATCAAAGTTGAATATACAGTTGCAGAGATAGTGTAGCTGTTGTTTATTCTGTTCTTCTGTTATTCTATTCTTCAAGTTATTATTTTACTTTCTAGGTATTTCATATGTTGACATTGAAGGTTAAACTTCAACATGGTGCATCATTGTTTGTTATGTTTTCTTTAAAACTTCAAAATTGACAAAACATGACAACTGTTCGTTTTACAGTTTTAACAATGCTTTAGACAAGTTCACACAATATTCATATCAGGTTTAAGTCTCGAAAGTCTCAATATGATTAGCATGTGGCAATCGATGAATTTATCTTTGCACTATATACACACTACAGTAGTACAAGTACCCAGTTATATTCAGTCTCCAGTTACTATATTCAGCCGTCCAAGCACTTAACTCTGAGGAGCTACTTTATGAACTTTGCTTTTAGTGAGACTATACAAAAAGGGTCTACAAGTATTTGAAAGATGTATAAACAAGTCGAAATGCGACGCACCCAGTCATCATTAAAATGAAATCTACAGCAAATGTCATCTGAAGTATTCTATTTATATTTATGGTAGATATACATATGCCGGGTTTGTTTTTAAATAGAGAGGCTGAAATACAAAGTGAATTTACATTTAATTTACACAGTGTTTACCATGGATAGACAGGATGAATATAATCACCTTTTAAGAATGTAAATTTTAGTCCAAAATTACCCAAAGTCTTGTGCAGATAGAGTGTTTTGTTTTGGAGATATAATCTGACAAGACTCTATCATTGAGTCACTTTTAAGGTCACGTTTCCAGTAAACCACACACAATTACATTGATATTTAGGTATCTCAAAATGCACATATAGGAATCACGAGTGCCATGTGAACCAAGGCCGGAGCTGTATGTCAAGTTTTGGATATGTGCCTCGGATAAAATAACCTCCTTATAGAGCATTGGTTTAAGTCTTGTTTACATAGAAATCGCTAAAACGTGGGGAAAAAAACACACACACAAAGTTCTAACTAGAGTTCGGGGTTGACATGTGTACCAAGTTTGGGTGGAGCAGTATGTCAAGTTTTGATATACATGTATTCTTCGGACAGAATGACTTCCTTGCAGAGCGTAGATTTAAGTCATGTTTCCTTAGAAATAGCTATAATATACATTTTTTTTTACAAATGTTCTGACTCCCAAAAGGCATATCTAGGGTTCATTGTTCACATGTGTTTGGGATCGCATATATAGTATGGCAGATATGCTCCGGACACAGCGACTTCCCACTGTTGAAGTCATGTTTCTATGGAAACAACAAATAAAAATTCATATATTGATGTAAGCCTCAAACGGCACATCTAGGGATCACCATTTACAAGTGTAAAAACATTTTGTGAAGCTAGCATATATAGTTTTGGAGATCTGTAATATTTCAGAACGGAAAGGAGGAATAGACAGAATTAATGTTATATTTATATAATTGTATAACAATCGATAAGAAGAATGTATATTTGCTGCACTGCGGGAGAACAAATATTCATATAAATATAACAAGAAAACTTAGTTCACTTAATTACATAGTTTCAAATGAATTCCATAGTTATTTATGATGTTTTGTTTTTAATTCTGTGAAAAAACATCTTCACAAAGTTGGCGGCAGCCTATTTCTATCAAACTTAACAGAATAACAAATTTAACATTCAGTTAAATTGTAGTTTAAAGATACGCTATGTTTCAGTTTAAATATATCAAATTCATCATTTCAAGTTGAAATAGACAAATACAACCATTTTACAATTGTTGGCCAAGAGAATAAACAAAATGATGTTAATAGATAGCATAGGCAATTTCAACGATTCATATTTGCTATAAGCAATAAGTAACACTATATAGTTCTGCGCCACACATAGGAAAGTTTCCTGAACATTCAACATAGATTACAGTTAAACGTGTTTACAGAAGCCTTTGTGTGCTTGCACTACAGATAGATATCTACCAACTCTTAGCTTATATCTTGGCTCAATGTCACTCCCCTTAAAGCAATCGGTTACGTTTGCTGGAGTTCACTTGTATACATGTAATAGGTCGTATGATAGAACCATGTCCTCGTGTGAAAAGGCTCGAAAACTGGTAAATATGTATCATTACCTTGGGCTATGCTATGGTTCACTCAATCCAGTCTGTGCTTGTCGCATATGGAATAATGTCATCTTGCCATGTGCATTATATGGTTGTACAGTATGGAGCAGATTAACATCAAGAGAATTGGAGATATTGGAGTCAGTGCAGAGGTATTTCTGCAAAAAGGTACAAGGCCTGCCCAAACGCACTGCATCTCCTATGGTTTTAGATACTCTGGGTTTACTGCCGGTTCAAGGGTATATAGAAGAAGCATATTTGCTTATGTTTGGTAGATATATGTCGTCTAGATAATGCCTATGCTGTTAAGCAATTATTTCGTCATCCTCTCTTTGAATGTAGGTGTATGGCCAACATCGGTAAATCCCAGTCACCTATTTTGCACATGTTTTCACTTTTAGACAAGTACAATTTGTTTGGCGTTCTTGACTCATATATCACAACAGGTGTTTCATGCTCTAAAGCAAAATGGAGTGATATTGTTAAATCTAAAATTTGTCAATCTTATGAGAGGTCGCTGTGTCATCAGATAGCAGTGAGAGAGGATCTATCTAGATATCACCTAATCCGAGAGCCTTGTAAACCCAGCAGACTCTGGGAGCTTGCCTTAATCAATAAGCATACATTTTTCAATATCTCTCATATTATTCATGTTGGCTATACAAAGATTGAATCCAGAGAGTGTATATGTGGAATGGTAGCTTGCGATATTTTTAAACATGTTATACTATCATGTACAGTTTTTAATGATTTGAGAAATGACATGTTTGAAAGGATTTGTGATATCATACCAATATCGGATATTGTTGAATTTTGTGGAAATGATGATGATGAAATTATTGTTGATTTGCTTGGAGGTTCCTGTACATCACTGGGAAAATTAAATATGACAGAATGGGAGAAGGTGATGATATTAGTGTCAGACTTTATGACTGTCTGTCACGCTCGATTGTTTTCAAAATTAATTGTTCATTGATTCATTGTATATTTAACTTTTGATGTTGCTTTGATATGTTACAATCTTCATGTTTTTTGGAGGAAATAAAGTTGCTCTATCTATCTATCTACAGTCAACCTAAAAAGAAACGACATACTGCAGCTTATTTGGACATGATTTGTAAAGACATAACCTCAATTTCATACATCATAGTACAATACTTTTATTTTCATGCCTGTTCAAGTCCTCTTCGGGTGTTAAATCACTTTTTCAAAATGTTATTTGGTCAGAATGTTTGGCTAAAATGTAGAAACATAACTTAATACCAGATCTTATCGACATAAATTACCTAATTGGGCTTAACTTTGTTGTCGTGTCGTTACTGTTGGACGTCATAAAATAATCCAAAAGAGACAGGTACCAGGAGAGGAATTAAAGGTGCATCCATTGTGTTTCATAAAAGTGTATTTGGCATTAATACGTTCCAACGCACCACATATGCTGTCTAAAACACAAATAAATTTACTCAGCTTGAATAGTTATCCCCATTCGTCAAATATATCATATTTACTAGTTTCCAATTAAAATTGAGTAACATCATTATACATGTGTAGAAACTGAAACTGCAAGTCCCAGTTACATGCACATTAGTTCTGTTGTGAATAAGATTCCAAAATTACGTTTGACTCATTGACGAGCGCCACACGCTGTGCATTGTCCGGTTTCCGATCAGAAATCACTACTTTTTAATTGAAATTTGTATGAGTATTGTAATCAATATATATATATATATATATATATATATATATATATATATATATATATATATATATGTTTTATCACACAAAGAGTAGCAAGCTATTGAGATCCCCTAAGTCCAAGTATCATCACAGATTCAACCAATCGTGTCAGTGTTGATCTCTATTCTCAGTACTTCCTTGTTAAGTTAACCACTTCTAATGCAAACAACATGCAAAACACTCCGTGGAAGAAATAAGTAGAAAATACGTCACTATTGTTTGTGACTTCAGATGAGATAATTAGAAGAGGAAAATGTGGACTATCCTTACTTCACTGGTATTAATCCACCAAGCAGCAGGTAACATTGCAAATTTATTTTTTATAGAGTGAAGTGGCGTGATAAAAATATGCATATGCACAATTTTATTCGCTGACTAGTTTTGTCAAGTATATAACATCTAGAATACCAAACAATGCTCAACGTTGATAATGAGATCCCTTATTATCAAGTAGTGTTTTAAGTGACATTGTGTATCAAATGTGCAAGACGTCAAAAACAAAAGTGTAATTACATCTCTAGAAGTGGCCATGACTGAAGATTTCACGAAAATATTGACGGCACTTGAATCACTAAAGAAGAAAAATGAGAAATGTTAATGAAGAATGTCTATCAGCATTTTCTGATGTTGATAAAGCTAAACATATGTCGAGTCAATATCTAATCTGAAAGATGCAGATAGTACTAGTGCTGATCTACCACAGTTCGCCAAACGTACAGATGCTACGTTAGAGACCATCAAAATGGAAGAGAAAGAAGTTTCAGATGTCATTAAATGTTTAATTCTGAAGAAGGCTGCTGGACCAGACCAATAAGCCATTAGTAACTGAGAAAAACGGTGAACTCTATAAGTTCAGTCCTATGTATACTGTTTGAAGGGGCAGTAGCACGTTTTTTCGCTCAAATAAGTTTAAAATGAGTGTACATGTTTTGGTAAAGCTATGGGAATCCTTTTTGTAATACAAAATAATAAATTGTGTTCACAATAAAATGGCCGCCATGCAATTCTGGCTTAATACGCAACATAGTTTTTACCACTACAGGTAATTGGTTTGTGTAATAAGATATTTTACCCTCTAAAGTTAATTTAAATGACATAAACTATCATTATAAATGGTAAATTTGAGAAAATAAATTTTGCAAAACTTGTAGTAATAAATACTCAAATTTGTACTTCGCTTGATAACATGGAATATTATTGTATCATATTTTGTGATGTATCAAGGCATTTGATAGAGTTTGGCACAGAGGGTTTATGCTTAAATTACTGATGTAAGGAGTACAGGGAAAGCTGCTTGACTGGATTAATAGTTATGTAAGCGATCGCAATCAATCAGTTGTTGTTCTTGGGGCGTTATCTAAGCCAAAAGTGTCAGTTTAGGCCCCTTTCTTTTCAATGTGTACGTAAATGAGATAGCAGAAAAACTATATTGTATAATCCGGCTTTTCGCCGATGACACTTCGTTGGGAACCATATCAAAGGAAAAACAAATGATGGAAACAGTGATGAATGAACATCTAGATGTTTTAAGCAATTGGGCAAACGACTGGTTACTTTCTTACAATCCCGAGAAAACAGAGGCTATGCTTTTTACACTGAACGGTAACGATCAAGACATTAACTTGAACTTTGACGGTTTCGGTATTAAAACAGTTAATTGTCATAAACATTTGGGTTTAACTATTTGTTCTGATGGGAATTGACATCATCATATTGAACACATTGTCATTAAGACCTCTTAAATGATAGGAGCATTTCGAAAGTTAAAGTTTCTACTTAATATAAAAACATTATAAAATATATATACTGTCGTTTATAAGACCATACTTTGAGTATGCATGGATGTTTGATTTAACAAGCTGATAAATTAGAAAAACTTTAACTTGAAGCGGCCCGAATAGTAACTGATCTTCTACGATATGCATCTGAGAGTTCTGTGTTGTGGGAGAGAAGGAGGTGTGAATTAACCTTATTTTATAAAATACAGAAGGGCGCCAGTTTTTTTTCAGTGGCATCATTTAAATCTAATATTCAAGTCAAGTACAATGTACACCTGTATACTTTTCTTACGGAATAATAAAACTAAATAGAAACTTACACACAAGACCAAGATATATGAAGAGCTCGCTTAATTATGACTTATTTAAAATAAATGTAAGAAATAATGCATGTTATCAATGCGGCCATAACTGTGAACATGTATTTCATTACTTTCTTAAATGTCCTTTATATATTACTCAAAGACAATATATGTTTACCTCATTAGCTGTAGATAATATTGTCCGAAACAGAGCAATTAATAATAGTAACCTTCTTCTACATGGCAATGCAGGTCTCTATATTTGTGAAAATTCAAATGTTTTCAAATGTGTACATATTTACATTTTCAAACTAAACTTCTCTTGTACATATCCTGACAGTCTGTCCGTCTCTTGTTGCATATTGTAGTGAAAAGAATATGTAAAGGGATTTTCTTAGTTGGATAAATTGTGCCAAATCCATATCTTGAATGCATAAAATATGTTTCAATCAATCACTAAAGGAGTTTAAGCCCATATTCTAAAACATAAAAAGAGAGGCATCAAGAATGTTTTGTTTCCGAGACCGTATATGATAGCTAACGTCAGTTACCAATTACTTGCTTTTTTATAACTGTCAGCTGCACAACGAATGACAAATCTGCATCAAGTCAGCGCGTCAGAGCGTAGTTCCATCTTAAATCATTGATATGGTAGAATGAAAATAAACATTCTGAGTTTGAAAATCAGCAGCTTAGACCGATAACTGAAAAATACTATATCCTTTTTTTATTATTTAAGTTTACCATTTAAAGCCTCACGCTAGGCGTTCTACTTGAATAAATTAATTCATTATAATAGTACGTTTTTGAGTAAATGTCATTATTTATACTCACCATTGATAACTCACCGTAGCCATTGGGTTATCAACTAGAATATGTAAATAATAGTACGTTTTTGAGTAAACATCATTATTTATAATCACCGTTGATAACTCACCGGTTTTTATTTCCCTCCCACCTCCCCTCCTGCAAGTCTGAGAACTGCGTGCGTCCAGGCTCCAGGAGGAAGGAATGACGTCACAGGGGTAAGCTACCTAGCGGGGACAGGGGTCGGGGGAGGAAAGTCTCTTTTTTTGTCAGTGTTATATCTGGTCGAGTGATTAAATTGAGAGGAACTCAATGGCTACGGTGAGTTATCAACTAGAGTATATAAATAATAACTTGTTATATGCCGCTCACACTTTATGTTTATTTACTACATTAACAGTAGTTTAACTTACACTAAATGAAAAATAAAGTATGTACATTGTAATGTATACAGATTATCCAGTTTTGACTACATGTCCCACAGGTGACATAGTGAATGTGGCTTTAAACAAACCTGCCAGTATGAGTTCCTACTATGGAGGTGAATCTCTACGTGCTGCTGGTGCTGTGGACGGGGAAACAACTTCCACATGGCCGAACATCATCAACACAGCAGAGAACCAGCCCTTCGCCTGGTGGAAGGTGAATCTACAGAGAGGAGTACAGGGCGCTTCAGTAAACATCTATTTCAGGACAGATTGTGAGTTTCTGTAACAAAAGACGTTGTATGTGGCATTTCCCCGGCATATATGCAACATAATATTATGTATAATAAATACATGATTATTTAATTTTCCCTGAAAACTGACCGAACTTTAGGCATTCATGTACATGTATTTTTGTTTGACATTTGAATAACATTTACAAGTTTTGGGTTAAATACATTTTTCTGTTTTAAATTGATTTATTTCAATCGAATTATTTTCTGACCACTTATTCCATGGAATTACGCAATTATGAGGCATATCGCTGGGCTATAAACGTACCAACATCAGTATGTGAAATGTGGTTTAGAATAGTTTGTGATTTATTTCTTTTTTCGTAACCTTGCTGATCTTAAGCGCTTCCATTGAATTCAATCCAGATGAAAGCGTGAGTTAGCCTTAAACAATCCAGCAGGACTGAGTTTAATGCAACATAGATACAATTACATGTAATATCTCACTGATTTATGTCAGACAAGTACCGCCGAAACGGAGTGAAGCTGTACACGTCCACACGTCCGTTCCCGCACTCAGATCCTACAAGTCAAGGTCAGCTGTGTCACACTGTTAACGGAAGTCATCATGGAGCGGACATTCCGGATGTTGTCAGAACCAATTGTCCCGGTAGATGGCGCTACCTGCTGGTGTACACTGACACAAACAATGATGGAAAGGGAGCTCTTCTTGACTTCGGAGAACTGGAAGTATACGGTATGATCAAACTGAGTTACTGTCTAAAACTGTAAGAATACATGTTCATGTTCGAGTTGTTCTAATGTCTCTACTCTTATGGATATGTTTTCCCTATGGTGTCAAATATCGTACATAAAACGCAAATGTAGTAAATCACAACCGAAAGTTCATACAACAAACCACAAGAGCTGTTTCATTGCACAAAGTACCAATATTAATATTTTGGCAATTATTCTTAACTTCAGTCTCATATCGACTGTTTGTGGTAGTGCAGGTAAAAGGAAACCGCATACACAGGACTTGTATGATTTATTGACATGTTTTGATATATAATGAACTAATTATTATTAATTATCATTATTTGTAGTGGTTTATAGGAAGATTATATCTGATTGTCAAAGAAAATCGTAAATATTGTTTTAGTACACGCGACTACGATTTCAAAGTATAATGTATAAACATACTTTGTTTTTTTAATGCATGTTCATCTCTGAATTCATAAATGTATATATTCAAAATGAAATAACATGAAATGATTATGAATAATGCACTCATAGTCCGATCATTCATCAATAGGGTCTTCAGTTTTATATTTCCTAGGAGCAGGACTTACAAGTGTGACTAACTGACAAATGTTACATATTGTGCAAAGACAATAGATAAATACGATGCTATAATATAATTTCGAATAATGTAAGCTTTTTAATTGCTTTCAATTATTATCTTAACTTTATCATAGTTGTTTTTAAGAGAGAGAGAGAGAGAGAGAGAGAGAGAGAGAGAGAGAGAGAGAGAGAGAGAGAGAGAGAGAGAGAGAGAGAGAGAGAGAGAGAGAGAGAGAATTGTTTGCCCGTTATATTTCACGTATTAACTCCTGAGACTTTATTGTCTTCTCAATAGGCTACCATAATTACAACGTGCTGTTTTACCCATTCAGCAAATGCAATATATTGAATACCTTTTGTAAAGCTTGCAATGTCAGGTCCAAGGTCTCGAAATACAACTCAAAAGTCGTCATCTACTGTGGTCATCGTCATTTACTGATATGATTCATCTAATAGGATGTTCTCCAGACAGCTATGGTCTCTACTGCAACAAATCATGTAATTACCGTCACTGTGTGACGTCATCTTCTGTGTGTAACCCTCGTAGTGGACGGTGTCCTGGCGGGTGTGAACTGGGGTGGACAGGCGTGGACTGTAGCAAACGTAAGTACCAATAAACAGATTTAACAACATAAAGTCGAATCATTGGTACATTTCTTAACGATATATATTATAAATATATCTCAGACGATTCATACTGATGTATCTACATTTAAAGCCAAAATCGATGGAATTATCATGAAACCGCCCTCTTGTTTTCAGAAATGAGCGGGCCGCTGCAAATGATAACGGCCCTCTCAACGGGCCATTATCGCTTTGTTTCTTAATGACGTCACTTTAGAATCTCCTCTTGAAATTTCAACAAATATGGCGACAAAATGAGTGTATCGACTCGAACATTTTAAACGTTTTACATGTTTTGAATTCAAACGAAGTCACGTAACTTTGCCTAATCATATCATAAACACGATGTGACAGTACAACCGCGATGATTTTAAAGTGTTTTAAAGAAAATAAAGAAGAATATCGTTCTCAGTCACGTCCGGTAGATCTTCAATGTTAGATTTAGGTATCCTAAGCTAGCATGCATCCTAAACGTGCTAAATATGTAATGATTAGTTGATTTTCATTATTTCATTGATTGGTTATATAATAAAACACGACTATGCATCAGTGTGATAATCATTACATATAGAGCTTTCTTTTTCCCGATCAACGGTTGACATTCCATTCGGTTTCGAAACAGCCATAAAAGGCAAGCGACTATAACGTCATTTTTCACGTCACAGTGGTTCTCGGCGGTATCACGGTGCAATTTTTGCTGTTTTGCCCATGTTGTAATTTAAACTTCGAATTAGAGTACAAAAGAACAAATCCCATCCATTTGAGCTATAACAGGGGTAACATTATTTTTTGCAGGGCATTTTCATTTCCGCGTCGGGCAGTTAATTGAAGACCTCAGGCTACTGCAAATGATAATGCCCAGCAGCTTCTGGAAAGTGTTTCAAATCTCACTTTTGGTATTAAGGTTTTATTGTTAGAACTATTCAATTGGATATAATAGTGTAGGAAAAGAATAAATACAATGAAAACAGAGGGAAATACAGATTATACTGCAGAAAAAAAAAACATTTTAATCTTGAAGTATCTTTCAACTCTTTTAAATGATCAACATCTCAGCATACATGTCGATCTCAACCTATCGTATTACACAATGTAGCATGTTCTCACGGGAGCTACGGAGTCAACTGTTCCAAGTTCTGCAGTTCTCGTCACTGTGTGACGTCATCTCCTGGGTGTAACCCTCAGACTGGACAGTGTCCTGACGGGTGTGAACAGGGTTGGAGAGGAGAGGACTGTGCTAGTCGTGAGTTATCGATCTTCTGCTAATGCATTCCTGTAAAACGGCTCAATGAGTATTGAATATTGGCATTTTTGGAATAAAATGATCTGTTGATTCTTAACAAATACCAAATAAAGTTTAACATGTTATCGAACATTTCAAATTTGCCAATATACCATAATGTCAACTGTATATTGCATTACTGTTTGAGATGAGTTTCATTGGTATCTTTTGGTGTATAACCATCATCATAAAGCGAAATTATTTATTAGACACACACATGGTTCATTGTAACTCCAAACATCTTCTATGGTATCGTATAAAAACAGCAATAATTTTGTAATAAAATGTACAATGTTATTGCACTTGTGTTAAAAGATTGCGTACTGCCTGAACATTTTGCACCAGTCACATGAAGAGAAAACGTATAAGAACATCCAGTGCCATTGGCTACACATCTGTATTTTTGACAGTTTTAATTTCCAATGCTTTGAGCTATTTAGCTTATGTGCGATGTAACTAAGGTTTTTCGAGAGGTTAACTTCCAATGCGGTCATGCAAATTGATTTTAAATAGTGAAACCTTTGTTGTTTTGTTGACGTGTTGATTTGGTTATTGAACTCATCACTGACTGTATTGTTATGTTTTCAATTTTAATAATAAGTTTTGAATAAAATATGAAATGACATTGGAAATCACAATCCATTCATGCGTCTAACCTAGTTGTGTCGCCCTAATGCAGTGGTTGGATTGTTGACATGCTTTTCCTGGTTGTGTGTATTATTAATTGCATACAATTATAATGTAATTTAATAAATTAATTCAACGTTTGAACCTTTTTAAAGGGACTACGTTTGATTATTTTGCAGTTAATTAATAAGGTGATGTAATCATGACGCAGGTGCACGTGATTGTGTAATGCCCTCAATTAAAACTAGCTATACAACACTTTACTCTGTCTCGTCTAATAACATATGATCAATTGTTAACAAAGAACCCCTGCAAAATTACAATAAATAGTGTTAACAAATGGTCCAGTAATCAATATATATTACTATATGTTGATATTCTCAGTGTCAGCGTGATAGATCAGAATCAATTCCACAACAGGTAGAGATCATTGTTTCTGATCAAAATTATTTTAATCATGGAACAAATGTTTAGATTTGTATCCTACTCCCTGTATATGATGAGAGAGCGTATATATTACAGAGTGTCCTGCTGGTACATTTGGATCTGACTGCACGCCCTGCAGTACAGGTCATTGTCGGGGAGAGTCGGGCTGTCCTTCAGATGGAATCTGTTCTCAGGGATGTCAGGACGGATGGACTGGAAGCACCTGTACACACGGTAGTTATTATTATCCAGTTAGATATCATCAGTAACATCATAATTGTCAAGTTCTTATACTATACTGTATCTATTACAGAGTGTCCTGCTGGTACATTTGGATCTGACTGCACGTCCTGCAGTACACGTCACTGTCAGGGAGAGTCGGGCTGTCCTGCAGATGGAACCTGTTCTCAGGGATGTCAGGACGGATGGACCGGAAGCGCCTGTACACAAGGTAGTTATCATTATCCAGTTAGATATCATCAGTAACATCATAATTGTCAAGTTCTTATACTATACTGTATCTATTACAGAGTGTCCTGCTGGTACATTTGGATCTGACTGCACGTCCTGCAGTACACGTCACTGTCGGGGAGAGTCGGGCTGTCCTGCAGATGGAACCTGTTCTCAGGGATGTCAGGACGGATGGACCGGAAGCGCCTGTACACAAGGTAGTTATCATTATCCAGTTAGATATCATCAGTAACATCATAATTGTCAAGTTCTTATACTATACTGTATCTATTACAGAGTGTCCTGCTGGTACATTTGGATCTGACTGCACGTCCTGCAGTACACGTCACTGTCAGGGAGAGTCGGGCTGTCCTGCAGATGGAACCTGTTCTAAGGGATGTCAGGACGGATGGACCGGAAGCGCCTGTACACAAGGTAGTTATCATTATCCAGTAAGATATCATCAGTAACACCATAATTGTCAAGTTCTTATACTATACTGTATCTATTACAGAGTGTCCTGCTGGTACATTTGGATCTGACTGCACGTCCTGCAGTACACGTCACTGTCAGGGAGAGTCGGGCTGTCCTGCAGATGGAACCTGTTCTAAGGGATGTCAGGACGGATGGACCGGAAGCATCTGTACACAAGGTAGTTATCATTATCCAGCTAAATATCATCAGTAACATCATAATTGTCAAGTTCTTATACTATACTGTATCTATTACAGAGTGTCCTGCTGGTACATTTGGATCTGACTGCACGTCCTGCAGTACACGTCACTGTCAGGGAGAGTCGGGCTGTCCTGCAGATGGAACCTGTTCTAAGGGATGTCAGGACGGATGGACCGGAAGCGCCTGTACACAAGGTAGTTATCATTATCCAGTAAGATATCATCAGTAACACCATAATTGTCAAGTTCTTATACTATACTGTATCTATTACAGAGTGTCCTGCTGGTACATTTGGATCTGACTGCACGTCCTGCAGTACACGTCACTGTCAGGGAGAGTCGGGCTGTCCTGCAGATGGAACCTGTTCTAAGGGATGTCAGGACGGATGGACCGGAAGCATCTGTACACAAGGTAGTTATCATTATCCAGCTAAATATCATCAGTAACATCATAATTGTCAAGTTCTTATACTATACTGTATCTATTACAGAGTGTCCTGCTGGTACATTTGGATCTGACTGCACGTCCTGCAGTACACGTCACTGTCAGGGAGAGTCGGGCTGTCCTGCAGATGGAACCTGTTCTAAGGGATGTCAGGACGGATGGACCGGAAGCATCTGTACACAAGGTAGTTATCATTATCCAGCTAGATATCATCAGTAACATCATAATTGTCAAGTTCTTATACTATACTGTATCTATTACAGAGTGTCCTGCTGGTACATTTGGATCTGACTGCACGTCCTGCAGGACACGTCACTGTCGGGGAGAGTCGGGCTGTCCTGCAGATGGAACCTGTTCTAAGGGATGTCAGGACGGATGGACCGGAAGCATCTGTACACAAGGTAGTTATCATTATCCAGCTAGATATCATCAGTAACATCATAATTGTCAAGTTCTTATACTATACTGTATCTATTACAGAGTGTCCTGCTGGTACATTTGGATCTGACTGCACGTCCTGTAGGACACGTCACTGTCAGGGAGAGTCGGGCTGTCCTGCAGATGGAACCTGTTCTAAGGGATGTCAGGACGGATGGACCGGAAGCGCCTGTACACAAGGTAGTTATCATTATCCAGTTAGATATCATCAGTAACATCATAATTGTCAAGTTCTTATACTATACTGTATCTATTACAGAGTGTCCTGCTGGTACATTTGGATCTGACTGCACGTCCTGCAGGACACGTCACTGTCAGGGAGAGTTGGGCTGTCCTGCAGATGGAACCTGTTCTCAGGGATGTCTGGACGGATGGACCGGAAGCACCTGTACACAAGGTAGTTATCATTATCGAGTAAGATATCGTCAGTAACACCATAATTGTCAAGTTCCTATATTATATCGTATCTATTACAGAGTGTCCTGCTGGTACATTTGGATCTGACTGCACGTCCTGCAGTACACGTCATTGTCAGGGAGAGTCGGGCTGTCCTTCAGATGGAACCTGCTCTCAGGGATGTCTGGACGGATGGACCGGAAGCGCCTGTACACAAGGTAGTTATCATTATCGAGTAAGATATCATCAGTTACACCATAATTGTCCGTAAATATGTGTACACAAGGTAGATAAGTATTAGGAAACAATCCTATTAGGCGGAATTTATGTAGGTTGCATTACGTCTATGCAGCGATTTGATAGAATTTAACCGTAACTTGAATGTAAATTGAGTATAGTCGTCTTGGGGTATCGCCATTATGATCGCTTGGTTACCAGGTTTCTCAACTGATTCTGTCAGGGTTTAGTGTATTTTATAACATACTAAAAGTGTTTTCAAGATGGCGTCCAAGATGGCCGCCAAAACATGTTAATGATCATATCTCTGCAACAATAAACTCGAATGTGATGATCTTGGTGTCTGCCCCTTGATTTTTGGGGTCAACGAACACATTAATATTATAAAAAATGGAGTTTGTCTATAATACAACACAGAAATCCAATATGGCGTCCGAAATGGCTGCCGACACCTCCAAATGTCCGCAAGTCCATTACTATTCACTCAAATTTGATGTTCTAGATGTCTATTTCAAAGTTTTTGTGGGCAAGGAACACATTAGGACCATTGCAAATAAAATTAGACCTTTTTATTACAAGTAAATCTAACTTTGTCCAACATGGCACTACCATTTGACCAACGTTTCAGTCTAGTTTTATTAAATATCGTGGTAGATCTATCCCCTGGGTGTACCTTGAACCCAAGTTTCACCAGTTCTCCGCAAGACCTGGACACTTTCGGAATATTCACCTAAGTGTAAACCGATGTTCTTCCTTTTGGTACCATCCAAAATCCCGTGGGCTAGGATTTTTCTCTGCAAATATACAATCCTTGTCCAAAAACTTGCTATGTAGATGACCCTATTTGTGTGCCGAATAACAGTATCCTGTGTTGGTGGAAACAAATGCTTCAGATTAGTGTGCTCTCCTTGGCAGAATAAGTCTTCAACAACGTTCACTCTGGTAAATGAGAAGTTGTGGTCAGACATAACACACACACACACACACACGTCTTTCTATAAGAGCAACTGTTTCCACTCTCTGTCAATCGGCTGGTAGGGAATCCTGCTTTGGAAAATAAAAGCTTCTGTTACCCCTGGATAGGCTTGCCAAGTCTGCCATGACGTTGTCTTTCCTCTACCAACAAACTGGAAGTTGTGTCACTTCCTGTACACGCATAGATAAACGGAAGAGCTAATGCACAATTGTCTTCAAACTTTTGATGAATAGCATTCACATTATATAATGTATAGTTCATGTCGTTTCCAATGGACAAACAAACGTTTTATCTTTGGTTCGTGTGTTTCAGCTCAGGTAATACCCAAAGAAGAACCAAGAACACATCTGTATCTACATTGCTGATAAGAATGCGCCTTGATTATAAAGCACCTTGTACATGGAGAACTAGTCTGGTGTCCTTTTAATCTGAAATAATTGTTGATTCACGACCATTGGCAAACACTGTTCTTCCTAATTTTATGTGCACTTCTTTACCTACCTTAAATGTGCTTGGTTTGACACTATATGCTAGTATTTGTTTGTTGTTTGAGTCTTTGAAATTCTATGGGAGTTTGTTTTGTTTGGACACATTGCGTCTTGATCCTTTGTCTCTTTTGTCTGTGGTTGCAGACTTAAGACTTCTTTCTTGTTGTGGTCCCATACACTGCTATCCAGTCAGTAAGTTGCCTTGTTACCCAGGTTAAAAATGTGCGATCACTGTACTATCCAAAGGATGAGACATTAACTATTGGCAGTGAATGGACAATTGATGCTCCATCAAACACTTTAGCATCTACTTTTAAGAGTATCCTGGAGATTTTCACGCAATCCAAAAGTACAGATTTGCAAGTTGGAAGTCTGAAGTTTTCATGTTGTTACGAATCTGGTGGCCAAGGGTGATTTTCGAAATTGAAAATTGTGTCCAATCAGCTTGGCGGAATTGGCATGGAATGAACATTTGACATAGGTTGTCATCATCTTTTTGATTAATGAATTGTTACTTTTTCTTGGTCTTCACCTTACTGTGTTGTCTTTTGAAAAGTAGTTTATGCTCTGGAACCTGCTTTGATGTGGTGAGACAATGGTATTATCGTTGAAATGATACTAGACGAGGTACATCATTTGTTCTAAGAAGTTTTATAAAACAGAAGTAATATGTTTCACGTGGACTGTATCAGACTTATTAGTATATTCCGACCAGTTAAAAAGGTACATGTATACATTCACATACATTCATGACATTTTATAAGGCTTTATTATGCTGTATGAATGGAAAATATCATCCTGGGTAAGGCGCCACAGACCTTTATAAGCTGCATCTCAAAGTAAGTATCTACATGATATTATGAGGATAATGTTATTGTTGTAAATAGATGATTTCGGTGAGTAATATACACTTCCTTATCTGAACAAATTAAGTATGTCAAGTAGCAGGAACAGGAGGATCACACTCAAAACTGAATTCTTTGAAACTCTATGGACAAAGATGGTTGTGCATAAGGTGAAAGTGGACTGCTGAAGGTCATGGATTCATAATGATAAAACAGCTCAGTGATATTCAAAATTGTCGTGAAAAAAACCCCACTTTTCCGGGGGACCAAGTTTGGTAAACTTTTAGTATGTAATGAAGTACACTAAACCCTACCCGAATCAGTTGAGAACCTTTTGGAGCAATTTTTGGGGGGTTCAACTCTATGTTGACCTGACTAATGATGGCGTACAGCATTCAAAATATTTATTTTCTAGATGTTTCTAGGAGGTTGTCCTTATTACCACCTGGAATTGCCTAGTTGATATGTTTATGCATTAAGTGCTTAAGTTGTTCTTAATGGCTATTTGATTTCATTAATCAAATTATCGTTTCTATACATGTATGTTTAAACACGTATACAAATATCATACTCTATCTTACATATATCGTCAACATAACTACATGTATATCCATACGTTGCAAAATGATGTTATCTTACACTAAAATGTTTGTACACAGAGTGCACAAAGGGCAGCCAATGCACAGCCAGATGTGCACCAGTTTCTGGACAGTGTCCAGTAGAATGTGGAGAGAACAGGGACAAAACTGAGTGTGAAGTAACTGGACAAAGTGGACATCTCTTGGGTGGTCATCTCTTGGTCGTTGTATGTTCCTCTGCTGTTGGTTGTGGATTCATCCTGATAGTCATCATCATTGGAATCAGTTATAAAAGGTACAATTGTAGTGCTCTACCATGGGTTCATTTATCAACGAATGTATTATTAGAATTCTGTTTAATCCAATCGCATAGGCTCATTAAATCTTCAGCTGTAAAAATCAATCCCCCACACTCCTCTCTTTTTCGGGAGAAATCCTCATCCTCTTCCCCATCTTCTTTATATTCACTAAGGGCACCACCAGGACACTTCCTATTTACAGCTGACGCAAAATCAAAACAAATTGTAACACTCCGTTGGTTTCTTAATATTTCTGTTCATTTTCTGACAATACTTGATTCTTTTGAAAAATGTCTGACAGTCAGATATATACTAAAACACCGAGATTTAGCGGGAGGTACAAATAACGGTTTCTTGTAAGAAATTGACGAAACATTTTTGTGATGGAAAATTTTGGAGGGTATCACTAAGGAAGGCGGGATAAACACGGCAGATCAACTAATATGATTTATAAAATCACAATGACAGCCTGATCCGACGCATTGATCGTTCAATGTAGTTACTTAATCAAAGATTTACGGTGAAAAGGGTTTTTTAACAGATTGACGTGTATTAAATTGTAAGAAAGTTATAATCAAATGATACGTACCAGGAACAACATAAAGGTGAAATCGGTCGGAATAAATACAAAAACGTGAGCTATTCTAATCGTTCAGACGCTTTACAATCGACACAAACATGTTCTTACCTGCAAGTGAATAGAAGTTATTAATTATCCTGCAGACCATTTACTTTTAGAAACTACTAAAAGTATATTATAGACTGAAACAGATATCGCACTGCAGTTTATTAGTCACCCTTTCTCTGTCCATGCAGGACTGTCCGAAGTTCGGGCGACCCTGGTCAAATCTATCCGAACCTTGGGTGAAATGGTATACTCATCTAAAACTGCTAAATTACATATTTAATCATATAATGAACGAAGATAGTGTTTGGAATTTTGAACAATAACCCCATTCTCGACTGTGACCACTTATTGTAAGATGTTACAGAGACACACATTGAAAATACAACAAGTGAAGGTATTTAGATAGGAACACTCATATTGATGCATTTCCGTCTCGCTGCATCTATACATATTCATGAAAGTTCACTCCACAATTTCGTCTCACAGTGTGACTTTGGCAGTTCCTTACTTGCTCATTTTGTGCAATCCTTAAAGTGCCTATAAAATCTTAAATTCAACTCGTTATCTTCATTTTGTAACAGGTGGATTACTTTCAGCAGAATCATTTTTAAGTGTTGCGGCTACATACAGAACCTACCTTTTAGGGGATTCATGTAGTTTTAGATCAGTTGGCTTCCTTAATGAACTATCTTACAGCATGCCCCTTGAGACACAGATGTTTTCTCTAAATTGATTTTAATCATTTGTAATTAAAATTCCTGCCTGACTTTACAAAGCTGTGAACATCTTATGACTTTGCTTCCTTCTTCCAACAGGAGAAAGAGGAGAATCCTGAGGCCTGGACGAACCCGACAAGATGAAGAAGCAGTGGCGGCACTCAAAGGTCACTGAATTTGCTTATTGATGTTGTTTTCCATATATTTTAACATGTCACGGAATCTAAGCTAACAACAAACCTTTCTCTTGAACTTATTTTAGTATACAACAACATACATGAATAAGAATATGAAATTGTGGTTATTTTGCAACAATTAGATTCTTAAAAAATCGTAATGTATCTTCAAGTGAATGTCAAACGTATGTAAATGATACTAAACGAACTACTATTCAAAGCCATTTTTATTAAATGAGTTAATGGTTTTTCATGTTCACGAGCGCAATAAAACTAATGTGAGATGGAAGGTAGTTTAGTGCTCGTTACTTGTCCAAATTAATGAAGATGAAATGCCAACATTTTGCTGAAAATAGGATTCCGCAAGTCATACACCTTTGTGACTGCGGTACACCTTTTATGACATCACAACTATTTGTTATTATGACGTCATACACAAAGCGGTATTACACTACAAATATTTCATAGCGAGGGGGCGAGTAATTATTAGATTTATTCTATATGCGTGCAGAGGAACAAGTTTCTGATGATCCGAGAGAACAGATAGCTTGCTTGCCAGTTCAGGCAGATCCCGTCCCTAACCCTGCCCCTGTCGGAGCAGAACAGCAGGTAGAGGTCGCAGTTCTTGATGTTGACGTCAACCATCACTTTGTATACTACAATGTGGAGCACCCTGAAGAGAATGGTGAAATCGCCTTAACGGATCTGGAATCAACTGTTGTCAGAATTGCAAAGAAAAAAGACTTCATCAAGCTGTTTGAGGTAAAGAAAAAAATCACGCAGTGTTGGTTTGAGATAAACGTCGGAGAGATGATATAGACATCATATTTGTTAATGAAGGCGATTATATGTATTAGTAAGAACAGCAAATCGTCAGTCTTTGAAGAGAGCGGAAACGAAAATTAATTTACAGATGCAAGGATATTAATTTTATGCAATTACACTCAATGTATACCTACATATACGAAGTTAAAATTTTAACTTTAAAAAGGCAATATTTAGGTCGTGTGAAGTGTCCAGTGCTGTAAACATAATGGAACAATTACTTTTTTTAAAATTCATCATCATATTTGTATTTTTTTCAGAACTTACCTGAGGGTTTCTTGGCCCCGTATGGAGACTCCCGCCTTGCAGTGAATGCTGGCAAAAACAAGTATAGAGAATACTATCCTTGTAAGTACTTATCTAACAGCAAGTGTCTGTTGCTATGTGGAATACACTCAAGATATTGTATGCAGTATTTTGATGTTGAAGAGCAATTGGTAAGGAATGTTTCTTTGACATGACCAGGGTTAATGATTGATATGTGTTGCCTATCGTACAATCTGTAGATCTTGGTGATCTCTCTACTTTAAGCAATTTAAAATCGAGTAAATGTCAAATTGAAATCCCATTTTAATACACAGGAGTTCGAATTGCTGTTTTGTGTATATGAATAGCTGGGATATGTATCTTAAATCTTTATTTCTCAACTAATTTCGCTGAACTTTTGAATAAGAGCTCACAATATCGTATATAAACAGTATATGAATGCACAAATCTAGATTTTGAATTTTTAAAATATTGTCAAAATAGCGATTGGAACCCCTGTGTTTTAATGAATCCGAATGTGACCATGTCCCATGTTATTTAATCTGTAATATATCACCCAGTATATCTGCCATTGTGTTCTTTTGAATCGCCCCATGTCTATGTCTTTGTTTTCTAATAAATTGCTTAGTTCTCTGTCTGAAGTGCTCTATGTTAAAGATTTTCTAAAATATCTTCATTTCAAGATGATCACAACCGAGTCCATCTCTCCCTCCTCCCTGACGTCCCCGGATCAGACTACATCAACGCCAGCATCATGCACGTCAGTGATATTCCTCTTTCTGTGTTTTCAGATGTACATTTATATGTTAACGATTTTATATCTCTTCAATAGTGTTGTTTTTCATCAATGGCAGCATCATGCACGTAAGTGGTATTTACTTTTCCTCCTTTTCTATTTGTTAGCTTGTCAATTTGGCAATTTTAATCCCCACAATATTGTAGAATTTAGTACATCAATGTCAGCACAATTCACCAAAGTCACTGTTGAGGTTAGCATTCGATTATGCATCCATCAATAAACGTAAATAGTTTTAGAATAACATTGTTATTGAACGGACATCTGTCATGTTCACAAACACGATCTTTCTTGCTTGTTAGTGAATTGAAATTTATGTTTTATATATGTAATATAAGAATATGTGAGTCATATCATGAAGTGGAACATTTATATTTACAGTATTTTGTTATATAAATCGATGCAACATATACTGTGTTCCACAACAGCTGTCAAATATTCTCTACTTTCTACAGGTTTACGACAACGAGAAGATGTACATTGCAGCTCAGGGTAAGTTGGTTCAAGTTCTCTTCTGAGCCAATTATCATAGATCTTCTCATAGTGCAAACCTGTGTCAGCAATTTATGTTCGAACACCTCTTTTTGGCAAATGTCTAACATTGAATTGACTTTGATCGCAGCTCCTAACAAAAAGACGGTTGGAGATTTCTGGAGGATGATCTGGGAACAGGGAGTTGGACGTGTGGTCATGTTGACTGGACTTGTGGAGGGCAATATCGTGAGATTCTAATATGACAATGAAGACTTTAATTTTGTGCAATTTGGTTTATATATAAAGTTGGCTTTTGTTCCTATATCATGAGCAGTTCTAACTTATATTTGGTGAATATTCCATTTGAAAAAGACAGACATGCGATACTACCAAGATGTGAAATTGATGCAAACAAATGTGCTTCATGCCATAAAATCTACATCTACAAATTTATGTAGTGAAACGTGTTACCCAAAACTATTCTCAAGTCGCAAGATTACTAGGGATTAATCTCAAAAGATATCTCAAAGTTAGACACTATTTCAAGGGATGTCAAGGATTAAAAAGCTGGGGCCTGTAATCTATAGGTCAATGCAGAATAATATTCGCTTGAAAATGATCGCAATATATCCTAACATGCCATATAAGGTATAACTACCACACGCAAATTTATTTTCAACTTAGCCAACTTTGCCTTGTGGACAAGTTGAATGTCCCCTAGTGGTGCTATATGTGTTATGTAAATGGCTTGACTGCAGACGAAGTGCTTCAAGTACTGGCCAGGTGAAGTCTTCTTGGACACTGAACAGTTCCAGATCGAACTGACCTCAACTGACCAGCGAGCCAACTACACTGTCCGGTATTTCCAGGTCACTTATTATGAGGTCAGTGGTTCTTTCTGATGCACCAACATTACAAAAGATCATACGTCATTGTTTAAAGAGAAACAGACAGACTTACACTCAATGTAAGGTTTGTTAGATAAGGATATTATGCTACTTCTTACACCTTTTGTGACAGATTGATTCATGTTATTCATAATACACCTTGTAGTCTGCTCAAGGCGAAGTTTGATGTGGAATTTCGACAATAAAGGTATAATCATTCAGCTGCCATCGTTGTAATACACCAAGCAACAGTGACTTTTTAAAGTATTGATGCGAACACGTATTTTCGACTATTAAACGGGTTAAACGATTTATTGATGTAACGTGTAATCAGCTGGAAATGGAATGTCCTTTTAATAAGTGATTTTTTTATGTTAGAACGTCATTCTCACTCTTTTCACAAGGGTAACATAGCTAATTGTCAACAATGTGCAAACTATGGTTAAATATTCCGACATATATGGAATTCATAATACTATTATGACTTACAAATACATATCTGATTAAACAAGTGAAACCTTTTAACACTTTTGAGCTATGACCATGACCTGCATATTTTACAAATTTAATTATTAATTCCGTTGTTTTTGTTATATCATGCAAAACTGACTATAGCCGATTTATAAATGTTTTTGAAACATATGAAAACTTAGAAACAAACGCTTTTCGTTAATTACAGTATTGTATTGCCAAATATCGTAAGTGAACAACTGTCAGATTGTTGACCGAACAACACAGATGGTTGACTCATTGTACTAAGCATTGTTCTGTACATTTTTGTCTTCAATTGTTCCAATATATCACTATTACTTTTCTTCCTCCATAGTCTGGAGAGAGTCGGAGAGTTGTCCAGTACCACTACACAACGTGGCCTGATCACGGCGTCCCCGACACTTTCGCTCTCGTCAACTTCATCTGGATGATGAGACGCACACACACAAGGACAGACGGACCACTGCTCGTGCATTGCAGGTGGGTGATGCTTGATGGCAGGACTGTCGACGTTTGCAGTTGTGTGGATATGTTTGTTGTTTGAAATGTATTTACTTGATGGTTTTGATGGACTTCATGGCGGCGATCGTCTTGGTAATGGCTCATGCAACAGTGGTTTTGTTGCAGTATATATATATATATATATATATATATATATATATATATATATATATATTGCAGTTACTCCCGTGTAATGATTATTTCTAGCATATCTAACACACGCTGTTGTCTCCAGTGCTGGTATAGGACGCACAGGCACGTACATTGCTGTGGACTCCTGATTATTTCTAGTCTTACTAACACATGATGTTTGTCCCCAGTGATGGTATAGGACCTACAGGCACGTACATTGCTGTGGACTCCTGATTATTTCTAGCCTATCTAACACACGATGTTTGTCCCCAGTGATGGTATAGGACCCACAGGCACGTACATTGCTGTGGACTCCTGATTATTGCTAGTCTATCTACCACATGATGTTTGTCCCCAGTGCTGGTATAGGACGCACAGGCACGTACATTGCTGTGGACTCCTGATTATTTCTAGTATATCTAACACATGATGTTTGTCCCCAGTGCTGGTATAGGACGCACAGGCACGTACATTGCTGTGGACTCGCTGCTGGACCAGGCCAGAGAGGAGGGGAAGGTGGACGTGCAGGGCTACGTGTCCATAATGAGGGGACAGAGGAAGAACATGATACAGACCGTGGTGAGTTGCTTTATTTAGTAAAATCCCGACCTCACCCTCGGTTCATTCTTATAAGCCTTTACTGTAATAAATTTCAGTCAATAGTACATTTTCGCTATCTACCAACTAGCCAATACAAATATAAGATACTCTGCACTTCTCATTTTGAAAAAATAAATATTTGAAAAACAAATGCTCAAGTGGTCTTTGGAAGAGCCCTTAAAAGTCCATACCTTATTGGACGTTTTAAGAAACGTGTTGGTAGTTACTGTTGATTTATAAATTATTGAATAGAGACTATCTCTATCAATTGGAGCAGTGGCTCTTCTAGTTTGCAATAGTCTCTCGTAGTAAATTTATATATAATTATTTCTCTACAGGAACAGTACGAGTGTGTGTTCAACTGTCTGGTGGAGATGACCAAGTACGGGAACACCAGTCTCACCGTGGACGACTTCACCACACTCTACACCAACAGCGGCATGGACGCACAGGTGGACTCAGATAGCAAGACCTTCAGGGAGCTAGCACAGGTAGTTCATATTTTGAAGACATTTTTGATAATTGAGATTTATGATATTTAATCCATGACATTATCTATCAGGATACAATTAGGGAAATGTTTTTTCATAGAGTGTCATGTTTTTATTAATTGAACCAAAACTTTACACTTGATTTACGATTCGTTTCTTACGTTTGCAGATGCTAGTTGCAGAACAACGAAACGGTAACCTTTTCAATACATAACTAATATAAACTTCATTGATAAATAACAAATTAGTCCTGTCACAACCCAGTTTGTCCATTCTGTATCTCACATACCACGGCTCACTGCAGAAATGTTTGGAAACCATAATCTTGTTACACTTGACATGTGGTAAAGGACTATATTGACGTGAATGATAACGTTCTTAATGATGTGTTAAGAAAAGAAGTGGAGTAGTTCTTAAGATGGATTTAATCCACCTACCATTGAACAAAGACGTTGTCTTTGACATTTATCCGAGACCAGACGGTTCTACACATAAATGTATGACGGATAAATAGCTTTCGGAGACACAGAACAAACATAATCTCTGTGATTGAAGCATCAGGAAACTTTTCGTTTTGTCAAATGTCAGCTATTGCACAGCACAGCACTTGCTATAAAGGAGTATTTACTCATCTACACTCATCTACTGGCTACCAATTTTCTGTATAATATATCTTCTGTTAGACTATGAGAAGCATTTTGTGGTGTTTAACATTGATTTCAAGTTCTTCAAGTGTATATAAATCCTATAACCTCATTTCGTATCGACAGATTCGCCGGATCAGCACCGACTATGGGTTGATGGGAATCAAGACTTCCTGGTCACAGTACTTCCGGTATAACCTAGATATATTGTTATCGCCATGCTTTCAGTTAGATTCCGTTCATATGTACCCAATTACTTAAAGTGATGTCAATCAGTATAAATGTTTCCTTTTTACAGTAACAATGTATTGTTAGACATTGACTATATGGCATTAACCCAGACACAGTGATATCCTAAAGTTACTATTTTTTGTCTCTCAGTTACAATGAGTTATCATACATTAAACCTCACCTCAGAGTAAGAATGTATTTCCTTACAATAGTTATATGTTATCCTACAACAATGGGCTATATCACAGTAACAATATATTGTCCCATAATAAAAATATGATTTCTCACACTGACAATGAGCTATCCAACAGTCGCTGAGGGGCGTGAGGGGGCACCTGCTCTGTGAGTCTCCAAATCCGGGTCAGGAAAAGTTGTTGTGGCAGCTGGTGGAGGAGAACAACGTTAATAACGTCATCGTCCTCTCACACGAGCAGGTACAGTTCAACTCTATGTAATCTAATAAGCGAAACGATGTGCTGCTGTCCTAACATATTGTACATGAGTTGGCAGTATTGTTACTAGACTCTGTATTGTGATTGGGCAATACTGACAAGTTCATAACTTGGAACTATCAACGCAATTATTCAACATCATGCGCAAGTTCTTTAAAAAAAGTGAATGTCAAATGAGTACTCTTATCTTATTTCTATTTGTTAACTTACATCGCCTTTCAGCCTCAATATATGTATTCAGAAAACTAATGTTTCTAAATGATGAATCTAGACACTATTCCATGATGCAGAGTACAAGTACCAGACAATGTTGATAATTATTATAGAGCTTTAAACAACCGGAAAGTTGGTATATAGCTACGACATACGGCAAGCTTACACAAAAGTTAATACAAAAACAAAGTTTATGTGCAGTTTCTGGATATCATTTTTCCATTTTTTCTTGAATCATGACATGTTCCCTCTGCATGCTGTAGTCATCTGCTTGTTCTGATCACCAAACTGCTACAGAGGGTCATCATCTTGGATTGATCTGCTTCTACTGGAGATCAGCAAACAAATAAGTCATAAGATGTCTGGGCTGACTATAAATCAACTGTTCAAATCTGGTGTTCACGAATGATCGACTGTTCAACTCCTGAAATATTGAAAATATACTGAAATAAATACTGAATAATACTGAAACACAAGCAGCAGGCACTCACCCTTCGACCTTTTTATTCTTAATTCTTAATTGCAGCTCTCGATGTCTTCGTTAGGTATGCAGTGTAAGCCTCAATTTGTGTCAGTCAATGCAGAAAGGTGACTTTTCATTACCTTTCAATTTGTTTTCAGCATGTCATAGACTTATCTCAAGGAAACAGGATCAAACTAGGGGAGATAACTCTAACATGCTTGGAAACTAGTCGGATGGAGTCCGAGTTATTCTTCATTCGACTGAAACTTGAGGTAAATAGGTTGTGTATACTTTTAGAACTAATTTATGTGAATGTGAATTTTAACTTAAATATATCACCTTTATTCCAGCTAAAGGTGTAAGTTTTACTATTACCAATATTCCTGTTGGTATAACAGTAAGCGAAATGTAACACAAAATCAAATATTGAGCTAAACGAATTTATCCTTGACTCGCATTCTAACAAGAGCATATTTTTTACAGAAAAATCGACTTGGACATGAAATTAAGTTGTTCAGGTTTAATGGTCATGCGTCTATTGGGAGTGTAACAGCACGTATCCTTGGCCACGCCCCTCTCCGAGCAGTTGCTACAGGGGTTGATCCAGTTGTTATCGTACACAGGTGAACTCAAGAAGTAGTATGATTCTCTAAGTAAAATGTTCATGAGCTAGTAAGATTTAGACAAATTTAGTTTTTAACATGTGCCAACGCTTCCTAAAACAGTCGGTATACATTTTAACCAAAACCTTTTTCTTACAACCTAAAGATTTAGAAAAGAAACATTGCAAATCTCAGTATTTGGTCAATGTTTTAAGAAGATAAGGAACACATATTATCCAAAACATAACTGATGTCATTATTTATATATGTGCATGCATTTCTAAGTAGAAAATAGTTTGACGACTCACTTTACGACCTTTTGTACAGTTTTCTTCCATTTTTCTATGATTGGAAATAGGACAAGTTATATCAGTACATTCTCAAGTCCTTATTTTTAATACAAAGGCTTAACTTTTTTAATGTTAAAATACAAGAAACTAAGTTCCTCAAAGCACAGGTTTCATGATCAAAAGATCAGAGTTTTTTTATCATGAGATAATTTTGAACTAACAAAAAGTTTCGTCGTGAACAGGAAGTCATCGCGTACATCGTGTTTTTCAAAGTTGCTTATTTGAGGACTATTTTCAGGAAGTTCACAAATATATATCACCGACATAGTGACCTTCTCCTGGGTGTACTGTCAAGGAAATCACTCCACCGAAACCATGTCCATTCTCTTATCATACTTTATCAACTTTTCCTCAAAAGCCCTTGTTTAAATAATGACATTCTTTAATAAGGAGATTATTAACCGGGTGTGCTTCCATATTCCGCATTGATATCACATATATGCAGTAAAACATAAAGGGTAACAGTATACAATTGTTTGTACACATATATGGCATCAATGATACGGAAACACACTTGGTTAATACTCTAAATATCTTAATTAAGAGTATTATCACTGCAGCCGAACTGACCAGCACATTGCTGTGGCGCTGTCCATTCTGCTGAACGTGCTGTCCGGAGTGCTTACTGACCGCCGGGTGGACATCACTGGTCTCATTAGAACTAGTCTCCAGTACTGTCCTCGACTACAATTGTCCGAGGTGAGTCATGTCGAGAATATAAACGAGTGATGTACAATGATGATAATAGTGGTTTTTAGGTAGCGTCTTTATAACAATCACTTTGGTTTGGCGCAAGGTCACATGACGTCACATCACGATGAGCACATGAGAAGTAATCCCCTTGCACTTAGGTTGGACTCGTTTGTACATAAACATACGCATAAGTAAACAAACAAAAACGAATAACTTCTGCTGGAGAACGTTAATTTTGAATTTATTGCACAGACAAATGTTTTGTAAAGAAGTACTCACAAATTCTTTCATTGGTATCATTGTTGCTGAACTCACTATTTCAAAATGGTTTTAGGCATTCAACTTACAAAAGTAAGATGTAGAAATCAAATTAATTAAAGATGATGTCAACATAAATAACCTTGTTTTACTCAAATTTGTTGACTTATCTTTAGTGTATCATGCCATAAAATGTCATAAAAAGCCCAAAAGCCGTTTTGACACTCTTAACTCTTCTAGTTAGGGAGATTAAAAAACAATGTTGATATTTATTCATAAGATAACGAACACATGTAAATATGGCGTGGACATGTTCCTCTCTGGCTTAACTGTGTCAAGGTACGGTTTGACTGTTTCAGCACGACATTGAGCAGCTGCACGATGTGGCCCTGAGATGTGTGGAGACGTTAGAGGACGACAGAACGTACGCCAATATGTGACGTCCTGGCTATACCACTACTGTATGGTGTCGGTCTCTCCGGGCTTGATTCATTCCTGCACTTCCTCTATGCTTACAAATAATTTAGTTCGTTACTCTCCTTAATTGAAGTTGTTTTTTTTGTGTTTTTTTTATATTTACATTTATTACATTTTACATTATCTCTGTTGCAATATTTTGTTAACCGTGCTTACCATCATGTGCTTTGATTATATTTTATTGATTTTTTAGAATTATCCTTTCAACCAGACACATTGGATAAGTGATTTTCTAGTTACCTTACTGATATTGCATATTGACTAATAGTTTACTTCATTTAGTGTAATTCACTGCATACATAATTATACTGATTTACTGTAGACTAAGTTAAACACAAATTAAGAATCATCTTAGTTAAGAATTATCTAGTCTATACATGTTTTACAGCTCTCGTGCTTGCTAAAACAAATGTTAAGAAGTTATACATATTTTGATTATTTAGCTGCAACCTTTCTGTCATTACATTTACACCCAGCCGTGAGTTCTCGGGTGATCGTTTGTAAATATCTTTAATCTTCAAAAACATGAAACATTACACTGAAAGTAATTCTGGCATATCCATGTCTGCTGCTAATTATTATGTTCCCTATACACTATTACTGCACAATCATATTACATGAATTTCAAAAACTGCTTTCAACATTCTAGCTGGTATCCACTGTACTTTATACAGTAGAACACGGATATAGTGAACAAACAGATATAGTGAACAAATTTATAAGTCCCGTCAAAAGCCCGATATTATATGCCAAACGTGAATAGTGAACAGTGGATATAGCGAATCCATTTCTTTGGTCCCTTGGAGTTCGTTATATCTGTGTGCTACTGTATTGAATTAACTGTACACGTGTAAAACTGTTGAAATATGTATAACAAATGCGTTTAAAACTAAATGCAGGCTTTTAGGGTATTTGTTTGTATTGGTAGAACATACTATTTTGGTATACCGTCACTGCTTTTTAAAAAATAAATTCTAAATTTTGCTTCTGCATTACGTTTTGAATGTCAAACCTGCGCCTCAGTTCAAGGAAATCTAAAACTGTCATATGTACCTTGCCGCTAGGTTGTAACCCAAAACATAGCCTACAGGACTTCAGGAGCTGGCTTGAACTGAAGACAGACAGAAAGCACCTTCCACTATCCGTCAACTACAAAGTGGATTCTCTTCTATACGAACCTCATGAAACTGTGTCATTGTATCTAAAAGGAAATTAAGCATATATTTGTATGCAAAATTATAGAGGCCCACATTTGATGCAGTTTTGATACATGAATGTATTGACAATATGGGTTACATTGCTCGAAATGTAATTTTGAGTCTGAAACGCATTTGTCAAATCGTTTTGTTTTTAGGGATAACTTAGTGGAGTTGATAAAAGTTTATTCACAGATAGTCGTGATGCAACATCCATCGATTTGATCAACTTCCCTCTGCATGTCATAACTCTTGAATGTCTCGGTTAATGGTTAACTTAAGCCTTGCCGTATCTCCTTAATATTTCCGTGCTAGCGAATAAGAGTCCACTATATGCATTTCAGATGTCTTAGGATGTAAAAGTGAATGAAATGTTGCAAGGCTTAAATCAGCCAATGATGGAGGCTTGCTCGAGTTCTGTTTTGCTAAGTTGTGATTTGTCCTTCGACCTACAATATACTCAAAGTGATACAATACACACGATATGATAAAATACACACATTATGATACGGCACACACTATGATTTGACACACATAGTTGATACAATATAAACATTATAAATCAATAGGCACAGAGTGACACATTCAGCACAATATGACACAATACACCTACGGGTTTAGCCTCTAAAGGCTTACATCCCAATTTAACTACATCCAGAATTGCCAACAACGCAGACAAAGCTGACTAATTAAGCTATGACAATGCACCCTTTCTATTGAAATGAGTCCATCCTACCATGGGGTGTCCTTCAAGTTTTTCAGCACTCAGTAAACAGTATCGAATTTGCAGGACTAGTTTGTAAACCGCCCAGGTACATGAGCTTTTGTTCGATCCAAATGTTGGCTAAGGAAACAATTAATTCATCTAGAAAGAAATGTACTCTAAAAAAAAGCGTTGTTCTCTCTGTTGACTCCACACGAAACGAAAATTCAACATGGGAATGCGTTTCTTTAAGTTTTTAACCAGTAAACGTCTTTACCATTTACTCTTCTACGGTGAGATGTAAATAGTTGCATTTTATATTGACATAACAACAACACTTAAATCAAAAATCGTTTATTAATATTATTAACTAGTCTATAAAGTAAAACATTCCTGCTTTCTTCGATGATTTGATTTATAGTTATCCTTGTCTTCTCATCTCATTCAATCAAAATGTGAAATGTCCATCAACATGTGAACTTCTGTTAGCATGTGTAACTTCAATCAACATATGACGACCAGTTAGCATTTCCAATGGTTCGCTGCTTCCAGCCGATGCTTACAGGTTTCAGCGCAATGCATAACCACATGGCGTTGAAGGCTTTCTCCTGCGAGTATACTAGCTGCCGACATATAAGTGAAATACTCTTGAAAGCAGCGTTAAACCCCAACTCATCTCACCTCACCTTATAATATCAATTTTGATTTTGATGGTTTTGGAGTGAGCATTTCTTGTATATGCTTACTGAACCGTAAGATAAAATGGGTAGCACTTTTGAAACGTAAAACGTACGTAAAATAACAAATATCTTCATACAGCTATCCAACCAACACACAGAAAGAACCGTACCCTGAATATAAATTCAGATACAAAACTTATATCCGTGTGCCTAGGTTTTGCTTTCCAGACGAAAACCTAAAAAACTGTGAGCTCAATGACACATGGTATATGGAACAGTCATCATCAGCACATGTAGCTTTTACGTTTTTCAACTATTTTGGAATCTTATTTTCAGCCATTTCCATGCAAAAAAAACACAATTTTTCCGAACCAGAACTAAAAGGTTTTAGGTCTAGCTAAGTGGCACTTGGTGTGTGGAACAATCATCATGTGTAAGTTCCTTTTGGAGTTTTCAACTACTTTGAAATTTTATTTTAACCGTTTCCATGGAAACATAGCTTAATTTTGTTTTCGAACCAGAATTAAATATCTGTATGGCCTCGCAGATCTTAAAAACTGTCAAACAGAGATTGATACATCTTAGGAAAAATATATTCTTGTCTAGCATGAATTTATAAGTAATGAGTGATTTAGGATTTATTAAAGAATAAAGATCCATCATCATTGTTCATTATATTTTAAACTTTTTCCACTTGAGTCGACTCTGTCAGTTTGTAAATGTTATATATTATTTAACACTTGATCGGTTTCCACCATAGGACAAAAAGGGCTGGAATCTGTTCTGTCCTGTTCAAAACATTAATTATTATGGTATGAACGATTCTGTCAAACGCTTACAATGTCAATATATATATATATATATATATATATATATATATATATATATATATATATATATATGTGTGTGTGTGTGTGTGTGTTATACATTACATAATATGTATTAACATAATCTAGAACAGTCGATATAAATTCATTTGGATTGATTATGTGGATCTTTCTGGAGTCAACTGAAGGCCCTGGTGAGCCACAGCTTTCATGTTTGGTTAATAACAATAATGGGTATTTATTAGGGGTGACTATTGACCGAAAGAGACTATTGCGATAGCGATAGTCTATTGCCACTTACTATTGCGATATTGATAGACTATTGTAACTCACTATTACAATAGGTTTTTTGGTACAACTACGCAATAATCAGCTAGATTTCTTATAGGTTTTAGTAGAAATGTTTAATTGATGGAGAGAGAGAGAGAGAGAGAGAGAGAGAGAGAGAGAGAGAGAGAGAGAGAGAGAGAGAGAGAGAGAGAGAGAGAGAGAGAGAGAGAGAGAGAGAGAGAGAGAGAGAGAGAGAGAGAGAGAGAGAGAGAGAGAGAGAGAGAGAGAGATTTTATTCAGCATTGGAGGCCACATGGCCCAGAGTACAAATACAAAAATATTGTACATTTAAACAATTTTTGCTATACAAGTACATTTCGGTGTGCGAGCTTAATTTCATACAAATTTTTTTTCAAATAGATAGCTAAACCTTTAAGTATGCTTACATTTTTATTTGACAAAAGTTCCACAAACTTTTGCTGTGATGGAAAATTACAAAATCGATTTGGTATGAGTTTTGTTCTACTTTCTCTAAAGAAAGAAATTGATGTAAGGACTATTGAACCAAAATCAGTCAAGAAATCATAAATGAAAACACTTTTTGTCATTTTGCTATTTCCTATCTCTAGTTCTTCCCTGTTGACCTTCTAAAATGGAAAATCTTGAATTAAATGCAGTGAGGCTTATGTAACTCATTCATAATAAGGGGAAATTTAATAATTTCGATAGTTTCGATAGTTAACCTTACTATTGCGATAGCGATAGTATTTTTGTATATACTATCGATATAGTACTATTGCCAAGCCAACTATTGCGATGCATCGATAGTTCGATGTATTGTTACACCCCTAGTATTTATATTGCGTACGTTTCCATTCACTAGTGGATGCTCGAGGCGCTACTAAGCTGACATATATATCACAAGAAATGAAGTTGTGTGTGTGTGGGGGGGGGGGGGGGGGGGATGTTGGGGATATGGGGGATGTGGGGGGGGGGGGGGGGGGTGTATGTGTCACCCACCTAGAACCTCATATTTGCACTTTAAGATTTGTTCACCTTGAATTATGGGGAGAAAACCTTTTTTCTTCAGAAACGATTGAAACTGTAACAATCACCTAAGTGAAGGTCTTTTACAACTACCAAAGATATATCTTCTCAAACCAACTGCTGAGAAGGATGTCCATCAGCGATGTATAATGACTTGTTCGACTGGCATCTGTCAAAAACGCAACTTATATGAATAGGGAATGTCAACTTAGGCCTACGAAGCTGTTAGATGAAAGATAATCATACATGTATAAGTTATGCTCGTCACAATAACAAAACTCTCTTTTCACCATGTGTCATTACACCTTCGGTTTGTCCATTCAGTAGCACAGCTCAATAGAATATATACAAACAGCAGCATTCAACTTCTCTGTCCGTGGTAGAAAGCACTGACAGTTGTAGTTTAAATGCATGACAGGGAAAAGTATTATAATGTGTGACTACAGGATTTGATATGTACGGAAAGTCATGTTGAAAACAAACTTACGAGGAGTGTAAGCCAGAGTGAATTTTTCTGTCGAAATTTATACACTCAATATAAGAATCAGTAATTATTAACACCATTTCTTCGAATCACTATATATTTCATGATATTTTACAACGGTTATCTAAATTGTTTTTCTCGTTTTCAACAGTGGATGAGGAATAAATAAAGGGTAGTGTCATTGAAACAAGGTAGCAGAGAACCAGACTAAACAGACAATATATATGAGGGCTATCTTTTCGTAAATCTACATATGTATTACAATATGAAGTGGGACTGTACACACACTGTTTATTGATACATTTATGTATGCAGTTATTATCATAAAACAAAATCAGGCAACAAAATAGTCTGCACTTCACCTTAATAAATTTCACGTTAATAATGTATGCCATTGTATATATTTATATATAAACTGAAGCACAAAAGAAACTTCACACCTCAATTGATTTCGATTAATTCAATATTTTAAAGAAATGAGATGCATTTGATTATGGCACGATACAATAACACCTTTTGGCAGTAGTTTTAATGACTTAATTTTGGCTGTTTTTATTTTTATATTGCAATATCATGTTTTAAACTAGACAGGGGTTAGAAATGAAATTTACACCAACATGACCCCTACCATGTTTAAAATGTTGTATTTGTGTGCAAGACGAGGCAAATTTATTGATTTTCACACAGAGTATGTGTTATATGTCGATTGTTGTGTTTTATCAAAATTAATTTTGGGGAATTTTAAATTTAAAAATTTTGATTTTCAATTATTTTTTTAAAAAAGACGTAAAACATTTCTTTGACTGATTTAATATTTTGGACTAATTTGCAAAACTATTCAGTTTTGGAATACGACGTCTAAAAGTCGAGAAATTTGACTTTCAAAATTATACATATGATAAAAACAACTGAGGTGTAAAGTTTCTTTTGTACCTCAGTTTATATATATATATATATATATATATATATATATAATTCATTGCCCGTTAGTGGTCCTTGATAATAGGGCAACTAAATCAGACAAAACTATCAACACTGTATAAGCTTTATCGATGCATTATTATTATTTACTGAACTGACTGAACGATTGAAATGACTAAATAATGAAATGTTGTATTATAGCAAAGCATGTCTAGAGACCTGAATGATAACCAAATCTAAGACATTATACTGACGAGAACCGTTTCAAGTTTTTGAAAGACAGCATTGAGCGGATTGTGATGTATTGTGCTACAATGAGGTAAGGTCCTTTTGAAGACGAGACTTTACAAACTGCTGAACACAAACGTGTAGATACAATGAAACGTAATGTGACGTCACTCAGCTATTATCTGTTATTCACAAAACTATCTATCTTCTGTTATACAAAAGCACAAAACTATCTTTGGGTGAAATCGATTTCATTATTAGAAGTTGTTATGTTGTGATATGGGTGCCTCCTTCGGTAATGCTTATAAACATGTTAGTTTAATTCCTGGTTGATGTAAAGTTACAACATGGAGACGGTGTGGATTGTACTTACACAGCTCGTCCTTCTACACACAGTAACAGTCAATGGTAGGTTTACGGATTATGTATTACTAAATTAGAATATTAGTGTTCAAATTGACGAATTATCCAAGTTAACATAGTTGATGTCTTCAAAAGGATGTGACTGTTGGCCATGGTTATTTTCATTGATAGATCCCGGTATTTCACCTGCAGTCATATAATAAATACCTATACTACACTGATGTACGTTTATGGGGACGTATTAGCCATCAAAGAGATAAATAACGTGCACAATCAAGCGTGTCAATATTTTCTTGGAGTATCACGAAACACCTCAAATTTAGCAGTATTTAGAAATGGGATGGATGTCATGCCTCTGAACAGAGAATCAAAGTTTTCAGAACTGTTATCAAGGTCAATAGAACAAGTAATGACAGAAAAGCCAATGTGATTTTAGAATTAAGACCACAGCTGCTATTGTTTGAGTCGTGGTATAACCAACGTGAATTTCAGTTAGACCACGGCCGGAACTACTTTTTCCAGATTTTTACGTGGTTTCAATATTTCGTAAAATGCTTGACATGTACATGTATTAAAAGAAGAACATAACTCAAATAAAAAAAAATATTACATCAATGTCGTGTTTACAGATTAAAGAGCTTGGGAAGTTAAAAAGTATGTACAGTGATATCAATGTTTACGTTCAGAAGTATTCAGGCGGTTCTTCTCGAGCCCTGGCGTCCTTATTAACTTTGTTCATCATAGATACAGTTGACTGGACAATACTTCCCGAAACCTGTAAAAAAATGAAAAGCCTTGTGAAAGTTATTATTGATATATTGTCTGTGGCATACACATCATTTTTTGTTCAGTAACCTATTAGTTTGACACCATTTCAATCGAAGTGTTTAACATATTTACACAGTGATGTTAAATTGCGTACTGTTTGAAACCAAATCTATTAAATACTCAGTTAATTTTACTTTTTAAGCAATGCCAATGATCAATGTGCAAGTGAAGGGAGAAACTTCACGGATACACGTGTCCATATTCCCGCTGAACTAGCTAAGCTGCATATATTTTAAAAGTATAATGAATAGTTACTTACATAGTAGTTGTTGTTCGTTATAATCATACTAATTCTTACCTCACAAACAAGCAGTACAACGTTTCAATTTCTCCACGTACGTCGAATTGAGCAGCACGTCTGAACATTTCAAATGCCTGTTTTCAAATGAATGAAGCGCCACGTGCGCAAGTCAGAGGTTCACTCGCACGTGCAAATTGTGAGAATGCGATTTTCACGAGCTCTTCGGTATTGTTTTGATGTCAATTACGTATGTGGCACGGGCTTCATATGTGTGCTTTGTCGAAAACAATATAGTTCGCGAGAAAAAATATTACATTAGTTGATTAGATAAATCTTTACAAACGTATTATTTTATAATTATTTGGCAATAGTCTACGTTAGTTAGACCATTCGGGCCTTGTCAAATCGTTGAAATGGTTAGTTAGACCACGAGCGCGTAGCAATAGTCTAAGTTAGTGTAATAGGCAGGTCAAGATATTGATAAGACTGCTTTGTCCAGTGACAGTGAAGTTGGCAACTTATAAAATGACTTTGCGTTGTGTTTGTGATGTTTTAGTTATAGGAATTTACATGTGACCAACATCAGGCCCAATAGCTGGCATGATAAAGAATTACTGACAACAAATAGAAAGTTCATAACAATTTATTCACATACAAATCAACAAAATCTCAACCAGAGTAAAAGGATGAATAAACACAGAATTTCAACAATTGTACAGTACAAACAGCAAACACTCACTCATTCACACTTTCACAAACATTTCAGCTTATTAATTCTACATTTTGCCTTGTTATCTACCTTAATTACCTTAATTGCCCTAATTAATTACCCTAATTCCCTAACAACCTAACCTTAAAAACAACCCTACTTCTCTAACTCCCTACGGACTGTGCCCTGTGAAGCCACAAGACAACAATACAACAACAAAAAAAGATTCTATAAAAAAGTGTTCCATGTCCAGTGAGGAGCCCACTAGCCAATAGAACTAAAACAATCCCCCTTCCCAAAACCTAGATAGTTGAGTCCAGAAACCTGTTCTCAACAAGATCAAGTTACCTCAAGAGTCCTTGTGGTAAGAGTGACCATGAGAACTAGGCCCTACTACCTTATATACTGCTGAGGCCATGCAATGCATATGCAGAGCACAGCCTACAGCCCTGGTTGTGTTCTGGCTATGCGCTTTATAGCCGGGAACACTAACTTAACCAAAAACTACAAAATTACTACATAAGTTAGACCATACGGGCCTTGTTGTCAAATCGCGGTCGTGGTCTAACTAACCATTTCAACGATTAGACAACAGGCCCTCATGGTGATGACAGAAAAGCCAATGTGATTTTAGAATATAGCAAAAGATGAAAAGAAGAAGAAGTACACGCATCACGAGATCCAGTGGCAGAAGCAGCTCCTCTGACTGGTGTCAAGACCCCTTTGCATCACGCAGATGGTGTGGCTGACTTTGTTGGACTCTGATATTTATTTAAATAAATGTATACATATATGAAATATAATGTAATTTTGTGATTGCTGCAATTGCGAGTGCTATGTTTGAATATATGTTATGTTTATGTGAAGTGTATGGTTTATGTGAAATATATAATCTAGTGATGTTTTAGATATATGTTTGTAATGTATCATATTTCAACATGTAATAAAGTGCTTTAGTCTATGTGAACATGTAACATGTAATAAAGTGCTATATTTTAAATATATAGTGTATATGATGATCTATGTCAACATGGAATAATGGTAAATATGAACATGTCATAATGTAATATTAAGTGTATATACTGTGAAATGTAATGTATAATGAAACATTTAATAAACTGTTAAAACTATATTTATTTCTTGATACGGCCCCTGTACAGACCCATTGTTTAGCAATATGATATGCCTCACTGCTTCTGTACCTGAAAAATAGGGTACCGGCGCTTTGAGAATCCCCGGATTATGCGTCCTCATTTATTTAAGGTCGTCATTCAATCATCATATATCAACAGTATATATTTATGTCTTTCATAATCATTTAATGTTTTGCATTATGAAATGTCTTATATGAACAGGAATCGATTATCAACTAGTGGATGTATTTGTTGCAAGCTTACATGTAGCTCTCATCTCACCACCAACCCTCTCTGAATAACATTACACATGAAATATCTATCAACATAATATGAATTCAGAAAGTTTAAAAGAAATCTGAATGTTCACCATGAGGCTACATCTACATTAATGTAATTATTTATGAAACAACTATGGCACTGAGTACTCTAGTTGAAACACATAAAGGATTGTAAACCTATAACTGACTTTTTCCGATTAATTGTTGTGAATCATGTACAATCTATGAGTAACAAATGTTCCTCTTACCATGAACATGAACATGAACATGAACATAGAGTTGAATACGGAAATCTGTTAAACAAAATGTAAAGCTGAACGTGTAAAAGGATTATGGTTTTTATCTTTCAATCTGTCAAAACAAGCAAAGTTAATTACTGTCACATAAGTTACTTTAATGAATAAATGAAAGGTATCAACATGTTTAGTATCATGAAGTTTATTGTCATCTAACAGGATCTACAGCAAACTTAGCCCTAAGAAAACCGACCTCAGCGAGTTCTATGCAGTCTGGTTACATTGCCAGTACAGCTGTGGACGGGAACACTGTTGCTAACAGCGGGAGTACCAGTAAGATTATACTTACAAGAACGGGTCAGTTTTCCGCCTGGTGGATGGTGGATCTACAGAGAGAAGTACAGGACGCTACAGTGAGGATCTACTTCAGGACAGATTGTGAGTAAGGAATAACATACTGATCATATGATGTGACCAAACAAAACTATTTAGCAGGTCAATATCAGATGATAGTAAATAAAGTTATTAGATCATATTAAAACGTTGTAACATATACTAATATTTTTAATATATTTAATATAAAACTCACTCAAACCTCGTTTAAAGATCCAAGCACGCAATGTTGAAAACAATAAATGTAAATATAATCTTAGAGCCAGCTACAGTTAGTAAACGTAGTGATGCAGAACGTAGCTTAACGTAGTTAACTGTACTTAAGCCTAGTAATCCGTAGTTATTCTTCTTTTTTCTTCTTCTTCTTCTGATTCAACTTTTGAACATGTTCAAAGTTTAGCTTTTTTTAAGAAACGTAGTTAAAGTAATAGTGTCATGTTGGCAAGGCACACCGTGTGGCTTTAAAAATCACCGAAAACGCCAGATGTGTTGATGAATAAGTAATAAGCATAGGGACAGTTTAAAAAAAAATTATTTAGCGATGTGAACAAAATTAATTGATATTGTCTCCAAAGGGGTTTCCTCGTCGCTATATTGCTATAAATAGATCGAGCCTATTATTTTCGTCTCGCGAGAAGACACGTGACCAAAACAAACGCACATGGCGAGTTCAGGCGAAGTCGTCAGAGTCGAGTCGTCATTTGTTGGAAATTATTGAGGTGAGAATAGTGCAATTTTCTTTTTGTAAAGTATCTGTAATAATGACTACATGAATAACATAATATATAAAGAGTCGCAGACGTAAACATTTACATATCGAGATCTGTGTTAGCACCGAACGATCGAGTTGCAGATGGGTTGCAGATCTATGATTCGAAGAAAATGTCAACAGTCAATGCCATGTCTTGTACACATTGCGACGAAAAAGGTGTTGCAAATTATCATGTAAATTGATCAATTTAAATTGATATATTTTGGTCGTCTGTACATTTTTCAAAATACAAATAGTATGTTCATGAATGTGATACTAATGAGATATGACTTGAAAATTATTCTTGACATGTTATTTCACTGTACCACTAGAACTACTGTCACACTAGTCGACCAAGGGCAAGCGGATGAGAGGGATGAATATATATTTAATATTACGTGTGAACCATGGGTGGTACTATGCTGAAATTCAGTGGAGCATTGCATCCAAACCTTACTGGGTATAGAACAGTTCTCTACTGCAGACAAAGTTGCCATGCCCCTGGTGGGATTCGAACCCCGGACCTCTTAATCCAAAGCCGAACTCGCTAACCACTGCGCTATCCCGCCCCTGTGCTCATTTGAAAGCAGATTACAAGACCATTGAACCAAAAAGAGCTTCACTACTTGCCATTACACATATATACCATGCCCATAATTTGTTTATTAAATCTGTTTCTCTTTCCAATAATTGACTTACTATTGAAATAAGAGCATCCTAGCATTACTGATCTCTGGGGACAAGGCGGCTTCCCTTGCTAATCATAACATGCGATTGTCGTTGACTAAATTAAAACCTGGTGCATTTAGTTATCATTTCTGTGATAGCATAGCAGCTTGTTGAAGTTGAGGTGAAGGGAGCTGCTCCGCTAACACAGAAAAGTAAATGAAAAATAGCAATATTTAGTTTCACTGTCATGCGGGAATTGGGACCTGCTTGGAATCTGAATAGAATGTGTTGCATGTATACAGTTATGCTTACCTGTAGTTTGGATAGCATCCCATTTTCCTCAGTCAGCCATCCAATAGACACCCTCTCAGACTCAGGGTTGACATACTTCTCATCTTGCTCTAAGGGCCATGTTCACATTCGCCAAACATCCACTCATGTGTCACCTTCACAGCAAAAGATAAGGATTAGAAACATTGATTTATGGACAGCTTTTATATGATTACATTGACCATTTCATGACGGTGAATGGGGCCACACTTTAATTGAACCCCTGCTATGCCCTTGTATTTGGGGATGAAGCAGTTCTGTTATTCTAAAGTTTCTTACCATCTAAAAATGTTGATAGCTTTATTTTTTAGAACAGAGAGTGTGCAATTGCATCTTTCAATAGATGATAGACATTGATTACTCACCCTCAATTTGACCTTCTCTTCACCACAGATTTCACAGGAAAGACTGAAATGGTTGATGATGTGCCCTAGCCATTGGCCTCAGTGGTCAGTTTGCCTTGTAGACCGACAGCTGTTCAATGCAGAAAGGTCTTATGAGTTCCTATGAATAAGAGCAATCCATTATCATTGAGCAAAACAGTGTATGAGATCATTTAAACATCCACACATCCTAAACTAAATGGGCGATTGCCCTAATCTAATGCAATTGCAAAAGTATTTCACTTATACCATGGCTGCTAATATTATAAAGGGAAAACACCATTGTGGCTATGCAAGTGTGGACTAGAACCAGAGGTGATACTGAAATGAAATCCAGTGCAGCACTGCATCCAAATCTTACTGCATGTAGAAATGTTGTCAAAATCAGACAAAGTTTATGAGATTCGAACCCCAGACCTATTTATCATGTCCTTACGTCTAACCAGTGAGCTATCCCATCCCCTACACTACAAGATACATCAAAGAACAAAGAAATCAAATAAGTTAATTTTCCAACAGTTTCATAGTGTAAAAAATAATTTGGGATTCATGAAAATATGAATGATATCTAGTTACACTTACTCACACAAGTTCATCAATAATATATAAACATATAAAAGAAAGACTTAGCAGAGACAATGCATTTGTCCAGGAATTTATTCTGATGATTTTCATTTGTGTCCATACACACAATTACTTTAATTCAATTGATATAAATTGTATAATTGCATCTTTCTCAAATAGTTTAAGGGTTTGTGTACAGGAAATATTTGATTCATTTAAAAATAAATAAATACATTTTGGTTTAGGACATCAAGCTGTAAGCTACTAAGCTAAAGCCATCGTCTTGACCACTGTCACTAAAGTTCATGAGATAACATTACTTTTTTAGAATTTCTTACAATGAATTTCAGTGCAATAATTTTTTTTTGTTTCACATGTCATCTCCTACCTTTCTGAATTTGAGTCCATGGAACGAGATAACTGTTGTTCTCTTAGAGAAAGTGAAGTTGAAGTTCCAAGACTGTTGCATTCTTGTCTTCTTCACAGCTGTTGAAAATAAAATAAATGAGTCAGTCATATTATGAGTACTAGCTAGGTTGAGGAAAGCTACCTAATAGGATACTTTATCTTGAATTGACACACTGACAATGTCTGTCTTGTCTTTTTTATTTTAAAACAAAGTGTTGTTTTGCAAAGAATATTCACATATACATGATAAAAAAACTGTTTCACTTTAGATTGGAGAAAAAAATCTACAAAATAATAAATATATCATGTCAAGAATTGTTTATCTTTAGGCTAAATCCAAATTAGAATAATTAAAAATTTTCATTACATTTTTGGATGTGGTAGCAGACCTCTTTCAATGATCAAACCGTGAGAAAAATATGTGTATCTTCAATTGATAAAAAATTGCAAAAAACAGAGCAACCCAAGGCTCAACGGGAAGCCTGGAACATCAAAACTCACATTGTTTAACTCTATATGGAAATGCTGCTGCATGCATCATTTTATAATAAAAATTCATGATTGCTTGATTACCTAGGGACTCTCTAATAATCTCTACAGTACAGTATAAAGAGTCCCTGGCTGCTCTACATTTTTTCCAGTGTGGAATGTAATATAAGCCCAATATCCCCAAAGGTAAGGAAAACTTATGTTTTTTATCACAAAGTGAGTGAGTGAGTTATTGTTTAACGCCGCTTCGGCAGTATGGCAGCCATTAGCGGCGATTTTTATCACAAAGAAAATATACATATACTGCAGTAGGTCATATATGCTTATATAACTTCATGTATTTAATTTTAGAATGTAGATCGGGAGGCTCTACCTGCAACCCCACTGGATAGTAGGCGACTCGCTATTAATTAGCATTCGGGCGACATAAGAATGCTGGCCACAAGTGGGTCATCATTATTGAAAATACCACAAACCTAAATGTTATTTTGATAGGGTAACCGTGGAAGCCCGCATATGCAGTTGTCATACATTGATAAAGAGATAAAGTTTCTACACTTTTTCACGTAATAATCTGGTGATCTCAAATATGGGTTGCAGGTAGGGCCTCTATCCCTAAAAAACAAAGATAACATCATGTCAACAACGTACTATTCTAGCAGAACAGCGGCGGAAAGATCCTTGTCTAGACCAAGTCTCTCCATCACAAGCTTCCAACGTGTAACGGCATCGCCATATTCACAATACAGGCATGTCCCCTCGCGTCGATTGCCTGTTTACGTAAACTCTCTTCGACGATGCACAGTGAGCTCACCTTCGTCATTTTGTTTATCTGTTGTCACGCTGAGGGAATCCTGTGTGTTCTACGTCACGACTTTTGCGAAATGACGCGGGGACTCTTGTTGCTCACCAAGCGGCTAGAAGATAGGGGGGTGGGCCACTTTGAAATTCGATATTGGGGTTCATGGTTTATTAAAAAATCTGACACCATTGCTAAATTAAGAGGAAAGATTGTTGTTTCTGATGATATATTTGCCTGGCATATGAAAAAATAGGGAAATATATGCCTTGCCAACATGACACTATCACTTTAAATTTACTTGGACGTATTGAATAAAAAAATTGAACTTCATTGTAGTTAAACCTAGTTAAGAATGTAGGTAAACGTATTACAGCTTGTCCCCGAATAATTACACCTTACTAGGTATTTAAGTCCGTTATATTCCGTTTAAATTACCTCATACTACGTTTGACTACGTTACATTACAGTAAACTACACTAGTATCATTCAAGTTGATGAACGTTTCAGAACAGAAGACTAGGTGTTAGTACGACTTTCTACGTTATCAAAACGTTTTGTGGCTACGTTCAACGTTAAACTACGTAAATAACCGTAAGTGTGGCTTGGAGTTGTCATAGTTTGGTGTCGACATTTTGCTTCAGTTGCCACCCTTGGTCTCCTCAACCATTCTCTGTTGACAACACTGTTTGGGTGGTTGTGACAGGTCAATAGATATTGTCTACATCAAACTTTGCTCTCTATGGTGAATTCGGCCGAGAACCAATTTATAGCAATATATAAAAGTGTTGTAAGCTTCTGGCATAACATTGCTATTATTTAATATACTAATTAATTAACAATATGCCCGATTATCCTAATCTGTCTTATTCTGACAACCTTCACACAGAGTAAAGATAGAGTTATCGCCGCTCTACCCTGTACCTCAACTCGCCACCAGATGGTCAACCCTACTTCATCATTGCTTTTCTGTCGGCCATCAAGTACACTTGTGTTACCTTTTTTACTCACGTATACTGCTTTCCCTTGCGATTTCGTGTCGTTGCGGGAACTAACTAATTCTGTCGAGGCAGTTAGCGTCTCTCTTCGTCGGGTACTTGTGATTGTTTTGACTGCAGTGACTCTGTCTACTGTTGTCTGTTTCAGCCGGCCCGGGCCGCACATACTTTTTGTGCCGGGTCGCTTAGGCTGGTTAGCTCTAATGGGCTTTCGGTAGACCTCCCGTCCACCGCCTGGCCGTGGGTGCTTGCCTTGGACAGCGCTTGCCTACTGTGCGCGTCGCCTCACTAGGCGGCCTGTTGGAAGCGCCTGTCGTTGGACAGCGCCTGGTGCTTGGACAGCGCTTGTCACCTGCCTCGCGATAGCGCTAGCAGCATACCTTCGGAAGCGCTCGGGGTTTGGACAGCGCCTTCTCGGCGGGGATACTGGGATGTCGGATCCTTACTCAGGTTTCTGTGGTGGGTGTGGATCCAGGAAGTCAGCGCGCTTCGATCCACACTCGCTCTGTCGCCTGTGCCGTAATTTGTGCGGCGAGTCGGACAGGTGCAGAGAGTGTGAACACCTCTCGTCCACGGAACACCGTGATTACCGCCCGGCGGTGAGGAAATCTGAGACGCAGCACAAGTTGAGGGCCGCCAGGCCCCCCCGCTGATGACGCCTCCCGGGGCTCCGACCTGGTCATCTCGGAGGATGTGACCGAGTTTGACCTCTCAGATCCAGGTGTGAGGTCCGACAGGGATTTATCCCCGGACAGACAAGCCGGCGGTTCCCCTCCCTCGAGCGGGGTGGACCGATCTCCCGGCAAGAGGTCCTCTCCTGACACTGGTTCTTCAACGAACCCTCGGTGGATCGCCAGGAAGAAGGAGAAAAGGAAACACAAGAAGAAAAAGAAGAGGTCGAGGACCTCCTCTCCCCCTACTTTTGACCAGAAGAAACTGACGGACGACATCATGTCCTCAGTGAAGGATCTGGTCTCGTCTATGTTCATGGCAAGAGAACGAGCTCATGCCAGGGTCGAGGAGGATGATGCTTTTTCTCCGACCTCCCCTGAGGCGCCTTCCACTCCCAAAAGGAGGCGAGTGGTGGTGATTTCCCCGGCCGCCACCCCCTCGGAACACGAGTCTCCGCCTGTTAATGACTGAGAGGGGGGGGGGGGCGTCTGACTTTGGGGATGTGACTCCCCAAGCGCCTGCCACTCCACTGACGGCTCCTGCGGACGCGCCCGATCTCAAGGAGCGTCTGACAGCAATCGCGGGTTGGTGTCAGGTAGACATCCAAGAGCTGGAAGAGGAACCTTCGTCGACCAAGGCGGCCAGGCTGGAGACCTTCTGCTGGGAGGAGGAGGCGCCTACGCAGCGCCTGGTGGCGCTGCCAGCGCACAGGCTCCTTCAGGCAGCGGGCAGGGACTTCGACTCTAACGTTGCCGATGCAGCTCCGGGTCGCCTCGTTCCCCCCCTAGTTCTCACTGACAAGATCCGGTCTGGCCTCCCCATTCATGGCAGTTCCTTACCTCTTTCCCCTCCCATCCTGGACGACGACATCCGTCGAGTGGCCACTCCCTTAGTGCCTCACCAAGTTTCAGACACTCATTTGTCACACCTGGACAAGAGGCAAGGAGCATCCTCGGTCTGGCTAACCACGTGGCCGACGATTGCCAGGCGATGGCGGCTTTCGCCAAGGAGGCGGGTATGGAGCAGGGGGCCAATGCTCTCTACCGCGGTTTCGGCTCTGTCGCTGGGAACCTAGTGCAGATGATGTTGTCTGCCTCCCGCATCTCAGCGGGGGTGACTAATCTCAGGCGCGATGGATTTCTGGCGCGGAGCTCCGGAACCGCCTGAGGTCTCCCCCCGCAGGCTCCTCCACCTTATTCGACGGTCAAGTCACGGAAACGCTTAGACAGCACCAGGAATGCCAGCAGCAAGAGCTGACCAACCGATTGGCCTCTGGCGGGTGCAGAGCTTCGCCCCAGGTGTCGACACCCAAGAAGAAGGGAGGGGGCGCGCCCTCCTCTAACTCCAAGACTGGAGGCGTGTCCTTTCAGGGAAGGGGTCGACAGGAAAGAAGTCGCGGCTTCAGTGCCGGCCCCTCTCCAAAACGCACCCCCAAGAAGGGAATCCAACGCGGGAAGGGTCGCGCCTACGGAGCTCCCCCCAACAGACAGTGACTGGACACCTCCGGACCTTCCACGGCAGGTGGTCCCGACCCTGGACGGTCCAGTGGGAGGCCGTCTCTCACGCTACGCCCCCAACTGGAGACAGTTGGATCTCGATCCTTTCGTTTGCAAGATCTTGGAGCGGGGTTTTCGTATTCCCGTGGTACACCGACCCTGCTGACCTGTTCTCCTGCAGAGCGCGTACTGGATCCAAATCGGCTCGCGCTAATCTTGGAACAGGTGGAGACTCTAATATCCAAATGGGCGGTGGAGGAAATCCCGCTCCAAGACCTTTCTCTAGGCTACTACTCTCCGGTGTTCGTCCGAACGAAGCGAGAGCCGGGGTAATGGCGGCTGATCCACGACTTGAAGGAATTCAACCTCTCCTTCCTAGATCCGCCGCCATATTTTCGACTCTTGACAGTGCCGTCAGTGATGCGATTACTGGAGCCCTTGGACTCGATGATATCCCTCGACCTGCAGGACGCGTACCTGCACATTCCCATCTATCACAGGGATCGCAGGTACCTACGTTTCGTCCTAGCTGGGCGCCACTTCCAGTGGATAGTTCTTCCGTTCGTGATCTCGTTGGCTCCGTGGATGTTCACTCGCGTGACCCAACCCATCGTCCAATACCTCCACACGATGGACGTTCAATTCACAATGTATTTGGACGACGGGTTTGGTCACAACAGGTCCCCGTCTGTTCTGGAGGCTCAACGGGACTTTGTGATAGCGTTGCTCAGGCGGTTGGGGTGGCTGGTCAATCTGGGGAAGTCAGACCTGCAGCCCTCGACGTCCTTGGTGTTCCTGGGCGCCCGCCTGGACATCGCTATCTACAAGGCCTTTGTGACCACGGAACGGATGGAACGTTACCGAGATCTCCTGGAGCTAGCACTTCGGGGGCCTCTGCCACTACGCCAGTGTCAAAGGCTGTTAGGCTTCCTGAGCGTGACTCAACACTTCACCCGAAGGGGAAGGTTGCAGCTCAGGCCCCTACAGATCTTGGTGAACGTACATGTCCGGGAGAAGGCGTGTCGCCACGTTTTTTCCACTCCTTTGGAACTCAGACTGCACCTATCCTTGTGGCAGCAGGAGTCCAACGTGTTGGGGGGGTTCCTCTCAGGGAACCACCAGCAACACATCACCTATTCGTGGACGCCTCCTTCCAAGGCTGGGGAGCTCACCTCGATGCGGAGCAAACAGCGGGGGTGTGGTCGTCAACCCAAGTGAGACGCCACATCAACGTCCTGGAACTGGACGCCATTCGATTGGCAATCGACCATTGGTCAGGTCAGCTGCGGGGGCAGGTCCTGTGTGTTCATACGGACAGCTCAGCGGCGGCCTGGGCCATCAACAAACAGGGGTCGACCAAAGCAGACTCTCTCCTGCAGCTGGTGATGGTGTTGTTTCACCTAGTGGACAGTCTCAAACTCTCTCTCCGTGCGGTGCACATCCCGGGAGCCAAGAACTTGTCTCGTCCGGACGAACCTCCATCCACGGAGTGGATGTTGCACCCGAGAGTGTTCGAGAGTCTATGTCTGAGGTTCGGCAAGCCTCACATAGACCTCTTCGCGACTCGGCTCAAACACCAGCTGTCGATGTACGTGTCTCCTGTACCGGACCCGTCCGAGTGGGCTCTCGATGCGCTCGCGTTAGAATGGGAGGGGATGGTCGCTTACGCCTATCCCCTTCCCGCCATCCTGAACCTCGTGGTGGCGAAGATACAGGAGACGCGGGTGCTCCAGCCAGGTCCTGGTACGTTCCCCTCCGGAGGGCGTGCCTCCTAGACCCGATCCCCCTTCCTCTAAGGTGGGACCTTCTGACGAGCAGACCAAGCGGGCGGGTTCACGAGAATCCCCAGGCTCTACAGCTTCACGCTTGGTTTGTCTTCAAAGGGGTCTGACGGGGGCAGGGTTCTCCAAATCCGTTGCCGAGGCGGTGGCGACCTCCCAAAGACAGTCGACTAGGAATCTCTACAACGCTCAGTGGGGGGGCTTCGCGACCTTCTGCAACAAGGAGGGGTACGACATCCAGGCAGTAACGGTCCCTCAGGTTGCTGAGTACCTGGTTTACCTGCGAGAGACAAGGAATCTCAAAGCCTCGTCCATTTTCATTGAAAATCTGTTCTGTACTAGCTATTAATATTACTGTGTATGTATTGTTTATACCGGTGTACACTGTGTGACTATATGTATATATATATATATGAGACCGTTTTGTTGTAAAAAGAATTTCCTCCGGGATAATAAAGTCTTATCTTATCTTATCTTATCTTATCTTATCAACACCAACCTGGCGGCGATTATGTCCGTTCTCCGGAAGCGGGACCCCCAGGTGGACAACTCGGTCCTTAAGGACCTCGTTAAAACCTACCGGAATGTGGATGGGCGGAGGAAACTCAGGCCCCCAGAGTGGGACTTGGCGGTGGTCCTCAACCACCTCAAGTCGGACCTCTATGAACCGTTGACGGAGACGACCGTCCTTCGCCTCACCATCAAAACGGCCTTTTTGGTCGCCATGGAGTCCGCAGCCAGGATCTCAGAGCTTCACGCTCTCCAAGCGGATCTCCTGGGTTTTGAGGTTGGGGACGGGGGTTCAGCCACTCTGCGGCTGGCGCCGGAGTTGTGTGTAAAAACCAAGCCGCCGACGAAAGGGGTAGGACTTTTTCCCTACTGTCCATTTCTGGTAACGTAGATCCGACGGACGAGGAGAACCGCCTCCTCTGTCCAGTCCGAGCACTTCGGATCTACACCGAGAGCACCCGGACGCTGCGTCAGGGGAGGAGAAGACTCTTCATCCCTCATTCCCAGACCAGCGTCCGGGAGTTAGACAAGAGACAACTAGCCCAGCAGGCACAAGACGTCTATTAGACGTCTAGATGAGGTCTATACCTGGTTTAGACGTATAACAACGTCTTTTAGACGTTGATTCAACGTAGCCATTTCGACGTTTAATCCTAGATGTTAATTCAACTTCTAATAGACGTCTAAAGTTCGACCAGCACATTTTCATATTTTGTGATGTGTTATTGTTTATTTCAGCTTGAAGTGTTGTTTCCTTCAATATGTGTGTATAGAGTGACCTTTCTATTATTAATTGAGTAAAATTAAAAAAAAGGTATGTTGTTTTTAATGCTTTTCCAATATATTTTGTAGATTTGAAAAAATATTTTATATTACATATAGTTTAAACTTTGAATAAACATTTACATTATGTAAAAAGCATGCTCAAAGTATTAATGTATTCTTTTAAAAATATGTAAAAGTAATGATTTATTCTTTTAAATTTTTTTTAAAATATTCCCTTTTTGAAGGGATTTGAACTCCAATCCGGTTCGATAATCGTATGTGTAGTGCAGAGTTGCGTTTCCTACACCTCTAGATGTCGCTGCGTATGTTCACGCATGCGCTGTAAATCACAACGTGCGTCGTCTGCAATGAAACGAGTGCTGTCAAAATCATTGAACCGGATGGCAAACGTCGAACAAACTGGTCAACAACTCTCATCGAGGAGGAAAACAAGCCCAAGGAACGTCTGTTAGCAAAGTTCAAAGGATATGAAACAGCCCTGATGAAAAGAGATTGTCCATGTGACACCGTGTTCTCGACAACATTTACCGGTATGTAGACCGTTACTGCGTTAGTAAAACTGGCGTAGCGTTGTGTACATCGATTCTATGTAAAACGAAATCAAAACAGATTTTTGCCCTATGAAATACAAGACTCGGCCGACTGTAGTAAATAATAAAATGCCACTTATCGAAATAACGGCCTGCACGCCTGCCCGAGGCAGTCAACTTTTCTGTCGGACTGCCTTGAATTTTTCCTCCCCAGCCCGACTGTCTGACAGTCCTCAAACAAGATAAAACTTTATTTTGAATATTACCAGCCATGTCTTCGAGATGTTCCAATAAATCCATCCAACTTCGAAAGATACCGAGAAAAATTCATATTGTGCATCATGACTAGTAAATCGTGTGTTCAGTTACACTGTGGTAAAAAAAATTAGATCATTGACAATGGCAGTTTACAGTCACATTAATGACAATCACTTTTGAAAAATACTTCACACACAATTATATTAATGCCTCTTAAATAGTGTCATTCATATATATTTAAGAATGATCTGCATTTAAATAATTACATTGAAACTGGCATGGGATTTTCCGATCTATTTTTAGAGTTTGAGCTTACTGAATATTTCAACAAGATTCAATCAAAGGCAATATCCCTTTGTAACTTAATATTTGTTATTAATAGATAATATGAAAATCAATAAATAAATAAGATAAATTCGGCTTAATAAATAAAACAGAAACAATAACACAGCATGAGAGTTACGACACATGTTCTTGCTTCATGAAAGGGTCAGTCATTTGTTCATGGGGGAAAGAGGGGGCCAACTTTGAGAAGGAGAGTGAACCATCTTCTGAACATTTGTTTTTATATTTATAATAGTTTTCGTTTTGGATACTTTGACAACAAAACAATAAATAAACTATGATTATAGTCTTACATTTTCAATATTATATCACAAGTTAGTTGGCACTATATATTACTGTACCCCTTTCACTATAATAGATTGTTCCAGCACAAATTTCATGGAATTTAGTAAGCAAATGATTGAAATTTCCTGTCTCAGCTTGAAGGTCGACACAGTTAGGAATTATTCTAATTTAGATTCAATTCAAATGAATTTGCTTATGTCACACAGTCACATAATTGTTAAAACTAATTAAAATCCTGAAATGACACAAAACAGTATGTATAAGTGATATACAGTATAAGGAATTAATGATAACATTTACATGATTGAATTTGAAATTCATAAATTTTTTATTCAAGAATGTTTTCATTCAACATTCACACTGTGTTGATTTTTGCCATCTGACTTTTGAAATTTACATGAAGGCTTTTGAACATTTATTGTCAGATCATAAGTTTGAAATATTTACAATTATTATATATCATAAATGTTGAAGGTAATATGTTTAAAATCTGCAAATAACTGAATTATAATTTAAGAATATTTAATCACCATTATCGTAAGAATGGTCATTTTGCATTAATCTTGATGCAGACTTAGTGTAACAGTTAAAAAGTTATGTTTAGAGTTGAAAATAAGCTGAATTTCAATAGATGAAGACAACCTGAAACAGGGATTGGGTAGGGGCCATGGGCCTTTGCACATTGGATGAAGAAATGGCCTATTGAAAATTGAAATTTTACTGTTGCTATAAAGGGGAATGGCCCATTTAAAATTTTGAAAATGAAAATGAAAAGCCCTATGAATGGCCCATTGTCAAAGGTGCCTCCCTGCTGAAGTAACTGCTATTTAACAACATTTTTAAAATAATTAACATGTTACACTTTTTGTTTTCTAAAGTCAGTTCAAATGAATAACAATGGCTACTGTGACTGAGACAGACTGACAGCTGATGAAACCTTCTTTTTAAATAAAATAGAATTTAATATTAAAAAATTATCAATATTGGAGTTTAAAATTATAAAATATAATCCAACATTGCGTTCATATACGTGTTAGTTTATCATATTGTAGATCTATGTCAGCCAATCACAGAAAAGAGAAAACAAATTACTTTCATATAATTTAAATTGTGTATAAAAATATCGGAGAAAAGAATGAAATTGTTCTTTCTAAATGATTACAATAGTCATATACATGTAGTTCAATCTGGCATTACTTTATATGTTTAAAACCAAATATCTATGTACATTTTCATTCATTAATTATCATTTACATAATGTCACCCCTATCAATTTTAGGTCATTGCTTACAAATAGAACATTAATTAATTTAATGTTATGTATCATGTCCCTGACCCATGAATGATATTACCTGGTATTGCGTATATCAATCGATACACAAACTGAGAATCACAATAAAGTTTGTGATGGGTATTTCAACATGTCAATGTTGCTTTAGTTTTTTTTATAGACTATCATTTTAAATTAAGTAAAAAAACGTTTGTGTCTAAAATGAGAAGATAATAGAAGAAATGAACACTTTCAACCATAATCAACAATATAAGCAACATAATGTAAAATTTTGGAAAAAGATGGTCAGACATTTCATAATATTTTCTTGGTTTTGTTTCAGGAAATCCAGTTTGTTACAAGAACTGATGAGAAAGTGGAGAAAACAAATGCCAATTTGACAACACAAACCATAGAGGTAAAAATAAGTTATTATGAATATAAAATAGATACTTGGTTCATTATTGGTTTAATTTTGTGATGTACTCAAGTCAAATTTAGTGTAAGAAAAAAATCCTGTCTTGCATGATGTAAAAATTTCAATATAAAAATTAGAAAAACATAAAAATTTGGCAATTTTAGTTTTAAAATGATCATGCATTTGCAGAGAATATTTACCATCTAATTCAGTAAATGTAACATTAGTATATAAAATAAATAAATAAAAAGTACCTACTTTTAATTTGACAGTTTTATTAATTTAATCACATTTTGTTTAAAGTGATTCAGAATCAGTGTTGTTTATTCAATTTGATAAATTCAAATTTCAAAATGTGATATTTTAATAAATGATTATGTCTTTGAGCATATACAGAACAGTTTAACATTCAGGGCAATCACATTTACATTCGCAACCATGCAGTTCACATATAAATGAAGTTTTCTCTTCCAAAATTTTAAATTTTGATAATTCCAAAATTGTGTATGAAAGGTTTAATAGATAGAGCCCTACGGGTATCTGTCTTTCCTCGATATACCATGTTTATATCATTTTGTGAGGTAAAAGAAGTATATATTTCAGCCACGAGTGAAATATTATTTTTCTAACTCATTTATAAGATGAGTTAAACATCATATTTTCACTGTGACCAGTGACTGATGTGATTTGACGTCATGAAACAATGGTCTGACGTAGCGCACTGGCTTATGACGTCACAGAGGTACTGTGGTGACGGGCTGTTCCCAGTGGTCAGTCAACATGAAAATAACCATCTTTTGGCATAATTACATGGGTAACATCATAATATAATAACTAGAATTTTATTTTGTTATGATCCAAAGATATTGTAAAAGAAGGTTGGGGGGTATTTGTGAGCCACACTCACTTTTTTGCTTCTTATAATTAATAATTTATTACTTAACAAGTTAACATAAATGAGTTGAAGCTTTTAACAATTTTCAACACTGATCTTAGTGATCTTGTTATGAAAGATTGGTTAGAAAATAAAGTTTCATTGTACAATAAATGTCTCAATACCCACTTGGTACTCTGATTGCATGTTTTCATTTGAATTAAGAAAATGCATCATAACATATTTATGTATTTTACAGTCAAGGACAAGCCGGATGCCATTCATCGGCCCAAAACCGATGATGATTCAAAGTTCCCCTCTCCTTCTCTACCAGAATTCAAGTTGATCGAAGATTTGGCAGAGAGTTTTACTTTACAGAGCGGTTTTGATTCGGAAGGTAAGTGAACCAAACCACTAAATATATAAAGAATATACCAAAGTTAAATACTTACACTATAACATAATCAAATACAAGTAAAACATTTGAGATTTTACCTGATAAATGTATAAAGTATTGAACATATTTTTTTCTCTCCAGATACTACCAGGAAGACCTGGAAGGAGGTCACGCAGGACATGGTTTTCAATGACAAGGCCAAATTCTTTTTAAAATGCTTCTGTAAGATGCCGACAGCATTTTTCTAAAAGGAAACTATAATTATTTCATAAGAGTATTCACATGAATACATTTGTACATTATAAGTGTCAAATTTTAATCGTTTTAATTGTACATTTAATTTGTATGCCATTTCTTTCTATTAACCAAAGACTCATCTACAATCAAATAGAAAAATACGAAAACACATTGTATTTCAGTACCTCATACATTCTTTTGTTGTTAGCTGCAAGACACTGCTGTGTACCTTAGGGGAACATCTAAGTGTATTTTTTCCTGTCACAATGTATGGTTTGTTAAATATTTTGGCATAACCTCAATGTGAAACAGACTTTACAGTATGGATTGATATACTGAATAAATTAGTTTATATTCTATGGCTTGTTTTATTTCATTGTTAATTACTACATTGTTTATTTTTAAGGCACAAATGCACACATCTTACCTGTAAAATAAGTTAAATTAAATCAACATGTTCCATTGTTTCTAAAACATTACAGTGAAGTCAAAATCAATAAATGTTGTTTTGTTAGAAATGTGAATTATCTTAAAGAAGATGCTATATTCTACATTAAATCCAATTTCATTAAGAATGTGTGCAATTGTGTCTTAAATCCGGAATTTATTGTGGAATTTGACAGCGTCACATGGTAATAAGGAGCCACACCACAATTATAAGATGTCTTTAGACGTCTGTTAAACAACTTTTAGACTTTTAAACGTCTATAGACATCTTTTAAATGTCTATAGATATATTTTAAACGTCTATAAATGTATTTTAAACGTCTTATAGACGTCTTTTAAACGTCTAGTTCAGGACTATCTTCAGTCGTCTAAACAACGTCTAGGCTTCAACGTCTTTTAAACTTTCATTTTAGACCTATATTTAGACGTCTTTTCAACGTCTTGAGTAGACGTCATTTAGACGTTTAATAGACATCTTTTAAACGTCTATAGACGTCTTTTAAACGTCTTTTAAACGTCTAGTTCAGGACTACCTTTAGTCGTCTAAACAACGTCTAGGCTTCAACGTCTTTTAAACTTTCATTTTAGACCTATATTTAGACGTCTTTTCAACGTCTTGAGTAGACGTCATTTAGACGTTTAATAGACGTCTTGGTGCCTGCTGGGAGGCGTCTACCTCCGTTCGGCGGTGCTAGACGCGTACAAGGCAGTGGGTCTAGACCCTCCAGCGAGGGCCAATCCTCACGAGATAAGGGCCATCTCAGCGACGATGGCCCTCCATAGCAACTTGGCGGTGGCGGACATCATGGCTGGCTGTTTCTGGAAGTCAGGCCTGGTGTTTGCCAACCACTATCTTCGAGACATCTCCAACGAGGACTTGGAGGGAATCAACCGGCTGGGGGCGCAGGTGTACGCCCAACAGCGAGTTCCTTCAGGCCCTCATCGCAGGAGTCTCCCTCACTAATGTTTCTCCTCTTAATGAACCTGAGGTTGATTCTATTTGTGTGTCTGTTGTCTTTTATATCAGTTGGCGACTTCGGTTGCGGGCCTCCTCGCATGGCGAGTTTGGGCCACGGCTAGTCCGATTGACTAGTGGCCCCCCATGGGGGGTCACTCTAGTTCGACCTTGGGTCACCAACTCTCTTCCTGTAAGATAGAGCTTTATCGCCTTAGCCTCTCGCACCCACCTCCGGCAGTGGGATTCTGGTATATTGTAAACTATCGAGGAGAGTATATTAAATAATAGTATGTTTTTGTTTAAACATCATTATTTATACTCACCGTCGATAGGTAACAATCGTAAGCTCCCACCCGGCCTCCCCTCTGTACGTTCGGCTTTTTTCTCTGACTGTCAGAAGAAGCAATGATGACGTAGGGTTGACCACCTGGTGGCGAGTTGCGGTACAGGGTAGAGCGGCGATAACTCTATCTTTACTCTGTGTGAAGGTTGTCGGAATTAGACAGATTAGGATAATCGGGCATATTGTTAACTATCGACGGTGAGTATAAATAATGATGTTTAAACAAAAACATACTATTTTTACCACTACCCTGAAAACCTCCAGTGTCTTGTTTAATTAAATCCGTGTGAAAACCATAGATATGTTAGTACGATTGAAGTGGTTTTCTTTTGTTAAACACATTTTATCAGACTGTGGGTTAAATTAAATATATAGAGGATATCAGTCACTAGTTTCATTGTTATTTTCACTAGTAACTGATAACACGTTTTAAATTCATTGATAGATCCCGGTATTTCACATTCAATCATATAATAAATAACTTTACTGCCTCACGAGACATGGTAGTTGTGAAGAATGGACGGATATTCTATTTATTATATGATGTTATCCTTGTAATGACGTCCGAAAAGGGTCGTTTTCTCGCCGAACGTCCGCTACTAACTGCCCGTCACCACAGCAACACTGTCATAAGCCAATTCGCCGCGTGAGACCACTGGTTTATGACGTCAGATTATATCAGACACTGGTCGCATTGAAAATTATGTTATTTTCACTGTAGCCTGATAGACATTTTATATCACTGATAAATCCCAGTATTTCATTGCTCTCCATATAATAAATGATAATCCTTCTATGTGCACAACCAAATGGCCAGCCTCAACAGTGAAACAGATACTAAAGGATCAAAACTTTAAAAACTCGAGAAGTTAAATAGAGCAAAGCTCAAAGGGATTTGATTACAAATACTATAAACAAGATATATCATTTGAACCATACCTTTTAATGTCAAAATTACATATTCTTAAATTTAGAACTACTGTTAACTAAAACAACTATGATTTATTAAATCAAACCTATTTTTATTTCATTTAGTTTTTTTCTTAGCCTTGACAAGCCAATCTTTAGGAATGTGTAAAAGGAGAACACACAATTTTCCTTCAGCAGTTAATTAAAATATAAGAAATAATAGACATCTGATTTAGTTTTTTACTGAGTTCAGGCACTGTTAAAATATTTATGATATATTTTGTAAAGTTTTCACTATTTTGAAGCTACTATCCCAATGTATATGCATGTTTCACGTGTAAATCTGATCTAGTGAATACACTTTTTTATTTTAATAATAAGGTTTTAAAAAATTGGTAACAAAAATGACATGGTCACAACCAATTATCACTGTTATTGTTATATGCATATTTCACATTTGTCAAGTTAATGATATTATTTGTTATTCTTTGCTCCCAAATTTCAGAAATGAGAGCAAAAGCTATTTGGAATTTCTCTCCTTGAAATTTACATTTTTTTACAAATTGACTCATATATATCAATGATACGGAATGCTTTACATATGTGACAGAGTTGACGGTAGGAAGCCGCATCCATATTGCTGCCAGGCCCGAAAATCCATGTCAGCCACATCAGCCATATCAGTCAATATCCATCAAATCCTCAAATCAATACCAATATCAGCCCGGGTGATGTTAGGTTAGAGTTATCTCTCGTTGCTTACAGGCACGCTAAAACAGGGTCACAGGCGACTCAATGTTAGAGTAGTTCGTTTCAAAGTAGTCTACAAACAAGGACGCTTTAAACTTATTCTAATCAGCATAATTATATAAGAGGCACGGCTGACTTAATTTTTAACAAATTTATATATCGGAGGGTTTATTCATTTTGTGAGCCCCTAACAGTAAATCTTAGCACGCATTCATCATATTCTTGATATTTTCTTTAACTTATTGTCTTGCTAATGTATCGGGTTGATATGGGGTATGTTACGAAAAATGTCATGTTAAAACTGCTAAATATAAGTCTTAGATCACGTGCACATTGTTAGTGATAATATATATGAATTAAATAATGTTGATACATCATTGTTAGTCAATTTGTGATGAACTGAAGAAAACAGTAATCGTAAATTGGTCAAATATGAATTGAAAAGTTATATGTAGCAGAAAAAATGGATAGATATTGGTTGGTGGTGTTCAGTAGATCATGGTATAAATGTCATTCTTGTAAATCAATTTTGAATGAATTTCTGATAAATACATGAATTTGACAGTTAACGTTATATACATCGAGTGGAAACTTTAACACATGTCTGTTGAAGTTATCATTAAACAATATTCACTCATTTTGGAGAAAATTGCAAACAATTGAAAATCACGAGACCTTGATACACGTGGCACAGAGGTCATATTACTGCTTTAAATTAACATTGGCCATCATCGCCTTTATGAAAAATATCCCCACGCCAATCCGTTGCGTTCCTTGAAGAGTCCAAAAGAACTCAACCAGGCTAATAATCAGTTGTTTTAATATGTGGTATGATTCAGTATATCAATCAGGTATGTGAGATTTAATCAGCCAGGAACAACCTTTTGTAGTAATCATTGTATACATTCACATCATTGTCGTTTGGATAAACCTCTGTTTCGTTTATCAAATTAAGTCGTTGACGTCGGTAAGGTTTGATTCATAGTCCACGTATTTTACTTCATGGTTGTTGAATCTCCCTATCACCAAATAGATTATCAGTGTCATTCCATTGATAAATTAGTACATTGTTACTTGTATATAAAACCCTGTAAACACGTAAAGAGAAACTGAATTTGTCATGTTTGGACATGTTGCTCTAACATGTGCAAATATAGCTTTTTCGAAATTGCATTATACTTAATTTTCAATTTCAAATTTTCAAAATCATTGTGCTTTGTGGAGCCTAGGCCCACAAATGTAATACTCCCAAAGCATTCACCCGTAAGGCAATTTTCAATTCTCGATATATTCACCGACCATGTATCAGTAATTAAAATGCGCATGTTACTTATTATTTAACAAGCTGGCTTGATTATTACACTTACGCTCAAATGTGCAATTGTGTCTTTTTTGCTTGTCGTGTTGCAACAATTGATTGTTTATCAATTGCAGAATAACGTTGATGTAAAATTTACAAATATTTAATGTACAAAGAATTTATCAAAGAAACGGCAACTAGGGGAAGCCTGTGAAATGTATTTTGAAATTCGTAAGTACAAATGGATAAATAAAGGGGTAACAAATTACTGTCAAAGTTTTCATTGTTTTAAGTGCAATACTAGTTATTTCAACTTAATGTAAACATGTTTTAAAAAATTAAGGAAGTATTAGATATTTGTTGTTTCACTAGAGCCGCAAAAATGTGGTGATACACATGTAAGTTTATTTGCCCGCTAGTTGGGAAGCAAGTTATTATTTAATATTTCTGATAACAGGAAGATTTTCTGGATAACAACTTCTTTAATGTGAAAATACACTAATATTTCTGATTAGGGGATACATATGTTTCTCGAGTGAGATGATTTGGACGTATAAAAGCTCATTTAATGTTTGGCCTGTATCAAAGCTAAATAAAATGTTATCAAAACACTTAGTGCCCCTTTATGCTGGATACTTGTGTTCATTTTCCCTTGTCATTTCGCATAGTCCTTGACACAAAATTATGCAATGATACATTGACACTATAATATAATTGTATCATCATCTAGTTTTTAACGGATACTGTTATGCTGCTGTACGCGTTAACAATTCCTTAAAACACTTACATGTACCTGAAAGGTGGATATGTGGTTTTGATTCTAGCTTTCCTAATGGAATTAAAGGGGCAGTAGCACGGTATTTCGCTGAAATAATTCGATGATATGTATTTGAACATAAATGTCACCTCTCTTCAGAAAATCAAGTTAAAAATGCGTGTACATGGTTCCGTAAGGTCATGGGAATAGTTTTTGTAATTCGAAAATAATAAATTGTGTTCACAATAAAATGGTTGCCATGTATTTTTTGCTTTAAACGCAGCACAGTTATTACCACTACGGATAATTGGTTTATGTAATAAGATGATTTAGCCTGAAAAGTAAATATAAATGACATAAACTATCATTATAAATGGGAAATTTAAAAAAATAAAATGTTCTAAAAACGTGCTACTGCCCCTTTAATGTATTTTCTGTTTACAGACACTGCGAGACGTAACGGAGTGACACTATACACGTCTACAACTCCTATCTCTGGTCGGTCTGGTCAGTGGTGTCACACTGTGAGGGGGGAAGCACATGGGAGGAATATAAACTCTACATACAGTGTCACATGTCTTGGTAGATGGCGCTATCTTCTACTCTACACTGATACTCGAAAGGATGGATTGGCAGGGCCTGTTCTGGACTTTGGAGAAGTTGAAATTTTGGGTGATAATTTATATTATTTTAAAAAAAATAACATTTCGGTAAAAATATCGTGTACATCGTGAAGACAAAATACACCCACGAGAGCTTGTTATATCCGACTGTATTGAAATGAATCATATAATTCCTAAACCTGTAAGCAGTTAAGTAAACACAAGTCAACAAGCCAAACTAAGTTATCTTATGGCATTGATGTAATCCAAGATAGAGTAATAGAACAATTACCTTTAGATAGATCAATACAAATCTGTTTTGTAAATGTACTCTTACTGAAACATGTGTGTCCTCAAATAACGCACCATATTACCCATACGGATGAGAAGAAACAGGTGATTTTTGTGATATTTGCACATGTGCTTTCAAGTGATTCTCAACGTTGATTGGTCGGTTAACCGGAGAAAGAATGACTATGACGTCATAAAACAATGGTCTGACGCGACGAATTATCTTATTACGTCACAATGTTACTGTGGCGACGGGTCCTTCACAGCGGCCGCCCAACATGAAAATGTAATAAGCAAGCGTAATTTGGTCAATTTAATTGCATAATCGGTAATATATAGAATAACCAACTCGGTACGAGTGATTACTGGAAATATCCACTCGTCTAAATAATGTTCAGAGCCACTCGCTAAAGCTCGTGGCTGAACATTATTTAGCTTTCAATCCGTTGGGCGATAAATACGACTGAAACAGCGTTACATCATGTCTTCAGAACCCAGCTATACAAAATATGAATTTTCAAACATTATCTGTTCATATTTTTAGAAACGTATGTTTTAAGAAATCGTCGTTTGGGAATATCCTTAACTAGACGAGATAGGAGCATCCAGAATTATTTTTGGCTTGTTTTGTGACGCTCTACAGTAATAAAGCATCAACAAATTTAAATACAAAAAGTGTTTTTTAGTTCGACAACATACATTTATTACATTAATTAATTTTATTTTTTTTACTTAAATACAAAAAACATTGTGGGCAAAAAACATCTTGCAAAAGCGATTTAAGCACCCAAGTATATTTGAACAGACATAAAAAAAAGGTGTACTGACGTATGAACTTATGGGTATGTTCTGTTACACATGTTTTAACAGTGCTTTATGGCTCCAAAGTAGATATTTTACGACTGCTTCACTAGCTTTTATGTTCTGGAACTCTCCAGTCTGAAGGGGAAGAAACTCAGGCTAGCAGACCGCATGGTCCTGTATACAAGGTTGGGGGACAACTTCCCTTCATAAACTCAAATATAGGCAAAACTAACGGCAACCATAGAGTAAGTACTTTATTATAACTATCAGAGAAAGCTTTTACACGTGTATAAATGTATAATATGTAGTATTTCTAGCAAACATGATTTTATTCACTTCACTTCAATATGACCTAGTTTTGGCAATCCACTCATGCCTGTGTTTTTGTTTATCAGTGGTTATTATATCAATGTAAATTGTTTTATAGCCATATTTCATAGAGCAATAGTTTATAAATATAGAGGCTTATTACTACAGTAATGTATCATCACAAAATCAAGGTTTATCAGTGTTTAGCATTTTATGTGTCAAAATATGTAAGTTTAAGCCTCAGTAAAATGACATCATATTGTCCATTTAATAGAAATGTATATTAATCAAGGCGTTTGTATTATGTTGCAGTTTTTCACCCGCTGTCAGCATAACTCCATGTTTGTTGTTGAAAGGAATAAAAGTTTCCAAGGGTTAACTCGCTGTGTAATTCTTGCTCCAAGAGTGAAACAGTACAGGGTACCTCTCAACATTATATGTATCTGTCAAATTCAATAAAAAAAATATTCACGACAGCAATTTTCTATCTTATACTCTTTTTAAAAAGTTGGGAAGTTTCTTTTGTACGTGAGTATAGTATACTTAATGGTGTTAATAACAATAAGTTAATAACGTCAACAAAATATTTGGAGACTACTGTGAACTGAACTAATTTGACAATCCTTCGCTTTTGCGTCACCCTGTATTATTGTCAGCATAGGGAGATTTCTCTTACTCAAGTTCACCCGGGCTGATGTTGACATAGATTTGCAGACTGAGCTGATATTGCTGATATTTATTTAGCGGACCAGGCAACAATATAGGTGGCATGTCCTTTCCCGTACCACATATGCAAAACACCTCATATCATTGATAGGTATATGGTGAAGCCTAGTATTTATGATCTGTAAGTTACATAATGTTTGAGAAATTCAGGTTCAGCATGAATCATCTTTATACCTTACAGTTTCAAATCATATATATAACTATCTGACGTGTAAATATGGTTTTGATAAATCGTCCTATTTCATATTATGCAGCTTGTCCCCGGGGAAGGTTCGGCACTAACTGTACAGAGAAGTGTGGCCAGTGTGTTGATGTCTGCAACAATGTAGATGGGAGTTGTCCTCGTGGCAAGACAATGAACCAGACAGGAAGCATCGCTCTTGTTGCTGGTGGTGCAGCTGCCGCCCTCCTCATCATCGGCATCATCGTCGTCACCGTCGTTGTGTGCAGAAGGTTAAGTGAATTATGCTTCAATGTGTTATGCAATTTCAATGGAAGTAGTAACTTTAAGAGCCCATGCTGTTCTTAAACGTACAAACAATTTCAAAAGTATAACTTTGAACATCACATTTCAGATATCAACCCTGTTATTTTATCACCTTGCATTTATTTTGATTTTAATGAAAGTCGATCTTGAACGGTCTTAACATATCATAGTGTTTTAATAACTGTTTGTGTGTGTAATGAGATAAAAGTAAATATTTCTCATTATTGTTTTGTATAATTGTTCTTGTGGGGGACTATAAAGATAAAGTATCATATTTCCTTATTGAATCATATCTTCTAGACAAATTTTTAACAAATATCAATAATTAATCAGAGGAAATAAAGTTGATTGAACTTAAATCTCCAGTTCCAACAATGCCAATTGATAATGTCAAATAATGTCAAAGATACTGTTTCTTTGTTCACATGAAAGAAAACGGAAAATCGCCAAACACAAAGATAAAGAAGAGAGATTTAAATCACAAGGTGAGTATTATTTCATGCTGACCGGGGATGTAGCTCAGTTGGTAGAGCATCCGCTCATCACCCGGAAGGTTGGAATTCGATTCCCTGCATACCAAAATACATTAAAAGATGGGAGTTGTTGCTTCCTTGCTTGAAGCTCAGGATTATATGGATAGAGCAACGCTTGAATTGGCGCTGCCCTGTGGCTGCTGGGTGCCAAGGGCACAACAAGAATTTCCAATTTACTTTGTATTGAGGACAATAAAGAGTTATTATTATTATTATTATTATTATTATTATTATTATTATTATTATTATTATTATTATTATTATTATTATTATTACTATTGTTATTGTTATTACAGTCCAGTAAACTAATTAACTGTGTAAGACACATTTCGAGTTGTTAGTACATGAGAGGACAAAGCTATATAGATTGTCAAATAGAGATTATTACCCGAGCAAGTGTTAAATATGACTTAAATTTGCACGAGTTTCGTTAAAGTCATATGACACACTTCGAGTGTAAAAATTTCTTTATTAGCCATTTTATTCCATTTGAATCGCGTGAAATTTGTCAGTAAACCACCAACTTCTCTTGCGACGGCAAGCTACAGTGACGTCACGAACACTCGATTTATGATGTAACAGACGAGAAGTAGCGGTGAAACAATGGTTGCTAGGCAAAGGTGATATGTGCACATGTGCTCATATCAATAATATTAACTCGGTTATTTTCAACCATATTGGTAATAACATCTTTATTTCACACTAGTGACGTTTAGGTAGATGTTTAATTATATTCGTGATTAGATATAAACTAACGATCTGTACTGATTTTAGCTGTTATTTATAAGTCTCAGGCAGAGTGATTTGCTATTGACATTTTTGATGGCGATGATGACTTCGAGATACTGTTTTCATGAACCCTTGAAATCGCCTTCCCAAGTTGATTTACTTGTTTATATTTTAACCAAGTAGTGTTCTTGAAATTTCTATTTCACAGACAAGAAATGCAACATAGCAATGGATCTGTTAAACCAAGCAGAGACAGGTAAAGCAGAGCCTTCAGGAAAATCTAAACAATCCACTAAAATGAGACTCAAATCAAAAAAGGTAAAAGGACCCAAATCAGTTAACCACAAGCACAAGGGGCAAACATCCGTCTTAACATCAGAAGGACCAAGCACGCCTCCCCCCTCGTCACGTGACGATGGTGATGACCAATCAGAAGAGGACGACGAACACGAGGCTCCATCTTCAAAAACTTACTACAACTTTGACGAGGACGCCATCAGAGAAGTGGCTGTGGATGATCTTGCAGCTACTGTACAGAAAATACAGAGAAGGGAGGGAGGCTTTGAAGCTGAGTATAATGTAAGAATATTTTAGAAGTAAATACTTTGATTTTGTTGATTTGCTGTAGGAATGTTCATCCAAGTCCTGTCGAAACGTGTTTCCGATAGAATGTCTGTCAATGAGAAAGTATTAATGAATGTAGAAAAGTCCACAGGACAAAACGGAGTTGAATCCACCTTGTCGGTTCCTTCCGGTTCCTACTGGATTAGCCTAATTTGAATGGATCCCGATTCCTAACCCTGTTCGTCATGTGGTCTGACTGTTTTAATTTATGTAAAGACAAAGGTATCCACATTTTAAATTATTTCAATTGGGTTACATACCTGATGTTGCCACTTACAACTGTAGGGACATAATAGGAAAGTATGGTTTTACCCCACTTACGGTCGAGTGTAAACGGATAGTATTTCATAAAATTTCTAAACAAATACAGCTGTAAGCAATCTTGTGTATGAAACGAACAACTAAGATTGGGCCTCATCTAAGACATCTCGCTGGTACGTCGTATTGTTATCCATGTTCGGGACCCAAAATCTAATTGATATGGCCCAATGACGACATTGTCAACGCACACATGTTCATTGAGGCGTCAGCTAGCTTTTAAATGCATGGGACGATCGTTCTGTAATGCATCTTTCTGAAATGTACAGTTAACGCCATGAACTGCATGGCTAATGTCACTATGGCCAAAGTTTAGAGAAAACAGAAGCAAGTTGCAATATTTTAAGACATGTTGCACCCAAAATTAAATAACAATATTGTATCAAAAGAAATACAGAAATTTGGTCATGAAATAATGTACAAAGTTGCAACTGATCCGTGGTCTAATCGTTCGTTCGTTCGTTCGGTAAGAGGGCAACATGACAGAGGTTTGATCCCAGAGTCATCACTTAGATTTGTAAATATGGAAAATTGAATTCCACAGAAATATCAGTTGTTAAAAAGTTTAAATATATCAGAAAAAGTGTAGATATATCAGAACAAGTTTAAGTGTATCCGCCCATACAGAAACCACAGCAACGAGACCGGTATAGGGGTATACACGGCTTTATCCTAATTTCAAGTGGACGAAAGTAAAAACGTGTTGGCAGTTTTCTGATATCACTAAGGCAATTGAGAGTAACATATATCTATACGTATTACAGTCATTTTGAAATGAAAATCTATCTGTTTGTAATTGCACTATTCCTTACAAGATGTAATACACAGTTTAGCGTTATACACGTGTCGTTTGATTAATTGATTGCATTTTCGTTAAAGAGGATTTTATTCACATTCATTAAAGTATATTTGTAAGGTTGTCAATGACATGAATATCTGTAATATTTCAATGTAAGCCATCGGCTTGGTTGACAATCCCCTTTGTGTAAGTCTACTGAAATAATGATGGTTAAATCATGCATAAGCACAATAAATTACCATTTCGGGTTATTTTCTTATATGTTCTAATCTAAGTTGTCTCTAATATAACGAGCCCTACATGATATATGAACATCATTTACAGAGACTGCCCACTGGATTCACAGCACCTTATGATGACTCACAGAAGGAAGAGAACAAAGCGAAGAACAAGTTCCGTGGCTACTATCCATGTGAGTATATTGTTATTATCTTTAATACATATTTTGTCCATTGGAATATAGAGGGACAGAAGCACGTTGTTTCGCTACAAAAAGTAAAACCAATAGTAAAACACCCTTCTCCCTTCGGAAAATCAAGGTAAAATCATTGGAATCGTGTTTGTAATTCGAAATAAGAAAATATGTTCACATTAAAATGACCGCCATTCAATTTTTGCTTTATACGCAACATCGTTATTACCACTACTGATAAGTTGTGTAATAAGATGTTTTACCCTCTAATGTAAATATAAATGACATAAAGTATCATTATAAGTAGGAAATTAAAAAAAAAAGTGCTACAGCCATTATAACTATATTCAAAACCTATATGTCTACTTCCAGATGACCACAACCGAGTCCGTCTCTCCCTCCTCCCTGACGTCCCCGGATCAGACTATATCAACGCCAGCATCATGCTCGTTAGTGGTGTTATTCCTTCTCAGTCAAATTTAACCATTTACCTCTCAACTTTTGCCAGGAATTACTAAAATTCAAGCGTAAAATATTGCATGGACGTTTGGTTTCATGGTGTGTTAACAAAAATAATTATTTCATTACAGAACTACAGCGAGACTAAAACGTATGTAGCAGCACAAGGTATGTAGGTCATTAACTATTGATATCCACTTCTATTCTCTATGTCATGTTTATAAATAACTTAAAGTTCTAAACGTGAACACCAGTTCAAGTGGTTTAAAGGGGCAGTAGCACGTTTTTTCGCTCAAAAAAGTTGATGAAATGTATTTGAAAAATAATTTCACCAATAGTAAACATCATTCTCTCTTCGGAAAATAAAGTTTAAAATGAGTCTACATGTTTCGGTAAAGCCATGGGCATCGTTTTTGTAATACAAAATAATAAATTGTGTTCACAATAAAATAGCCGCCATGCAATTTTTGCTTTATACGCAACATAGTTTTTACCACTACAGATAATTGGTTTGTGTAATAAGATGTTTTACCCTCTAAAGTTAATTTAAATGACATAAACTATCATTATAAATGAGAAATTTGAAAAATTAAATTTTGCAAAAAACGTGCTACAGTGCCTTTAAACAATATTTATTTCACTTCAATTTACACTGGTATCGGCATGTTTGCAAATACTACATGCTCTCGTAAGTAACAAATCATTTATCAGTTACATGTTATAAATACAATATACCAACTCTCCCCGGCCCGGACTCCAATCGCCTGAGTCAATGACACTTTGTGATTTAGAGCTGAGAAAGAAAAGTTGCATGGGTGTTATGATAGATTATAATTGCAAACTCTCAGCCCCGAAGAAGATCACCCTTGGAGATTTCTGGAGGATGATCTGGGAAGAGGGATGTAGTCGAATCGTCATGTTAACTGGACTTGTTGAAGAAATGAAGGTGAGAAAATGCTGGACAGCGAGACTGTCACTAAATGTAGAGCAAAGCATGGCTCCATTAAAGAGAGAATAATATGCGAAATAAACTCTCGAAATGACTACTCGCTACATTCATTTCATGTTGCTGGAAACACCTGCAGGGTTGTACCTAGCTGAGTGTGGTTCAGGACAGAAACAGAAAAAAAATTCCTCACAACCCCATCCTTTTACTGCCCCGGCTTCTCGTTTTTTCAATTATTCAGAGGAGATTAATGTTCACATCAATTATTTTCCATCCCAATACACTTGAATCGTCAATCATATTCGTTAGTAGTAATTTGCAATCTTATCTTATCCCTTATTACTCAAAGATGAGTGTTCCAGACACGGATTCTAAAATCAACCTTACCTTGTAAACATTTTCGGGAAACATAATAAGATGCAAAATTGAGTTGGACCCTGATCGCTTATAATCAAACGAGCGGTTGTAACCATTGATCACTTATAATCAAACGAGCGGTTGTAACCATTGATCACTTATAATCAAACGAGTGGTTGTAACCATTGATCGCTTATAATCAAACGAGTGGTTGTAACCATTGATCGCTTATAATCAAACAAGTGGTTGTAACCATTGATCGCTTATAATCAAACGAGTGATTGTAACCATTGATCGCTTATAATCAAACGAGTGGTTGTAACCATTGATTGCTTATAATCAAACGAGTGGTTGTAACCATTGATCGCTTATAATTAAACAAGTTGTTGTAACCATTGATTGCTTATAATCAAACGAGTGGTTGTAACCATTGATCACTTATAATCAAACGAGCGGTTGTAACCATTGATCACTTATAATCAAACGAGTGGTTGTAACCATTGATCGCTTATAATCAAACGAGTGGTTGTAACCATTGATCGCTTATAATCAAACAAGTGGTTGTAACCATTGATCGCTTATAATCAAACGAGTGATTGTAACCATTGATCGCTTATAATCAAACGAGTGGTTGTAACCATTGATTGCTTATAATCAAACGAGTGGTTGTAACCATTGATCGCTTATAATTAAACAAGTTGTTGTAACCATTGATTGCTTATAATCAAACGAGTGGTTGTAACCATTGATCGCTTATAATCAAACGAGTGGTTGTAACCATTGATCGCTTATAATCAAACGAGTGGTTGTAACCATTGATCGCTTATAATCAAACGAGTGGTTGTAACCATTGATCGCGTATAATCAAATGAGTGGTTGTAACCATTGATCGCTTATAATCAAACGAGTGGTTGTAACCATTGATCGCTTATAATCAAACGAGTGGTTGTAACCATTGATTGCTTATAATCAAGCGAGTGGTTGTAATCATTGATCGCTTATAATCAAACGATTTTTTATTAATCTGAAGACGAGTCAAGAAATATCCCAGAAAACTATTGAGATACAAATTAAGAATATGTCATCCAAAATATTTCTAAATGCCTTTAAAGATCATTTCCTACTTTATAACTTTGACGAACGCTTACAGTCAGTTATGAATAAAGTTTCACTGACAATGAAAGAACATTATAAGATCAATTCCACACTTCTTCTCAGGTAAAGTGTTACCAGTATTGGCCGGAGAATGACCTGCTGACCACAGATCACTTCCGAGTTGCTTTGGTAGAAACCCAGATACGTGCCAACTACACCGTCAGGATCATGAAGGTTGAGAAAGTACAAGTAAGATAAGAAATAATGTCTGACTATCGTAATATTGAGGACTCTCGAAATCAAAAGTAAACAGGTTAGAGAATTGTTATTGCTCCGTCTCCAAATATTAAATCTCACGAAACTGTTCACAATGGTGACATGTTTTCTCAGTTTGAAGAGTGTCGGAGAGTTGTCCAGTACCACTACACCACGTGGCCTGATCACGGCGTCCCCGACACTCTCGCTCTCGTCAAGTTCATCTGGATGATGAGACGCACACACACACGGACAGACGGACCACTGCTCGTGCATTGCAGGTGAGTGAACACAATTTGGTGATGGAGTTATTGATATTATCTAGAGATCAGATATATTGACAACAATAGACGTAGTTTGCATGTTAAGTTTATATTATGGATATTGCAATACTATTAGCTGACATCAGTGGTTGATAATGATGATGGTCATCTATAGGTTTGTAACAGAAGTGACGGTTTACACAGGCACGTACATTGCTGTGGACGACCGAGTTTTTCTAGTCTATCTAACACATGATGTGTGTCCCCAGTGCTGGTATAGGACGCACAGACATGTACCTTGCTGTGGACTCCTGATTATTTCTAGCCTATCTAACACATGATGTGTGTCCCCAGTGCTGGTATAGGACGCACAGACATGTACCTTGCTGTGGACTCCTGATTATTTCTAGCCTATCTAACACATGATGTGTGTCCCCAGTGCTGGTATAGGACGCACAGACATGTACCTTGCTGTGGACTCCTGATTATTTCTAGCCTATCTAACACATGGTGTTTGTCCCCAGTGCTGGTATAGGACGCACAGGCACGTACATTGCTGTGGACTCCTGATTATTTCTAGCCTATCTAACACACGATGTTTGTCCCCAGTGTTGGTATAGGACGCACAGGCACGTACATTGCTGTGGACTCCTGAGTATTTCTCGCCTATCTAACACATGATGTTTGTCCCCAGTGCTGGTATAGGACGCACAGGCACGTACATTGCTGTGGACTCGCTGCTGGACCAGGCCAGAGAGGAGGGGAAGGTGGACGTGCAGGGCTACGTGTCCATAATGAGGGGACAGAGGAAGAACATGATACAGACAGCGGTAGAAATATTATAATTCAAAACGTTAACAAAGATCGTGCACCTAATGATACATAATCTTTAGTGATTCTGTAATGATAATGAAAGAAAATGTAAATCACTGACATGCCAAAACATTATGGTTTTCATAAACATCAGTTCAATAAATATTTAAACAGGAAGAGCCTTGGCGTCGTGATTTATCTAACAACATTCGCTAGCATTAGTAATATAGGTTTGGAAGTAGGTGTCTCACTACAGTGGCATGAAACACATGCTATCCCATTAAACCATATGTATATTAACAAAAATGTTTGTTCACCTTAAAGCACCAGTACGAATGTGTGTTCAACTGTCTGGTGGAGATGACCAAGTACGGGAACACCAGTCTCAGCGTGGACGACTTCACCACACTCTACACCAACAGTGGACTGGACGCACAGGTGGACTCAGATAGCAAGACCTTCAGGGAGCTAGCACAGGTAAATCATTTATGAAACTGAATCGGTTCTAGAAATCATTAATTTTGATGCTGAGCAAACATGTCTGTGATATATGCAATCAATACTTTTAATGGACAAAATCAGCAACACATGAGTCTTGAAGTGTGAGTTTTAAAATCTCACGTGTAAAAGAAAGGTCCCCCTGGACCTTCAGTAGCTGGAACTGAATCGGTTCAATACATATCGGGGGCAGTTAGTGCAGTGATTCGTCTTCGGTGCCAGGAGCACGGCAACTTTGTCTGCAGTAGACAACTGTTCTACACTCAGTAAAGTTTTGGTGCAATGCTACACTGAATTTCAGCCGATTCAAACATATAACGACCATTTAATCATTTAAACCTTAAACATCGTTTTCGATTAAAGAACTTAATCATTAATTTCAATTGTGAAATTAGATGATACACATTACGGTTAAACAATTTTATTGATTATTGTTTTAAACTTGTAAAGTAGAGTTTATTTATGTTTCAGCTGATGTTGTCTGGGCAAACGTCTGGTAAATATTTTAAAACCAACATTTATAGCTGACAAACTAATTTTGAATATGGTATTGATGCGTTCTCAGTGATAGTTGTTGACATTTTCTTCATAACTGTTATTGTGATATGTCAAATCAATTATGCACACAGGTGAATCAATGTTAAGTTGTTTCTCTTCACATGATTCATCATCGTAAGCAGGTGCCGCTGTCAAGAACCAGATGTGGGTGGACGGTAACAAGGACTTCATTATCAAAACAGCACCTGTAAGTTGTTCTTTTCATTTCATTGTAACAATACCACATGTGCTGTCTCAAAATAACACAGTATTATTCGAAAGTAAAAACCTCTTGTCGCAAAAATATAATAAATGTGCAATCACAGTCTTAATTTGTGTTATGTAACATTAATAATGCGTTATATAACAGTAAAAATGCTTTAGGTGACAACAAAATATACCCAATTTCAAATAAGGTATGATAAAGATGAAAGTTAATGTCTGTGGTTGAAATAAATTTCGTAAAGAGTTATACATAATATCATTTCAATTTGATTAATATGTTTTTTTGTTATATCTCTTTAAACACAAAGGGTTGTTGAAATTGCTTTTCATATGGGATTCTGGACATAATGTTTGCCATTTAAGTTATTAGTTTATTAATTGATATTATGGATACCATGTTAATACAAGATGAAGCCGCATAGTGTACCTCCTTGTACTTTAGGTCAATGATGCAATGCTGCTGTATGATATCATAAAGCCAAATTTCACTTTCCTATCTCACCTAGTTCAGAAAATGTTAAAACGACACTTTTGAAAAAAAAGTGCTTTTCTTTTCAGAAACGTGAACAGATAATGTATCTAACAATGCAAGTTAAGTTTATTTTTCTTCTGGAGACATGGTGTAGTCATGTAAATCACTCATGAATTACGATATTGTGCCTTCGATTCCTTTGCCTGCTTAGTTTATGTTATTTATCTCACAGTCGCTGAGGAGCGTGACGGGGCACCTGCTCTGTAAGTCTCCACATCCGGGTCAGGAGAAGTTGCTGTGGAAGCTGGTGGAGGAGAACAACGTTAATAACGTCATCGTCCTGGATAAAACTCACATGAAGGTACAGATGACTTACGCAAGTGATGTCACTACTCAATGACGTAAATGTTAGCGCGATATTAAGTCAGACTGCAAACAATGTAAGTTGTTTTTTCTGAAGGGAAGTATGGCCTGATTTACCAAACTTTGTAGCACTGTCACCCGAGGCGGACAGTATTGGTCTACACTTCAGACAGTAATACCCAAATGAAGGTTACACTGTATTCATCTCAACACGTGCAATGAATTGATTTATTTCCTTTTGAAGATTGACCGGGTTTCAATTGCATATTATATACTGTGTATAGAATAATTGTATTCGCTCTTGTACCACCAACGTGGGTTTCTAGAGAATAAATTAGTGATTGATCTGTATCAGTAATAGTCAAGTAGCATCAATCTCATCGTTCAAAACTTCATGTTGCCCAAAGTATGAACTAGTTTCTGTTCAGTAATCTGTTCACTTATTGTCTTGACATATAGCCCTGTACATTTTGTTCTTAGACTGAACTGACCGGTAAGAAGGGAGCCACTAAGAAGGTCGGCACTTTCAAAATAACCAGAAAGCAGGAGACGAACCCGACGGCTAACCTAAAGCTCTCAACTTTACTGCTCCAAGAACCTGTGCGTATGATATATAAAATAAAACTTCTTCACATGTACGCTTACGATAAATCAAATTTCTCATCCACAACTGTGTTTCACAGGCGAAATTGCTTGTGAAAGAGACAGTTGATTATGCACAATGCCCTGTCACCCTTTACCATGTGACATCACAATGCTTTTACATCATCGAGTACACATGATGACGTCAGAATGTTATGAAATTGGAAGTAAAATGGCAGTGCCCTGCTCAGAGATGTACACTTTTCATTGAAACCTATGAAGAATGATTTTGGATGATAAATTAAATCTCACCCTCGTGTCTTATGTTATCAAATATATCAACACTTGGCAAGCCTCGGATATTTTTAATTTCCATCAACTCATGATATGAGAAGACACGTGGGTTAGATTCTCTTTATATCAGGTTATCATGATTATGAATACACGAAAATTACTGTTTGCCATGGACAAAATATGTCTTTCACAGATGCATGAAAACAAACAGAAAGTACAGTTGCTCGAGTTCAATGAGAGCGTGTCAACTGAACAGCTTTCCAGCTCACTGCTAGAACTTCCCACACTCAAACTGATGATATCGGAACTGTCACCGAGAGTCCTTGTTCATAGGTCAGTTAAGTTGAAAAGATACCCATCTTTATCTCATCAGGCCTAAAACACCCACTGGCTTTATGACATGGTATGTCGTCCATTCGTTTATCCATTAACCTTTCCCTTGTTGCCCTTCTTCCCAAGAAGCACATGCTCTTGAGAGCTAAAATCTTGTGAATTTGCTGAGCCTCCTTCTTCAGATCGAAAACCCCTAGAGGGCTGATAGCTTGTACAGACCGAATCGGGCTGTAAACTGCAGATGTGGTGATTCTCCAAAGCATAACAAATACCACACACGAAATCCCTAATATATAGGCTATGCTTGATTCGGGACCAGGCGTACGCCGCCGGAAGGGGTGTAAACGACGAATCAGTTGATCGGAACACGGCGCACGCCTTAGGTGTACTCCGAATGCTCCCGTTTGAAATGGCCGGCGAAGGTGGCGTATAATGGTGGACACATGTTATCCCTTCAGTGACTATAGTTAGATAGATAATTGACTGATTTATTTTTGAATATTACTGATTCTTTAAAAAATGCATTACACACTAATAAAATATTAATCCATGTTTTGAATTAAATATATATATATGCATTTAGCTATTTTGGTCAGTCTTTTATAGTTTGTCCGCCACAATCGGGGACTTGTAGCTTTAGCATTTATATTGCATAAGTTGTGGGAGTGATGACTGCTTTCGAATTTTGCATTTGTATGATGTTCTGTGTGCTGTATATATCACTAACTATCCTCTGTTCCAGCTCCACAGACAGGAAGACTGGTGTGATGTTCTGTATCCTGGGGAACCTGATGTCTGAGATCCAGGAGGACGAGACAGTGGACGTCCTGCATCAAGTGAGGAGCTTCATCAGGAGCTTCCCTGACATCAAACTCACACAGGTACATTGGGTTTGACATTAAGTGTGTGTGGGGGGGAGGGGCACTTCAGTTTTGCCGTGCGATGACTGTGATACGCCGGTTTACTTCCTGTAGACAGACAGGTCCTTTGGGTCTGTGGCCTTTGACTTGAATAACACATTCAGAGACAGGTCAACATGTTGACGAGTGCTTCACTTCCACATTGTAATGTCATTAGCAGGTTATTGCTTGTCCAGACATTTTGTCCATAAAAGAGTGTTACCATAGAGGAACGGCAGGAACTCAATGGAGAATCTCAGGTGAAATTCCCGCGGCATTTCGGGTTTCCAGTGGTCCAAATGTACGTTGCCCTTGTGTTGCTCATATTGAGCTAGGCAGCTGTGTTTTAGAAAACTGAGAAATTATGTTTTAATGATAGTATTAATTTTGTAAATAAACTTTTATTTGATTTATCAATCGATTGAATTTAATTTACCAGATAATGTTTATTTTATTCTTTAGTGACATGTTGAATGGTCAAATGGGTCATTCACGCAATTCATAAATACCTCGCTTTCACATACCTTAGTTCATTTCATTGCAGGACGACGTGAAGCAGTTGTTTGACTTTGCAAGAAGATGTGTCAAGCTGACAGCAAGCACAGACGCCAACATGTGAAACTTACGCCAACATGTGAAACTTACGCTGACATGTGAAACTTACACCAACATGTGAAACTTACCCCAACATGTGAAAGTTACACCAACATGTGAAATTTACGTCGACATTTGATACTTCCGCCAACATTTGAAACTTACACCATCATGTGAAACTTACGTCAACATGTGAAACTTACACCATCATGTGAACTTCAATCTACATGGAAAATTTGTTTGTTTTTAAGTGAACCTTGCAGCAAACTTTTCATCAAAATTCATTCATAACAATATTGAATACCATTGCATGAGGTTACGATTTAATAAGTGATACGTGAAAACTGTGTGGCAGATATCATAAAGATAATGTTAGTATATCTAAAAGAACATGAAGCTTCTTCACCACATCAGATACAATTCCTCAGTTAATTTTACCATTCTGTTAATAATGACATATATGTGCTAAGTTAAAAGTGTTACATAAGGCAAATATAAAATGGACCTTCTTATTCCTTTTTGGCAGTTTGAATATGTGAAGGTGCGTTAAATCATGAAATCTTTGTATATAACAAGACTGCAAGACAAAATCTGGAAAACCTATTGTTAATATCGTTTCATGTTGTTGTTTTATATGACTTGGTGTTTATCCGCCAAATTCCTGCTTGACCAATTTGTTTTTTCGGGGACGATAGCAACTGTCCTTACTTAGTAATGTCAAGCTAGAGTTTCGATTTATCACTTTGTTCGTGAGATATAACCCCTCAACTAACAAATTTAATATCTCGAAAACTGTTATTTTGCGAAAACTGAACATCTTTTAAAATTCCGCATTTTTGACGCGCGTCTTTGTACATTTTCTAAGGCTATTTTATTTGGAGAATTTATAAAAACTGCTGAAGAGAAACAGATTCAGTAAATAGTTATAAAATCAAACGTTGGGAAGTTGAGGCAATTGTAGTATTTGTTGTTTTTATTTGTTTTCTAAATTATTTTGGTTTTCTGGTAAATAATTATTAATTTGATATTTTTGCACCACGACGTTGATTGTAAATCAAAGAATTAAATGTATTGGCATTAACAAAACATATATATATAGAATGTCGTTTGTGTTAAACTAAAACACACAGGTTATGGTATGATTAAGGTCTAATTGCTTTTATAAAATGCAATAGTTTATTTTTATTCATATCTTATTCTGATGGTTTTGTGTTAGTTCCTTTTAATATAGTTAATTCAAATATTTTCGAAATGTTTGTTTCCTAAATGTTTGTGTTTTTGTTCATAACCATTTCTTAGAGACATTTAACTTAAAGAAGCTGTAGCTAGTTTTATTCAAATTTTACTTTTTCAAAATAGCAATTTATAATGATAGATTTATATCATTTAAAGTTATGCTAGAGGGTAAAATATTGCATTAAATAAGCCAATTTTCTGTAGTCGAAATAACGATATCATGAAATAGACTGTATGGCGGCCATGTTTATGTGAATACCTTGTATTGTTTGGAAGAACAAAACTGATTGCAATTGCTTAACCAAACCAAGAACACTCATTCTAAGTCTGGTTTTCCGAAGAGCGAAGGGTGTTCACAATTGGATATAATTTACTTTTAAAATCCATTTCATCAACTTATTTGCAAGAAAAAACACATGCTACAGGCCCTTTAACATACAAATCATTTAAAAAAAATCTTCTTGTTGAATAAACCGTTACATTAAAGATACAAAAGATTAGTTTGACTGTACATACCGCGATGTTTAACAAGTGTTGCCACTCGGATGATACTACGAATACATATGCTTACATTATTATTTTGCCATGTGGTGCCATGCAAGCAAGTAACTTTTGACATCAATTTGAACAATGTAATGTAATACTTCTACGCTTGAAAATGAGCATACCATTTGGTCGAAATATCATTCCCATTGAGGACAGAGAGAGTATGAAGCTGAAGAGTGTGAAATCACCCCGGAGGATTAGTGATGTAATTAACCCCGGGCCGTTTACCCGAGGAAAATAAAACCACCTGTTCCTGACATATATTGAATAGTGATTGGCCGGCAGCAAAGTATAAATCGAGAATATAACCACAGAATTATCAGTGATTTTCTTTCTTAATCAGCAGCAATGCCCTGTTATTTTACCTCGTCATCCAGTTATGACATTTTGCTGGATGATTTATGAAGTAATTTTAAATAAAGCAATTTGTAAATGAATATCTAGGATCTTCATAAATAAGATCACTGTATGGTATTGTGTGCTTGATATCATTTGAATACATTCCTTAGATTTGATTGTCAGGTGTCGTCTCCTTTTTGCAGCATTAGTCAAGTATTTGCTCTGCAATTGACACTTAAGTAATAAACTTCATAATACAACACACTTGTGTTGTATTACTAGTACAACAGGCAAAATGTCTTTTCTTTTTTGCAATGAGTTAAAATAACATTCCAAGATTGACGTTGCTATTGGCACTTTATGTAATAAACTTTATAACAAAGTACAATTAGTTTTGTATTATTTTAGTATGAATTATTTTCTCCGAAGCATTATTGCTCTGTATGGAGATAGCAGTTGATGCTGTAGGTGTTAACACTGTATTCATTTAAATCATAACATGCTTGTTATGCGTGTTTAGCACAACATGCAAATGTCAACCATGGACATCAGGTTGAAACCTACAGTAAACCATTACACTGAAACCTACAGTAAACCTTAACATGGAAACCAGACTGAAACCTACAGTAAACCATTACCCTGAAATCACACTGAAACCACACTGAAACCTACAATAAACCATTACACTGAAACCAGACTGAAACCTACAGTAAACCATTATACTAAAACCAGACTGAAACCTACAGTAAACCTCAACATGGAAACTAGGTTGAAACCTACAGTAAACCGTAACATGGAAACCAGACTGAAACCTACAATAAACCTAAACATGGAAACCAGACTGAAACCTACAGTAAAGCTGAACATGGAAACCAAGCTGAAACCAAGTGTAAACTAAGAAATATGGAAACCAAGTGGAAACCAAGTTGAAAATATCACATGGAAACTGAGTTGAAACCAACAAGAAAGTTATTCATGGAAACCAAATGGATACCACTTGGAGGAGTGGGTAATTATTCGCACTGGATACCATCCGGATACTGGTGCAAAATTCAGATTCAGTGTTGCTGGAAACCACATGGAAACTGTTAAAAACTGTCTGGATACCAACTGGAAATACTGGTTTCCATTGGGTATCCTGTTAGTTTCAGTGTTCTGGAAACCAGCTCATTTTTGCTGTGCAACAATGTCTATACCGTTATGTAAATGGAAATATGAATAATGATCAAAGAGGCCAGCACAGAGTCTTCGATGCCGTAGAAAATAAACTATTCGTTGCACATCTGACATTGTAAACGTGGTATTTTTTAATTGTGTATTCATATGCAGTGTTGTGAATCTGAATTCACCGGAAGTAGAGTTTGACTGAGTAGATCATTGCATTATCTCTGTATTTCAATGAGAACGTATACATTGACATTACAAAATGATACATTCGTAACTCATTAATCATACTAATAGTTATTATAGCATGAGAAGTGGTGTGTCCTCATTGGATCGTAACTCAAGTGCCGTAAGTACTTCCCTGTTTGTTTATACAATGACAAACTATGAAGCCATGTCACCAGGTCCAACAAAGTGATATCTGAAAGATGGCGCCTGTGGTGCACTAGTTCTGATGAAGTGTATACTCTTCACATAGGTCTGTCTATCACTTTGGTAATGTAGTCATAGACTAACGGTGAAGGTAGTATAAATCATTATAATATTAAGCAAGACATAAATATCGTTGGACTTCATGTCTGCAATCAACTTTCACTGAAAATAAAGTATGCATGTTTTCTGTGATCCTCCATAAACGAGCGCCTACATGACGAGTAACTTTTACATAAAAATGAACTCTGTAAAACAGTAACCCAAAATTTGCTTTTAACTAAGCAGACACAGTACAATTATCAAACGCTCAAGACAAATGTAGCGGGGATGTAGCTCAGTTGGTCTGTCCTGCAGATGGAACCTGTTCTCAGGGATGTCAGGACGGATGGATCGGAAACACTTGTACACAAGGTGGGGATCGATATCCAGTAAGATACAACATCGTTAGCAAATGTTAGTCGTGGACGTAACAAGGCACTAGAGCTGTACTGTATGGGAGAGTTTGGCTGTCTTTTCAGCTAGAACCTGTTTCCTGGGAGAACAAGTCGATTTGAGCAGAAACCGACCTGTACAAGGCAGAGATCACTGTTCCTAACAACATTATTGTAACCGTGAAACAGTTGTTAGTTATCCAATGGTGTTAACATCAACAGTGACCAGGACACAAACAATCTTTTGAAACAAATGTCAGTTGGAGCTAAGTGACTTAAATTAAGTGCATGAAGAAACCCTTTGATCTGAAAAGTTCATGTCATGAATGGAATACCGTATCAATTTAAATATTGTTATCTAAATTTTAATAAAAAATAACAATCAGATTTATTTCAGAGTGTCCTGCTGGTGCATTTGGATCTGACTGCACGGCAACAATTCGTTTGTCACGTGTCAACACACAGAGGAAAAACGTGACTAGACCACCTGCTGATCTTCCTGAGCATGCGCACTCGAGCGGTCACTTGTAAAGCAACGCCTATGCCGTACTTGACGTTGACGTTGAAACTAAAGCAGATAGTGAAAACTATGATGTCATTCAACACAAACTTTATCAGAATAAGTTTTAAGCTTATTAATCTGACTGGCTTGATACTTGTTCAATAACCATGCAAGAGTGCAATCATTATAAAACCTTACTGTTATGTTCATATATTATATATATCCAAGCGATCTATGCCCTCACGTATTGTTTGTCAATTGTATGTCTGTATGTTTGTTCCACTGCAGTGGCAAAGAAATTTGACCTAGGTTATATCTTCTGGCTGGTAATTGATAGGTATTTGATAACTGAAATGTTTACATCTCTTATGACGAGACCTTACAGATTATATTAGGTATTTACAATGTACCAATTGCCATGGTGCCTGCATTTCCTGACAACTGTAACTCTGCCCATAACGTTCGCTTTTGGCCATGTATTGCTTGCCTCTAGACCATTCGGATGGGCTTTTTATGTGTTTATCGTTTTACCTTGACCTTTTCGTACTGTTTGAGTTTCAGAAAAGTTTATTCTCAACCAGAACGTTTCATCGCTCATTGATGGCATGTTATACTAAATTTGCAAATTATTCTCTCGTGACTTTCAGAGGATGGTTTATCTATCGACCCAGTGATCTTGAACTACAGATGTAGGAGTTCATTTACTGAACACAAACCTAGTCCCCAACCACTTCGCATGCCTTTGATGTCTTCGGGTATAAGTACATTTGTACAATTCCTTCATTGTGAAATTGTTTAAATCACAATTTTTATTCACTAAGTTATGATGTAAGGAATGCTGTATAAAGGACATATACTTAGGGCCTTTGGTCTTAACTGTACAGGATTCAGTTCCATTATTTTGACACCTGTTATCATATAAGTGTTAATCGTTGTTATTTTCTAGTCACCTTTATGTTATTTCCTTTTTTAAATAAATTCATATTTCTGCATATAATGTGTGCCAATTTCATATATTTAAGTGAATAAATCTTTTTAAGTCAAACTATTCCATGCGACATAAGGATGGTAAATCAATCTCATAAAAGGTGTTTCTATATCTGGGTGAGGGGTTCACTGGTGCCTCTGTTCACCAAGCAGTAAGTGGGTACCTGGTTGTAAAATGATGAGTTGACCTTCCAGCACTACGGTAGGTGAGGTTAGACCAGGGTAATAATGCAGGGAGAGTCTTGAGCATGTAGTATGTGTGAATATGCGCACTATATAAATACCCTAATTATTACAGCTGTCTATTTATCTGGGAACATGTTAAAGCACTCATGCCTGCAGTAAACGTCACTGTCAGGGAGAGTCGGGCTGTCCTGCAGATGGAACCTGTGCTCAGGGATTTTCTATGGATGCCGCTTATCCTGTTGTGTAATGAGATGGTTTACCCATTAATTTACTAATGTACTACATAAACTTAATCAATGGCAAACAGGAAACATTTAGGAAACATGGTAAACACCTTTAAGAGTTATTCGTCATTTGGTGTTAATTAAGTTCTATAAACACACATAAGACTATTTCTGTTTCGACTCCAGACATTTTAAGTGGTGTCATTATCATTTCGAAATATCCAGATAATAATGAAACAACGATGTGTACGAAACATGTTCAAAAAGTGGAATACAATGTATTTCCAATTAACCAGTTATGGTCAAATCACAAGTTTATTTGGGACAGTCGCTAGATTCAACCTGGCGCTACATACACACTACAAGTACAAGTAGTCAGTTATATTCAGTCTCCAGTTACTATACACAGCCGTCGAAACACTTCACTCTGAGGAGCTACTTGATCCAGCGTGATTGAAGTGAGACTATACGGAAGGAGCCATGTATAGTACTTAAGTGTGTGTGATTAGATAAGTTGAACTTTAACCTACATGTAAGTGCATCACTGCTTATTGTACCGTCTTCACAAGTTCAAAATTAATGTTGAAACAGATTGCAACAGATGACAAACAATTATAATAATAATGATAATAAGGTATGTAAATAACATTGATATACACTGGCAAGACATGATGCACTGTTCTATACACAGGATAAGATATATAGACATAAATATTACCCGAGGAAGTCTGTCACATGACTTTTACGAAACGAGTGTGAATTTCCAAAGGGAGAGCATACTTCGAGAGTAATACATCCTTTATTACCCATTCTTTTCTATTTTTCTTCACGTAAAAATAACCAGGAAACGGTCCACTTTCATACGATGACAAGCTACAGTGACATCACTAACAATGGTTTTATGACAGTCACAGACGATGAAATACTGGAAGTTCCTCTGAAATATCTTCTGAAATATCTTCGCTGAAAAATTATCTGAGTCTTGCATACATTCCTTCCTATATGTAATATAAGGCCAAATTCTATAGGTATATTCCAAGGCCTTCTGTACCTGATAAAAGAGCTTACAGAGAGAAATGTCACAAGATGCAAATACATTTAAATGTAACAGTAACATGTACATTCATCATGTATATGGTTCTTTCAAACCGATGCAAATTATGACAGTTTGAATATTTCAATTGGAATGATGATGTAAAAGTGTTCTACACTATAACAGAATATATTAACTGCAATATCACGAAATAAAGAGCCGTATTGTTAAAGGGAGACTGCGTCGAGGTTATAAATGAGTCTCACCTTTATCTAACTAAGCTGATCAGAGTGTCTGCTAACGAGTTACACTTCACTTCACAGTCTACCTGCAGTAGCTTTTATTACCAATTACGTCAATTGTCTGAAATTGGGTGCCTGTGATTTGTTAGAAGACATGTTAATTAGCACAGGTAGATACACATAATCTGATTTGTTAGAAGACATGTTAATTAGCACAGGTAGATACACATAATCTGATTTGTTAGAAGACATGTTAATTAGCACAGGTAGATACACATAATCTGATTTGTTAGAAGACATGTTAATTAGCACAGGTAGATACACATAATCTGATTTGTTAGAAGACATGTTAATTAGCACAGGTAGATACACATAATCTGATTTGTTAGAAGACATGTTAATTAGCACAGGTAGATACACATAATCTGATTTGTTAGAAGACATGTTAATTAGCACAGGTAGATACATACAATCTGATTTGTTAGAGGACATGTTAATTAGCACAGGTAGATACACATAATCTGATTTGTTAGAAGACATTTTAATTAGCACAGGTAGATACACACAATCTGATTTGTTAGAAGACATGTTAATTAGCACAGGTAGATACACACAATCTGATTTGTTAGAAGACATGTTAATGAGCATAGGTAGATACACATAATCTGATTTGTTAGAAGACATGTTAATTAGCACAGGTAGATACACATAATCTGATTTGTTAGAAGACATGTTAATTAGCACAGGTAGATACACACAATCTGATTTGTTAGAAGACATGTTAATCAGCACAGGTAGATACACATAATCTGATTTGTTAGAAGACATGTTAATTAGCACAGGTAGATACACATAATCTGATTTGTTAGAAGACATGTTAATTTGCACAGGTAGATACACATAAACTGATTTGTTAGAAGACATGTTAATTAGCACAGGTAGATACCCATAATCTGATTTGTTAGAAGACATGTTAATTAGCACAGGTAGATATACATAATCTGATTTGTTGGAGACATGTTAATTAGCAAAAGTAGATACACATAAACTGATTTGTTAGAAGACATGTTAATTAGCACAGGTAGATACACATAATCTGATTTGTTAGAAGACATGTTAATTAGCACAGGTAGATACACATAATCTGATTGTTATCCTCGGAACCTTATAACCATATATGCAAAACCTGTTAAGATACTATGCATTTCTTCTTTTCAAAACCTCCGAATTAAATAAAAACTGAACATATTCGATTTCATAAGATTATAAAACATATTTTCTTAATTTGAATTATCTTTAAAAAAATCTTTTTTCTAAAAACTGGCACGTCTGTTGGCATTTTTAACCAACTTGACAATACAGTTGTCTAACACAAATAAAGATGAACAAGCTATTGAGATCTCCTCAGTGCACCCATCATGGCAGAATCAGCGAATCACACCAGTGTATGAGAAGAGTTATATTTGTTCATCACTACTTCCTTGTTATATGTCCAAACAATACTTTATACATTGAACTGTGAAGTGTGCGATTGCAACTACAAATGAGATGAGGAACATGTGGACTATCCTAACTACACTGGTATTATTCCACCAATCAGCAGGTAGTAATACAAAGTTTTCAGTTTATAAATCACAGTGATGAATGCAAGATTTGCATGTCAACAACGACAATAAATGTGTTAATTTGTATTTGTTACATACATGAATGTATATATATAACACCAATAAAAATAATACAACTTAACCATTGCTATATTAAGAATATATCTTCACTGATACCTTTTATCTTATAATTACAGTTGATTTTGTATATAATTTAATTTGAGTACAGCTGTATACCAAAAGTGTGGTCACCTAAATGTTTTCAGTGCAAATATCATGTCATGTGGCAAATCAATGCGGAAACTTGACGATCACTCTGCATCTTTCCATTATGAGAAGACATTGGAGTGTTCAATATCAACTGAGTGAAACATACATCATATATTTCCTCTTATAATCATGCAATGTATATGTGATGGATTGTTCTCATTTAGTAGAGATGGAAACTGTTTTTTAAAAATTAATGAAATTTTAATTTTCAAAATTGGAACGGTTCTGTCTAATTCATTATATCAAAGTTCATAAACATGCATCGCTGACGTGACGATCAAAGGATACATTTGAGAATTTTATTTAACTCATGGATGTATGATGATTCATTGTCAATGTATGTGATGTAATTTTATTGACGTTACATTGAACGTCAATTTACATGATATTTGCACTAAGATACACATGTAGGTGAACAAGCATTCCGTATGCAGCTAAACATCGTGTTAGACCGTTGGTCAGTAATGGAACGTTCTTCGAATATATTTCTAAAATGTCTGTGCATATTAGTCTGTGAGGCTATTCCATTACTTTCACTTGTAATTCAATTAAGATCATGGCCTATTTGTTTTTCACACCATATCGATGCAAGTACTTATAATCAAGACTAGAATTATACATACAAATACAATGCAAATAAACGATACTGACGACACCGTATGTGTAGTTTACTTAATGTTCCCTCCCTTCCTAACAGGTGCCATAGTGAATGTAGCCCTGAACAAACCAGCCAGTATGAGTTCCTTCTATGGACATGAATCTCTATATGCTGCTGGTGCTGTGGACGGGAACATAACTTCTAGATGGCCGAACATTATCCACACAGAAGCGTACAAGCCCTTCGCCTGGTGGAAGGTGGATCTACAGAGAGAAGTACAGGACGCTACAGTGAGGATCTACTTCAGGACAGACTGTGAGTTTCTGTAACAAATTTATGTAGGTTGTATTTCACCAGCGAGAGCATTATATAGATTATTATATAGATATGGTAGAAATTATGTTGTTGTTGAATATTGGACCTTTTGCAATAACATCGATCGATTTGCCACCGATAAACAAAACATAACATAATAATGGTAACAATATGACATTAGCAGCGCCACGACCACTGTAGTCTGTGACCTATTTGCATGGGAGTTTCGGTTGCAATTAATCTCAGCAAGTAATACATAAAATACAAGTCTGTATCATTATCAACAACGCATTTTTTAAAACTCAAGAATGGTAGTGCTATCAAACCTGCTTATTCGCGGTAAATACTAAACCACTCACATATTTACTATTCGCAATATATGTTGCATTATTTCAGACAAGTACTCACGTAATGGAGTGAAGCTGTACACGTCCACACGTCCGTTCCCGTACTCAGATCCTACAAGGCAAGGTCAGCTGTGTTACACTGTTACCGGAAGTCTAACAGGATCTGACATTCCGGATATTGTCAGTTCCAAATGTCCTGGTAGATGGCGCTACTTGCTGGTGTACACTGACACAGACAATGATGGAAATGGGGCTCTTCTTGACTTCGGAGAAGTCGAAGTATACAGTACGAGAATACTTACTAAGATTTACATATATTTAGATACATTTATAGTTGTCATGCTTTGTTCTAACGTTATTTTCATTGATTACCATTTTCAGTTTATATTCTCATTGCTTTATTTGTCCTGTGGTCTCAACAAACGTGCGTTAAACTGTAATGGCAAACTAATCTGCTTGTCAAATGATGATCTTAAATATTGTTTTGCAAATACGAAGTTGAGGAACATGTACATGTACAGCATAACCTTTCTTGCATACATGTAGTTTTCTGAATTTATATTTAAATACCAACACTAAACACTTAATCATTGAAAATTAAAAATAAAACATGGAATGAATTGAATAATACACGTTCACCATTCATTTTAAATGTACTAGCAATTGCTGAAAATACCATGTTAATGCTAACCCATTCAGCATAGTGATAAAACAAAGGTAAAATGAATACCAGACAATGTACCCTGGCTGATACTCGCCAATATATGATTAGGTTTAATACTTTTCAAACTACCAAATAACCAATACTGATGTAAATTGAACGTGTAATTTCGAATTCTTAATGACTGTGGTCGCTGCTCGAGTGTTATGAATATTCGGGTCAATTGAAATAAGTTCAACTTAATGCAGCATATAATGTATGTATGTACATATATCAAACTTCACTGAACACACTCCATGTGACATTCATACTGATCATATATTGATATATCCTTAACCTTGGTGAACTTCCTTGTTTGAGAATGAGCTGAATAAACCAAGTGATGTATCTTATCTGATTCTTATTCTGTAATCTTATTCGTTTGTTGATCATCACACTGTACCTAATACTTCCAAGTGATTCCGTGTATCTAAACTTATCTTTATTCATGCAAATGACATGTTGCCTGATAATAACGTTTTAATTGCAATACATTAAATACAATTAGGAAAGCTTTAACCATATCACAGTTAAAGTTTTCCTTATATGACATATCCAACAGAGTGTTCAAAAGATAGCAATGGTCTCTACTGCAACACATCATGTAATTACCGTCACTGTGTAAACAAATATTTAAAAAATAGGATCTTTATCTATTACATCGACATAGCATGTGTTCCCCTGACCTACGGAGTGAACTGTTCAAAGTCCTGCAATTCTCGTCATTGTGTGACGTCATCAGCCGTATGTGACTCCCAGACTGGACTGTGTGGTGACGGATGTGAGTCGGGGTGGACTGGAGTGGACTGTACACATGGTGAGATTTTTATTATCTTACTAGCTAATAACACGTTTACCTGATGACAAAGACAGGACATAGCTCAGAAAAGTTATGTTCCACATAACACAATGTTTTAACCCTAAGACCAAAAGGCGTCGAAATGGACACCCGACACAGTTTTAAATGCCAAAAAAGATCATCAGGAAATGCCATTGAAAGTGACTCTGAGTAAGATATATAAGCATATCTTTGCAGCTTGTTCTCATGGTGTAACCTACGGAGTCAACTGTGAGGAGTCCTGCAGTTCTCGTCACTGTGTGGCACCATCCAGTAGCTGTGACCCTCAGACTGGACATTGTCTTGACGGGTGTGAGCCGGGCTGGACAGAAGTGGACTGTACACAGCGTGAGTTGTAGAATTACAGACCAGTAATATATTTTATGTTTGTAGATTCCTGTAAAATTAGCCGATGATCGGCGAAAGTTGGGTAATTTAAAAATTAAATTAATATGTTCAATCGTAACAAATACCATGTTTAACATAAACTCGTATCTTGTAAATGTGTAATTATGTTATTGTGTATAATTCTACGGCAGTTTAAGATGTCTTTCTCTGATATTGCTAGCTGTGAAACCATTATCCTTAAGCGAAATATTTATGTGTATGACTCACAAACAACTCTTTTGTCATCTAATACGACCACAAATCACTTTATTGATGTATAAATAATGTACGATTCATATTTGCATGTACTTACACTTGATGTTCATTTGAAAAGCCATTAATTGTATGCTATTTTGAATGAATATATTGACAGCCTGTTCTCCTGGTGTTACTTATGGAGTCAACTGTGGGAAGTCCTGCAGTTCTCGTCACTGTGTGACGTCATCTCCTGTTTGTGACCCTCAGTCTGGACAGTGTTCTGACGGGTGTGAGGTGGGATGGACAGGAGTAGACTGTTCACAGGGTGAGTTAGGTGAACAACGAATATTCATACGTTTTTCTATAATATGTTGTGTTGCAAGGAATCAAACAATCGAACAATTTCTTGACAAACGCACATTCTATGATCAGGATGTAATTATCGAAAGGCTTCACAAATGCAACGTCTTGTGTCAACATCTGCATCTTTGAAACAACAATCGGATTTATTACAGAATGTCCTGCTGGTACATTTGGATCTGACTGCACGTCCTGCAGTACACGTCACTGTCAGGGAGAGTCGGACTGTCCTGCAGATGGAACCTGCTCTCAGGGATGTCAGGACGGGTGGACCGGAAATATTTGCAGGCAAGGTAATTGCTGCTACGCTTAAGACTATCTTTTCGACTAGTAAACACTCGTGGGAATAGAGATAGATACAGATTTTTAACATATCTCTATTTAAATAAAAATATAAGCTCTTGAAACTTGAAAGCAATGGCACATACACATGACCTGTCGCTACAGAATGTCCCTCGGGCTTGTATGGACCCGGATGCAGCATGAAGTGTGGTAACTGTAGCTCTGGTGACGATTGTCATCACGTGACCGAAAATTGTCCAAATGGCTGCAACACAGGATGGGCGTCTACGAAGTGCGATAAAGGTGAACTTACTACATTTCAGAATGGGTGTATCAACAACGAAATTAGTGTAGCCTATAAAGTTTAACGTCAGAAAAAGATGTGAGTGAAATATACAAACCAGTAGGTGTTTAAATGATGTAAAAGTCAAATATTTGCATTTGCATTATGCATTTATTTATGATTGATGAAGTTCTTCCTCTATTTTTCCTAAAATGTTATAAATACGTGAATTATAATGCCAACCAAAAGCTAAATTAAAAGAATATAGTATGTAGAAAAGTATGAGTTAATGTTCTATAGGTCAAAGGCATTACCTACCCAGTCAAATATCTCAAATATCGCTCTTTGCATTTGAATTTCAATACCGACTGTATCAAGGCATAGTGGCATTTCCCTTTAGAGCCTTTATTATTGTGCCATGTTGTTTCATTTTGTGATCATTCAGTTACAACAAACGAAGGAGACTCTACCCACCCCAGTGTTGGATCAGTTGTTGGTTCTGTGGTTGGAAGCATCCTCCTGGTGGTTCTCCTGCTTGTTGCAATGTTGATATGTCTTGTTAGACAAGGGAGGTGAGCTGAACGCTTATTCATATCTTATTTATATCGTCTGACAATATCTTGTATAGTTTATCAGATATTAGTTCTGTTTTCTGGTGGCGTTTATACTTCACGCTATCAAGCATTGATGGAGGATCAAGGTGAAAGATGAGATCTGGTTTGGTAACGTTCATAAAATGCATTAAACGGTACTTGGACATAATGATACAGATGTTTTAATGTTATGATAATACCCTAATATATGTAGGATTTTGGGTGACTGGCATCATTTTTTTAGTTAAGCATGCATGAACTTTGTTTTTTTAGGTCTATAGTGTACTTTAATCTTCTGTCCATGAAAACTTCAAACTCAAGGTGGGAACATTAGGTTAAGATGTAGCAAGACAGCCCAAACACGTATTGATAAAAATATTACACAACCACCTCATTGTTAGGAAGTGTATTAGGGTCACGTAGAAAACATTATATCTCCTTATTAGGACCTGTGAAACGAGTTTTGAAGGGAGTCATACTATAGTAAGAATACGCTGCCATATGGATCGGTGATGAGATGAACAGTCACTTACTATTCTACTATCCCGTTACATGTATGATTCTTACCTACATCTGTGTTAAACAAACCAATATAAACATTTCAAACTTTTACAAGTACAGCTTATTCAATTATTACTTTCCAGACTGCAATGGGTGAAGGTATCTGGGTTCACGGCAGCAATTCGTTTGTCACGTGTCAACACACAGAGGAAAAACGTGACTAGACCACCTGCTGATCTTCCTGAGCATGCGCACTCGAGCAGTCACTTGTACAGCAACGCCTATGCTGTTCTTGACGTTGAAACTAAAGCAGATAGTGAAGATTATGATGCCATTCAACACAATCTTTACAAGAATATCTAAGAATATGCTCCACAATAATTGTATTAAATTTTTATATATGTAATACATATTATTATTATATATAATTGTATATATATATATATATATATATATATATATATATATATATATGTGTGTGTGTGTGTGTGTGTGTGTCTGTTCCACGCCAGTAGCAAACAAATCTGAACTCTATTTTGATAACGAACATGTATACTGAAAGGTATTCATTATTTGTCACTAAGTTGCGATGTTAGGAATGTTGTATAAAGGAAATGTTGCCCAGACCCTCAGCTGTACTGGATTCAGTTCCATTAATTTGGCAACGACTTATCATCATAGTGGTATTATTCTCTACAGTCACCTTTTTCTTTTGTAAGTATTGCATATTTCTAAATAATATATGCATATTGTGTGTACCCAATTCATATATTTGAGAAAATAAATCTGCATCAGTCAAATCATTTCATGCGACCTGTTATTTATTTCTATCATGCACAGGAAAGAAGACCTTGTTTCATAAATCTCGTATGAGGGTGTCATCTGTTTTATCTGGGAACATGTTATAGTACCCATGCATTCAGTACACGTCACTGTCAGGGAGAGTCGGACTGTCCTGCAGATGGAATCTGCTCTCAGGGATGTCAGGATGGATGAACTGAACAAAACTATACACGTATAGGAGGAACATGGTATCAATGAAATCAGATTTAGATTGGAATAGCAATACAATGCTTAAACGACAGTCACACAACACCATTAGTGTCCTAGTATGATGTATGATATAGTTACAGCTGCTGCATGGAAGGTTGTATTTAAAACGTCAAGTTAAGGGTAATTCGTCATTGGGTGTTACTTACATGTAAGTGTTATAATGACACATATGGCTATTTGTGTTTAGACCACAGCTATTTCAAGTGGTGTCATTATCAACTTGAAATATCTAGATACTTATGAAAGAAATATCAAATGCACAAAACAGTTTTCTAAAGTGGTTTATAATGTATTTCTAACTTACCATTTATGGTCATTTCACCAGTTTATTTGGGGCAATCGTTGTTATTAACTTGGCACTACATATATACACTACAGGCGTACAAGTACCCAGTTATATTCAGATTCCAGTTCCTTTATACAGCCGTCCAAGCAATTCACTCTGAGGAGTTACTTGATCCAGCATGATTGAAGTGAGACTATGCGGAAGGAGCTTCTTATAGTACTTAAGTGTGTGTGATTCGTTAAGTTAATCTTCAACCTACATGCATCCTTGGTTTTCTCACCCAAAACTGTGTTCCACAGGAGATATTGCTTGTGTGAGATCAAGCGATATCTCCTCGAGATTTTGCACAATTCCCTGGAGGCGTCAACTACATGACATCACAATGCTTTTACATCATCGAGCAATGACATCACAATGCTATGACGTCATAGACATGATGATGGCACAATGCTATGACCTCATCGCACTGGAAGTCAAATGGCAGAGATGTGCTCAGAGATGTACACTATTTTCACTTAAACGTAATAAGAATGATTTTGGATGATAAATAGAATCTCACCCTCGGATATTTGAAACTTTTATCAACTCGTGTTGATATATTTGATATCAGAAGACACTTGGGTGAGATTCTCTATATATCTAAGTGTCCACATATCTGAATTCCGAAAACCTGAACATATTCTTTCATATCCCTTTGATAAATTGTCTTTCTTAAATTGAAATATAAATATAATATATATAAATTGATGTTTTACAAACTTGCACGTGTGTGAGTATTTTAACCAACATTGATTGACGATATTGTCTTACAAAAATAAAGACTAACACTCTATTGAGATCTCCTCAGTGCACTCATCATGGCAGAACCAACGAATCACACCAGTGTATGAGAAGTATTGAATGTGGTCATCACTACTTCCTCGTTATATGTCCAAACAATACTTTATACACTGAACTGCGAAGTGTGCTACTGCAACTAAAGTTGAGATGAGGAACATGTGGACTATCCTAACTACACTGGTATTAATCCAGCAAGCTGCAGGTAGTAATAGTTTTCAGGTTATAAATCACAGTGATGAATGCAAGATCTGCATGTCAACAACGACAATAAATGTGTTAAAGAAAGGGTCAACTATCATACTTGGTGTTCGTTAATACATGCGCAGTCAGTATGCACGAGTCAAACATTACCAAACAAAGGACTGATATCAATATATATATATTTATATCCATACAGTAGCTGGCCAAAATGGATTAATTATTAGTGAAACTCCACTAAAAAGAATAATACTTAACCATTGCTATATTATGTGCTTATGTACAGGCCTAGAAATAAATCATACAGGCTCGTGAATAAATACTTTTGAATTAAAATTAAATTAGACGGTTGGTCAGTAAAGGGAGTGATATTCGATTATGATTTCAAAATGTTTGAGAGATGATACTGTTTACATGTGTTTCTTTGAGGTATATTTCTATACTTTGACTTGTCACTAAATTAAGAACACGGCGCATTTTTCTTTACATCATATTATCCATGTAAGCACTTATAATCCAGAATAGACTTAATCAGAAAAAAGTACAATCATAGATAAACAAAACTGACGACACCATAATAACAGATTGCCTAATTTTTCTTTCTTCTAACAGGTGACATAGTGAATGTAGCCTTGAACAAACCAGCCAATATTAGTTCCTACTATGGACATGGAGCCCTACGTGCTGGTGGTGCTGTGGACGAGAACACAATTTCTAGATGGCCGGACATCATCTGCACAGCAGAGAATCAGCTCTTCGCCTGGTGGAAGGTGGATCTACAGAGAGAAGTACAGGACGCTACAGTGAGGATCTACTTCAGAACAGATTGTGAGTTCATGTAACAACATATGTTTGTGTGCTATTATCCAAGTTAGAGCATGTATGCACTATTCAATTGCAAAAGGAGTATAATAACATGTGAGATGTTAGTAATGTTTACTCGGCCATTTATTATACATCATTGTTTAGTAAATCACAGGTTGAAATGACAGTGCTTGTTGCTGATATTATTAACGCCTTAATAGTTAAAATATGACGTCAACATGACAGTGCCTATTGACCTATTTACAATTCAGCCTCGCATCAGTTTGTTCATGCAATTTAACTGAACGAGTAATAAATAAAATACAAGCCTATTTCGTTAATACAGACAGACAGACAGACATTTTATTCAAGAGGCCATTGGCCCAAAATACAAACATATATCTAACATGTATTGCATGAGCAAAATGTATAATACCAAATGAATAAACCTCCAACACCACTCATTTATTCCATAAATATGGATTTAAGCGGGATGTTGTGTAACGTTTATTAAATTGTATAATGTTTCAGACGAGTACCGACGTAACGGAGTAAAGCTGTACACGTCCACACGTCCGTTTCCGTACTCAGATCCTACAAGACGAGGTCAGCTGTGTTACACTGTTACTGGGAGTCATCATGGAGCCGACATTCCGGATGTTATCACTACCAAATGTCCTGGTAGATGGCGCTACCTGCTACTGTACACTGACACAACCAATGATGGACATGGAGCTATTCTTGACTTTGGAGAAGTGGAAGTATACGGTACGATAATGCCTACTAAGACTTACAAATATATAGATACATGTATATATGTACATGGATATTGTATCTTACGTTATTTTCATTGACTACCATTTTCAGTTCATTCTCTTTCTTTGTCCAGTGCTCTGAAATAACCTGCATTTAACTGACAAACTTTAGATTTAAAATAATTGGCTTGTCAGATGATGATCTTGAATAAGTTATGCGAATACGAATTTAACGTAGAGAATCTTGTGAGGTAAATTTTGAGGAACATTTAATGATTCAATAACATGGGATTGAATAATACACGTGCACTATTCATTCATCTAAAGGGGGTTCAATTTTCTTTTTGAATACGGTCACTTGTACTATTTCAAAAACAAACGTATGCATTAGGTGACTATTAAGTAAGATTATATTATGAAATAATGTCACTTCTATTTTATTTAACCATATCTATGATTTTGTGATTGTTTGTAATTTGCTCATTTGTTTATGTCCACCATCTAATAACAAACATGATCGTTATTGTGACATATATTTGTAACAAATTGTCGTTTATCACTATTTTCTGTATTTTTGTTAACTGACATGTATAGCGTATGTTGGAATTTTAAATGTACTAGCAATTGCTGAAAGTACCATGTTAATGCTAATCCATTCAGCATAGTGACAAAACAAAGATTAAAAGAATACCAGACAATGTACCCTTACTGATACTAGCCAATTTGTCAAACGTAAACTTGGAAAATTATCTAAAGCAGATAAACAAAATTAGATTTGTTTTTACTATGTTCAATATATTAAATAACCACAATTAATGTAAATTGGACGTGTAATTTCTGATTCTTCATGAGCCCCTGCTCGAGTTTTATGCATAATCAGAACGATTGAAATAATTTCAAATTCAGATCAGCATATTTTAGTATTTAGACAAATATAAAAATTAATGGAACACACTCCATACATTCATACTGATTTTATAGATTAGATCCTTAACCTTGGTGAACTTCCTTGTTTGAGACTGAGCGGAACAAGTCAAGTGATGTATTGTGGTGTATATTTAATTATTATTCGTGCATTGATCATCTCACTGTACCAATACTTCCAAGTGATTATATTGCCGTGTCTGCCTGTACCCCGATCTCTAATAACCATCCCCAGCAACCAAACTATATCTCCTGGTCCGGTACTCAGCCTGCTTCTCTTCACTTTTCAACTTAAAACTTGACCATAAAAAGCACGCTGATGAAACCAGCTGTACAATCCAATGAGACACATCTGTTATTCACCTTTCAAGTCGCGGATGGACACTAATGCTTTGAAACTCCATGGAGGCAATACAGAGTCTAATCTTCAATAGCTTAACGATGTACACTCCACCATTTTTATTTTCCTCAAGTGTCAAATATATTGTTGTTACAGTACATGAAACGATCTGTTGCTTTCACCTGCTGAATATCAGCAGACACGGATTATTGGCCACCAAGGAGACTTTCAACAACGGTTTGGTTTAGCCTGGTATTGTCGTGGATAAACTGCTGTAACAACAGGGTTGTTTGCTACATTCAATAACAGCTTCACTTTGTCCGAAACACTACTCTCGTTTAACTTATCTTATGCAAAGTCGTCAACACATCTCCTCTCTTCTAAATACCAACCGTCAGTCCAGTACAGAATCACCTTTAAGCTCTTAAAGGTACATCCATTGTGTTGTTGGGTGTCACATATTGCAAACGTTATAAATGTTGTTACTTGATCGAGATGTACCGACTGTACTGAAAACTACCATATTGATGATAGAAGACTTAGCAAATTGACGATATGAAGGTAAAAGTAGTGATTTCTGATCGAAAACCGGACAATGCACAGCGTGTGGCGCGCGTCAATGAGTCAAACGTAATTTTGGAATCTAATTTATAACAGACAAGAAGACAAATTTGAGTTGATAATGTTTAATAGGTCACATAACTAATGTGCATGTAAATCGGGCGTGCAGTTTTGGTTTCTGCACATGAATAATGATGTTACTCAATTTTAATTGGAAACTTGTAATTATGATATATTTGGCGATTGGGGATAACTATGCAAGCTGAGTGAATTTATTTGTATTGTAGACAGCACATGTGGTGATTTGGAACGTATTAAATCCAAATAAAATTTTATGAAAGACAATGGATGCACCTTTAAGCTTGAATTGCAAAACAACGAATACCATTAGGAAAGCTTTAACAATGTCATAGTCTCAAAATAAAAACAAGTCTTCATGCATTAAATATTGTTTTCTAATATGACATATGCTACAGGATGTTCTCCAGACAGCTATGGTCTCTGCTGCAGTAAGCCCTGTAATTACCTTCGCTGTGTGGCGTCATATTAATAGTCGTAATAGTCGTGAGTTATAAAATTACAAATCAGTAATTTAAATAAAATTAAGAAAAATCTAATTCCAACGATTACAGTAGCTTATGGTTAGTGTTTTCGGTATTCAGGTGTCATGGTTTAGCGTTATTTAATATATTGAAAACAGAATACTAAATGGCAAAGAACTTTTTATAGGTGAAGTGTATCTCTTAAAAGATTAACATCTCAGCATATCATATCAATAACCTATTTATCTGTTACATAAACACAGCATGTCCTCCCGGGAGCTACGGGGTCAACTGTTTTAAGTCCTGCAGTTCTCGTCGCTGTGTGACGTCATCTTCTGTCTGTGACCCTCAGACTGGACAGTGTCCTGAAGGGTGTGAGTTAGGATGGACAGGAGTTGACTGTAATAGTCGTGAGTTATAAAATTACAAATCAATTAATAGATTTTTCTGTTTATGAATTCCTGTAAAATGAACCGATCAACGGTGACATTTGGATATGCGGATAAGTAATCTGATAATCCATAACACATATCATGTAATAATAACATAATGAGTAATAACTTGATTGTGTAACTGAACAACTGTACTACTACTGTTGGAGATGTTCACTGATATTATATGGTGAAAAACCGTTATCACTAAGCGAAATGTTGCTTTTTATGACTTACATAAGAATTTAACATGGTAGACGTCACATGACCCTGTCAAGTCACTTGGCATGTACTAGAATATACGAGTGTGTATTGAGCCAACATTTGTTCAACATGTGTTGAAGAGTGTCCTGCTGGTACATTTGGATCTGACTGCACGTCCTGCAATACACGTCACTGTCAGGGAGAGTCGGACTGTCCTGCAGATGGAACCTGTTCTCAGGGATGTCAGGACGGATGGACCGGAAGCGCCTGTATACACGGTACTTATCATTATCCATACGGATATTATCAGTAACAGCAAATTGTCAAGTTATTATACTGTACTGTATCTAATACAGAGTGTCCTGCTGGTACATTTGGTTCTGACTGCACGTCCTGCAGTACACGTCACTGTCAGGACGGATGGACTGGAAACACTTGTATACAAGGTAGTTATCAATCAGCATATATATCACTGTTCCTCAACAATTATTTTTGTAATTGTCAAACATATCCTAATATGGGGTTTCTCTGTTATATTTACAAAGGCGATGAGTTTTGAAGCAGCTCTTTATTTATAGTAAAATGTCATCCTTGAGAAGTTTCATTTGAATATTGATGTTTTATGTATGAATAACATATTAACATAAGAAGCTTTCTAATTTTGCAGACAACATCATAAGTAAACCAGGGTAAGCATAGAAACCCATTACCTAACAATTGTAAACTTGAAACAGGGAGAAATTATTGTATAGAATTATTGCGTATTTGATATACACAGTATTGTTTAGATTCTTATGAATTTGTGGACATGCACTGCTGTCAGGTATTACCAACCTGCTGTCGAACATAAGATTACACATTTTGATTTGACACAATATTGTTTATATACAATACAGATTGAAATCACATTTTTTTCGACATGTGTTAGAGTTACATCGAAAACGTTATTCATGTAAGAAATGGACTTGAAGACTTTTGGGTCACTCTACCTTGAAAGCATGCATTGATGACATATTTACTTTTTGGAGAATCATTAAAGACGTTTAGGAAACTAAATGATGAATACGATTATTATCAAGAAAAAGAAGTGATATTGACAGAACTGACATGAACTACAGTTTACGTTAAACAAATTAACAGTTTGTGTTTGACAATATTTTCAAAATTGCTTATTTGGTTTTACCTAAATTTGTTTTTAACATCTTCAATATTATGATTTTGAGACATCATCATTTGTATTTAATGTATTTACGCATTGCTATCTGTTTGCCAAAGAAACTGCAAAACGTTATACGATGACTTCAACATCATTTATAGAATACTTACTCACATGCCTTTATTATTAGCATAAGTATTGTGACAAGAAAAGGTCATGCAAACCGGACGAAGGCAAATACCCCGTGACAATGTAGATCTGACAGCTCATGTTAATCAGAACATATTATTTTTCAAACCTGAATATGTCAAGCAAAAAGGTTCCTTAGTTATTGTTAATGTTTTACAGTTTCCCATGTAACTGTTGTCGTCTGCCCATCTTAAAGAATGTCGTTCTTATTTGTATAACTTGTACCCGATCTTCTTTTAATCAAAAAGTAGGTTTGAATCTAAAGAAAACCCTCATAACCACCAAAACAACACTACATTGAAAATGTTTATGGAAATGCTTCCTATACTAGATACCTGTCATTGGTCATTTGGCAATAGCTTTGTTACAAATGTAGCCACCCCTTAAAGCATTTCTCTGGAGTGTGCATCAAACGTTGTATACTTTGCTTCATTATGTCAGAACATATGTGATATGAGAGATCTGCCACAAGTATAACATGTCACTAAATGACGGCAGTTCAGCTGACGACTCTTGCAAGCTCTTTCGCCTTGCAAATTTACTACTGTAATTACGGCCTCGGAAACATAGAATCAACATGATTTTCTATTTTATATGTTATACTGTCATGTGACGTTAAATTAGTATGCTCTAAATTGTCATATGTGTGATTCAGCTAAAACAGGGCAGGTAAACAATTGATGAATTCGCAAGTTATATTTAGAAAAACTGTAATTCCCATGACCATTATGAAAACTTTAATACCCGGCATACAATTATTAGCAATATTTGCATAATTTCGTTAAAATATACATTAGGTAAAAGAAAACATTTCAATCTTTTACAGAATGCACGAAAAGAGCTTCATTTGAAATTTACAACAGTCAGTCATTTTTGTAAAGGATGGACAGGAAAACCCTGAAAAGCGAGAAATTATGAAATATTTTCCGTAATTTAAAAATCCTAGACAATTTCTGTGCCACTCAATGAGGTTATGATTTTGACGGAAATGATAATTACTACAGTTTACATACAAATCTACCATTTTTGTTCAATAAAAATTGGATAAGTTTTCTTAATCATACACCATTTTGCTAAAATTAATAAATTTCAACAGCTTATTAAAATAAACATACACACATCCCTTACACTTAGTTTCAAACTTATGATCCGAATGGTCCGACGGAAAGACACATGACCAACACAACAACATAACAGTATGGATGATTATTAAGAGCGTACGGTATATGCTACGTATATGTAGTTATATTCATTTAGACTTCTCTATTTCATGTATCAAGCGGTTGATGTGACGAAATTGAATTATGCAGCGAAAGTGAAAGCCTACGTAATTGGAGCAGTTATTGGAACCCTTGTGACAACTTTTCTGATCGGAGGAATATGTCTCTTTCTCAAGAATCGAGGAAGGTAGGCCTTGATTTATAAATCTTCATACCATATTTGTAATAATATCACAACGGTGCAGGTAAGATAAAAATGCCATGCAGCAGGAAGAACTAATCTGTGAAGCACGTGTTTACATACTTTGACATGCAAAGAAAAATCTTTGTATTCTTTTGTTACGTTTTCTATTAAAACTAATGCATTCCAGGTTAAACTTAACCTGCAAGGCGTGCAGAGAGACAAGAGAGAGACATGAAACCAGAATAGTGGATAGTCCAGCAGATCAGTTAGTCTCGGGGTCAGACCTAGAGAACAAGACCAACACTCAGACAGACACATCTGGAGCAGTTCATTATGAGACCATACAAAACAGAGTGTACCAGAACACCCTGGGTCCAGTGAATCAGATCGATGTAGGTGCCAGTCTGGACTGTAAAGATCAGAGGGAGACAGCACCTGACGAAAATCACTATGAGCCCATCAGCTAGGAATTCTATCAGAACTTCGCAAACTGACGTACCAAGTTGATATCTAATAGCAGCCACTGTAAGTCCCTATGTGAGTTTATCAGGACGTGCTAGTCTATGTCTATGTCTATAGTATATCTCCGTATTGACAGCAAGGCTACTCTGAGAAACTGTACATTAATATGTCGGTTACCATTTCATGTGAGACAGTGTATGACGACATTATTATCAAATTCGGTGGTTCGAATCCCGCCAGGGGCACGGCAACTTTGTCTGCAGTAGAGAACTGTTCTACACGCAGCAAGGTTTGGGTGCATTGCTACACTGAATTTCAGCGTAGTAACACACATGGTTCGCTAGTTCCAGCCGCTGCTCGCAGGTTTCACCGCAAAGCATAGCCACATGGCGTTGCGGGCTTTCTCCCTGCCATAACACTAGCAGCCGTGATATAAGTGAAATACTCTTGAAAGCGGCGTTAAACCCCAAGTCACCTCCTCTCAAATTCGGTCAGATACACTTCTTTAACGGAAACATATCAATTCTTAGATTTTTTCCTATCATGTCCATTGTATTCTTAAGATTAAGTTTACAAGTGAGTTAAGTCAACATAAGCCCATTTCCCATTTACAATGTAGCATAACGCACAGCTTTAGTTAATGATGATTAAGTGTGTAAAATTAAATCAAAGTTGAATATACAGTTGCAGAGATAGTGTAGCTGTAGTTTATTATTCAAGTTATTCTTCAAATTATTATTTTAAGTTCTAGGTATTGCATATGTTGACATTAAAGATTAAACTTCAACACGATGCATCATTCTTTGTTATGTTTTCTTTAACACTTCAAAATTGACAAAACATAACAACTGTTCGTTTTACAGTTTTAAAACATGCTTTAGACAAGTTCACACAATATTCATATCAGGTTTAAGTCTCGAAAGGCACAATATGATTGGCATGTGGCAATTGATGAATTTATCTTTGCACAACATATCGGTAAAGGAGTACAAGTACCCAGTTATATTCAGTCTCCAGTTACTATTTTCAGCCATCTACCCACTTTACTCTGAGGAGCTGCTTTATGAAGTTTGCTTGAAGTGAGACTATACAGAAGGGTCTACTTAAAGTATTTGAAAGACTTGTAAACAAGTCGAAATGCGACGCATCCAGTCATCATTAAAATGATATCTACAGCAAGTGTTGTCTGAAGTATTCTATTTATATTTATGGTAGATATACAGATACTGGGTTTCTTTTTAAATAGAGAGTCTAAAATACAAAGTGAATTTACAATTAATTTACACAGTGTTTACCATGGATAGACAGGAAGAATATAATCACATTTTAAGAATGTAAAATTTAGCTGAAAGGTACCCATAGTCTTGGGCAGATAGAATGTTTTGTTTTGGAGATATAATCTGACATGACTTTATCATTGAGTCACTGTTAAGGTCATGTTTCCAGTAAACAACACACATTAAATTGATATTTAGGTCTCTCAAAAGGCACATATAGGAATCACGAGTGCCATGTGTACCAAATTTGGCAGGAGCTGTATGTAAAGTGTTACGGATAAAATAACCTCCTTATAGAGAATGGGTTTAAGTCTTGTTTACATGGAAATTGCTAAAACATAAAAAACACACACACAAAGTTCTAACTAGAGTTCGGGGTTGACATGTGTACCAAGTTTGGCGGGAGCAGTATCTCAAGTTTTGATATACATGTATTCTTCGGACAAAATGACTTCCTTGCAGAGCATAGATTTAAGTCATGTTTCCTTAGAAATAGCTGTAACATAAAAACAACATTACAAACAGTTCTAACTCCCAAAAGGCGTATCTAGGGATCATGGTTGACATGTGTATCAAGTGTGTTGGGGATCGCATATATAGTATGGGAGATATGCTCCGGACACAATGACTTCCCACATGTCACTGTTAAAGTCATGTTTCTATGGAAACCCAAAATAAAAATTCATATATGCATGTAACCCTCAAACGGCACATCTAGGGATCACCGTTTACAAGTGTAACAAGTTTGGTGAAGCTAGCATATTAAGTTTGGGAGATCTGTAACATTTCAGAACGGAAAGGAGGAATAGACAGAATTAATGTAATATAATTATATAACAATCGATAACTTAGATGACTTAATTACATAATTTCAAATGAATTCCATAGTTATTTATGATGTTTTTTTAATTCTGTGAAAGAACATCTTCACAAAGTTGGCGGCAGCCTTTTTCTATCAAACGTAACAGAAGAACAAATTTGACATTCAGTTAAATTGTAGTTTAAAGATGTGCTATGTTTCCGTCAAATGTCATAATTTCTAGTTGAAATAGACAAATAAAACCATTTTGCAATTTTGGCCAAGAGAATAAACTAAATGATTTTAATAGATAGCATGAGTAATTTCAACGATTCATATTTGCTACAAGCAATAAGTAACACTATATAGGTCTGTGCCACACATCGGAAAGTTCAACATACATTTCATTTAAACTGGTTTGTAAAAGCTTTTGTGTACAGTCAACCTAAAAGAAACGACATACGGTGCACAGCTTATATGGACATGATTTGTAAAGACGTAACCTCAATTTCATACATCATAGTACAATACTTTTATTTTCCCGACGGTTCAAGTCTTCTTCGGGTGTTAAATCGTTTTTTCAAAATGTTATTTGGTCAGAATGTTTGGCTTAAATGTAGAAAAGTAATTCAATATCAGATCTTATCGACATAAATAACCTTATTGGGCATACCTTTGTTGTCGTGTCGTTACTGTAATAAAATAAAATAAAATAATCCAAAAGAGACAGGTACCAGGAGAGGAATTAGAGGTGCATCCATTGTGTTTCATAAAATTGTATTTGGCATTTAAACGTTCCAATGCACCACATATGCTGTCTACAACACAAATAAATTTACTCAGCTTGAATATTTATCCCCATTCATCAAATGTATCATAATTACTAGTTTCCAATTAAAACTGAGTAACATCATTATACATGTGTAGAAACCGAAAATGCACGTCCCAGTTACATGCACAGTAGTTATGTGACCCATTAAACATTATCAACTCAAATTTGTCTTTTTTCTCTTGTGAATAAGATTCCAAAATTACGACCAATTGACGCGCGCCACACGCTGTGCATTGTCCGGTTTTCGATCAGCAATCACTACTTTTAAGTTGAAATTTGTATGAATATTTTAATCAATATATGTCTATGTTTTATCACACAAAGAGTAGCAAGCTATTGAGATCCCCTAAGACCAAGTATCATTACATATTCAACCAATCGTGTCAGTGTTGAGCTCTCAGTACTTCCTTGTTAAGTGAACCACTTCTAATGTAAACAGCATGAAAAACACTCTGTGGATGAAATAAATACATATTACGTCACTATTGTTTGTGACTTCAGATGAGACGATTAGAAAATGTGGACTATCCTTACTTCACTGGTAGTAATCCACCAAGCAGCAGGTAACATTGCAAATTTACTTTTTATAGAGTGAAGTGGCGTGAGAAAAATATGCATATGCACAATTTTATCGCTGACTAGTTTTGTCCAGTATATAACATCTAGAATACCAAACAATGCTCAACGTTGATAATAAGATCCCTTATTATCAAGTATTGTTTTAAGTGACATAGTGTAACAAATGTGCAAAACGTCAAATACAAAAGTATAAGTACATCGCTGGAAGTGGCCATGACTGAAGATTTCACGAAAATATTGACGGCACTTGAATCACTAAAGGAGAAAAATGAGAAATGTTAATGAAGAATGTCTATCAGCATTTTCTGATGTTGATAAAGCTAAACATATGTCGAGTCAATATCTAATCTGAAAGATGCAGATAGTACTAGTACTGATCTACCACAGTTCGCCAAACGTACATATGCTACGTTAGAGACCATCAAAATGGAAGAGAAAGAAGTTTCAGATGTCATTAAATGTTTAATTCTGCTGAAGGCTGCTGGACCAGACCGAATACATAATTAGTTACTGAGAAAAACGGTTAACTCTATAAGCTCAGTCCTATGTATATTGTTTAACATGTCTCTTGATTTGTGTGCATACATGTATCATAGCCGATGGAAGTATGGAAATATTATGCGTTTACTTAAGAAAGGTGATCATTCACTTGTATAAAATTACCGCCGATTTCACTTATTATAGTCGTTTTGGTAATGTGTTTGAAAGAGTTATATTTACTCATTTTTATAATTATTTTGTGTCAAACAATTTGTTTTACAAATATCAGTGTGGTTTCCGCAGAGGACATTGAACTGTAAAGCAACTTGTAATAATATATACTCAAATTTGTACTTCGCTTGATAACAAGGAATATTATTGTATGATATTTTGTGATGTATCAAGGCATTTGATAGAGTTTGGCACAGAGGATTTATGCTTAAATTACAGATGTAAGGAGTACAGGAAAAACGACTTGACTGGTGTTTTAGTTATGTAAGCAATCGCAATCAATCAGTTTTTGTTCATGGGGTGTTATCTAAGCCAAAAGTGTTGAAGGCAGGAGTTCTTCAATGATTAGTTTTCGCGCTTTTCTTTTCATTGTGTACGTAAATGAGATAGCAGATAATCTATATCGTATAACCCGGTTTTTCGCTGATGACACTTCGCTTGGAACCATATCAAAGGAAAAACATATTTACATTTTTCAAACGAAACTTCTCTTGTACTGTAAAGGGATTTTCTTAGTTGGATAACTTGTGCCAAATCCATATCTTGAATGCATAAAATATGTTTCAATCAATCACTAAAGGAGTTTAAACGCATATTCGAAAACATAAAAAGAGAGGCATCAAGTATGTTTTGTTTCCGAGAGCGTATATGATAGCTAACGTCAGTTACCAATGACTTGCTTTTTCATAACTGTCAGCTGCACAACGAATGATAAATCAGTATCAAGTCAGCGCGTCATCTTAAATCGTTGATATGGTAGAATGAATATAAACATTCTGAGTTTGAAAATCAGCAGCTTAGGCCGATAACTGAAAAATACTATACCTTTTTTTATTTAAGTTATCAATGTAAAGCCTCACGATAGGCGTTCTACTTGAATAAATTAATTCACTATAATAGTGCGTTTTTGAGTAAACGTCATTATTTATACTCACCATTGATAACTCACCGGTCTTTAATTCCCTCCCACCTCCCCTCCTGCGAGTCTGAGAGCTGCGTGCGTCCAGACTCCAGGAGGAAGGAATGACGTCACAGGGGTAAACCATCTAACGGGGACAGGGGTCGGGGGAGGTAATTCTCTTTATTTTTCAGTGTTATATCTGGTCGAGTGATTAAACTGAGAGGAACTCAATGGCTACGGTGAGTTATCAACTAGAGAATGTAAATAATAACTTGTTAAATGCCGCTCACACATTATGTTTATGTACTACATGTAGGTAGCATAGTTGCAACGTTGCAAATGAAAAAAAAAACAAGTAAGAACCAAGTTTAACTTACACTTATTAAAAAAAAGTGATGTACATTCTAATGTATACAGATTATCCAGTTTTGACTACATTTCCCACAGGTAACATAGAGAATGTCGCTCTAAACAAACCAGCCAGTATGAGTTCCTCCTATGCACGTGGATCTCTACATGCTGCTGGTGCTGTGGACGAGAACACAACCTCTATATGGCCGAACATCATCAACACAGCAGAGTATCAGCCCTTCGGCTGGTGGAAGGTGGATCTACAGAGAGACGTACAGGACGCTTCAGTAAAACTCTATTTCAGGACAGACTGTGAGTTTCTGTAACAAAAGACATTGTATGTGGCTATTCCCCAGCAAAAGCATATATGCAATATAATATTATGTATAAGAAATACATGATTATCTAATTTTCACTGAAAACTGACCGACATTAGGGCATACATATATTTTTGTTTGACATTTGATTAACATTTACAAGTTTTAAAAAAACCAACATTTTTCTGTTTTAAATTGATTTATTTCAATCGAATTATTTTCTGACCAATTATTCCATGGAATTGCGCAATTATGAGGGATATCGCTAGGCTATACACATACCAACATCAGTATGTGAAATATGGTTAACAATATATGCTTGCTTTGTGATTTATTTCTTTTTTCGTAACCTTGCTGATGTTAAGCGCTTCTGTTGAATTCAATCCAAATGAAAGCGTGAGTTAGCCTTAAACAAACCAGCAGGACTGGGGTTAATGCAACATAGATACAATTACATGTAATATCCCACTGATTTATGTCAGACATGTACCGCCGAAACGGAGTGAAGCTGTACACATCCACACACCAATTTCCTGAATCAGATCCTACAAGAAAAGGTCAGCTGTGTCACACTGTTAACGGAAGTCATCATGGAGCGGACATTCCGGATGTTGTCAGAACCAATTGTCCCGGTAGATGGCGCTACCTGCTGGTGTACACTGACACAAACAATGATGGAAAGGGAGCTCTTCTTGACTTCGGAGAACTGGAAGTATACGGTATGATCAAACTGAGTTACTGTCTAAAACTGTAAGAATACATGTTCATGTTCGAGTTGTTCTAATGTCTCTACGCTTATGAATATGTTTTCCCTATGGTGTCAAATATCGTACATAAAACGCAAATGTTGTAAATCACAACCGAAAGTTCATACAACAAACCACAAGAGCTGTTTCATTGCACAAAGTACCAATATTAATATTTTGGCAATTATTTTTATCTTCAGTCCCATATCGACTGTTTGTGGTAGTGCAGGTAAAAGGAAACCGCACACACAGGACTTGTGTGATTTATTGACATGTTTTGATATATAATGAAATAATTATTATTAATTATAATTATTTGTATTGGTTTATAGGAAGATTATATCTGATTGTCAAACGATAATCGTAAATATTGTTTTAGTACACACGAATACGATTTCAAAGTATAATGTATAAACATACTTTGTTTTTTTAATGCATGTTCATCTCTGAATTGATAAATGTATATATTCAAAATGAAATAACATGAAATGATTATGAATAATGCACGCATAGTCCGATCATTCATCAATAGGGTCTTCAGTTTTATATTTCCTAGGAGCAGGACTTACACCTCTGACTAACTGACAAATGTTACATATTGTGCAAAAACAATAGATAAATACGATGCTATAATATAATTTCGAATAATGTCAGCTTTTTAATTGCTTTCAATTAATATCTTAACTTTATCATAGTTGTGTGTAAGAGAGAGAGAGCAAGAGAGAGAGAGAGAGAGAGAGAGAGAGAGAGAGAGAGAGAGAGAGAGAGAGAGAGAGAGAGAGAGAGAGAGAGAGAGAGAGAGAGAGAGAGAGAGAGAGAGATATGAATACATTGTTTGCCCGTTATATTTCACGTATTAACTCCTGAGACTTTATTGTCTTCTCAATAGGCTACCATAATTACAACGTACTGTTTTACCCATTCAGTAAATGCAATATATTGAATACCTTTTGTAAAGCTTGCAATGTCGAAATACAACTCAAAAGTCGTCATCTACTGTGGTCATCGTCATTTGCTGATATGATTCATCTAATAGGATGTTCTCCAGACAGCTATGGTCTCTACTGCAACAAATTATGTAATTACCGTCACTGTGTGACGTCATCTACTGTGTGTAACCCTCGTAGTGGACGGTGTCCTGGCGGGTGTGAACTGGGGTGGACAGGCGTGGACTGTAGCAAACGTAAGTACCAATAAACAGATTTAACAACATAAAGTCGAATCATTGATACATTTCTTAACGATATATATTATAAATATATCTCAGGCGATTCATACTGATGTATCTACATTTATAGCCAAAATCGATGGAATTATCATGAAACCGCCCTCTTGTTTTCAGAAATGAGCGGGCCGCTGCAAATGATAACGGCCCTCTCAACGGGCCATTATCGCTTTGTTTCTTAATGACGTCACTTTAGAATCTCCTCTTGAAATTTCAACAAATATGCCGACAAAATGAGTGTATCGACTCGAACATTTTAAACGTTTTACATGTTTTGAATTCAAACGAAGTCACGTAACTTTGCCTAATCATATCATAAACACGATGTGACAGTACAACCGCGATGATTTTAAAGTGTTTTAAAGAAAATAAAGAAGAATATCGTTCTCAGTCACGTCCGGTAGATCTTCAATGTTAGATTAAGGTATCCTAAGCTAGCATGCATCCTAAACGTGCTAAATATGTAATGATTAGTTGATTTTCATTATTTCATTGATTGGTTATATAATAAAACACGACTATGCATCAGTGTGATAATCATTACATATAGAGCTTTCTTTTTCCCGATCAACGGTTGACATTCAATTCGGTTTCGAAACAGCCATAAAAGGCAAGCGACTATGACGTCATTTTTCACGTCACAGTGGTTCTCGGCGGTATCACGGTGCAATTTTTGCTGTTTTGCCCATGTTGTAATTTAAACTTCGAATTAGAGTACAAAAGAACAAATCCCATCCATTTGAGCTATAATAGGGGTAACATTATTTTTTGCAGGGCATTTTCATTTCCGCGTCGGGCAGTTAATTGAAGACCTCAGGCTACTGCAAATGATAATGCCCAGCAGCTTCTGGAGTTGCAAATCTCACTTTTGGTATTAAGGTTTTATTGTTAGAACTATTCAATTGGATATAATAGTGTAGGAAAAGAATAAATACAATGAAAACAGAGGGAAATACAGATTATACTGCAGAAAAAAACCCATTTTAATCTTGAAGTATCTTTCAACTCTTTTAAATGATCAACATCTCAGCATACATGTCGATCTCAACCTATCGTATTACACAATGTAGCATGTTCTCACGGGAGCTACGGAGTCAACTGTTCCAAGTTCTGCAGTTCTCGTCACTGTGTGACGTCATCTCCTGGGTGTAACCCTCAGACTGGACAGTGTCCTGACGGGTGTGAACAGGGTTGGAGAGGAGAGGACTGTGCTAGTCGTGAGTTATCGATCTTCTGCTAATGCATTCCTGTAAAACGGCTCAATGAGTAATGAATATTGGCATTTTTGGAATAAAATGATCTGTTGATTCTTAACAAATACCAAATAAAGTTTAACATGTTATCGAACATTTCAAATTTGCCAATATACCATAATGTCAACTGTATATTGCAACACTGTTTGAGATGAGTTTCATTGGTATCTTTTGGTGTATAACCATCATCATAAAGCGAAATTATTTATTAGACACACACATGGTTCATTGTAACTCCAAACATCTTCTATGGTATCGTATAAAAACAGCAATAATTTTGTAATAAAATGTACAATGTTATTGCACTTGTGTTAAAAGATTGCGTACTGCCTGAACATTTTGCACCAGTCACATGAAGAGAAAACGTAGAAGAACATCCAGTGCCATTGGCTACACATCTGTATTTTTGACAGTTTTAATTTCCAATGCTTTGAGCTATTTAGCTTATGTGCGATGTAACTAAGGTTTTTCGAGGGGTTAACTTCCAATGCGGTCATGCAAATTGATTTTAAATAGTGAAACCTTTGTTGTTTTGTTGACGTGTTGATTTGGTTATTGAACTCATCACTGACTGTATTGTTATGTTTTCAATTTTAATAATAAGTTTTGAATAAAATATGAAATGACATTGGAAATCACAATCCATTCATGCGCCTAACCTAGTTGTGTCGCCCTAATGCAGTGGTTGGATTGTTGACATGCTTTTCCTGGTTGTGTGTATTATTAATTGCATACAATTATAATGTAATTTAATAAATTAACTCAACGTTTGAACCTTTTTAAAGGGGCTACGTTTGATTATTTTGCAGTTAATTAATAAGGTGATGTAATCATGACGCAGGTGCACGTGATTGTGTAATGCCCTCAATTAAAACTAGCTATACAACACTTTACTCTGGCTCGTCTAATAACATATGATCAATTGTTAACAAAGAACCCCTGCAAAATTACAATAAATAGTGTTTCCAACTGGTCCAGTAATTAATATATATTACTATATGTTGATATGCTCAGTGTCAGCGTGATAGATCAGAATCAATTCCACAACAGGTAGAGATCATTGTTTCTGATCAAAATTATTTTAATCATGGAACAAATGTTTAGATTTGTATCCTACTCCCTGTATATGATGAGAGAGCGTATATATTACAGAGTGTCCTGCTGGTACATTTGGATCTGACTGCACGCCCTGCAGTACAGGTCATTGTCGGGGAGAGTCGGGCTGTCCTTCAGATGGAATCTGTTCTCAGGGATGTCAGGACGGATGGACTGGAAGCACCTGTACACACGGTAGTTATTATTATCCAGTTAGATAGCATCAGTAACATCATAATTGTCAAGTTCTTATACTATACTGTATCTATTACAGAGTGTCCTGCTGGTACATTTGGATCTGACTGCACGTCCTGCAGGACACGTCACTGTCAGGGAGAGTCGGGCTGTCCTGCAGATGGAACCTGTTCTCAGGGATGTCAGGACGGATGGACCGGAAGCGCCTGTACACAAGGTAGTTATCATTATCCAGTTAGATATCATCAGTAACATCATAATTGTCAAGTTCTTATACTATACTGTATCTATTACAGAGTGTCCTGCTGGTACATTTGGATCTGACTGCACGTCCTGCAGTACACGTCACTGTCAGGGAGAGTCGGGCTGTCCTGCAGATGGAACCTGTTCTCAGGGATGTCAGGACGGATGGACCGGAAGCGCCTGTACACAAGGTGGTTATCATTATCGAGTAAGATATCATCAGTAACACCATAATTGTCAAGTTCTCATACTATATCGTATCTATTACAGAGTGTCCTGCTGGTACATTTGGATCTGACTGCACGTCCTGCAGGACACGTCACTGTCAGGGAGAGTCGGGCTGTCCTGCAGATGGAACCTGTTCTCAGGGATGTCAGGACGGATGGACCGGAAGCGCCTGTACACAAGGTAGTTATCATTATCCAGTAAGATATCACCAGTAACACCATAATTGTCAAGTTCTTATACTATACTGTATCTATTACAGAGTGTCCTGCTGGTACATTTGGATCTGACTGCACGTCCTGCAGTACACGTCACTGTCAGGGAGAGTCGGGCTGTCCTGCAGATGGAACCTGTTCTAAGGGATGTCAGGACGGATGGACCGGAAGCGCCTGTACACAAGGTAGTTATCATTATCCAGTAAAATATCATCAGTAACACCATAATTGTCAAGTTCTTATACTATACTGTATCTATTACAGAGTGTCCTGCTGGTACATTTGGATCTGACTGCACGTCCTGCAGTACACGTCACTGTCAGGGAGAGTCGGGCTGTCCTTCAGATGGAACCTGCTCTCAGGGATGTCTGGACGGATGGACCGGAAGCGCCTGTGCACAAGGTAGTTATCATTATCGAGTAAGATATCATCAGTTACACCATAATTGTCCGTAAATATGTGTACACAAGGTAGATAAGTATTAGGAAACAATCCTAATAGGCGGAATTGATGTAGGTTGCATTACGTCTACGCAGCGATTTGATAGAATTTAACCGTAACTTGAATGTAAAGTGAGTATAGTCGTCTTGGGGTATCGCCATTATGATCGCTTGGTTACCAGGTTTCTCAACTGATTCTGTCAGGGTTTAGTGTATTTTATAACATACTAAAAGTGTTTTCAAGATGGCGTCCAAGATGGCCGCCAAAACCTGTTAATGATCATATCTCTGCAACAATAAACTCGAATGTGATGATCTTGGTGTCTGCCCCTTGATTTTTGGGGTCAACGAACACATTAATATTATAAAAAATGGAGTTTGTCTATAATACAACACAGAAATCCAATATGGCGTCCGAAATGGCTGCCGACACCTCCAAATGTCCGCAAGTCCATTACTATTCACTCAAATTTGATGTTCTAGATGTCTATTTCAAAGTTTTTGTGGGCAAGGAACACATTAGGACCATTGCAAATAAAATTAGACCATTTTATTACAAGTAAATCTAACTTTGTCCAACATGGCACTACCATTTGACCAACGTTTCAGTCTAGTTTTATTAAATATCGTGGTAGATCTATCCCCTGGGTGTACCTTGAACCCAAGTTTCACCAGTTCTCCGCACGACCTGGACACTTTCGGAATATTCACCTAAGTGTAAACCGATGTTCTTCCTTTTGGTACCATCCAAAATCCCGTGGGCTAGGATTTTTCTCTGCAAATATACAATCCTTGTCCAAAAACTTGCTATGTAGATGACCCTATTTGTGTGCCGAATAACAGTATCCTGTGTTGGTGGAAACAAATGCTTCAGATTAGTGTGCTCTCCTTGGCAGAATAAGTCTTCAACAACGTTCACTCTGGTAAATGAGAAGTTGTGGTCAGACATAACACACACACACACACACACACATCGTTCTATAAGAGCAACTGTTTCCACTCTCTGTCAATCGGCTGGTAGGGAAACCTGCTTTGGAAAATAAAAGCTTCTGTTACCCCTGGATAGGCTTGCCAAGTGTGCCATGACGTTTTCTTTCCTCTACCAACAAACTGGAAGTTGTGTCACTTCCTGTACACGCATAGATAAACGGAAGAGCTAATGCACAATTGTCTTCAAACTTTTGATGAATAGCATTCACATTATATAATGTATAGTTCATGTCGTTTCCAATGGACAAACACACGTTTTATCTTTGGTTCGTGTGTTTCAGCTCAGGTAATACCCCAAGAAGAACCAAGAACACATCTGTATCGACATTGCTGATAAGAATGCGCCTTGATTATAAAGCACCTTGTACATGGAGAACTAGTCTGGTGTCCTTTTAATCTGAAACAATTGTTGATTCACGACCATTGGCAAACACTGTTCTTCCTAATTTTATGTGCACTTCTTTACCTACCTTAAATGTGCTTGGTTTGACACTATATGCTAGTATTTGTTTGTTGTTTGAGTCTTTGAAATTCTATGGGAGTTTGTTTTGTTTGGACACATTGCGTCTTGATCCTTTGTCTCTTTTGTCTGTGGTTGCAGACTTAAGACTTCTTTCTTGTTGTGGTCCCATACACTGCTATCCAGTCAGTAAGTTGCCTTGTTACCAAGGTTAAAAACGTGCGATCACTGTACTATCCAAAGGATGAGACATTAACTATTGGCAGTGAATGGACAATTGATGCTCCATCAAACACTTTAGCATCTACTTTTAAGAGTATCCTGGAGATTTTCACGCAATCCAAAAGTACAGATTTGCAAGTTGGAAGTCTGAAGTGTCCATGTTGTTACGAATCTGGTGGCCAAGGGTGATTTTCGAAATTGAAAATTGTGTCCAATCAGCTTGGCGGAATTGGCATGGAATGAACATTTGACATAGGTTGTCATCATCTTTTTGATTAATGAATTGTTACTTTTTCTTGGTCTTCACCTTACTGTGTTGTCTCTTGAAAAGTAGTTTATGCTCTGGAACCTGCTTTGATGTGGTGAGACAATGGTATTATCGTTGAAATGACACTAGACGAGGTACATCATTTGTTCTAAGAAGTTTTATAAAACAGAAGTAATATGTTTCACGTGGACTGTATCAGACTTATTAGTATATTCCGACCAGTGAAAAAGGTACATGTATACATTAACATACAGTCATGACATTTAATAAGGCTTTATTATGCTGTATGAATGGAAAATATCATCCTGGGTAAGGCGCCACAGACCTATATAAGCTACATCTCAAAGTAAGTGTTTAAGAGGGTGGTCTAGTAAACCGACAATATCTACATGATATTATGACGATAACGTTATTGTTGTAAATAGATGATTCCGGTGAGTAATATACACTTCCTTATCTTAAGTATGTCAAGTAGCAGGAACAGGAGGATCACACTCAAAACTGAATTCTTTGAAACTCTATGGACAAAGATGGTTGTGCATAAGGTGAAAGTGGACTGCTGAAGGTCATGGATTCATAATGATAAAACAGCTCAGTGATATTCAAAATTGTCGTGAAAAAAACCCCACTTCTCCGGGGGACCAAGTTTGGTAAACTTTTAGTATGTAATGAAGTACACTAAACCCTACCCGAATCAGTTGAGAACCTTTTGGAGCAATTTTTGGGGGGTTCAACTCTATGTTGACCTGACTAATGATGGCGTACAGCATTCAAAATATTTATTTTCTAGATGTTTCTAGGAGGTTGTCCTTATTACCACCTGGAATTGCCTAGTTGATATGTTTATGCATTAAGTGCTTAAGTTGTTCTTAATGGCTATTTGATTTCATTAATCAAATTATCGTTTCTATACATGTATGTTTAAACACGTATACAAATATCATACTCTATCTTACATATATCGTCAACATAACTACATGTATATCCATACGATGCAAAATGATGTTATCTTACACTAAAATGTTTGTACACAGAGTGCACAAAGGGCAGCCAATGCACAGCCAGATGTGCACCAGTTTCTGGACAGTGTCCAGCTGAATGTGGAAGAACCAGGGACACAACTGAGTGTGAAGTATCTGGACAGAGTGAACATCTCTTGGGTGGTCATCTCCTGGTCATAGTATGTTCTTCTGCTGTTGGTTGTGGATTCATCTTGATAGTCATCATCAGTGGAGTCAGTTATAAAAGGTACAATTGTAGTGCTCTACCATGGGTTCATTTATCAACGAATGTATTATTAGAATTCTGTTTAATCCAATCGCATAGGCTCATTAAATCTTCAGCTGTAAAAATCAATCCCCCACACTCCTCTCTTTTTCGGGAGAAATCCTCATCCTCTTCCCCATCTTCTTTATATTCACTAAGGGCACCACCAGGACACTTCCTATTTACAGCTGACGCAAAATCAAAACAAATTGTAACACTCCGTTGGTTTCTTAATATTTCTGTTCATTTTCTGACAATACTTGATTCTTTTGAAAAATGTCTGACAGTCAGATATATACTAAAACACCGAGATTTAGCGGGAGGTACAAATAACGGTTTCTTGTAAGAAATTGACGAACATTTTTGTGATGGAATATTTTGGAGGGTATCACTAAGGAAGGCGGGATAAACACGGCAGATCAACAAATATGATTTATAAAATCACAATGACAGCCTGATCCGACGCATTGATCGTTCAATGTAGTTACTTAATCAAAGATTTACGTTGAAAAGGGTTTTTTAACAGATTGACGTGTATTAAATTGTAAGAAAGTTATAATCAAATGATACGTACCAGGAACAACATAAAGGTGAAATCGGTCGGAATAAATACAAAAACGTGAGCTATTCTAATCGTTCAGACGCTTTACAATCGACACAAACATGTTCTTACCTGCAAGTGAATAGAAGTTATTAATTATCCTGCAGACCATTTACTTTTAGAAACTACTAAAAGTATATTATAGACTGAAACAGATATCGCACTGCAGTTTTTTAGTCACCCTTTCTCTGTCCATGCAGGACTGTCCGGAGTTCGGGCGACCCTGGTCAAATCTATCCGAACCTTGGGTGAAATGGTATACTCATCTAAAACTGCTAAATTACATATTTAATCATATAATGAACGAAGATAGTGTTTGGAATTTTGAACAATAACCCCATTCTCGACTGTGACAACTTATTGTAAGATGTTACAGAGACACACATTGAAAATACAACAAGTGAAGGTATTTAGATAGGAACACTCATATTGATGCATTTCCGTCTCGCTGCATCTATACATATTCATGAAAGTTCACTCCACAATTTCGTCTCACAGTGTGACTTTGGCAGTTCCTTACTTGCTCATTTTGTGCAATCCTTAAAGTGCCTATAAAATCTTAAATTCAACTCGTTATCTTCATTTTGTAACAGGTGGATTACTTTCAGCAGAATCATTTTTAAGTGTTGCGGCTACATACAGAACCTACCTTTTAGGGGATTCATGTAGTTTTAGATCAGTTGGCTTCCTTAATGAACTATCTTACAGCATGCCCCTTGAGACACAGATGTTTTCTCTAAATTGATTTTAATCATTTGTAATTAAAATTCCTGCCTGACTTTACAAAGCTGTGAACATCTTATGACTTTGCTTCCTTCTTCCAACAGGAGAAAGAGGAGAATCCTGAGGCCTGGACGAACCCGACAAGATGAAGAAGCAGTGGCGGCACTCAAAGGTCACTGAATTTGCTTATTGATGTTGTTTTCCATATATTTTTAACATGTCACGGAATCTAAGCTAACAACAAACCTTTCTCTTGAACTTATTTTAGTATACAACAACATACATGAATAAGAATATGAAATTGTGGTTATTTTGCAACAATTAGATTCTTAAAAAATCGTAATGTATCTTCAAGTGAATGTCAAACGTATGTAAATGATACTAAACGAACTACTATTCAAAGCCATTTTTATTAAATGAGTTAATGGTTTTTCATGTTCACGAGCGCAATAAAACTAATGTGAGATGGAAGGTAGTTTAGTGCTCGTTACTTGTCCAAATTAATGAAGATGAAATGCCAACATTTTGCTTAAAATAGGATTCCGCAAGTCATACACCTTTGTGACTGCGGTACACCTTTTATGACATCACAACTATTTGTTATTATGACGTCATACACAAAGCGGTATTACACTACAAATATTTCATAGCGAGGGGGCGAGTAATTATTAGATTTATTCTATATGCGTGCAGAGGAACAAGTTTCTGATGATCCGAGAGAACAGATAGCTTGCTTGCCAGTTCAGGCAGATCCCGTCCCTAACCCTGCCCCTGTCGGAGCAGAACAGCAGGTAGAGGTCGCATTTCTTGATGTTGACGTCAACCATCACTTTGTATACTACAATGTGGAGCACCCTGAAGAGAATGGTGAAATCGCCTTAACGGATCTGGAATCAACTGTTGTCAGAATTGCAAAGAAAAAAGACTTCATCAAGCTGTTTGAGGTAAAGAAAAAAATCACGCAGTGTTGGTTTGAGATAAACGTCGGAGAGATGATATAGACATCATATTTGTTAATGAAGGCGATTATATGTATTAGTAAGAACAGCAAATCGTCAGTCTTTGAAGAGAGCGGAAACGAAAATGAATTTACAGATGCAAGGATATTAATTTTATGCAATTACACTCAATGTATACCTACATATACGAAGTTAAAATTTTAACTTTAAAAAGGCAATATTTAGGTCGTGTGAAGTGTCCAGTGCTGTAAACATAATGGAACAATTACTTTTTTTAAAATTCATCATCATATTTGTATTTTTTTCAGAACTTACCTGAGGGTTTCTTGGCCCCGTATGGAGACTCCCGCCTTGCGGTGAATGCTGGCAAAAACAAGTATAGAGAATACTATCCTTGTAAGTACTTATCTAACAGCAAGTGTCTGTTGCTATGTGGAATACACTCAAGATCTTGTATGCAGTATTTTGATGTTGAAGAGCAATTGGTAAGGAATGTTTCTTTGACATGACCAGGGTTAATGATTGATATGTGTTGCCTATCGTACAATCTGTAGATCTTGATGATCTCTCTACTTTAAGCAATTTAAAATCGAGTAAATGTCAAATTGAAATCCCATTTTAATACACAGGAGTTCGAATTGCTGTTTTGTGTATATGAATAGCTGGGATATGTATCTTAAATCTTTATTTCTCAACTAATTTCGCTGAACTTTTGAATAATAGCTCACAATATCGTATATAAACAGTATATGAATGCACAAATCTAGATTTTGATTTTTTAAAATATTGTCAAAATAGCGATTGGAACCCCTGTGTTTTAATGAATCCGAATGTGACCATGTCCCATGTTATTTAATCTGTAATATATCACCCAGTATATCTGCCATTGTGTTCTTTTGAATCGCCCCATGTCTATGTCTTTGTTTTCTAATAAATTGCTTAGTTCTCTGTCTGAAGTGCTCTATGTTAAAGATTTTCTAAAATATCTTCATTTCAAGATGATCACAACCGAGTCCATCTCTCCCTCCTCCCTGACGTCCCCGGATCAGACTACATCAACGCCAGCATCATGCACGTCAGTGATATTCCTCTTTCTGTGTTTTCAGATGTACATTTATATGTTAACGATTTTATATCTCTTCAATAGTGTTGTTTTTCATCAATGGCAGCATCATGCACGTAAGTGGTATTTACTTTTCCTCCTTTTCTATTTGTTAGCTTGTCAATTTGGCAATTTTAATCCCCACAATATTGTAGAATTTAGTACATCAATGTCAGCACAATTCACCAAAGTCACTGTTGAGGTTAGCATTCGATTATGCATCCATCAATAAACGTAAATAGTTTTAGAATAACATTGTTATTGAACGGACATCTGTCATGTTCACAAACACGATCTTTCTTGCTTGTTAGTGAATTGAAATTTATGTTTTATATATGTAATATAAGAATATGTGAGTCATATCATGAAGTGGAACATTTATATTTACAGTATTTTGTTATATAAATCGATGCAACATATACTGTGTTCCACAACAACTGTCAACTATTCTCTACTTTCTACAGGTTTACGACAACGAGAAGATGTACATTGCAGCTCAGGGTAAGTTGGTTCAAGTTCTCTTCTGAGCCAATTATCATAGATCTTCTCATTGTGCAAACCTGTGTCAGCAATTTTTGTTCGAATACCTCTTTTTGGCAAATGTCTAACAATGAATTGACTTTGATCGCAGCTCCTAACAAAAAGACGGTTGGAGATTTCTGGAGGATGATCTGGGAACAGGGAGTTGGACGTGTGGTCATGTTGACTGGACTTGTGGAGGGCAATATCGTGAGATTCTAATATGACAATGAAGACTTTAATTTTGTGCAATTTGGTTTATATATAAAGTTGGCTTTTGTTCCTATATCATGAGCAGTTCTAACTTATATTTGGTGAATATTCCATTTGAAAAAGACAGACATGCGATACTACCAAGATGTGAAATTGATGCAAACAAATGTGCTTCATGCCATAAAATCTACATCTACAAATTTATGTAGTGAAACGTGTTACCCAAAACTATTCTCAAGTCGCAAGATTACTAGGGATTAATCTCAAAAGATATCTCAAAGTTAGACACTATTTCAAGGGATGTCAAGGATTAAAAAGCTGGGGCCTGTAATCTATAGGTCAATGCAGAATAATATTCGCTTGAAAATGATCGCAATATATCCTAACATGCCATATAAGGTATAACTACCACACGCAAATTTATTTTCAACTTAGCCAACTTTGCCTTGTGGACAAGTTGAATGTCCCCTAGTGGTGCTATACGTGTTATGTAAATGGCTTGACTGCAGACGAAGTGCTTCAAGTACTGGCCAGGTGAAGTCTTCTTGGACACTGAACAGTTCCAGATCGAACTGACCTCAACTGACCAGCGAGCCAACTACACTGTCCGGTATTTCCAGGTCACTTATTATGAGGTCAGTGGTTCTTTCTGATGCACCAACATTACAAAAGATCATACGTCATTGTTTAAAGAGAAACAGACAGACTTACACTCAATGTAAGGTTTGTTAGATAAGGATATTATGCTACTTCTTACACCTTTTGTGACAGATTGATTCATGTTATTCATAATACACCTTGTAGTCTGCTCAAGGCGAAGTTTGATGTGGAATTTCGACAATAAAGGTATAATCATTCAGCTGCCATCGTTGTAATACACCAAGCAACAGTGACTTTTTAAAGTATTGATGCGAACACGTATTTTCGACTATTAAACGGGTTAAACGATTTATTGATGTAACGTGTAATCAGCTGGAAATGGAATGTCCTTTTAATAAGTGATTTTTTTATGTTAGAACGTCATTCTCACTCTTTTCACAAGGGTAACATAGCTAATTGTCAACAATGTGCAAACTATGGTTAAATATTCCGACATATATGGAATTCATAATACTATTATGACTTACAAATACATATCTGATTAAACAAGTGAAACCTTTTAACACTTTTGAGCTATGACCATGACCTGCATATTTTACAAATTTAATTATAAATTCCGTTGTTTTTTTTATATCATGCAAAACTGACTATAGCCGATTTATAAATGTTTTTGAAACATATGAAAACTTAGAAACAAACGCTTTTCGTTATTTACAGTATTGTATTGCCAAATATCGTAAGTGAACAACTGTCAGATTGTTGACCGAAAAACACAGATGGTTGACTCATTGTACTAAGCATTGTACTGTACATTTTTGTCTTCAATTGATGCAATATATCACTATTACTTTTCTTCCTCCATAGTCTGGAGAGAGTCGGAGAGTTGTCCAGTACCACTACACCACGTGGCCTGATCACGGCGTCCCCGACACTTTCGCTCTCGTCAACTTCATCTGGATGATGAGACGCACACACACTAGGACAGACGGACCACTGCTCGTGCATTGCAGGTGGGTGATGCTTGATGGCAGGACTGTCGACGTTTGCAGTTGTGTGGATATGTTTGTTGTTTGAAATGTATTTACTTGATGGTTTTGATGGACTTCATGGCGGCGATCGTCTTGGTAATGGCTCATGCAACAGTGGTTTTGTTGCAGTATATATATATATATATATATATATATATATATATATTGCAGTTACTCCCGTGTAATGATTATTTCTAGCATATCTAACACACGCTGTTGTCTCCAGTGCTGGTATAGGACGCACAGGCACGTACATTGCTGTGGACTCCTGATTATTTCTAGTCTTACTAACACATGATGTTTGTCCCCAGTGATGGTATAGGACCTACAGGCACGTACATTGCTGTGGACTCCTGATTATTTCTAGCCTATCTAACACACGATGTTTGTCCCCAGTGATGGTATAGGACCCACAGGCACGTACATTGCTGTGGACTCCTGATTATTTCTAGTATATCTAACACATGATGTTTGTCCCCAGTGCTGGTATAGGACGCACAGGCACGTACATTGCTGTGGACTCGCTGCTGGACCAGGCCAGAGAGGAGGGGAAGGTGGACGTGCAGGGCTACGTGTCCATAATGAGGGGACAGAGGAAGAACATGATACAGACCGTGGTGAGTTGCTTTATTTAGTAAAATCCCGACCTCACCCTCGGTTCATTCTTATAAGCCTTTACTGTAATAAATTTCAGTCAATAGTACATTTTCGCTATCTACCAACTAGCCATAAATAGAGACTATCTCTATCAATTGGAGCAGTGGCTCTTCTAGTTTGCAATAGTCTCTCGTAGTAAATTTATATATAATTATTTCTCTACAGGAACAGTACGAGTGTGTGTTCAACTGTCTGGTGGAGATGACCAAGTACGGGAACACCAGTCTCACCGTGGACGACTTCACCACACTCTACACCAACAGCGGCATGGACGCACAGGTGGACTCAGATAGCAAGACCTTCAGGGAGCTAGCACAGGTAGTTCATATTTTGAAGACATTTTTGATAATTGAGATTTATGATATTTAATCCATGACATTATCTATCAGGATACAATTAGGGAAATGTTTTTTCATAGAGTGTCATGTTTTTATTAATTGAACCAAAACTTTACACTTGATTTACGATTCGTTTCTTACGTTTGCAGATGCTAGTTGCAGAACAACGAAACGGTAACCTTTTCAATACATAACTAATATAAACTTCATTGATAAATAACAAATTAGTCCTGTCACAACCCAGTTTGTCCATTCTGTATCTCACATACCACGGCTCACTGCAGAAATGTTTGGAAACCATAATCTTGTTACACTTGACATGTGGTAAAGGACTATATTGACGTGAAAGAAAACGTTCTTAATGATGTGTTAAGAAAAGAAGTAGAGTAGTTCTTAAGATGGATTTAATCCACCTACCATTGAACAAAGACGTTGTCTTTGACATTTATCTGAGACCAGACGGTTCTACACTTAAATGTATGACGGATAAATAGCTTTCGGAGACACAGAACAGACATAATCTCTGTGATTGAAGCATCAGGAAACTTTTCGTTTTGTCAAATGTCAACACTTGCACAGCACAGCACTTGCTATAAAGGATTATTTTCATATTACTCATCTACAACGTTCTAAACATAAAAGGTTTGGTAAAACTAATTAAAATCAACAATGACATAATTAAAGTAAACTGGCTACCACTTTTCTATTACTATATCTTCTGTAAGACTATGAAAAGCGATGCTATAAGACATGTTGTGGTGTTAAACATTGATTTCAAGTTCTTCAAGTGTATATAAATTCCTGTAACCTCATTTCGTATCGACAGATTCGCCGGATCAGCACCGACTGTGGGTTGATGGGAATCAAGACTTCCTGGTCACAGTATTTCCGGTATAACCGAGATAACCGAGATTTCAATCAGTATAAATGTTTCCTTTTTACAGTAACAATGTATTATTAGACATTGACTATATGGCATTAACCCAGACACAGTGACATCCTATTCTAACTAGTTTTTGTCTCTCAGTAACAATGAGTTATCATACATTAAATCTCACCTCAGAGTAAGAATGTCTTTCCTAACAATAGCTATGTGTTATCCTATAACTATGGGCGATATCACAGTAACAATATATTGTCCCATATGCTATCTGACACTGACAATGAGCTATCCCACAGTCTCTGAGGAGCGTGAGGGGGCACCTGCTCTGTGAGTCTCTACATCCGGGTCAGGAAAAGTTGCTGTGGAAGCTGGTGGAGGATTACAACGTCAAGAACGTCATCGTCCTCTCACACGAGCAGGTAGAGTTCAAATCAATGTGACACTAGATGCGCATCCACTATGTAATCTAATAAGCGAAACGATTTGCTGCTGTCTTAACATATTGTACATGAGTTGGCAGTATTGTTACTGGACTCTGTATTGTGATTGAGCAATAATGACAAGTTCATAACTTGGAACTATCAACGGAATTAGTCAACATCATGCGCACGTTATTTAAACAAAGTGAATGCCAAATGAGTTCTCTTATCTTATTTCTATTTGTAAGCTTACATCGCCTTTCAGCCTCAATATATGTATTCAGAAAACTAATGTTTCTAAATGATGAATCTAGACACTATATCATGATGCAGAGTACAAGTACCAGACAAATGTTGATCATGATTATAGAGCTTTAAACAACCGGAAAGTTGGTATATAGTTACAACATATAACAAGCGTAGTTTTGTAGAACTATAAAACAAGTGCATGGTCAACAAATTCACAAAACTAAATACAGAAACAAAGTTTATGTGCAGTTTCGCGAGATAATTTTTCCAATGAATCTTGAATCATGACATGTTCCTTCTGCATGCTGTAGTCATCTGCTTGTTCTGATCACCAAGCTGCTACAGAAGGCCATCATCATGGATGTATCTGCTTCTACTGGAGATCAGCAAACAGATAACAGTCATAAGATGTCTGGACTGACTATAAATCAACTGTTCAAATCTGGTTTTCACAAATGATCGACAGTGCAACTCCTGAAATATTGAACACAAACAGCAGACACTCACCCTTCGGCCTTTTTATTCTTAATTGCAGCTCTCGAGGTCTTCGTTAGGAATGCAGTGTAAGCCTCAATTTGTATCAGTCAATGCAGAAAGGTGACTTTTCATTACCTTTGAATTTATTTTCAGCATGTCGTAGACTTATCTCAAGGAAACAGGATCAAACTAGGAGAGATAACTCTAACATGCTTGGAAACTAGCCGGATGGAGTTTGAGTTATTCTTCATTCGACTGAAACTTGAGGTAAACGGGTTGGGTATACTTTTAGAACTAGATTATGTGAATAGGAATTTTAACTTACATAAATCACCTTTATGCCAGGTAAAGGTGTAAGTCTTACTATGGCCAATATTCCTGGTGGTTTAACAGTAAGCGAAATGTAACACAAAATCAAATGCTTAGAAAAACCAATTCATCCTTGATTCGCAAAGTTACTCTGACAAAAGCATATTTTTTACAGAAAAATCGACTTGGACATGAAATAAAGTTGTTCAGGTTTGATGGCCATGCGTCTATCGGGAGTGTAACAGCACGTATCCTTGGCCACGCCCCTCTCCGAGCAGTTGCTACAGGGGTTGATCCAGTTGTTATCGTACACAGGTGAGCTCAAGAAGTAGTATGATTCTCTGAGTAAAATGTTCATGAGCTAGTAAGATTTAGACAAATTTAGTTTTTAACATGTGCCAACGCTTCCTAAAACAGTCGGTATACAGTTTAACCAAAACCTTGTTCTTACAACCTAAAGATTTAGAAAAGAAACATTGCAAATCTCAATATTTGGTCAATGTTTTAAGACGATAAGGACAACATCTTATCCAAAATATAACTGATGTCATTGTTTATATATGTGAATGCATTTTCAAAGTAGAAAATAGTTTGACGACACAATTTACCACCTTTTGTACAGTTTTTCTTCCATTTTTCTAGGGCAAGTATCCGTACATCTGAAGTCCGTATTTTTAATACAAAGGCTTAACTTATGGGATGTTAAAACACAAGAAACCAAGTTCCTCAAAGCACACGTTTCATGATCAAAATATGAGAGTTTTTTTTTATCATGAGATCATTATTATACATCGTGTTTTTCAAAGTTGCCAATTACGGACTATTTTCAAGACGTTCACAAATATATATCACCGACATAGTGACCTTCCCCTGGGTGTGCTGTCAATGAAATTACTCCGCCAAAACCATGTCCATTCTCTTATCATACTTTATCAACTTTTACTCAAAAGCCCTTGTTTAAATAATGACATTCTTTAATAAGGAGATTATTAAGCGGGCGTGCTTCCATATTCCGCATTGATATCCAAATATGCAGTAAAACATAAAGGGTTGCGGTATACAATTGTCAGTACAAATATATGACACCAATGATACGGAAACACACTTGGTTAATAATCTAAATATCTTAATTAAAAGTAGTATCACTGCAGCCGAACTGACCAGCACATTGCTGTGTCGCTGACCATTCTGCTGAACGTGCTGTCCGGATTGCTGACTGACCGGCGGGTGGACATCACTGGTATCATTAGAACTAGTCTCCAGTACTGTCCTCGACTACAATTGTCCGAGGTGAGTAATGTCGAGAATATAAACGAGTGATGCACAATGATGATAATAGTGGTTTAAGGTAGCGTCTTTATAACAGACACTTTGGTCCGACTCAAGGTCAGATGACGTCACACCACGATGAGCACATGAGAATTAATCCCCTCGCACTTGGGTTGGACTCGTTTGTTTATAAACATAAGCATAAGTAAACATAAACATAAACGAATAACTTCTTCTGGAGAACGTTGATTTTGAATTTGTTGCACAGACAAATGTTTTGTAAAAAAGTACTCACAATTTATTTCATTGTTGTCATTGTTGCTGAAATCGCTTTTTCAAAAGGGTTTTAGGCAACGATTGTGTGGCATTCAAGTTTAGAAAAATAAGATGTAGAAATCAAATTAATTAAAGATGATGTCAACATAAATTACCTTTTTTTTACTTAAATTTGTTGACTTACCTTTACTGTATCATGTCATAAAATGTCATCAAAAGCCCAAAAGCCGTTTGAGACTGTTAACTCGTCTAGTTAGGGAGATTATTAAACGACGATTTCTTAAAACGTATGTTTTGCAGTTATATGATCAGATAATGTATTGAAATTAGTTTAGTACGCTTCTGAAGAATTCATGTAACTCAGTTCATTCGTATTTAGCACTTGTGAATTGAAACACATCTTTTTATCATTTGTTGCGTTTCGTTTGCACGCGGGGTTATATTGTAGTAATACTTGATTAATACACAGTTTTGTTATATGCAATTTTAGATTTAACAATTTGGAAATTATTGTTGATATTTATTCAAAAGGTAACGAACGCGGAATAACTATGACATACACCTTGGCATGTGAATAGACTAGTAATAATATACTGTTGATCGTTTTAATGATTGATCAACTGTATGTGTATATTCTAACAACACATACATGTATATATTTACATGTGATATTAAAAATAAATTTTTGTTTATAAAAATACATAGTTTTATGAATTTCACTTTTCTGCGAGTTACTTCCCTTGTTAAAACATGTCAACATGTTGATCACTTGCAGAACTCTGTCAAACTCTGTTAGTATAATACATATGGAAGGTAAGGTACGGTTTGACTGTTTCAGCACGACATTGAGCAGCTGCACGATGTGGCCCTGAGATGTGTGGAGACGTTAGAGGACGACAAAACGTACGCCAATATGTGACGTCCTGACTATACCACTACTGTATGATGTTGGTCTCTACGGGCTTGGTTCATTCCTGCAGTTCCTCTATGCTTACGCATTATTTTGTTGGTTACTCTCCTGAATTGAATCGTATCTTTATTCCATTGTTTATATTTATAATTATTACATTTACATTATCTATACTGCAATATTCTGTTAAATGCGCTTGTCATCAAGTGTTGATATTATATTTTATAGATTTTTTAGAATTATCCTATTAACCAGATCCATATGGATAAGTGATTTTCTTGTTACCTAACTCCTATTGCATTGACTCATATTTTTCTTCATTGGCTGTAATTCACTCCATAAATTTTTATAATGAATTACGTTAAGCTGTAGACTGAGTTAAACTTCAGATCAGATGTATCTAGTCTATGCAGGTTTGTAATAGCCCTGCTTGGTTTAGAGTCCTCGTCCTTGCTAAAACAAATGTTAAAGAAGTTGTACATAATTTGATAACTTAGCTTCAACCTTTCTGCCAATACATCTACACCCAGCAGGGTGTACATATCTTTACTCTTCAAAAACATGACACAAGACACTCAAAGTAATTCCGACATATGCATGTATGCTGCTTATTATTATTTCCTCTATACATCACATCCACATCCACATCCACAATCACATCAAATGATTTTCAAAAACTTCTTTCAATATTCCAGTTGATATTCACTGTCCATTTATAATATCTTTGGTGTACGAGTGTAAAACTGTTAAAATAGATACGAAAATTGTGTATAGTATACGCATTTTTTTCGGGTGTCTTTCTGTATTGCAAGAACATACACTTTTGGTAAACCGTCTCTGCTTTTTAAAAAATAAATTCTGAATTACTGTTCTGCATTACGTTTTGATTGTCATACCTGCGCCTAAGTTGAAGTAAATCTACTACTGTCACAAGTACATATATGTACCTTGCCGCTAGGTTGTAATTCAAACCATAGTTTACAGGAATTCAGGAGTTGACTTGAACTGAAGACAGACAGAAACCACATGCCGCTATTTGCATGACTACCCGCCTACTACAAAGTTGATCCGTCGAACCTTATTAAATATTTGTCATTGTATTTAAAGGGAATTAATCAGATTTAATATTGTATGAAAAATTATATTGGCGTACTTTTGATACAGTTTTAATACATGAATATATTTACAACATGGGTTACCTGGCTCGAAATGTAATTTTGAATCCTGTATGTAATTGTCGAATTGTTTTGATGGGTTTAGTTTTGGAGAGAAGTTAGTGTTGTTGATAATAGTTGATTCACAGATACTCATGATGCAAAATTCCTCGATTTGATCAACTACCCTCCGGAAGTAATAAATCTTGCACATCTTGTTTACTGGTTAATTTAAGCCTTGCCGTATTCTTTAAGGTTTCTGTGCTAGCGAATCAAAATCCACTATATACATTTCAGATTACTTAGCACGGAAAAGTGAATGAAAGGCTGCAATGCTTTAATAAGTCTATGATTGAGACTTGGGCGAGTTATCCTTTGCAAAGTTGTGATTTGTTCTCTTATAAAGCGTATTTCGCTCTGTTGTCCTCACAAAAAACGAAAAACTCGACATTGGAATGCGTTTCTTTAAGTTTTTAACCAGTAAACGTCTTTACCATTTACTCTTCTATGGTGTGATGGAAATTACTGCATTTCATATTGATATAACAACAACACTTGAAAAAAAATCGTTTAATAGTATCAAATAGTATTAGATAGTTTGTAATGTTATAATAAACATATCTGCTTTCTTCGATTATTTTGGCTATAGTTATCCTTGTCTTCTCCACACACTATAACAAAACTTAATACAACAAATATTAATAGTATATTGACAATACTTTTTAGGATACATAATGATCTGCATAGTGTACATAGTTCATATTTCATATTTATTTCATAGTATTACTATCAAAATGTGAATGTTCAATCAAAATGTGAAATGTCCATCAACATGTGAACTTGTGTTAGCATGTGTAACTTCAATCAACATATGACGACCAGTATGTGATAATTGCCTACAGATAGCGCGGGTTAGCGCGTTTGGCTACTGATAAAAAGGTCCTTGGTTCGAATCCCGCTAGGAACAAGAATCTTAGTCTGCAGTAGAGAAGTGTTCTACACGCAGTAAGGTTTTGGTCCAATCCTACACTGAATTTCAACGTAGTACCACCCATGGTTCGCTGGTTCCAGCCGACGCTTGCAGGTTTCAGCGCAATGCAGAAACACATGACGTTTTTCCTGCGATTATACTAGCAGCTGACATATACGTGAACTACTCTTGAAAGCGGCGTTAAACCCCAAAGCACCTCACCTCACCTTATGGATATTGATTTGGATGATTTTGGAGTGCGTATTTCTTGTCATGCTTGTATATGCTTACTGAACCGTAAGATAACATGGGTAGCACTTTTCATGCTGAATGAAACGTACGTAAAATAACACATTTCTCCATATAGTGATTCAACCTACACACAGAAAGAACCGTACCCTGAATATCAATTCAGATATAAAACTTATAGCCGTGTGCATCGGTTTGGGTTTCCGGACGAAAACTAAAAAACTGTGAGGTCCAGTTCAATGCAATCTAAAATTTAGATTGACTGCCCTATATTATGTTACACGGTATAACGTAATATAAAAAAAACTATTGATCTTAATTTATTTAGATCAATGACACATGGTAGGTGAACAGTCATCATAAGCACATGTGGCTTTTCAGTTTGTCAACTACTTTTGAATTTTATTTTGAGCTATTCCCGTGCACACTTAAATTTTTGTCCGAATCAGAACTAAAAGGTTTAAGGTCTAGCTCAGTGACACTTGGTGTGTGTAACAATCATCATCAAGCAGATGTTAATACATCTTAGGAAGAATATAGTTTTGTGTAGCAGTAATGAGTTATTTAGGATTTATTAAAGAATAAAGATCCATAATCATTGTTTAACATATTTTAAACTTTTTCCACTTGACAGGGGATATAGTCTACTGTGTCTGCCTGTAAATGTTAGAAGTTATTTTACATTTGATCGAGTAATGATATTGAAACTCACGTTCTACCAACAGGACAAAAAGAGTTTGAATCCGGATCCCCCTAAATTTGGAAGGATCCAGCAAGGGGATTAAACTCCTTTTTCTCTTGCGTACTGTTCAATACAATAAATATTATGGTATGAACGATTCTGTCAAACACTTACAATGTCAAAGTTCATCCTCATTAATTTTAATCAAAAAACCTAGGGCAGTGTATGAAATGAAATCCGCCCGACAGCCCGGAACCTGGGAACTGTTGTTCAGGGCTAGTTTTCAAGCTTATTTCATACACTGCTAAAGGAAGGATCGTCGATATCCTTAATCCAACTGGGATCAACTGTTCTAAGTTATATGGCCAAACCGTTAATCACCAGGAAGCAATATTGGCAACCACAATAGTCGGGTCAATATATGGAGAAAAAAACCACAACCCACTTGCTACAAAAGGATTCTCAACTGATTCTGGTAGGGTTTAGTGTATTTTAGAACATACTAAAAGTTTACCAAAGTTGGACCCCCGGAAAAGTGTTTTTTTCAAGATGGCGTCCAAGATGGCCGCCAAAACCTCTTAATGATCATAACTCTGCAACCATAAACTCGAATGTGATGATATTGGTGTCTACCCCTAGGATTTTGGGTGCAACGAACACATTAAGATTATAAAAAATGGTGTTTGTCTATACAACACAGAAATTCAATATGGCGTCCAAAATGGCTGCCGACATCTCCAAATGTCCACATTGAGATAATAAGAAATGGTGTTTGTGTATAATACAACACATTAATCCAATATGGCGTCAAAATGGCCGCTTAAATCTCCAAATGACCACAAGTCCATTACTATTCACTCAAATTTGATGTTCTAGATGTCTATTTCCAAGTTTTGGAGGGCAATGAGCACATATAGGACCCTTTCACATAAAATCAATTTTATTACAAGTAAATCTAACTTTGTCCAACATGGCACTACCATTTGACTTACGTTTCAGTCTAATTTTATTAAATGTAGCTCTAGATCTATCCCCTGGGTGTACCTTGAACCATCATTTCACCAGTTCTCCGCACGACATGGACACTTCCGGAATATTCACCTAAGTGAATACCAATGTTCTTCCTTTTGGTATCATCAAAAATCCCGTGGGCTAAGACTTTTCTCTGCAAATATACAATCTTTGTCTAAAAACTTGCTTTGTAGATGACCCTATTTGTGTGCCGGATAACAGCATCCTGTGTTGGTGGAAACAAATGCGTCAGTTTAGTGTGCTCTCCTTGGCAGAATAAGTCTTGTATAACAACGTTCACTCTGGTAAATGAGGTGCTGTGCTCATACATGACACACACAAATCTTTCCATGAGAGCAACTGTTTCCACTCTCTGTCAATCGGCTGGTAGGGAATCCTGCTTTGGAAAATAAAAGCTTCTGTTACATATGGATAGGATACCTGGTAGGCTTGCCGAGTCTGCCATGACGTTTTCTTTGTGTCACGTCCTGTACATGAATGGATAAAAGGAAGAGCTAATGCACAATTGTTTCCAAACTTTTGATGAATAGCATTCACGTTATATAATGTATAATAATCTTGTCATTTCCAATGGACAAGCAAACGTTGGTTGGTGTGTTTTAGCTCAGGTAATACCCCAAAAAGAACCACGAACACATCTGTATCCACTTTGCTGATAAGAATGCGCCTGGTGTCCTTTTAATATGACACAATTGTTGATTCACGACCATTGGCAAGCAGTGTTCTCCCTAATGTTTTGTGCAATTCTTTACCTACCTCAAAGGTGCTTGTTTTGACGCTATATGTTAGTATTTGTTTGTTGTTTGAGTCTTTGTAATTCTGTGGTAGTTTGTTTTGTTTGGACACATTGTGTATTTATCCTTTGTCTCTTTTGTCTGTGGTTACAGACTTGAGACTTCTTTCTTGTTGTGGTCCCATACACTGTCTATCCTTGAACAGTCAGTAAGTTGCCTTGTTACCCAGGTTAGAAATGTGCGATCACTGTACTATCCAAAGGATGACACATTACCTATTGGCAGTGAATGGACAATTGATGCTCCATCGAACACTTTAGCCACTACCTTAAGCGTATCCTGGAGATCTTCACGCAATCCAAATGTTCAGATTTGCAAGTTGGAAGTCTGAGGTTTCCATGTTGTTAAAAAGCTGTTGGCCATGGGTGATTTTCGAAATTGAAAATTGTGTCCAATCAGCTTGGCGGAATTGGCATGAAATTAAAATATATGAGCGAATGGGTTGTCATCATCTTGACGATTAATGAATTGTTACTTTCCCTTGGTCTTCACCTTACTGTGTTGTCTCTTGAAAAGTAGTACATGCTCTGGAACCTGCTTTGATGTGGAGAGACAATGGTATTTTCGTTGAAATGACACTAGACGAGGTACATCATTTGTTCTAACAAGTTTTATAAAACAGAAGTAATATGTTTCAAGTGGACTGTATCAGACTTATTAGTATATTCCGCCCAGTGAAAAACGTACGTGTATACATTAACATACAGTCATGAAATTTGTGTAAGGCTTTATTATACTGAATGAATGGAAAATATCATCCTGGGTAAGGCGCCACAGACCTATATAAGCTGAATCTTAAATTAAGTATGTTAGAGGGTGGTCTAGTAAACCGACAATATCTACATAATATTATGACGATAACGTTATTGTTGTAAATAGATGATTTCGTGAGTAATATACACTTCCTTTTCCGAACAAATCAAGTATGTCAAGGAGCAGGAACAGGAACAGGAGGATGACACTAACAACTGAATGCTTTGAAACTCTATGGACAAAGATGGTTGTGCATAAGGTAAAAGTGGACTGCTGATGGTCATGGATTCATAATGATAAAACAGCTCAGTGATATTCAAATTGTCTTGATGTGTTCTTTGCCCCCTAAAACTGGGGATGAACACCTAGATCATCAAATTGAAACGTAGGTCAAATTGTAGTGCCATGTTGGACAAAGATAGATTTATTTGTAATATCATTTAATTTCTAATGGTCTTAATGTTCCTTGCCCTCAAAAACGTTGAAATAGATATCTAGATCATCAAATTTGAGTGAATAGTAATGGACTTGTGGTCATTTGGAGATGTAAGCGGCCATTTTGACGCCATATTGGATTTCTGTGTTGTATTATACACAATCACCATTTCTTATGATCTTAATGTGTTCGTTGCCCCGAAAAATCCAGGGGTAGACACCAATATCATCACATTCGAGTTTATGGTTGCAGAGTTATGATCATTAAGATGTTTTTGCGGCCATCTTGGACGCCATCTTGAAAAGACACTTTTCCAGGGGTCCAACTTTGGTAAACTTTCAGTGTTATGAAGTACGCTAAACCCTACCAGAATCAGTTGAGAAACCTTTTGGAGCAATTTTGGGGGGGTTAAACTGTATTTTGACCTGACTACAATGTGCTTCTCAACATGATATTCATGATGTCCTTGCATCACCTTGCAAGACAGTGCAATAAGAACGTGTTTTATTGAAAAAATAAATTATGTATATACTTTATATATAATGTCTACTAAACGACACGGAACAGTTGATTACTGAATTAGAAAGTTTGATTGAGAGAGATACCCCCGATGTCAATTGCGCGTCCAAATAATTTCTTATTATCTATCTAAATAAATTTACATCGACAGTTTGTTTACATATTATGTAATACCCTCTTGCATTCACATAATCTAGAACAGTCGATATAAGTGTATTTAGATTGATTATCGCATGTTTCTGCAGTCATCTGAAGGCCCTGGTGAGACACATCTTTCTCTTTTGGTCAAAAATAATATAGGGTATTTATTTTGCGCACGTTTCCATCCTCAAATGTATCCACAAGGCACTACTAACATGACACACATGCCACTAGAAGGTCACCTCCAACACAACGTTACCAGGTACCCATTTGCACTGCTGGGTGAACAGAGGCACACTTTGAATATAGCCACTTACCCAGCATGACACCATTTGTGTGGGGAATCACCATTCAAACTGTCAGTGTGTCAAGTAATGAAGCTGGTTACCCACCCATGCGGCGAGCCGCGCCCAATGTTGCTTAACTTACACAGGACCACGTTCCACCACATTCGGTTAGGTTAAAACTTGCAATCTGGTAAGTGAAACCAAGTCGCATACTTATGTCATGGGAAAATCAGTAGAATATTGCGTATCTACAAGTGATCAAAAATATGTTTCGTGTGTCAGTCTATTTCCACAATACGAATATTATTAAAATAAAAAAAAGCTTTCTTAGATTGGCTTTGTTAAATGGATTTGATTTTCATGTTCATAAACTATAAAGTTCTATAAAGACACCACCCGAAGTCGCCCGAACTTCAGCCTCTTTTCATTTGGGAACTGATGCAATACTATCTGCAATAAATGTAATCTGTTTGTTTCATAATGTTCCTTTTTAATATGTTCTATTTGTGTTTTCTTTTGATGAAAAGTTGATAGTTTGACTTTTTATTAACACTGGCCTTTGCGTGAGGTTCAATGTACTGTTTCATGAATGAATTTGCGAAATATTTGTTTTAATGTAAATGTTGGAGCACAGTTAAGAACATATAGGAAGCTCCAGAATATATTGATTATTTGAACATACCAGGAGCCTACAATGAAATTGAATATTGGTACTTTAAATACCATTCTGTGGTTAAGTATTGATATGTTGATATTATGTCAGTATGACCTTGGTTCGGACAGTTTTGACCAAGGTTCGGACATACTTATATTTTATTTGTAACCACTTGTAAAGTTTGAAAAGACAGCGGCAAAACTATGGAAATATGGAGAAAAAAATCAGTTTCCCATAATTATTACAACAAACTTAAGTTAGAAAATTAGAAGTTTAGCGCTCGCATCGTTTATGAGTCACTATACCTGCGTATATGATTTTGAGGCCATTTATTCTAATGACGCATGCGGCAGTTGTTAAGAATTTAGTATTGGAAAGCCTGCTCTGACTAAATGACAAATTACTTCAAGGAGTTTAACTGCGGATGTTTTATTGTTCGTGGACTACCATTCACATGTTTTTCGAAATAAAAAGAATCAGTTTGATGAATAATGTAAACTACTGACGCATGCCAATGTACCTACTCTTGTGAATAAAAACATTGAAAAAGCATTTCTAGACTAGACTGTAGTGTTATTCTTATTGAACATTTACTGCTTCTTCACTGTATTATAAGAGGCAATCGTTGTGTTTCTAAATTACCATGTATGGTCATTTCACAAGTGTATTTGGGGAAATCGTTGGATTCAACTTGGCACTACATATACACTAAAGGAGTACAAGAACCCTGTTATATTCAGTCTCCTGTTACTATACACAGCCGTCCAAGTACTTCACTCTGACGAGCTACTTGATCCAACATGATTGAAGCGAGACTAAACAGAAGGAGCTACTTTATAGTACTTCATGGTTTTTGGTGGGATTGGTTTACTACAAACTACATACATGTACGTGACTAAACTTTGGTATTCTGAATATGACTTCAATAGTTATGTTTTTCAACGAACATATGAACGTATTAAGAAATACTCAGCTCGAGAAATATGTATGAAGCGAGGTCAATGTCTTCAATGAAACTACGCAGGATGAGAGGTCCTTTAATTCGTTGATTATCATAATAAAGGACAGTTAACAAGAAACATATTTTGCTGCACATGTTGCATATGTACAGGTGAATACATATATTTGAAATCGTATAAAACACAAAAGTTGCTGAAAATAAAAACTTACATTAGTGTAGTAATTAATGAATTATTGATATTCTATTCTATAGTGAATGGGCATATTTGATTTAAACAGTTTGATGGAGCAGTTACACATTCATTAACATTTACGTATTGAACGAACTTGACACAGTTGTATCACCTGTATGAGAGAGACAGGTTCGTAGAAAGTAAGAAAAAATTGTAAAAAAAAAGTTCATTTGAGAAAAATAAAGAAAACAGGTAAGTATGATGTATTGACAATGTCTGAGATATGGTACATAGGAAAGTGTTCTATATTCAGTGCTGTTATGGGATTATTATACTAAAATAAATGATTATAATGTGTTGATTACAGTGCTATGTTGTACTAAATTGTATGCTTGGAATATATACATATTACAATATTATATCAAAATCCATAAAAAAAACCATTCACGATACAATAAATATGGAATATTAAGTCTTGAAATGTATTTTGTATAAGTCTCTACGAAACTAGTATCTACGAACCTGTTTCCTCTACGAATAATCGGTCTCTACGAGCCTTTTTCCTCTACGAAACCACTGGTTCCCATTTCAAGCATCTGACATATATTTTCTGTCACACTAAGAGTAGCTAGCTATTGAGATCTCCTATGTTCAAGTATAATCAAAGAGTCAACCAATCATGTCAGTGTTGAGCTCTATTCTCGGTTCTTCCTTGTTAAATGAATCTTTTTCTGATGCATACAAAACATTTCATCTTTCAATCCATCTAAATATGAAATGTGACAATATCATTGCAACTTCAGATGAGAAGAGGAAGATGTGGACTACCCTAACTTCACTGGTATTAATCCACCAAGCAGCAGGTAGTACTGCAAACTTTATCTTTATAAACAAGTGTCCAAGAGACACGTTGCCAGATTTTCAACAGAGTCAGAAACAAAATAGTACCACCGGACAAAGTTGGGTTTGAATGTTGTTGATAAAATTATTTTTTGTAAAAGAATTTTGAAAATGTCATTCATCATGGTTCGAAACCTTTATTTTTATGCGTTTTCAAACACTGATGGGATGCATAAATTGCTGTTTAAAAACTTATTTTGGGACAAAATGTTTTCATTTAATTTTAAAATGCATGATTAATGATAATATCGTAAATAAACGACGTTGGTGTTGAGAACATAATATATCATCTTAGACTTAAATTCGTTGAAGCCAAGTTACTGTAGGACGTCGTAAAACAAGTAAAAAGCAAGGAAATTCTAAAACTATGATTTCTTTAAAGGCTTGTTTCTAAGAAACCTAAAAAGATATTTTTTCAAATTTTGAGCGATTTAGATAAGTTGGCTTCAGAACAAAACATGTAATCATGTTTTAGTCGTACCTATCATTCATGCAATAAACTTATCTTATATTTGTGTAAGCAACCTTTCTTTTGGACACCAGTGTATTTTACAGAAATGAATCCGTATTGTATTGGTTTGATGACCATTAATATTTGAGGCAAATTTAAAATAAACAAGAGTGCTCCGATAGCACAAGAACCTTCGGATTTAAGCTGTTGATGCACAAACTATACGTCAAGTAAGCAGTTAGATCTGCAGTTGACAAGAGATGGTCTTTGATCAGCTTAAAATTTTCGACATTGACTGAATGATCAAATGACAACGAATAAAGAAATATCGAAGGATCACTGATGAATTATGACTATGGTTGAGCATTTTAGAAAATGCATGCAACACCAAAGTCAAGGTCACAAGGTCAAAGGATGTGACTTAGTATTGTTGAGAAACAATATTTTCAAAGGCTTATGCTAACGAATTAAATATATGGTCAAGATTAAAGTTCCAAAACAAGAGTTTTCATAAAGGTTAAATCAAGTCTAAGACATGTCATTGAACAATCAAAAGTTTAAACTAAGTTTAAAGTTTAACACACATAAACTAGAAAAGTCAAGCTCTCAAACTCAAGGATCAAAACTCTAACCATATTTATCGGATTGGTCCCAGAGAGGAATATGCGTGACACCGATGTATATACAAAGCTTTTATGAAGTTTCAGAAAGTTTAATGAAAAAGTGAGGTAGGAGTTGATTTCAGAACACAAGTATCTGGACAGACGCTCAGTCGGGCTGCGCTACGATATAAACCCCCTTGGGTTTCACCTAGGGGTTAAACATACCAAAATCAAAGTGTCATTAATGTTTATTTGAGATTCATTATGTTATAATTTCAAATAAATACATTTATATAATTTCAAAAAGATTAGTTAACCCCATTATGTTTCGAGTTTCAGTTGTGATGTTGTGAACTTTGCAGATCATCATCCATTAAATAAATGGCAGACATAAAAGCATAACTAAAAACTGTGTATGTATTTTGTGTTCAATTTATGTTACCTTATTTCGCCTACATACCTCAGAGGAACCAGGAAGATAACTTCAATATACACTGACGGGCAAAAGAAAGTATATCATTCAGTTGTATTGTTCATATGTACAAAGTCAAATATCTCGAGTTTTCGACGTCCTTTTCAAAAACTGCCTTGTTTGGGAAATTAGTCCGAAACATTAAATCATTTAGAGAATATCTCTATCTCGTATATAACTAGAATGTGCATTCGTTACCCGAATGAGACAGTTACCCTCCTTACCTGGAACAATTCATTTTAATAAATACACATCCTCAAGCTCGGCATTCACAGCTGCTGGCAAATGGTAGCCATTTTGAACGTGTGATATGTTTATAAGGGTTATTCCAAAAATGTGAAATTCAGGAAATACGAATCTTGAGTTTGTGAACACAATGACACATTTATTAGATTTTTTTAAATTCTTAAAGAGAACTTTTGGGGGGAAACGTTGTGTATAACAACAATATTTTTGGTACGAAATCGCTGCTGTTGTCACAACGGATTTTTCGAACCAAATTGATTTAAACAATATTTATTCATTATTCATGAGTGGATTGGTAAACAGGCATTACGCCTATATGAATACCTCTCCAGTACAAAAGTATACATACATGTAAAACAACATCATCCATCAATACTGAGAACCGCACAACATTCAATGAACATAGTTATATACTAGTAGGACAGTATTTTATAAAAAAAAAAAAAAAGAATAAACAAGGACATCTGAATTAGAAACGTTTTGTCTGGGTAAAATAAAAATGCAGTGAAGTGACGATATTGTGATTAATTTCATCAGAAAGTGAATAATTTCCATGTAATATGGATTTTAAGTCAAAGCCATGTTCATAAAAGAAACACCTTGATCGAATTCCAGTAAAATGTGGACATATAAATAGATAATGAATGGTATCCTCATAGTGATAGCCACATTCACAAGTGGAAGAATTTTGAAGAAAACGATCAAATTTATGGGCATTTAGGTCACTACAACCCAATCTCATTTTACAATGGATAATTTGATTGTGTCTTGTACCTGTGTTTTTAATAACATGGTGCACATTGCACGGTAAGGTTCGATCAACATGTTTCTTAAATGTAGCAAGGGAATCAATATTTCTTACATTGTCATCCAACATATTCCACTCAAGCACACTCGATGGAAGGAAGGACTTTTTATATGTTTCTGTGCGGCAGAGCGGATTTTGAAGAATATTGGATGTCCTAGATTCATATGTGGATGTAGAGGATATATTTATTGGAATTAATTCTGATAAGTATTTCGGAGTTTTTTCATTGAACATTTTGTGAAAAACGCTCATCTTGTGAAGTTTTCGTCTATCAAACAATGACGAAAAACCAGTTTCAATATAAATTTTAGAATGACTTACTCCTCTAACGGATCCACATATGGTTCTTAAGGCATCCAAATGAAGTTTTTCTAATAAAGTTTCTTGTGTCTTAGTACAATTATTCCAAATGTAATCACAATAATCAAAAATTGGTAGAACAAATGAACTATATAAGGTTTGAAGGCTTTTCCTTTGAAGGCGATATTTTAGGCTTCTCAAGCAATTAATCATAGGACTAACCTTGGATATAATATTTTCAATATGTTTATTCCACTGGCCATCACTTTGCAAAGTCAACCCTAAATGCTTATGAGAATCAACAGATTTGATAATTGTATCATCCATTACAAGGTCAGGCATTAATGTTATCGCTTTCTTTCTAGAAAAAACTATAGTTTCTGTTTTATTTGGGTTAAAATCTACCTTCCACGTTTTTGCCCATGTTGCTATAAGTTTAAGGTCATCATTTAACATATTAGAAGATAGGACAGGATCATCGATTATCACATATAAGGATGTATCATCAGCGAATAATTTGATATTGCAATGGATATCTTCAACGATATCATTAATATAGACCAAAAAGAGTAGAGGGCCCAAAACTGATCCTTGAGGGACACCCGCTTCTAATGATTTAACATTTGATTTATACCCATTGATTACTGTGAATTGTTTTCGATTAGTAAGATAACTTTCAAACCATGATAAAAGAGAACCACGTATCCCATTAGCCCATAGTTTATGCAAAAGGCCCTTGTGCCATACCCTATCAAACGCTTTACTAATATCACAAAATACAGCGCGAACTTCCTTTCCACTATCCATCGCCTTAGCTACATAATCATACAAATGAGTGAGCTGGTAAGATGTAGAATCGCCAGTCGTAAAACCTGATTGTAATGATGTGATCGTTCCATTATCTAAAAAGAAGTTTGATACATGCTTAAAAACACACTTCTCAAACACTTTTGACAAACAGCTAGTAAGTGACACCGGTCGGTAATTAGCACATTGATGCACGTCATTCTTTTTATGAATTGGTACAACAGATGCATATTTCCATATATCTGGAAACCGTGAAGTTGACAATGAGATATTAAATAAATTACAGAGTGGAACTGACAGTTGTTCAGATAAAAGTTTTAGAACACGATTACTAAGATGGTCTGGACCAGTTGCCTTAGTGACATCAAGCGACAGTAAAATATCTCTTATTTCATCACTTTGTAAACTTATGGCATGGAGACATTGATCAATTTGGACATGAGAATTATTATCTATAACGTCATCAAGAGCATTGTTGACCATTGCCATGCTTGAGAAATAGTCATTGAAAATGGTGGCTTTGTCAATATCATCTTCATATACAATATCATTTTGTTTTATGTGTGGGAATGTACTAATTTTGTCAGTCTTTTTTAGATAATTCTTAACAATACGCCACCACGATTTACTACCATGTTCTGCATTAACGACATTGTCAAGTTTTTCAATATAAGAGGATTTACATGTTCGTATCTCAGTTATTAATTTATTTCGGCATTTTCTAAACTTTTCCCAGTCATTTGGCAAATTGCTTCGTTTTGCTCTTCTGTGAATTCTATTTTTCTTTCGCATGAGTTTACGGATGAAGCCGTTCATCCATGGTGCATCATTAGGGCGAATAGTAACAGTTTTATTTGGAATATTTGATTTACAAAGGTCTGTTAATGTATTTACTAATATGGGAGTACTAGTATTGACATCATCATATAAAGTAATAAAATTCCAGTCAATATCACCTACATTTTGCCGAAAAGCATTTACATCGATATTTTCGTAATTATATATCAATCTTGAGTAGGCTTTCTTTGTTTGCTTTGTAGACTTCAACGTTACGTTAACTGAACAGTGATCACTACAGAACGGGGGAGTTACACCAGAGGAATTAACAATTTCAGGACAAGATACGAATATTAGATCAATTAGCGTCCTCGATTGTTGAGTAATTCGCGTTGGCTCTTTTATCAACTGCTCCATACAATAGATTGACTTGATATGTTCAATGTTAGGGTCTGTTCTGTTCAATAGGTTAGCGTTGTAGTCTCCAAGTACTACGGTCTTAATATTAGTATCTGCCGCCAAACCGATAGATTCTTCGATCAGATCCCAGTAATGCGAACTAGTGTTTGCACGGTAGAAAGTACCCACAAGATAACTCTTATTCTTACAAGTGAGCTGTACCCACACTGCCTCTAGCCCGGGAAGTTGTAAGTCTGGTCTATGCTTATAATAAATAGAATCTTTAACATATATAGCAACCCCACCTCCCCTGCTTTGTCTGTCATTACGAATTGGCGGATGAAACCCAGGCATGCTAATATCAACATTTGAAATACCATCGTGTAACCAAGTTTCAGATATACATATAACGTCATAATCATGTAGTTCTGCATACACCAGATCAACTTTATCAGTAAGACTACAAACATTAGTATGTACGATACTTAGATCTTGTAGGACAGGTCCAGGGTGAGGGTGAATATCTCCACAACAGAGCAATAACAATAGTGCTATCTGAATACCCCTAACCCCAAGTGTACAGACTAACATCACCAAGTAGTAAGTAGGCAAATCTATCTTGCCCTTTGTTCTATTGCATGATTTACAATTAAATACCCCAATTCTCTGTCGATACTGTACAATATCAACCCCCATCTAATAATCTTGAGAATACAATCAATTGTGAGAAAAGGGGCATCAATGTTTTTAGTATTTGATTGAGATGTGTTTCAGTATAGATATATTCTTCGATGTGTGTGCAATTTGCAGTAATGATAGATGGCATGGTGTAGGAATAAATAAGTTTTGTCGCCTTATCAAGTAAGAACAAACATTTAGAGTTTATGTTTGAACACAAATGAAAAAAGAAAACTAAAAGAAACAGATAGATACTTTCTATCAGTGTAAAGCAAAAGAATGCAAGGAGAACCGGTGTGATCTCGTCACCACTGTAAGTAAGTAATGTAGGCCAGAAATCCAAACTTATAAAATGATTTGAAACAATGAATTAATATTCAACACAAAACAACATTCAAATACAACATTCGAATATAATGTTGAAGTTTGTAAATAACACTTGAACAGATATCATCGTTTACATAACGATAACACAACACAAGCAGAAAATGCGTTTGACTGTCACCAAACAAAGTTACCTTTGGTCAACACTTCTAAATACAAGGAGAACAGCTAATCGCAAGCACAGTCATCAACAATAACACATTGCAGCGTTATACCGACGGTTGAAGAGAACACGTGTTTCCCCTGAAATTCATGTAGATCGATATAGGCGTGTCTAAGCAGCAATGTTTTCATTGGTTAATGGTTTCATGAGTCACACATACACGTCAGGTTCAACCAATAGTTGGTAAGCACGATGTTTACAATATATTGTTTACAACTCAAAGCACGTGGTCGTAGTACACATCTGTGTTTACATGCAACTGAACACTTACACGAAATCATCGTCATCCTCCTCCTGATCAGTGTATTCGCGCAGTTGTCTAGAATCATAGGGCAGACGAATCTTGACTCTGAGCCGCAGCGACTCAATCAGCTCGTCAAACTGTGATCGTTTAGTGATCAAAGACACACTGTCATCAAGTTTCTTGGCAAAAATTATGCCGTCCCTGACCCAAGTACCAGCTAGTCGTTTCTTCATGACAAGTGCCCGCGCTTCAGACGCGAGACGTGAACGCTCCTTGGTGAGATCGTCATTGATGAAGATCTTGGGTTTTCTGCCTTTGAGTTTTGGGATACTCTTCATCAACTCGCGCTTTTTCCTGTTGCTCATGAACTTCACGATAATGGGACGACTTCTGTTTCCCGTGTACTTTTTCGGGTCCCCTGTCCTATGACTCCGCTCTATATCACTTACAGTCATCTTCACACCCATGTCGTGAGCTAGTCTGCAGACAATATCATCTGTGTCTTCCCCCTTCTTCTCACTAAACCCAAAGATACGCACATTATTACTCCTACTGTATTGGTACAGTTCGTCGATTTGTGCGTTCTTGTGACGGAGTTTATCATCAAGGTCTTCAACTTTCGTTTCAAGGGCTTTTATTTTGCTTTGATTTTTGTCTATAACTTGTAGTAGAGGACTGAGCTTTTCATCAATCATATCGTTGATTTTGGGGAGAATAGCACTAGCCAGTGACTGACCGACAGTGTCCATGATCTGTGGTGATCTAAAAGCTTCAATTATCTGAGCGATAATGTTATCTGAACTTTTACCACTAGTTGCCATGTTAAAGTCGTCACTCGGTAGAAAGACGGAGGTGTCAGACTCTGACAACGACCTTGTTCGTTTGTAGAATGGAAAGGAAGAGTTTATCACAGGGGAGTCAGAACTACGACGACGTTTAGATAGATTTTGTTGTTGAGACATCGGACATATTGTGAAACATAAAAGTTCAGTTTTTCCGTCAGCTTATTCACAATCTTAGTAATTCGTCCACAAATTTTGCACAATAGTGAAAATAATTACTTACTCTTCCGTTCACAGTTCATTCAGGGTACACACTCAGTTCACATCCGAATATTGAATATGGCGTATATGCAGTGTTATCATTCACAGATTTAATCCATCGTTGAGAATCCAATAAATAGTCATCGGACGGCGACTATTGTTGAATCGTGTAGTACAATCATATAGTATTCAATGTGTAAAGTTTAAACAGTATTTACACTTATATTTGGCGTTAATTGTATCATATTTTCATCAGTGAGTCGAGAGCTCCCGGGACACGTCCTCTCTCCTACCCAGCATGCATTATAAATTCGTGTTCGGTTTCAATTTTAAATTTACTCGCTATCAATCCAGTATAACATGTCTCTGATTTTCAAACACAGTAGGTTTATCTCCTAATTGGGCTTATGATGTCATTGTGTCAAACCTAAACCGGTTCGCTCTCGGTTTATAGCTGTCGTGCAGTTAGAGTGTGCCGCTTGAAATCTGTATGTTTTCTTTGACAGAAACAAGCATAATATGAATGCTCGAATCAGTAGGTGAATATAAAAAAAGCATGGCGAAACAAGTAGTCCTTTATAGTTTCGATGATGTACTCGTGTATAACTGTTTGAAACTACCCTCAGAGACAAATTTTGTAATTTTGTGTTCGAACCATCGTTCGATGATAAAATAAATAAATCCATCAAAAAGAATGAGTTTAAAATGTTACGGTAGAATAATAGATTATGGAGTTCTGCCTACATTACGAGCAGGTGCCATAATTAATATAGCCGTGAACAAACCATAATGACTTCCAATTATACGACTATGTACAGTGACACCATGCAATGAATGTAAAATCTTTCCCTCAAGGTGCCATAGTGAATGTAGCCTTGAACAAACCAGCCAAGATGAGTTCCTATTATCATGGATCCCTTCGTCCCACTGTTGCTGTGGACGGGAACACAGCCTCTAGATGGCCGAACATGGTCATTCACACAAATGTATTTCAACAATTCGCCTGGTGGAAGGTGGATCTACAGAGACAGGTACAAGACTCTTCAGTGAGGATCTACTTCAGAACAGACTGTGAGTTTCTAAAATAATTTATTAACAGAACATTGTATGTATTGTATTTCCCCAGCACGAGCATACATGTATTTTCGTTATTGCATTGCAATATATATATATATATATATATATATATATATATATATATATATATATATATATATATATATATATATATATGCAATGGAATGTAATATATAACTCGCGAATTGAAAATATTGATATATTTAAGAACTCTACAATGCATTTACAATGCACACGTTGTGTATTAAGCTGATTATTTAATGTCACCTCATGATGTGTGAAATTACACCTATTTACAAGTCAGATAAAATATTCTCAAACAATTTAGCTCAGCAAGTAATAAATACATATCTTTGTCACATTTAAAATCACTATGATAAGACTTGCAAATGGAATGATGAATCGTTCTCGTTTTCTCTAGTTTAATACAAAATCACGCATTCCTGTCCATAATATTGGTCTGAAGGACGTCGTTTAGTATTCTCTATATTTGATTTTTCAGACAAGTACCGACGAAACGGGCTGAAGCTCTACACGTCCACACGGTCGTTCCCTTACTCGTATCCTACAAGAGAGGGTCACCTGTGTCACACTGTTACCGGAAGTCGTTATGGTACAGACATTCCTAATGCTATCAGTACGAAATGTCCCGGTAGATGGCGCTACTTGCTGGTATATACTAACACAAACAATGATGAACAGGGGCCTGTTCTTGACTTTGGAGAAGTGGAAGTTTACGGTACGATAATATAAATACCATCTAAGATTGAACAATGTGTAGATTTACTTGTTAGATTTTCTCTCACATGAATTTCACTTAATTAATATTCATTATCTCATGACATTGGTGTACATTTTAATTACAATCCTTGCTCAATTACTTTCCTTATTACCCATTAGGATGTTCTCCTGACAGCTACGGTCTCTACTGCAATAAATCCTGTAATTATCGTCACTGTGTGACGTCAACTACCGTGTGTGACTCTCAGACTGGACAGTGTCCTGACCGGTGTGAGGTGGGATGGACAGGAGTGGACTGTCTTAAACGTAAGTTTTGTAATATCATGTATCAATAGGCAAACTGAAATAACAGAAAATCGAACTGTTGATACATAATGGCTGCATTTATTTAAACTATTTACCAATTTATAACACTATGGTTCAACTCATACGTCTGTGTATTACACCATGAGCATGTGAACAGAATACAATACAACAAATACACTTTTAAAGGTGAAGAAAATATCTTAAAAGATTAACATCTCAGCATACATATCAATTGCATGTTTATCTGTAACAAAAACACAGCATGTCCTCCCGGGAGCTACGGAATCAACTGTTCCAAGTCCTGCAGTTCTCGTCACTGTGTGACGTCATCACCTGTGTGTAACCCTAAGACTGGAAAGTGTCCTGACAGGTGTGGACAGGGTTGGAGAGGAGTGGACTGTACTAGTCGTGAGTTGTAGAACTAAAGCCACTGATAACTTGTCTTGTATGTAGTCCCGTAAACTCGATAAACATTGGTAATGAGGAATTTTTAAAAATAAAGTAAACGATTCATAACACACATCACGTTTATCATAACATCGGACATTTCAAATCTGTCAACATACAGTTGTATAAACTGTGTAATATTAACGCTGTTGGAGGTGAGTTTCACTATTATTATATTATATGGCGTGAACCAATATAAGTGAACGATAATCATACGATATCTAAAACAACTTCTTTGATATATAAGGACAACCTCCTCGAAACATCTAGAAAATAAATATTTTGAATGCAGTACGCCGTCTTTAGTCAGGTCAAAATACAGTTTACCCCCCATCCAGTAAGCATTGTACAAGCGTGAAGTCAAATGTCTACATCTAATAATACATACATATGTATGCTTATTGATGTATAAATATAATATTCAAATTCATACTGGATGTATTACGAGTAACATTTCATATTCATAAGTACTTTGTATAAGTTTTTACGAGTTAGATGCATATCATCAGGATCCAAACACGCATAAATTTATATGTATATTGTCAACGGAAAATATGTGAGTATTATAATTACAACGTTTAAGTAATTTTTATGGCACACATATGAATTAAGAGAGCGTACAGAAAAATAATACATATATTATATGTCGCGGGTTCAGGCCAGTCTTAGCCAAGACAAAATAGGACGGAGATCCTCTTTGGTTAAAAATCATGTTTAATGCCTGTAAAAGACGAATTAAGCATTAGTAAATTGTTGAAAGTGTCAGCCATACGTGCGATGGCTGACAGATGATAATTGAATGTCAATCTCTGGCATATTATAATACAACTGTATTTATCATAGAAAGTAATCTACATTATGATAATTACATAACAAGTGTATGGGGATTGTTTACATGAATAGTTGGTGTTGATAAAAAGGTTTTAAAATGGGTTTTATTATATCATATTATCATTTCATTCCATGTCATACGTGCTAGTACTTAAGTGATAGGCGATAATGTTACTTTATGCCCGATCATAAATATTATGATTACTAACTTAAGATACTTATATGATATCAATTAGATATTTAGCACAATGGATTCAGAAAGAAAAGAGAGTCTGTGCTTACCTGTAAAAGACGAATTCAACATTAGTAAATTGTTGAAAGTGTCAGCCAATTTAATTATCATATAATATATTTATATGCACAAAAAGTCCATTTTCCAAACTTAAAGTATCAACAAATTAAAGACATACCGCCGAGTATCTTTATCCTACCGGTTTCATTTCATCTTCAGGGAAAATACGCTGGTTAATACTCTAAATACACTTGACTTGACTTGACTTGTATGACTGTTTTGTTTCTCGGTACTTTTGAAGCATGTACTCCTGGTGTAAACTACGGAGTCAACTGTGAGAAGTCCTGCCGTTCTCGTCACTGTGTGACGTCATCCAGCTGTGATGCTCAGAATGGACAGTGTCCTAATGGATGTGGGAGTGGGTGGACACAAGTCGACTGTACACAGAGTGAGTTGTACAAATGACTACTCTTAAACGATCTGGTATAACATTTCTTTGTTGCTGAATAACGTTTTATTATCATGATATAATGATAACAATGATTCAAAATGGTCAAGTTATGTGCCAAATTCGTATATAAAAGTAGTTGATACGAACAAACTACACATGGTTATAATACACACTGTTTCGTGCTGATACAGTACTTTCACGTCTTCATAGAAACGAAACACTCACATTTACTAAGGTAGCTACTTTTAAATGCCGGTATGATCAATTGCAGAGTGTTCTGTTGGTACATTTGGATCTGACTGCACGTCCTGTAATACAAGGTATAGTCTGAGGAAACCTTAAATTTCATAGATATTCAATTTCAATTCTGTTTCATGTCATTAATGGAATACCGTATCTAATGCAGAGTGTCCTGCTGGTACATTTGGATCTCACTGCACGCCCTGCAGTACACGTCACTGTCAGGGAGAGTCGGACTGTCCTGCAGATGGAAGCTGTTCTCAGGGATGTCAGGACGGATGGACCGGAAGTAATTGCACACAAGGTAGAAATAATTATCCAGTACGATTGTTTCAATAACAACATGATTGTCAAATTTGTCCATGTTGGTGAAGGAATGCTATTTCTATTACACAGTGTCCTGTTGATACAATTGAAACTAACTACACTTCCTTTAGTACACGGTATAGTCTGAGGAGACCTTAAATTTAAAAAACGATCGTGATAAATTATTTGATTTCTCAATTCTTTATCATGTCATAAATGATATACCGTATCTATTACAGAGTGTCCGGCTGGTACATTTGGATCTGACTGTACGTCCTGCAGTACACGTCACTGTCAGGGAGAGTCGGACTGTCCTGCAGATGGAAGCTGTTCTCAGGGATGTCAGGACGGATGGACCGGAAGCGCCTGTATACAAGGTAGTTATCATTATCCAGTAAGATATTATCAGTAACACCATAATTGTCAAATGCATATATTATACTGTATCTATTGCAGAGTGCCCTGCTGGTACATTTGGATTTAACTGTACGTCCTGCAGTACACGTCACTGTCAGGGAGAGTCGGACTGTCCTGCAGATGGAAGCTGTTCTCAGGGATGTCAGGACGGATGGACCGGAAGCGCCTGTATACAAGGTAGTTATCATTATCCAGTAAGATATTATCAGTAACACCATAATTGTCAAATGCATATATTATACTGTATCTATTGCAGAGTGCCCTGCTGGTACATTTGGATCTAACTGTACGTCCTGCAGTACACGTCACTGTCAGGGAGAGTCGGACTGTCCTGCAGATGGAAGCTGTTCTCAGGGATGTCTGGACGGATGGACCGGAAACACCTGTATACAAGGTAGTTATCATTATCCAGTAAGATATTATCAGTAACACCATAATTGTCAAATGCATATATTATACTGTATCTATTGCAGAGTGCCCTGCTGGTACATTTGGATCTGACTGTACGTCCTGCAGTACACGTCACTGTCAGGGAGAGTCGGACTGTCCTGCAGATGGAAGCTGTTCTCAGGGATGTCTGGACGGATGGACCGGAAACACCTGTATACAAGGTAGTTATCATTATCCAGTAAGATATTATCAGTAACACCATAATTGTTAAATGCATATATTATACTGTATCTATTGCAGAGTGCCCTGCTGGTACATTTGGAACTGACTGTACGTCCTGCAGTACACGTCACTGTCAGGGAGAGTCGGACTGTCCTGCAGATGGAAGCTGTTCTCAGGGATGTCTGGACGGATGGACCGGAAACACCTGTATACAAGGTAGTTATCATTATCCAGTAAGATATTATCAGTAACACCATAATTGTCAAATGCATATATTATACTGTATCTATTGCAGAGTGCCCTGCTGGTACATTTGGATCTGACTGTACGTCCTGCAGTACACGTCACTGTCAGGGAGAGTCGGACTGTCCTGCAGATGGAAGCTGTTCTCAGGGATGTCTGGACGGATGGACCGGAAACACCTGTATACAAGGTAGTTATCATTATCCAGTAAGATATTATCAGTAACACCATAATTGTCAAAAGCATATATTATACTGTATCTATTGCAGAGTGTCCTGCTGATACAATTGGAACTAACTACACCTCCTTCAGTACACGGTGTACGCTGGGAAGACCTTAAATTTCAATGACCATTGTGGTAAACAATTAAAAAGTGAGCATGGCTCACTTACCCCCGTTATCCGCTATCCGTCCATTGAGCATCATAGATGTCAAGGGTACAATGTTTAAAAAAACAGACTCAAGCATCATAATATTGTCTAAAATATTATTGGGAACTGGCTTTGTTATTACAAAATTTCATTCACCCAGATGTAATATTTTTTAAGTAACTTAATTGTTCCCATTAGAGAATCAAAGCTGTAAATTGTACCAATTTCAATTACAGATTCAAGGGCCATAACACCGTAAAAAATAATATTTCGGAAATGGACTTTGAACTCGATGAAGATCTAGAATATCATCTGGACTACCTACATTTTCAATTTCACTCAGCTAGATGTAATAGTTGCCGAGAAAAATTGTCCCAATAGGAGCATCACAGCTCTGTTGATACCACGTTCAATTTCGGATTCAAGGGCCATAACTCCGTAAAAAATATTATTTCGGAACTGGACTTTGAACTCGATGAAGAGTATCATCTGGACTACCTACATCTTACATTTCATTCAGCTAGATGTAATAGTTTCCGAGAAAACATGTCTCCATTGGAGGATCACAGCGATGTTGGTACTTAGTTCAATTTCGGATTCAAGGGCCATAACTCAGTAAAAAAAATATTTCAGAGCTGGTTTTCGTAGTAGATAAAGAGTATCGTCATGAGTACTCACAACCAAACTTTCATTCACCTAGGTTTAATTGTTTCCGAGAAAACTTGTCCCGATTGAATACAATAAAACTAAGTCTGTAGAATGTCATTAATGATATACTGTATCTATTACAGAGTGTCCTGCTGGTACATTTGGATCTGACTGCACAAACTGCAGTACACGTCACTGTCGGGGAGAGTCGGACTGTCCTGCAGATGGAAGCTGTTCTCAGGGATGTCAGGACGGATGGATCGGAAATATGTGTACACAAGGTAGAAAAATATTAAGAAACAATCATATTAGGCGGAAATGATGTAGGTTGCATTATGGCTACGCAGCGAATTGATAGAATTTAACTTTAACTTGAATGTAAAGTGAGTATATTCGTCATTGGGGTATCGCCATTATACTGGCTTGGTTATCAATCACTACATTACACCCATAAATGCCTTATTATTAATTACCTTTCATAATCTCGATACCAGTAAGTTGAAAGTTTCCCATTTTGCAATGTCGACAAGACGGCGTACAGCATTCAAAATATTTATTTTCTAGATGTTTCGAGGAGGTTGTCCTTATTACCACCTGAAATTGCCTAATTGATAGTTTTATGCATAAAGTGCTTAAGTTCTTCTTAATGGCTATTTGATTTCATTAATCAAATTATCTTTTCTATATGTATAAACACGTAAACAAATATCATACTCCATCTTACATATATCGTCAACATAAGTACATGTATATCCATATAATATTGAATATGACCACACACATTACGTTGCAAAATGATGTTATCTTACACTAAAATGTTTGTACACAGAGTGCACAAAGGGCAGTCAATGCACAGCCAGATGTGCACCAGTTTCTGGACAGTGTCCAGCTGAATGTGGAAGAACCAGGGACACAACTGAGTGTGAAGTATCTGGACAGAGTGGACATCTCTTGGGTGGTCATCTCCTGGTCGTTGTATGTTCTTCTGCTGTTGGTTGTGGATTCATCTTGATAGTCATCATCATTGGAATCAGTTATAAAAGGTACAATTGTAGTTCTCTACCATGGATTCATTTATGACCGAATAGATTATTAGAATTCTGGTTAATCCAATCACATAGGCTCATTAAATCTCCAGCTGTAAAAATCAAGTGTCCAAGTGTCAATCCCCCACACTCCTCTTCCCCCATCTTCTTTATATTCACTTAGGGCAAACTGACCGAAGTTCGGACACCACCAGAAGTCGCCTTAACTGCGGACACTTCCTATTTACAGGTGACGCAAAAAAAAGAAGAATTGTAACACTCCGTTGGTTTCTTAATCTGACAATACTTGATTCTTTTGAGAAATATCTGACAGTCAGATATACTTAAACGCCGGAATTTAGGGGGAGGTACAAATAACGGTTTCCTGTAAGAAATTGACGAAACATTTGTGTGATGGTCAATTTTGAGTGACAATTCAGGGAATGACGGAAGCTATCATATTGTTTCAAATATATGCACGTACTTGAAGAAACAATAAGGTTGTCGATTAGATTTGTATTTTAGTACTTTCAAATTTATTATTGGGTTAGCATTTTGAGATTTTGATTACATGTTGCATTGCTCTAATGATATGGCGCTATTATATGCGATGCACGTTTGACGTTATACATGCACAGTGGCGTCATAGTGGGCGTATCTCTGGTAACGAGTCGGCCAGACAGGTACAAACCACGGTAGAAACCTGTCAACTCCCTCCAAAGAAAAAAAACTTATGAAAGCTGTTCAAGATGTATAACGTATGTCAAAGGCAGGATACATGTTTATGCTAAGAAAGGAGTACAACCTCAACTCACCAACACTGAAGAGAAGAAACTGATTGACATGGTCACCAACCGGGCACTGTATGGTGTTGAAATGATTGATTAAATATTTTTCTTAAAAAACCCACTTGTCCACTCTCATCAATGTTACAAAGAATACCAAATTGTCTAAATGTGTTACAAATGAGCAAGGCATAACATGCTCCAGTGCAAAAGAAACGTCCCCACATTTTTAAAAGAGTATAAAATGAACTATTGATGTCGGAGAAAGTAGATTTTGAATGTATTTGATAGACACATGTTGTGTAAATTAGTACTCACACTTTCATACATCAGGGTATGATACTTTTATTTCTATGTACTAGTATGTTCAAATACACATGGGGTGCTAAAATCGCTGTTTCAAGATGTTTTGTGGCCACAATGTTTTGTATTTAAGTTTTAAAAGAGTAGAAATTTGATTAATAAAAGTTATCGTTGACATAAATAACCTTATTTTATTTTTATTTGATAACGCATCATTACTGTATGACGTCACACAACCAGCCAAAACTCGCTTTTTTTACGCTCCTATCTCGTCTAGTTAAGGAGATTTAAAAACGATGCCTCCTTAAAACGTGTGTTTCTCAGAAATATGAACAGATAATGTTTTGAAAATTCATATTTAGTATTGTTGGGTTCTGAAGACATGGTGTATTGCTGTTTCATTCTTATATATCGCCCGTGGAATGAAATATCTTGTATTTGATATGGAGACGTTTATTTTGCACCTGAGTTTATAACTCCAGCTTTTTCTATTATGATTAGTAACTTCAATGCACTCAATGCAGTTCCTCCCTCTGCCCAATCCCCTTTATGTCTGAACATGTTTACAGTACCGTAAATTATTTTATTATTGCCGAGTGATAATTGAACCATTACCTGCATCTGTTTTGATTGTTATACTGTTTGAAATTTCTTAAGCTGTTGTTTGAGTTTATTGTTATAAATGTAACAGTTCAACAAGATAAATGTACTTGAATCACAAACGCTATAATATGGAGCGTATCACTACGGAAGGCTGCTCAACTATTATGATTTATAAAATCACAATGACAGCCTGCTCAGACTCATTGTTCGTTCATTGTAGTTACTTAATCAACGATGTCCGGTGATCTGAAAGGTTTTCTTAAAAACGATTGATGTGTATTAAAGTGTAAGCAAGTTATAATCAAATGATACCATACCAGGAACAACAAGGTGAAATCAGTCGGAATAAATACAAAAAGCGTGAGCTATTATAATCGTTCAGACGCTTTACAAGCGACACAAACATGTTCTTACCTGCAAGTGATTAGAAGTTATTAATTATCCTGCATACAATTAACTTTTAAAAACTACTAAAATTATGTTATAGACTGAAACAGATATCGCACTGCAGTTTATTAGTCACCCTTTCTGTGTCCATGCAGGACTGGTAACGAACTGTCCAAAGTTCGGGCGACCCTGTCCAAACCAAGGTCAAACCTATCCGAACCTTGGGTGAAATGGTATACCCGCCTAAAACTGCTAAATTACATATTTAATCATATAATGAACAAAGATAGTGTTTGGAATTTTGAACAATAACCCCATTTTCGACTGTGACCACTTATTGTAAGCTGTTACAGAGACAAACATTGAAAATACAACAAGTGAAGGTATTTAGATAGGAACACTCATATCGATGCATTTCCGTCTCGCTGCATCTATACTTTTTCATGAAAGTTCACTCCACATTTTCGTCTCACATTGTGATTTTGGCAGTTCCTTACTTGCTCATTTTGTGCAATCCTTAAAGTGCCTATAAAGTCTTAAATTCAACTCGTTATCTTCATTTTGTAACAGGTGGATTACTTTCAGCAAAATAATTTTTAAGTGTTGTCGCTACATACAGAAACTACCTTTTAGGGGATTCATGTAGTTTTAGATCACTTGGCTTCCTTAATGAACTATCTTACAGCATACCACTTGAGACACAGCTGTTTTCTCTAAATTGATTTAATCATTTTTAACTAAAGTTCCTGCCTGACTTTACAAAGCTGTGAACATCTTATGACTTTGCTTCCTTCTTCCAACAGGAGAAAGAGGAGAATCCTGAGGCCTGAACGAACCCGACAAGATGTAGAAGCAGTGGCGGCACTCAAAGGTCACTGAATTTGATTATTGATGTTGTTTTCCATATATTGTTAACATGTCACGGAATTTAAGCTAACAACAAACCTTTCTCTTGAACTTATTTTAGTATACAACAACATACATGAATAAGAATATGAAATTGTGGTTATTTTCCAACAATTAGATTCATAAAAAATCGTAATGTATCTTCAAGGGAATGTCAAACGTATGTAGATCATACTAAACGAACTACTATTCAAAGCCATCTTTATTAAATGTGTTAATGGTTTTTCATGTTCACGAGCGCAATAAAACTAATGTGAGATGGAAGGTAGTTTAGTGCCCATTACTTGTCCAAATTAATGAAGATGAAATGCCAACATTTTGCTGAAAATAGGATTCCGCAAGTCATATACCATTGTGACTGCGGTACACCTTTTATGACATCACAGCTATTTGTTATTATGACGCCATACACAAAGCGGTATTACACTGCAAATATTTCATAGCTATGTGCGAGTAATTATTAGATTTATTCTATATGCGTGCAGAGGAACAAGTTTCTGATGATCCGAGAGAACAGATAGCTTGCTTGCCAGTTCAGGCAGATCCTGTACCTAACCCTGTCCCTGTCGGAGCAGAACAGCAGGTAGAGGCCGCAGTTCTTGATGTTGACGTCAACCATCACTGTGTATACTACAATGTGGAGCACCCTGAAGAGAATGGTGAAATCGCCTTAACGGATCTGGAATCAACAGTTGTCAGAATTGCAAAGAAAAAAGACTTCATCAAGCTGTTTGAGGTAAAGAAAAAATCACGCAGTGCTGGGTTGAGATAAACGTCCGAGAGATGATATAGACATCATATTTGTTAATGATTGGCGATTATATGTATTAGTAAGAACAGCAAATCGTCCGTCTTTGAAGAGAGCGGAAACGGAAATGAATTTACAGATGCAAGGATATTAATTTTATGCAATTACACTCATTGTATACTTACATATACGAAGTTAAAATTTTAACTTTAAAAAGGCAATATTTAGGTCGTGTGAAGTGTCCAATGCTGTAAACATAATGGAACAATTACTTTTTTTAAATTCATCATCATATTTGTATTTTTTCAGAACTTACCTGAGGGTTTCTTGGCCCCGTATGGAGACTCCCGCCTTGCGGTGAATGCTGGCAAAAACAAGTATAAAGAATACTATCCGTGTAAGTACTTATCTTACAGCAAGTGTCTGTTGCTATGTGGAATACACTCAAGATCTTGTATGCAGTATTTTGATGTTGAAGAGCAGTTATTAAGGAATGTTTCTTTGACATGACCAGGGTTAATGATTTATATGTGTTGCCTATCGTTCAATATGTAGATCTTGATGATCTCTCTACTTTAAGCAATTTAAAATCGAGTAAATGCCAAATTTAAATCCCATTTTAATACACAGGAGTTCGAATTGCTGTTTTGTGTATATCAATAGCTGGGATATTTATCTTAAATCTTTATTTCTTAACCAATTTCGCTGAACTATTGAATAAGAGCTCACAATATCGTATATAAACAGTTTATGAATGCACAAATCTAGATTTTGAAATTTGAAAATATTGTCAAAATAGCGATTGGAACCCCTGTGTTTTAATGAATCCGAATGTGACCATGTCCCATGTTATTTAATCTGTAATATATCACCCAGTATATCTGCCATTGTGTTCTTTTGAATCGCCCCATGTCTATGTCTTTGTTTTCAAATAAATCGCTTAGTTCTCTGTCTGAAGTGCTCTATGTTAAAGATTTTCTAAAATATCTTCATTTCCAGATGATCACAACCGAGTCCGTCTCTCCCTCCTCCCTGACGTCCCCGGATCAGACTACATCAACGCCAGCATCATGCACGTCAGTGATATTCCTCTTTCTGTGTTTTCAGATGTACATTTATATATTAACGATTTTATATCCCTTCAATGGTGTTGATTCTATTTTATCAATGCCAGCATCATGTATGTTAGTGGTATTTATTTGTTCTCCCTTTTTTACTGTTAGCTTGTTATTATGACAATTTTAATACCCACAATATTGTAGAATGTATTACATCAACGCCAGCACAATTCATAATAGTCGCTGTTTAGGTTAGCATTCCATTATGCATCCATCAATATACGTAAATAGTAAAAATACAGTTATTGGACAGACATCTGTAATGTTCACAAACACGATATTTTCTTGCTTGTTAGTGAATTGAAATTTATTTTTTATATATGTTGTATAAGAATATGTGAGTCATATCATGAAGTGGAACATTTATATTTACAGTATTTTGTTATATAAATCGATGCAACATATACTGTGTTCCACAACAACTGTCAACTATTCTCTACTTTCTACAGGTTTGCGACAACGAGAAGATGTACATTGCAGCTCAGGGTAAGTTGGTTCAAGTTCTCTTCTGAGCCAATTATCATAGATCTTCTCATTGTGCAAACCTGTGTCAGCAATTTATGTTCAAACACCTCTTTTTGGCAAATGTCTAACATTGAATTGACTTTGATCGCAGCTCCTAACAAAAAGACGGTTGGAGATTTCTGGAGGATGATCTGGGAACAGGGAGTTGGACGTGTGGTAATGTTGACTGGACTTGTGGAGGGCAATATCGTGAGATTCTAATATGACAATGAAGATTTTAATTTTGTGCAATTTGGTTTATATATAAAGTTGGCTTTTGTTCCTATATCATGAGCAGTTCTAACTTATATTTGGTGAATATTCCATTTGAAAAAGACAGACATGCGATACTACCAAGATGTGAAATTGATGCAAACAAATGTGCTTCATGCCATAAAATCTACATCTACAAATTTATGTAGTGAAACGTGTTACCCAAAACTATTCTCAAGTCGCAAGATTACTAGGGATTAATCTCAAACGATATCTCAAAGTTAGACACTATTTCAAGGGATGTCAAGGATTAAAAAGCTGGGGCCTGTAATCTATAGGTCAATGCAGAATAATATTCGCTTGAAAATGATCACAATATATCCTAACATGCCATATAAGGTATAACTACCACACGCAAATTTATGTTCAACTTAGCCAACTTTGCCTTGTGGACAAGTTGAATGTCCCCTAGTGGTGCTATATGTGTTGTGTACATGGCTTGACTGCAGACGAAGTGCTTCAAGTACTGGCCAGGTGAAGTCTCCTTGGACACGGAACAGTTCCAGATCGAACTGACCTCAACTGACCAGCGAGCCAACTACACTGTCCGGTATTTCCAGGTCACTTATTATGAGGTCAGTGGTTCTTTCTGATGCATCAACATTACAAAAGATCATACGTCATTGTTTAAAGAGAAACAGACAGACTTACACTCAATGTAAGGTTTGTTAGATAAGGATATTATGCTACTTCTTACACCTTTTGTGACAGATTGATTCATGTTATTCATAATACACCTTGTAGTCTGCTCAAGGCGAAGTTTGATGTTGAATTTCGACAATAAAGGTATAATCATTCAGCTGCCATCGTTGTAATACACCAAGCAACAGTGACTTTTTAAAGTATTGATGCGAACACGTATTTTCGACTATTAAACGGGTTAAACGATTTATTGATGTAACGTGTAATTAGCTGGAAATGGAATGTCCTTTTAATAAGTGATAGTATTATGTTAGAACGTCATTCTCATTCTTTTCACAAGGGTAACATAGCTAATTGTCAACAATGTGCAAACTATGGTTAAATATTCCGACATATATGAAATTCATAATATTATTATGACTAACAAATACATATCTGATGTGATTAAACAAGTGAAACCTTTTAACACTTTTGAGCTATGACCATGACCTGCATATTTTACAAATTTAATTATAAATTCCGTTGTTTTTTTTATATCATGCAAAACTGACTATAGCCGATTTATAAATGTTTTTGAAACATATGAAAACTTAGAAACAAACGCTTTTCGTTATTTACAGTATTGTATTGCCAAATATCGTAAGTGAACAACTGTCAGATTGTTGACCGAAAAACACAGATGGTTGACTCATTGTACTAAGCATTGTACTGTACATTTTTGTCTTCAATTGATGCAATATATCACTATTACTTTTCTTCCTCCATAGTCTGGAGAGAGTCGGAGAGTTGTCCAGTACCACTACACCACGTGGCCTGATCACGGCGTCCCCGACACTCTCGCTCTCGTCAACTTCATCTGGATGATGAGACGCACACACACAAGGACAGACGGACCACTGCTCGTGCATTGCAGGTGGGTGATGCTTGATGGCAGGACTGTCGACGTTTGCAGTTGTGTGGATATGTTTGTTGTTCGAAATATATTTAATTGATGGTTTTGATGGACTTGATGGCGGCGATCGTCTTGGTAATGGCTCATGCAACAGTGGTTTTGTTGCAGTATATATATATATATTTCAGTTACTCCCGTGTAATGATTATTTCTAGCATATCTAACACAATATGTTTGTCTCCAGTGCTGGTATAGGACGCACAGGCACGTACATATTGCTGTGGACTCCTGATTATTTCTAGTCTAACTAACACATGATGTTTGTCCCCAGTGCTGGCATAGGACCTACAGGCACGTACATTGCATTGGAATCCTGATTATTTCTAGCCTATCTAACACATGATGTTTGTCCCCAGTGCTTGTATAGGACGCACAGGCGGTGTACATTGCATTGGAGTCCTGATTATTTCTAGTCTATCTAACAAATGATGTTTGTCCCCAGTGCTGGTATAGGACCCACAGGCACGTACATTGCTGTGGACTCCTGATAATTGCTAGTCCATCTAACACAGGATGTTTGTCCACAGTGCTGGTATAGGACGCACAGGCGGTGTACATTGCATTGGAATCCTGATTATTTCTAGTCTATCTAACAAATGATGTTTTTCCCCAGTGCTGGTATAGGACCCACAGGCACGTACATTGCTGTGAACTCCTGATTATTGCTAGTCTATCTAACACATGATGTTTGTCCCCAGTGCTGGTATAGGACGCACAGGCGGTGTACATTGCTGTGGACTCCTGATTATTTCTAGCCTATCTAACACACGATGTTTGTCCCCAGTGCTGGTATAGGACGCACAGGCACGTACATTGCTGTGGACTCCTAATTATTTCTAGTCTATATTACACATAATGTCTGTCCCCAGTGCTGGTATAGGACGCACAGGCACGTACATTGCTGTGGACTCCTGATTAGTTCTAGTCTATCTAACACATAATGTTTGTCCCCAGTGCTGGTATAGGACGCACAGGCACGTACATTGCTGTGGACTCGCTGCTGGACCAGGCCAGAGAGGAGATGAAGGTGGACGTGCAGGGCTACGTGTCCATAATGAGGGGACAGAGGAAGAACATGATACAGACCGTGGTGAGTTGCTTTATCTAGTAAAATCCCGACCTCACCCTCGGTTCATTCTTATAAGCCTTTACTGTAATAATTTTCAGTCAATAGTACATTTTCTCTATCTACCAACTAGCCAATACAAATATAAAATACTCTGCATATCTCTTTTTGAAAAAAATAAATATTTGAAAAACAAATGCTCAAGTGGTCTTTGGAAGAGCCCTTAAAAGTCCATACCTTATTGGACGTTTTAAGAAAAGTGTTGGTAGTTACTGTTGATTTATAAATTATTGAATAGAGCCTGTCTCTATCAATTGGAGCAGTGGCTCTTCTAGTTTGCAATAGTCTCGTAGTAAATTTATATATAATTATTTCTCTACAGGAACAGTACGAGTGTGTGTTCAACTGTCTGGTGGAGATGACCAAGTACGGGAACACCAGTCTCGACGTGGACGACTTCACCACACTCTACACCAACAGCGGCATGGACGCACAGGTGGACTCAGATAGCACGACCTTCAGGGAGCTAGCACAGGTAGTTCATATTTCGAAGACATTTTTGATAATTGAGATTTATGATATTTAATCCATGACATTATCTATCAGGATACAATTAGGGAAATGTTTTTCCATAGAGTGCCATGTTTTTATTAATTGAACCAAAACTTTACACTTGATTTACGATTCGTTTCTTACTTTTGCAGATGCTAGTTGCAGAACAACGAAATGGTAAACTTTGCAATACATAACTAACATAAACGTTATTGATAAATAACAAATTAGTCCTGTCACAACCCAGTTTGTCCATTCTGTATCTCACATACCACGGCTCACTGCAGAAATGTTTGGAAACCATAATCTCGTTACACTTGACATGTGGTAAAGGACTATTTATTACACTCTCGTTGAAGATACTACTGTTGTGAAACATTGAAATGTTATTCAACACTGTTGTGAAACATTGCACGTGAAAGCGATCGTAGTCGGGACTACTTTCCAGTAGTCACATGGCTTTTGGGATAGCACTGGATTTCTAAATACACGGTTTATCACATAAAGTCTTATGATTACATTGTACGGACGCTTCTATCACAATTCACTGTCAAACAGTATCACTTGGTTGATTCAGAGTTAGTTCCCTTGACATGTATAATCACGTTAGCGCTCTCGCGATTTGACCGCCATTTGCATGGCTTTGTCATGCAACTTGACGTAGTCTAGATTCTAAATTCATAAGGAATAAACTTCATGTTCAACCCACGAATCATGTGACAATCGTCAGTTGAGTATTAATGTGACTACATTGTTATCCTTATACTTATAGGTACGTTTTCATATTTTCTTCTCCTTTTTTGCGGAATGGGTTTGATTGTTTAGAATGTAAACAACTACTGTAACTTCGTGTCGACACGTAGGCCTAAGTTTCAAGGTTGTGGAGGCATCGTTCACGTCTGTCTGTTGTAACAGAGGATACCATACCAAGATATATGAATAAAAAATGCTTCAAGGTAACTGTCAATGTTGATATAGGCCTAACATTTTAACGTTCACTAAAAATGTCGGAACTCCATTTTCAGGCCTTCTGTTAGCAATTTGTGCCGTCAATGTTAACTTCATCGGCAACAAAGACACTGATCCCCACAATTTCGCTAGATAAAACTATCATCAGAACTGTATGCAACTTTACTCCCCAGTATCATTGTCATCTGGGTGTTACAGATCCTATTTTGGCAAAGCAACCGCAGCTACGTACAGCTGTTACTAGCCTAACTGAATCGCGCTTGAAAACAGTCGCATTCCGATGACGTCACAATCACCTGACATCATTCATAAGATCTAGCGAGATTAATACGATGTTTTTGTTTACTCGCCAATTTGCGATTCTTATCGTTTCAACATAAAGACAATGTAATAAGTGTTTTGAAATTGTTTTCTTCAAAATTGAAACTGTTATTAAGGGATATTTGCTTGGTCTATTTTTGGTGTTTAGTGAGATGGCGTTATGCGTCCATGGTAAGAGATGTATCCCTACGCACATCTACATGAATGAAGAGTGAACTTTAATTACATATTTCATTAATTTAGAGCGTGTAATAAATAAAATACTAAACTCCGTCCCGTTTAATAAAATATTTATGAAACTCTTGGATAGTTTTGGTATCTAACTCGCTTTCGCTCGTTAGATACCAAAACCATCCACTCGTTTCATAAATATGTTATTAAACGGGACGTCGTTTAGTATTCTCTATATTGACGTGAAAGAAAACGTTCTTAATGATATGATAAGAAAAGAAGTGGAGTAGTTCTTAAGATGGATTTAATCCATCTACCATTGTACAAAGACGTTGTCTTTGACATTTATCTGAGACCAGACGGTTCTACACTTAAATGTATGACGGATAAATAGCTTTCGGAGACACAGAACAAACATAATCTCTGTGATTGAGCATCAGGAAACTTTTCGTTTTGTCAAATGTCAACAATTGCACAGCACATCACTTGCTATAAAGGATTATTTTCATATTACTCATCTACAACGTTCTAAACATAAAAGGTTTGGTAATTAAAATCAACAATGACATAATTAAAGTAAACTGGTTACCAATTTTCTATTACTATATCTTCTGTTAGACTATGAGGAGCGATGCTATAAGACATTTTGTGGTGTTAAACATTGATTTCAAGTTCTTCAAGTGTATATAAATCCTATAACCTCATTTCGTATCGACAGATTCGCCGGATCAGCACCGACTGTGGGTTGATTGGAATCAAGACTTCCTGGTCACAGTATTTCCGGTATAACCTAGATATATTATTATCGCCATGCTTTCAGTTAGATTCCTTTCACATGTACCCAATTACTTAACGTGATGTCAATCTGTATAAATGTTTCCTTTTTACAGTAACAATGTATAACCCAGACACAGTGATATCCTATTGTAACTAGTTTTTGTCTCTCAGTAACAATGAGTTATCATACATTAAATCTCACCTCAGAATAAGAATGTCTTTCCTAACAATAGCTATATGTTATCCTATAACAATGGGCTATATCACAGTAACAATATATTGTCCCATAGTAAAAATATGCTATCTGACACTGACAATGAGCTATCCCACAGTCGCTGAGGAGCGTGAGGGGGCACCTGCTCTGTGAGTCTCTACATCCGGGTCAGGAAAAGTTGCTGTGGAAGCTGGTGGAGGATTACAACGTCAAGAACGTCATCGTCCTCTCACACGAGCAGGTAGAGTTCAAATCAATGTGACACTAGATGCGCATCCACTATGTAATCTAATAAGCGAAACGATTTGCTGCTGTCTTAACATATTGTACATGAGTTGGCAGTATTGTTACTGGACTCTGTATTGTGATTGGGCAATAATGACAAGTTCATAACTTGGAACTATCAACGGAATTATTCAACATCATGCGCACGTTATTTAAACAAAGTGAATGTCAAATGAGTTCTCTTATCTTATTTCTATTTGTAAGCTTACATCGCCTTTCAGCCTCAATATATGTATTCAGAAAACTAATGTTTCTAAATGATGAATCTAGACACTATATCATGATGCAGAGTACAAGTACCAGACAAATGTTGATCATGATTATAGAGCTTTAAACAACCGGAAAGTTGGTATATAGTTACAACATATAACAAGCGTAGTTTTGTAGAACTATAAAACAAGTGCATGGTCAACAAATTCACAAAACTAAATACAGAAACAAAGTTTATGTGCAGTTTCGCGAGATAATTTTTCCAATGAATCTTGAATCATGACATGTTCCTTCTGCATGCTGTAGTCATCTGCTTGTTCTGATCACCAAGCTGCTACAGAAGGCCATCATCATGGATGTATCTGCTTCTACTGGAGACAGCAAACAAATAACAGTCGTTTGATGTCTGGACTGTCTAGTGTTCACGAATGATCGACTGTGCAACTCCTGAAATATTGAACACAAACAGCAGACACTCACCCTTCGGCCATTTTATTCTTAATTGCAGCTCTCGATGTCTTCGTTAGGAATGCAGTGTAAGCCTCAATTTGTATCAGTCAATGCAGAAAGGTGACTTTTCATTACCTTTCAATTTGTTTTCAGCATGTGATAGACTTATCTCAAGGAAACAGGATCAAACTAGGGGAAATAACTCTAACATGCTTGGAAACTAGCCGGATTGAGTCCGAGTTATTCTTCATTCGACTGAAACTTGAGGTAAATAGGCTGTGTATACTTTTAGAACTAATTTATGTGAATATGAATTTTAACTTACATATACCACCTTTATGCCAGGTAACGGTGTAAGTCTTACTATGACCAATATTCCTGATGGTTTAACAGTAAGCGAAATGTGACAAAAAATCAAATGCTTAGAAAAACGAATTCATCCTTGATTCGCAAAGTTACTCTGAGAAAAGCATATTTTTTACAGAAAAATCGACTTGGACATGAAATAAAGTTGTTCAGGTTTGATGGTCATGCGTCTATCGGGAGTGTAACAGCACGTATCCTTGGTCACGCCCCTCTCCGAGCAGTTGCTACAGGGGTCGATCCTGTTGTTATCGTACACAGGTGAGCTCAAGAAGTAGTATGATTCTCTGAGCAATGTTCATGAGCTAGTAAGATTGAGACAAGACAAGAAGAAAAGGACAACACCTTATCCAAAACATAACTGATGTCATTGTTTATATATGTGCATGCATTTTCATAGTAAGAAATAGTTTGACGACTCACTTTACGATCTTTTGTACAGTGTTTCTTCCATTTTTCTGTGATTGGAAAAAGGACAAGTTATCAGTACATTCTCACGTCCGTATTTTAAATACAAAGGATTAACTTATGGGATGTTAAAACACAAGTTTCACGATCAAAAGATCAGAGTTTTTTTTATCATGAGATAATTATGAACTAACAAAAAGTTTCCTCGTGAACAGGAAATTATCGCATACATCGTGTAAGTTGCTTATTTAAGGACTAGTTTCAGGAGGTTCACAAATATATATCACCGACATAGTGACCTGCCCCTGGGTGTACTGTCAAAGAAATTATGCCGCCAAAACCATGTCCATTCTCTTATCATACCTTATCAACTTTTCCTCAAAAGCCCTTGTTTAAATAATGACATTCTTTAATAAGGAAATTATTAAGCGTGTGTGCTTCCATATTCCGCATTGATATCACATATATGCAGTAAAACATAAAGGGTAGCAGTATACAATAATTATTATTTATTGTTAGTAGAAATATATGACATCAATGATACGGAAACACACTTGGTTAATAATCTAAATATCTTAATTAAGAGTATTATCACTGCAGCCGAACTGACCAGCACATTGCTGTGTCGCTGACCATTCTGCTGAATGTGCTGTCCGGAGTGCTGGCTGACCGCCAGGTGGACATCACTGGTCTCATTAGAACTAGTCTCCAGTACTGTCCTCGACTACAATTGTCCGAGGTGAGTAATGTCGAGAATATAAACGAGTGATGCCCAAGGATGATAATATTGGTTTAAAGGATAGATGCAATGACAAATATGTCAATTAAAATGGGATTTCAATTTGACAAATGCTCGATTTTAAATTTCTGAAATCGGTCAATAAATTACTTATATACGGCTTTTTAAAAAACTGCCTAATTTAGTCCCGGCGACCAGAATGAAAGTCTGCGGGGGTGTGGCCCGTGAAGGGATGACTTCTGTGACGTATCTGGAGGAATCTCATTATCGGCGATAGTCATAGTTCAACGTAATTTCGCAACATTTTGATTGTTAATTTCACAAAGAAATCTTCAATAAACCAACTTAAATTTCCCATATGCCGAATGTTTATATGCGGCAGTGATAATCATCATTAATCAATTTACGAGACTCGGCGGAGCAGCTGTCTAGCCGGCCCCGTCTGTCGCTTATCACAGTCACGCCTCGGTGAGCATTTTCAAAATGAATCGCCAAACTAATTGCGGTAGTGTGAATTAAAATCGTATTAATTATCAATTGCACGTGTATATTGTCTCGATTTTATGCTCAATTGATTCCGATATACAATATACGTAGAGGTAATCATCTGTCATTCTTGAGAAAATGAATTTCATCATATCTTTAAGGTAGCGTCTTTGGTCGGACTCAAGGTCAGATGACGTCACATCGTGATGATCACATGAGAAGTAATCCCCTTGCACTTGGGTTGGACTCATTTGTACATAAACATAAGCATAAGTATTCATAAACATAAACGAATAACTTCTGCTGGAGAACGTTAACTGTGAATTTATTGCATAGAAAAATGTTTTATAAAGAAGTAATCACAATTCTTTCATTGGTATCCTGTTCCTGAAATCGCTATTTCAAAATGGTTTACGGCAACGATTGTGTGGCATTCAAGTTAAAAAAATAAAATGTAGAAATCAAATTAATAAAAGATGATTTCAACATAAATCATCTTTTTTTACTTAAATTTATTGACTTATCTTTACTGTATCATGTCATAAAATGTCATAAAAAGCCATTTTTGACACTGTTTACTCGTCTAGTTAGGGAGATTAAAAAAACGACGATTTCTTAAAACGTATGTTTTGCAGTTATATGATCAGATAATGTTTTGAAATTAGTTTAGTACTCTTCTGAGGACATGATGTAACTCAGTTTCGGTGGTATTGAGCACTCACGAATTAAACATATATTTTTATCATGTTGTGGCGTTTCTTTACACAAGAGGTTATGTTGTTTGAAAACTTGATTAGATATACAGTTTGGTACATACGGTTTGAGATTTAACAATGTTGAAAATAATGTTGATATTTCTTCATAAGATAACGAACGTGCAACGATGATAAACATTGGCATGTGAATAGACTAGTAACAATATGCTCGAGATCACTCTGATGATTGATTAACTGTAGGTGAATATTCTAACAATACAAATATAGTTACATGTAACATTATAATATATATATATATATATATATATATATATATATATATATATATATATATATATCCACGAGTTACTTCCCCTGGTAAATATGGCGTTCCTCTCTGACCTAACTGTGTCAAGGTATGGTTTGACTGTTTCAGCACGACATTGAGCAGCTGCACGATGTGGCTCTGAGATGTGTGGAGACGTTAGAGGATGACAGAACGTACGCCAATATGTGACGTCCTGACTATACCACTACTGTATGATGTTGGTCTCTCCGGGCTTGATTCATTCCTGCAGTTTCTCTATGCTTACTAATGATTGTGTTGGCTACTCTCCTGAATTGAATCGTATCTTTATTTCTTTTTTTATGTTCATAATTATTACATTTACGTTATCTTACATGTTCCAATATTTTATTAAACGCGCTAAATTCATGTATTTTGATTATATATATAGGCATTAGTGAGTTTCTAGTTAACTAAATTGTTTTGCATTGACTCATGTTTTACTTCATTTCAAAGTAATTCACTGCATATATGATTTTAATGATCTACTGTAAGCTGTATACTGATTTAAAGGGGCAGTAGCACGTTGTTTCGCTGATATCGATAAAATGTATTTGAAAAATAATGTCACCAAAAGTAAAATACCCTTCTCTTTTCGGAAAACCAAGTTAAATATGAGTATACATGGTTCCATACAGCTATGGGAATCGTTTTTATCAATCGGAATAATAAAATGTGTTCACAATAAATATAAAGATCATATACTGAACATGTGACAGGTTTTAAATACGCTAAACAATAAATAACTACTTGAATAAATTATTCATTAGATTGTCATTTGCTTGTGTTTAATTAACATTCATTCAGCTTATATCGTGAAACAAGTTCCTCAATGAGCTCAGTCTTGTCTTTTTTCACATAACCAGAAGTGAGAAATGGTGGGTCGGCAGAAGAAAGTCTGTTGTAGTCTTGCCTGGCCAGCTTGTATGATGGAAACTGTGTTCTCCTCTCAAGGATGGCACTCATGAGGAAATCCACATACTCTGCAAGTCAAACATAGTGTCATTGATAAGGTGACTAATAGAGATAGCAGTGTATAAAGTAATCCCTTTGAAACTAACAAAATTAATAATAATAGCAAGCAAACAGAGTCGACTTTATTATCCAAAACTCGGTTCCACAGGAAATATTGCTTGTATGAGATCAAGCGATATCTCCTAGGTGATATCATTTTGACAGTAGGTTATGAACAATGCCATGTTGGCATCAGCTATATGACATCACAATGATGTTGCATCAAGTAATGACATCACAAATTATGCTGTGACATCACAGCACTGGAAGCCAAATGGCAGTTTTGTGTTCAGATATATTTTTCATTAACAACTAATGAAGAATGATTTTGGATGATAAATAGAATCTCACCCTCAGAAGACACTTTGGTGAGATTCTCTATATATCCCCCGCCAAGTGGGAAAAGTTTAAATCATATTGAACAATGATAATGGAGCATTATTCTTTAATAAATCATGAATCACTCAGTATTAATAACTTCATATATACTTCCCAAGATGTATTAATCTCTGCCTAACAGTTTAAAGTGTCTGTTCTGGATTGAGGTGAGGTGAGTTGGGGTTTACCGCCGCTTTCAAGAGTATTTCACTTATATCGTGGCTGCTAGTATTATGACAGGGAGAAAGTCCGCAACGCCATGTGGCTGTGTATTGCTGTGAAACCTGTGAGCAACGGTTGGAACTAGCGAACCATGGGTGGTACTATGCTGAGATTCAGTGTAGCATTGCACCCAAACCTTACTGCGTGTAGAACAGTTCTCTACTGCAGACAAAGTTGCCGTGCCCCTCGCGGGATTCGAACCCCGGACCTCCTGATCCGAAGTCGAACGTGTTAACCACTGTGCTAACCCGCGTCCTGTTCTGGATTGAAATGGTAAAAATAAGGTTTTTAAGGTTGTGACCCTATTTGGGGTCATGGGGTCAAGAAATCTACAATTTAGAATCCCCATAGGCCAAGGAGTCTGCACACAACATTTCAGCTTTTTAGACCTTTTGGTACTGGAGAAGAAGATGCAAATAAGTTTTTGAGGTCACGACCGATGTGACCCAGGCAGCCTAATTGAGGTCACGGGGTCACGAAATCTACAAATTATGTTACCCATTGGCCAAGGAGTCTGTACACAACTTTCAGCTTTCTAGAGCTTTTGGTACCGGAGAAGAAGATGAAAATGGGTTTTTAAGGTTGTGACCCCTCTGACCATATTTGGATGGATGGACAGGACGGCCGGAAGCCAGACACCATGCCATGCCATATGCCAATTTGGTATTTTGAGTTTTGTTCCAGAATCAAGATGAATATGTTTTTCCATGAAAATGGCAAAAACTAGAATCCGAAAAAGGTGAAAAACACATCTATGATCTACACATGCCGAAAACCCCCAAATTTCTTGTAAATGCATATCTCGCCTGATGCCTGCGGAGGATGTTTTAGATTGTGACCCCTTTGACCCACATTTAGGTTCACAGGTCACCAAATCAACAATTTAGAATCACCATCATATTCATAATAATAGTTTCAGCCCTATCTCTTCATTTATATTTTTTTCTTAGCAATTCTTACCAAATGTTGGGCCATCATTGACCGGTTTGACAACAGACTGAGTTCCTTTCTTTGCTCTAGGGTAGCAAACTCTCCATCTCAGTAATCCTGTCTGACTTGAGCTCTGTGTGTTCTGGCTGTTTTCATTGAAGTGAAGAGTTGCAACATACATTCTGAAAAAAATTTGACGTATAATTTAGCACAAATTGTAATGGCATAATCATTTAAAAATTAATACGGGGTTAGTAGTTTATATCATGATAAAACCATAAATTTTCCTCCGAAAATAACTAACACTTGCAATATATTACATCTTTACGAAGAACATAATACTTTCTGTATTTTGAAGAAATATTTAAGACACATTTTCCAAGAAAAATGCTACTGACTGATATTTGGATAAAATTTTGAGAATGACCCAGGTGGAATTGGAAAAGTAGGAGTAAGGTTAACTTGAAAAGGTAGGGATATAATAATTCACTACTGCCATTTTTTAAAAGGATGACATGAACAGTTTTTTCGTAATCTATCGGCCAAAATGTCTTCGGACGGACGGAATCCTTGGTATTATTTCCTTTGGGGTAAAATAATAATTAAGTATTAACCTGGCTTTCATTGCTGGATAGAAGTAGTGGTGAGACTTTGGTGCGAAATGGTTTACAACGTTGTGGAACACCTCCAAAGAATATGTCTGATAGACTGGAGAAAGCTTTGGTACAGCACGCAGAAGGCTCTTGCTCTCCACTATCTCTTTCATGGCCTTGTAGGCACGGCTTCCTGCAATACAATTTTGTCAATAGTCAGTACCTGTACATTTTTCATTTGGAGGAAAAAGTTGTACTCAGTGGTGGATCCATTTAAATCGACAAAAAAAACAACTTTTCTAATGATTAATTTTCAAAGTTGTTTGATACACTGATTTTTAACATCAAGACAATGAAGATTTTATTCTGATTTAGCTTAATTTTACTCTTATTACAAATCACCCTTTTCATCAATTTATATTTACCTCTCTTCACCCAATCTCTATCTTGGTCAAGCTGACCATGGGAACAATCTGTGTACAGCTGGCCATGCCCAGAATGCTGATTTGAAACATGGTTTCCAACAGAAGTCCACTTTTCTGTCATGAGCTGTGGGTTTCCACCACCAGATGCAACCCAGTACATGTGGTTTGAAATGGATTTGATCCAACCTCTCAAACCAGCACAGTCCTTCTTTTTAGACGCAGCCTCAAGCTTCTTTTGTATACCTTTAAACAAAAAAATAGAGCCATGGAGTCGGTAGCTAACAGCAATTCACATGAAAATAGGTTTTTAGTTTGTGACCCCTGTTACTATATCTTGGGACATAGGATCACCAGATTCACAATTCGAGACTTTTTCGTACTGGATAAGAATATGAAAATAGGTTTTTAGGTCATGACCCTTGAGACCCACATCATAGGGTCACCAAATCTACAATTTAGAATATCGATTGCACAAGGAGTCATAAAATTACATAAAATGTCAGCAGATTGATACAGAAATAGTCTCACCTTTAGCAACATGCCACACATCATACAGATGAGTGATATGTGATTGTTCCTCTCTCATGAACTTTTGAACTTGTAAATGTCTGTCGGTAACAAGTTCAGCAATTCGACAGCCCTTTTCTTCCAACAAGGCAATGCCCCTCTTAAGCCCAGCCAGCTCCATATGCGTAGAACCTTTTACTTCGTTACACTGAAATGGAATAATAAATAATAAGTACTCATCAAACATTTAAATATTTAGAATTGTTTTTGAAATATTTCGAAATTTAGCATTTATTATTTACAGTTCATTGTAGCCTAGGTGTGACAACATATTTATCTTATCTTGTTCTCACTCAGGCAATAATTCACTCTCTTTTCGTAAAATTCCTATGACTCACTTCCTCGGGTAATAACCTCTATTTATTACATAATGAGGAATACAATAATTGGATTTATCAGTGAAAAAATTGTCTATCAAGCTACAGTGAAGATATCTGATATTTTCACTGTGACCATTTACCTGAACTAGCTGTGTGTCGAGGATGAGTTTTCTGCCCAGATCCATGAGGGTATAAGAACCATACTTGGCTGAATATCCAGGGGAGTCACAGCGTGCGTCTCCTCCAAGTATGATATCTTCTCCCTGTAGCTGGTTGAGCAACATCTCCTGGTACTGGGGCCACATATCCTGCACAGCTGGCACAACATAACAACTCTGGATGTTGTCATGGGTCTGCCTGGAGAAAACTGGCATTTTCAGGACATTGAAGAAATGTATAATTTTGGCAGGACTGCTGCCAGACAACAAGGTTGCAGAAGCTAGTCTGAGGTTACCTAGAGGCATTTTCCTGTCTCTTGTTTGACTATGCCAGATTGTTGTCCCACATACACACCTCTTCTCAACCACTATCATGGTCCCAATCTGCTGGATGACTCGGACAGATGTGTTGGCAGCACTGCAGACAGTACAGGACAGCAGTGAGCGGAGAGAAGACTCTGACACCATGAAGAATCTTTCATCAAGCCGTTGAGGACATTCCTGGAGAATCGAAGCCTCATTGAAGTCATCCTCGTCATCACTGTCCAAATCATCACCATCTAGACAAGAAAATTAACATTTTTTCATTATTTATTATTTATTTAAGCTTTAAAAACACAGTTACTAATAATCACATGAACTACATGTTACGACAAAACAATTGATCATTATGACGCCATACTACGGCAACGGCATTTGAAAAACCTGAAAGGTGGCGGCAGATTTAGCCAGTTAACAACATTTTAGTTACTTCATATCATACTTTTTATTCTCATATTGAGAGTAATTTGTGATATCTACAAATATACACAAGTTAGCAAATGACAATGGAACTTGTCAAATTTGAGTAAGGCACCACTATCATGAGAAACAGAAAAAAATAGAGCTATTGGCTATGTAGCTCAGGCTTTAAACAATAAATAAAATAAATTTTAAAATGTAAATTTTCTAGGAGAATTTTATTTTACTTTTTTACTGCAGTAATAGTTTTTTAGGTTGTGACCCCTGTGACCCACATTGCCCCATTGGGGTCACAGGGTCACCAATTCGACAATAAATGCAACTTTTCAAAATTCCAATTGGCTAAGTAGGCTGCATACAACATTTCAACTTTTTATGGGTTTTCATACTGGAGAAGAGGATGGAAATAGGTTTCCAGGTCCCCAAATTACAATGCAGGTGATTTTGACAACTAAATGTGACCTTCACTATAATATCAGATGAATAATATTTAAAAAAAGGAATATGAAAATACCTGAGCACGGTAGGATTGGTTGGTAATCAGGATCAGAAGTGGTACAGTCAGTCACCATGTCAATGTCAGATCCCTCTGATGTATCGTCTGCTAACAATTCACTGTTGTAGGGATCAGAATCAGTCTGTCTAGCAACTGTCCGAGTAGCTGGCCTTGTCTGTATTGCCCTTGTTATTCTGACCATCGGCATAGTTTGCAGCCGTCTAGTTCGCACCTTGGCCTTAGGTACTGCAACTAAAAATACATATAACTATGAATGAACCACATTTTTTTATAATTATATTCTATAAGGTGGATAAAGCCACCATCAACACATGGGGATTCCCGCAGAAAGACCAGAATATTTTGTTACATGTGTCAGGGTTTACACCCAATCATCAGAGTTAGGATTCTTGTCAGAGATTTGCTGTCCCTAATACTCTTTGAGAAGGTCACTTGGTGCATTTGCATTGTTATGTCATAGGGCATTGTGATGTCACAGAAAACTCAGTCCAGAGTTTAAGCATGTATGAATCTGCAGTGCATCACATATTGTTACTGTAACCTTTGCATTAAAAATAGACAAGAATTGTATAACTATAATACTAGGAAAATAAATCAAGTAATTAATTAATGCCAATATGACATAATTATGTGGTATATATTTTTTACAATTTGGTTATATCAGATTGATTAAATCCTAAATTACTAATACAATGTAATGCATTGTTTAATGTTGGTGAGGATTCGGGAGAGTTTCAAGAAATGGTCTCAATAGTTTAGCTCCAATCTTTCTAGTTGATCAGGCAGATAAGATAGAATAAAGTTGCCAGGTGATCTAGTCAGATACTTAGTTCATTGAAAGAGATTGGCAATTCAACATGTTGGGTTGTTGGAGATTGCTTACTTTTCCTCGCGTTCTCAACTTCTGATTGGAGGGTGTAAATCAGGTAAAAATGGTTTGCTAAAAAAATTTGCTAATTATATTTTAATCACTGTATAATCTTTTTGGCTGGGATGGGTTAATTTGTTCTACCTGGGTACCCAACCCTATTACCCTACCCTCCCCTACCTGGATGCCCAATCTCCATCATGAAATTTATAAGATTTTGTTATATTTTATTCAACTGGTAGGTAGAATTATGGAGCTAGAAAGCTAAATCATGGATATTTCAACCACATTTTATTATGAATGACACTTGACTTCAATAGTGTGTTAAAAGCTTCAATAACATTGCAATTTTCCAATTAAAGAATTATAAAATGAACTGTTTTATATTAGGACAGGTCACATGATAAAAACGGGTCTGGGCAATGCGATGCCATCCTACTCAGGACCCATCCGTCCTGGGTATCCGGGTTACCCATCCCGGGTTACCCATCCCGGCCCTAATAATTTTCTCAGGTCCAGTGATAGATTTAATGATTGCCAGTGCCACATCTTCCCTTATACCTTGAGATATTTCCATATATATTACCAAATGTAGGATATATGTTATTTACTAATAATTGTTGCAAATAAAATTCGAAATATATCACATATATATTTTGGCTTCGAAAAAAATAATCGCCTGCCTCGATTATTCGCCTGCATTGAATTATTATTATTGATTATTCAAGTATTAACGGTACATTGATTGAATTTGAAAGATTGATTGATTTGACCAAATTGATTATTCAAATACATTTCAATACATACGTGAAACCTGACATTGAAAATGCCGTCTTTTATTTTCTCTGTGAGGGCCCTCTCCATTTTCGCCAACACTGTCACTATCAACAACAACATCCGGTTGAAACGTCGGTTCCACCTCCCTGGTACTGCGATGTGTTTCGATGGCGTCACTTATTACCTGGCACATATATTTACATATTAGCACTTCCGATCATATACGTGTATCTCTACGGCACATAAATCGGAACCCAAATCAAATAATTGTCAATTTCTATTTAGAAAATCTAGTTATTGGCAGACTACTCAAGCACCAGTGACCAGGTGAACCGGATATGACTTTTATGAGGGAAACCGGTGTCACTCTATTTTACGACACTAATAATATCCATTACAAAAACATTTTTAATCGCGAAACAAAACATTATTGAACATTAAAGTAAAGTCGAGTTATTTTCAAGTAAATATTTATAATTCTGAACGATCAACATATTCATACATACATCAAGATATTCCAAACGTCGCCTCTTCTGATATGCCCTCCTCTCAATCGTCGCTGTTGGTCTAACGGCGGAGCAAGTTGGCCTGTTGTCTGTAGGTATCTTCGGAAGTGGAATGTCGGGCACAGCATCCTGAAACAGCTTAGGTCTTGCTTTGAAGTATCCCAAACTTTGTAAAAAGGCTGGGTTCCTCTCGTACTTGGCTGGGGAGAAGTGCAGCGAACACAGGGTGCTGTATTTTATTTGGAGGGATTCTTCAGGTCCGATCGCCTACAATACAGAACCCACGCCTTTCGGCGCACTGTCTCAGACGGTTTGGGGAATTCATGAAAATTAACCCTCAAGTCGTTCTTCGATGAATTTGAATTACAGCCGTAAGCCAAACAGTACGGCATCGTTCTACACAACAGATGACAGCAGAGAAAATTGATGTTGATGCGATGCGTCGTCTGCTGGTGTTACGTCAATGAAATGACTCGCTGGTATGACGTCATTGACGGAAATAGCCGAAGTGGAACAGAAAAATATGCATATCCACCGCGAGATTTTTAAGCTGTGAATTTTTTTTTTTTTAAAGTGAATTTTTTTTGTTTATGTGTTTAATGTTGTTTTGAAAAGGTGTTTAATGTTAGAAATGATACAGAATAGATGTAAATAATTGTTTATTGTGAAATCCTTTAACTGAACACATGTAAAACTGTTTAAAAAGATTAGAAAAAAATGCATATAAACCGAAATGCATGTTTTCGGGTATTGTTGTACCGGTAGAACATACTTTTTTGGTATACCACAACTGCTTTTTGAAAAATAAATTCTGAATTACTGTTTAGCGTTACGTTTTGAATGTCATACCTGGGCGTCAGTTAAAGAGAATCTACAACAGTACACATGTATACCTTGCCGATAGGTTATAACCAAAACCGTAGTTTACAGGAATTCAGGAGTAGGTTGACTGAAGACAGACAGAAACCACGGTCCACTATTTTCATGAGTATCCGCCTACTACAAAGTGGATCGCTTATATACGGACCTCATAAAATTTGTCATTATATTTAAAAGGAAATTAAGCAGATTTGATATTGTATGAAAAACATATTGGCGGACTTTTGACATATTCTTAATAAATTAATGTGTTGACAATATGGTTACAGGGCTCGAAATGTAATGTTTAATCATGAATGCATTTGTCGAATTGTTTTGTTGAGGTTTTTTTAAAGAGAAGAATTAGTGTTGTTGATAAAAACTGTATTAAGATTGATAGTCGTGATGCAAAATTCATCAACTGCCCTCCACAAGTCATAACTCCTGCACATCTCATGTACTGGCATATTTAAGCCTTTCTGTATTTCCTTAAGGTTTCCGTGCTAGAGAATCCGAATCCACTATATACATTCCAGATTTCTTAGCACGGAAAATTGAACGAAAGGCTGCATGGCTTAAATCAGTCAGTGATGGAGATTTGCGCGAGTTATGCCTTGCAAAGTTGAAATTCGTCCTACGACCTACAATACACACACATTATGATACGGCACGCACTATGATATAACACACATAATATTCACATTTAAATATAAACTTATGGGCAAAAGAAAGTATAGGTTCGGAAAAAATTATATTTTCACGGTTATTGCCATGTTTATGAGGAACGAACGTTCTGATAATGTTGGCCCAACTTTTACACATTCACACATTTACAAGAGCAATCAAATCGCGTGTTGTTTCTAGTTTACTGATCTTCAAAATGACCTATACTTTATTTTGACCATAAGTTTATATCCAAATACATCTTATCAAATAGCACTTTTACACTTATCTATCAGAACACAGTGTTACACTTCCTTATATTCAGGTGTGTTTTACCAGTTGAGTATGTATCTGTAGTTTATAGTTTCCGGTTGCTGGAGGAACAGGAACATGCTGTGTGCATATGGCGTATGTTTTCTTGTTCATCTGGCTTCCGGTACAGTAGAACCAGTTAAACTGCTCAGTCACGTCCTGTATAACCCACACCTTCTCACGTGTGATTCATTTTTATAAAACATAAATACAATTGATTGCTGTTATACTTCCATAGAAGCACAAAACATGTAAAACAATCCTTATTTGTGTTTCAATCTGGGATACGTTACAAACTCAACCAACCAGGAGGATTGTTAATGGTAGTTTGCCAGGGTCTTCTAATGATTTCACCTATATTGGTTCAAATGGTTTTAGTACCTGACTATTTCTATGTTTCATCCAGTATTGTTCCTTTTCTGTCAAATTTTATTACTGACTCGCGAACGGATTCTAACCATCTCCCTTTATCGGTATCACTAAACACTGAAACTTGTATGAACCCTACACATAACATGAGTGATTTTGTACAATGTCCTGACAGGATTACATGTAGGTCTAGATGGACATGTGAAAAACATGATGACTTTTTGAACGGCTTCAAATCGATGTCAGATTAGTCCAAACTAAAACGAATCTGCAGCAAGTCCTTGTAACAACATTATCTATAATTGTGGCACGAATAGGCGTGTCTCAAATAAATCATTCATTTCAACGCAGCCAGAATGGTTTGACACTGAAGGTGAAGAAGCAACATCTAAAAAGTATTATTTACTAAACATGTTTAGAGAAAATCGATCAAAAGACAATTTCCATAATTTTAAGTGAGCGAGAAATACATTTAAGAACCTATGTCACCAAAAGAAGACCCAATTCAATAAGAATATTGGAATGCGAATTTATGAAAGCTGGAACACTAATGATTTTAAATCATTTTGGAAAATAGTGAATATATTTACTTAAAAAACTTCAGGTGAAACTTTGATATTCATGGATGAATTTAAATCATACTTTGAAACCTTATTGAACCCCCTAAGAAAATTTATTATGAAAACAATTTTGATGTCCATATCGATGCGTTTACTTATAGTCATAGCATTGACAATTGTGGCAAGTGTGCTAATAATGATTTGTCATTCACTCAACCGCAAAAGAAACGTCACCTTGATATTTTACTCAGTAAAAGAAAAGCGAAACAAACCATTTTACTTGCTACAATTTTATTTTGAAACTGAATATAGTAGCAACATGTAATGACCATGTAATCACAAAATATTTGAAGGTAAAGTGATCATTAACGCACGTTTAACTCACAATGTTGATTGTCCGATATTAGATCATCACCAAGACAAATAAAAACGTTCAAATATCGTCACTCTGGTCAATATCGAATGTGAATGCCTCTTGCTTGAATGCAGGACTGAACACGGCGTCGGACTGAAGACGTTATATCCCCATTTCACTGAGCTACGACTTCCAAAAGTCTTCACGACTTTTCCCGACTCTCACCAACTTTTCGGCTACGACTTTGTCGGCATGAGTCGGGGAACATTTGGGGTGAAATTGTCAAATTTGATATTTCTACGAGTTACCTACGACATAGTGAGGAGGACCTCCTGACCCGTTCACGACTGAATGCCAACTCTTTCCCGACACCTATCCGTCACCACGACTCTGACAGTGACTCATTCCCGACCCACTCATGACTAAAAACGACTAGTTTACGACTGGTTCACGACCATTGCGACTCATCACTACCCAGATACAACTCACTTACGAGTCACATACGAATCAGATACGAGTTATTTGGCCTTATTATCGTGTTAAATCTGGAACGGGTCGTCACTGGTCGTCTTTGAGTATTGGTTAGTCGTACGTGAGTTGGCATAAGTTGGGAGTGAGTCGACGAGTATTTTAGGGGAAGACCTATTCCCGACTCACACACGACCACCACAACTCAATACAACTGAATACGAGTAAATACGACTGACATGAAGACTTAATACGACCCAATAAGAATTAGATACGAGCCACTTACGACTAGATCACGACTGGATACGACTTGATGGAATTTCTGCAATTTCCGGTCGAAAAGTACGAGTATCGCCGACTGAAAAAGTCGGGAGTGAGTTTTTGAACATGTTCAAAAACCCATTCCCAACTAAATTTGACCTCCCGACTCTTAAAGACTCTTGGAGACTCTTGGAGACTCACATACGCTTCAAGCCGACTTAAGCGGACTCAGACTCGCCTCGTTGCGAGTCACTGACAACTCACTGACGACTTACTGACTATTTTCGGTCGGTAACGGTTCGTAGTTCAGTGAAATGGGGGTATTAGACACGCCATTCCTCCTGTAACGCCTGTTGCGTCGTCTGTGGAGGAGGTTGACGTTGACCTAAGTGGTCCCACACGTGTTCAATCGGTGTCAGATCAGACGATTTTGATGGCCAAGGTAGAACATTCCCGTTCTTTTGGTTCAGCAGGTTGCTTGTGATGCGGGCCGTGTGAGGTGGGGCATTAATTTGTTGGAACAATGTCTATGGGTGGCGTTGGATGAAGGGAAGCGCTGTTCACGTAACGTGCAGCGTTTAGGTGTCCGTTGATAACAAGTCTTCATATCACCTACAATTCCACCCAATACCATCACACTCCTTCCACCGTACTGGCCCCTCTCTTGTATGCAGCAACGACCTTGGCGTTCACCCTGAAGTCGATATATCCTTACTCTGCATCTGCCATCTGCCCTGAATAGTTGGACACGGCTCTCGTCGGTAACTAGGACGTTTCGCCAGTGTCTTAGCTGCCATTGTGCCACAGTTCTTGCCCAAATCAGTCTCTGACGTCGATGTTCAGACTTCAGAATAAGTCCCCTGAAAGGTCGATAGGCCCTGGTTCCTCGTTGACGTAGTCTCCTCGTAACAGTCCTTGGACTGATCGAATGTCCAAGCACAGTTCGTGCCGATGACGTCACTGTGATGAATCTATTTCGAAGATGACGTAATGGTAAATAGCGATCTTCTGCAGGGGTCGCCACCTTGGTGCGTCCACTTCAGGGCCTGTCAGACGTTTGACCTGTCTGTCTATAGCGACTTAACAGTCTCAGCATTGTCTTTTTCTCACAGCCCATGATTCTTGCAACGTGGGTTTGCGTCGTTTCCACCTCCAACACCCCAATTGCTCTCTCCCGCTGTTGTATCGTCAACCGAGGCATGGTCTCTGATTCCAATTACTGGAGACGATATCAAATAATACGTCTAAAGCCATTTTATACCAAACTGACATACGGATTATATTCTTGTGAAGAAACAAAATATCGTGCAATATTCGTATTTTCACCATCAAAACGATATTTTCATGCATATCGCTGCATAGAAAGTGGAAGGTGCGTTTGGGTGATGAATTTACTCTAACGGTTTGATTTTATTTTGCAAAGAAGACATTATCAGTAAAAACACAAAAAGGTGACGATCATGAGATCTAAATATAACCTTAAATATAACAAGTCATCTGGAAATGACGGTATACCATTCGAAATTTTCAAATCTATCAAGGACATTTCACCATATCTCGCTCTTTTGTTTTCACAAGTTTTGAGGAATGGTCAGTTTTACCGCTTTTGGACTGAAGCGATTATTGTACCTATGTATAAGATGTCCTTATGGTCGTCATTCTGAGGGGAAGGGAGTGGACTGTACACAATGAATGTTGTCTGTCTGGGTGAGCGGGAGTGGACTGTATATATATATATATATATATATATATATATATATATATATATATATATATATATATATATATATATATATATATATATATATAATATATATATATATATATATATATATATATGAATACATATGTATTCTACTATAGGACAAGATGCCAATTTCGAATGATGTACAATTTTTTCGCCTGTAAATAAATGAACAATTATAAAGGTCAATAAAGACATTGCAAATCCATCGAACTTCTATGTACTCTATCACAAACAGTACTGCGTAAAATACTTTTTTGCACACTATACTTTCTTGGGAAGGAAATAATTATGCATTTAGGGACACATTTAAGCTTGCAAGGGATTTCATTCTATATTAAGTCTAACCAACAATTTAGATGCACACCATTATCGTCTCCGTTTATGACTTTCAGACTACAGCGGATGAAGTGTCGTGAGGACAACAAACCAGTCAAAGTGTCACGTGACAACACAGAGATGAGCAACAGTGCCATACAACCTGCTGTTGTCGCTGAGCATGCGCACTCGAGTTGCCAAGTGTCAAGCAATGACTACGATGGACTAGTGTTTGAAACACAATGCGATACCCAATACACCATGCAACACAAGCTTTATACCAACGTTAAAGACTTTATCTTTTTCTGCCTCTCTTTTCCTTTTTAGGAAAAGTTCACTTTCAAGCGAACGTACTTTTGCAAAACTGAGTTATGAATTCAGAATATGTGATATTGGAATATAAAACATTGAAGCTTAAATCTGTTTGCAACCGAATTAAAACATTCATAACCGACAATGTCCTGTATGTCAAGAGGAAGATACAGAAGATATAATTAGAAATCATTCTCGTTTCTTTATGACTTTTATTCAAGCGATCAGACCTTATTCTATTATATACTAATTCACATACAATTCCATACATATGTACAATATATATATTTTCATATGCATACGCCGATCTACATACATACATTATCATCACGATATTCAGAAAGGTAGGTAGAGATAAAATAAATGAAATAGAGTATATGATACAATAATAATATGTTAACGTGTTAAACATTTAAATTGTTCTTGTCGTAGCTTAATTCTACGCTCATACGAGTGCATAATGAATAAACTGAGCATTTTAATATGATGTACACCATTTGTATTCAGTAGTTTCCAAAAGTTGGACAATCAAATTAACATTAACATTTTCATTTTACCTTGGAAAGTATTAACATAATTATCTAAAACCCTCTTTTAACAACAAGTAACGAAACTGTTAACCTTGTTCTTTCAAATACAAGTTTATACCTCATTCAATTTTATTTTCCCCTATTAAATATGACCATGAATGTAAATGTTTTGTCAACATTGTATATGAGGGTATAAATCTAAATATAGCACACATGAAAATATTACAATTAAAAAGGTGCATCAATTGTGTTTCATAAACTTTTATTTGGTTTTAATACGTTCCACTTCATCATAAGTACTGTTTATAATACAAATAAATTCACTCAGTTTGCATATTCATCTCCAATCGCCAACTATATCATAATTACTAGTTTCAAATTAAAATTGAGTAACATCATTAAGCATTTGTAGAAACCGCAACGGCACGTCCAATTTACATGCAAAGTAGTTATATGTCCAATTTAACATTATAAATTCAGAGTTTGCATTTTGGCTGTTATAGTTAAGATTATAAAAAAACGTTTGACTCATGAGCGCGCGTCAGTCGCGACGCATTTTCCGGTTTTCGATCAGAAATCACTACTTTTACATTCATATCGCCAATATACTCAGTCCACTATCATCAATATAGAACAGCTGGTACCTCTCGATAAAGTAACACCATTTATAACGTTTGGCGTGTGTGACCCCAACAACGCACTGGATGTACCTTTTATTATATTATGTAAAGTATATTAAGTTCATACAATATAATGCTACGTTAAAGGTTAAATCGTCTCACTACAGAACCAGAAAAGCCGTGTTCATAGAAAACCGTTATCCGCATTGAAGAAAATGGTGCGACGTATAAAGCGAGCCTTTGGAAGAAACTCTTCATTGTGAGAGGTAGATCTGTAGGTCTCATGCGATTTGAGTGTTCACACAGCAATATGGTTGATCATTCCAACAGTGTATCATATTCAAAACCCTACTCTGAGTATTTAGATAGCGTTACATCAGTCAGATCACTTGCACTACCTTCGAAAGGCCAATTTAATGTGAACACCTTAAAATGGCTGCTCGACGGGAAATTGACTCGCATATGTAGGTTAACCGAACCATGTACAGTCGTTTTATTGATTAAGGATTTATTGATTGTTATTGATTGAGAAGTATTGTTCAGCCGTTAGTAACAATTATTTACCTTTTAGTGAGAGCACATTAATTCAGTAATGATCGCGTGCTACAGCGCCTTTAAGACACATGTTCGATCCAAATGTTTAATTCTGAGAAGAAACAAAACTAATTTTATTTCTTTTTTAACACGTTACCCATTGATTTAAGGAATTGCATGATATGTATTTGTTTAGACAAGTTTGCCAGGTGTTGAGGTGTTCTTTGATTTTTGTCTTTCTTCCTCCCAAAGCCCTTCAGTTCAGGCAAGGTGACTAGGCACTTGACCATCTCTAAATCACCACCTATAACGGCGAGGTGGAGTATCGTTTGCCCTGCATTATCAGATGTTGTAAGACAAGCATTGTGTTGTTTATATAGAAGGTAAAACGTGTCTTTGTTATTGTTCGCTACTGCCAGCATGAGGGGAGTTCTACCCTTCATTCCTTTACTCTCTATATCCAATATATTTAGTGACAGTATATACTTCACTATGTCAACATTGTTATCAAAACAAGCTAAATGGAGGATGTTATCATTATTTCTATCAACTACACTGGTATCTACCCCTCTTTCAATCAGCAACTTTACAACCTTTAGGTGACCACGCAGTACCGCTAACATCATAGGAGTGTTTTGGTTATTATCTCGTCTTTCTGTGTCCATCTTATGGTCGTCTAACAATGTCGTAACAATGTTAGTGCTACCACCACTACATGCGAAATGTAACACATTCTGATTTACACCATTAACAGCTGACAGATCAGGTTTGTGTTGCAGAAGTGCCTCAAATATATCATCTTGCTGATACAAAGCAGCAACCATGAGAGGTGTTATCCCGCTGTTATCCTGACAGTTGACATCTACAGACCCCAGGGAGAGGAGTCTCCTCACCGCGACCAGGTCCCCTCCTGTACAGGCGTCCAGTAAAGACTTCACACCAGCAGCAGGACAAGGAGTCACAGTCCCGTTTCCTCTAAAGGACGTCACATCTGTTGATTTAAACATCTTCATCACTGACTATTGATATGACATGTGATGTAATTTGTATAATAATGTCCTACAAACATGTAGGTTAGCATATCGCTGAGTCAACCTGTTTCTAAGCTGTTGGCGTTCTGTCTCTCTCCATTGTAAGATTCTAACAGAATTAATTATTTTCCCATTTAGATTGTGTTTATTTAGAAGGACAATGGATATATCGTAAGTAATATCAATCGCCAGACAACAGAGACATATGAGATAAACCTTGGTATTTGTCAAGAAAAGACACATTTTCTATTTATTATATGACTAAATTTGTGCATATTCACCGAAATAGACTTGCATTTATATGTATGCAATACGTGTTCAGTAGATTTAATAACTACAAAATGTGGAAGTGAATTCCCACATTGCATTGAACATTTGGAACTAACAAGATGCCACAATTGAATGCTGCTTTAGTTATTTATTTATTTATTTATCTAGTCATTTATTTTGTTATTTATTGAGTTATATATCTGTCTATTTACCTGGTTGTTTGAATGTTGTAGTTTCATTTCTCTCTGCAACACCAAAATCGTCAGTTTCCTCCCCCTTTGAATTTTGGTTTGAAGTTGAGGCAGCAACAACGACTTGACATCTCAATTGTACACCATCAAATTTGGAATCTGAACAATTGGTCTTTAGACAAAGTAAATCACACATTTTAGGACCATAAGGTTGATGTGTTTCCAGTGCATCAGATTGCAAGATGTCGTTTATCAGTGCACAATTAAAAAGCACCATTAGAATCATCACGGTAATTCAACTGCTGTCTGCTTCAATTCAACTATAAGTGGTTCTCAAAAGAAGGGAAAAGGTCAACAGTACAAAGAATACTGCGTTCCATCAACAATCAGCTGACACCTAAAAAAGTTAATATAATGCCTATATCATCTAAATTCGTATATCTTTAAATTATTTCAGAAAATATTTTTTTGGCAGTTTTTAGTTATTTTCTAGTTATATCTCATAATTGAAAATACATGATTATGAATAATTTCATAGACAATAGTTGTGATAACATTGTGAAAAACAACCTATACAATGAATTATACAAAACATATTTCGGAATGTGTAAAATTCCTTTATTTTTGCCATATGTTGAAAATGTATAGCTATATTTAATAATTTTAAAATTTGTTTGCAAAGACGTCTTAAACTTTTGACAAATATTCGAATGTTCGAAATGTATCAAGGGATTGACTTTCAGCTGAATTTCAATGTATATTTATTGTATGATTATCTTATAATTTGGTTTTGTTGTTTTTCGTCCAATAATGCACCAGAATCATCAAATGATTACACTCAGTTGTCAATCCATGTCTTTTTCTCTGTTTACACACAATTTGGAGTCATCAAACATTTTAAATTCATGTATTTGTTTCTGTAAACCGCTATCTGTTATGCAACATAGTATCATCAGCAAAAAGAAATAGAAATTGTTGCACTGTATGTGTAATTGTATCACATGCGCCCACGTTTTGCATATTTTCTGTTATAATTCATTTTATATTCACTGTAGGCATGAGTGCACACAGTAACGGGCCATTCCACATTTTATGAAAGGTTGAAGGCTGTTGAATTCAAAACCACTGGTGCATAAAATTGTTTGATTATGACTGTAGGCGTTATTCCCTGTAGGCGTTATTAGACTCCACCATAGTACTTTGGCAGTCATTAAATGGATATATGTAATACATAATATAGATGTAGATGTGTGAATAAATACCTGTTATACCTATACTATATATAACTATATGTTAATACAAATGAAAACCGCTAATAATAAAAACCAAAAAGCATCCCACAAGGGGGTCACGTACTCATGTCTCTATCCTTGTGTACGAAATGAAACTAAAATGTCACATTAAAATGTAACTGTAGTTGATGTTGTTGAAATGTGTGTAATTCTTCCAATTATTCTTATTCATAATACTATTAAATGGATTATTATTATCGATTATAATTATATCAAGAAGTCGGCTACGTTCTTGCCACAAGTTGACTCAATTAAAAAAACTGTGACGTTGTCATCGGCATTGACATATAATAGTTCTTCTCTCCTTTGACCCCTTTGGCTGGTATCTTTTCAGACAGTTTAAATCTCCTTTCATGAGTCGGCACATGTAAGAAAATGACAAAAACGAAAACAAATACCACTTTAACATAGCTTACAAGTAAGTGGACAGTGGACCCCCTTAACACTTGTATTTGATCGTGTGTCCCTTACTGTATCATTTGTATCACATTGTATTGTGTTATTATGGGCATCATTTGGTGTGGACTATATAGGATGCTTTATTTAATTTTATGTGGACTTACTAATGGTATTTGGTTGGCATTTGGGACAGTCACATCAGAAAGTCATGCCTTAGAAAAAGTACTAATATTATTGAAATGCTTTAGAATAAGGTACTAACGTTAGCGAACCGCTTTAGAATAAGTGCTAAAATTTATGTGAGGACATCATTACCACTTTAATTAACTATCATATTTAACTGTTTAAAAATTAGGTAGAGCTCAAAACATTCGATGTTGATCAAAAGTAAAGTCCGTTTTTAATAACACAAAAAGCAGGTTTTGAGAACACATGATTCAAACGTTTTCATTTCGATATATTTTCAATACGACAGAACATACATAACCTAGATGTTCTTCATAGTTTGATTTACAGAGAATGCTTTATCAATTATTAATGTTTATGAATTTTTATAAAAAGTAAACACAAACGATAAAAGTTCTCATAAACATGATAAACTTGGATTATTTATGTTGCATATTCCTAATGTTATTTGTTATCAAGACACTAGGATCAAAACGACCAAGATTTCGGAGTGTAGTGTTTCAGTTTGGTGGCACAACCCCTTTTTAACGGGTTTGTAAAATTATAATTTGTGTTGCTAATGATGACGTGTCAAGAGGGTTATATGCATACCACAATAACAAAAAAATTACAGTCAATGCGACGTTAACATGATTTCATATTAGGTACAGTTTAAGTTTCGGCGTATATCCTTCAATTAATATTCTTTTTTTTTTTACCTTCCTCGCATTTTGTAAATCAAAGTTATTTAAGTCCTGTTTGTCATCAAATAATTGTTTATTCAATAAAGTCATTTATTTTCCATCACAGTCCTTTTTGTAATCAATGTCGTTTTGTCATTTAAGTCATGTTTTTCATTAAAGTCATTATTTTCATGAAATTCTTCTTTTTAATCAAAGTTTGTTTTTTCATCAAAGTCAGTGGAGTCATCAAAAGACATTTATTTCCTAAACGTCGTTTTGTCTTTTAAGTCATGTTTTTCATTAAAGTCATTTTTTCATGAAATTCTTTTTTTAATCCAAGTTTGTTTTTTAGTGGATTCATCAAAGTCATTTTTTCTCACCAAAGTCGTTTTTATTTTGATCAAAGTCAGTTTTTTCATCAATGTCGATCGGTTTGTTCATCAACGTCATTTTTTTTCATCAAAGTCATTTTATTCTATCAAATTAATTCATTTCATGAAATTAATTTTTTTCATCCAAGTTTTTCTTTTTCCATCAAAGTCCACAAGATCACATTTCAGTTTTAAATTCAGGGGTTGCTTATCGTTATGCTTCATGTTACATTAACATTAAATCAGATGTAAATTAATTTGGTTAAACGTTACATTGTTGCATGGTTATAGACTATCTTAAAAGTCTTACAATATGGTTCTTCATTTAAACAATTTAAGTAATATAACTTTGGCATCCTATATTAGGAATCTTCTGTTTTCTCATGATTATGGTTTCGTTTAGCTTACCCAATCTGTTGGCAATGTAAGCGTATTTTTGTATCAAAATTGGATGTCGACAGAAGATAATAACTCTGATAATAACTTTGATTCATATAAGATATTTAAAAGCTGACACCAAACCCAAAAATATTTTTCATATTTAACCGCCGAAACTTTTAGGTATTTATTAGCATGATTTAGACAATGTAAGAGAAACGTAATGATGAATGAAAGCAGGTAGAAATCAATCGGAAAAAAAACAATAAAAAGTGTCCATTGTTTAAATAAACTATTGAAAACGAAATCCTCTTCTTATATAGCTTGCAACCTTACGACGATTTAAGTAAACGGTATGTCCCAAATTGTTATGTTTCCAAGCCACCAACTTAATCATTTAAAGAAATCCTTTTTTAATAAAAAAAAAAAAAGTAGCATTTCAAAATGTTTACAAGAAAATAGGTTGAAATCGTCACCTTTGTATCCAATTAAGTAATTTATTTATTCATTAATTTACGTGCTGGATGTCTCACTTGGGGGGGGGGGGGGGGGGGGGGGGGGCGCTCCTACAGTCCACCTGATATACACCTGATAATATACTTTGCAAGAATGTCTGTTCACAATAACAAGGTTGTGCGGATATAAATCCATCTTTTAAATCATTTTTCCAGACATGGAATTCTGATATAGATAAAAACCTTTATCATTTGATTGGACAACGTTCAGTAAAATGCGGGAGCGGAGCACTGTATATTTCCGTTATGTCACGCGGAAATGTTTGTATACAACTACATGTATATGCGTGTTCCCAGCTCACATACTGATATTACTGCAGCTATTTGATTAGTTGATAAATATGACCTTGGCGATATTTCAGGAAGACATGTTAAAGTAACGACAGACAGGGAGGGAAATCTCGAAATATGTGATAAGATACAGGATGTATATAACTGGTGTTCAACTGTGATAACATGATATACATGGTTCAAATATATCGAAGTTAACGCCCCTCAGCCTTACCAGTGCATAACCACAATTGACACAAGGATATGTGTTTCATTTATCCTGAATAATTGTGCAGTAAGCAAAAGGTAATACAATACGAGGTTAAGGAAAGTGTTGTCAAAATGGTTTAATTTTGCCATTAAAAATGATTGACGTAGAAGCTATGACAAGGTTCAACTTCGAAGACCAATTATGAACAAGTAACACATACTCAATAATGAAATATTAGGAATTTGACATATTAACAATCATTCATTACCTACAACTTCGTGGAAATTTATGAATAGTTAATACGTCTGTTATGATATAAACAAATTATGTTATTGATAGCCTCTTTGTTCAAAGCAATAGAACTGTGCAACGAACATTGCACTGAAACACAATAATAAGACCCCTTAAAGGGGGCTGTAGCACTTTTTTTGCCAAATTAATTTTTTTCAAATTTTCCATTTCTAACTATAACAGTTTATGTCAATTAAAGTTACTTTAGAAGGTAAAACATATTATTACTCAAACTAATTATCCGTAGTAATAATAACGATGTTGCATTTGCGTATAAAACAAAATTTGCATTGCGGCCATTTTCTTGTGAACACAATTTATTATTTCGAATTACGAAAACGACTCCCATGACTTAACCGAAGCACGTACCGCGTTTATTAAATTGATTTTCCGAAGAGAAAATGGTGTTTTACTATTGGTGACATTTTGTTTCAAATACATTTCATCAACTTATTTGAGCGAAAAGAACATGCTGCTGCCCCTTTAACATATTCTTGGACGTGCTCGTGTGACTCACAAGGGGCAGGAGATGACAGTCTACGACGGTGTGTGATCCACTGATGAGTGTCAGTACTGTACGTGACAGGTTGCGACCAATGTGAAATGTGAGACTCTCGGAAACGGTTAACAGGAGGTTATTGCAGTGTGGTTACCGTTCAAGACTATCTACAAAAGCTCCTACATTACAAGTTGTCTGTGCAGCACCTCAACATACGAGTGCAACAGTGGGGTCATGTCGTTGTTACTGATAAGTCTTGTTTCCTCAGTTATCGAGTTGATGGACGTGTGCGTTTGCTCAAGTTAGGATCGATTCCTAGTCTGTGTTTATATATGATACACGGGTTATAGTGGTATGATATGGTCGGTAGATGAGACAGAGGCAACAATTAAAAACGGATCACAATCCAGGAATCGACTCCGATAGTCGGTAGATAACATAGAGAAACATGTTTCAGCTCATCTGTGAGCTTCTGACATTTCACCAGAATTGGGCTTTGCTGCATCATGATAAATGTAAATTTGAGGTCAACATGTTATTTTGTTAGAAATATCAATGCCTTGTTAAAACAATTTCCTCGACATTTATTTGGTTTAAAAGTATTTTTACAAATGTAATAACCATTTGGTTAAGACAAATGAGCAATGCCGACGTGGACATGACGTGGTGTTGTTGGTTATAGTGTTTGTGAAACATATAAGATCACATCCCATATCCTTCATACATAGTAATTTACACTAGTTTTAGTTGAGAGTGATAATTCAAATCGTTATTCCCGAAATGTTGCTTCAAATATCACTTAAAATGCACCAAGTAATGTGATGAGTTTGATGAGAGGCCTGACTAGGTTTTTGATCAACAATTAAAGTACAGAGTCAGTGTTCTCATTGTTCAGCACATACCCCCAGATTCATTTGTTTCTCTCTACATAGACCATAGAAATAGTTGACTATATTTTTACAAGTTTGGTCAGACATATCTCGTATCTACATACCTCTGTTATAAATTTCTGTTCAAGTTCCAGGTGTATATAGGTGCTGAAAAGCTGTTTACCTCAGGAGCTAGGTGAAGGTCATTTCAAGGTCGTTCAATAGGTCAACGTCATAGTCGCCTGGGGACTCTGACCTACATTGTAAGTATCCGTGTTACTACACATCCTAGGATATAGGTTGAAACACATCTTTATAACTTAAAATCAACAGAATATTGTTTAGTATTCCGTAAAATGTTTCGGAAGTACTGTTAAAGATTACTTTGGTCATTGTCTTGTAGTCTTTTTCACTTAATTTACCTACCAAAGACTACCAAGTATACTTTATGTAATGTTATGCCATTGTCCTCGGTACTTCACTCTGATATATACTGCCTTTGAAATAAAAATGAAAATAAGGAATCTTGTTTCAGCTATGTAACAAATATGATTCATCAATGAAAATAAACGATATCCTCCAATGCTTATCGATATTTATTCTAGTCATTCAGCAATTTGACCAAAACAGATCAGTTGTCTTGGGATTAAGTCAAAGAGAATAGTGTTACATCAATACAAGTTACATATCATCATTATAAATTAAGAGGAATAAAATAATGTATTAAATATTCGTCTTACAGATGTCAAAAAAGTAAAGTATTCCATTAACTACTATCCCTGGTTATCCCTGTCTGTATGAGTTCAAAGTTTAATTTCTAATTCACAATTAACATTCCCGATTGTCCCTGTCTGTACGAGTACAAAGTTTAATTTCAAACTCACTACCTCCATATTGTAAGACATCCGGTTCTCGGAAGTGAGCTGGTGGATATTGTTGATAGGAGTGAGACTAAGTCCCTGGTAATTTTCCACTTTGAAATTTACACAACATCCCAAACGTTGGTTGGTCGAGAGCAGGATATTTGATCTCAATTTCAAGAAGGTTCGTTACCGTGAATTTTCGGGAAATCGTTCATACTTGTATGACATCGTTCATGTTCAAGTGCAAACACACAGCCTGACATTCAAATCTTAAATACAATATGCACTGTACTGCGAACATGATGAGATGTGTGCGCCAAAATTGTCAAATGAAATATCCTGTATCAGTTACTTAATTTTCAGACGAGCAAGTTAAAAATAAATAAAAATAGAAATCAGTCACAAATCAGTTGTTAGACATGCAAGTGAACCTATAAGGAACTAGGTAAGTCACCATCCAAGATCCTCCATCACAAGTCCTTATTTACTTACATATATCTTAATACAAACTTAATGTCAACCACACAAATTATGCCAGAAATATTAGATAAAAAAGTTAAAACAAATCCGTCCCTAACGAATCCAAAATGCAGAACAGAATCCCAGTTGACAATCATGTGTTTAGGCTTATTTGATCAAAACTGAATGAACTAAACTGAACTGAACTGATAATTGATTAGATGGGTCGACAGTAAACTGATAGATTTAATCGTCAAGGCTCATGTTCACAAAACATTGCAACTTACATAATTAGTTATGAATGTTTATCTACGTTTTAGAAGTGTTTCACCAAGAAATGTAAACGTAACTTAGTACTGAAATTACAGTTGCCTTCATTTGCTAATGCGTACATGCGAAATCTTGGTAATATCTCCATTTCACCAAGCTACGAGCCGTTGCCGACCGAAAACAATTGGTTAGTCATCAGTGAGTTGACAGTGAGCCGTATTGAGGCGTATCTATAGTCGTGATCGAATCGTCAGTGGTTTGAATCTGATTCTTAATGGGTCGTAATAAGTCGTCTTGTCAGACTTATTAAGTTGTATCCAGTCGTGGTGGTACCAAGCTAATATTTTCGATAGTTTTGTAAGAAGATATAATAACATCAATGAATTAAAACTCAATCTGAAAAGGAAATTTATTAAAGGTGCATCCAGTGTGTTTCATAACAAATTAATTGGCTTTAATACGTTCAAACTCACCATATGAGCTGTTTACAATATAAACAAATTCACTCAGCTTGCATATTCTTCCCCAATCGCCTAATATATCATAATTACTAGTTTCCAATTAAAATCGAGTAACATCATTTTGCATGTGCAGAAAACGAAACTGCACGTTCCGTTGATATGTACAGTAGTTATATAACCTATTTAACATTTTCAACCAAATGTTGTTATTTTGTCTATTTTTAATAAGATTCCAAAATTACGTTTGACTCATTGGCACGCGACACATGCAGTGCATTGTCCGGTTTTCGATCAGAAATCACTACCTTTATCTTCATAACGTCAATATACTAAGTCGACTATCATCAAAATGGTAGTTTTCGATAACAGTCGGTACTTCTCGATTAAGTAACACCATTTATAACGTTTGGAATATGTGACCCCCAACAACACAATGGATGGAACTTTAATTATATTTTTAATATGCATATCATGAGTTTCATGAGCATTTACTAGGGACACGGTGCAAAATCAACTTTCAAGTTGATGTTACATAATTATGTAAAGTCTACGACAGTTTTAAAAAATGTGTAGAAGCCATCGATGGCCGACAATGCTCCCTATGTACGCAGAAAGTGATTCCATGTCCTGAACATTCAGACAGTGGTTGATGCAAACATGAGGTAAATAATATATTAAAAGTGTATTATTACTTTTTTCGATTAAAAATGTTTCATGAATTAATGAATTTCATAATATGTATACATTTATTATATGAAAGTAATCAATGAGTATTCATTTTCAGAGAAAGGGGTATTATTTTGCCAGTGAAACAACATTTATCTTTCTCAAAGTGATTGTCTTATTCTTGTCAAGGCAAACATTCTATATGCCAGGAAAATATGCCATCACATGCAACAATATGACCCAAAACTTTGCAATATTTTTCATATTTATTTACGTTCAATAAACCCGAATATTGAATTTCAAACAACATAACCCTGTTTACCCTTCTTTCGACCTATTTGCCATTTGTCGGTACATAAACATATTGCCGATATTTTTACTGTAGTAACACATTGATAACATTACACGTTTAGCAAATATGAGTGCCAAAATCAGACATTAAGTTTAAAAGATTAAATGATATCTAATATATTAAAAACAATATATCAAACGTTTAACAAACATCCATTGTATTTTGACTCTTTTGTCTGCAGAAAATCAAGACCCGTGATAATCGGAGATTTTAATATCCATATTGACAAGAAAGCAGACGTTCAAGCTCTTCAGATGATGAAATTACTTGACTCTCACAGTTGTCAACAGTTAGTGTCCGAACCCACACACATGTACAGGAGTGGCCATACATTAGACTGGGTGATATGCAGAGAGGGAGACTCCTATATCACTGATGTACAAGTCACAGATATTCAGTTGTCAGATCATCATCTCCTCACTATTGGACTGGATACTACAAGACCACCTCACCCATCCAAGTCAATACGCTGCAGAAACATCTCAAAGATAGACCAGGAATCATTTCGATCAGATCTCCAGAGGTCGAGGTTACTCAGTGAAACACCGTCCAAATGTTCTGAAATAGTTGATCTCTACAATTCAGTCCTTCTTGAGCTCATGGACAAGCATGCCCCTGAGAGAGTTCGGAAGATACCCTACAGACCTGAGACAGCATGGATATTCACCCCGGCTATCAGTGAGGCCAAGGCTAAGAGGAGAGCTGCAGAACGTGTGTGGCGTAAGACAAGACTTGAGGTTCATAGGCAGATATTTTGCGTTCTGAGGAACAAAGTGTCAATAGCTATTAAAAGATCCAAGGCTGAATTCATGAACTCAAAGATCAGAGATAGCATGTCCAATCTAAATGCTCTGTACAAGCTCATGTTTGCACTCATGGGAAAAAAGAGCGACATCAATCTTCCAAATATTGGTGACTCTGAATACATTGCTCAACAATTTTCAGACTTTTTCGTGGATAAGATTTCAAAAATCCATCAGACGTTTTCGCGAAAAAGAACTCTCACAAACATGGACAAAGAAAATAATCTGTTCTCTGAATCTGACTGCCTCACAGAGTTTGTACCATTTACAACTGAAGAACTCCTATCTCTCATCAAGAATTCCAAACCAACATCATGTATTCTGGATCCCATACCAACCAAGATTGTTGTGAGTAACATCGACATCCTAATACCAGTTGTTCTCCAGATTGTTAACTCAAGCCTCAGTTCGGGGATAGTTCCACAAATCCTAAAGAACGCCATAGTGAAGCCACTACTGAAGAAATCCTCTTTGGACAAGGATGAGTTAAAAACATACATTTATTTCCAAGGTGATTGAAAGAGCTGTGGGAAAACGTCTATCAGAACATCTCAAGCTTCATGATTTGTATGACCCTTACCAATCGGCATACCGTCCAAAACACAGTACGGAGACAGCTCTATTGAAAGTCCCCAATGATCTTAGGTGTGGCCTTGACAGTGGAAATGTAGGCCTCCTGGTCCTGTCAGATTTGAGCGCGGCCTTCGATACCATCGACCACCAGATCCTGCTCAGCCATCTCAAAGATGACTTTCTTATCTGTGGTAATGCCTGGTCCTGGTTTGAATCCTGCCTATCAAGCCGATATCAATCAGTATATATCGATGGTGTTCATTCAGCCCCAGTGAATCTGTCAAGTGGTGTGCCACAGGGATCGGTTTTAGGTCCAGTGCTATTTACACTGTACACCAAGGCTCTTGGCTCAGTCATACAGGCCCATGACATCAACAGGCATTCATACGCAGATGATACTCAGCTGGGATCGCTCTTCAAGCCTAAAAAATCTGAAGCACTGCGAGCAGCTCAGGATATGACATACTGCTGCCAAGACATACAGAAATGGATGTCTACAAACAAACTCAAGCTGAATGCTGGCAAAACTGAGTGTGTAATGGTGGGACCAAAGTCAAGGCGTCTACAGTGTGAACTAGCTACCTTACAGATTGGTGATGCAGAGGTACCATTGTCAGAGAGTGTCAAAGACTTAGGAGTCATCGTGGACGCAGATCTGTCCATGGATAGTCAGATCAGTCAGATAACCAAGACATGTTTTCTGCAGTTGAGAAACATCAGCAACATCCGGAAATATCTGACTAAGGAATCCAGCATCATTCTTGCACTATCCTTAGCCATGACAAGGATCGACTACTGTAATAGTCTCCTTGCTGGGGCTCCTGCTGTACAGATAAAGCGTCTCCAGCGAGTTCAAAATGCTGCAGCCAAGATCGTGACACTCGCCCGAAAGCATGACCACGTCAGCCCGACCCTGAAGGAGCTACACTGGCTTCCTGTGCATCACAGGATTACCTTCAAGGTCCTCTGCCTGGAATACCAGTGTCTATCCGGGGAAGCACCTGCCTACCTACAGGACCTCCTGTCCATCTACTCCCCATCTCTATCCCTACGCTCGGAATCCAAAATGCTCTGCAGAGTTCCAAACACCAAGTCAGTGCGATATGGCAACCGCTCCTTCTCGTTTGCAGCGGCATCAGCATGGAACAGCCTCCCAGAACCACTCAGAAGATGTCCTGATTTGACTTCATTCAGACGTCACCTCAATACCTATATTTTCCAACTCTAACTCTGTGACTATCTTCTCTGTGACTGTGCGCTTCGAGCATGCATTACGCATGGAGTAATGCGCTATATAAGTGCCCTATTATTACTATTATTATTGTATTTAAAAATGGTTTACCTTTTTACCCAGTTAAATGATACATTAGAGTTACAATGAACGTCAAATTGAGTGATATTCGTACAGAGATACACAATTAAATGAACTCACTTTTTGGATGCATCTGTACATTATATACAACGTTTCCTGTGATTAATCAGAAGATGCTGTTTAACATTAAACTTCCTTATACCCAGCTTTGTCTTGTATACGTAGTTGATGTATGAGTGTGTAACAGTGTGTGAGTATATCAGCTCCTGTGTAGGATATGGTGACAAACATGCTGCTTGGATTATCTATTATTGGACCTCTGCTTTTAAATTTGGCATCAGGGACAGTTGAACTGAATAATTTCAAATAATATATCTACATTTAAGAAATAGATAAGTTATGTATGCTATTAATTACGAAGTTGTATTTCATACGATTCATTTTTAAAACATAGTTTTGTTGTCTAAATAAACGAACAGAACAGCGGAGTAATATAAACCCTGTCACAGAATCACACTTAAAAAAAATTGCGACATTAAATATTCACATTTTTAAAATCAAGCCCACTCAAACAATTCCTGATGTTCAGTATGACGAAACCATAATGATGCAATATAAAATGTCCCTGCTTCAGGACGCGAGATGAGAGTTATCCGTCCTTTGAGTAACGTCATGTCATTAGAATTTTCATCAAGAAACTGATGATTGTGTAAAGAGAAGTTTAAAACTCTTCCTTCATTCACAACATTGTCACCCATTAACAGAATTGTGTACAGCAAATGAGCTCACTGTTTACATATCCTTGGATACATAACGAAATACAGCTGTACACGGCCAAAAGACAAGTATACTCTTCGTCTTGAAAGTCAACTATGTCAAATTAAAGGACAGACAAACCACTTACCTTAATGTCCTAATGATATATTGTACCTCTCTCGTTGCAGACAAGTATCGACTTAACGGCGTTAAGCTGTACACGGACATCAATCCATTCCTATCACATCCTGAAGGTAAGCTGTGTCACAGTGTTACCGGAAAGAAGGATGGATCCGATATAGCCTGCCTTTACAGTGTCACATGTCCCGGTAGATGGCGCTATCTCCTTCTCTACACTGATACAGACAACAATGGAGATGGAGCTTTTATAGAATTGTGTGAAGTCGAGTTTGTGGGTGAGAATCAAACAACTTCTACTTGTCGTTAAAGTAAGACGTTGATGTGTTCAGGAATGTAAGCATTCAATTTAATTGCTGTCATAATTGAATGAAATGTTTATTTCATATAATAGCTAAAATGGATGGAATTATAATGAAACAGTGTGCAGGTTATTACGACAATCCATAATCTACAGGTATATGTTTTATAAAAAAGATCAATTGATAATCTCCCGTGAAGCAAGAAGTTGGGGATATAGTATTCAGCATGCAGCACAGGAACAGGAATAATTCGGACTAGTTAGTGGATTATTTTCATAATTTGCATATACATTTGTAGGTTCACCATAGTAAGAGTAATGTTCCTATAGATGTGTGTGTGACCTTGACCTTCGTTTCAATTTCACAAGGTGACTTTTTACCCTTGTGACCGCAATATAACAAGAACCGTCCATAGGATTCTCATCGTGTCTTAATTCTATACGTTGACAGGAAAATAAGTGTTTCCCTACTTCGTAAAATAACTACAGAACCATGTACACTAGCTAACCAGCAGCTAACGTATTTTAGTTTGAAGCTAATAGGATTCTAAATTTGAGAATATTGTGAAGCGCAGTAAGAAATCTGTGAATATATTCATCATATTAAATCTGTGAATATATTCATCATATTAAATCTGTAAATATATTCATCATATTAAATCTGTGAATATATTCATCATATTAAATCTGTGAATATAATTATCATATTAAATCGGTAAATATAATTATCATATAAAATCTGTGAATATAATCATCATATTAAATCTGTGAATATATTCATCATATTAAATCTGTGAATATAATTATCATATTAAATCTGTGAATATAATTATCATATTAAATCTGTGAATATAATTATCATATTAAATCTGTGAATATATTCATCATATTAAATCTGTGAATATATTCATCATATTAAATCTGTGAATATATTCATCATATTAAATCTGTGAATATATTCATCATTAACCTGATGTAAACACACGAATCATACTGAGGGTTGAGTCAATTAACTCTTGTCAACATGATATCTTCAGAATAGTGTACTTGATTTTCATCGTATCTTACCCAAAGCTTTCGAAGTAAACAAATTATGAGATTTATGTGATCTTGAACTTGTTCTCATGAATTTTCAGGTTATCTTAGCTGTATCTTAGATGTATCTTAGGAAACGATCACTGAATTCTTTACATATCTCACACAAAAAACGAGCTGATCAGATTTGGGTCATATTGACGTTATATTTCATTATAATTTCTTTGCGTATGTTCACCGATCAATACAGGTTCTGAAGGGAAAGACATTCGAATATCCATGAATGTTTACAAGGACTCGTTGCTGTTCTCAAAAGGCTCGACCAATGAAGCTAAATACCGACTGACCAGAGAAGTTGTTGCTGCTAAAATCCTTGTTAGTGGGATTGAGATCAGACTGTGTGACTATGATCTTCTCTCCAACAAAGGTATTTGGGTCAAAATAGCATATTACTGTTTCTGTTGATTTGATAGGTTAATATGCACAGATATTGCAAATGGTAGATAAGTTAGAACAGCACATGGTCTTGCATGAAAATGTACTCGTTTGGTTCTCTTTTCTTGTTATTTGTTTATCAAATGAAGTAAATGTATATAGGATACTAAGCAACCTTCCATGTCATATCATTTGTTTAAAACAAGTTGATGATTTTGTATAAAAGGAGCGAAAGCGAATTTGATTACCAAATCATTCATTGGTTTTATAAAGTTGGTGTTATATGGTTGGAAGTTAAGTATTCTGTTTATTACCTGCCCATGTTCCTTTCTGATGATAGTACGATCATTGTTACGTCACAACTGTTCACTATTGTGACGTCATGCTTGAAGCGGCAATACATTAAATATCGCGGAATAAATATTACACTTCGAGTACAACGTACATTTATTTCAAACAATTAGAACAGCATGGGGTTTTTCATACAGTTTTCGAATTTACTGTGTCCAGGGAAAACATGTGAATACTTATATTTGTTTGATTTCTGTGATAGGACCAAATAAACAAGTAACAATGGTGAACATACCTTCAATAAACTATATATTGAATGTTTTCTGTAACAGTCAAATCCTGAGAATACTTAAAGGGATTTGAAGAAACCTTGCTTATGAAAATACCGTGATGGATACCCTGGATGGATCTCCATTTATGCTCTTTCAATTATATATTCACACTCAGGTATATCCTTAATATGTATGTCCATTATTGTTTTATGTTTATTTCTGTTGGTTGATATGTATTCATGTTCATTTCACCTCATAATGTTTATTGGTGTTCAATGATATATATCACACCCAGGTTGTTACAGATGAAGACGAGACGTGTGGCTACTGGAACTTCAACCTCAGTGGATGGTCGACTGATGGATGTGCATCAATCACAGGGGGAATCAGGCCGGGATGTGTGTACATGTGACCATCTTACAAACTTTGCTGTATTCCTGGTAAGGTTAAACAGAACAAAACTAGACTCGGCATGATCGATCTTTATTGGATGTGATATTTGAATATATTTGAATACACGCATTCTTTTTGACAGAACCTTGATGGAGAAGTTGAACACAGTCTTCCCCTCTCTCTGATCACGATCATTGGTTTGACTCTCTCCATCCTCGGACTCTCTGCAACTCTGCTGTCCTTCATCATGTTCAAGTGAGCATCAGAATTAGCATACACTCATTTTAAATAAAAGTATAATATTTTATCAAAATGATCTGTTTACCAAACACATTTGATTTCAATGCCCTAAAGACATCCAAGTTAATATTACATTCCTGTTAAAATTCTTATAAATTCGGCTAAAGACTACGTCTGATGCATTTATTATATAAGTAGTCTGTTTGTCTGGGCACCTGTCTCGCTCCCACACTTTACATGTGACTTTCGCATTTCGCAAGATATCTCTCTTGCAAATTCAACCCCTCCAATACTTGATACCGTATGCATATCTATGATGCGTACTTGACAAGTTTTTTCAATGAATATTTCGTGACTTCAGCCCTTTCGATAATAGCCCTTGATTTGACCATTGATTAGTCATCGATATGTAGATCCCTGGTCATCAATCCATTCACATAAGGTCACATTTTACCTTGTGACTTTGACATTTGCGTAAAACTCTACCACGTGTTTTCTAGAAACTTTAAACTTGGCCATACATTCAGTTAATTTAGTGCTAAGCATATGTACTTGAAATATGTGTACCCATTACCAAAAGATCAAAACTTTAAATATTCTTAATATTTGACCTTTGTGAAGGACAAATTAAATGAAAAATATAACCATGGCTATTACTACCGATGTGTCCATGTTAGGCCTTGATACTTTACATACTTGATACTTGATTCCTATTGATAAATGATTTTTTATCTTGAAAGAAAAGTTTTGTGTAAACTCTGTACTTTCCTGATTTTTTTTTATTTTGTATGTTTATTATAAATTTCAGGAAGCTGAGAGAGAAGCACCCACAACAAACACTGTTCAACTTGGCACTGGCAGAACTCTGCTCATGGCAGGAATCACGCAGACTCAGAGCCGCGCCGGATGTACGCTGGTGGCCATCTTGCTACACTACTTCCTGTTAGCCTCGTTCCTGTGGATGTTGGCTGAAGCTTTCCTTCACTACTTGTTGTTGGTCAAAGCGCAGGCTCAGGGAACTTTCACTATACAGTATATGTTCAAGACAGGAGTACCGGCATGGGGTGAGTTTCTTACCAAATGGTATCTAAAAAGTTTTTTATAGAATCCTCATGAGGCCATTTTAGTGCTCCAAATCACAACTAGATGACAACGAGTTAGCTGATGATAGTGAAAACTGTCACAGTGGTCTGTAGACAGACTAAACTTCAATATGTAGTCTTTATTCAACTTGATGTATGATGGCACGTACTTAACATATACCTTACCTCATATATCTTGAGAAACCTAACTTTATGCAACTCACGGAAGACTCTTCAAGCCGTATGATAAAATTGCTAACTACTATTATCTTTATATCTGATTTATACGTCTTCTTCTTCTGAAGGTCTCCCTCTTCTGCCAGTGCTGATAGTACTGGCTGTGGATCCAAGCTTATATCGAGGGAGTGACACATAGTACGATTCTATTATATCACTTTTTGAAAAAAAACGTAAATAATAAATAATAAATAATAAAATTATACCAATTACTATGGAAGTGCTCAAACGAAAACGGCCTTTATGATCAACATATATGTCAGTCACTCCTAGAAAATATACCATACGGTTTAGAAAACTGGCGTTTTTGATATATGTTTCTGTCCAACGACTGTTGAACTCAAACCGTGTGATACCAAATACTATCTACTATATTTGGTAACGCTGTAATATAACACTAAATTCCAAGGGCATATGTTTTATCCAAAATTGTAGTAAAATAATGTAAATGTCTTCTATATGGCTTATATGTTTAGTTCAATCCTGCTAGAAAGACAAAATTAACTCTGTAACATTATACGGTGAATACTTTTAATCTTGGTTCGAACGTCCTTTCTACAAACGTATGTCTTGTGTGCACATCTTTGATACAAATGAACATTCCTCCACAGCTGTTGGATGTCAGTGACTACTTCCCTTTATGCCTTTGCTCTGCCTGTTGGAGTTGTCATCCTCTTCAACTTCATCATCTACATCATGGTGGTCGTAAGCATCTTCAAAGTGTCCAAAGGTCGGGCCCAAGGAACAAGCGGAAACAGGAAAAGAGAAATCTTGAAGATTCGCGTGCCGGCCCTGTGTTTCATCCTCTTTGGTAAGTCTTTTTACTTGGACTTAACCTGGCTTTTTGCGAATATTTTACGTTGATGTTCAATTGAGACATTTCTATTCTGCAAAATTGTGTATTCAATAGAGTAATTGTTTCGACGAATTGAGCTTCTACTTTTGTCATTTCTGAACATATTAGGCTCTTTGAACTCATAACAGTATCCTATATCACAGAAATTAGACATCAATTGTTTATTCAACGTTCATTTCATATTGAACATCAATAACACATTGATATTTGCCAAATTTCTTCAAAGAACAGCGAAATATCGTATATCCTCTCATAAGCACTGGGTCTCCAAACGCGCCGGGGGTTAAAAGTAGATTAGAAAATAACCGCTCTCTTCTAACAAACGCCGGGTCTCTTATGTTGTCAGTTGTTTATAAACGTAATAAAGATGAGACTAACATATATTTCTTTACAAGAACGGCATTCACTTCTGTACGAGAGTGACAGATACGATAATCATTTATTTTATACTCCTTTTCAAGAAAAAAATGTCATTACTATCAAACATCAAATATTGCGGTGGCATTTAGCATTATTCCGAACGGGTGGAGCCCAATTTCAGGTGGATATTGGACGTCGATATGATATGCCTGAAGAAAAACGAATTTATAAATTGTGCAAGTTTAATGTTGAAGAAGACGAATGTCATGTCATATTATACATATGTACATTGTATGATGAAGTTAGGGAGCAATATGTACCAACAAATACATACAGTACTGTAACTTTGAAATGTTATGTTATGTCGGATACCAATGCGAAAACTGTTCTAAAAGTTCTGCAATCATGCCATTTCCATTAGAAATGAAAGAACCGAAGAAGAACTGTGAACCATTGTATTATGTTTCATATGGGATAACTTTACCAATGTATATATGTATGTCATCTATGTTTACTTGTATATGGCCCTGAGGCCAAGAATACAATACACTGAACTGAACAGTAAATGAACGCCAGGTCTAAACCATTAAATTAATGCTCCCTTTGCAAGCATTGCGTTATGAAACGAATGATTCCTTCCGTCTGTTTTAAAAAACGTCAATCTCACGTGGCACGTGTCATATGCAGTTTCGACAATTTTCATTTTACATGACAGCTACGGGATGCTGAACAAATATTAGAGGAAATACTGTAAGCAGAGGTACCGTTTATCACTGCATGGTTTCTGCTTGCAGGACTGAGCTGGATATTCGGCTACATGGCTGTCTTTGATGCTAAGGTGGTGTTCCAGTACCTCTTCTGCCTCACCTCCTCCACCCAGGGGTTCCTCATCTTCATCTTCTTCACTGCCCGCAATGAGGAGGTCAGACAACACTGGAGCAGACTCTGTTATAAGGAAAAGTCAGAGCATATGATACCGGTCGGAAGCAGTGATGTGTCCAAGTCCAATGTTGCCACTAAAAGCAGTGATAACATTACCAACAATACGACCTCAGTTTAGACCGAGCATTTTGCTGATACACAAGTAATAAAATAATTGAAAGTAACATTACTGAAATTCTAAAAGAAGGTCATTTCTTCACTTTAGGAAGAAAAAATCAAAATATGATTTTCTTACGACCTCGTTTAAGGAAATGATTGGTACTGACAAAGCCTTTTGTTGTAAATAATACTTCTCCGAGTGCACATAATGTAACTCCTGAGGTCAGGAGATGGAACAAAGCACGTGCGAGTGAGTACGTTGAAGCTGTAGCTAACTCTGATTTAGTTATACAATCTATTGTAAATGTTCTTAATGAGGGCTCTGATGACCCACTCGATGTAATTACTTATGTCAATGATGCCATAAGCAATGTATTTGTTTCTACAGCGGGTGAAGTTTTTGGCTTTAAGTGTAAAAAGCAATCGCGTCGACATTCATTCAAAAAGCGTATTAATCAACCCTGGTTTGGCAAACAATGCAAAATTTTACGTGGAAGATACTTTGAGGCAAAACGATTATTTCAAAATTGTAAAACTATTTAGAATAAATCTAGATTAATAAATGCCAGTAAACACTACAAAAAATGTATTTTAACATTCTCTAACAGGCATACTAAATCCATCCAAGATAAATTATCCCAACTTCGAAAAAATTATCCACGTTCTTTTTGGAAAATGCTCAAAAAAAGTAAAAAAGAAACGGGCCCAGAACAATCTCCACATATTGATTCATTTTTTGAATTTTTTAAATCTCAAAATGACGAGCCAGCTTTTGACGATGGCGTTGATGAAACCATTCCTCAAGTCGACACTTGGAATAGCACTATACTCAACTCTGAAATTACTAGCGAAGAGATAAAATCATGTGTTAAAAATCTTAAAAACAATAAAGCTCCCGGAATTGACAATGTTATAAATGAATATATTTCTTCTACTATTGATGTTTTCATAGATATTTATGTAAAACGTTTTAACATTGTTCTTAACACTGGAATATTCCCAGATAAAAGGTTAACTGGTATCATCAAACCAATATACAAAAATAAAGGCGATCCTCAAAACCCTAGTAATTACAGACCTATAACATTACTTAGCTGTTTTGGAAAACTTTTCACGTCTATTTTAAACATTCGATTAAATCAATTCATTGAAACAAACCAAATTCTCTCCGAGGCTCAGGCTGGTTTCAGAAAAGGATATTCGCCTACAGATCATATTTTCACTTTGTACCATCTTTCGGAACTGTTAAAATGCCGCAAAAAGAAACTTTATTGCGCATTTATTGATTTTCAAAAAGCATTTGATACCGTCTGGAGATCAGGGCTCTGGCAAAAACTTTTGCAAAATAACATATCTGGAAAATGCTTCAAGGTCATTTTTAACATGTACCAAAATATAAAATCCTGTGTTTGTAACGGCGGTAATTATTCTGACTTCTTTTTGTGCAAGGTGTCCGCCAAGGAGAGAATTTGTCTCCTATTTTGTTTTCAATTTTTCTTAACGATCTTGAAGATGCATTAGCTTCAGATTCATGTTCCGGTTTACAACTAAACCCTGTTGATTTTCTTAACCGCCTAGATACACTTATTACACTCTTTGCATTATTATATGCTGATGATACAGTACTTATGTCTTCAGACCCAAATGATTTACAAAAAATGTTGGATTCTTTTAACAATTACTGTAACAAATGGAGGCTTAAAATCAACGCATCCAAATCTAAAATTTTAATTTTCGGTGGTTCCAAAAAAGAATATAAAAGAAATTTTAATATTGGAGTAACCATTCTTGATAATGTAGATTGCTATCCTTATCTCGGAATATCACTTCAGAAAAATAATAAATTCACTAAAACCAAAAGTTTGTTGGTTGAAAAGGCTACAAAGGCAATGTTTTTCGTATTAAGTCAAGGAAGAAAACTTACACTTTCTATTTACTGTCATTTGAAATTATTTGATTGTATGATTACCCCAATTCTTTTATATGGGTGTGAAGTCTGGGGTTTTGAAAATGCGTCCTGTTTTGAAAATGTCCTTCTACGATTCCTTAAATATTTGTCGTCATTGCGCAAAGGTACCCCCAATTACATGGTCTATGGCGAGTTTGGTCGATTCCCGCTTGTTAATATTATTAAATGCAGAATGGTATGTTTTTGGGCCAAAATTCTGACTGGTAAATCGTCAAAAGTGTGCCTTCTTGTTTATAAATTGTTATTTAATGATTTTCTCTTTTGCAAATGTTCACACAAATGGATATGTTATATCAAACGAATTTTTGATGATCTTGGACTGAGTTTTGTTTGGAAATCTCAAAATTTCAAAAGTACCATTTGGCTAAAATCTATAGTTAAAAGCAAATTAAAAGATATTTTTCAGCAAAATTGGTTATCAACAATTGAAAATTCTTCCAAGGCAACTATATACAATATCTTCAAAAATCCATCTCTCCAATTTGAACACTAGCTACATTTTTTTAATTACAATAACTTGTTAAGATTTCGAACAGCTAATCGCTTTCTGCCAATCGAGACCGGTAGATGGAAAAATATCCCAGTTCATGAAAGAAAATGTACTCTTTGTAATTTAAACGATCTTGGGGACGAATTTCATTATTTATTTGTTTGTCCTATATTACAATCAGAAAGAGAAAAGTATATTCACAAATGTTATTACAATAGGCCAAATATGTACAAAATGAATATTTTATTTAATTCTTCTAAGCTAGGAACTGTAAGAAAACTCTAAAAAAAAATTAAAATCATTATGTCTGTGTTCAAGAAATAGCTTTTATAATCATATGTACCTTTATACCAGCTGTACATACCTATTATATTGTTTATTGTATGTTGTATATTGTATCAATGTATATATGTTTATGTACCTCTTATGCTGCTGTTTGCAGCCTGAGTTCTTGAAAAAAGTTCAGTTCAGTTCAGATACATCAGGAACAATGACATGACCGAATTTTTTAATAAATAATAAAAACAAAGTATGAAGCACCTAATATCCATACTGCAAAATAGCTATGTCTGACGAGGTCAGTAGTTTACTTTAGTGAAATTGGGATGTATTTTCATAAAAGCTTCACAAATTTAAATTTGATATAAAAATAATGATTTTTTCAGGCTACGTTTTCAGAGTAGGGTCTTCTTTCTTGATACGTTATGTATATATCAGTTGAGCAAACATATTTGAAACAGTTGTTTCACCTATAACTATTGGTTTGAGTAGATTGTCCTTATCTAAAACTACTATGTATATGCTTTATATTCTGCTTATTTATGTTTTCATCACACCTTACTATTTTTCTTTATTGTTTTAATACTCTTATATTTAATGTTGTAAGTTGCCAATTTCTGATGTACATTGTTTTTCACCTGTTTTTTTCCATATATTTTATTGACTTCACACCTAGGGAGAAAAGAAACGATACCATACATTATACTAATTATTTCAAACTACGTGTTACATCATGTCTTCAGAAAGCAACTAAACAAAACTATTTCATTTCAATAAATTTCCTGTTCCGAGAAACACCCGTTTTAAGAAAGTGTTGCCGAATCTCCTTAACTAGACGCGATAGGAGACTCAAAAGGGGTCTTTTTGCTTTTGTTATGACGTCCTACAGTAATGATGCGTCAACAAATGAATCCAATTCCAATGAATTCTAGTGGCAGCATCTTATACTAAGACGATTTCCATATTTCATAACATTTTACCTTTATTCCCAAACATTATGTCCAGAAAAACCCTTTGGAATAGCAATTTTAAATACACAACGTGTGTTTGAACAGATATGAAACAATAAATATCATACGCTCATGAATACAATTGTGTATATCTTTTTAAGAGATATATCTTAGTTTAAGTCGACTTTATCTGGCAGATATATTTTGTGTCTGAATGTTGGAATTTGTTTGGTATCATTTTTGTTTGCCCCTCGGTGTATTTTTGTCCAAAACAACTTTCGCTATAACTTTTGACTAGTCTGGCAGAATCAGTGTTTAAAACATTCATTTTATGGATTGCGTAAATACAAGTGTAATATATGTGTATGTGTCAACTTCAAAGAAAAGGACATTATGGATTGTACTTGTATTGAGTCATCTCTGGTAAACTCTTGAATATAATGATCTCTTCTTTGGTTTAAGCATTGATAGGTTATTCAACGTACCTAAACATTGTGCGTATGGTAACTATGATACCCTGGTATAGGTCTTATGACCGCTAAAGCAACCACATTTAATTAATGTGTAATTTCAAATTGGCACAAAGGGGACGTGCACAGAATGCTGAAATCTTGAGTACAGGTAGATGTTTGGAGCCAGTAAGCCCTATTAGGGGGCACAGAGAGCAAATGACTGAAAACTACTACATGGCCATTTGGGATATATAAAAAATGCAATCTCCTGACCTCAAAATGGGTCACATAGGGTTAAGCCATTGAAAGTTATGTTTACTTCTTCTTCTTTTTTTTTAAAAAAGATCTTACAAATCTGAAATCGTGCACACATGTTCCTGTCTAAAATGGATAATATTCTCACCAAATTGGGACCACTTAAATTTACAAAAACTGAAATTGTGTTATGTTACTGACGTTCGCATGATTTTATGGGCGATCCAGTTGACTCAAGTGCATTTTAAACAGTCAAGACCGTTAGTTTTCCAATAACAGCCTTCAAACGTTTATGGAAATTAACTGTTCAATTATGATCGTCTTCAGTCAATGTATCCGGTCACTACATGCTTGTACTGCACTTTTAAAGTTTTAACTGAAATTGGTTCGCTTAATTTTCTTTGCAATGAATTTGAAACAAATGTTTTTCTTTAAAATTTCATTCATGGCAAATGATAATAAATTACAATACAAAACAATACAATTCGAAATGGAATTGACTTTTGACTAATTGTACATGGATTTCCGAGTTAATGAAGCTTCAATAATTGACATTATAGTGAATTTTTACTGACGTGGGACTTACAAATTTAGGTTGTTTATTTATGTAATTTAATCGAAAATATACATGATATATATGAGCGTAAAATGCTCAGTCAATCACACTGCAAGTTATATTTAGACTTAGATCGCTATGAAAATAAACAAAAAGCATTCCCGTATAACCTTGGGGAAAGTCTTTTAATAAAACAAAATTAATGTTATTGCCACTTTATCATAAATTCGAAACTTTATGTGATTGTATCATTGTTCTACATTTCATGAGGTGCTTTCGCTTGTTGAAAACTTACAGCATATGTCAATCTACATTTCTAGGATTATTGCAATAAACTATTTTGATGTCAACGTTCAAGCTTTCTTTCACTTTGTTTGTGAGGATTCCGTAGAGTTACACTGGGCAAAAAAGAAACGCAACAAGGTGAAATCAGTGAATGGGCAAAAAATAAAAGTGCAACAAGTTTTACTCTATGTTTAATTCGAACTCTTTTAACTGGATATATTTTGAACGCACACAACATTAATTTTGCAGGAATATACCAACATGTGTCCCAAGTTTCATAAAACAATTACATCCTTCTTGAACATCGATATGCATAACAAGATCAGATCAAAATCAGTATGTTGGTATGTTCTCCATCCGTCAGCAACTCACAGCTCCTGGGCATAGTCTGCATCAACCACCGAATTCGATGTTGTTCTTCTTCTTCTCCATTCTTCCTTCAATGTTTGGCGCAACTGTTGAAGTACCAGATCGGGAATTTTTGAAAGCCACGGAAGCACTTGAATGTTGTTGTTAGAGAGGAAATATACAGTAGCACGTGCGACGTGTGGTCGGGCATTGTCCTGCTGGAAAATCTCACGTTGAAGGTCGATTGATGGCAGAAGTTGACGTTAAAGAATTTTGCCATAATACCGAAATGCATTTAGATTTCCTTGGATGTGAACCAGCTTTGTCTTCCCATTAGGAGATATTGCTGCCCACACCAAGACACCTCATCCATGGAATATTTCATATTCCAGAATGTAGGGACGGTTGTAACGTACATTTCGTCTACGATACACACGAATCCTTCCATCGTGACGAAATAAGTTCAAGAGTGACTCATCACTGAAGCAAATTCTTTTCTAGTGTATCAGGGTCAATGGTCGTATGTTTTGACTCAATTGCAGTCTTGCGCAACGATCGTTTTGCCTCAGAAACGGTCCACTAAAGGGTCTCACCGGCCTAATATCATGTTGTCGTAGACAGTTCCTAACGGTCTTTGTTGACAACGGACAGAGTCCAGGAATGTTGTGCCCTTTGTATGTTGCAGTGATACTCCGATTCCGAAGATGATCCTTTCTGATGAAACGGTCCTGTGCAGGAGTTGTCGCCCTTGGTCTACCATTTCTCGGTCGGTAAAGCGTATGTGACACTGCCAAAGTTTGGAAATTTCAATTCTATGTACATTGAAGATACGGGATACAGCCTGTGAACGTGCAATTGCTCTATAACGCATATCTTCATTTAGTTTTGGCATCTTGTTGCTGTCGTATTCTAATCAAATTTGTATATTTCTGGACAAGATTGTCACATTTATATAGCCACACGTGTGGACAAAAAGCACCCCATCCCGTTAAAACGGTCAACACTGTGTTTGAAGAGGGGATACAGACAAGAACTTTAGCGACACAGAAAAAAGTCAACAATGCCGATCTCGCCGGCTGCCATTAACAACAGCGAGGAAGGGGGAAATCAGTAGATATGCTGGACGCCGTTAACTACAATGATGAGCAACTTGAGACTTACATTTTGAAGAAAGAAATGACCGGGATGCAGAGGACCTGGGAATAAGGAGAGCTGACGAAGTGATACTCGCTCACATTCAGAGACTTCCTTACTGAGTACTTACCCTAAAAACTGAGCGTTCATGCACAGGTGACATTTGGCACACATATGTTGTGCAACTGATGAAAAATTACCAGTTTTCCCTATTCATAGAGTGAGTGAAGCGAGCAAGGATGGCAACATATCACTCTCGACTCAAATCGAAATAATTTTGCACTGTCAAAGTTCAACGTCGCAAACATTCAAACTTGACACCCATTTGAACACAGGGTCGTGCTCTGTTAATCCAACCCCCATTTGTTACATTTACATATGTACAATATATATAATTTATTATTCTATGCGCTCAGAGCGGCCTCTCAGGCTGTTCTTCGTCTCCATTACCACTAACAAAGTTCCGCTATTCGGAGTGAATGAATGAAGAGGGGAGTTAACTCCAAATACTGTTTGTATCACCTTACAATGTCAATAATGGAAGCTTGCAGATGACACATTACATAATGATTAAAATATTTAAATTTTTTGTCGAATACAATTGATAGCCAATCAAGTGACGAATACACCATATACATGTTTAGACCAATGAAATCAAAAACTCCTATTCACTCCATGAGATAAAGATATATGATATTCAATGGAAAGTATTGAGTATTCAATATCAATAAATAACTTTGGTTAACATCCACAATTTCCTGATTAAACCGTGTGCCCTGAAACCATTTCATTCAGAAATTAAAGTTGATTATGTTTTACTTAAATATTAACATCATAGTAACACAATTGATCAGTGGTTCATGGGTGTTTCCCTTTCCAATACATATTACATCTTTTGCTGAGAATAAAACAATAATGGTGATTTGAATAAGTAGTACATACCAAGAATTCGTATCTGGGTAGGACATTTATATATCCCGCAAAAGTAACTAATTACAGAGTTATCTCCCTTGGTTCTTCCAATTCCAATATTTTGACATACGTCTTTCAAACTACACAAATATTCAAGGAATACGACAAAACATGAAATGAATATAGATTTAAAATTTAAATTTTAGATGCAAAATTGGGTAAACTTATAATCCTTCTTAATTCGAAGGTATTATTTTCATTCACTCTGATTAGCGGACATTTGTTAGTGGTAATCGAGGCAAAGAACGGTCTTAATTATATATTTTATGGAACCTGTCATGAGGAGGGTTTGTACTCTGCTATTGACACAATTAATACATTTTATAAAATGTCAGGTTTGAATAAAAGTTTAGACAAATCCAAAGCTATCTGGATTGGAGAAGCTAAATCTATTAATAAAATATGTAATGACCTGCAGATCGGGTGGGTAAATGGAGATTTGATGTACTTGATGTTACTTTACAACAGATCTTGAAGATTTATAGGTCAATTAGACTTATTAAAACTTACACACTGAGCAACATCTCTACTGTAGGTGTGTGACACTATCCGTCATCTTGCTGCTATTTATATACTTCCTTCTCATGACTGACTGGTATCACTGGATGTGAGACATCAAGTCTTGTGCATACTGTGTGTACTACACTGTGTGTACAAACATACCGATCAGACATCAAATGCGGAAGTAAAGAGTGATAAACAAGGGAAGCAATTATGCATGCTAAACAACAACAACTTTCGCTGCTATAGTGATCCATTCACTGCCGTCACTTTGATGAATTTAAATATAAGTTGTTTGCACTGTTGATAAAACTTGTGGTTATATTACTGATCTATTTCATTCAGTTTTGAAAAAGAGAAATTAGGTAATAGTGTGGTACTGCTGTTAACCGCTGTCTGTCTGCCAAACTGATATGCTGTTGAAACTTATGAGTTTATTTCAAAATGAATATAGACAAATTGACAGATCATCGTCCTTCCCCTCAATGTACTGGCACGTGCTGCAGACATATAGCTGATCATGTCAAATCAAACTTATATTGATTTGTATTAATTTCTATACCAAAAGTAAGTGTTACACTGTTTCTCATACAATGCATGTTTCTGAACATATATGATTTCAATTATTACGTACTTGGTTATTGAAATCGGTTTCAGTTAGGTAGATTTGTTTACCCTATCCCAAGTAATAATATTAAGCGGTATGACGTATCCGCATATGAAAAACGTGTAATAAATAAAATACCACACTTGGTCTCATGAGAAACTCGTGACCTTCCCGTGGTATCTGGTTAATAATTATATCAATCACAAGATAGCCATTGGCCATCTACAACATGACAACGCATGAACGTTTTATATATCATTACACGTCTATCTATGACACTCACAGGACCTACCGTGGCAATAGACAGACTTTTCTTTCTTCTTTATTTAAAAGAATACAATAACACAGATTATCGAGGCTAAAACAATTACAAGCTCAGGAAAGTAACATCGAAAGACCAACCCGATGCACGAACAAGGAAATCTAGTGAACATACAAGTAGGCGGAGAATATATCCATATTGCTAAATGTTCTTTTCCTGTTGCCGTCGTCATTGTTTATATATGGTATGCCACTCGATTTTAATGCTATACGCAAGAACATAATACCAGTATTTTGCAATACTAAAACAGCGTTCCTAGATCTTTGATTAAACGGTATCAATTCCTCAGTTGGCTGTTTACTTTCATCGACATTAATCATTTTTCTAAAATAAGAACTGCAATTCATTTCTTTCTGTTTCTTTGTCCAGGTTAGCATTTTAAATGAATATGATTTACATTTATTTGAACAATGTTTTGTGGCAGGGCCTTAGGTGGGTACATATGTTCAAGGTTTGTGTATGGAACTGGAACACATACTTATGATAATTGCTTAGAATGGAGAGATACCATCGAAAAGCATATATTCATTTGCCTATAATAGAGTTTATGATGATAGCTAGTGTGTTGTGAGATGGTTAATATCCTGCATTAAGAGTAAATGGATTTTGCTAGCCTTGGCAAGCTTAATATACATATTCATTATCCCTAATGCAGTGTGCATACATATATTTTCCTTTCAAGGGACAAAGAGATTTATGTCATGCACATGATTTTATCCGATACAATCAAGGCTGTAAAACTTCCTTTTCCAGACTTGACTAGAAGTACTTTACCTTTATAAAAGAACTATTTTAATAAAAGACTTTAAATAGTTTATGTAGATCATTCCATGTTTCATGCATGTAACATGCACACAAACTGTACTCTTTTGCAGGACTATATACAACTACATGCGGTTCCAAGCTCACATGCATGCATAACATTGCAGTTTGAATAGTCGATGAACATGATCCTTAACCATATTACAGGAAGACTTATTGCAGTAAGGACAGAGGCAGGATAGCGTGATAAGATACAGGATGTATGAAACTGGTGTAAAACCTTGATAGCATAGTGTGCCCAGTTCATGTAGCAGCGTATCTTGACATGTGCATACTGCACCAGTCACAATGGACACAAGAATACGCGTCTCATTTATCCTGATTTATTGTGCAGTAACGGTCTCTGGAAGAGGTAAGAACAGATCTTTTCACTCAAAGCCATTGTGTTAATTATCATGAAAATACTAGTTATTATTGGTTTATAAGCCTTGGAAAGGCTTGATTTAGAAGCCGAAGTACACTTATGAATATATGATGAAATAATTGAGGATCAAGTATGACGATAGTTTATTTTCCCTGTTAAATATTATCAACCATTTAGTTACCCACGGACAGACATCTTACAGTTTGAGACTTCTGGCGGAAAAAACAATTTTTACAGTACAGTAGGTTGATATATACATAGCAAAAAAGTGTTGAACTCAAACTTATTTCACCAGTAAACGTTGTCTGATAAGTAAGTACACAATGTATCAGAAAAACAACTGTGTGATATAAAAGAAGCATTATCTTCAAGTTTAACAAATAACATTTTCTTCTTATAACGTTTCACTACTTTGTGATATTTGCATTAATAACATTCTGCTAGTTTGGTGTCCAGGAACAAGTATTGTTACACTGAAAAATAGTGGTTGTTGTAATGTGAGTGTTTCCAGTCTTTCAAGTGAACTGATGCACCTTAAGTAAGTGCCTTTCAACAAAAAGTCACTAGTTACAGCAATATGAACCTTCAAAATAAGAGATTTTAAACGTAATAGAACTCAACTGAATTGAAGATTTATTCCAAAATAGGAACGTTGCCACAGCATCAGATTTTCGGTAAAAAGTAGGAGGTGCAACACTTGTTTTGCCATGAATATATTGCATGCATTTACTTTAGTTTGAAAGTTAGTAAGTTTCCACGACCACGTTGTACAGGAACATAGCTGTTACTTGGATTGTCTGTTTTTCAGAGAATTGTATGAGTTGGGTTTTGGTTTTCAAAGTAATACTTACTGATGTAAATTTTCCATGATGATAGCATGATAGTTGTCACAACACAAGACAATATGGTATTCGCCTTACATAATCTTAACATTTTGAGTTGAAGTCATTATTTGGCTGCATGATGTATTCTATGATGACCGGCTTCTATAAATAAGTTGAAATCTTGCAAAGGAATTAACTTATCGCCAGACACGCCCCCAACTTTCCTCTTCACCAATCAGAAAAAAAACATTTCGTTCGCTGCAGACAGCCATTTAAAGGTACATCCACTGTGTTGTTTAAGGTCATATATTGCAAACGTTGTAATTGGTGTTACTTCATCGAGAACTACCGACTGTAACCGAAAACTACCATTTTGATGATTGTATATTGACTTAGTATATTGAAGATATGAAGGTAAAAGTGGTGATTTCTGATCGAAAACCGGACAATACACAGCGTGTGGCACGCGTCAATGAGTCAAACGTAATTTTGGAATCTTATTTATAATGGAGAAAAAGACAGATTTGAGTTGATAATGTTTAATAGGTCACATTACTACTGTGCATGTAAATGGGACATGTAGTTTCGGTTTCTGCACATACTTAATGATGTTACTCAATTTTAATTGGAAACTAGTAATTATGATATATTTAGCGATTGGGGATAAATATGCAAGCTGAGTCAATTTATTTGTATTGTTGACATCACATGTGGTGAGTTGGAGCTTATTAAAGCCAAATAAAATGTTATGAAACACAGTGGATGTACCTTTAAGCTGACGCCATTTTGTCCGACAAACAAGGAAACCATGGTGTACTTCCTGGTTTGATTTCCACTGCATACTACTTTAGAGAATACAGTTGCATATATCGGCTAGTTGGATACTATATAAATACCTTGATGGAGATTTTAACAGAAATCAGGTACTGACAATGCTGTGTCACAGCGTGCAAATGACCGTTGGAACAGCACTGGAATGAATTTCTACTTTTTTTAACATGTATGTTTGAATAAAATATGAACAGAAACATATCACAGGTATCTAAAAGCTGATCCCTGTAGTAGTTTTTTTATGCATTTCGTAGAGATATTTGTCTTTATCTGCTTTCGCGTATTCGATAATTTTTAAAAATTTGTGTCATCTTTTGGCTTTGATATAAAACAGGCATATGTTGATTAATCAAGTTCATCGCATTTTTATGACTTGGATTAAACGTAGTAATACGATTTGATGTGTGATCCTTGTAGCAGCGTCCCCCTTTAGGTTAGAAAGAAGAATTGTTCATTCATAGACTACAACTCAGAGGGTTATTTATATGATTTGTGAGTTTGAAGTGGTCTTTGTACTATTTAATGTGTTCACTTTAATCATTTGTATTGCATTCTTTGGCATTATTTTTAATTTGAACTTTGTCATTTTCACTCCCTTCCCTTCCAGTTGATTGCTCTTTCAATGGATGTCCTAACCAGCTCTCAATCATTATCTTAGGCAGTAAGATTTGTCCTTGAAAATATTTCTTTATTATATATTTCTAATTTCTTATATTTCTTTTCTTTATTATCATTTATTATAGTGTATTATTATTTTATCCTGTTAGCCGGGTTCCAAGGAAGGGCAATTTATGTTATGTCTGCTGATATACAGAATCCATAAAAACTTGCTGAGCCTTAAAACTAGTTAACTCTTTCTTTCTCCCTTGTCTGTATGGGACAGTAATATTGGGCTGTCATTATTCAGGGAACATCGAAAGAGGTCAAACGAAATTGATTTAAATAATATTGTCACTTCGAAACTCTGTCCCAAATTACACTTGATAAAGAATATGGCCAGGGGCATTACCCTACCATCATTTGTTGAAAGCCCAGTGCATGGAAAATGGGTTTCTATGTTGGGAAGAATATGGTTAACAACTGTACAAAGTTCGGTTGACGTACAGCAAGCAGTTTTTGAGAAAATTGACCAGGCTCAAGTAGGGTCGGAAGGAGGTAGCAGGACTGATTTCGATTGCTAATTTCAGTAACTTGGCATTTCAAAATTTTCTTGAATAAATCTAATTCAGATAACGAAAGAGTTACAAGCGGGGAGTATACGTATACCATCCGGAAATTGCCGGAATGCAGAATAAACTTTACAAAATTTACACGAGAATACCAATGTCAATTTTGAAATTATCCCGAATATTGACGCTGCTTGCAAAAATGCTAATCGTCTACATAAAAGAGTGAGATCCCTTTAATGCATTCGGAAACTTTCGCTGTTTTCCGACACCTTATAACAAACTACTTCTTCCAGACTACCAAATACATTTTATCTTTATAAATGTCGGGTCGCGGAATGACAAATAATTACACAGTCAGCGCGTCTGATTATAACTTAAGTTCAATACTTAATCGTTGATATGGTAGAATGGAGACACACATATTCGATATTGTGTTTGAATATCAGCGCTGATTGTCAACCACAGTATGCTTATCTTCTAATTTTCAGAGAAGAGTTATTGGAGTGTTGATTAATCTAGTATATCCCACAATTGAATTGAAGAGGAATCGGCTTTGAAGATTTCGGTTGTGTAATCACCCTTATTCGGGACCAAATACATGTACACTGTAGTTACTAATTTCATCTTATAATCCCAACTGGCGAAGAAGTAGGCCTATACTGTGACCTTCAAAAAGGTTCAGTAATAACGTTATTATTTGGCAAAGATTATTGTTAACACTGTTTATGTTAATCCGAATAATTTATCAATTTGCATGAACATTTCTGCCTCATCCAGTTATATTGGAATCAATTGCTTCTTATTTCAGTTTGTCCTTCTGGCAATATTGATTCAGACTTCAGCGGCAATGGCGAAGGCAGTGGCGAGATCTGTGATGAACGTAAGTCAAACCAGTTTTTTTACTCACAAATAGACAGAAGCAAGTTCTGTGATGTAATATTTCCCATGTGAGTTGAAGGTTTGGATGCATGGAAACACCAAAATCACATAAAAAGTTTTGTGATTATGAGATGGGACACTTATAACAGAGTCCGTCTTTATTTTCTCTTTTTCACAGAGATACATCGTTTGATGTTAGTGTATTTTGAGGTAAGACAGGGTACCAGTGCTGTAAGCTTATAATACCAAGTGCGATAACCTTTGGATTATGGCTGACAAAATCCAACGTGATTGTTGTAACAAGGCCTCTGGCTCACTATTTTAATAAACTTAATTAACAAACACAACAATGACTGTTTCATATTGAACTGTGGTATCAAACGCATGAGTTTCCTAAATTTTCCCAAATTGTGATTTTCGCCTTTTTTATACACCCGCTCAGCGCGTCCGTCCGTCCTTGCGTCTGTCCGGAACACTTTTGGTTCCGCTCATAACTCAAATACTACTTGTTCAATTGTTATGAAACTTTATACATGTACACTTTATGGTCCCTAGATGTGCCTTTTCTATGTTTCCCTCAAATTCCATGATTATTTTTTCAGATTTTCCACTTTTAAGCATCTTTGTGTGCGCGTCTATGGTCACACTTTTGGTTCCGCTCATAACTCAAATACTACTTGTTCAATTGTTATGAAACTTTATACATGTACACTTTATGGTCCCTAGATGTGCCTTTTCTATGTTTCACTCAGATTCAATGATTATTTTTTCAGATTTTCCACTTTTAAGCGTCTTTGTGTGCGCGTCTATGCTTACACTTTTGGTTCCGCTCATAACTCAAATACTACTTGTTCAATTGTTATGAAACTTTATGTATGTACACTTTATGGTCCCCACATGTGCCTTTTGTATGTTTCGTACTCTAATTTGCATAATTTATGCTAATTGTCTCCGTTTTTCGACTTTGCCATTCAGTTTTTGTTCCACTCATAACTCAAATACTAATTGTTCAAATGTCTTGTAACTTGATACATATAATAATCACGATGTGTACATCTGCCTTTTGTATGTTTCATACCCTCATTTGCATAATTTATGCAAATATTCTCCGTTTTCGACTTAACCATTCACACTTTTTGTTCCACTCATAACTCTGAAAGCAGTTGTCCAAATGTTAAGAAACTTGATATGTACAATCACCATGATGTGTACATCTGCCTTTTGTATGTTTCATACCCTCATTTGCATGATTTATGCAAATTTTCTCCGTTGTTCATCCTCGCCATTCACACTTTTTGTTCCACTCATAACTCAGACACTAATTGTTCAAATGTTACGAAACCACTGATGTGTACATCTGTCATTTTTATATTTCATACCATCATTTGCATATTTGTATATTTCATACCCTCATTTGCATATTTAATGACATTTTTCAAGTTTTTCGACTTTTACTTCTAAAACATGCTTACAAGTGTAATACTTACTCTGCTTCAATAATACTTATATATAGTGGTCTGTTCATACAAAAGTTTAAACATTGATGCCCTTTTGCTATTTTCAAACATTTCTTGTTTACCAATGTTAAAAGCGGGGGTATCATGAGTGAGCTGTGCTCACTAATTCTCTTGTTATTCAAAGCAAACAAGACCCATGCCCGACCGGTATTAAACCAATGCGAATTGGTTGTTAGACACCCACTTTGTAAAAAAAAAACATTTGAAGAGGACCGATACCTTCGCACGTTACACCTCAGGAACCGCTTCTTGACTGTGACGTCATCGGCGTCAATTACCCTGGGACACCAGGTAAGCAGACGCACATTGTCCAGACGTCTAAGGCTCCATGGCATCAGGGCATACAGACCATTCCGGGGACATCGGTTGACAGCCGAACATCGCCAACAAAGACTGAGATGGGCAAAGACGGTGTTACGTTGGCAGCGACGTCAGTGGCAGAGGGTGCTTTTCTTTGACGAATGTCGGTTCTGTCTCTTCAAAGCAGATGGAAGAGTAAGTAATTATCGCCGTCGGGGAGAGAGAATAGCTGCATGTTGCGTTCAGGAAGTGGTGCCCTGCGGGGGGGGGGGGGGGGGGGGGGAAGTGTTATGGTTTGGGGAGGCATACTTGGTGAGGAGAAGACTCCGCTGGTTATCGTGAATGGAAATCTAACGGCTCAGCTTTACATCGATGACATTCTCCATCCCGTCGTCTGTCTCTTTATTTGACAACAGGCACAAGCTGTGATCTTTCAACAAGACAATGCAAGACCGCACACAGCTCGAGTTACTCAACAATTTCTTGCCAACAACAACATCTACGTTTTGCAATTGCAAGCATCCTCGCCTGACATGTCAAACATCTTTGGGACGCTATGGATCGTCATATTCGCCAACAATGACCACCTCCACATAACCGTCTGCAACTTGTCCAAGCACTCCAAGAAGAATGGCAGCACATTCCACGTAATGACGTCAGGCGTTTGATTTTCTCCATGCGTCGGAGGGTCACTGCGTGTTATTAGTGTGAACTGTTTTCGTTACATTGAGCCTGGATTTCCCTGCACGGGGATCAGTCATAACCACGCACTTGGACTTTTCGACCCCCGGATGAATATTGGAGACTGTGATGTTGATACCGGCAGTTGATGGGTTGCATTTTTTATGAATATGATATCGGCACATGTTCTTTTTGAATAAACATTTTGTTTTTTTAATCTGACTTCCTTATTTATTCTTTGATCTAGATTAAAATACCTGGTAGCGTTTCCTTTGCCCGTGAGTTTAGGACAGAGCCATAGTAAGCTCAGGGTTAATATATTAAAAAATAGATATAATGTTATAGATATCAGTCACTTAATTACTTACACGTAGTTGTCATTCTACTCCTCAGACTCAGACTCTCTAGAGGAAGTTTTTCTTTTACTGTGTTCAGGAATAGATACTGTGTGTATCATGGTTTAACTTGAGTAGCATTACCTCTCTCAGAAATTGTTAGTTGATCTGTACAATTGTCCTGTACCAATGAGGACTTCTTTGAAAACATATTAAAAAAAGGAAAATATGTTTCGGTCCAAACCTAAGTGATTTTATACTAATAGAGAGAAAAATAACTCTGTTATAAGTTCATGTTCTGAAGAGATCTTGTTCATGATGTGTAAGTTCCTTCAAGTTCGTACCAGAATAACATCTTTTGAATCTTTGCAGGAGAGTTTTGAACCGGTAAGACCAAACACTAGGTTTAAATATTACGTTCACAGAAAGTTAAACTTTTCCCATCACTTCTATGCTATTTCTGCCAATGGATTACGAAAAATAGCTGGATTGTGGTTGCCATAATAACCTCTCTCATATCGTCTCAATATTTCAGGTAGGCAGGCCTATAATAACGCCTGGGTTTTGGAAATCCACAAATGTTAGTCGATTAAGTAGTGAGATGAAACCCTACTCCTCAGACCTCGTGGTTTTGGCTTTTTCTTTGGGATTTTGTTTCTTTTACTGCGTTAAGTTTGTTCTGTATTTTTTGCTTTGGGTGTTTTACCTTGTGTCCCGAACATACTACATACACTGGTTACATGGTAGTTGGATATGCGGCTTGTAAAAAAACAAGCACACCTGTATCTTATCTGTAGCTTATATGTATGTGTACCCAAACATATTTCTGCAAACCTTAACTCAGTGGAATTTCGGTAAATGTTAAACTCTTTCACCACACAAACATAAACACAACCGTTCACACCGGCAGGCCGCCTGCGATGTTAGACCACCGAAATCGCCCTTGGAATCGCCATTTTTCGTGTGTTTCTGTTAAAAAAAAAACGGAAGTAAACAAAGCAGATGAGAGATACTTCCCTTTCTCGCTGAGGTCATATCCTGTTGAATTGGTGTAAAACTAATGGAGATATTTTGAAATAAAGAGATGGGTCCCGAAAGTAATTTTCATGGATTTTCTAGCGTTAAAATATACATTGTCATCGATTGTATATTGGTTCGTGATATCTGTTTGATAGAGCATTGTTATTTTACCGTATTTTAATTGAATTGAAATGAATGAAAGTGGAAATCATTTGTTGGTTATTTTGAATATTTTCAACGAAAAAAAAGAAGAAATTATTCATAGATAAAGTATCATATCAAAGTTAATTGGAATATTGATGAAAGGAAACATGGAAGTAAAGCCGATATCAGATATTTTGAAAATTTATTCTGTACGATTACCAGAAAAAAATTACAATTTTGTTTTGATAGTTCAAATTAGAATGTAACATAAACTCCATTTGAACTGGTGAATGATAAAGAATTCATCGAGAAGAAAAGACACATTGCCCAAAACGAAATTGATTTCAAGTCGTCAATCCCGGCAAAATCTTGAAAATATCCGCTGGTATTAGTGGTTTATTTATTTAATTTAAACACTATTCTTTATTCATAAATTGATTGAAATTAATGCATAAATATCTGTCAATTATTTAAAATAAAAACATGTGTTCAAAAGTTTTCAATTTCAATCAGTAATTTGTCACTTGCTCGCTATCATAAACCGATAACAGTCTGTACCGAGTCACACAGTTACGAAAACAAATTCAATCTTATTAATTATACATTATACCAACTTAATGTATCATTCATTTCAATTTGAGTGGAAAATATCAAATAAATATTGAGGAAAAGACAATATTACGACAAACGCAAAGTGAAACGAATCGTCCCAACCAAGTTCGGGATGCCAGCCCTCAACAATGCAATACGCTTATCATGGTAGGCCCAGCCTATTTATTTTGATTCAACGATATTTTGTATTCGGTATTGAATTGAATTTAACTCATGATTACTAATTTGTTATTGAATAAATATTTGGATATGATTTTCAAGCAATAATCCTCCTGAAACATTCATAACAATACCAAGTGGTTTTGATCGATCATTTTTGCCTGTCTCATTGTCACTCACTAAGCTACGTCCACGGCATGATATTCTTAATGTACTAATAATTGACTATGGACGTTTAACAAAGTATGTAATAACTTTGAATGATAGAGGGTGTCTCAATTATCGCGTTGTTCTCAAACTGTACATGATAAGCATACATGAGTCGATAAGTCGAACTACCGAAAATAATTTCAATGAAGTCATATTTCCAGACTCTTAAATCTGCTATTGTGAAGCCTCTTCTCAGGAAATCCAATCCGCCTACCGTGATAACAATAGTACAGAAACTGCTTTGTTGCGAGTCATGAATGAACTATGATGTCGAGTGGACTGTCGAAATATTGTTTCATTAATACTCTTCGATCTTTCGGCAGCGTTTGACACTGTTGATCACAAGCTTCTACTGTCAAAACTTCATCTGGAGATGGGTGTATCAAATGTTGTGCTTGCCTGAATTGAATCGTATCTTAGAATCAGATCACAAAATGTGGTTAGACAACAAGCAGAGTTTGAACGCTTTTCGCTTTCGTGTGGAGTACCTCAAGGATCTGTGTTGGGTCCAGTGCTTTTTGTACCTTATTCTACTTTATCATCCATGATCATTAATGACATCACAAAGCTTTTGCATCACTGAGAACACTGCTGACAATGCTATGACGTCACAATGGTGATGACGTAACAATGCTATGATGTCTTAATATTTATGACGTCACAATGCTATGATGTCACTGAGATCACTGCTGAAGAAGCAAAATGGCAGTTTTGTTTTCCCGCTATGTCATTCTTCGGCTAATAATTCTTGAAGAATGATTTTGAATGATAAATAAAATCTCACCCTTGTGTCTTCTGATATCAAATATATCAATACTCGTTGATTAAAGTAAAAATATCCTCGGCAAGCCTCGGATATTTGTAACTTTAATCAACGAGTGTTGATATATTTGATATCAGAAGACACTTGGGTGTGATTCTATATTTATTTCTTGCTAGAGTGATAGATAATAAACAAATGAACCATGAATCTTATGCTGATCATATTCAACTGATTGACAGTTTAAAAGCAGAAAATGAAAATGATGCTGTGCAACGTATTACCGATTGCACACATGATATCAAGTCCTGGAACACAGCCGTAAGAATTGTAACCAGAACGCCAAAATCCTGTCATATTACAGGTCCGTACTTAAGAGTCTGCACTGACTTCCCTTTGAAGCCAGAATCAAGTTTAAAGTTCTTTCTATCACATAAATGTCAACATTATATGGATCCATCATATCTTTCAAATATATTAGTGGACTATACTCCTGCAAAAGCCCCCCATTCCCATAATTTGAATCTTCTCAAGATGCCAAAATGCAACAGCACCAGGTATGGACACAGATCATTCGGTTGTCTTGCGCCAAGACTTTGGAACCAACTTCCTCATGTCATTAAGATGTCTTCCTCTCTTACTGTTTTTAAATCTCAACTCAAAACTCACCTATTGTCTAGCTATTACTCTATTAGACTGTACTTGATACGCTTTGATCATTTCTACCATTAAATGTTCTGTTATTTATATCATTACCTTCAATTTCTTACTTTCCTATGCGTTTTGAGCATACACATTTTGTATGGATATAGCGCTTTATAAATGTCTATTATTGTTATTATTATTATTTGAATACCTATCTGTTGACTAGACCTACTCTGTATTAGATGTATTTGAAAAAGGTTTTCATAATTATGGAAGTCTTAACTCTAAATGTTCTTTATGTAAAGTTACCGAAGATGAAATCAATGTTTTATATGATTGTCCAATGTATCAAACTCTTCGTGATGATGTACCAGTAATTTTCCATAACAGCAGAAATATCAACAGTCTGAAATAGTTAATGAATTCGAATGAGTATATTTTCATGTAAGGAAAGTTATTGTACAACATTTTTCGTATACGTGGAGAAATCCTCTGATACGCAGTGTGTATTTTCATGAATATTGTATTAATGAATCGATTCAATCGAAGTGTGTGTCAAATGGCCTTGAAAACTATAAACTGTTGAATTGAATTTGATATTGTATGTTTGTGACAGTCTCCTTGATTTAATGTGGCAGACAATTACACTTGTACTTGCATTCAATCTCTAGAATTATTTTCACGTGTTTTGAAATGCATTCATATCGTGATACACACCTACAAAGTAACTATTTATTTTCATGTTTTGAGTCATAAACTTTTCAAATTTATGTGAATAAATAAGACAAGACATTTTAATATTTTATTTGGTTTCGTCATTCAATTTTTCCCTCAGTGTTTCGTCTTTGTTGCCTGAAATCATAAAAAAGTCAATGCCCATTCAATCAAAATGAAATAGTCCCATATTTATCCAAGCTTGAATATTGTATGCAACATTGCAATATTTTACCCAAAACAGCTTTTGAAAACAGACAATACTATGTACAATTCCTTTTGACGTCTGTCTGGGAACTCCGTGTACACGGCGGCATAGCCTCTGGTTAGCCAGTGTGCCGGCAGTATGTGCTGTGGTTGGCCAGTGGTGAAAGAGTTAAAAGGTCTTTGGGTGACGGAATAAGAAAATTTGTTTAGTATTACTTTTAATTCACATTGAATTGAATTGAATTGAATTAATTCACAGCGCCCATTAGGTTTTGTATGTATTCACTACAATTCATCCTTCGTTTTTTTTCTATGACAAGCCCATATTCAAGACACAAATAGTGAAGTCGTTGCACTGTTCTTCCCATAACAGATTGTCCACCGGGCAGTTACGGGGCAAATTGCAGCAGCAATTGTAGCACAGGATGCGATGACATGTGTAACTCAGTTGATGGAAGATGTGACTGTAAACCTGGTTATACTGGAGACAACTGTGAAGAAAGTGAGTATAATAAATCTAACAAAACTGACAAAACCGGTTTCAAATTAATGGCTCATGTTTCGTCTATTCATATGTATTTAAATAAGATCACATAATATTTCCAAATATACTCATGGTAATAATGGTTGACGCCCCTTTATAGGTATAGGAATGAAATGTTATATAAACAACATAAAGTTTCAGTTTCGATAATGTTTTTGGTAAAACATGTTACTACTGGATGTCTTTTTTGAATAGTGTCCTTAAGCATTTGCTATGTCCCCACTTGTACTTAACAATACCATAGAAAAAGGAATATAAGAAAAACGAATTCTTTTTAAAAGAGTTCATTCATTGTGTCTTGAGATCTTGGCATTGGTACATTGTTACAATGTTTGAGTGTTCTCATTTTGGTTCTAATAAATAATGAAAAGTTGCATTTGAAAACAGATTCTACTGAGTCCAAATATACACATAATCTTTCACAGAGTCTCATTCGCACGCAATATATAAATGACAAGTATCATATAGTTTACATCATGTGTTTGTGCCATTTCATTTCGAAAATACCATAATATCGAACAATATTAATTGTCAATGCATTTAATTTGCAAATATCCATTTTCTGTTTAGGAGTGTCAACCATTTTTACCATGAGTATATTTAAGACTTAAGAACAAGAAAATTTTCTGGATATGAACTTCTTTAATGTGAAAATACACGACGTTACGGAGTATATACCCACTCGTTCATCAGGTGGAACGTAAGGAAATAACTAGATGATACATGTATATAGCAAACGATACAATGGTGAGGAAAGTCAATCAGGGAGATTAACATGCGTGATAACGGTATACAATGGAGATTTGTAATACAAACGTGAAGGGAGTAAGTACTTGAGTGGTGAATAAACAATGACCTGTAGGCTTTATTGAAGATGAAAATAAATACACATTTATATCAATCAACACCTATTAGCTCCAATCACCACCCAACAACTTTAAATCCACTCACAATTTCAATAACGCCAATTGGCCTCCCTCGTTTTAGCATCTGTATTTATTTACATCTTCAATAAAGCCTACAGTCAATTGTTTATTCACTCCGAAACGCCGTGTATTTTCACATTAAAGACGTTGTTATCCATAAAATGTTCCTGTTATCATGTATACCAATCCTAAATGCCTTTGAAAGATTTTTGTGATTATAAATGGTCGAATTCTTTAAAAAAACGGCTACCATGCCGCGCAAAAGTTACAACATTTATGGTTTTGTTTCTTCACAAAACATGTAAAACAAGAGTAATAGTCGTTATAATTGTTTCATTGAAAATGACCCTTAAACAAACTTCTCTATTTGTACAATTTGTCAATCAAAAAAATCAAAACATATTTAGTATTTTCAAGTTGTCAATAACCAAGTTGACACAGTCATTTGAGTGTTAAAGTAACATACACCACGTGGTGTGGTTATCAGGTCAATATCAGAGGTAGTTATTTTTAAATAACCGACCTCCAAGCAACCGAGAGGTCGGTTATCAAGAGGTTGGTTATCAGATAACCAACCTCGTGATAACCGACCTCTCGGTTCGATATGGTGAACATGTCTCGGCTTCGCCTCGCTATTGTCACCATATCGCACCTCGAAACAAAACTTACCCTCGGCTTGCGGGTCTAAATGACCCTTTGCCTTGATTTGTGACTTTCGACATTCTTTACATCATTTTTTTCTGTCAGTTTTGTCATGCCAATATTTTCATTTAGTTTACACAAAATACGACAAATAAGCTGATTTAAAGAATATCAAAGATCGCAAATACGTGTATATGAAAGAAAACATGAGACAGAATCCACATAATTTATTAACCATCATTTTAATTTGTTTAATGTTCACACACATAGTCTTGTTATCCGTTTTATAAGTACGATGAAATGAGTCAATTAGTTTGTTAATATCCCGTAATTCAGCGCACACTATCGATGGTGGTCCTTGATGCTGTCTTTTCTTAATGACGACCCAGCTAAATTCGTTTGGTTATCCCTGAAAAAAGCAAAAGTGACACATAAGTAACAGAATCATGATGAATTTTTTTTTTGGGGGGGGGGGGGGGGGGGGGGGGGGGGGAGGGATTTAAATTGGAAACTATTAGTTATGATAAATTTTACGATTGGGGATGGGTATGCAAGTTGAGTGAAACTATTTGAACTTAAATCCGCCCTTATGGAATGTTGGCACGTATTAAAGTCAAATAACGTATTATGAAACAATACTAGATGCATCTTTAATAGCAGAATATTTACGAAATATCTTAATGATAAAATTAAAAATTTTGGTAGCAAGAAAATCAACGACATCAATTTAACACTCGATATTGATTATCGATAAAGATCTATTCATTTTTTAAGTCAATGAAAATGACATGCAAAAGTATACGAGACGGTAATGTCAAAATGGTAAAGACAATCATCCCACGCCCTGGTGAAAATCATTATAACGATTTGTCAAGCAAAGTTGTATGATATTGTGAATGAAACACTATCGTGAACATGTTTATATTTCGTTTGGTCACTCGCAAACGCCGTATTACAAGAGCTAAAATGTCAAATACGGTTAAACAACAAATGAATTAGTGTCAAATACAATGTAACTCACCTTCATTTCGCTCCGAACAGACCTTGAAACTCTTATTATGTGTACTATTGTTTGAAACATCAGACCACTTCATTTTGGCCACTTCTTCGCAACAACGCGCTTTTGATTGTGTGCAGCACGTGAAGTAAGAAACGTAGCTTGGCAACATGACATTCATGATGTCCGTGCATCACAAGATGCAATGAACAACGTCCGTGCAGCCACGGTGTTCGCTTAACGCCAGTAGATAGTTGGTCATGGACTGAATGGCTTGTTACAACATAATAATATGTCGTCAAAAACAATCTTATCAATGTTTGTTTTATATTTTTTTTAAATCATCTTTATTGCATATATATTCAAAGAAAAGGTGATGTAGTTTCTGTAGTAAAAACGAAAATAAACAGTTGGTTACTTGCTAGGAATTTCTGTTCGACAACAATGAATGTACACGACTCGATTTGCACGTGAATTTCGCGAAGTGTACACGTGATGTTGAAGCAATGTTTAGAGTAGAATTCACTCAAGCATTACAACATTACAACTATTTCAAAACGTTCAATTAAAGTAACTATTTCGTATTCCAAATTAAAGAAAATAAAAACGACTTGTCACTTTGTCAATCATAACCATGTGGTGTATGTGAAATAATGACCTCGACCTCGTGAATATCTGTGACAACCATCTCGTGTACCGCTCGATGGTTATCACAGATATTCACTCGGTCTGCGGTCATTATTTCAACCATATATTATTTACATACTCTAGTTGATAACTCACGGTAGCCACAGTTAAAGTTAACACAGTTAAAGAAGAATAGAGTTACCTCCTCCATCGCCGCTCTCTAGTGCTTATCCCCAGTGACGTCACTTCTTTCTTTATCACCAGCAAGATTGGACGTCCATTTTGCTAGCTCTCAGAGTTTTGCGATTTTGATAAAATACCCTCGACCGAGGGTTACTAGTTCTCTTTTGAGTGTTTTTCATTTGTATATCTTGTACATTTGATGCTCTTCCTTCCCAGCTGGGTTTGAGGAGAGGTTTTGTGATTGCCTTCTACAGTGTGAATCTCCACTGCAAGCGGGTTATCTAGGTCAGCGCTTCTCGCTGTATTGACTTGGATTTGTACATTTCTTCTCTGGCAGCATGTGCGCGCTCGTGCGTGTGCTTGGCACGTGAATGGATCTGTCGCTACTCGCTGTAGCGTTGGCTGGAGGCTTATCGTCTGACTGCCTCTCACTCGCTAGGCGCTCCGTTGTCTGACCACTCGCTTCGCCATGACCCTCCGGCAGTGATCCTACAGTAGTCGCACACTTGGTTTAGGTCTCTGATTATCGAACCCTCTCCGTTTTCGATATCCATCTTTAAAATATTGATAGATAGGCTTTGGACCTTCTGATTGGCTCCGTCATCTCACCTCAGTGTCTCTTGCGATGGGATGGCCCTCGCTATAGAGCCTCTATGCCCTCTGCTGCTGAATTGACACTCGGCATTCATTAGCGGAGGCATCTTGCTATAATGCGTGAGTTTGTCTCACGCCCTTGTGTAGCCTCCGCCATCCATTAGTTTTGACACTCTCTCAGTGGGTCTTGGCTGAACACGTCTATACCCTACGCTTGTGACTTGTTGTACGACTTTTGCTTTTAGATGGTCTCGCCTTTGTGCTCTTCACAAGCTCTTCACGTCATTTGGCAAGTCGCCTTACACCCGCCGGTAGTGTACAGCCCACGTTTTGCTACCTTGCCTTTCAACATTCGTACTTCACTTGAGCAGCCTTCGACCACCGTTAGCTTCATTGTTGCGTTTCACTTAGCGTGTGTCGACTGTCTCACACGCAGTGAGGGGTCTTCATCTCTCAGTAGAGATTTCACTATCACTTAGCGTGTTTTGCCGGTCACGCACGCAGTGAGTGGTTTTCACCTCTCACGAGTGAGTCTGTTTTTCACTGAGCATGAATCGTATGTTCCGTGGGTAGGGAGTGGTCTTCACCTCTCCCTAAGGAGTTGTCTCTCACTTAAGCGTACGTTATCAGTCGGCTGTCTCGCACGCAGTGAGGGGTTTTCACTTGTTATTAAGGAGTCGGCTCTCACTTACCGTGTTTCGTCTGTCCCTTGTGCAGTGTGTGGCTTTCACCTCTCACTAATGAGTCGGCTCTGACTTGGGTGTTTCGTCTGTCCCTCATGCAATGAGTGGTCTTCACCTCTCACTACTGAGTCGACTCTCACTTAGCGTGTTTCGTCTGTCCCGCGCCCAGTGGTCTTCTCCTCTCACTTAGAGTGTGTGGTCTGTTCCATGCGCAGTGAGCAGTCTTCATCTCTAGTGACTTGCCTTACGGCCGCCGTTAGCTGCCGGTGGGCTCTCGCTTAGCGCGTTTTTACCTTGACTCTCGTTTAATGAGTTGTCATCATCACCTTCTGTTGGCGAGTTGCCTTACACTTTTTTTGCACCAACTGTGGAGGCTGGAAGTAAATGCATAGGGAGCCACTTTTCTTATGCAGGGAATGTAATCCCTTGGGTGAGGGGGACACTGTGTGACGACTGGGCCTCGCTCTCGTCCAGTGACTTTCCCGAGTGAGTAGCTGTGGTACGTAGGTCCCTAATGGACTAATCGTATGTGGCTGAGTGTGCCTGGCGACTTGAAGCTCACTCGGTAGTACTCACCTTTTAATCATCCGTCCAAGGATGATGAGGTGGACGTCATACTCTCCGAATGAAAAAGTGAGTCAGACTTCTGGTCCTGACACCAGTTCTGGCCGCTTGCGTGTCATGTTTGGGCTTGGGTCCACCTCACACCCCTAGTCGGTCAGTCACGTTTATTCCATCTGGATTTATGTCGGAGGTTCCGTTCATCCAGGTATCTGGATCTAGTCCGTTTTCAACCTCAGCCGGTTACAATGTTGCACGGTCCTGTTTGGGCCGCCTGCAGCATGGTGCAGACAACTGGAGTCTTACGGGGGTCCTCTCGACCCTTGTACCCCCCTTGACTGACCTGTTCGAAGACATCTCGGTCACGAACAGGCAGCGGCGTTTTTGGACTCAATCAGAGAGATGCTTGCTCATCGGCGACCTCGGGCCATATATCATCTAGGTATACAATGTATTAGAAAAAGTTTTTTATAATTATGAAAGTCTTAACTCTAAATGTTCTTTATGATGATGAAATCCATGTTTTATATGATTGTCCAATGTATCAAACTCTTCGTGATGATGTACCACCAATGTTCAATAACAGCAGAAATATCAACGGTCTGAACTATTTAATATATTCGAATGAGTATATTTTCATTTTAGGAAAATTATTGTACAACATTTTTCGTATACGTAGAGAAATCCTCTGAAACGCATGTGTGTATTTTCATGAATATTGTATTACTGAATCGAATTGTGTGTCAAATGGCCTTGAAAACAATACAATGTGGAATTGAATTGAATACTGTATGTTTGTGACAGTCTCCTTGATTTAGTGTGGCAGACAATTACATTTGTACTTGCATTCAATTATTTTCACGTGTTTTGAAGTGCACTCATATCGTGATAAACACATACAAACTAGCTATTAATTTGCATGTTTTGACCCATACACTTTTCCAATATTATGTGAATAAATAAGACAAGACATTTTAATATTTTATTTGGTTTCGTCATTCAATGTTTCCCTCAGTTTTTTGTCTTTGTTGCCTGAAAACATAAAAAAGTCAATGCCCATTCAATCAAAATGAATTAGACTTATTCAGAATTATCCAAGCTTTAATATTGTATCCAACATGGCAATATTTTACCCAAAACAGCTTTTGAAAACAGCAAAGACAAAACTATGTACAAGTCCTTTTGACGTCTGTCTGGGAACTCCGTGTACACGACGTCATAGCCTCTGGTTAGCCAGTGTGCCGGTAGTATGTGCTGTTGTTGGCCAGTGGAGAAAGAGTTAAAAGGTCTTTGGGTGACGGAATAAGAAATATGGCACCGTTTTGTATTACTTTTAATTCACAGCGCCCATTAGGTTTAGTATGTATTCACTTCAATTCGTCCCTCGTTTTGTGTGTGTGACAAGACCATATTCAAGATACAAATAGTGAAGTCGTTGCACTGTTCTTCCCATAACAGATTGTCCACCAGGCAGTTACGGGGCAAATTGCAGCAGCAATTGTAGCACAGGATGCGATGACATGTGTAACTCAGTTGATGGAAGATGTGACTGTAAACCTGGTTATACTGGAGACAACTGTGAAGAAAGTGAGTATAATAAATTTAACAAAACTGACAAAACCGGTTTCAAATTAATGGCTCATGTTTCGTCTATTCATATGTATTTAAATAAAATCACACATTGATTTGCATTGGCAGTTATTTAATAATATTACAAAATGATTAAGACTTAATAACAGGAAGGGTTTCTGGATAACAACTTCGTTAATGTGAAAATAGACGACGTTTCGGAGTATATACTCACTCGTTCATCAGGTGGAACGTAAGGAAATAACAAGATCTTATACATTTATATAGCAAACGAAACAATGGTGAGGAAACTCAATCAGGGAGATTAACATGCATGATAATGGTATACAATGGAGATTTGTAATACAAACATGAAGGGGTACAGCATGAGAATGGTACGCTATGATGATTTGAATACAAACGTGAAGGGAGTAAGTACTTGAGTGGTGAATAAACAATGACCTGTAGTCTTTATTGAAGATGTAAATAAATACAATTTATATCAATCAACACCTATTAGTTCCAATCACCACCCAACAACTTCAAATCCACCCACATCAACCGTTATTATTGTTTGTTTTAAAATTTCAATAACGCCAACTGGCCTCCCTTGTTTTATCGTCTGTATTTATTTACATCTTCAATAAAGCCTACAGGTCAGTGTTTATTCATTCCGAAACGCCGAGTATTTTCACATTTAAGACGTTGTTATCCAGAAAATCTTCCTCTTCTTGTGTATACCACTACTAAATGCTTTTCAAAGACTGCATTTACACCTATTTTTTGTGATTATGACTTCAAAAAAACGGCTACCATGATTCGCAAAAGTTACAAAATTTATGGTTGTGTTCCTTCACAAAACATGTAACACAATCGTAATAGTCGTTATAATTGGTTCACTTAGAATGACCCTTAAACAAACTTCTCTATTTGTACAATTTGTCAATACATTTTAAACCATATTTAGTATTTTCAAGTTTTCAATAACCAAGTTGACACAGTCATTTGAGTGTTAAAGTAACATATCATAACAAATCAGCTAATGCAATATCAAATCAAGTGTTCATCTAAATATATTTATTACACTCTCGTTACACTACTGTTGTGAAACATCGAAATGTTATCTAACACTTTTGTGAAACATTGCACGTGAAAGCGATCGCAGTCGGAACTACTTTCCAGTAGTCACATGGCCTTTGGGATAGCACTGGATTTCTTGGGACGTCGTTATGATTAAGATTTACCATCAATCAGTATCACTTGGTTGATTCAGAGTTAGTTCCCTTGACATGTAATCTCGTTAGGGCTTTCGCGATTTGACCGCCATTTTGCTTCGTCATACAACTTAGCCTTAGTTTATGTAAATTCACAAGGAATAAACTTCATGTTGCACCAATGTATCCTTTGACAGTCGTCAGTTGAGTATTATTGCAACTACACTAGGCAAAAAAAGAAACGCAAAGGTGAACCTTATTTTTCAAATTGATTTTTTTATTAAATAATGTCATGATTATGACCTGAATGTCTAGGGAATATATGTTTATGTCGTAAACATTAAATTGGAATACCTAAACGCAACATCATGTGAATGATCGCCAAAATACAGTGATTTCGATACAAAATCATGACAAGTGCGTGCTGAAAAAGTTGTCAGCATGTTGCACGTGCATCAAATGGGGAATTACACTTGCCAGTGGTGAGTATAAAAGGGAGGCAGTCCGACATTGAAACACTTGAAATCAACCCCGGAAACTGAAAGTCAAAATGCCGAGGTTAGATCTTGCAGCCCGGAACAGAGCCATCGGACGTCTAGAGGCCGGAGAGTCCCAGTCAGCGGTTGCCCGACACCTGAATGTTCACCAGAGCACGATTTCCCGACTGTGGCATCGTTTCCAGACATTCAACTCTACAAGAGATCGACCGAGAAGTGGCCGTCCAAGGCGACAACTCCCGCACAAGACCGCTACATCCGGGTTACCCATCTAAGGCACAGAACCACCAGCGCCGCCTACACACCAAACAACGTCCCTGGTCTTCGACGGCTATCAGCACAAACCGTCAGAAATCGTCTACGGCAGCACAGAATACGACCCATGAGACCCTACGTTGGACCGTTTTTGAGACGCCATCATCGCCGGGAACGTCTCCGATGGAGTCGACGTCTTCAGATGTGGAACCTTGTCAACTGGAGACGAATATGGTTTAGTGACGAATCCCGGTTCTTGTTGTACCATAATGATAAAAGAGCTCGAGTTTACAGACGTCGAGGGGAACGTTTCCGACAGAACTGTGTTGTTCAGGTGGATCGATTTGGTGGAGGAGGTATCATGATGTGGGCAGCAATATCAGTGGACGGTAGAACAGACCTGGTGCACGTACAAGGTAATCTGACTGCTGTGCGTTATAGAGATGAGATTCTTCAACGTCACCTTCTTCCCGTCATCAACGTTCAGAGACATCTCTTCCAGCATGACAACGCTAGACCACACACAGCTCATGTCACCAGGCAATTCCTAGCCAACAACAATGTGAATGTGCTGCCATGGCCCTCCAAATCCCCAGATTTAAATCCTATTGAGCATCTTTGGGATAATCTTGATCGACGTGTACGACGGCGACAGCCACAACCGCAGACTCATCAACAACTGTGCCAGGCCTTGCAGGAAGAGTGGAGAAGAATTCCCCAGCGTCAAATCAGGACATTGATAGCGTCCATGCCAAGACGATGCCGATCTGTGATTCATGCCAATGGTGGTCATACCAGATACTCACTTTTGCATTGTGCTGTCACTGACGTTGACGTTTTTCTTGACATTTAACGAGTGGGATACAAAGAGGAGACATTCCCTCGTTATTTGTATGAAAATTATACAGATACGACTATGATATTTGCTATTATCACCTCTTGTCAGTAAAGATTTTTTGTAGTAATTTTCTGTTATGCGTTTCTTTTTTTGCCGAGTATATATTGTAATCCTTATAGGTACATGTTTATATGTTCTTCTCCTTTTGAGGAATGGTTTTGATTGTTTAGAACTAGCTTCGTGTCGACATGTAAGTTTTCCAGGTTGTGGAGGCATTGTTCATGTCTGTCTGTTGTTACAGAAGATACCATACCAAGATAAATGAATAAAAATGCTTCAAGTTAAGTATCAATGCTGATGTTGGAACTCCATTTTTGGAGGTTCCGTTAGCAATATGTGTGCCGACAATGTTAACTTCATCGGCAGAAAGCTCCTCGCAATTTCACTAGATCAAACTAGCTGCAGATCTGTATGTAACCTTTCTCCCCAGTATCATTGTCATCAGGGTGTTACGTACAGAGGCTATTTTAGCAAAGCATTAGCAACTGTAGCTACGTACAGCTAGAAACTATCTGAATCACGCTTGAAAACAGTCCCATTCCGATGACGTCACAATCACCTGACAACATTCATACGATCTAGTTACATTAATTTGTTTTTTACTCGCCAATTTACGCTTGCTTTTTTTCAACATAAAGACAATGAAATCAGTGTTTTGAAATTGTATTGTTCAAAACAGAAACTGTTATTAACGAATACTTTCTTGATCTATATTTGGTGTTTAGTGAGATGGCGTTATGCGTCCATGGTAAGAGTGTATCCCTACGCACATCTACGTAAATTAAGAGGGAATTTCAATTACATATTTGATTAATTTACAGGGTGTTATAAATAAAATACTAAACGACGTCCCATTTTATAACATATTTTTCAATATTTTTCAATAAAGCCTACATGCCATTGTTTATCTACTTTCTCCCCCTCATGTTTGTATTCCAAATCCTCATTGTTTACCATTCTCATGCTTGACCCACTCATGTTTGTATTACAAATCTCCATTGTATACCATTATCATGCATGTTAATCTCCCTGATTTAGTTTCCTCACCATTGTTTTGTTTGCTATATAGATGTACCATATTTTATTATTTCCTTACATTTCACCTGATGAAGGAGTGACTATGTACTCCGAAACGTCGTGTATTTTCACATTAAAGAAGTTGTTATCCAGAAAATCTTCCTGTTCTTATGTCTATCACTTCTAAATGCCCTTCAAAGACCTTGTGTTTTATTGTTTCGGTTATGCCTCCCCCTCCCCGTAGTGATCTGGGTGTGTGTTATCTCGCCTCGTCTCTCTCTTGCATAGACTTACCTGCTTCTGTTCAGTGGGATTCTAGGCATAGTAGGTCGAGTCAATAGATAGGTATTTTAATAATAGTACGTTTTTATGAAACGAAATTATTTATACTTACCTGTTGACTAGACTTACGCCCTAGTCCCGCCAAACCTCCCCATTATCGTCTGCCTTTGGGCCTCTTCGCAGAGTGAGGAATCATGGGAAGATCTATGCATATTCATCTCCCTGATTGAGTTTCCTCAGCATTGTTTTGTTTGCTAAATACATGTATCACATTTTGTTATTAGCGAACATATACTCCGAAACGTCGTGTTTTTTCAAAAGAAGTTGTTATCCAGAAAATCTTCCTGTTCCCACCCTTCCTAGTAAAACCTAATCCTAAAAATCTAAGCTAGTACTACAATCGGGTTTATGATTGGACATAAGACAGCTATTTCACAACCGGTTCTCATTATTTTCACTGCACAGTGAGATGAAACCCAAACATGAATTCAAATGTTAACACCCTTTTGACACGTATTGTGACACTGTTGGTAGCTGTTCCAGTACTTGCCAGGGCTCCCTTGTGAACATGTCGCTGTTGTCAGAAACTTTATTTGATAATTTCGTAAGTAAGATCTTTAATGATTTAGACAAACTTGAGAAAAATAAGCACCAAATTATGTCACCATGTATAATTATGATTGAACAAATTAGAGTTTGGTTTTGTGTGTTGTTTAAATGCAACTTGCAAAAAAAAACGTGTTACAAAAGTTAGGTTGACGGACTTTAACCTGATATCGTCCATGAAGAGTATATATCATTCACGTGTTGATGCGTGCTGTGATCACACTAGATACTGGTTTGTGAACAGGAATGTGTGAACCTATCCTCAATAACAACGTTATGCGTTACTGTAGACTTTTGCTGAGAATGTGTTGTTGTAATAACAATTCGACACTGACCCCATTTTGTTTGACAATTTTGTTTGTCTACACACATAAATACATAATAAACACATACATGGCAAAGGTATCAATATGTGTCTACCTTGTGTATTTGATGACGAATTTAGGTCTAAAACCTTCCGGGCGAGTCAATCAGGAGTGTACTGTACATATCTCATTGATCTCGTTCGGTCATTTCACATAGACCAGCAAAGTATAAAATGCATATATTCAAATATTTCACAAATAAAGTGTTCAACGGGGTTGTAAGGCAAATAATGACTCGATTGCCCAGCGTTATGTGCTCGGGCTATGCCCTCGTGACTTCATGTGCCATAACTGCTCGGCTATGGATCATTATATATCACATAACACAATGCAGTGATCATTACTGTAAGCATACTGGAAGTATGCCATGCTTTAATAATCTGATAAAGATCGTTTATTTCCAAGGCCCTTGCAGGAATACATGTGTGTCGTTGTGTGTAGATGTGTTTGTGGTTCTTATTTGTAAGTGTGTGTGCGTGGGTGGGCAGTCGTGCTTACATGTATGTGTATTTACGTGTGAAAGGGGGTTGACTTGTGTGTGTAAGTGTGACTAAATTAATCAAATAAGTCATTTGTTCTGACGTTCTAATCATAGTTTTAAAACAAATGATATGAGTCGTGTTACATCTATGATTATTATTTACCAGAATGCATATGCCGTTATATTTAATGTTAATGTATCATGACAATGATTTAGTCTATTTAGTAAATATTCATCTATTTAGCACTAAAAAATTATTGTAAACTTTATTTTCTGATTTCAATGTTTTTTTGTACTCATGCATACTTTATTGCACAAGGTTCACTGAAGACCTATTATTCTTAATTTTACGTATGGTATGTAGTATGAAGTAGTTAATCAATCAAGGCTATTTTATAATTCAGCCATTCAGCCCATACAGCAGAAGTACATTTAAGGTTTAAACACTGAGCAACGCTTCAAAACAGACAGACATATACCATATTTACAACTCGCTCGTATAAACATGGTAAACATAGTATACAACAAATTATGCACTAAAACATTCACGACTTGTCGCAAAACGATTAACAAGATTTTTTAAAAGATCGTCAAGCTATCATATATTAAATTATAATAAGTCTATACAACATAACTTGATTAGATAAAACGTTGCAAAACGTTTTAGTTAGACACAAGGTAATATCATCACCTGTAAGAATATTGGCTGTAACAACTGGTAAAAGAGTGCAATTTTACCATAATTTCAACAGACACCGATGAAAGACATCCTTTCGTAGATTAGAAAGCAACATGAGGACAAGGCAACATGGACGCACGATGAAGCGCAATGGACGAACGTTAAAGCGATATAGACACATAAAAACGCTACATTGACACACGATCAGGCGATATAGACATACAGGTAAATTAATGCTTTTGAATGCCATCCTCTGATGACTCTCCAGGTAGGACAGGACATCCATAGGGTCAATAATATAATGTATTTCCTCGACAGTTAAGTTCGGATTTGAATCATAAATCCCTCAGCAAATGCTTCGTTGATTTCAGATTATTTAACCTGATATAATGATTATATTTCCAGAAGGGTGTGACAAAACCTACACAACGGAAACTGGAGTGATCAGTAGTCCGAGAGGAGGCACCACGGGGAACTATTGGAACAACGCACAGTGCACGTATACCATTAATAGACGCGGAATGAACAACTTTATCGAGTTTACGTTTGAAAGTTTCAGAACGGAGAAATCTTATGACTTTCTGTACATTAGAACTGACACATTCACCGGGAGCAAACCTAGCTGGATGAAACGAACATGTAGGTAAATTATCGTACTTCTTAAAAACCTTGAATATTGTTATGTAAACATTAACAAATTAAAAGGTTTAATATTAGAGAGACAGGCACTAAGGACTTAAATAGCCTGAAACAACCATACATGACATCTGGTCATGTACAAAATATATCTATGTAGCGCTATATGTTGATAAGAAATATTTAAGATAACAAGTTAAGCTTCATTGTAATATATATATATATATATATATATATATATATATATATATATATATATATAGAAGATATTATATGAGTGTCAATGTCTTACTATGTTTACGACACGAGTGCCTGAATATTAGGATTTCCCGAGCGAGAGCGAGGCATATACTGATATTCAGGCACGAGTGTCGTAAACATAGTATAACATAGACACAAATATAATATTCTGTTTATTACTGAAGTCGTGAAATTATCGATAACACGCTAAAATCCACTTTCAACCATAGTCTAGCGCCGTCGCCGCATTTGGAACGCAACGTCATGATTGTTTATGACGTCACGTCACCATTACAAAGTGATGCTTTGGCCTAGGGCATCGTATGAAAAATATGAACCCCGATATGATTTCCCTCGTAGGTAATAAAAGGAGTTTCTCTGCAGCAGCCTCTGAAATAAATCACATTATCTTACTTTGCTTGGTCTTTCCCGATATCTGTTTTCATTGATTCATACTTCAAATGTGAACATTATCGGTAAAGCTTTATCTTTTATCTGTTATATGATGAATAGATAGTTCAAATATGAACCAGGTCGCTGAAAAAATACAAATTTACAAATAGGTCCATTGCATGAAAAGCGGTTCAAGAAAACTATTATATCTTAGATATTTTTTTAAACAAAAACATTATCCAAGTAGTGAATCAAACCACGATTATTTTCAATTTGAACACATATTGCCTAAGGGTGGTTTACCTGAAGTTACTCTTATTTATTGTAACACGAAAGTAGGGATTACCCTCTTTGTTGGCAGTTCGAATGAAAGGAGAAGTTGGTCAACAGATATTGCTTGTAACTCATTGATTAAATATATTATCGAAATGATTATGCTTTTCCTAATTGGAGTGATGTTTCTCTCTCCGACGAGGTCTAAACACGTGCTATGATTTTCCATTGTTGAGATAAGCCGTTATAAAGACATTCTCCAAACTTGAGCAATAAAGTTTGGTTGAATTTGAGTCAGGCGTAAACAAACGGCTGAATCTTGCTAAGAAAATTCGTGGAATAATAATTAAAAACGGCAATAACAATAAGGATTCAGTTTACTATTGGCCAATGCAGGTTGTAAGTCGCCTTATCATTTGTCGAGTCAGTCTTATCTGCTAACATCAAAGACAGGTTGGTTATTTTAGTATATATTTCCTTGTTTTAAATCTCAAGATAGGAACACATCTCTAGTGTGTCAGAGCATCCAGTGCCAAAGGATGATGTGTTACCCTACGTTATTGAGTGTAATACAAGTATGGGTTTGATATAAAGTCACTGTATGTTATGTTACCAGGTGACACGTCCATAATGATGTACATTATTTTGATGATACAGTTGTACATAGCTATTTTTATCGGATGATACATTAACCTTTTCAAAACTATACTATACTATATATAGATTCACAGTTGATATACTGTTAATGTGTCAATGTATTTTCCGATTATACTTTGATTGTTTGTTTTTTGTTGTCTAAGAAGAAGGTATACATGGATATATACATTTGTCTTAAGTACCTTCTTTCCTCAAATCCATTTAGTTTCAACAACACCATAATATTGCGAATAAGAACCCATCAGTCATCCTCATCTGAGGATACAGTTATTCATATTCCTTTGCTTTGATTAATGGGTGAAACATGAATCAAACTGGTTTTCATGAGTAAAAGATTTGATTATGCACTTAGACTATATATAAACATACATTCGATATGCTGTTAATATTTCAATGTCTTATCCAGTTATGCTTTGATGTGTTTGATTTGAAGAAGAAGTTAAAAATGAAGATATTAATTTGTCTTAACCTTCTATACTCAATTTTATGCCACAGATAGTTTCAACAACACCATGACATTGCGATTTACGACCGATAGAACCGTCACTTATTCTGGCTTCACAATTAACTATAAACTAAGAGGTAAGAACGGCCAAATACAAAATATAATTATAATATACACATACTGTGTTTGATAATATCATTGATTTAAATCATATGCGTTAAGTGTGTGAGAGGCTTTTAAATGGATAATTTAGATTTATTAAATTCAAAGATGTAATTGCTCTACGTCTTTTCGCATTCTTTCTTTCAACTTGATTGTGCTCTGTTAATTGATTCAATTAAAATTCTTACATTTACAGTTTCAATCAATCAATGTTTAATCATACATTGTATACTTTTATATACACTTTTAAATTTGACATACAATACTATATTCATATGTATACTGTTGTTTATATTTATCGACTGAAGTAATTAGATGCAACTAGTTTCGAAGCTTGTTTTTCATTGTTATGTCATAGCTTAGTATTTCTTCCATAATGTCTATTACTCTTTCTTTTTAAATTAATTCGTTTTGAAATATATTGTCTATATATGTTTAGAATGCTCACACTGAGCAAGACATGTATGATTTAGGTCACAATAATGCTTATTAAGCTACTTAACCTGTCAGTGTTAATCCTTCGTGGCGGTAGCTAGATGTACGTATTGTATAATGGTTTCTAAGTAGTTACCAAACACTTTACTTTATGTTTAATTACGTGACAACCATTGTACCTACTTGCTATTTATATATAATAATGTATACTGTAGGACTCCAATTGAGATTCATTCCCTACAACATCGAACTGTACGCTCACCATCGAGTCCACCTGCTCCTGTCCCGGCAAGTCACACTACCTGATCATGGCCGACTCAAACAATATGAACATCGCCATGTCAGTGTGTCAGTCTGCTTAAAATCGACGGTTTTCCGTGGAATAAAAATTGCAAAATAGTGCCTCTATCGGGATACGAACTCATATCAGTCGTAGGTTCCACGCCAAACCGTCTGAAAACAGCCCGTAGACTCGCGTGTTCGAGCGCAATTCAGGTAGCCAATCAAAAGATGCCCAACAGATGCTAGGGGCAGATAACTCCAAACAGCTATCCTTTTGTCTGTTCCGAATGCTTTCAAAACAGAAACCGTTTAAATACTATGATGTGATTGGTCAGCTATTTGACTGGGCTTTGGCTGCGCTAAACTGGTTCGGAAGACACACCTAAACGGGATGTTCTCAGACCTTGTGGTGAGGAATCTACAGAACCTGTTCGTATCCCGGTAGATATATTATTTTGCAAATTTTATTCCTCGGAACAAGGTCGATTTTAATCAGACTGGTCAGTGTGTGATCTTACCTGGCAGGGAGCTGTTAGACTGGCATAAAGAATAAATTATCATCGACATCAACCTTCATTTCCATTGTCATTTCCTCTCCCGGCTCCCATGCGAAAACATTTCCTGAGATACTTTGTATGTGCAGAGTTTCTCACTATAACAGTTACAATATTTTATGGTTATAGAGATAAATATTCATGTTGTAACTAGGCATTTAGTAAATTTTTGCACACAAAACGTAAAAAAAGTAAATAGAGCAATGTATAACCAAAATATGATGTTGCATATTTTTGCAACGAGTATTCGGCACATTATGTTAAATATATAGGTGATTTGGTATCAGACGAACGAAAGTGAGTTAAACATCGTTGTTGTCTACACTTGTCGTACGCCTATAAACATAAAAAAATCAATTTGGTGAAATAATATTTCAATATAAAAAACTTAATTGATATAAGCAACTACATGTATAACAAACAACGAAAAATGTCAACATGTTCGCACTTGTAACGTGACGTCATCGGAATGTTTGCACGAGATGTTCTGACACATGAGTGTAACGAATGACTGATCTCACCACAGGTTGAGTGAAACAAAGTTTCCAAAATCACGTTACATATTTTGGACATGGTTATGCATTACTTTCTATGAGAGTTATTACAGACGATGCTCCATCCATTAGCTTATCAGGTGTAACTATTAGATGTACCCACTCTTTTCCAAGGGCATTGGCTGATACAACTATTGATTTCAAGAATCGTGGGGCCTCCGAGGCGTCTGACTTATACCCCTACCCTGTCGAGTTTCTTTTGCAAAAAAACATTTTTATTCTAAAAATAACAAAAATATGAAACTTTTATATACTTTGATTTTTTTTTTATAAAAACTCAGTGGTTAAGACCCTCGCATACTAAACTGTCAGCGCGCTTCAGAAAAAGCATGCGCATCATGCACGGATCACGATCGCCCGTGCATCTCCCTGAAATATACTAGCTTCACAACAGAGCTAATGGCAAATGTCACATGACCTGAGTTTTGAGAATAAACAAACTAAATTCAATATGTGTAAGACAGTTTGCATCCCAAAAATACTTACCAATGACATTCATAAACAAATACACAAACCACACATATTATTTCAGGCAGTCTACAAACCTTAATCAATTGGTCAAGAAAAATGTTATCAATTTACATCTGCCCTCATGGCTGGGTGGGTAGACCTCTGGCCAGGAAAGATAGAGGTCACTGGTTCGATCCCAGGTTTTCGATTGAAACATGTAAAATTTTGTAGAGTATCTTGACTTCAATTTAAATCATGTATAGATATTATTGTGTAAAATGTGTTTAGAAAGTAATTTGACTCTATAAAGAATTTGAATTAAAATTGTAGGTGTATCAAACAAGTGTAGGTATATCAGAAATACACCTACGGTATCGGCTAGTACACCTACTGTTGAAACAAATGAAACCATGGCAACGAGACCGGAAGTGGGGTATAAGTTCATGTTCAATCCTGCAAACTCCTGTACATTGTATTTGCCATATATTGAAAAGGTTTATCCATCATTGTCGATCTTATTTCAAATCTGTTTTTTTAACTTGTCAGTGTTAACCTCTCAGTTATGTCCAGGATTGTAATACTACTAACATCAGCCATCAAAACGCGCCTCTGATGATTCTAGTTTACACCACCAGGGAAAGTTATGTCCTTTGTTCTGACGAGTCTTTTTTCTGGATAACCGACTTTAACCTCGGTTATCTACATGTGTTGAGGTAGGTTCTCTTGGTTATTTACGCATCCGAGGTAGTTATTGAGGGCGGTTATATCTTTACCAAAACAAATTTTTAAAACTCTCGGGCAGATACTGTACTATCTCGGCTTTGCCTTGAACTTGGTATCTTCCCTCGAAAATTTCCGATGTCAGTTGGTTTTCTGGATTTTGAAATAACTGCCTTCAGTTTGTGCATAACCAAAATAACCTACCTCAATAAATACAGTCATGTACATTGCTCTTTGACATTGCCTCTCAACATACCAATGATACCTTGGATAATATTGTGCAGCCTGAGCATAAATGAAAGTTAAAATATGTCAATACGGACTTTGGAAAGGAAAACAGCACGCATTTGAAGCATTTAAGTGAAGTGAACCACCGTTTTCAAATTACATGTTTGGCTTTCTACATTTTCATGTGACTTGGCCGCGATCTTGTTCCACTCTGTAGATCTACTGTCAAATAAAGTACTGATGGATCTTCGTAATCTGTTTTCAAATGGGTTCACAGAACTGAAAAAGAGCAGGAAATGGTAAAAAAGAGTCAATAATTTTTTTTAAATTAAAATTAAAATTAAAATGTGCACTAGACATTGAAATATATTTATATATTATGAAAATTTAATCTTTACATTTTCCAAAACGTTTAAACTGTTTAAACATTGCGCCAAAATTAGATAGAAATGTACGCAAACGTTTACACTACAAATAATTTTGACTCAACTTGCATATTTATCCATCGCCGAATATCATAATTACTAGTTTTCAATTAAAATTGAGCATCATCATAATGCATGTACAGAAACCGAAACTACGTCTAATTTACATGGCTTGTTTAACATTATCAAGCCAAATTTGCCTTTGTCTATTCAACATAACATCCAAAAATTACATTTTACTAAGTGCCACGCGTCAATCGCGGTGCATTGTCCGGTTTTCGATCAGAAATAAGTTTTGCCTTCATATCGTCAACATACTAAGTCGACTATCATCAAAATGGAAGTTTTCGGCAACTGTCAGTACTCACCATAATAATAATACACCATTTATAAAGTTTGGAACTACTACGGTAGTTATTGAAATAAACTCCCTTCTTTGAATAACCTTTACATAACAGAGGTAGGGTTTTTATCCTTCTTTTAAGGGTTTGTTTATTTCTTCTGATAGGATGTCCTCTAGGCTACTATGGTACTGGGTGTGCACAGACGTGTAGAGACGGATGCGCTGAGCGGTGTGATCCACTTGATGGGGCATGTACACCTCCCTGCAGCCCTGGTTGGGGTGGAGATAATTGTACTCACAGTAGGTATACCTTCTTACTCATGCAGGGAAGTTGGTTGCAGAAAGAACATTGAATTTCGTAAGGGTTTCATAATAACCCGTTCAATACATTTTGCAAAACACCTTCAACTGATTAGATCAACTATATATAAACTAATAGTGAATACAAAATGAACTAACAATGATTAAATTATGAAGCATGATGAATTAATAATGAATTAACAAAGATCCTGTGTAATGCATTTTTTGTTCAAGAATGACATATTATTACCTCTACGTACATTATATATCGGAATCAATTGAGCATAAACTCGAGACAATATACATTGCAATTGATTATTAAGACGATTTTAATTTACCCATTTTAGCAATGCCTCAATCGATCCCTTTGAGGTGTGACTGTGATTAACCACAGACTCGTCTGTGACCCGCTCCGTGGAGTCTCATTAATTAATTAATGATGATTACCACCGCCGCTAGATGAATTTATGACGTGTGTTAACTCGCCAGAATCACACGGTTATGCAATAATTATGAAATTGTCATCTGCGGAATTACCTACATGTAGTTGGATATCTAAACATTCGATATATGGAAAATTAACAATCAAATCGCCGATAATGAGATAACTCTAGTGACGTCACAGGAGTCAACCAACCAGGAACCCCGCAGATTTTCATTCTGGTCGCCGGGGCTGAATTAGGCATTTTTTTTCAAAAAGCTGTACATACAGAAGTTATCATGAGAGTGTGTTTTGGGATGATCAATATCCTGCATTAGGAATAAACCTTGTATTTTGCGAGCCTTGGCCATCCAAAAAGTAAACGAGCATGATAACTTCTTTATCATACAATGTCATTCTTCATTCATTTTGCGCAAAAGAGCATGACAACATTAATTTCAAAATTGAACTTTTCTTTAACTATTGTATTGATATATGCAAATGAACTGCGTGTTATTCTCACGGTAAAAGAACACGAAATAACGCCTCCTAAATTATTATTTCAGTTAAACTAATTGTTATTTTTGTCATGATCTTAATATCTTAATACGTTGTAAAATACGTTCAAATGAAAAATATTTAACACGAGGACAGCGAATTCGAACTTGCGTCCGATTGCTTGCATGTAAACATGACTGTAGGTGAGTCGATCTCGAAGGGGCGAGAGTTACTTTTCTACCGCCCGGTTGCAAATTGCGACTCGCATAACACACAGAGAGCTAAACTGAATGTTAGGCAGCTAATTCTAAAATCCCCTTCTAAAGTTCCGTCATTTGACCTCTGTAATGTGTATCTTTATCTGTATATGACTCCAACAGATACCGAAAATATCCTTTACTTTTATCCTGCCGAGAACACCATCCATTGTGTGATAAATGTAAGTTATGGGCCGATTTCAGAAAATTAAAATTGAACACTTGTCAAATTGATATCCCATTTTAATGAATCCGAATGTGACCATATGTCATTACATCTACCTTTTAACAAAACTCTCTCTCTCTCTCTCTCTCTCTCTCTCTCTCTCTCTCTCTCTCTCTCTCTCTCTCTCTCTCTCTCTCTCTCTCTCTCTCTCTCTCTCTCTCTCTCTCTCTCTCTCTCTCTCTCTCTCTCTCTCTCTCTCTCTCTCTCTCTCTCTCTCACTCTCTCCAGTGTGAGAGATAGTTTTACAGATCTCGTGCGATTTGAGAGTTCTGACAGTTCTGCATAGTATTATGTTCACAACTCAATTATTGAGTGTTAAGTTCTCGCTACATCACTACATTCGAGTGGCCATTTTTATGTGAACACTTTAAAATGGCCGATCAAAGGAAAATGGACTCTCGTCGCTTAACCGAACGATGTACATTCGTTTTAGAAGTTTTTTTTATTGATTCAGGAGAATTATTTATCCATTAGTAGCCCCTATTAACCTTTTGTGAGGGCACTTTATTTTAGTAGGAACACAGCGTGTTACAGTTTTTTAAATGGTTAGGTTTTGGAGACAACAGACAACCTTAAACTGTGTTAAGCATTGAGAGGGGTCCTATAATGGGATTGAAAAACCTTTGCTATAAAATCGAATAAAATCGAATAAGCATATACTTCAGACCTGAGTTCTGTTCACATTTGGTTATCAATTAGAAGTCTTACTTCATTTCACTTAATCAAAATGTGATTGGAATTGTATGTTATTGGATGAAAGTAAAATAAGAACAATCATTTATAGAGAAAAACAACCTCATTTATCCACAATTAATTGTTCTTATCTTACTTCAAATCTCTAAAATGTCACTCAAATAAGTTATATGTAATTTGATGTAACGGATTACACCTCATAGCTGCAGTAGTTCTGCTGTCGTTCTAATGACGACATGCTATGAATGACAATAAGAACAATTGACAATTGAGGTAGATTTATAAATTCGTCACTTCAGATGGTTAATGTGCCCATATGTTCAGCAAACGTGACAAAATAGGCTAGGTGTGCTGGGAGTTTTATGATTGATATTTCATCAGTGTGTAAATGTGCAAATAAATCAATATTAAACATTTCAACTAACTATTTTCACTAACTATTCCATATATGTGCCTTACCTATTTTCAGTTATGTCAAACTATATTAGGAAGCGGGGGTATGTGAGCTGTGTTCGCTTCTACACTTGTTGCTGAGCTCAAGCACTCTCTATTTAAACGTTAATGTTAAATTCATTTGTTTTTTTTGTCAGGATTTGACTATCAGTGGGTTTTTCTATAGTGTCGTCGATGTTTAAAACACTTAGAGGAGGTCATAAACACTACCATTTACAATGTATGTTTTATTTTCCCTTAAGCTCGAATGGGGAACGTTGCTCTTGGTAAACCCGCCAGCATGAGTTCCTACTATGGACGTGGATATGTACGTGGTGCTGGCGGTGCCGTGGACGGGGACACTTCTGTGAGATGGGGGAAGGTCATCACAGCAGAGAATCAGCCCTTCGCCTGGTGGAAGGTGGATCTACGGAGAGAAGTACAGAACGCTACAGTGAGGATTTACTTCAGGTTTTATTGTGAGTTGAATATTGGATTCGTCATTACAGCAGTATTGTCCTTTAAGTACATTGTACTTGTAAAATTTAAGTTAGAAGTTAGAATATGTTTAAAACTGTTCTCCAAAACAATGCTACCCTGCTTTTCAACAAAAGCACCATCATGAAATGTTACTACTTCTGCTTTGATTTCTTTACGTAGGTCAATTATTAGTTGACTAGACTAGATCCATAATAGATGACGTTTGTAAATATCATAAAACAAAATATATGATTGCTATTCTCGACATGACTCCGATCATTTACCACTGTCATGCACTTTAAACATATGTACAGATATAAGCTATACACATTGTTGCAATAATACTATACAAGATTGGTTACTAAAAGCATTGGTCAAACACGTCCTAACTTGTTCTGAGCACCCATACATCACATATTTATCGAAAATGTTGTTTAGGGAATAATTATTGGCAAGTGAAAAGAATAGATGATAGGCATAATTTAATGTCAACAACATTGTTTATACAACTGAAAGATTACACCACGCATTCAGGTGTAATAGTATGTACGTCATAGGCTGCTTCACTTGGAAGAGAATGAGAGGGTACACGTCCCTTCTGAATGAGAAGCAACGGGGTGAATCTGTACACGTCCACAAGTCCGCTCTCCTATCCTGAAGGTCAACTGTGTCACACTGTTACTGTCTCACACTGTCTTACGAGACCTACAAATCTACCTCCACACCACTGTCGTTTTCTATAGCTGTTTAATCTCTAACGTAACGAATTATTGTATAAATTTTATTATTAAAAGACACATTTAAGAAAAATTATTTTTTTAAAAACGTACTTCAGGGCATTAAATATCCCCCCCCCCCCCCCCCCCCCCTCTCTCTCTTTCCAGACAAATTCAGACGTAACGGGATGAAGCTGTACACGTCGACAAGTCCATTTTCTTCCTATCCTGATGGCCAGCTGTGTCACACTGTTACCGGGGAGAAGAATGGAACTGATATAGCTGATGTCTACAAGGTCACATGTCCCGGTAGATGGCGCTACCTGCTACTCAAAATGGACACAGACAACGATGGATATGGACCTGTACTAGACTTTGGAGAAGTCGAGGTTGAGGGTATGTTTAAAAACAATTTCAAATGGTCGTAATTACGAGACCATGTTGTGCTCATGAATTGTATCATTCATTTAGATATATGCAGACTTGAAAAAGTTATTTGTATTTCTATTATTTGTACAAACGTTGTATCTTATTATTAGCAATATACATCGATACCATGTTCGATCAAAATACAAATCAAATAAGTATTTAAAATGGCCTCTCGAAGGAAAACCGAACGACGTACATTCGTTTTAGAACTCTGTTTATTGATTCAGGAGTATTGTTTATCCATTTGTAACACTTATTAACCTGTTTGTGAGAGCATTTTATTTCAGTAGGAACAGCGTTTTACAGTTTTTTAAAGGGTTAGGGTGTGGAGACAACAGACAACCTAAAACTGTGTTAAACATTGACACAGGGGGTAAGCTCTGTCCATGCTAAACCGGAAGTTGGTAGTCGTGAACAACCATTTTCTCGACTGACAGTAGTTTTTCAACTTGGGTGAGTACCAAAATTGGTCAGTTTTTAACATTTTCCATTGAATGATGTTAACAAATGATGTTTACTAAGTTTAAAAAACAGCTTCAAGCGTCATAGTATTGTCCATAATAATTTTAGGAACTGGCTTTGTTATTACAACATTTCATTCACCCAGATGATATATTTTTAAGGTAACTTAATTTTTCCCATTAGAGCATCACAACGGTAATTTGTACCAAGTTCAATTACAGATTCAAGGGCTTCATATCTCCGTAAAAAATAATAATTCGGAACTGGACTGTGAACACGATGAAGAGTATCAGCTGGACTATCTACATGTAAAATTGTGTTCACCTTGATGTAATAGTTGCCGAGAAAACTTGTCCAAATTGGAGCATCGCAGCTCTTTTGGTTCAAAGTTCAATTTCGGATTCAAGGGCCATTACTCCGTAAAAATTCGGAACTGGTTTTCGAACTCGATGACGAGTATCATCTGGACTACTTCCATATTAAATTTCATTCACCTAGATGTAATAGTTTCCGAGAAAACTTGTCCCAATTGGAACATCAGAGTTATTTTGGTACTACGTTCAATTTCGGATTCAAGCGCCATAACTCCTTAAAAATTCGGAACTGGTTTTCGAACTCGATGAAGAGTATCATCTGGACAACCTCCATATTAAATTTCATTCACCCAGGTTGAACGGTATCCGAGAAAACTTGTCCCCATTGGAGCATCAGAGTTCTTTTGGTACTTAGTTCAATTTCGGATTCAATGGCCATAACTGCGTACAAAATAATATTTCGGAACTGGTTATCGAACTCGATAAAGAGTATGGTCATGAATACTCACAACCAAAATTTCATTCACCTAGGTTGAACAGTATCCGAGAAAACTTGTCCCTATTGAACACAATAAAACTAAGTCCAAAAAGTGACGTTTCCATGCAAACGACAAACAATTTAAAACTCAGAAAATTGAAAATTGTCTGTGGGCGATCGGAAGAACATGGTTAACAACTGTACAAAGTTTGGTTGATGTACCTTTGACGGTTTTTGAGAAAATTGACCGGACGGAAGGACGGACGGAAGGACGGAATGACCGCTATATACCCCCGCTTACTTCGTAGCGCAGGTATAAATAATTGGTAAACTAAAGTACTCACGGACAGGCATTTTGGTTTAAACATCCAATGAACAAAAGAATACAAGATTAACATACATACTCATGGACTATGTGCTTTTTCTACAACTTATTGTTAAAAACAGTGTCATTGGTGTCGTACTTACACATTGAAATATTTCTATCTAGAATAAAACGACATTGTGATTCACGTTAATCTAAAGAGGTACGTACGTATTGGAAACACATTAACAACATTTCTTGAAATTTCTAAATATGTGTCGTGAATCAAATTGAGCATTCATATAAGCAAGCCATCAATTGAAAACGTAACATCAATGAACAGTTATTTCTAAAGTAAATTGTTCCCTATTATTAGTCAGTATATAAACGTTATAAACATATTTCAATATGGATATCAAACAGAAAACTTTAATTACTGCAATATGTACTAATTCACAAATTAATCAACTTTCAGAAATACAAGGTACTAAAAGGATTCGATTCATCAATCAGAAATAAGATAGTCCACACTTCGTTGTAAATTAACATTAGTGAAATTTTATAAGAAGAAGGTAACTTTTATAACTTAACTTCATATCATATTAATAATTAATGCACCCGATTCAATGTTAAGATGGAAGTCCAATTTGAAAAGTATCTAAATAAGGTCTTCAAACACAAAGATATGGCATGTTTTTAAGTTGTGATTGTACACGTTGTAATGATTCGTCCAAAGTCCATTTCCTAGCATATATCATTGTTAGTGAGTGAGTGAGTGAGTGAGTTTTGTTAGTAGTTTGTTTTAAAGTTGGTTTCAAGGAAAGGCAGAAGTTTAAACGCCCCAACAATACACATGCAAAATTTTAAACTACGATTGTATACATTTTCAAATCATTGATTCTGTTTTCGTAAGACTGGTCGTAAGAGTGACCAGCTTACAGTGTCAGGTTAAGTGGCATTCTCAAGTTATTCAAGTCATAACTGCATGTATAAGGTCTACTAAATAAGGAGAAATAATGAAGTTACCTGATGACCAGTAGTACTGTTAAAATGAAGTTAAAGAAAAAAGCAACAGACACGAGAGCTAGTAATATAAACCATGTTTATTTACAATAAGTCTCAAAAGCGTCCAAGAAGGATGACCCCTTCTTGGTCTGGTTGGGGGACCATCTTCGTCTGCGCGAAGACATGTGGACCAAGCCTAGAGATGCCTTCAAGATCTGCTGTGGAGACATCTCGTAGGTAATGGTAGGCGAAAACCTCTGATGAACGCCAAAAACACCCTGCCATGACATCCGAAAACGCGATGTTGCAGTGATAAGCCATTGTGGCTGAAACTGCTCGGATCTCATGAGGGATGGAACACGAAGGCGGAGGCAGGTCAGCGGCCTTGTACGCATCAATGACTGCCGACCTTAGATACACCCCCAACGCTCGCTTATCAAGCTCTTTGGTGCTCCTCGGTGAGTGAGGCAAGAAACAGACGACGCCTGCCATCCCTCAGCCTGCGGGTACGCTGCGTGTACACCCTCAAGGCTCTCACCGGACACAGAGAGAGATCTCCTGAGTCAGAACCCAGAACCGTGATAGAGAACGTACGGTCAGCTTCATAAGCTGCCTGGTCCTTACAGACAAAGTCGGGAGCCAACTCAAGAGAGGTCGATCCCCCCCTCCCTGACCTCATAACGTAGAAGGTCCGCCTGCAACGCATGGATTTCCGAAATCCGCGCTGCGGAGGCCATAGCCCCCAGAAAAAAAACCTTGCATGTGAGAGGGAGAAGGGACACGTCGGAGAGCGGTTCACGTATCGGAGCGAAGGTGGTTGAGCACAATGGCTAAGTCCCACTCAGGTGGACGAAGCCTGGACCTGCCGTCAACCAAACGGAAAGTTTTAATGAGGTCCTTGAGGACCGACACATCCAACCCTGGCGATCTCTTCCTGAGGACAGACAGGATAGCAGACATGTTGGTGTTGATTGATGGCTCGAGCCCACGACCGCGAGACTAGGAGTCTCGCGCTCTACCGACTGAGCTAGCCCGAGACCGCGATGTTAAAATGGTAAGCCATCGTGGCTGACACTGCACGGATCTCATGCGGGTTGGAACGCGAAGGAGGAGGCAGGTCAGCGGCCTTGTACGCATCAATGACCTCAGGTACACCCCCAACACTCGCTTATCTAGCCCTTGGGCTCTCCTAGGCGAGTGAGGCAAGACCAGCCTCAACAGCTGCCGGGTTTTGTAACAGTTCCAGACTTGTTGCAAAATCCAAAACATGGGACGATGAACCAGTTCTTAAATAACAAACTGAAAGAATGCAAAGATTCAGAGGGGTGCCGAACAGGAGACACAACCCCCTGAAGACTGCCACGTTCCGTTGCCACTGCGCTTCCAGGAAGAAGAACCAGACCTACGAATGGCCGAAACATACTCCAGGAAGTCTGAAGGACGAAAGAATGACACCCTCGTTACACAGGTCCTTGCACTTCATACAAGGCAAGACCTAACAGACTTCCTAAAATGCAGAGTACGTAGTGACGCAAACACCGAGGTAGTAGAGTAACTAGGTGACTGATAGCCGAGTCACTGACGAGACCCTCGAGACACTACCAGGTGATTGACAACGAGTCACTGACGCATGTAAGCTAGGGAAGGTGAGTGAAACTCAAATCACTTAACAGGTGAGTGACAGACGAGCCACTGACACGAGTAAGCTAGACGATGTGAGTGACAGGAGATACAGCGGAGTCACTTAGTAGGTGAGTGACAGACGAGACACTGACGCGTGTAATCTAGACGAGGTGAGTGACAGTCGAGTCACTTAGTAGGCGAGTGACAGACGAGCCACTAACGTGTGTAGTCTAGGCCAGGTGAGTGACAGGTGAGTGACGCTCAATTCACTTAACAGATGAGCGACAGGCGCGTCACTAACTTGCGTAAACTAGACGAAGTGAATGACACACGAGTGAGTGAGTGAGTTGGGGTTTAACGCCGCTTCCAAGAGTATTTCACTTATATCGCGGCTGCTAGTATTATGGCAGGGAGAAAGCCCGCAACGCCATGTGGCTATGCACTGTGGTGAAACCTGCGAGCATCGGCTGGAACTAGCGAACCATGGTTGGTATTACGCTGAAAATCGGAGTAGCATTGCAGCCAAACCTAACTGCGTGTAGAACAGTTCTCTACTGCAGACAAAGTTGCCGTGCCCCTGGCGGGATTCGAACCCCTGACCTTTTGATCCGAAGCCGAACGTGCTAACCACTGCGCTATCCCGCCCCTGAATGACACACGAGTCAATGACGCGAAACACCTACATAAGGTAGTGTAAGAACTAATTCCTGACACTAAGAAGCAACACTTCTGATAGCTTAATTACTCCAAAAACACCAACACGCACTCGTCGCAACGAAAATCCTTCTCACACAAGTCCTTACACTTCCTAAACAGCAAGTGAGGATCCTTGATAGTGGACTTCCTACCTCCGCAATTCGTGCAGAAGGCAGAGTACATATTGAAGTAACAACGTGAGTGATAGTCAATCACTGACCCACGCGCGTAAGCTGATGAAGTGAGTGACAGGAGATTGACCCTCAATCAGTTAACACTAACGTGGGCGAGGTGAGTGACAGTAAGGTCACTTACTGACAGGCGCGTGGTGAATGACAGTCGATTCACGACGCGAAACACAAAGTCTTAGAGTAGTGTAAGAACGAAGTTCTGACATAGGAAGAAAACAACCCTTCTGATAGCTAATTACTCCAAAAACACCCAGAGTGTAAACTCACGAAAACGTAGAACGAAAACGCTTAAGTGAAAACACGCAAGGCGAGACGAGAGAAACTATCGAAAGTGTTGAAGGCAGAGGCTCCGAACCCGATACCGGGACGAGTGGAGGAGGGAGCAGAGGAGGTGACCACGAGTCACTTCCTCCACTTCTTTTGCGGGGTACGACCTCCGGAGCCAGGCCGGGGGGACTTGGGGGACTGACCCGTGGATCCACGGCCACGACCTCCCCGCCGAAAGTCCGTTTTCGCTTTCTTGGGGGAAGGTTGGCCACTGCCCTGGCCTTGCCCCTGACGAAAACTGGCCTGCGGACGCTTTGGTGTCGTTTGCCTCTGCGTGACGAGCCGATTAGTGAGGTCTTGCTGTTGGGCCTCCTGTCGTGCTCTCAAAACCTCCGGGATACGACCACCAAACAGAGTTTCAGTGTGAGCAGGGGCATGTCGAAGGAAGTTCTTATGATCGGGGTTGAGACCTGACCGGTAGAGGAAATTGTCTCTGCGAAGCACTGTTATACTCGATGAAATTCGCGACACTGACAACATGATCTGCGCAAGGTCAGTAGCCACATCACCAAACGCTTTGAACAACACCGGGTCCCCCGCCTCCATGCCCGCCTGCTTAGCACAAGCCAGCATCGCCTGACATGTGAAAGCCACATTGTTCCCCAAGCGTAACACCGAACGCGCCTCCCTGTCAAGATGAGAGAACTGTGCCTCAGACACGCGGTGAAGCAGGTTGGTGGTAAACAACCAAGATGCACCCTGATCAAGTGGAGGCGGAACAAGCTGAAAAGGGACCGGATACAAGGGCAGACGTCGTCTGCGCTTGTCTGGCACCACCAAAGGCGGAAGCAGACGATTGGGCATCGCAGATGATACGACTTGCTCCATATCCTCGGTGGCCTCCAACAGGAGCCTATGAGGTGGAAGGGCAAGATGCGCGGGAGGTACCTCGCCATCAGGGCCAAAGGAAGCCCTCCTGGCCGCCGACGTGCGCGGACCCGTAACGCTGACTTGGCTAAGTGGAACGTCCGCGAACGAAGCCACTTCGGATAGCATAGCTATTGCGTCAACCACTGGAGGATCCTCCGACAACCCCGTACCCTCCGCCTCCGTTTCTATACTGATGAACGGAGGGTTCGACACGTCCACGTAGCGGGTGTCACGTTCCGGTGAGTCCGGCGAGGAGTCACGTAAGGGTGACATCACCGTGACACGCCGCGCAGGGGTGCGAGGGGTACGCGAAGGAGTCGCGGGTGCGGAGGCCCTATCGGACGAGGAACGCGCACCCTGAGGTACGTCATCCGCATAGGGCTCACACGGTTGCGTAGTCGTAGTGTGAGTGGGTAAGTTCTGCGGACCCAAACGCGCATCGAGCAAGGAAGAGACCATATCCTTGACGGATGCCAGAAGGAGGGACGGATCGACCTTGTCGAACCTAGCCTTCTTGGACTTCTTCTTCTTGCTCTTGGGCGTAGTGGGTCCGCCCACCTTAAGTCTAAGCGGAGACAACCGTTTGTCCGGCGAAGGAGGGGACAACGGGTGAGTCCGCGAACGAGAACCGGAACACGACGGCGGAGGGGGGGAGCGTAACTTCGACCCCCCAGCGGGTTCGGACAGGTCCGATTCCCTGTCGAATTCATCCGCCCGTTCCGTGAGGACAATGTCTACATCCTCCACCGGAGACGGATGACGAATGGGAGACAACTCCCTACGTTTAGCTGACGACGTACGCTTCTGTGACGCAGCCCTATCGGCCACTGACTTGCGTATGGCGGGACCGTACGCGTGGAACTCCGATTCGGAGAGAGGAGCGCACTCGTCGCAACGGTAATCCTCTTCGCAAAGGTCCTTGCACTTTCTACATAACAAGTGCGGATCCTTAGAGGCGGACTTCCTGCCTCCGCAGCTCGTGCAGAAGGCAGAGTACATGGCGAACGGTAACGATAAAACGCGTAACGTAAGCGAAGGCAGAGACAGTCGAGTCAGCTACACGACGTAGCACAAACACGAGTAGCGTAGACAAGCGAAAGCGAATGACAAACGAAGCAAGCCAAACGAAATAGGAGAGATACCACTACTCCTCTACCATACGCAAGACAAACACTTAACAGTTAGCACTAGAGTACAACCGACAGGCGTATGACAAGCGAATTAGGAGTGATTCCACTAGCTCCTTTACCGTACGCAAGTCAACAACCCACAGTTAACACTAGAGTACAGACCGAAAGCGCGTGACAAGCGAAAGCGAATGGCCAGCGAAGCAAGTCAAACGATTAGGAGAGATGCCACTACTCCTCTACCATACGCAAGACAAACACCTAACAGTCAGCACTCGGAACGAATGGCGAATGACAAGCGAAAGCGGATGACAAGCGAAGCGAGTCACCCGCATAGGAGAGATACCACTGCTCCTTTACCCTACGCAAGTCAAACACCCAACAGTCAGGTGAGAGAAAACAAAGAATCACGAGCTGCACGTGTGGCGCATGCAATCCACCTACTCCGGATGGTCGCTAGCTAGCACATGTCAACAAGGCCCCTTGAAAACTAACACCTACTTGAAAACAGATTGCAAACACAACCTGCACTATCGAAGAACAAAGTTGAGGATATCTCTTGAACTAACAAGAGAAAAATAGCAAGTTAGCAACACAAGTCGCTAAAACCCCAGTCCCCTACTTGAAAACAGATTGCAAACACAACCTGCACTATCGAAGAACAAAGTTGAGGATATCTCTTGAACTAACAAGAGAAAAATAGCAAGTTAGCAACACAAGTCGCTAAAACCCCAGTCACAGAACAAAACACGTCTGCCTTGCTCTGCAACTTTTAGGAGAGTGATATGAACAGGTAGTGATGTCACGAGACCATCTAGACTTACCGGCCCTTGGATAAGGGATTTTACGCACCCCTTCTCCACTCTTCAAGTTCGTCTGTATTAAGGTTGAAATAGCATTACCCTTGGGAGGTAAGGCAAAGTAGGTCTAGTCAACAGATAGGTATTTAAATAATAACATTTATGAAATTTTATAAGAAGAAGATAACTTTTAGTACTTAACTTCATATCATATTAATAATTAATGCACCCGATTCAATGTTAAGATGGAAGTCCAATTTGAAAAATATCTTAAATCCTTTTTCCGCGACCCAATCCAAATTTTAGCGTTTAACGGGTAACAACGGAATTCGCTCCCTTGACTCGAGTTTTGTAGTTTATCGGCTCTTGAAACAAATAAATATAAGTGTCATATGTAAAACAGAATATTTTTAATTGACAAGATGGTACTCGACAGTTAGTATAGAACAAACTCTGGACGTCGATTGTAGAAATTATGATGTTGTTGATGGAAACATCAATGATCAAGCATGGCAGTCCGGTCGGCTTCTTACTGTCGTTATTTGGTGTTTTATATTGTTTACAAAGTAGTTTCTCAAAACTTTTCTCTTCTAAGAGGAAAATCCAAACATTGTCTTTAAATTGAGGAAACGTGTGTAGAAGAAATTGCTCCTTCGCTATGAATACATAGAGGAATGTCACCCATCACAACAGATGATATCACTATCTATCAACAGTTCTATTCTGACAGTGACGTCACCAGCCTACCTCGGGCATGCGCAGTAGAGCTAGGCCCGCGCACCCGTTTAAGGGTTCTCTCACGGTTGAGTTCTTCAACAGTCCAATATTTACACACTTTGAACAATAATATCCCATTAATTGGAGGATCCATTTACACCAAATGTTCAGTACTTACAGTTGAAAGTATTGTCTGTATGAATACATTGATTAAAATAGAATACAAAATTAGGTTCCAGGTTCTTTAATTTAATAGCAAAGTAATTTATGTTGACCCTTTGCAAGAGGTTATAAAGCAAAACGATGTTTTAGATAAACAACAATTCACACAACTATAATACAATCGTATCCCTATAAATCACAAAATATGTTTTGAATTTCTAATGTACTTGCAAGACACTGTCAAAGTACATCGCCATAAAAACTACAAGGCCATCATAGGACAGAAACAAAGCTATCCTACCTCTTTAAAGGAACGTTTTATATATCTGTCTTGAATAAGTAGACAAAACAATGAATCTTTAAGAATAACATTCCCGTTATTCAAAAAAATTCGGCAAGTATCTAAATAAGGTCTTCAAACACAAAGATATGGCATGTTTTTAAGTTGTGATTGTACACGTTGTAATGATTCGTCCTCAGTCCATTTCCTAGTATATATCATTGTTAGTGAGTGAGTGAGTGAGTGAGTTTTGTTAGTAGTTTGTTTTAAAGTTGGTTTCAAGGAAAGGCAGAAGTTTAAACGCCCCAACAATACACATGCAAAATTTTAAACTACGATTGTATACATTTTCAAATCATTGATTCTGTTTTCGTAAGACTGGTCGAGCTTATAAAGTAACTTCTGTAAGAAGAGTGACCAGCTTACAGTGTCAGGTTAAGTGGCATTCTCAAGTTATTCAAGTCATAACTGCATGTATAAGGTCTACTAAATAAGGAGAAATAATGAAGTTACCTGATGACCAGTAGTACTGCATAACGTTTTTCTGTTACCTGGTAACACCTTTAACACCAACTACCCGTACAGTTTCAACAACCTGGACAGTGTGTTTGTAAACAGGCGCAACTATCATCAATGTGTACAGTTTTTAATTTTGCTAATATCTCGGCCTCGATCAATCTGTGAAAGCTGTAACGTTGATACACGTCCTAAATTAGCATATTCGACTTAAAATTATAATAAATATGGGCTTAATCCGTGTAGATGTTCTGCTTTCATGTAGAAAATCGTCTTTCCATGAATTTTCTCCCTGACGATGATTGACTGGCTACGAAAACTAAACTAAACTATATATGGCCCGTCATGTTCCAAAGATGTAGCGATGGTAAACTATAGCTATTCAAGAATTGAAACAAGTCATATTGTTTACATCATTCAATCAAAATGTTCAAAACTAACCAATTTCGGTACCCAACCCAGTAGAAAAACTACTGTCTGTCGAGAAAATGGTTGTTGACGACCGCCAACTTCCGGTTTAGCATGGAGAGGGCTTATCCCCTGTGATTGAGAGGGGTCCTGGCATTGGATTGAAAATAGGACAAAAGTAAGTTTTGCTTAAATGAGGCATTATATATTTGGTATGTTCATGTGTCTTGTGTACTTGGTGCCAGTTTGTTTAACAAAACCTTTGCTATAACATCGAATAAGCATATACTTCAGACCTATGTTCTGTTCACAATTGGTTATTAATTAATTAATTAAAATGTGATTGGAATTGTATGTTATTGAATGAAAGTAAAATAAGAACAAACATTTATGGAGAAAAACAACCTCATTTATCCAAAATTAATTGTTCTATTTTTACTTAAAACTTCTAAAATGTCAATCAAATAAGTTATATGTAATTTGATGTAACGGATTACACCTCATAGCTGGAGTGCTGCTGTCGTTCTAATGACGACATGCTATGAATGACAATAAGAACAATAATTGAGGTCGATTTTTAAATTCGTCACTTCAGATGGTTAATGTGCCCATATGGTCAATACATTCTTGTCAAAAAAGGTTAGGTATGCTGGAAGTTTTATGATTGATTGATTATATGATATTGACTGTACTTGAATTATTTATGGAGTTTAAAACTGATATTCTAAACATAAATAGGGAAAGTCCGTGTTTTGCAACAATGTAGACATCTACCCTGAACAATTAAATTAATATCAGTTTATTAAATATAATCCTTCAGTGCAAAACTACTGCATTGCATATCACATGATGGCTAAACCATGTGCTCATATTAAAATGGACGCTCGAAGGTAGTTCATGTGATCTGACCACTGTAGCAATAGCTAAACACTCAAAGTAGAGTTTTGAACATGTTCCCATGATAAAATGGTCAATTATTTTGCTGTCTGAACTTTCAAATTTGCATGAGACCTTCAGATATACCTCTCACATCGAAAAGTTCCACACCACTGTCGATTTATACGTCGCAACATTTTCTTTGAAAATGGATAATCTTTTTCTACACGATTATCTGGTCGTGTAATGCGATGTTTTACCCTCTAACATAACAATAAATTGTATAAACTTTAATGATAAATGGCAAATTGAGAAAACAATATAAGCAAAAAAACGTACTACAGCGCCTTTAATACTTTTAACGCTCATACTACCATATATACAAGAGTTTACATACACTATACGCGTTATTAATACTATCTTCTATGTAGGAGATACTGTGTCCTGCGTAGAATATACTAAGTCCTACGTAGGAGATACTAAGTCCTACTTAGGACATACTAAGTCCTACTAAGGAGATACTAAGTCCTACGTAGAATATACTAAATCCTACTTAGGAGATACTAAGTCCGACGTAGGAGACACTATGTCCTGTGCAGAATATGCTAAGTCCTACGTAGGAGATACTAGGTCCTACTAAGGAGATACTAAGTCCTACGTAGAATATACTAAATCCTACTTTGGAGATACTAAGTCCGACGTAGGAGACACTATGTCCTGTGCAGAATATACTAAGTCCTACGTAGGAGATACTAGGTCCTACGTATAATATACTAAGTCCTACTTAAGAGATACAAAGTCCTACGTAGAATATACTAGGTCCTACTAAGGAGATACTTAGTCCGACGTAGGAGACACTTAGTCCTACGTAGGAGATACTATGTCCTGTGTAGAATATACTAAGTCCTACTTAGGAGATACTAAGTCCGACGTAGGAGATACTAAGTCCTAAGTAGAATATATTAAGTCCTAATACGCTTGCTTAAAAAACATGACCAAGGTGCAACAAAAGGTTTATAAATTTATGTACAGAGTAGATTGAGTAAATACAGATGCAAATTGAAGAAATCCTGAACATTTAATCATAGGTCTTTAGGTTGGAATTGAAGGCATCAATTTTTTTTTATGTCCATTGGAAGGGATGATAGTTTGAACAGTGGCACTTGGATCAGATACTGATGTTTTGCTCATCTAATTGTATATCCAGGATTGAACACTGTTATAAATGTAATGCACTTGTTGTCGTTACAAACGTATTTGGCTTGCGTAATCATGTGATGTGATGTACCCATTCACGACTCAAATGCAATTGTTGAAAGGACTTGTTTAATCATTTCACAAAATACTAAATAGTTCCCCTATCAAAATGCGGACGAATTTAAACTGGCACGAAAGTCGTAATGTATGCAGCTCCAGGAAACATGTAACCATGACAACACAATGTGGGATAGATGAAATCTGACCTGATTGTTGTTAAACTGGGTGGACGGGAGTGGACTGTTGTCAGGGTAGGTATTCGGTCTGGATGGACGGGAGTGGACTGTCCATAAGGTAGGTATTCGGTCTGGATTGTTGGACATGCGCTCACCAAACATGAGGTATTCAGTCTGGTTGGACTGGAGTGGATTGTACACAAGGTAGGATAACTATCCACTAGGATGGATGCGAGTGGACCGTGTACAAGCTATGTAGTCAGTCTGGATTGGTGGGAGGGGACTGTATACAAGGTAGGTTGTCAGACTGAATGGCTTGGAGTAGACTGTGCCGAGGGTAGGTTGTCCGTCTAGGTTGACAGGAGTAAATTGTACACGTTGTCAGTCTTGATTGATGGATTGGAATAGACTGTATAGACAATATGCATTCAGTGTGGAATTACGCGAGTAGCTTAATGTAACTTATGACCTCAGGTGGCATGGACAAGTGGTGTAAGGTAGGTCTTCCAATCTGCTTTCTTGTCTGGCTGGAGTCTTCGGACATCGTCAAGCAGTGTCCTGTTGAACCGTTCAACCATACCTTTACCCTTGTTATAGTTTCTATATGCCTAAGGTGGTGCAGAGGTCATTTCTCCCATGGCTCTCGAGGTTAGCACCGTGGTCACTGTGGATTCTCGTCGGTATTCCGGAGGGCATGATGAAGTTCCTGTGGAAGTTCGTGTCTGATGGCCTGATGTCCCCCTTTCGATGCTTCCAGAGAGAAAGAGAAAGAAAGGCAGACAAGTTCCAGTTTGTGGTGGTGAAGTTAACTAGTGATGCTCGGCTGTTCGTAGGGGACTCCTTTGAAGACTCTTGTCACATCCTTGAAACTTGTCTACGATGTCCTTCACCTTTCCTTGCAAGAAGAAGTGATCATGGAGAGGAGACAAGGTTCTCTGTTTTCCTGGATGTTGTTATGGAGTCATTGAGCACACATTCTATAAGGGGAGGTGGTAATAATGGCTGCAAACTGTCTTCTCCATTGATGTTGACCTTCCTGTAGAATTCCTTCCTTGAGTAGTACGCTGTCAAATCTGACTTGATCCATGGTGCAAAAATGTTGTTAGCTGCTTGAGCTTTAATTTTCTCCAATCCTATTAGTCATTACATCCAGGTTGTCTCCAGGATCCTCCAGGTTTTGCAAGTTAAGGTTGGCTTTGCACGAGTGGGTGTTCCTGCAGGGGATTGTACACTTTGACGTATTCTGTTCTTCAGCTTCAATCCCTGGTAGCCTGCAGAGTCCATCAGCATCTGTGTTGTTGAGCCCCGGCCTGTAGGTCATATCAAAGCTGTATGCTGACAGAGCGACGAGCCAGCGGTTACATGTAGCATCCAACTTAGTGGCTTAGTATGTAAGTCAGGGGATCATTATTCGTGAATACAGTAAATGTATTCTCGTACAAGTAATCCTTGAACTTTTCAGTCACAGTCCACTTGAGTGCAAGACACTCAAGTCGGTGTGCAGAATAGCTAGTCTCGGACTTACTCAGCCCTCTGCTGGCGCAGCTGATGACCTTCTTCTGTCCTTCTTGGTCCTGTTACAAGACAGCTCAGAGTCCTTGGCCGCTGGCATCAGTATGTACTTCAAAGATTTGTGAATACGCTCCTTTTGCACCTTATATTGATACAACATAAATATATATGAGATATTACTGACTGCCTTTCATGTTTTTAACATGTGTGCATGAACATAAAATAAACACAATATTTTCGGTAAAAAATGAGCGTATTTCACGTATTGGGGACGAACTATGCACATGCCTTGTTAAGTAAAACATTCGAATGAATGTCAAATATATATTCAGGGATCTTTATGTTTGGGATCGTTATGTATGTTTTGGGTTACATGTTTTCATTCAGGTATCTCCATTATTCTACGGATGATACATTGTAGCAAGGCAGTTGATGTAACTCCTGCCATGTGAAGATATTACGCATCGGTGTGTATGTAATGTAATCAAGTGGTGTATATTCATTGATAGACACAGAGTGTCCTCTTCAAATACACATCCCGTCCCGTGATCAGCTTGCATAATCTACTTTAATGTATATTTCCGGATTTTTAAAACTTGGCTGACTTTATAAATCGAAAACTCCCTTATAACAGTGAATATGATAACATTTAAAGTTTATAATGTTGAGAACGAAACGCATTTCCAACAGATTGTTTATATTCTTATTTGAGAATCTCCTTTTGAATCTCGTCTGTGCTAAGATTTAAATTTGTGATTGTTTATTTTGTATTATACGCCTGTGATGTCACCGACTTGCAGACAATATACACTGCGTGATTTTGTAGCTTTATATAACTTGTACATGTTTTTTAAGCCGTGCCAAATTGTGAGTCGGGAGAAAATAAATGAGATATGGAATGAGTTAAGCTAGAGATAGGAAGATGGAATTGGTTTAAGTGGGACAGAGCGCTTACTTCTTGATGTATGCGCTGTATGTTTAAAGATTGCTGAGTTGGTGTCTGTGAATTTGTCTTTCTTAACAAACAAAGGGACAATGATTTTGACATGTTTTATCGCCATATCAAGGAATGATTACATGTCCGTTTTATGCCACCCTTCATTAACTATTGCAGTAGGCATGATATGGCAAAGTCATATCTTTTCTCCGCTGTTTAAGGCACTGATATGATGTAATGAAGATAAATGTTCTCAGTTCCCACACCTTAAAAGTGGGGGAAAGCCAATAATGGTAACATTAAACAAACAGGAAGAACAGCTTAATATCAATACTTATAAGCTGGACATTTCATTGCATTTAACAAACTTGTTTAATACAATTCTATTTACAATTGTGTATCTCCATTTATATGTTTTAAAATAACAGATTTTCAAAAGAAGGTCAGAGAAACCTTTCTGAGTTATTTTTAATAACAGCTTCATCAAGTCTTAGTTATTCGGAGCATGCTGATGTATATCATTAAGATAGGAAATGTGACATTGTTACTACACATACACATGCTTTAATCAGTTGTTTGATAAATAGACAGACTTGGATGATGACAAAGCAATGAAACTATTAAATGTTGTGTAAAATGGTAACAGTGACCGTAAATTTGTTACAATTTGATTCATTGAAAGTTGTATATGTTCATTTGGATCCGATAATACGATATTATTGGGATCTTATTTTAAAACTTACATATTTTTTTAATTAATTATTCTTTTAAAAACCCACATATTTCATCTTATAGTCGATGACTATCCTTCATTAATTTAGTCACAAGCTACAACAAAGACAATACAGCTCAATACAGCGAGAGGCTAAACAGCGACTGTTGTAATTAGACTGTCCATTGAGCAGTTCAGGGAGGCGCGTTATAACGAGGAGACCACGAAACTAACCATCAATGTGCTGCTTTTCTAATTGAGTTATATTATTGAAATTTTCAAAATATGTCAACGTTAATATGCAGTTTCAGAATATCCATAAAAATGTGAGAATATCTCGAAAAAGTAAAAACTAGAAACTAGAAAGTTTCTAGATACGCACTAGAAAGTTTTTAGATACGCACTAGAAAGTTTCTAGATACGCACTAGATAGTTTCTAGATACGCACTAGAAAGTTTCTTGATACGCACTAGAAAGTTTCCAGATACGCACTAGAAAGTTTCCAGATACGCACTAGAAAGTTTCAAGATACGCACTAGAAAGTTTCTAGATACGGGGTATGTTTATTTATTGGACTACTGTACATGATTTACAATAGTTCCGTCCCACCCGCTAACAGTACACGTACCCGCTAACAGTACACTTTTGATCGTTACGCAAGACACAACAAACAATCAAAGCCTGTATATGTATTTCTCTCTCTCGCTAAATGAGAGGTGAAAAGGCGTAATTAGTCTCGCTACAGCCAGGTGCTAGACTGGCGGGCGGCTCAGGGGTTGAACTGGAAATTACCTGTCGGTGTTAATGAGTTAATATCTTCCTTCACTCCCTTGGTAATGCTGACACGGTGATACGGTTTTACCTGACCCTTGATTGTGTCATACAGGCACTGCAGAACGCGCTGCTTGCTGGGATAGCACGTGTAATGAACTGGACTGTATTTCCTCGACCCGTACTTTGCGTCTACTGGACGGGAGAATTGCCAGTATCTGCTGGGTGACCTCCGATATATTCACCTCCATAGCACCTGTGTCACTTGTCAGTCCCAAAAATGTGATCTCAGTGGAGGTGCCAACAGTTTTGTCATTTTAAATAGGTACATCGAACTCCCAAAAGTGAAAAATCATTTGGGCGGACTGGTATCAACCGAATGCGGATTTGATATCAACTTTTGCCGACTCTGCACCTTCACCCAACTTCTGTACCATGGCAACAGCTTCGTCGAAGTGTGTGTATGTTACGGACGAATGTTCCTGTGGGATAAAATCATTAATTGACGTACCTTCTGGGTAAGACAGGTGGTGAATCAACCGGTAGTGATCGTCCAGGTGACCGAAAAAAAAGTCACAGGTAAAAAAGTCACGGAAAAAAGTCAAAAATTTCTGTAGGAAAAAAGTCACTGCTCTTGCAGTTTATTGTACTTCTTTCTGATCTTCCTGACGGGTTGGTTGCCGATTGCATCCTGTGCAATGATGGTCTGGACAGTGGCGTCTTCTTTTTTAACCAATCCACCACTCTCCAGATGTTTGGGTGGTGCTGACCGACAAGGTTGAAGAACTTGTGATTCCAGCCTTCCCAGATGTTGTTAGTACAGGCAGCGTTTTTAAGTGTTGCCTTCGTGCACGTTCCACACCTCAGGAGGAAACATGGGAGGGAGTCTTCTCATGTTGTGGGTTATAAAGGAGTATTCTGCAAAGTTATGCTGAATTAATATGTGATCAGTAGCATAACTGTCAAATTTATCTAGAGCAAATAAATTTACAATGATCTAATAAAACAATCGTTATCACAACACACTATGCGATGATATAACTAAGTACACAAAATGATATTACATAGTTTGGACATTGTTTTGCATTACTTTCTATGACAATAGAAAAATATAGGCTTCCTCTGCACCTAGGGTATGAAAATTCCATTAGCGTACGTTATACCCTCAGGCAGGATGGTCCGGGATTGTAATATCCCGTTTCACTAACATCAGACATCAAAACGCGCATCTAGTAAGGTAGGGTTTTGTCCTTTTAAGGGTTTCTTTATTTCTTCCGATAGGATGTCTCGTGGGCTACTATGGCACTGGGTGTGCACAGATGTGCAGAGACGGATGCGCTGAGTGGTGTGATTCACTTGATGGAGCATGTACACCTCCCTGCAGCTCTGGTTGGGGAGGAGATAATTGTACTCACAGTAGGTATACTTTCTTACTCATGCAGTATTTCGTGAAGGGTTTCATAATAATCTATTCAATACATTTTGCCAAACACCTTCAACTGATTAGATAAACTATAAGCTAATAGTGAATTCAGAATTAACTAACAATGATTAAATGATGAAGCATAATGAATAAAAAATGAACTAACAATGAACTTTAAAGAACCTGTGTAATGCAATTTTTTCAAGAATGACATATTATTACCTCTACGTACATTGTATATCGGAATCAATTGAGCATAAAATCGGGACAATATACACTTGCAATAGATTATTAATACGATTTTAATTTACCCATTTTAACAATGCCTCAATCATCGCCGCGATCCATTTGAAGACAATCCTTTAGGCGTGACTGTGATTAACCACAGGCGAGGGGTCGTCTGGGACCCGCTCCGTGCAGTCTCATTAATTAATTAATGATGATTACCACCGCCGCTAGATGAATTTATGACGTGTGTTAACTCGCCAAAAAAAACATGGTTATGCAATAATTATGTAATTGTCATCTGCGGAATTACCTAGTTGGATATCTAAACATTCGATATATGGAAAATTTAAGTTGTTTTATTGAAGATTTGTTAGTGAAATTAATAATCAAATCGCCGATAATGAGATAACTCCAGTGACGTCACAGGAGTCATCGCTTCAGGGACCAACCCCGCAGATTTTCATTCTGGTCGCCGGGACTAAATTAGGCGTTTTTTTAAAAGGCTGTACATATAGAGGTTATCATGAGATCGTGTTTTGGGATGGTCAATATCCTGCATTAGGAATAAATATTGTATTTTGCTAGCCTTGGCCATCCAAAAAATACACGAGCATGATAACTTATTTATCATATTATGTCATTCCTCATTCATTTTGCGCAAAACAGCATGACAACATTAATTTCAAAATTGAACTTTTCTTTAACTATTGTATTGATATATGCAAATGAACTGCGTGCTATTCTCACGGTAAAAGAACACGAAATAACGCCTCATAAATTATTATTCCAGTTAAACTAATTGTTATTTTTGTCATGATCTTAATTTCTGATGTTTTAATACGTTGTAAAATACGTTCAAATCAAAAATATTTAACACGAGGACAGCAATTCGAACTCGCGTCCTATGGCTTGCATGTAAATATGACTGTAGGTGAGTCGATCTTGAAGGGGCGAGAGTTGCTTCCCTTCCGCCCGGTTGCAAATGGCGACTCGCATAACACACAGACAGCTAAACTGAATGTTAGGCAGCTAATTCTAAAATCCCTTTCAGAAGTTCCATCACTTGACCTCTGTAATTTGCATCTTTATCCGTATATGACCCCAACGGATACCGAAAATATCCGTTACTTTTATCATGCCGAGAACACCATCCATTGTGTGATACAAATTATGTTATGGGCCGATTTCAGAAATTTAAAATCGAACACTTTCAAATTGACATCCGAATGTGACCATATGTCATTACATCTGCCCTTTAACGAGACTAACAATGAACGATCAATGATTAAATTATAAAGGCATAATGAACTAACAATTAACTAACAATGAACCAACAATGAACAACGATGACATTTTCACTGGTCTATTTATCCCTAAATCAATGGAAAACCATTAATAAACTTCCAACATGAACTGGGTAGTCATTTACAAATACTCTTTGGAAGTGTCCCACGTTCAGCTATGTTTCATGAATATCAATCATGATCGATTGTTAACCTGTGTGGAATGTCACATTAGGCCTGAACACAGACAGTAAGCAGCACATTATAATTGTCTTCGATATCTGTGGAGATTCAAAAGTAATGAGACTGTTTACTATGGCTTTATTTCAGGATGTAACGGGAGCACCTATGGGGAGGACTGTGCTCTGGTTTGCTCTAAAGGTTGCGTCAACAAGTCCTGTGATCCAGAGAATGGGACGTGTGAACAATGTGAACCAGGGTGGGAACATGGCGACCTCAGAAGATGTGACAAACGTAATCCTTCTATTTGTTCAGGGTGTACACTTGCAACTTGCATATGGGCGTATGTGTGTGTCTCTCTGTGTGTGTGTGTGTGTGTGTGTGTCTCTCTCTCTCTCTCTCTCTCTCTCTCTCTCTCTCTCTCTCTCTCTCTCTCTCTCTCTCTCTCTCTCTCTCTCTCTCTCTCTCTCTCTCTCTCTCTCTCTCTCTCTCTCTCTCTCTCTCTCTCTCTCTCTCTCTCTCTCTCTCTCCAGTGTGAGAGATAGTTTTACAGATCTCGTGCGATTTGAGAGTTCTGACAGTTCTGCATAGTATTATGTTCACAACTCAATTATTGATTTTTAAGTGAACACTTTAAAATGGCCGATCAAAGGAAAATGGACTCTCGTCGCTTAACCGAACGATGTACATTCGTTTTAGAAGTTTTTTTTATTGATTCAGGAGAATTATTTATCCATTAGTAGCCCTTATTAACCTTATGTGAGAGCACTTTATTTTAGTAGGAACACAGCGTGTTACAGTTTTTTTAAATGGTTAGGTTTTGGAGACAACAGACAACCTTAAACTGTGTTAAGCATTGAGAGGGGTCCTATAATGGGATTGAAAAACCTTTGCTATAAAATCGAATAAAATCGAATAAGCATATACTTCAGACCTGAGTTCTGTTCACATTTGGTTATCAATTAGAAGTCTTACTTCATTTCACTTAATCAAAATGTGATTGGAATTGTATGTCATTGGATGAAAGTAAAATAAGAACAATCATTTATAGAGAAAAACAACCTCATGTATCCACAATTAATTGTTCTTATCTTACTTCAAATCTCTAAAATGTCACTCAAATAAGTTATATGTAATTTGATGTAACGGATTACACCTCATGGCTGCAGTAGTTCTGCTGTCGTTCTAATGACGACATGCTATAATGACAATAAGAACAATTGACAATTGAGGTAGATTTATAAATTCGTCACTTCAGATGGTTAATGTGCCCATATGTTCAGCAAACGTGACAAAATAGACGAGGTGTGCTGGGAGTTTTATGATTGATATTTCATCAGTGTGTAAATGTGCAAATAAATCAATATTAAACATTTCAACTAACTATTTTCACTGACTATTCCATATATGTGCCTTACCTATTTTCAGTTATGTCAAACTATATTAGGAAGCGGGGGTATGTGAGCTGTGTTCGCTTCTACACTTGTTGCTGAGCTCAAGCACTCTCTATTTAAACGTTAATGTTAAATTCATTTGGTTTTTTTGTCAGGATTTGACTATCAGTGGGTTTTTCTATAGTGTCGTCGATGTTTAAAACACTTAGAGAAGGTCATAAACACTACCATTTACAATGTATGTTTTATTTTCCCTTAAGCTCGAATGGGGAACGTTGCTCTTGGTAAACCCGCCAGCATGAGTTCCTACAATGGACGTGGATCTGTACGTGGTGCTGGCGGTGCTGTGGACGGGGACACTTCTATGAGATGGGGGAAGGGCATCAGCACAGCATATAATCAGCCCTTCGCCTGGTGGAAGGTGGATCTACGGAGAGAAGTACAGAACGCTACAGTGAGGATTTACTTCAGGTTTTATTGTGAGTTGAATATTGGATTCGTCATTACAGCAGTATTGTCCTTTAAGTACATTGTACTTGTAAAATTTAAGTTAGAAGTTAGAATATGTTTTAAAACTGTTCTCCAAAACAATGCTACCCTGCTTTTCAACAAAAGCACCATCATGAAATGTTACTACTTCTGCTTTGATTTCTTTACGTAGGTCAATTATTAGTTGACTAGACTAGATCCATAATAGATGAAGTTTGTAAATATCATAAAACAAAATATATGATTGCTATTCTCGACATGACTCCGATCATTTACCACTGTCATGCACTTTAAACATATGTACAGATATAAGCTATACACATTGTTGCAATAATACTATACAAGATTGGTTACTAAAAGCATTGGTCAAACACGTCCTAACTTGTTCTGAGCACCCATACATCACATATTTATCGAAAATGTTGTTTAGGGAATAATTATTGGCAAGTGAAAAGAATAGATGATAGGCATAATTTAATGTCAACAACATTGTTTATACAACTGAAAGATTACACCACGCATTCAGGTGTAATAGTATGTACGTCATAGGCTGCTTCACTTGGAAGAGAATGAGAGGGTACACGTCCCTTCTGAATGAGAAGCAACGGGGTGAATCTGTACACGTCCACAAGTCCGCTCTCCTATCCTGAAGGTCAACTGTGTCACACTGTTACTGTCTCACACTGTCTTACGAGACCTACAAATCTACCTCCACACCACTGTCGTTTTCTATAGTTGTTTAATCTCTAACGTAACGAATTATTGTATAAATTTTATCATTAAAAGACACATTTAAGAAAAATTATTTTTTTAAAAACGTACTACAGCGCATTAAATATCCCCCCCCCCCCCCCCCCCCCCCCCCCTCTCTCTCTTTCCAGACAAATTCAGACGTAACGGGATGAAGCTGTACACGTCGACAAGTCCATTTTCTTCCTATCCTGATGGCCAGCTGTGTCACACTGTTACCGGGGAGAAGAATGGAACTGATATAGCTGATGTCTACAAGGTCACATGTCCCGGTAGATGGCGCTACCTGCTACTCTATACGGACACAGACAACGATGGATATGGACCTGTACTAGATTTTCGAGAAGTCGAGGTTGAGGGTATGTTTAAAAACAATTTCAAATGGTCGTAATTACGAGACCATGTTGTGCTCATGAATTGTATCATTCATTTAGATATATGCAGACTTGAAAAAGTTCTTTGTATTTCTATTATTTGTACAAACGTTGTATCTTATTATTAGCATTATACATCGATACCATGTTAGATCAAAATACAAATCAAATAAGTATTTAAAATGGCCTCTCGAAGGAAAACCGAACGACGTACATTCGTTTTAGAACTCTGTTTATTGATCCAGGAGTATTGTTTATCCATTTGTAACACTTATTAACCTGTTTGTGAGAGCACTTTATTTCAGTAGGAACAGCGTTTTACAGTTTTTTAAAGGGTTGGGGTGTGGAGACAACAGACAACCTAAAACTGTGTTAAACATTGACACAGGGGTAAGCTCTGTCCATGCTAAACCGGAAGTTGGTAGTCGTGAACAACCATTTTCTCGACTGACAGTAGTTTTTCAACTTGGGTGAGTACCGAAATTGGTCAGTTTTTAACATTTTCCATTGAATGATGTTAACAAATGATGTTTACTAAGTTTAAAAAACAGCTTCAAGCGTCATAGTATTGTCCATAATAATTTTAGGAACTGGCTTTGTTATTACAACATTTCATTCACCCAGATGATATATTTTTAAGGTAACTTAATTTTTCCCATTAGAGCATCACAACGGTAATTTGTACCAAGTTCAATTACAGATTCAAGGGCTTCATATCTCCGTAAAAAATAATAATTCGGAACTGGACTGTGAACACGATGAAGAGTATCAGCTGGACTATCTACATGTAAAATTGTGTTCACCTTGATGTAATAGTTGCCGAGAAAACTTGTCCCAATTGGAGCATCGCAGCTCTTTTGGTTCAAAGTTCAATTTCGGATTCAAGGGCCATTACTCCGTAAAAATTCGGAACTGGTTTTCGAACTCGATGACGAGTATCATCTGGACTACTTCCATATTAAATTTCATTCACCTAGATGTAATAGTTTCCGAGAAAACTTGTCCCAATTGGAGCATCAGAGTTATTTTGGTACTACGTTCAATTTCGGATTCAAGGGCCATAACTCCTTAAAAATAATATTTCGGAACTGGTTTTCGAACTCGATGAAGAGTATCATCTGGACAACCTCCATATTAAATTTCATTCACCTAGGTTGAACAGTATCCGAGAAAACGTGTCCCCATTGGAGCATCAGAGTTCTTTTGGTACTAAGTTCAATTTCGGATTCAATGGCCATAACTGCGTACAAAATAATATTTCGGAACTGGTTATCGAACTCGATAAAGAGTATGGTCATGAATACTCACAACCAAAATTTCATTCACCTAGGTTGAACAGTATCCGAGAAAACTTGTCCCTATTGAACACAATAAAACTAAGTCCAAAAAGTGACGTTTCCATGCAAACGACAAACAATTTAAAACTCAGAAAATTGAAAATTGTCTGTGGGCGATCGGAAGAACATGGTTAACAACTGTACAAAGTTTGGTTGATGTACCTTTGACGGTTTTTGAGAAAATTGACCGGACGGAAGGACGGAATGACCGCTATATATACCCCCGCTTACTTCGTAGCGCAGGTATAATTAATTGGTAAACTAAAGTACTCACGGACAGGCATTTTGGTTTAAACATCTAATGAACAAAAGAATACAAGATTAACATACATACTCATGGACTATGTGCTTTTTCTACAACTTATTGTTAAAAACAGTGTCATTGGTGTCGTACTTACACATTGAAATATTTCTATCTAGAATAAAACGACACTGTGATTCACGTTAATCTAAAGAGGTACGTACGTATTGGAAACACATTAACAACATTTCTTGAAATTTCTAAATATGTGTCGTGAATCAAATTGAGCATTCATATAAGCAAGCCATCAATTGAAAACGTAACATCAATGAACAGTTATTTCTAAAGTAAATTGTTCCCTATTATTAGTCAGTATATAAACGTTATAAACATATTTCAATATGGATATCAAACAGAAAACTTTAATTACTGCAATATGTACTAATTCACAAATTAATCAACTTTCAGAAATACAATTTACTAAAAGGATTCGATTCATCAATCAGAAATAAGATAGTCCACACTTCGTTGTAAATTAACATTAGTGAAATTTTATAAGAAGAAGGTAACTTTTATAACTTAACTTCATATCATATTAATAATTAATGCACCCGATTCAATGTTAAGATGGAAGTCCAATTTGAAAAGTATCTAAATAAGGTCTTCAAACACAAAGATATGGCATGTTTTTAAGTTGTGATTGTACACGTTGTAATGATTCGTCCTCAGTCCATTTCCTAGTATATATCATTGTTAGTGAGTGAGTGAGTGAGTGAGTTTTGTTAGTAGTTTGTTTTAAAGTTGGTTTCAAGGAAAGGCAGAAGTTTAAACGCCCCAACAATACACATGCAAAATTTTAAACTACGATTGTATACATTTTCAAATCATTGATTCTGTTTTCGTAAGACTGGTCGAGCTTATAAAGTAACTTCTGTAAGAAGAGTGACCAGCTTACAGTGTCAGGTTAAGTGGCATTCTAAAGTTATTCAAGTCATAACTGCATGTATAAGGTCTACTAAATAAGGAGAAATAATGAAGTTACCTGATGACCAGTAGTACTGTTAAAATGAAGTTAAAGAAAAAAGCAACAGACACGAGAGCTAGTAATGTAAACCATGTTTATTTACAATAAGTCTCAAAAGCGTCCAAGAAGGATGACCCCTTCTTGGTCTGGTTGGGGGACCACCTTCGTCTGCGCGAAGACATGTGGACCAAGCCTAGAGATGCCTTCAAGATCTGCTGTGGAGACATCTCGTAGGTAATGGTAGGCGAAAACCTCTGATGAACGCCAAAAACACCCTGCCATGACATCCGAAAACGCGATGTTGCAGTGATAAGCCATTGTGGCTGAAACTGCTCGGATCTCATGAGGGATGGAACGCGAAGGCGGAGGCAGGTCAGCGGCCTTGTACGCATCAATGACTGCCGACCTTAGATACACCCCCAACGCTCGCTTATCAAGCTCTTTGGTGCTCCTCGGTGAGTGAAGCAAGAAACAGACGACGCCTGCCATCCCTCAGCCTGCGGGTACGCTGCGTGTACACCCTCAAGGCTCTCACCGGACACAGAGAGAGATCTCCTGAGTCAGAACCCAGAACCGTGATAGAGAACGTACGGTCAGCTTCATAAGCTGCCTGGTCCTTACAGACAAAGTCGGGAGCCAACTCAAGAGAGGTCGATCCCCCCCTCCCTGACCTCATAACGTAGAAGGTCCGCCTGCAACGCATGGATTTCCGAAATCCGCGCTGCGGAGGCCATAGCCCCCAGAAAAAAAACCTTCGGAGCGATTCACGTATCGGAGCGAAGGTGGTTGAGCACAATGGCTAAGTCCCACTCAGGTGGACGAAGCCTGGACCTGCCGTCAACCAAACGTAAAGTTTTAATGAGGTCCTTGAGGACCGACACATCCAACCCTGGCGATCTCTTCCTGAGGACAGACAGGATAGCAGACATGTTGGTGTTGATTGATGGCTCGAGCCCACGACCGCGAGACTAGGAGTCTCGCGCTCTACCGACTGAGCTAGCCCGAGACCGCGATGTTACAGTGGTAAGCCATCGTGGCTGACACTGCACGGATCTCATGCGGGTTGGAACGCGAAGGAGGAGGCAGGTCAGCGGCCTTGTACGCATCAATGACCTCAGGTACACCCCCAACACTCGCTTATCTAGCCCTTGGGCTCTCCTAGGCGAGTGAGGCAAGACCAGCCTCAACAGCTGCCGGGTTTTGTAACAGTTCCAGACTTGTTGCAAAATCCAAAACATGGGACGATGAACCAGTTCTTAAATAACAAACTGAAAGAATGCAACGATTCAGAGGGGTGCCGAACAGGAGACACAACCCCCTGAAGACTGCCACGTTCCGTTGCCACTGCGCTTCCAGGAAGAAGAACCAGACCTACGAATGGCCGAAACATACTCCAGGAAGTCTGAAGACGAAAGAATGACACCCTCGTTACACAGGTCCTTGCACTTCATACAAGGCAAGACCTAACAGACTTCCTACCTCCGCAAATGTACAAAATGCAGAGTACGTAGTGACGCAAACACCGAGGTAGTAGAGTAACTAGGTGACTGATAGCCGAGTCACTGACGAGACCCTCGAGACACTACCAGGTGATTGACAACGAGTCACTGACGCATGTAAGCTAGGGGAGGTGAGTGAAACTCAAATCACTTAACAGGTGAGTAACAGACGAGCCACTGACACGAGTAAGCTAGACGATGTGAGTGACAGGAGATACAGCGGAGTCACTTAGTAGGTGAGTGACAGACGAGACACTGACGCGTGTAATCTAGACGAGGTGAGTGACAGTCGAGTCACTTAGTAGGCGAGTGACAGACGAGCCACTAACGTGTGTAGTCTAGGCCAGGTGAGTGACAGGTGAGTGACGCTCAATTCACTTAACAGATGAGGGACAGGCGCGTCACTAACTTGCGTTAACTAGACGAAGTGAATGACACACGAGTGAGTGAGTGAGTTGGGGTTTAACGCCGCTTCCAAGAGTATTTCACTTATATCGCGGCTGCTAGTATTATGGCAGGGAGAAAGCCCGCAACGCCATGTGGCTATGCACTGCGGTGAAACCTGCGAGCAGCGGCTGGAACTAGCGAACCATGGTTGGTATTACGCTGAAAATCAGAGTAGCATTGCAGCCAAACCTAACTGCGTGTAGAACAGTTCTCTACTGCAGACAAAGTTGCCGTGCCCCTGGCGGGATTCGAACCCCTGACCTTTTGATCCGAAGCCGAACGTGCTAGCCACTGCGCTATCCCGCCCCTGAATGACACACGAGTCAATGACGCGAAACACCTACATAAGGTAGTGTAAGAACTAATTCCTGACACTAAGAAGCAACACTTCCGATAGCTTAATTACTCCAAAAACACCAACACGCACTCGTCGCAACGAAAATCCTTCTCACACAAGTCCTTACACTTCCTAAACAGCAAGTGAGGATCCTTGATAGTGGACTTCCTACCTCCGCAATTCGTGCAGAAGGCAGATTACATATTGAAGTAACAACGTGAGTGATAGTCAATCACTGACCCACGCGCGTAAGCTGATGAAGTGAGTGACAGGAGATTGAGCCTCAATCAGTTAACACTAACGTGGGCGAGGTGAGTGACAGTAAGGTCACTTACTGACAGGCGCGTGGTGAATGACAGTCGATTCACGACGCGAAACGCAAAGTCTTAGAGTAGTGTAAGAACGAAGTTCTGACATAGGAAGAAAACAACCCTTCTGATAGCTAATTACTCCAAAAGCACCCAGAGTGTAAACTCACGAAAACGTAGAACGAAAACGCTTAAGTGAAAACACGCAAGTCGAGACGAGAGAAACTATCGAAAGTGTTGAAGGCAGAGGCTCCGAACCCGATACCGGGACGAGTGGAGGAGGGAGCAGAGGGGGTGACCACGAGTCACTTCCTCCACTTCTTTTGCGGGGTACGACCTCCGGCGCCAGGCCGGGGGGACTTGGGGGACTGACCCGTGGATCCACGGCCACGACCTCCCCGCCGAAAGTCCGTTTTCGCTTTCTTGGCCTTGCCCCTGACGAAAACTGGTCTGCAGACGCTTTGGTGTCGTTTGCCTCTGCGTGACGAGCCGATTAGTGAGGTCTTGCTGTTGGGCCTCCTGTCGTGCTCTCAAAACCTCCGGGATACGACCACCAAACAGAGTTTCAGCGTGAGCAGGGTCATGTCGAAGGAAGTTCTTATGATTGGGGTTGAGACCTGACCGGTAGAGGAAATTGTCTCTGCGAAGCACTGTTATACTCGATGAAATTCGCGACGCTGACAACATGATCTGCGCAAGGTCCGTAGCCACATCACCAAACGCTTTGAACAACACCGGGTCCCCCGCCTCCATGCCCGCCTGCTTAGCACAAGCCAGCATCGCCTGACATGTGAAAGCAACATTGTTCCCCAAGCTTAACACCGAACGCGCCTCCCTGTCAAGATGAGAGAACTGTGCCTCAGACACGCGGTGAAGCAGGTTGGTGGTAAACAACCGAGATGCACCCTGATCAAGGGGAGGCGGAACAAGCTGAAAAGGGACCGTTTCTATACTGATGAACGGAGGGTTCGACACGTCCACGTAGCGGGTGTCACGTTCCGGTGAGTCCGGCGAGGAGTCACGTTAGGGTGACATCACCGTGACACGCCGCCCAGGGGTGCGAGGGTAACGCGAAGGAGTCGCGGGTGCGGAGGCCCTAGCGGACGAGGAACGCGCACCCTGAGGTACGTCATCCGCATAGGGCTCACACGGTTGCTTAGTCGTAGTGTGAGTGGGTAAGTTCCGCGGACCCAAACGCGCATCGAGCAAGGAAGAGACCATATCCTTGACGGATGCCAGAAGGAGGGACGGATCGACCTTGTCGAACCTAGCCTTCTTGGACTTCTTCTTCTTGCTCTTGGGCGTAATGGGTCCGCCCACCTTAAGTCTAAGCGGAGACAACCGTTTGTCCGGCGAAGGAGGGGACAACGGGTGAGTCCGCGAACGAGAACCGGAACACGACGGCGGAGGGGGGGAGCGTAACTTCGACCCCCCAGCGGGTTCGGACAGGTCCGATTCCCTGTCGAATTCATCCCCCCGTTCCGTGAGGACAATGTCTACATCCTCCACCGGAGACGGATGACGAATGGGAGACAACTCCCTACGTTGAGCTGACGACGTACGCTTCTGTGACGCAGCCCTATCGGCCACCGACTTGCGTATGGCGGAAACGTACGCGTGGAACTCCGATTCGGAGAGAGGAGCGCACTCGTCGCAACGGTAATCCTCTTCGCAAAGGTCCTTGCACTTTCTACATAACAAGTGCGGATCCTTAGAGGCGGACTTCCTGCCTCCGCAGCTCGTGCAGAAGGCAGAGTACATGGCGAACGGTAACGATAAACACGACGTAGCACAAACACGAGTAGCGTAGACAAGTGAAAGCGAATGACAAACGAAGCAAGCCAAACGAAATAGGAGAGATACCACTACTCCTCTACCATACGCAAGACAAACACTTAACAGTTAGCACTAGAGTACAACCGACAGGCGTATGACAAGCGAATTAGGAGTGATTCCACTAGCTCCTTTACCGTACGCAAGTCAACAACCCACAGTTAACACTAGAGTACAGACCGAAAGCGCGTGACAAGCGAAAGCGAATGGCCAGCGAAGCAAGTCAAACGATTAGGAGAGATGCCACTACTCCTCTACCATACGCAAGACAAACACCTAACAGTCAGCACTCGGAACGAATGGCGAATGACAAGCGAAAGCGGATGACAAGCGAAGCGAGTCACCCGCGTAGGAGAGATACCACTGCTCCTTTACCCTACGCAAGTCAAACACCCAACAGTCAGGTGAGAGAAAACAAAGAATCACGAGATGCACATGCGGCGCATGCAATCCACCTACTCCGGATGGTCGCTAGCTAGCACATGTCAACAAGGCCCCTTGAAAACTAACACCTACTTGAAAACAGATTGCAAACACAACCTGCACTATCGAAGAACAAAGTTGAGGATATCTCTTGAACTAACAAGAGAAAAATAGCAAGTTAGCAACACAAGTGGCTAAAACCCCAGTCACAGAACAAAACACGTCTGCCTTGCTCTGCAACTTTTAGGAGAGTGATATGAACAGGTAGTGACGTCACGAGACCATCTAGACTTACCGGCCCTTGGATAAGGGATTTTAAGCACCCCTTCTCCACTCTTCAAGTTCGTCTGTATTAAGGTTGAAATAGCATTACCCTTGGGAGGTAAGGCAAAGTAGGTCTAGTCAACAGATAGGTATTTAAATAATAACATTTATGAAATTTTATAAGAAGAAGATAACTTTTAGTACTTAACTTCATATCATATTAATAATTAATGCACCCGATTCAATGTTAAGATGGAAGTCCAATTTGAAAAATATCTTAAATCCTTTTTCCGCGACCCAATCCAAATTTTAGCGTTTAACGGGTAACAACGGAATTCGCTCCCTTGACTTGAATTCTTTGAGTTTCGTAGTTTATCGGCTCTTGAAACAAATAAATATAAGTGTCATATGTAAAACAGAATATTTTTAAATGACAAGATGGTACTCGACAGTTAGTATAGAACAAACTCTGGACGTCGATTGTAGAAATTATGGTGTTGTTGATGGAAACATCAATGATCAAGCATGGCAGTCCGGTGGGCTTCTTACTGTCGTTATTTGGTGTTTTATATTGTTTACAAAGTATTTTCTCAAAACTTTTCTCTTCTAAGAGGAAAATCCAAACATTGTCTTTAAATTGAGGAAACGAGTGTAGAAGAAATTGCTCCTTCGCTATGAATACATAGAGGAATGTCACCCATCACAACAGATGATATCACTATCTATCAACAGTTCTATTCTGACAGTGACGTCACCAGCCTACCTCGGGCATGCGCAGTAGAGCTAGGTCCGCGCACCCGTTTAAGGGTTCTCTCACGGTTGAGTTCTTCAACAGTCCAATATTTACACACTTTGAACAATAATATCCCATTAATTGGAGGATCCATTTACACCAAATGTTCAGTACTTACAGTTGAAAGTATTGTCTGTATGAATACATTGATTAAAATAGAATACAAAATTAGGTTCCAGGTTCTTTAATTTAATAGCAAAGTAATTTATGTTGACCCTTTGCAAGAGGTTATAAAGCAAAACGATGTTTTAGATAAACAACAATTCACACAACTATAATACAATCGTATCCCTATAAATCACAAAATATGTTTTGAATTTCTAATGTACTTGCAAGACACTGTCAAAGTACATCGCCATAAAAACTACAAGGCCATCATAGGACAGAAACAAAGCTTTCCTACCTCTTTAAAGGAACGGTATATATCTGTCTTGAATAAGTAGACAAAACAATGAATCTTTAAGAATAACATTCCCGTTATTCAAAAAAATTCGGCAAGTATCTAAATAAGGTCTTCAAACACAAAGATATGGCATGTTTTTAAGTTGTGATTGTACACGTTGTAATGATTCGTCCTAAGTCCATTTCCTAGTATATATCATTGTTAGTGAGTGAGTGAGTGAGTGAGTTTTGTTAGTAGTTTGTTTTAAAGTTGGTTTCAAGGAAAGGCAGAAGTTTAAACGCCCCAACAATACACATGCAAAATTTTGATCTACGATTGTATACATTTTCAAATCATTGATTCTGTTTTCGTAAGACTGGTCGAGCTTATAAAGTAACTTCTGTAAGAAGAGTGACCAGCTTACAGTGTCAGGTTAAGTGGCATTCTCAAGTTATTCAAGTCATAACTGCATGTATAAGGTCTACTAAATAAGGAGAAATAATGAAGTTACCTGATGACCAGTAGTACTGCATAACGTTTTTCTGTTACCTGGTAACACCTTTAACACCAACTACCCGTACAGTTCATTTTCAACAACCTGGACAGTGTGTTTGTAAACAGGCGCAACTATCATCAATGTGTACAGTTTTTAATTTTGCTAATATCTCGGCCTCGATCAATATGTGAAAGCTGTAACGTTGATACACGTCCTAAATTAGCATATTCGACTTAAAATTATAATAAATATGGGCTTAATCCGTGTAGATTTTCTGATTTCATGTAGAAAATCGCCTTTCCATGAATTTTCTCCCTGACGATGATTGACTGGCTACGAAAACTAAACTAAACTATATTTGGCCCGTCATGTTCCAAAGATGTAGCGATTGTAAACTATAGCTATTCAAGAATTGAAACAAGTCATATTGTTTACATCATTCAATCAAAATGTTCAAAACTAACCAATTTCGGTACCCAACCCAGTAGAAAAACTACTGTCTGTCGAGAAAATGGTTGTTGACGACCGCCAACTTCCGGTTTAGCATGGAGAGGGCTTATCCCCTGTGATTGAGAGGGGTCCTGGCATTGGATTGAAAATAGGACAAAAGTAAGTTTTGCTTAAATGAGGCATTATATATTTGGTATGTTCATGTGTCTTGTGTACTTGCTGCCAGTTTGTTTTACAAAACCTTTGCTATAACATCGAATAAGCATATACTTCAGACCTATGTTCTGTTCACAATTGGTTATTAATTAATTTATTAAAATGTGATTGGAATTGTATGTTATTGAATGAAAGTAAAATAAGAACAAACATTTATGGAGAAAAACAACCTCATTTATCCAAAATTTATTGTTCTATTTTTACTTAAAACCTCTAAAATGTCAATCAAATAAGTTATATGTAATTTGATGTAACGGATTACACCTCATAGCTGGAGTGCTGCTGTCGTTCTAATGACGACATTCTATGAATGACAATAAGAACAATAATTGAGGTCGATTTTTAAATTCGTCACTTCAGATGGTTAATGTGCCCATATGGTCAATACATTCTTGTCAAAAAAGGTTAGGTATGCTGGAAGTTTTATGATTGATTGATTATATGATATTGACTGTACTTGAATTATTTATGGAGTTTAAAACTGATATTCTAAACATAAATAGGGAAAGTCCGTGTTTTGCAACAATGTAGACATCTACCCTGAACAATTAAATTAATATCAGTTTATTAAATATAATCCTTCAGTGCAAAACTACTGCATTGCATATCACATGATGGCTAAACCATGTGCTCATATTAAAATGGACGCTCGAAGGTAGTTCATGTGATCTGACCACTGTAGCAATAGCTAAACACTCAAAGTAGAGTTTTGAACATGTTCCCATGATAAAATGGTCAATTATTTTGCTGTCTGAACTTTCAAATTTGCATGAGACCTTCAGATATACCTCTCACATCGAAAAGTTCCACACCACTGTCGATTTATACGTCGCAACATTTTCTTTGAAAATGGATAATCTTTTTCTACACGATTATCTGGTCGTGTAATGCGATGTTTTACCCTCTAACATAACAATAAATTGTATAAACTTTAATGATAAATGGCAAATTGAGAAAACAATATAAGCAAAAAAACGTACTACAGCGCCTTTAATACTTTTAACGCTCATACTACCATATATACAAGAGTTTACATACACTATACGCGTTATTAATACTATCTTCTATGTAGGAGATACTGTGTCCTGCGTAGAATATACTAAGTCCTACGTAGGAGATACTTGAATTATTTATGGAGTTTAAAACTGATATTCTAAACATAAACAGGGAAAGTCCGTGTTTTGCAACAATGTAGACATCTACCCTGAACAATTAAATTAATATCAGTTTATTAAATATAATCCTTCAGTGCAAAACTACTGCATTGCATATCACATGATGGCTAAACCATGTGCTCATATTAAAATGGACGCTCGAAGGTAGTTCATGTGATCTGACCACTGTAGCAATAGCTAAACACTCAAAGTAGAGTTTTGAACATGTTCCCATGATAAAATGGTCAATTATTTTGCTGTCTGAACTTTCAAATTTGCATGAGACCTTCAGATATACCTCTCACATCGAAAAGTTCCACACCACTGTCGATTTATACGTCGCAACATTTTCTTTGAAAATGGATAATCTTTTTCTACACGATTATCTGGTCGTGTAATGCGATGTTTTACCCTCTAACATAACAATAAATTGTATAAACTTTAATGATAAATGGCAAATTGAGAAAACAATATAAGCAAAAAAACGTACTACAGCGCCTTTAATACTTTTAACGCTCATACTACCATATATACAAGAGTTTACATACACTATACGCGTTATTAATACTATCTTCTATGTAGGAGATACTGTGTCCTGCGTAGAATATACTAAGTCCTACGTAGGAGATACTAAGTCCTACTTAGGACATACTAAGTCCTACTAAGGAGATACTAAGTCCTACGTAGAATATACTAAATCCTACTTAGGAGATACTAAGTCCGATGTAGGAGACACTATGTCCTGTGCAGAATATACTAAGTCCTACGTAGGAGATACTAGGTCCTACGTATAATATACTAAGTCCTACTTAAGAGATACAAAGTCCTACGTAGAATATACTAGGTCCTACTAAGGAGATACTAAGTCCGACGTAGGAGACACTTAGTCCTACGTAGGAGATACTATGTCCTGTGTAGAATATACTAAGTCCTACTTAGGAGATACTAAGTCCGACGTAGGAGATACTAAGTCCTACGTAGAATATATTAAGTCCTAATACGCTTGCTTAAAAAACATGACCAAGGTGCAACAAAAGGTTTATAAATTTATGTACAGAGTAGATTGAGTAAATACAGATGCAAATTAAAGAAATCCTGAACATTTAATCATAGGTCTTTAGGTTGGAATTGAAGGCATAATTTTTTTTTTATGTCCATTGGAAGGGATGATAGTTTGAACAGTGGCACTTGGATCAGATACTGATGTTTTGCTAATCTAATTGTATATCCAGGATTGAACACTGTTATAAATGTAATGCACTTGTTGTCGTTACAAACGTATTTGGCTTGCGTAATCATGTGATGTGATGTACCCATTCACGACTCAAATGCAATTGTTGAAAGGACTTGTTTAATCATTTCACAAAATACTAAATAGTTCCCCTATCAAAATGCGGACGAATTTAAACTGGCACGAAAGTCGTAATGTATGCAGCTCCAGGAAACATGTTACCATGACAACACAATGTGGGATAGATGAAATCTGACCTGATTGTTGTTAAACTGGGTGGACGGGAGTGGACTGTTGTCAGGGTAGGTATTCGGTCTGGATGGACGGGAGTGGACTGTCCATAAGGTAGGTATTCGGTCTGGATTGTTGGACATGCGCTCACCAAACATGAGGTATTCAGTCTGGTTGGACTGGAGTGGATTGTACACAAGGTAGGATAACTATCCACTAGGATGGATGCGAGTGGACCGTGTACAAGCTATGTAGTCAGTCTGGATTGGTGGGAGGGGACTGTATACAAGGTAGGTTGTCAGACTGAATGGCTTGGAGTAGACTGTGCCGAGGGTAGGTTGTCCGTCTGGGTTGACAGGAGTAAATTGTACACGTTGTCAGTCTTGATTGATGGATTGGAATAGACTGTATAGACAATATGCATTCAGTGTGGAATTACGCGAGTAGCTTAATGTAACTTATGACCTCAGGTGGCATGGACAAGTGGTGTAAGGTAGGTCTTCCAATCTGTTTTCTTGTCTGGCTGGAGTCTTCGGACATCGTCAAGCAGTGTCCTGTTGAACCGTTCAACCATACCTTTACCCTTGTTATAGTTTCTATATGCCTAAGGTGGTGCAGAGGTCATTTCTCCCATGGCTCTCGAGGTTAGCACCGTGGTCACTGTGGATTCTCGTCGGTATTCCGGAGTGCATGATGAAGTTCCTGTGGAAGTTTGTTGTCTGATGGCCTGATGTCCCCCTTTCGATGCTTCCAGAGAGAAAGAGAAAGAAAGGCAGACAAGTTCCAGTTTGTGGTGGTGAAGTTAACTAGTGATGCTCGGCTGTTCGTAGGGGACTCCTTTGAAGACTCTTGTCACATCCTTGAAACTTGTCTACGATGTCCTTCACCATTCCTTGCAAGAAGAAGTGATCATGGAGAGGAGACAAGGTTCTCTGTTTTCCTGGATGTTGTTATGGAGTCATTGAGCACATATTCTATAAGGGGAGGTGGTAATAATGGCTGCAAACTGTATTCTCCATTGATGTTGACCTTCCTGTAGAATTCCTTCCTTGAGTAGTACGCTGTCAAATCTGACTTGATCCATGGTGCAAAAATGTTGTTAGCTGCTTGAGCTTTAATTTTCTCCAATCCTATTAGTCATTACATCCAGGTTGTCTCCAGGATCCTCCAGGTTTTGCAAGTTAAGGTTGGCTTTGCACGAGTGGGTGTTCCTGCAGGGGATTGTACACTTTGACGTATTCTGTTCTTCAGCTTCAATCCCTGGTAGCCTGCAGAGTCCATCAGCATCTGTGTTGTTGAGCCCCGGCCTGTAGGTCATATCAAAGCTGTATGCTGACAGAGCGACGAGCCAGCGGTTACATGTAGCATCCAACTTAGTGTCTTAGTATGTAAGTCAGGGGATCATTATTCGTGAATACAGTAAATGTATTCTCGTACAAGTAATCCTTGAACTTTTCAGTCACAGTCCACTTGAGTGCAAGACACTCAAGTCGGTGTGCAGAATAGCTAGTCTCGGACTTACTCAGCCCTCTGCTGGCGCAGCTGATGACCTTCTTCTGTCCTTCTTGGTCCTGTTACAAGACAGCTCAGAGTCCTTGGCCGCTGGCATCAGTATGTACTTCAAAGATTTGTGAATACGCTCCTTTTGCACCTTATATTGATACAACATAAATATATATGAGATATTACTGACTGCCTTTCATGTTTTTAACATGTGTGCATGAACATAAAATAAACACAATATTTTCGGTAAAAAATGAGCGTATTTCACGTATTGGGGACGAACTATGCACGTGCCTTGTTAAGTAAAACATTCGAATGAATGTCAAATATATATTCAGGGATCTTTATGTTTGGGATCGTTATGTATGTTTTGGGTTACATGTTTTCATTCAGGTATCTCCATTATTCTACGGATGATACATTGTAGCAAGGCAGTTGATGTAACTCCTGCCATGTGAAGATATTACGCATCGGTGTGTATGTAATGTAATCAAGTGGTGTATATTCATTGATAGACACGTCCCGTGATCAGCTTGCATAATCTACTTTAATGTATATTTCCGGATTTTTAAAACTTGGCTGACTTTATAAATCGAAAACTCCCTTATAACAGTGAATATGATAACATTTAAAGTTTATAATGTTGAGAACGAAACGCATTTCCAACAGATTGTTTATATTCTTATTTGAGAATCTCCTTTTGAATCTCGTCTGTGCTAAGATTTAAATTTGTGATTGTTTATTTTGTATTATACGCCTGTGATGTCACCGACTTGCAGACAATATACACTGCGTGATTTTGTAGCTTTATATAACTTGAACATGTTTTTTAAGCCGTGCCAAATTGTGAGTCGGGAGAAAATAAATGAGATATGGAATGAGTTAAGCTAGAGATAGGAAGATGGAATTGGTTTAAGTGGGACAGAGCGCTTACTTCTTGATGTATGCGCTGTATGTTTAAAGATTGCTGAGTTGGTGTCTGTGAATTTGTCTTTCTTAACAAACAAAGGGACAATGATTTTGACATGTGTTATCGCCATATCAAGGAATGATTACATGTCCGTTTTATGCCACCCTTCATTAACTATTGCAGTAGGCATGATATGGCAAAGTCATATCTTTTCTCCGCTGTTTAAGGCACTGATATGATGTAATGAAGATAAATGTTCTCAGTTCCCACACCTTAAAAGTGGGGGAAAGCCAATAATGGTAACATTAAACAAACAGGAAGAACAGCTTAATATCAATACTTATAAGCTGGACATTTCATTGCATTTAACAAACTTGTTTAATACAATTCTATTTACAATTGTGTATCTCCATTTATATGTTTTAAAATAACAGATTTTCAAAAGAAGGTCAGAGAAACCTTTCTGAGTTATTTTTAATAACAGCTTCATCAAGTCTTAGTTATTCGGAGCATACTGATGTATATCATTAAGATAGGAAATGTGACATTGTTACTACACATACACATGCTTTAATCAGTTGTTTGATAAATAGACAGACTTGGATGATGACATAGCAATGAAACTATTAAATGTTGTGTAAAATGGTAACAGTGATCGAAATTTGTTACAATTTGATTCATTGAAAGTTGTATATGTTCATTTGGATCCGATAATACGATATTATTGGGATCTTATTTTAAAACTTACATATTTTTTTAATTAATTATTCTTTTAAAAACCCACATATTTCATCTTATAGTCGATGACTATCCTTCATTAATTTAGTCACAAGCTACAACAAAGACAATACAGCTCAATACAGCGAGAGGCTAAACAGCGACTGTTGTAATTAGACTGTCCATTGAGCAGTTCAGGGAGGCGCGTTATAACGAGGAGACCACGAAACTAACCATCAATGTGCTGCTTTTCTAATTGAGTTATATTATTGAAATTTTCAAAATATGTCAACGTTAATATGCAGTTTCAGAATATCCATAAAAATGTGAGAATATCTCGAAAAAGTAAAAACTAGAAACTAGAAAGTTTCTAGATACGCACTAGAAAGTTTTTAGATACGCACTAGAAAGTTTCTAGATACGCACTAGATAGTTTCTAGATACGCACTAGAAAGTTTCTTGATACGCACTAGAAAGTTTCCAGATACGCACTAGAAAGTTTCAAGATACGCACTAGAAAGTTTCAAGATACGCACTAGAAAGTTTCTAGATACGGGGTATGTTTATTTATTGGACTACTGTACATGATTTACAATAGTTCCGTCCCACCCGCTAACAGTACACGTACCCGCTAACAGTACACTTTTGATCGTTACGCAAGACACAACAAACAATCAAAGCCTGTATATGTATTTCTCTCTCTCGCTAAATGAGAGGTGAAAAGGCGTAATTAGTCTCGCTACAGCCAGGTGCTAGACTGGCGGGCGGCTCAGGGGTTGAACTGGAAATTACCTGTCGGTGTTAATGAGTTAATATCTTCCTTCACTCCCTTGGTAATGCTGACACGGTGATACGGTTTTACCTGACCCTTGATTGTGTCATACAGGCACTGCAGAACGCGCTGCTTGCTGGGATAGCACGTGTAATGAACTGGACTGTATTTCCTCGACCCGTACTTTGCGTCTACTGGACGGGAGAATTGCCAGTATCTGCTGGGTGACCTCCGATATATTCACCTCCATAGCACCTGTGTCGATTGTCAGTCCCAAAAATGTGATCTCAGTGGAGGTGCCAACAGTTTTGTCATTTTAAATAGGTACATCGAACTCCCAAAAGTGAAAAATCATTTGGGCGGACTGGTATCAACCGAAATGCGGATTTGATATCAACTTTTGCCGACTCTGCACCTTCACCCAACTTCTGTACCATGGCAACAGCTTCGTCGAAGTGTGTGTATGTTACGGACGAATGTTACTGTGGGATAAAATCATTAATTGACGTACCTTCTTAAGACAGGTGGTGAATCAACCGGTAGTGATCGTCCAGGTGACCGAAAAAAAAGTCACAGGTAAAAAAGTCACGGAAAAAAGTCACAAATTTCTGTAGGAAAAAAGTCACTGCTCTTGCATTTTATTGTACTTCTTTCTGATCTTCCTGACGGGTTGGTTGCCGATTGCATCCTGTGCAATGATGGTCTGGACAGTGGCGTCTTCTTTTTTAACCAATCCACCACTCTCCAGATGTTTGGGTGGTGCTGACCGACAAGGTTGAAGAACTTGTGATTCCAGCCTTCCCTGATGTTGTTAGTACAGGCAGCGTTTTCAAGTGTTGCCTTCGTGCACGTTCCACACCTCAGGAGGAAACATGGGAGGGAGTCTTCTCATGTTGTGGGTTATAAAGGAGTATTCTGCAAAGTTATGCTGAATTAATATGTGATCAGTAGCATAACTGTCAAATTTATCTAGAGCAAATAAATTTACAATGATCTAATAAAACAATCGTTATCACAACACACTATGCGATGATATAACTAAGTACACAAAATGATATTACATAGTTTGGACATTGTTTTGCATTACTTTCTCTGACAATAGAAAAATATAGGCTTCCTCTGCACCTAGGGTATGAAAATTCCATTAGCGTACGTTATACCCTCAGGCAGGATGGTCCGGGATTGTAATATCCCGTTTCACTAACATCAGACATCAAAACGCGCATCTAGTAAGGTAGGGTTTTGTCCTTCTTTTAAGGGTTTCTTTATTTCTTCTGATAGGATGTCCCCTGGGCTACTATGGTCCTGGGTGTGCACAGACGTGTAGAGACGGATGCGCGAAATTGTGTGATTCACTTGATGGGGCATGTACACCTCCCTGCAGCTCTGGTTGGGGAGGAGATAATTGTACTCACAGTAGGTATACTTTCTTACTCATGCAGTATTTCGTGAAGGGTTTCATAATAATCTATTCAATACATTTTGCCAAACACCTTCAACTGATTAGATAAACTATAAGCTAATAGTGAATTCAGAATTAACTAACAATGATTAAATGATTAAGCATAATGAATAAAAAATGAACTAACAATGAACTTTAAAGAACCTGTGTAATGCAATTTTTTCAAGAATGACATATTATTACCTCTACGTACATTGTATATCGGAATCAATTGAGCATAAAATCGGGACAATATACACTTGCAATTGATTATTAATACGATTTTAATTTACCCATTTTAACAATGCCTCAATCACCGCCGCGATCCATTTGAAGACAATCCTTTAGGCGTGACTGTGATTAACCACAGGCGAGGGGTCGTCTGGGACCCGCTCCGTGCAGTCTCATTAATTAATTAATGATGATTTCCACCGCCGCTAGATGAATTTATGACGTGTGTTAACTCGCCAAAAAAAACATGGTTATGCAATAATTATGTAATTGTCATCTGCGGAATTACCTAGTTGGATATCTAAACATTCGATATATGGAAAATTTAAGTTGTTTTATTGAAGATTGGTTAGTGAAATTAATAATCAAATCGCCGATAATGAGATAACTCCAGTGACGTCACAGGAGTCATCGCTTCAGGGACCAACCCTGCAGATTTTCATTCTGGTCGCCGGGACTAAATTAGGCGTTTTTTTAAAAGGCTGTACATACAGAGGTTATCATGAGATCGTGTTTTGGGATGGTCAATATCCTGCATTAGGAATAAATATTGTATTTTGCTAGCCTTGGCCATCCAAAAAATACACGAGCATGATAACTTATTTATCATATTATGTCATTCCTCATTCATTTTGCGCAAAACAGCATGACAACATTAATTTCAAAATTGAACTTTTCTTTAACTATTGTATTGATATATGCAAATGAACTGCGTGCTATTCTCACGGTAAAAGAACACGAAATAACGCCTCATAAATTATTATTCCAGTTAAACTAATTGTTATTTTTGTCATGATCTTAATTTCTGATGTTTTAATACGTTGTAAAATACGTTCAAATCAAAAATATTTAACACGAGGACAGCGAATTCGAACTCGCGTCCTATGGCTTGCATGTAAATATGACTGTAGGTGAGTCGATCTCGAAGGGGCGAGAGTTGCTTCCCTTCCGCCCGGTTGCAAATGGCGACTCGCATAACACACAGACAGCTAAACTGAATGTTAGGCAGCTAATTCTAAAATCCCTTTCAGAAGTTCCATCACTTGACCTCTGTAATTTGCATCTTTATCCGTATATGACCCCAACGGATACCGAAAATATCCGTTACTTTTATCATGCCGAGAACACCATCCATTGTGTGATACAAATTATGTTATGGGCCGATTTCAGAAATTTAAAATCGAACACTTTCAAATTGACATCCGAATGTGACCATATGTCATTACATCTACCCTTTAACGAAACTAACAATGAGCGATCAATGATTAAATTATAAAGGCATAATGAACTAACAATTAACTAACAATGAACCAACAATGAACAACGATGACATTTTCACTGGTCTATTTATCCCTAAATCAATGGAAAACCATTAATAAACTTCCAACATGAACTGGGTAGTCATTTACAAATACTCTTTGGAAGTGTCCCACGTTCAGCTATGTTTCATGAATATCAATCATGATCGATTGTTAACCTGTGTGGAATGTCACATTAGGCCTGAACACAGACAGTAAGCAGCACATTATAATTGTCTTCGATATCTGTGGAGATTCAAAAGTAATGAGACTGTTTACTATGGCTGTATTTCAGGATGTAACGGGAGCACCTATGGGGAGGACTGTGCTCTGGTTTGCTCTAAAGGTTGCGTCAAAAAGGCCTGTGATCCAGAGAATGGGACGTGTAAACAATGTGAACCAGGGTGGGAACATGGCGACCTCAGAAGATGTGACAAACGTAATCCTTCTATTTGTTCAGGGTGTACACTTGCAACTTGCATATGGGCGTATGTGTGTGTCTCTGTGTGTGTGTGTGTGTGTGTGTCTCTCTCTCTCTCTCTCTCTCTCTCTCTCTCTCTCTCTCTCTCTCTTTCTCTCTCTCTCTCTCTCTCTCTCTCTCTCTCCCTCTCTCTCTCTCACTCTCTCTCTCTCTCTCTCTCTCTCTCTCTCTCTCTCTCTCTCTCTCTCTCTCTCTCTCTCTCTCTCTCTCTCTCTCTCTCTCTCTCTCTCTCTCTCTCTCTCTCTCTCTCTCTCTCTCTCTCTCTCTCTCTCTCTCTCTCTCTCTCTCTCTCTCTCTCTCTCTCTCTCTCTCTCTCTCTCTCTCTCTGCGTGTATCTGTGTCTGTGTCTTTCGATTTGTGGGGCGAGTGTATATTGCTGATTTAAATATGTAAGGGGTGTTTTTTGTTCTGTTTTTTTTAGGTAGAGGTAGAGTACAAGCAATGTATACTGATGATCATATAGGCAATTAATATCAGTACATGTATAATTCCAACTTCAAAACGCAAGGCATAACTCTTGCCAGTCTGCATTACTGGCTAAATCAGCCAATAATGAAGACTGGCAAGAGTTATGCCTTGCATTGGGAAGTTGGTATAATTCAATAAACAATATTGTTGTAAGATGGACACTTATGGGGTATTTTATAAGCGCTTCACTCATTATTGAATATGAGAGTCAGTTGTTTCCACTTCCTAGTGAAGGTACCTAATGATTCTAATCTGTTATTTTTCCTGGCTATAAATGTTTCTATTGTGCATGTTAGCTTAATTTGTTTAAGGAAACCTTCAGAACATAAAGCATGTTGCTTAATATTTGAATTATAAATAAATCTTTTGGCTAGAAGAATGGTATGATTAAGAATTGCTCTGTTTGAGCAAAGTCCAAACATGACTATAAATATTGTAAAAGTAATATTACATTGAAGATGAATGTTTAGAAAAATTCCAAATCTTGCCAAAAGTTTTGTTACAAATTCAGAGTCAAAAAACATATGTGAAATATCTTCTGGGGTATTCTTACAAAAATTGCATGCATCATCATCGACTCATTTCTTCTTCATCAGTTCTTTCTTCGAATATAAATCACAACATCCTCATCAGTCGTCTCTTCAGTCAGTTCTATATTACTGACAATGCGCTGACATGGATCAGATCCTATCTCTACCGGAGAACACAAGCAATCACCGTCAACAGTGAAACCTCTGAAAGTGTACGTTTGCAAAGCGGAGTTCCTCTAGGGTCAGTCCTTGGCCCCGTGTTGTTTGTGTTATACACAAGTTGTCTTGAGAACATCATCAATGAGCAAGGGTTGAGTCACCATTCATACGCTGACGACACTCAACTGATGGACAACTTCAAGCCCAGCTTCTATCAACATCTCTTGCCCGTACAACTCTCTGCACACAAAATGTCAATGGCTGGATATCTAACAATGATCTGAAATTGAACAGCAACAAGACTGAGGCAATACTAATTGGTACAAAACAGCGCCTTCAGAAGATCAGTTGCAATGAGGTCACTGTTGTTGACACCTCCATCAAGATCTCTCCATGTGTGAGGAGTCTGGGTGTTTTCATTGATTCAAACCTCACAATGGATAAGCATGTCGACTATCTATGTAGAACCTGCTACTTCCACCTTCGAGCCATTGGGAACATTCGTCACCTCCTGACTACAGATGCTACAATAACCCTGATTCAGTATTTAATCATGTCTAGATTAGATTACTGTAACAGTCTTCTCTACGGCATCAGCAATGATCTCCTTATAGGTGTACAGAAAATCCAGAACACTGCAGCGAGAATTAAAACAAGAACAGCAAAATCATCACACATCACACCCTTTCTAAAACGACTCCACTGGTTGCCTGTACAAGCTAGGATTGAGTTTAAGATACAGTGCCTAGCCTATCGGTGTCAGCAGAACCTAGCTCCATCATTTCTATGTGAACTCCAAACAGCTCTTCGGAGAAAAAGCTTTCTGTGTTGCAGCACTCAGCCTCTGGAACAAACTCCCTCTCGTCCTGAAAACTTCTCCAACCTTGGACACTTTCAAGTCTGCATTAAAAAACCAGCTCTTTTCAAAATATTACCCCGATTAACTTTCCCCAAGTTCTCTTAGAATTTATATTGTGTGAGACATATCTAAGCGTTATGAGCATACAATTGGATGGACGACAGCGCTTTACACATTTCCTTATATATATATATATATATATATATATATTGTTCTGTAAATAAATTTGTATTGAAACTCTAACAATTTACAGTCTTTTGTACATTTCCTATCCAATCTAAACACATCCTTCCAATTTATTTCCTGCTGAAAAAACAGTGTTCCAATATTCTAGAACTTTTGGGGTAGCATTATTGTTAATCAACTTGTCATAAATATATCCTTGAATCTTTTTTGTAAGATATAACATCATGAACAACAATATTAATAGTTAGATGATTCAAGCATATATCTAAATTCCCCAATTCCTGTCTCGAGTGCTATGGAATGTTATGTAATAAATGTTGATAATCTAAAAGTGTTCCTGTTATTTTGTATTTCTGTTTTAGATTTTGAAAGCTGAGAAAACCATTTTCATCATAGATGTCTCGTATATAATTTACACCACGGTCAAACCAATGTCTTATAATATATGATGACCTAAAGAAATGATTTAGCCAAAGTGGCTGTTCCAAAATGTGGTTAACGTCATCATTTTCAAAAGTAAATATTTAAGGTTGTCGAAAAGGATACTACGGGACAAGCTGCAGAAGAAGGTGTGGTCATTGTCGAGACAAGTCTCCTTGTGAAAGACAAACTGGACAGTGTCAAGGAGGGTGTCAATCGGGATGGGAGGGAGATAACTGTCATGAAGGTTTGAACATGCGTTTATTCAGCAGTAGGGAGGAAATGACAAATGATTAACCTTTATAGTAATAAAATGAGTTCTACATGCTTTCCGAATTCGAAGAGACTAATCTCATTTTTAAATTAAAATCCTCGTCACTTTCCAAACTGCTTATTTCGAGGTCTTGCGATTCCTTGGATTCCTTGTTATAGGGCTTTATTGAACTACATGTATCAAGCATCAACTCGTTTTCATTATTACATTGGAGCCTATGAGAGTATCCACTGTTCACTGCACGGTGACATCAAGCAAGGCTAGATAAGTGATAAGTATCTTGCAGATTTGTACCAGTTTAACCTTGTTTGTCTCCCTCGCTGTTTAATTTTATAGCAGAAAACCTTTGATACCAAATTTAAAATTTAAGTTAGTCATGATATTGAAGTGATGTAATGTCAACTTTCCATATCAATTCAAATTAACACACATATTTATATTTATCAGGTATTGTTTCAAAATCTGGCACAGTCAGCGTGTTTGACTCCAACGAGTCCACACCTCCCATCTCTGTTCATGGTGACCCGGATGTAACACGAGATGGGAACACTAGCCTGTCATCATGTGTTACAATAACAGGAATGCAGCCATCTTGGAAGATCACTTTTGACAACACTCACACTTTATATGGTGTTGGTATTTACATGGAAGGTAATACAATGTTTGTAATCAAACATCTGGATAGAAGTATCTAATTATAAAGCTGTAGTATACTTATCCTTAAGTCATTTGACAACGTAATTGTTCATATTGTAATTATTATCAGATTCACAGTTTTGACACAATGCCAAGGAAAAAGACAACGAATTTCAATAAGGATCTTGAATTTAAAGATTAGAATTTAAAAGTCTAATTCATCTACTTATAAACATTTATTCTTTTATTTCTCAGATGATACCATCCCAATAACTGTTTTGGTGGAAAAACTGTTTTGCTACCATGGTTACGTGAATCAACTGTTCATCTCCTGTTCTGCACCTGAAGATGGGAAAAGTATGACTATATATGTACAGTTTGAGGGAACCATCAAAACTTTGACTGTCTGTGAAGTGATCGTCTATGGTAATTGTCCCCGTCTTCCATATCTAAATGTATCCTCAATAGAAGAAGTAACCTATATATATGTGAAGTGTACGATTTCATAGGAGATATATGTAAGTTTCATTGAATGAAAGACAAATGTATAAACCGAATGTCTTTAATCCACGTTTATTCACCTAATATTGTTAACGTCTCGTAAACTCATGTATTTGATACGTAATTGGTTAGCACTTTTCATTCTTGACTTTTTGTTTACAAATGAAATCGAGATGAATTAATTCAGTTTTTATATTGCTTGTTAAAAAGTGTTGACCTGAAATGTGCAGGGGAATTATTTGGGAGAACTGTTTAGGATATATATTTGTATTTCAATGATCCTAATGGAAATGAGATGATGAGATTAGATAAAATGATTTATCTATCACTTGAGATGTGGGGACGTTTGTTTTTGTTACATACCAAAATAAGTTTCAAAAATTATGTTTGACAAATTGATCGATCAGAACACCATTTATAACATTGCGCATATCTAACCCCCAACAACACAATGGATGCACCTTAAAGGTATGGTTCATTGTTAGTCCCGTGAACATTTACTATATGATCCATGTTAATCATCACACTCCAATATTTTTATTGATTGCTTTGAATTTCAGCGGATGAGTATCAGGAATCAAGATTTAGTGCGCCAATAGTTCCTATCACTCTGTCAGGTGTGGTTCTATTTGTCTCGTTGATCATCGGGGTTGGACTTGGAATCTTAAGGTAAGTAGATCTACTGGTAAGTCATTTAATCTACATTAGCTGTTTGAAGAGGATATCATATGAAATATCATTATCGTAAAATAATAAACTACTAGGCCAATCCTCACCTCATTTGGTATGCAGCCTCCCCATATCATGTAGATGTGCCTTATTTTGGGGTTTCAACTCTTTTTTTTTAAATTGTGGATTGTTTCCATGGTAACAATTTGGACTGTTTTTTATTAGCAAAAACACCTTCTAGTTTTTAATTATATACTGCTAAAACTGAGTATTCAACTAATGTGGGGCCGGGGGGATAAGCCATCTCTCCTGACACCTCTCAGCAAACAGGAATGGGAGATAGAGCTTTCTCCATTGCAGCCCCCCATCTCTGGAACAGTCTCCCAATATCACTCAGGATGCCAATGACCACAAACCAGTTCAAATCTGATTTAAAGACTTATCTCTTCCGCCAATCCTACCAATAACTCTCTCTTGTGTACAGCGCCACTGAGCACCTTCAAGATGGATTTTCGGCGCTATATAAATTAATTATTATTATTATTAATTTTGTGTTCACAACAACGTCCTCAAATTTTGTAGAGTTATGGTAATATTTTATTCTGTTAACAGGTACAAGAAAAAGGCCCAAATGCTCAGGAGAAGTCAAGGGGTCGGTGAAGATGTATTTGTTGAAGCAGAGGAGGAATCAGAGTATCACAACTATGAAGTTTTGCCGCTGGACGAAAATGTATATTGTGATCCAGAAGATAGTTCTCCTGAAGATGGAACCCAGAAGAAAACACAAAGTCAAAACACATTTCAAGCAGAATGGAACACCAACCCACAAGAGAAAGAACCTAACTATTTTCACTATGACGTCATTCCAATGGGCGACAATATATGTTTTGAACCAGTACTCAGTCCCCAGGAAGATGGAACCCAGATGAAACCAGCAAATCCTGAAACAGTTGACAACGTTGCTCATGTTGATAACACATTTCAAGCAGAGGGGAGCATCAACCTCCAGTCAGAGGAATGTAACTATCCTAAAAGTGAAGCCATTGGATTTGGTGACAATATATATTTAGAACCAGTAATCGATCATCAGGAAGAGGGAACTCAGATGAAACCATGTCCGGAAACAGTTGAACATGATGATAACATATTCCAAGCAGAAGGCAACCCCAAGCCACAACACAAAGAATCTGATTTTTATCACTATGAAGTCTTACCAATGACCGACAATGTATATTTAGAACTCATTGGTGATCTGCCTGAAAAGGGAACACTAAGGAAAACAGCAAGTACTGAAACAGTTGACAACGCTGTACATGTTGATGACAGATTCGAAGGAGAAGAAAACACAAATCTACAGTTCCAAGGATCTAACTATGCTAAACAGAAAGGAATGCCAATGGCCGACAGTATCTATTTAGAACCAGTAGCTGATCCCCTTGAAGATGGAACTCTATTGAAAGCATCAAGCACTGAAACAGTTGACAACGTTGTACATATTGATGACAGGTGCCAAGCAGAAGGGAACACCAACTACCAACATGAAGCATCTGGTTTTTATCACTATGAAGTCATACCAATGACCGACAATGTCTATTTAGGACTCATCGGTGATCTGCCGAGAAGAGGAATTCAAATGGAAAAACCAAGTCCTGAACCAGTTGACAACGTTGTCCATGTTGATGATATATTTCAATCAGAAGAGACCAGCGACTCACAGCCTATAAAATCAAATTATCAAAGTGAGGTCATGTCAATGAATGACTGTATCTATTTAGATCCTGTAGTTGATCCGCTTGAAGATGGAACAATGATGAAAACAATGGATCCTCAATCACTGATAGATAGTGAACTAAATCTCAAAGACATATTTCAAGCAGAGAATGACAAAGAATCATACTTTCAACCATCACATTCTCAGAAAAGCGAGGTTACGCCAACAGGAGACAATATATATTCAGAGCCTGCAGATGGTCCGCCAGAAAATGGGACTCGGATACTAACAACAAATGCAGGTCGTGAGACAATCGAGGAACTTGCAAACGCTGACGGATTGAATGCAGAAGACAAAAGCGAGTGAAATCTTGATGAAAAGAAAGAAACGTGTCATATTGACTATTTGGAAAAAGTGTCCGATTCACCTGAAGATGGAACTGAAACGGTGGATATCGATGTCAATGCTTATTAGTGATTGGCTGCAAGAAGAAAGGAAGACCTTTAAGTATTTACATGTCATGAAATCAAATGAACACGGTTAACCGCAGGAAAGTATCACAAGCATACCTGATTCTTACTGTTTGGAATATTCTTATTGTCCATTTCTAGCTGTACCGTATCCTACCAATATGATGTGTGTATTGATATGTGTCTGATATTGTAAAGTTACTCAAATGATGCAATAGTTCGTACTGTAATGTTCCTACTGTTCTTTATCCAACCCTGTGTACTTGCTCACATCATTTGATTGTTCTTTTTGCCTTGTTTCTTAGTGTTCTGTGTCTAACATTGTATACACACCCACTTGATCCAATTGTTTATTCTGTTTTGTGTGTCTAACATTGTATACACACCCACCTGATCCAATTGTTTATACTGCTTTGTGTGTTTATCATTGTATACACACTCACTTGATCCGATTGTTTATTCTGCTTTGTGTGTCTAACAGTGTATACACACCCACTTGATCCAATTGTCTATTCTGCTTTGTGTGTTTAACATTGTATACACACCCACCTGATCCAATTGTTTATTCTGCTTTGTGTGTCTAACATTGTATACACACCCACTTGATCCAATTGTCTATTCTGCTTTGTGTGTTTAACATTGTATACACACCCACCTGATCCAATTGTTTATTCTGCTTTGTGTGTCTAACATTGTATACACACCCACCTGATCCAATTGTTTATTCTGCTTTGTGTGTCTAACATTGTATACACGCCCACCTGATCGAATTGTTTATTCTGCTTCGTGTGCTTAACATTGTATACACACCCACCTGATCAAATTGTTTATACTGCTTTGTGTGTTTATCATTGTATACCCACCCACTTGATCCAATTGTTTATTCTGCTTTATGTGTTTAACATTGTATACACACCCACCTGATCCAATTGTTTATTCTGCTTTGTGTGTTTAACATTGCATACACACCCACTTTATCCAATTGTTTATTCTGCTTTGTGTGCTTAACATTGTATACACACCCATCTGATCCAATTGTTTATACTGCTTTGTGTGTTTATCATTGTATACACACTCACTTGATCCAATTGTTTATTCTGCTTTATGTGTTTAACATTGTATACACACCCATCTGATCCAATTGTTTATACTGCTTTGTGTGTTTATCATTGTATACACACTCACTTGATCCAATTGTTTATTCTGCTTTATGTGTTTAACATTGTATACACACCCACTTGATCCAATTGTCTATTCTGCTTTGTGTGTTTAACATTTATCGACAACCACCTGATCGAATTGTTTATTCTGCTTTGTGTGTTTAACATTGTATACACACCCACTTGATCCAATTGTTTATTCTGCTTTATGTGTTTAACATTGTATACACACCCACCTGATCCAATTGTTTATTCTGCTTTGTGTGTTTAACATTGCATACACACCCACTTTATCCAATTGTTTATTCTGCTTTGTGTGCTTAACATTGTATACACACCCATCTGATCCAATTGTTTATACTGCTTTGTGTGTTTATCATTGTATACACACTAACTTGATCCAATTGTTTATTCTGCTTTATGTGTTTAACATTGTATACACACCCATCTGATCCAATTGTTTATACTGCTTTGTGTGTTTATCATTGTATACACACTCACTTGATCCAATTGTTTATACTGCTTTGTGTGTTTATCATTGTATACACACTCACTTGATCCAATTGTTTATTCTGCTTTATGTGTTTAACATTGTATATACACCCACCTGATCCAATTGTTTATTCTGCTTTGTGTGTTTAACATTGCATACACACCCACTTTATCCAATTGTTTATTCTGCTTTGTGTGCTTAACATTGTATACACACCCATCTGATCCAATTGTTTATACTGCTTTGTGTGTTTATCATTGTATACACACTCACTTTATCCAATTGTTTATTCTGCTTTGTGTGTTTAACATTGTATACACACCCACCTGATCCAATTGTTTATTCTGTTTTGTGTGTTTAACATTGTATACACACCCACTTGATCCAATTGTTTATTCTGCTTTGTGTGTTTAACATTGCATACACACCCACTTTATCCAATTGTTTATTCTGCTTTGTGTGCTTAACATTGTATACACACCCATCTGATCCAATTGTTTATACTGCTTTGTGTGTTTATCATTGTATACACACTCACTTTATCCAATTGTTTATTCTGCTTTGTGTGTTTATCATTGTATACACACCCACCTGATCCAATTGTTTATTCTGTTTTGTGTGTTTAACATTGTATACACACCCACTTGATCCAATTGTTTATTCTGCTTTGTGTGTTTAACATTGCATACACACCCACTTTATCCAATTGTTTATTCTGCTTTGTGTGCTTAACATTGTATACACACCCATCTGATCCAATTGTTTATTCTGCTTTGTGTGTTTAACATTGCATACACACCCACTTGATCCAATTGTTTATTCTGCTCTGTGTGTTTAACATTGGTTACACACCCACCTGATCCAATTGTTTTTTCTGCTTTGTGTGCTTAACATTGGTTACACACCCACCTGATCCAATTGTTTATTCTGCTTTGTGTGTTTAACATTGGTTACACACCCACCTGATCCAATTGATTATTCTGCTTTGTGTGTTTAACATTGCATACACACCCACTTTATCCAATTGTTTATTCTGCTTTGTGTGTTTAACATGGTATACATACCAAACTGATCTGATTGTTTATTCTGCTTTGTGTGTTTAACATTGCATACACACCCACCTGATCCAGTTGTTTATTCTGCTTTGTGTGTTTAACATTGCATACACACCCACTTTAGCCAATTGTTTATTCTGCTTTGTGTGTTTAACATTGCATACACACCCACTTTATCCAATTGTTTATTCTGCTTTGTGTGTTTAACATTGTATACACACCCACTTTATCCAATTGTTTATTCTGCTTTGTGTGTTTAACATTGCATACACACCCACTTTATCCAATTGTTTATTCTGCTTTGTGTGTTTAACATTGTATACCCACCCACTTTATCCAATTGTTTATTCTGCTTTGTGTGTTTAACATTGCATACACACTCACTTGATCCGATTGTTTATTCTGCTTTGTGTGTCTAACATTGTATACACACCCACCTGATCCAATTGGTTATTCTTCTTTGTGTGTTTAACATTGCATACACACCCACTTGATCCAATTGTTCATACTGCTTTGTGTGTTTATCATTGTATACACACCCACCTGATCCAATTGTTTATTCTGCTTTGTGTGTTTAACATTGCATACACACCCACTTTAGCCAATTGTTTATTCTGCTTTGTGTGTTTAACATTGCATACACACCCACTTTATCCAATTGTTTATTCTGCTTTGTGTGTTTAACATTGCATACACACCCACTTTATCCAATTGTTTATTCTGCTTTGTGTGTTTAACATTGCATACACACCCACCTGATCCGATTGTTTATTCTGCTTTGTGTGTTTAACATTGCATACACACCCACTTTATCCAATTGTTTATTCTGCTTTGAGTGTTTAACATTGCATACACACCCACTTTATCCAATTGTTTATTTTGCTTTGTGTGTTTAACATTGCATACACACCCACTTTATCCAATTGTTTATTCTGCTTTGTGTGTTTATCATTGTATACACACTCACTCGATCCGATTGTTTATTCTGCTTTGTGTGTTTATCATTGTATACCCACCCACTTTATCCAATTGTCTATTCTTCTTTGTGTGTTTAACATGGTATACACACCCACCTGATCGAATTGTTTATTCGGCTTTGTGTGTTTAACATTGCATACACACCCACTTGATCCAATTGTTCATACTGCTTTGTGTGTTTATCATTGTATACACACTCACTCGATCCGATTGTTTAATCTGCTTTGTGTGTTTATCATTGTATACCAACCCACTTGATCCAATTGTTTATTCTGCTTTGTGTTTTTAACATTGTATACACACCCACCTGATCCAAGTGTTTATTCGGCTTTGTGTGTCTAACATTGCATACACACCCACTTGATCCAATTGTTTATTCTGCTTTGTGTGTTAAACATTGTATAAACACCCACTTGATCCAATTGTTTATTCTTCTTTGTGTGTTTAACATTTATCCACATGATTCAGTTGATTTATTTTTGCTCTGTCTCTTAATATTCTGTGTCTAATATTGTATACTTGTTCACTTGGTTTAATTGTTCAATTTTCCTTTGGTTCCTATGGTTATGTGTCTAACATTGTTTACTTACCCGAAAGATTTAATTGCATTGTATATTACTTGTGTCTAGAATTGTTTATTTGCTGATTTGATTTAATTGTTGATTTTTCTTTGGATCTTACTGCAATATATCTAACATGGTTAACTTGTCAACTTGTCGTTTTGCTTTGTTTCTCACTTTTGTTATGTGTCTAACATTGTATACTTGCTCATTTGATGTAACTGTTCTTCTTCATTGTTATGTATCTAACATTATTTGATTGTTAAATTGGTCTAATTGTTCTGTTCTGCTTTGTTCTGTTATTTTGTTTGCTGTTATGTGTTTACTGTCAGACCCCGTTTATTCACGCGAGTTGGTTACAGTTGAAAACTGTCAGAAGTTGTGCGGTTATGTGAATGATCATTTGCGTAGAGATGGAGAGGCTAATTGAAATACTACCATGTATATGAACAGGTTTTCGGATAAATGGGGTCCAGGGTCCATATTTTCGAAGCTCTCTTAGCGCTAAGATAGTCGTAAGTGCCACACATTAAAGGGACACTGCGTCGATGATAAAAATGAGTCTCATCTAACTAAGCTGATTACAGTTTCTGATAATGAGTTACGCTCTGATTAGAGTGTCTGCTAACGAGTTACGCTTCACTTCACTGTCTACATGCAGAGGTTTTATTACTAATTACGTCTGTGACTTGTTAGAAGACATGTTAATTAGCATTGGTAGATACGCATCATACGTTGACTTACGGCTATCTTAGCGCTGAGAGAGCTTCGAAAATATGGGTCCTGGTAAACGAGATTGGCTATACTTGCTAAATTGGTTTAATTGTTCCTTTTAATGTGTTTTACTAGTATGTGTCTAACACTCTTTGCTTATCATTGTGGTCCAAATATTTGTAGCTCGGTTTCTGAGTGTTGTTTATCAATTATTGTGCACTTGTCTACATGATCTTATTTTATTTTTTATTTTATTGTTTGTATCAAACATTGAATGTAAGCCAACATAACCTAATGCATTTGTTGAGGTGTCAAATCATTTTATCATGCAAAAATTGATTGAAATAATTCATCGTGTTAGGTACTGCATAACTAAAAGGGTTTCATTTTATTTAGGGATCTTACAGCTTTGTTGTATATTTGGCCACGTATAATGCTAATAAATCAAAATAAGAACAGAAGATATAGGCATTTGTAAAATCGTTATTGACTAAACATACAGAACAGAACATGCAGGTTAATTCTGAACAATGGACTCATTGAACATAGGGTTTATATTTAATATCTAATATTTAAATCTCTTATTTTCGTAGAATGGGACTAGTGCATACCTCGAGAGGGATAACGGAACACCTAATGGAGAGGAATAAATGAACACCTTGACTTAGTGAAGAGGAATAAAGATACACCTGTTATTTGTGTAGAGGAATAAATGAACACCTGGTCTTAGTGGAGAGGAATAAAGGTACACCTGGTCTTAGTGTAGAGGAATAAGGGTACACCTGCTCTAGTGCAAAGGAATAAAGGTACACCTGGTCTGAGTACAGAGGAATAAAGGTACAACTGGTCTAAGTGTTGAGGAATAAGGGTACACCTGGTCTAAGTGTAGAGGAATAAGGGTACACCTGCTCTAGTGTAGAGGAATAAAGGAACACCTAGTCTTAGTGAAGAAGAATAAAGGTACACCTGGTCTTAGTGCAGAGGAATAAAGGAACACCTGGTCTAAGTGTAGAGGAATAAAGGAACACCTAGTCTTACTGTAGAGGAATAAGGGTACACCTGCTCTAGTGCAAAGGAATAAAGGTACACCTGGTCTAAGTGTAAAGTAATAAGGGTACACCTGCTCTAGTGTAGAGGAATAAAGGAACACCTGGTCTTAGTGTAGAGGAATAAAGGAACACCTGCTCTAGTGTACAGGAATAAAGGAACATCTGCTCTAGTGTACAGGAATAAAGGTACACCTGGTCTAGTGTAGAGGAATAAAGGTACACCTGCTCTAGTCTAGAGGAATAAAGGAACACCTGGTCTTAGTGTAGAGGAATAAAGGAACACCTAGTCTTAGTGTAGAGGATTAAAGGAATTCCTGGTCTTAGTGTAGAGGAATAAAGGTACACCTAGTCTTAGTGTAGAGGAATAAATGTACACCTGTTTTTAGAAGAAGGAATAAATGTACACCTGGTCTTAGTGTAGAGGAATAAATGTACACCTGGTCTTAGTGGAGAGGAATAAAGGTACACCTGGTCTCAGTGTAGAGGAATAAGGGTACACCTGCTCTAGTGCAAAGGAATAAAGGTACACCTGGTCTTAGTGCAGAGGAATAAAGGTACACCTGGTCTAAGTGTAGAGGAATAAGGGTACACCTGCTCTAGTGTACAGGAATAAAGGAACACCTGGTCTTAGTGTAGAGGAATAAAGGAACACCTAGTCTTAGTGAAGAAGAATAAAGGTACACCTGGTCTAGTGTAGAGGAATAAAGGTATACCTGGTCTTAGTGTAGAGGAATAAAGGAACACCTAGTCTTATTGTAGAGGAAGAAAGGTACACCTGGTCTTAGTGTAGAGGAATAAAGGTACACCTGGTCTAGTGTAGAGGAATAAAGGTACACCTGGTCTAGTGTAGAAGAATAAAGGTACACCTGGTCTTAGTGCAGAGGAATAAAGGTACACCTGGTCTTAGTGTAGAGGAATAAAGGTACACCTGGTCTTAGTGCAGAGGAATAAAGGTACACCTGGTCTAAGTGTAGAGGAATAAGGGTACACCTGCTCTAGTGTACAGGAATAAAGGAACACCTGGTCTTAGTGTAGAGGAATAAAGGAACACCTGGTCTTAGTGTAGAGGAATAAAGGAACACCTAGTCTTAGTGTAGATGAATAAAGGAACACCTGGTCTTAGTGTAGAGGAATAAAGGTACACCTGGTCTAGTGCAGAGGAATAAAGGAACACCTGGTCTTAGTGTAGAGGAATAAGGGTACACCTGATCTAGTGCAAAGGAATAAAGGTACACCTGGTCTTAGTGTAGAGGAATAAGGGTACACCTGCTCTAGTGCAAAGGAATAAAGGTACACCTGGTCTGAGTACAGAGGAATAAAGGTACAACTGGTCTAAGTGTTGAGGAATAAGGGTACACCTGGTCTAAGTGTAGAGGAATAAGGGTACACCTGCTCTAGTGTAGAGGGATAAAGGAACACCTTGTCTTAGTGTAGAGGAATAAAGAAACACCTAGTCTTAGTGTAGAGGAATAAAGGTACACCTGGTCTTAGTGTAGAGGAATAAAGGAACACCTAGTCTTAGTGAAGAAGAATAAAGGTACACCTTGTCTTAGTGTAGAGGAATAAAGGAACACCTGGTCTTAGTGTAGAGGAATAATGAACACCTAGTCTTAGTGTAGAGGAATAAAGGTACACCTGGTCTAGTGTAGAGGAATAAAGGAACACCTGGTCTAGTGTAGAGGAATAAAGGAACACCTAGTCTTAGTGTAGAGGAATAAAGGTACACCTGGTCTTAGTGTAGAGGAATAAAGGCACACCTGGTCTTAGTGTAGAGGAATAAAGGTACACCTAGCATTAGTGTAGAGGAATAAAAAAAACACCTGGTCTTAGTGGAGAGGAATAATGGCACACCTGGTCTTAGTGCAGAGGAATAAAGGTACACCTGGTCTTAGTGTAGAGGAATAAAGGTACACCTGGTCTTAGTGCAGAGGAATAAAGGTACACCTGGTCTAAGTGTAGAGGAATAAGGGTACACCTGCTCTAGTGTACAGGAATAAAGGAACACCTGGTCTTAGTGTAGAGGAATAAAGGAACACCTGGTCTTAGTGTAGAGGAATAAAGGAACACCTAGTCTTAGTGTAGATGAATAAAGGAACACCTGGTCTTAGTGTAGAGGAATAAAGGTACACCTGGTCTAGTGCAGAGGAATAAAGGAACACCTGGTCTTAGTGTAGAGGAATAAGGGTACACCTGATCTAGTGCAAAGGAATAAAGGTACACCTGGTCTTAGTGTAGAGGAATAAGGGTACACCTGCTCTAGTGCAAAGGAATAAAGGTACACCTGGTCTGAGTACAGAGGAATAAAGGTACAACTGGTCTAAGTGTTGAGGAATAAGGGTACACCTGGTCTAAGTGTAGAGGAATAAGGGTACACCTGCTCTAGTGTAGAGGGATAAAGGAACACCTTGTCTTAGTGTAGAGGAATAAAGGAACACCTAGTCTTAGTGTAGAGGAATAAAGGTACACCTGGTCTTAGTGTAGAGGAATAAAGGAACACCTAGTCTTAGTGAAGAAGAATAAAGGTACACCTTGTCTTAGTGTAGAGGAATAAAGGAACACCTGGTCTTAGTGTAGAGGAATAATGAACACCTAGTCTTAGTGTAGAGGAATAAAGGTACACCTGGTCTAGTGTAGAGGAATAAAGGAACACCTGGTCTAGTGTAGAGGAATAAAGGAACACCTAGTCTTAGTGTAGAGGAATAAAGGTACACCTGGTCTTAGTGTAGAGGAATAAAGGTACACCTGGTCTTAGTGTAGAGGAATAAAGGCACACCTGGTCTTAGTGTAGAGGAATAAAGGTACACCTAGCATTAGTGTAGAGGAATAAAAAAAACACCTGGTCTTAGTGGAGAGGAATAATGGCACACCTGATCTTAGTGTGGAGGAATAAAGGAACACTTAGTCTTAGTGTAGAGGAATAAATGTACACCTGGTCTTAGTGTAGAGGAATAAATGTACACTTGGTCTTAGTGGAGAGGAATAAAGGTACACCTGGTCTTAGTGTAGAGGAATGAGGGTACACCTGCTCTAGTGCAAAGGAATAAAGGTACACCTGGTCTAAGTGTAGAGTAATAAGGGTACACATGCTCTAGTGTAGAGGAATAAAGGAACACCTGGTCTTAGTGTAGAGGAATAAAGGAGCACCTGGTCTTAGTGTAGAGGAATAAAGAAACACCTGGTTTTAGTGTAGAGGAAAAACGGAACACCTGGTCTTAGTGCAGAGGAATAAAGGAACACCTGGTCTAAGTGTAGAGGAATAAAGGAACACCTAGTCTTACTGTAGAGGAATAAGGGTACACCTGCTCTAGTGCAAAGGAATAAAGGTACACCTGGTCTAAGTGTAAAGTAATAAGGGTACACCTGCTCTAGTGTAAAGGAATAAAGGAACACCTGGTCTTAGTGTAGAGGAATAAAGGAACACCTGGTCTTAGTGTAGAGGATTAAAGGAACTCCTGGTCTTAGTGTAGAGGAATAAAGGTACACCTAGTCTTAGTGTAGAGGAATAAATGTACACCTGGTCTTAGTGGAGAGGAATAAATGTACACCTGGTCTTAGTGTAGAGGAATAAATGTATTCCTGGTCTTAGTGGAGAGGAATAAAGGTACACCTTGTCTCAGTGTAGAGGAATAAGGGTACACCTGCTCTAGTGCAAAGGAATAAAGGCACACCTGGTCTTAGTGCAGAGGAATAAAGGTAAACCTGGTCTAAGTGTAGATGAATAAGGGTACACCTGCTCTAGTGTACAGGAATAAAGGAACACCTGGTCTTAGTGTAGAGGAATAAAGGAACACCTAGTCTTAGTGAAGAAGAATAAAGGTACACCTGGTCTAGTGTAGAGGAATAAAGGTATACCTGGTCTTAGTGTAGAGGAATAAAGGAACACCTAGTCTTATTGTAGAGGAATAAAGATACACCTGGTTTTAGTGTAGAGGAATAAAGGTACACCTGGTCTAAGTGTAGAGTAATAAAGGTACACATGCTCTAGTGTAGAGGAATAAAGGAACACCTGGTCTTAGTGTAGAGGAATAAAGGAGCACCTGGTCTTAGTGTAGAGGAATAAAGGAACACCTGGTTTTAGTGTAGAGGAAAAACGGAACACCTGGTCTTAGTGCAGAGGAATAAAGGAACACCTGGTCTAAGTGTAGAGGAATAAAGGAACACCTAGTCTTACTGTAGAGGAATAAGGGTACACCTGCTCTAGTGCAAAGGAATAAAGGTACACCTGGTCTAAGTGTAAAGTAATAAGGGTACACCTGCTCTAGTGTAGAGGAATAAAGGAACACCTGGTCTTAGTGTAGAGGAATAAAGGAACACCTGGTCTTAGTGTAGAGGATTAAAGGAACTCCTGGTCTTAGTGTAGAGGAATAAAGGTACACCTAGTCTTAGTGTAGAGGAATAAATGTACACCTGGTCTTAGTGGAGAGGAATAAATGTACACCTGGTCTTAGTGTAGAGGAATAAATGTATTCGCGGTCTTAGTGGAGAGGAATAAAGGTACACCTGGTCTCAGTGTAGAGGAATAAGGGTACACCTGCTCTAGTGCAAAGGAATAAAGGTACACCTGGTCTTAGTGCAGAGGAATAAAGGTACACCTGGTCTAAGTGTAGAGGAATAAGGGTACACCTGCTCTAGTGTACAGGAATAAAGGAACACCTGGTCTTAGTGTAGAGGAATAAAGGAACACCTAGTCTTAGTGAAGAAGAATAAAGGTACACCTGGTCTAGTGTAGAGGAATAAAGGTATACCTGGTCTTAGTGTAGAGGAATAAAGGAACACCTAGTCTTATTGTAGAGGAATAAAGATACACCTGGTTTTAGTGTAGAGGAATAAAGGTACACCTGGTCTAGTGTAGTGGAATAACGGAACACCTGGTCTTAGTGCAGAGGAATAAAGGAACACCTGGTCTAAGTGTAGAGGAATAAAGGAACACCTAGTCTTACTGTAGAGGAATAAGGGTACACCTGCTCTAGTGCAAAGGAATAAAGGTACACCTGGTCTAAGTGTAAAGTAATAAGGGTACACCTGCTCTAGTGTAGAGGAATAAAGGAACACCTGGTCTTAGTGTAGAGGAATAAAGGAACACCTGCTCTAGTGTACAGGAATAAAGGAACACTTGCTCTAGTGTACAGGAATAAAGGTACACCTGGTCTAGTGTAGAGGAATAAAGGTACACCTGCTCTAGTCTAGAGGAATAAAGGAACACCTGGTCTTAGTGTAGAGGAATAAAGGAACACCTAGTCTTAGTGTAGAGGATTAAAGGAACTCCTGGTCTTAGTGTAGAGGAATAAAGGTACACCTAGTCTTAGTGTAGAGGAATAAATGTACACCTGTTTTTAGAGAAAGGAATAAATGTACACCTGGTCTTAGTGTAGAGGAATAAATGTACACCTGGTCTTAGTGGAGAGGAATAAAGGTACACCTGGTCTCAGTGTAGAGGAATAAGGGTACACCTGCTCTAGTGCAAAGGAATAAAGGTACACCTGGTCTTAGTGCAGAGGAATAAAGGTACACCTGGTCTAAGTGTAGAGGAATAAGGGTACACCTGCTCTAGTGTACAGGAATAAAGGAACACCTGGTCTTAGTGTAGAGGAATAAAGGAACACCTAGTCTTAGTGAAGAAGAATAAAGGTACACCTGGTCTTAGTGTAGAGGAATAAAGGTATACCTGGTCCTAGTGTAGAGGAATAAAGGAACACCTAGTCTTATTGTAGAGGAATAAAGGTACACCTGGTCTAAGTGTAGAGGAATAAAGGTACACCTGGTCTAGTGTAGAGGAATAAAGGTACACCTGGTCTAGTGTAGAGGAATAAAGGAACACCTTGTCTAGTGTAGAGGAATAAAGGAACACCTAGTCTTAGTGTAGAGGAATAAAGGTACACCTGGTCTTAGTGTAGAGGAATAAAGGTACACCTTGTCTTAGTGTAGAGGAATAAAGGTACAACTAGTCTTATTGTAGAGGAATAAATGTACACCTGGTCTAGTGTAGAGGAATAAAGATACACCTGGTATTAGTGTAGAGGAAAAAATGTACACCTGGTCTTAGTGTAGAGGAATAAGGGTACACCTGGTCTAGTGTAGATGAATAAAGGAACACCTGGTCTAGTGTAGATGAATAAAAATACACCTGGTATTACTGTAGAGGAATAAATGTACACCTGGTCTTAGTGTAGAGGAATAAGGGTACACCTGCTCTGGTGCAAAGGAATAAAGGTATACCTGGTCTTTGTGCAAAGGAATAAAGGTATACCTGGTCTTAGTGTAGAGGAATAAAGATACACCTGGTATTAGTGTAGAGGAATAAATGTACACCTGGTCTTAGTGTAGAGGAATAAAGGTACACCTGGTCTTAGTGTAGAGGAAGAAAGGAACACCTGGTCTAGTGTAGAGGAATAAGGGTACACCTGCTCTGGTGCAAAGGAATAAAGGTATACCTGGTCTTTGTGCAAAGGAATAAAGGTATACCTGGTCTTAGTGTAGAGGAATAAAGATACACCTGGTATTAGTGTAGAGGAATAAATGTACACCTGGTCTTAGTGTAGAGGAATAAAGGTACACCTGGTCTTAGTGTAGAGGAATAAGGATACACCTGCTCTGGTGCAAAGGAATAAAGGTATACCTGGTCTTTGTGCAAAGGAATAAAGGTATCCCTGGTCTTAGTGTAGAGGAATAAAGATACACCTGGTATTAGTGTAGAGGAATAAATGTACACCTGGTCTTAGTGTAGAGGAATAAAGGTACACCTGGTCTTAGTGTAGAGGAATAAAGGTACACCTGGTCTAGTGTAGAGGAATAAAGGTACACCTGGTCTAGTGTAGAGGAATAAAGGAACACCTAGTCTTAGTGTAGAGGAATAAAGGTACACCTGGTCTTAGTGTAGAGGAATAAAGGTACACAATGTCTTAGTGTAGAGGAATAAAGGTACAACTAGTCTTATTGTAGAGGAATAAATGTACACCTGGTCTAGTGTAGAGGAATAAGGGTACACCTGCTATTAGTGTAGAGGAATAAATGTACACCTGGTCTTAGTGTAGGGGAATAAGGGTACACCTGCTCTGGTGCAAAGGAATAAAGGTATACCTGGTCTTTGTGCAAAGGAATAAAGGTATACCTGGTCTTAGTGTAGAGGAATAAAAATACACCTGGTATTAGTGTAGAGGAATAAATGTACACCTGGTCTTAGTGTAGAGGAATAAAGGTACACCTGGTCTTAGTGTAGAGGAAGAAAGGAACACCTGGTCTAGTGTAGAGGAATAAAGGAACACCTGGTCTAGTGGAGAGGAATAAAGGAACACCTAGTCTTAGTGTAGAGGAATAAAGGTACACCTGGTCTTAGTGTAGAGGAAGAAAGGAACACCTGGTCTAGTGTAGAGGAATAAAGGAACACCTGGTCTAGTGGAGAGGAATACATGTACACCTGGTCTTAGTGGAGAGGAATAAAGGTACACCTGGTCTTAGTGTAGAGGAATAAATGTACACCTGGTCTTAGTGTAGAGGAATAAATGTACACCTGGTCTTAGTGTAGAGGAATAAATGTACACCTGGTCTACTGTAGAAGAATAAAGGTACACCTGGTCTTAGTGTAGAACAATAAGGGTACACCTGGTCTAGTGTAGAGGAATAAAGGAACACCTGGTCTTAGTGTAGAGGAATAAGGGTACACCTGGTCTAGTGGAGAGGAATAAAGGAACATCTGGTCTTAGTGTAGAGGAATAAGGGTACACCTGCTCTAGTGCAAAGGAATAAAGGTACACCTGGTCTAAGTGTAGATTAATAAGGGTACAGCTTCTCTAGTGTAGAGGAATAAAGGAACACCTGGTCTTAGTGTAGAGGAATACAGGAAAACCTAGTCTTAGTGTAGAGGAATAAAGGTACACCTGGTCTTAGTGTAGAGGAATAAATGTACACCTGGTCTTAGTGGAGAGGAATAAAGGTACACCTGGTCTTAGTGTAGAGGAATAAGGGTACACCTGCTCTAGTGCAAAGGAATACAGGTACACCTGGTCTAAGTGTAGAGTAATAAGGGTACACCTGCTCTAGTGTAGAGGAATAAAGGAGCATCTGGTCTTAGTGTAGAGGAATAAAGGAACACCTGGTCTTAGTGTAAAGGAATTAAGGTACACCTGGTCTTAGTGTAGAGGAATAAAGGTACACCTGGTCTAGTGTAGAGGAATAAAGGAACACTTGCTCTAGTGTAGAGGAATAAAGGAACACCTAGTCTAGTGTAGAGGAATAAAGGAACACCTAGTCTAGTGTAGAGGAATAAAGGAACACTTGCTCTAGTGTAGAGGAATAAATGTACACCTTGTCTTAGTGTAGAGGAATAAAGGTACACCTGGTCTTAGTGTAGAGAAAAAATGGCACACTTGGTCTAGTGTAGAGGATTGAAGGTACACCTGGTCTTAGTGAAGAGGAAAAAAAGGTACACCTGGTCTAGTGTAGAGGAATAAAGGAACACTTGCTCTAGTGTAGAGGCATAAAGGAACACCTGGTCTTAGTGTAGAGGAATAAAGGTACACCTGGTCTAGTGTAGAGGAATAAAGGAACACTTGCTCTAGTGTAGAGGCATAAAGGAACACCTGGTCTTAGTGTAGAGGAATAAAGGAACACCTGGTCTAGTGTAGAGGAATAAAGGAACACCTAGTCTAGTGTAGAGGAATAAATGTACACCTTGTCTTAGTGTAGAGGAATAAAGGTACACCTGGTCTTAGTGTAGAGAAAAAATGGCACACTTGGTCTAGTGTAGAGGATTGAAGGTACACCTGGTCTTAGTGAAGAGGAAAAAAAGGTACTACTGGTCTTAGTGTAGAGGAATAAGGGTAAACCTGCTCAAGTGCAAACGAATAAAGGTACACCTGGTCTTAGTTCAGAGGAATAAAGGTACACCTGGTCTCAGTGTAGAGGAATAAGGGTACACCTGCTCTAGTGTAGAGGAATAAAGGTACACCTGGTCTTAGTGTAGAAGAATAAAGGAACACCTAGTCTTATTGTAGAGGAATAAAGGTACACCTGGTCTTAGTGTAGAGGAATAAATGTATACCTTGTCTTTGTGTAGAGGAATAAAGATACACCTGGTATTAGTGTAGAGGAATAAATGTACACCTGGTCTTAGTGTAGAGGAATAAAGGTACACCTGGTCTTAGTGTAGAGGAAGAAAGGAACACCTGGTCTTAGTGTAGAGGAATAAAGGAACACCTGGTCTAGTGTAGAGGAATAAATGTACACCTTTGTCTTAGTGTAGAGGAATAAATGTACACCTGGTCTTAATGTAGAGGAATAAAGGTATACCTGGTCTTAGTGTAGAGGAATAAAGATACACCTGGTATTAGTGTAGAGGAATAAATGTACACCTGGTCTTAGTGGTGAGGAATAAAGGTACACCTGGTCTTAGTGTAGAGGAATAAAGGAACACCTAGTCTTATTGTAGAGGAATAAAGGTACACCTGGTCTTAGTGTAGAGGAATACATGTATACCTTGTCTTTGTGTAGAGGAATAAAGATACACCTGGTATTAGTGTAGAGGAATAAATGTACACCTGGTCTTAGTGTAGAGGAATAAAGGTACACCTGGTCTTAGTGTAGAGGAAGAAAGGAACACCTGGTCTTAGTGTAGAGGAATAAGGGTACACCTGCTCTGGTGCAAAGGAATAAATGTACACCTGGTCTTAGTGTAGAGGAATAAAGGTACACCTGGTCTTAGTGTAGAGGAAGAAAGGAACACCTGGTCTAGTGTAGAGGAATAAAGGAACACCTGGTCTAGTGTAGAGGAATAAATGTACACATTTGTCTTAGTGTAGAGGAATAAATGTACACCTGGTCTTAATGTAAAGGAATAAAGGTATACCTGGTCTTAGTGTAGAGGAATAAAGATACACCTGGTATTAGTGTAGAGGAATAAATGTACACCTGGTCTTAGTGTAGAGGAATAAATGTACACCTGGCTTTAGTGTAGAAGAATAAAGGTACACCTGGTCTTAGTGTAGAAGAATAAGGGTACACCTGCTCCAGTGTAGAGGAATAAAGGAACACCTGGTCTTAGTGTAGAGGAATAAGGGTACACCTGGTCTAGTGGAGAGGAATAAAGGAACATCTGGTCTTAGTGTAGAGGAATAAGGGTACACCTGCTCTAGTGCAAAGGAATAAAGGTGAACCTGGTCTAAGTGTAGAGTAATAAGGGTACAGCTTCTCTAGTGTAGAGAAATAAAGGAACACCTGGTCTTAATGTAGAGGAATAAAGGAACACCTAGTCTAAGTGAAGAGGAATAAAGGAACACCTGGTCTTAGTGTAGAGGAATAAATGTACACCTGGTCTCAGTGGAGAGGAATAAAGGTACACCTCGTCTTAGTGTAGAGGAATAAGGGTACACCTGCTCTAGTGCAAAGGAATACAGGTTCACCTGGCCTAAGTGTAGAGTAATAAGGGTACACCTGCTCTAGTGTAGAGGAATAAAGGAGCACCTGGTCTTAGTGTAGAGGAATAAAGGTACACCTGGTCTGGTGCAAAGGAATAAATGTACACCTGGTCTTAGTGTAGAGGAATAAAGGTACACCTGGTCTTAGTGTAGAGGAAGAAAGAAACACCTGGTCTAGTGTAGAGGAATAAAGGAACACCTGGTCTAGTGTAGAGGAATAAATGTACACATTTGTCTTAGTGTAGAGGAATAAATGTACACCTGGTCTTAATGTAAAGGAATAAAGGTATACCTGGTCTTAGTGTAGAGGAATAAAGATACACCTGGTATTAGTGTAGAGGAATAAATGTACACCTGGTCTTAGTGTAGAGGAATAAAGGTACACCTTGTCTTAGTGTAGAGGAATAAAGGTACAACTAGTCTTATTGTAGAGGAATAAATGTACACCTGATCTAGTGTAGAGGAATAAAGATACACCTGGTATTAGTGTAGAGGAATAAATGTACACCTGGTCTTAGTGTAGGGGAATAAGGGTACACCTGCTCTGGTGCAAAGGAATAAAGGTATACCTGGTCTTTGTGCAAAGGAATAAAGGTATACCTGGTCTTAGTGTAGAGGAATAAAAATACCCTGGTATTAGTGTAGAGGAATAAATGTACACCTGGTCTTAGTGTAGAGGAATAAAGGTACACCTGGTCTTAGTGTAGAGGAAGAAAGGAACACCTGGTCTAGTGTAGAGGAATAAAGGAACACCTGGTCTAGTGGAGAGGAATAAAGGAACACCTAGTCTTAGTGTAGAGGAATAAAGGTACACCTGGTCTTAGTATAGAGGAAGAAAGGAACACCTGGTCTAGTGTAGAGGAATAAAGGAACACCTGGTCTAGTGTAGAGGAATAAAGGAACACCTGCTCTAGTGTACAGGAATAAAGGAACACCTAGTCTTAGTGCAAAGGAATAAAGGTACACCTGGTCTTAGTGCAGAGGAATAAGGGTACACCTGCTCTAGTGTACAGGAATAAAGGAACACCTGGTCTTAGTGTAGAGGAATAAAGGAACACCTAGTCTTAGTGTAGAGGAATAAAGGAACACCTGGTCTAAGTGTAGAGGAATAAAGGTACACCTGGTCTAGTGTAGAGGAATAAAGGAACACCTGGTCTAGTGTAGAGGAATAAAGGAACACCTGGTCTTAGTGTAGAGGAATAAGGGTACACCTGGTCTAGTGTAGAGGAATAAAGGAACATCTGGTCTTAGTGTAGAGGAATAAGAGTACACCTGCTGTAGTGCAAAGGAATAAAGGTACACCTGGTCTTAGTGCAGAGGAATAAAGGTACACCTGGTCTTAGTGTAGAGGAATAAGGGTACACCTGCTCTAGTGCAAAAGAATAAAGGTACACCTGGTCTTAGTGCAGAGGAATAAAGGTACACCTGGTCTAAGTGTAGAGGAATACATGTACACCTGGTCTTAGTGTAGAGGAATAAAGGAACACCTAGTCTTAGTGTAGAGGAATAAAGGAACACCTAGTCTTAGTGTAGAGGAATAAAGATACACCTGGTCTTAGTGTAGAGGAATAAATGTACACCTGGTCTTAGTGTAGAGGAATAAAGGTACACCTGGTCTTAGTGTAGAGGAATAAGGGTACACCTGGTCTTAGTGTAGAGGAATAAATGTACACCTGCTCTAGTGGAGAGGAATAAAGGTACACCTGTCCCCGAGGTTATAAAACAAACTCCGTACTCAACTCAACTCTGTGCTCAACATAGGGAGTTTAGACTCAGTTGAGATCGACTCAAATTTTGAGGTTATAAAACGTCTTGAGTCTGTGCTCAAGTGAGTCCGAAATCAAACTCAGCTGAGTATACACAGCGACATTTTGTTTTGTTGAAAACAACAAAATAGACCCTGTCAAGCAAAATAACATTTGTGTCTGCAGTATCACACACTTTTTATGATCACAGGAGAGGTTTTACAGTTTCTACAATAATATATTGTTATCAGTATTGAATGAATACTAGTCATGTTATGTATGTTGCAAGACATATGCTGTTGAGATCTACAAAAAATGATTTGTTCAAATTCTTAAGTATTCTTGGATTTTATATCCCTTTTAAATCACAACATTGCTCCCCTCTGTCACATTGCACATCAATGTCAAGGCCAACTTGATAAGGGAAGTAACTCCTGTTTATTTCTATTGTAAATTTTCATTTTGTTAGATGATGCATAATGGGAGTTCTAGTCACCAATCTCATTTATAAAATAAACTGATTCTATTTTTTACACATACATTTTGCTTTTATGACACATGTTCTTACTCTGATTTTCAAAAACAATCTCCCAGAATTAAATAATGTTTTGTCAATGCACAAATATAACAAAACGATAAAATAAATAATGCTTTTTTTAAAGAATGATATTTAGATTTTTTTTAAGTATGTACATAATTCAATTAAATACAAAACGTTTTTCTCACTCAGTGTTTTCTTTTATAAAATATAAATTTTATAATCCACATTTTCCTATACGTACTAAGTCCAGCGAAATAGTTATTTTACACATTTTAAAGCTTTCCCATTCTTTTCTAGTCTCTCAAGTTATATTGCATACGGATTCCCTTATTTCTGTGTTTAATAAGTGTCTATCTCCTCAACTGAAGAGTAGGCCTATGCTATCCTAGTGATAACGTATCCTATAAAGTAGATAAGGGTATCCCATTTAATGGCAAGCCTGTTCAAATGGAATGGAAAAATAAATTAAGGGAGATACACAGAATAGTATTTACTATTTATCTAAAGCCTGATGTAAAAATGTGTTGTTTTTTTCTTTAAAATAAAAATGAATTAAAAGACAAGCACCTGCAGGGGTTGAGGAAGATGTTTGTTGTGTAGGGGGAGACAGGCACCCAGGGACATGAGACTAATTATAAAAATAGAGCCATGGGCTCTGTAGCTCATCAGAGTTTATTTTGTTTGATGATGAAGACAGAAATATGTTGTCTCAATATAATGCACAATCCCTAACCTTGACAAATCTTAGTCTTGAAATTGAGAGAGAGCACTCAGCAAGGTCAACACACAGGAGATTATGCAATATTCTGACCCCTTGGCTCTGGTTACAAGCCAGCTGTGTTTTTTGTGTTTACCGCCAAATTATGTAATAGACTCTTGCTTGCACTAAACACTGGCAGCACTGATCTAACTGTATAAGGCTTAAAGAGAACAGGCAATGTGATGAATCTCATGGTACATAGTACAATTTAGAATCACCTTGGCTAAACAATCTCTGCACAATTTTATCGGTTCTAAGCCTCATCCAAACATCTAAACATTCTGAACACAATATTCCTTCTAGTTTGTTCTGGATGAAAACAGGATTTTAGGTTATGGCCTGTGAGGCCCTTATTTGGGGCCACAGCGTCACCAAATCTACAATTTAGAATCTCCATTGGCTAAAGACTCATTACACAACATGACAACCTTCTAGGTCTTTTCGTTCTGGAGAAGAAGATGAAAATAATCTTATCTTATCATTTCATCACCAGTCATATGCAGTTCACATATCTCATGTAAAATAAAAGAATGCTTAACACCTCTTCAATTTAGTCCTCTATGACTTGTCACAATTTTCAGTTCATAGGCTATTCAATAGTTCTCAGTTCACATTGATTACATCAATTTGACAAACATGTCCACAATGTAGATTGTTATCTCAAGTCGACATGTATTTCAAATAATTGTGATTGAAGTGTCATAAAATATCAGTTCAAAATTCATTTTCAAAGGTTTTTTAGGCTGTGGCCCATATTTGGGGTCACAGGGTCACCAAATTTACAAGTTAGAATCCCAATTGGCTAAAGAGTTTGCATACAATATTACAGCCTTCTAGGTCTTTTTGTTCCAGAGAAAAAGATGAAAACAGGATTTTAGGTAATGGCATGTGAGGCCCTTATTTGGGGTCACAGGGTCACCAAATCTACAATTTAGAATCCCCATTGGCCAAGGAGTCTGTACATATAATTTCAGCTCTCTGGAGTCATTGGTTCTGGAGAAGAAGATGAGCCTGATGAGCTAAAAAGTAGAAATATCGTGTTGGGTCTCAAAAGGACCCTTTTCCTAATAACATGTTGTTTCTGTCTCCGAAATGTATTCCCACACGCATATTAGGGCGTAGATCGAAAGATATATCGTATGTGTGTTGTCATTATTGTAGCTGAGTACGGTGTTAAGTAAGGGTCGGACTTTACTTGAGTTGAGTACGTTTTCAGACTCAAGCTGAGTTCAATATCGAACTCAGGAAATTTTATAACCTCCATACTCTGAGTCTGAGTTTTGAGTTGAGCACGAAACGTGAGTTGAGCATGAAATCAAACTCAAGAAAGTTTTATAACCTCGGGGCCTGGTCTTAGTGTAGAGGAATAAAGGAACACCTGGTTTTAATGTAGAGGAATAAAGGTACACCTGGTCTAAGTGTAGAGGAATAAATGTACAGCTGGTCTTAGTGTAGAGGAATAAATGTACACCTGGTCTAGTGTAGAGGAATAAAGGTACACCTGGTCCAGTGTAGATGAATAAAGGTACACCTGGTCTTAGTGTAGAGGAATAAAGGTACACCTGGTCTTAGTGTAGAGGAATAAAGGTACACCTGGTCTTAGTGTAGAGGAATAAAGGTACACCTGCTCTAGTTTAGAGGAATAAATGTACACCTTGTCTTAGTGTAAAGGAATAAAGGAACACCTGGTTTTAGTGTAGAGGAATAAAGGTACACCTGGTCTTAGCGTAGAGGAATAAAGGAACACCTGGTCTTAGTGTAGAGGAATAAAGGTACACCTGGTCTTAGTGTAGAGGAATAAAGGTACACCTGGTCCAGTGTAGATGAATAAAGGTACACCTGGTCTTAGTGTAGAGGAATAAAGGTACACCTGGTCTTAGTGTAGAGGAATAAAGGAACACCTGGTCCAGTGTAGATGAATAAAGGTACACCTGGTCTTAGTGTAGAGGAATAAAGGTACACCTGGTCTTAGTGTAGAGGAATAAAGGTACACCTGCTCTAGTTTAGAGGAATAAATGTACACCTTGTCTTAGTGTAAAGGAATAAAGGAACACCTGGTTTTAGTGTAGAGGAATAAAGGTACACCTGGTCTTAGCGTAGAGGAATAAAGGAACACCTGGTCTTAGTGTAGAGGAATAAATGTACACCTGGTCTTAGTGTAGAGTAATAAAGGTACACCTTGTCTTAGTGTAGAGGAATAAGGGTACACCTGCTCTAGTGTAGAGGAATAAATGTACACCTTGTCTTAGTGTAGAGGAATAAAGGTACACCTGGTCTTAGTGTAGAGAAAAAATGGCACACTTGGTCTAGTGTAGAGGATTGAAGGTACACCTGGTCTTAGTGAAGAGGAAAAAAGGTACACCTGGTCCTATTGTAGAGGAATAAGGGTACACCTGCTCTAGTGTAGAGGAATAAAGGTACACCTTGTCTAGTGTAGAGGAATAAAGGTACAGCTGGTCTTAGTATAGAGGAAAAAAGGTACACCTTGTCTTAGTGTAGAGAAAAAATGGCACACTTGGTCTAGTGTAGAGGATTAAAGGTACACCTGGTTTTAGTATAGAGGAAAAAAGGTACACCTGGTTTTAGTGTAGAGGAATAAAGGTACACCTGATCTTAGTGTAGAAGAATAAGGGTACACCTGCTCTAGTGTAGAGGAATAAAGGTACACCTGGTCTTAGCGTAGAGGAAAAATGGTACACCTGGTCTAGTGTAGAGGATTAAAGGTACACCTTGTTTTAGTGTAGAGGAATTAAGGAACACCTGATCTTAGTGGAGAGGAACAAGAGTCATCAGAAGATGACATATCCCACCGGTTCCACAAAATTTGTAAAACACATCTTTTACAGATACTTGTGTATCTACTACCGTACTTCAGTTAGTGGGTATTACAGATGCTGAGTTTCAGGCATGTTAAGGGTTTTAGACTTCTGCTCCAGAAGCAGTCAAAATCAACAACAACCAACATCCCTCTCATGTTTCTATGGAAACAGAACAAAATTAATTTTTCAGAAAAAATCTGATAATATCAAAAGGCACCACTTCAGTCAATGGGTAATACACATGCAAAGTTTCAGGAAGATATGATGAACGGTTTTGAAGCTGTGCTCCGGAAACGAACCTGTCTCTGAACAAAGTCCAACTTCAACATGTTTCTATGGAAACGAAAAAAAAAAATAATTATCAGAAATCTGAAAATATCAAAAGGCACCACTTCAGTTAGTGGGTAATACACATGCAAAGTTTCAGGAAGATATGATGAACGGTTTTGGAGCTGTGCTCCCGAAACGAACCTGTCTCTGAACAAAGTCCAACTTCAACATGTTTCTATGGAAACGAAAAAAAATAAAATTTTCAGAAATCTGAAAATATCAAAAGGCACCACTTCAGTTAGTGGGTAATACACATGCAAAGTTTCAGGAAGATATGATGAACGGTTTTGGAGCTGTGCTCCCGAAACGAACCTGTCTCTGAACAAAGTCCAACTTCAACATGTTTCTATATAAACGAAAAAAAATAAAATTTTCAGAAATCTGAAAATATCAAAGGCACCACTTCAGTTAGTGGGTAATACACATGCAAAGTTTCAGGAAGATGTGATGAACTGTTTTGGAGCTGTGCTCCTGAAACGAACCTGTCTCTGAACAAAGTCCAAAGTTTCAGAAAGATATCATGAATGGTTTTCGAGTTCTGCTCCGGAAACGAAATGATTACGGACGGACGGACAGACGGACGGACGGACAGACGGACGGGGCGATGACTATATCCCACGGTATTACATACCGGTGGGATAATAAAGGTACATTTGGTCTAGTCTGTGTCTGTTGGTTACATGACGTTAGGCCAATACTGTCGATGCCGTCACAGTGACGAAAGATTACGCAGATGTCAAGAAAGGTGGTGTAAATTTTCTTCGGCAGTTATGACCATCGGTTTTCCAATTCTTGGCCTGTCATTGGTACTCAACAATTCAATTTTTGAGAAGATTTTTCACTTGGTTCAAAGTTGCGACAATTGATTGTTGAATAATAAAACCCCCAATGAAAACACTAATTTATTATTTTGGGAAAATATATTATTTTGGTAAAGTGATATTTGCCCGTGAGTTTTTATATTCTAAACTGTAAATAAACAGTGTTTCTCTTTGTTATTTAGAGTATTTATGTTTGTTATTTCGTTTGTGGAAATAAACCTATATCTCAAAGCAGACTCACCCACTTTTTATAGATCATTGAACAACTGCGAAAAGTGTATCAAACTCGAAAAGTGTTACCGTACGTCACGTATGACAAACGTAACAACTAAAAATGTTAGGATGCAATAAGTAAGGGAGGACAAGGGATGAAAGACTGAATTCGATGCAATCTGTCTTGTGTATATTGCCCATTTGTAACGTTTGTTTGTCCCAGATTCCATGAATTACCCATTTAGTATATAAAGCAGGTGAAATAAAATCAGCCAGTCGGTTGTGGGCTTCTCTGAGGGTCACACCTGTTCGGATCTCTCAGCGTACCATGTGCATGCGTGTGAAGATCCTGGGTAGTGTCCGGCATTGTCCACAAGTCAATATCATCCCTTAAATTAGATACCGTACCTGTTCGCAACACCATCAGACACAGCAATACATCCCTTGGACATAAATACTCGAGATCTTTCAAAGATGTGTATATTTCACCCGACTTATCCCCGGACCAACGCTTGCTCGCTTCAAACATGAGATTTATTGTGAAAACTTTTGGGCATGATAAGCTGATCATGAAAGGGAACACGTGCTACTCAAGTCATGTGATGCTAACAATAGCGATAGACGCACGTACAACGTAGAGCAACGGTACAGTGATAACGTTTCTCAAAGCAAGTTCAACAATGGACGTGAAGCAGAGGTGAACTATCGTTCGTCCCGAACGAGACCATCGTCAAGCAAGTCAAATGATAGACATTATGACAACCATTAGCTACTATTTGGTCTTTGGAACATTAACGGCTGGAACGTGAACACTTCTTCTGATTATAACCAAGTCAGGTCCACGGGCGTATTAGACTCTAATGCTGACGTTACTGGTTTAACAGGGACAATCTTATGAATGACAATGTTATTTGTCTTCCAGGATATACCTGGTTTGGCCAAAATAGAACAGTATTACACAGAAATGCGAAATGTGGTTCAGGAGGCGTTGGCTTCCTGATTCGAATTTCTTTATTGTCATGTTGCAATAGCAACGTGTTTGATGATCTCAACATATACACTTATCAAAACTCGGGGGTAGTTTTAATTTTTGGTGATTTTAACAGCAGGTGTGGAGATTTTGAAGACAACGTCTTAGGTGTTGACTCACTCCCCACGAGAGACGTTATTGATTATAAAATCTAAAGGTATGGTCAGTGTTTATTTGATTTTCTCGTCCGGAAAGACAGGTGTATTCTGAATGGTAAAAAACAGCAAAGTGAATGACTTTGACCTCAATATCAACAATAGGATGTGCAGTTGTTGATTTTTGCATTGTTGTATATGAAGACTTGCACATGTTTAAAAATGTCATTGTTGAGAGAGCGAATAGCCTGGTAGATCTGACACTGGGGGCGGTAGGTGTTGACCCTCGTGCTATACCTGTACACTCAGTACAAAGGAGAACGTACAGCACCACCACACGGACAGCACAGATGAAACAGATGAGTTCATCAAGTTCACCATTGACAAGGCATCGAGTACTCTAATGTTGAAAGACAATACTGTGCAGTATGTACATCTTCCAATTTCGAAATTGGAAGCAGTACACAAGAAAACATAGATGCTAGATATGACAGTTTCTCTAAGTTTATGAAGAAAGAGATGTACGACAAGATTCCTTACAGGAGAATAAAACTGAAAAATGGCGTCTGTTATAAGCAGAAGAGACAGAGTAAAGCTTCGTCCCTGTCTGAACATAGACAAAGAAAACATCTTAAGGAGAGATGGGACGATGAAATCAAATATTTAAGAATTCGTTTATTTTTTCAACATAGCAAGTTTATTATGTCTTTTACCCAAAAATGTAAGAAAATTTGGGGGTCACCGAACGATTTAAAAAGTTTTTGGCATTAATAATAATACTCCCGTCGGCAAATTACGTTATTTTTTACTGATTTGATGTATTTAAATTAAGCACTCGCGTTCAAAGAATAAATTCCGAATCCTTTCAGATACATTATAGTTACATACGGGGATGTATAGCATGTCTATATTTTAACAATTAATTACGCTGGAAAGAGAAAAAACATTGAATTGAGCAATTTTTAATCCAAAACGGCATTTTTATCATCGTGTTTCGCATAGTCCACAGGAATTTACACTAACACACGCATTTTAGATATTGATAAAACTTTAATATGATGTGCGCAGTTAAATGAACAAACGAATTTAGATATACTAATAGGGGGTAACCAAACGTTTTTCAAAACTTTATCGTCATTTTTTTCAATTACCTACATAAACGTAAAAACCTGACGTCACGGTAGTTTTGATGATTTCAAGTGTAACTTTGATGGCCTACCATGTTAGCATTATTTAACATACTATCAATATAAGAGTGCATGATGAAAAAATAACTATAAGTTGATTATACCAGGCGATTAAAATTCTTCACTAACGTGTGATACGCATGTCATTCGAATAACAAACATAGTAACATATTTACCGCAAATATAGGTGACGGTAACGTTATGCGGCATGTCGTAAAATGACCATTATAGAGGCGTTACGGTAAATTTAACCGCTTCCTGGTAGTGTACAGATAAGCATAGGCCAAAAACAGAGTCATCAATATATTTTGACACTTATTCACAACAATAAATTGTTGTCGCAAAATGTTACCGTAAGCAGTTCGATTTCTGGGTCCCATCTCTCCTTAAGGATGAATACTCAGAAACAAGAAAACTGGTTGATAGGGATGTACAAAAAGCATAACGACAAGCTGAGATTGAGGATTCTGCAAATCTAAACCAAAGCTTTTTCTGGAAATCAATAGGAAGAATAGGTATTGAAGCAGAAAGACACAAAGGTATTCCAATTGAAACTTCACAACTATAGTTGAGAACAGGAACAAGATGAAGATGAGTACTTTCACAGCCTGTATAACGACTCTATAGATTGACGTGTCCTGTGGGACAAACTGACAGACGTTGGAGTCAATGGGAAACTGATGAGGCCTTTAAGGGTAATAAATAACAACGTCTACAGCTGTACATGTGTTAGAGTTAATGGATTCAAGACTGATTAGTTCCAAGTCAACAGTGGTGTGAAACAGGGCTGCATGCTCTCTCCCCTCTTTTTTCATCTTTTCGTTTTGATGAGTTTGAATATCGGCATTGAGATTAACGATTAGCTTGTATGTAAGCTACTGTATATAGATGATATTGTACTCGTGGCACTGACCGAGACCGATCTGCAGATCCTTCTCAACAATCTCCACAGTTGGTGTGATAGCAACAATATGCACATAAATGAGGACAAGTCTAAAGTGATGCATTTCCGCAACCCCTCTGTACTAAGATCTGAAGAATGGTCTACTATTGGAACTCTTGAGTTAGAAGTAACGGAGAGATAGCTTTTGGATGAGCATCTTGACTTCAGAGTTACAGCAAAAGCAGTCACCAGGCAGCAAGCAGAGCATTGGGTCTTGTGGTGTGTAAAGGAATTGATGGTGTTAATTTTTACGTTTTTTACCAAGTTATATGATAATCTTGTGTTGCCAATTGTTACATATAGCGCTTCTATATGGGGGCAGAAGGAATATGTGGAACATGTGGATTGAAAAACAGTATAAGAACTTTAAGTGAGGAAGTACAAAATGCTATATTACTAGATTCTGCATGCTCAGGCACTGTTTGTGGTCAGGAATGGATGGATACATACATAATGACACTGGACATAGAAGAGAGAAAAAAGGTTAAATCCGAGCCTGGAAAAAAAGTTTTCAAGTGTGGTGGGGGAGAAAAGTTAAAATCTATTGGGTCACAGACAATACCAGTGTCGATAGCAGGTGTTGATGTTAAAATGAGCAAAGATGTCAGACGTTCCATTGATTTGGCCATGAATTCTATGAAGAAAGCTAAAGTGAAACTAGACCTTGAAAATTATTGTGCTGAAGTATTAGGGGGAAAGTATTAGTAAATTAAACTTCATCTGGACAGTATTGCTTGCCTCTCGGAACCTCTGATGTATCTGAAGAAGAGGTGAACCTAGTCAAGATAGCAAACATAGATGAAGGTAAACAGTACAAGACCTTGGTCAAACTTCACCGCCAGTTGCACAACCAGGTGAATTGAAATTGAAAAATCTGTTGAAATATGGTGGTGTGCGGGATGATAAATTCCAGGATGTTCTTCATGACATTTATCTGTGCAAGCCATATGCTCCAACACCTCCGAAACCAGTGGTAGGTTTACCAATGGCAAGGCGTTTCAATGAGAAGGTCTCAATGGATTTAAAACAATGGACATTTTTTTTTACTTTCTTCACATTGTGGATATTGTAGTTTCCTAGATTGAAACACTGGATAGGAACATTTGGTGTCATGGAAGCCATTTTCACAGATAACAGTGGAGAGTTCAACTCTGATGAGATGAGGGAGGAATTGAGCATACTGAATGTGGAAACCTTGACAACTGGTGCTTACAGTCCATTCCAAAAAGGTCTTTTTGAGCGGGTACATGCAGTGACTGACATGATGTTGTTGAAACTCAAAGATCAATATCCTGAGAAACCACTTGATATTTTATTATGTTGGACAAAAATTGCGAAAAACAGCTTACAAATGTGGCATGGTTACAGTTCTTACCAGTTGGTGTTTGGAAAAAACACTAATCCCAACATAATGTCAGTTACCAGAATTCAATGGAATGACCACAAGTGATGTTTTTGCAAGGCATGTGAATGCTCTACACATTGCACGAAATGCTTGTGTAAGGTCAGGTTGTTGTGAGAGAATAAGGCGTGCATTAAGACATAAGGTTAGGGCAGCAGAAGAGGTTTATAGAAATTGAGACAAAGTTTATTACAAGAGAGAAGGGTCTGAAATGTGGCTAGGACCAGGAAAGGTTGTATTTCAAGATGGAATAGTTGTCTTTGTCCGACATGGAAGCATATACACTAAATAGTGTCAATGAATAGACTGAGTAAAGTTGGTTGGGAAGCAGGACATGCTGATGAAAAGTGATGAAAAGAAAAATGAAGTTACAAACAACATTGACGGAAATGATGAAAATACAGATACAGAAGACGGAGACCACAAAATTCAAGAAGATTGGACAGTTGAGAAATCAGAAGGAGGTGACGTTTCTCCAGGAAATCAAATGGAAAGTAGTTTTGATGTCAGGAGACTCAATAGAATACAGGTAAACCAGTGCAGATAATTAGAATACAGGCACCATCATGAGAAGAGCAGCTAAAGCAAAAGGAAAATAAAATAAATGGTACAATATCAAAACAGCAGATAGTAATGGACACAGCATAAATATTGATAGTTGTGAATGGAGAAAAATTGAGTGTAACGCAGTGATGATTAAAAAATCTGATCATAACAATAAAGTTTGCAAACAAACAAAGAGTGCAGAATTAGCAAGATATTTAGGACAGAAACGAATTTCTGCAAGATGGGTTATCAGTTACCAAGGTAATGGAAAGATTAAAGCTCGCCTTGTAGCAAGGGAATTTGAGGAATGAAGCCTTGCTAGAAGAGACTCTCCAACAGTAAGCAAACTGTATTATAGGTTTTTTTGGCTGTCGCCGCAAGTAAAGGCTGGTCTATCAAGACAACTGATATCAAATCTGCGTTCCTTCAGGACAAGAAACTGGACAGAGATGTATATTTACAGCCACCGATAGAAGCAGATGTTTCAGAAGGCTATATATAGAAATTACAACACTATTTGTACGGCCTTGGTGATGCAGCGCAGTAGGTGTCAGTGTTGTAGAAGAGACAATACTAGGATGTGAACCATCTCAATATGACCCAGCCTTATTCTACCTGAAACCTGGCCACTTCTGTTCAGCTTTTGCAAAATGGAGTTGCTCCAATCAGAATTGAAACTGGCAGATATGAAAACCTCCCTAGTGACAAACGCCTGTGTCCTATGTGCTGTAATATAACCCCTGTATAGAAGACGATTTGAATGGAATTATTATTTCACATGTTGATGATTTCTTGCATGCTGGCAGCTTAGTGTTTGAAGACAATGTTATTAAAAGACTCAGAAAAAGATTTATAGCTGGAAAAGTGGAAGAGAGTGTTTTTAGATATGTAGGTTTTCACATCAAACAGTACAACCAAGGAATCATAGTGTCTCAAGAAGATTATGTAGCTGACATTGATAATGATATCATTGCATCTTCGAGGATCTTGAAGAAAAGTGAGTTGTTGACTTCGATGGAACAAACTAAATTCTGTGAGATGGTTGGAAGATCAAATGGGCTGTTCAAGGTTCAAGACGAGATGTAGCATTTTAAATGATATACTTGAGTAAAAAGTTGAATAAGGCAACAGTTTCTGACTGAAGAGAAGAGAACATTCATATTGATGTAATCACAGATAAGAGGAGTGTAGCTGAAGCGAAGAGGACAAAAGGCTGCGGATAGATTTGGCAGCTATCAAACAAGAACTTGTGAATGGAGACGTGAAAGTCACAGTTTGAAAGTGACCTGGTGAGATGCAGCTTGCTGATGTGTTGATAAAAATAGGGCCATCTGGTGTGAAACTGCCAGATTTTGCAGAGTGTAAAGCTCTGTGTGTGATATTTGTGATATATGGGGCGGAATAATCCCCAGAAGTATGTAGGTAGAATATAGTGACTCGTATTCCTGGCCCAATCTATGACAATGTATATATTTTTATCATATAACTTTATATTGAGAGGGAGAAGCGAGGAATCATTCAATTCTTTCATCGTGAACTTTTCAAACTTATAAGGTAATGTTTTGATATGACATAATTAAATTCTTAACTCCAGAAAAAAAGAGACAATTTAATGAATGTTAATATCAATTACGCTTCATGTGAGAAACGGCGAGAGCTTAGGAGAACCTACGAGAGAGTATCTCCGGAATTTAGTGTAAATAAAGATGGCGTGAAGGAAGCTTGTGTTCTGTCGGTGGTGTTGATGTAACCTGTGATTGTGGGCCATGAACATAGACTTCTGAGTGAGAATAACTGTGAATCGCTTATAACCTTAGAGTGTCTGCAAGTGTCGTCCATAAGAGCGGTAACTAACAGTCTCCAACAGGAGTACAGTAAAGACTGGTGTCGACGAATTGAAGGAAATACTGGAAAACTAGGAACGAACCGTACTTTTAAAGTTGTTCACAGAACGGAACACAATGTGGAAGCTGCTTTACCAGAGCACTTCTGTTCTGCTTTTGCAAATTTCGCAAAATGGAGTTGCTCCAATCAGAATTGAAACTGGCAGATATGACAAACGCTTGTGTCCCATGTGCTGTATCCCCTGTATAGAAGACGAACTGCACGTCCTGCTACAGTGCCCAGCGTATGACAACCTGCGATATGACTAATTACAGGAAGCCAGCTCCCTCTTTAATGAGTTCCACTCGTGGCCAGATAGTTCTCAGCAATATTGACCTGCTTCAATATACTCAAGCGACGCCGTCATCTTCTGTTTACTTAATCAACTTTGAAGAATATGTTAACTTCCTTTTATTCTCCTTTAAATTTATTTAATCTTTGTTTTAATGCATTTTACCTCTTGTATTTTGTACTTTAATGTATACATGCTATTTCATTTTAATTCACTGTTATTTATAGCTCATAAGGCCTGAAAGGCTTGATGGGCTTATGGCATGGTATTGCGTCTGGCGTCCGGCCGTAAACTTTTTCAAAATCTTCTACAGAATCAGTGACTCTAGAGAGGTGAAATTTTATATGCAGACTGGCAGATGGGGTCACATGGGTAACAACCTTAAAAACCTATAATCATCTTCTTCTCCAGTTCCAAAAGGTTTAAAGAACTGAAAAGTTGCGTGCAGACTCCTTGGGTCATGGTGATTCTAAATTGTAGATTTCGTGATCCCACGACCCCAAATGGGGTCACAGGGGTCACAACCTTAAAAATCTATTTTCATCTTCTTCTCCAGTTCCAAAATGTCTAGAGAGCTGAAAAGTTGTGTGCGGACTCCTTGGCCAATAGGGATTCTAATTTGTAGATTTCGTGATCCCACGACCCCAAATCGGGTCACAGGGGTCACAACCTGAAAAAACCTAGTCTCATCTTCTTCTCCAGTTCCAAAATGTCTAGAGGGCTGACACGTTGTGTGCAGACTCTTTGGCCAATGGGGATTCTACATTGTCGATTTTGTGATCCCACGACTCCAAATGGGGTCACAGGGGTCACAACCTTAAAAATCTATTTGCATCTTCTTCTCCAGTTCCAAAATGTCTAGAGAGCTGATAAGTTGTGTGCTATTGTTATGTAATTTTACTGTATATGTGGAGAGACTACAATAAACTATCTGTCTGTCTGTCTATGTAAATAGCCGCATGATAAATAGTGTTATAGACATTACTAAGAATGAAAATATACGGATACACATTATTTTCGTTTTCAAGTATTAAATTTAAAACTGTGTAGATGAGAATTGTATAGAATCTGATTAGTTTTAATTTCATGAATGATTCTAATACGTTATGAACATAAATATCAATTAATATACATGCTTGCTTGTATTATGCCCAATATATTAGTGATACATGCATGTATCTCATACACATACACATTATATATATAAATATATAATGGGCATAACATTGACCAAATTATAATGCTTAAACTGCAATGTTTATCGAAGACATGAGAGGAATAACAATAACAATAACAATAACAATAAGAGTCTGTATGCAGATAAAGTAAGTCATACATCATCAGATAAAAACACCCTTATCCCGTTTAAGCCTTCATCAACAGAATTTATAGAGACAACTTAACCTAAATAGAAATAAAATATGTAACATTGTTAATAACCTATCTAGTAAGCATTCAGGTAAAAGAACATTGTTACATTTATAAAACATCTACAAGTACGCATAAATCATTCATAATCTAGATTAGGAAGCATATGGTTATCTGAATAACATTAATGTTTAAATTTCACCAAATGTTTTAAAAGTGACGAATTTCCATCAAAATGTCAAAATGTAATTTCATTTTTCAGAAATAAACACTGATGATGTAATGAAATAAAAGTTCTAACATGTTCCGTACGTGATGTATGAAAATGTAACAAAACAAATATTTTGTTAAATTGTCCGTACATCAAAATTTTCAATATATGTCGGCCAATATGACTGATTGTGTAAAACGTTGATTAAAATTTGAACGGAGAGGGGAAATTATGTTATTACAGTCACAAATTGTTTGTTTACACGATATTCTATACATTTTGCATACAACGTTGCCATAAATAGTTGAACCGTTTTTTATTGAATTGGTTGTAATAAATTCTTTTGAACAAGTTATTATTTCAGCACAAAATTTGGCGACTTGGACAACTTTGTAGATGCACAGGACAAGAAGTTGTGGAATCCGTTTGCCGGATTCTTCCGGATTGTTCAGGATCTGCCATTTTTTGGGAGAATACGGAAGGATCCGTCAAGCGGATTCCACCACTTTTTGTCCTATGATGGTTGGTTGGTCGAAAACTATATTCACAGATTTCAATTTCAAATATGGAGTTTTAAAAACACGTTTTTCAAAAACGTTTATGGTGATTACTCCTGAAATCATGTTAAAGAAAGCATTGTCAATAATAATATGAATTTGTTTTCATATATGTGCACAGTTAATTCTTATTAATAAAATAATATTTTGAAATAATTAAAATCAGTCGGGGAAACATACAGAATTTATCGTCTTTTATTCAAAACGTAAATAAGAAAATAAGATTAAATTAAATCGCATGGAATCCTACAAGATATTTATATAACAAATGGAATTTGTGGATTTCGTTTCAAGAGATTGCAATATTTTATATATATTAATGACGTTCGAACATGTAGGGTAAACAAGGAAATAGCTTTTTAGGTCATGTGACTCATATATAGGGTCACATGATCACCAAATCTACAATTTAGAATCCCCACTGCCCAAGGAGCCTGTACACAACATGCCAGCTTTAATTTCTGGAGCTTTAAGGTCTGATGAGCTTAAAAGCTACCTAAAAGTCCATATGTTATTGCAATTGTTTGAATGGTCGATGAATATATCCTTGATCATATTTCAGGAAGATATATTAAAGTAACGATAGAAAGAGAGGGAAAGTCGGGATGATGTGATAAGATGCAGGATGTTTGAAACTGGTGCAAAACTGTGATAAAGCAATATGCACGGTTCACAACAATTAAGAAGTTAGTGGCTTGACACGCTGCGTCAACCACAATGGACACACGACTATCTGTCCCATTTATCCTGATTTGTTGTGCACTTATCGTCTGTGAAAAAGGTAAAGACATATTGTTTTTCTTTGTACATCACAATACCGGTCACGTGGTTCCCGCAAGAGTATGGGGTTATCCTTTTCAGCTGTCAATCTCGTGTTTATGAGAATGGGTACCAGTCACATGAGCTCGTTCAATCCAATCAGAGAGCATATCGCTTAAATTTTTTAATTCTGCATTTATTCTGATATATTATGCTTTTTACATTGTCTCTTCGGTAACCACGATGTTGTATACAACACACCGTGCATGTGGCGAGGGATTTATTTCATTGAAAACTCCCATCACAACAATACCACAATCAAACGAGCTAGTGACTCTTAAAATCGGTTTGGACACATCTCCTTAAACACAGAAATGTTATACCTAGCAACATGACCTAACTGGGCCAGTAGTTGCATCCAGTAGTGATGCAGGCGTCCGGTAATGGCCCGGTACCAACCTGCACACTGGCGTGGTACTGGCCCAGTACTGGCGAACACGCCGTTACAAAACGATATCATTCGCTATTCAGGTTAGCCTTCACTGTCCCGGTATCTTTAATAAAATATCATGTACAGACCTAGCGTAAATTTTAAATACTCCGATTTACTGATAACTCAAGGTTGACTTATTTATTATCATTTTCTCTTGTAACCTTGCGGCTTGTTTTCTATAGAGTTTGTTTCTATTTGTATCATAGTGTCATAGTCAAATATAATTTATCTTATTTGAAAAAAAGTGAGAATTTATATTTTACAAGTAGGCTAAACAAGCAAAAAGTGAGCGTGGCTCACTAATACCCCCGACTCTTAAAGTAGAGAGAGGTGTCTGCATAAGCTATGAAATGTAACTGCTAAGATTAAAGTTTTTGTGAAAAAGGGTAGGACAAATCTTTTCTTGTAAAAGAGGTGGTTTTGGAAAAGTAGGAGTAAACATAACTCGAACATGTATGAATGACTTTATAGACCAATACCATTACCATCAATTTCAACTTAATTTGGAACTTAATTCTTCATAATGATTCATTCGAGTGACTTGAAACAACAAGCACATCCCTGTAAGCACTATGAGGGATATACAGCAGTCTATGGCTGAAAGGAAAGAAAATTTAACTTTTTCCAAAATATAACCAGTCGAATTATAAAAAAGTAAAATCAACAAGAACACAGAAGTAGTTTTTGATGAAAGTTACATGAAAACGAAAATAATAAAATCAACAAATAACAATAGGACATGGAATGGTGTCTGGTTTCCGTCCATCCGTCTGAAAACTTTTCGCTTTATCGTCTTCTTCTCCAGAACGGCAGGGGTTCACAGGGGTCCTAACCTTAAAAACCTTTTTTCATCTTCTCCAGTACCAAAAGGTCTAGACAGCTGAAATGTTGTGTACAGACTCCTTGGCCAATGGGGATTCTAAATCACGACCTTAAAAACCTATTTTCATCTTCTTATTCTGTTCCAAAAGGTCTAGAAAGATGAAATGCTGCGTGGAAATTCTTTGATCAATGGGGATTTTTAATTGTAGATTCCGTGACCCCTGACCACATAAAGGGTCACAGGGAGCATGACCTCAATAACATATTTAAATCTTTTTCTCAAATAAAAAAAACTGTTAAATGCTAAAAAAAAAAAATAAGGTACAGACTCCTTTGCCAATGATGATTCTAAGTTGTAGATATGGTGATAATAGTAATATGGTAGGGTCTATATAGGTATTTGTCTTTCAAACGCTGTTTCTAAGCGATGCACGCCCCTGTGTGTTCATCTTCCGAGAAACAAATACTTGAACTTTGTTATGTATACTGTAATAAAGTCTCCTTGAATATTTACGTTTTGAAATGTTTTTGGTTAATTCAGTCAAGATCATTTCTGGATGTGACAAAACGTACACAAGGGAATCGGGAGTAATCACCAGTCCGAGAAGTGGCTCCACGGGGAAGTATCCTAACAACGCACGATGCACCTATACCATTCATGGAGGCCGAATCAAGAACAGTATCGAGTTAACATTTGAACGTTTCGAAACGGAGTCACCCGATGACAGTCTGCGCATTGAGAATGAATTATTCAGCGGGAGTATACCTAGCGGGACTAAACGATCATGTAACCACACTACACCTCCTGGTCATTGGGGTGAATGATCTGTACTTCCTGAAGAACCTGAGTCTGGTTATGTATACATTAATCAATCAAAATGCCTGGTATTAGAGAGACAGGCAGAAACGTTCATTGCCTCAACTACAATAAATGGCCTCTGGTCATGTTCATAATATATATTGTTATGCTTAAGTGGTAATGATGAAGTTTTAATCAAATTACTTTATGATTGTATAAGATGGTTGAAACACGTGGCTCAGCATTGCATCTCGTTTTATCTTAATACTGTAATTCGAGTCAATAACATTGCCCAATGAAGATCGCTTTTTCTGGTTGATTCACTTGCGTACCGTCACCACGTACATCTGTAGCGTCATCACCACTTTAATGAGAATGTGTGTCTGTACTGTTGCTCGTTGTTGTATGAAAATCTGTTTCAAATCTTTTTCTGTCCAAGCACTGATCGAAAACTGAAAATATTTTATTGTCTCATTTAAACAATCGCTATTCATTTGTGGCATAACTCCTGAAATTTAAATATATTATGCAGAAATGGTGTAACTTCATAATGCTATTATATTGATAACTGTTCATTGTAGTTTTTACGAAATCTTATAAGATATTTGGTAGGCGTTTCTTTTGGCCGATAGTGTAAATTATAGTCTTCGAAAGGAAGCAGTTTTTGTTTACTATTGACTAAAGATTGTAAATCTCCTCATCAATGATTCGCAGGTCCAATCGACGGGGCAGTCTCATTTGCTAACAAAACACAGGTTGCTTTCTTAGTGCAGACTTTGTCTATGTAAAGTTTCAGGGCAGTATATGTGTAGTGTTTCAGAACAATCTGACCTGGGTGACTGAGGATAAATAACTAAACGTAGGATTATTTTGATTTAAAGTCAATGTATGTGACACGTTGGTGAATATCGTCATATGATGATAAAGTTATTCATATTACTTTGGTTTAATTATTGGGTGAAAAATGAACGTTTTCAAAAATGGTTTTGATGAGTAAAAGAAATGTTATGTACGTATACTATATATATAGATATACAGTTGATATACTGTTTATATTTCAATGTTTATACCAGTTATGCTTTGATGTTTTTGTCTAAGAAGGAGGTATAAATGAAGATATAAATTTGTCTTAACAACCTGCTATCCTAAATTTTTTGCCACAGATAGTTTCATCAACACCACGACATTGCTTTTTAAGACTGATGTAAGCGTCACTGAACCTGGCTTCACAATAAATTATAAAGTGAGAGGTAAGAACGGCCAAATACTAAATTCAATTGACATAAGGCATACTGTGTTTTAGAATAGCACTAATGTAATTTATAAATGCGTATGTGTTACGAGTGTGCTAACAATTTACTGGTAAATGGATTTTTTAAATTAGGTTATGTAACAGCATGCGTATCACATACCAAGCTCCGAAGATTTTTTGTTTGTTCTGTATAAATTCATTGAGGATTCTTACATTTACAGTTTCAGTCATACATTGTTTGTGTTTGTTTGTCTTCATATTTACATTTACGTTTTATATTTAAATTCGCCATACACTACTATAAACTATACTATTATAGACTAGTAATGAAGTCAATCCCTGTTTTTATGTATCCGAGAAAACAATATTGACCAAGGACGAAGCCATTATTATTTTTTGGGGCCACTTAAACATGTTATTGACCGAATTCACCAGTCCATAATTGTTTTATTATTTTGTTTGTACAGAAACGAAAAAGAAAACTGAAATACAGTAAAAAATGTAATTTAGTTTGAACAACCGGGATCCCGGTCAAATGACTTCATGATAACAATATCATGGAGTTATGCTACAATCGTTGGACGAAATACAACAAGCATCTGACGTCCCTATATGATCTCTGGAAACATATACTTACATAACAATGTGGTTTATAGTCATAATCAACACAATACCAACATAATTCTCACAAACGTGATTGTTATTTTAATCAACACATTTTGAGATGATTATATTTTATTAATTAGATGTACCTAGTTTTCAAACTTGTGTTTCATCGTCACAATATGTTATGGTTATGTAAACTCTCATTATCGTTACTTGGCAACACGTTTTTGCACACAAGACAACAGACCACTGTATTACCAATTTTTTCAAAGGACATTCAGAAACGATTATTCGGCAAAGTTCTGCTGAATCAATTGTGATAAGTATAGATAAGTGATCTAAATCAGATACACTGATCTCATAAAACAGTCCTTAATGAAACATGCGATACGATGCGATGATATAACTGAGTTGGACAAACGGCATTACATAGTTTGAACATTTTTATGCAATACTTTCTATGACAATTATTAAAGAGAATGGTCAATTCATTGGTTCATTATGTGTAAAGCCATGGCCAATTTTATAATCTTGCACACTCCTGTACATTGCATTTGTCATATATGTTAGAAATGTTTATCCATCCATGACAATTTTATTTCAAATCTTGTTAAGGTCCGGGATAGTAAGACCACGTTTCACTGACACCAGACATCAAAACGTGCATCTGATGATTCCAGTATAACTGAGGTAGGGTTTTTATCCTTCTTTCAAGGGTTTGTTTATTTCTTCTGATAGGATGTCCCCTGGGCTACTATGGTGTTGGGTGTGCAGAGAAGTGTAGAGACGGATGCGCTAAGTGGTGTGATTCACTTGACGGGGCATGTACACCCTCCTGCAGCTCTGGTTGGGGAGGAGATAATTGTACTCACAGTATGTATACCTTCTTAATCATGCAGGGAAGTTGGTTGCAGAAACAACATTTAATTTCGTAAGGGTGTCATAATAACCTGTTCAACAAATTTTCGTCAAAATAGATGAATGATTAACAAATTATGAACTAACGATGAACTAATGATGAAATAACAATAATGAAGCTAACAATGATTTAAGGAAAAATAGAGCCATGGGCTCCGTAATTCACCAGGACTCAGTTTATTATCTAAGGTTGACGATCTAAGCAATCTAAAGTAATACATTGTTAACAAGAAAAAGATTACCATATTTAACTTTACAGTTAACAATCCCTATGCATTGCGGTGAAACCTGCGAGCATCGGCTGGAACTAGCGAACCATGGGTGGTACCTGACTGCGTGTAGAACAGTTTCCAAATGCTAAGGATGGCTCGTGAGTTGGGGTTTAACACCGCTTTCAAGAGTATTTCACTTATATCGCGGCTGCTAGTATAATGGCAGGGAGAAAGCCCGCAACGCCATGTGGCTATGCATTGCGGTGAAACCTGCGAGCATCGGCTGGAACTAGCGAACCATGGGTGGTACTGATATTCAGTGTAGCATTGCACCCAAAGCTTACTGCGTATAGAACAGGTCTCTACTGCAGACAAAGATGCCGTGTCCCTGGCGGAATTCGAACTCTGTACCTCTTGATCCGAAGCCGAACGCGCTAACCACTGCGTTATCCCGCCCCCTATTGGCCAAGGAGTCTACACACAACATTTCAGCTTTCCAGAGCTTTTGGTACTGGAGAAGAAGATGAACATATTTTAGGTCCTCTATTTGGGGTCACAGGGTCATCACATCTACGATTTAAATCCTCATTGGCCAAGCAGTTTGCACATGAAATTTCAGTTCTCTAGATATATTGGTTCTGGAGAAGAAGTGGAAAAAGCCAAACTTTTACAGACGGACGGGTGGACGGTCGGACGCCATGCCGTGTGTCAGGTTACAGGCATTAATTGCATGGTTTGTGCCAGTTCAATACAGTAATAATTGTTTTAATTCACTGAAGTAAGTCTAGGCCCTCTAGCATATTGTAGCGTGTCACGTGACCAGTCGGATTTAAGCAGGATGCACGTGCAGGGAACCTTACAGTCCAATTTTACACCATGTGAGTTGTGGGTCGTGTACCAGGAATGTTGGCGTAAGTATTGCTATATTGGGATTGTTTCATAATTAAAGTTTGTTGTAGTATTAGAATGTTCAGTTGTTTTAATGCATAGGATATTATTATAATATTATAGCCTCATGATCAGGATATGTATTCGTGTTGAAATATTGTGTTCTGTTTTAACTATGACATGTTGTTCACAAAGTGTATCATTATGGTGCTGTATTACATCTATATTGTTGCAACAGTTTAGCTAAACACTACATGTAATTGTCCTTGGTAAGGAGCAAGTGTATTATATCATTGTAATGATAGAGTGTTGTATGGAGTATTAAATCCCTATGTCCTTGCGAAGAAAGGCTCGTTTAGTCACTAGGTGGCGAGTAGTGTGCTGTGTGGTAGGCAACTGTTGTAATCGTTTGTGTAATCGATGTGCGTCAGTATATGTAGCATCGCTAATATACAGTAGAAAGGCAATGTGATTTTGCTTTGTAGTGTCCCGGTCATCCTATGATCTGGTACTGTGTGAGGGTTTAGATTCGGATGCTCCCCGAATTCTAGAACCGGAGAGACTGGCTACGGCAGTCTAAGGGAGGGGACAGGATAGCGTGGTCCAGGACACCCAGTAGCCACCTCACTCCGACCATGGGTGCCTAACGACGGTACAGGTGTCATCGTGACACGCGGGGAAGGACGTCGCCCAATGTGAACTGTGTAGTGTAGGTGTTGACGAACACAATGAACTGTGCACCTATGACGTTGTGTGGGCAACACGCGGCTTGAGATGATGTTGTAGGGACAGCATCCCATGAACTGTAAATAGTACATTGTGAACACTTCAATTGTAAACTGACTGTTATGTACACTGAGTATTGATATATGCTGTTGTGTATTGTATACACACGAACTTGTGTTGTGTTGATTACTTTGTTTGCATTTTGGTGAATACAAACACAATTGTGTAGTGATGAATACATGTACTTTGATTGTATGTTAGTGTATAACAACATAATTGAGTTGTGTTGAATATTCTGAGTGTTGGTGAGTAGTGTATGATTAGAATGTATTCCTTGGGTAGTTAGTGGTAGTTTTATCTAGGTAGTTCTTAGGTATTGGACGGGTTGGTGTATATTTTTTTTGTTTATGTAAATTAATTTATTTCACTTACTGTTTTTTCCTCCGATACGTGACACCAGGCCATAAGCCTTTTCAGGCCTGATGAGCTTAATCTTTATAATGAACTATCAATGAACAACGATGACATCTTCACTAATACTGTGAACGTAAATCATGTGAATGAATGTTCAATGATGAATACTATGGAAGGTTTATTTCAGGATGTAACGGGAGCACCTATGGGAAGGACTGTGCTCTGGATTGCTCTGAAGGTTGCGTCAACAAGTCCTGTGATCCAGAGAATGGGGCGTGTGAACAATGTGAACCAGGGTGGGAACATGGCGACCTTAGAAGATGTGACAAACGTAATATTTATTTTTATTCAGCTAGTACACGTACATAATGTATACCGGACTGTTATCAGCTCTATTTGGAATAATCTTTACAAACAATAAATCAATGAGTTTCACTGAAACCTTCCAAATTAATATCAGGACTGTGATGAAACTATTGTAGGTTCAGTTCGCAAAGCTGGGGGGGGGGGGGGGGGGGGGGGGTGGTACCTGGCGCCTATGAGATCAAAATTGGTACATTTATTCCTGAAATGGAATTTCATGATCATATGGATGAATATACATAACAAAAACAGTGTTTCACCAGTAAAAGTTATATGATAGGAAAGTATACAATCTATCAGGAAAATCAAGGTGTGATATGACACAAGCATCATCTACCAGTTTAACAAAGCAAATTTCGTTTAGAGAACGTTTCACAACTTTGTGACATTTGCATTAAATTCTGCTATATTGGTGTCCAGGAACAAGTATTGTTATACTGCAAATTGAAAGTCACTATTGGTTGTTGTAATGTGAGTAATTCCATTCTTTCAAGTGAACTTTTGAACTTTTAGTAACATACTTTAAACAAAGTCACTCGTTAAAGCAGTATGAACCTTCAAAATCAGAATTTTTGGAAAAAGACAAATTTGAACAAAGTTGTTTAAGGCCCCTTCACACAGAGCTCCGTCCTTCGTACGACCATTGAGCGACAAAAAAAATGGACAGGACGCTCAATGGTCAGCTGATTTCGCGAAATCCCGTTTCATTGTAAATGCTCCTGCGATCTTCGTGGGTCCTTTGTACGACCTAAAATGCAAATAACGGTAATTTCCATGACGATCTTTGAACGACCTGCACGTTTACGGAGCCTCCACACTGCCTTCGCTGGGCGTTCACTGTGCAACCCTAACAACATTTCAGCATCAAGGGCGATTTCCGTGCAACCCGTCAGCCACCTCTGTGCCTCCTCTGTGCTTCCTCTGTGCCTTCGCTGTGCCTCCATAGACGACTATGGCGACAGTTGGCCGACCATGTAGCAACACTTCTGCCTTCTCTGCATACCTGAACAATGCTTCAGTGATCCCTGGAAGCATTCGGCAACCTTGATAGACTAGGGTCTATAATAAGCTGCATTACTCTCAATTGTTTCAGTCCCATTCTAACAGTCAAAAACAACCAACCAATTAGCTTTTGCAGCTGCAATAAATACACATAAAAGTGTTTTTGCAGAAGAATATGATAACAACAAATTAAAATCTAAAGAAGTAAATGTACAAAAATACATGAAATTATTAAATCCACGGGTGGTAAACATACGAATGAAACAGGGCTTCATCATTCTCCAGAAGTCAAATGGGTTAACTTTAAGTTTATGAAACATTATCTGTTCCTATATATATATATATATATATATATATATATATATATATATATATATATATATATATATATATATATATATAGCTACTTCTGAAAATCATGCCCTGTAAAAGCTCTTAACAGGGAGATAAACAAGTAAAAAGGGACTTTTTGTCTTGTTTTATGATGTCCTACCTGACAATGCTTCAATTTTAGAGTTTAGAACTAAAGTTAGAGAGATAAAATAGGTCGCCAATATCTTTTATTAAATAATTTTCGGTATTTCGATATTTTGTAAAGAAAGTTCCCCAACATTCTGGACAAAAAAAATAATTTTCCAACACCCGTATGTGTTTGAATAAAGATCAAGATAAAAGTATCTAACCCGAATGAATGAAATTGTGTGTACTTCTTTACAAAACTTGTTATTATCAAAGACATTTAAAATCGACTTTATCCGACAGTCGCATTCTGTTCTTATTGTAAAATATGTGATGGCGTGTCTTTACAAGTGAGTTTATACATCTTTACATGGTCGCTGCATGAAGGCAGAACGGTCGTGATATAAACGGTACTGATTGCACCGAGGACGCAGTAGGAAGGCACAAGGGAGGCAGAGGCATCGCCCAACGTTAGCGAATTTCTTACATGGCGATCATTGAGCGTCCATTGCGACCTTAGAACGTCCATTGTATGACCTTTCTGCATCATGGGAGCAACCCTTGAGCGACCATAATCTTCGGTGACCCCTCTGCGGAAGTTTTGAGCATGTTCAAAATTTGTTGGCGTCCTCCGCGTTCTTAGCGATCGCGATGTCTCAACATCCCTTGTGCCATCCTCCTCACGACCTTAGCAACCATTCTGCCTCCCTTGAGCGTCCAACGGCGATCTGTTATGTGTTTTGGTCGCACAGAGGACGCACAACCGTCTTTATGTCTGTGTAAAGGGGCCTTTACTGACGATTTTCGGTCTGTAATGACACCTCTAAATCACAGAGATGTGTTTGATTAACGAATCGATCTCAGAAAGACCTCAGAATAATTCCAAAATCGTAAGATTATAACCTATTCATCACTAATTCTCAAAATCTTTTGAAAAAGGGGATGGAGTTTTAAGAACCAGTTGGTAACAACATTTTCGTTTTCAAAATAATGTTTATCGCCTAGTTTCGGCACAGGGACAATTGTTACAAACAGTACCTTTGAAAATTAGTCGTAATTTATTTAAATGTCAACAAGAATAGTTTTTCTTGCAAGAAATTAGTCGTCAACTATCCTATCTTTTTATGCCCTCGAATCGGAGATTCCGGGGGTATATTGTTTTTCACCTGTCCGTCTCTCTGTCTCTCTGTCCGTCCGTCTGTGTGTTTGTCCACAAAACATTAACCTTGGCCATGACTTTAGATTGCTCAGAGCTAGGGCTTTCATACTTGGCATGTGCATACCTTGTGATGAGACCTTTCAGATGAGGTCATCATATTTGACCTTGTGACCATGACCTTGCCGCAATGAGCATTTTCAGAAACTTTTACCTTGGCCATAACTTTGGATTGTTAAGAGTTACGGCTTTCATACTTGGCATGTGCATACCTTGTGATGAGACCTACAGATGAGGTCATCATATCACCTTGACCTTGATCTTGCCGCAGGGGACAATATCCAGAAAACTTTAACCTTGGCCATAACTTTGGTATATCCGGGGGCATCCGTGTTTAACAAACACATCTTGTTATCTTTAGTGTTTAATGCAATACATTTATCCTAACATTGCCACAGCATCACTTTTTAGGTATGAATGTAGGGAGAGCAACACCTTTTTGGCTGTGTATATATCATGCCAATTAAAATAACCTAAAAAACAATAAATCATCAATGAAAGAATATGCACATAAAAGGTCTTCAATGAAAAAATGTGACTGGGAATCGAACAGTCCCCATCAGCCATTTGCTGCTAGAGATACATTTCGAACCCGTGTCAAGACTATTGTTCCATGTGCATTGCACAAACGGTGGAAATAATTTGAATTGAACCAACTTGAACAAAATAAAGAGAAGCCTTTCAATGTCTGAGGTATATATATTAAAAACAACATTTTGATTCTGGCTTATCAAGACTTTATTTAATATTAAACTTAAATATATTAATTTCCTTTACAACACTAAGGGCTCCCCGTGGAGGGGAGCAACCATCTGAGTCCCTCACTCTTCTCAAGCCAATTACACTCACTACCTTTTTGATATAATGCTTTATAAGAGTACCTGTATAGCGCATCATCCAGATCACTCAGGTACACGCTCAATACATATATACAACTTCTATATACAGGAGATTAATTTACAGGTAATTCTTGAACAGATGCGTCTTAAGCTTGGATTTAAACACTGTCAGTGATGAACAAGCTTTAAGCTCTGATGGTAGTGAATTCCAAAGAGTGGCAGCAGCATGAGAAAAGGAGTTTGCACCAAAGGTTTTAAGTTTATGTGAGGGAACTACTAGCAAGTCTTGTTTACTGGAGCAGAGAGATCTTTGTGGTTTGTAAGGTTCTATTAAGTCCTGTAGGTATGATGGGCCGTTCTTAATAATGCTCTGGAACACACATGAGAGCAGTTTATATTCAATCCTCTCCAGGATTCGAAGCCAATGAATTGAATTTAAAACTGGCGTGATATGAGAGCGCAGTTTTGTCCGAGTAACGATGCGAGCAGCACGGTTCTGTATTTTCTGTAGACGTTGTAACTGTTCATCAGAGATACCAATAGTAAACTATTACAATAGTCCAGGGGTGTAAAAACTAGAGTTCTAACTAGGGTAGCCGATGCTTTCATTGTTAAGATATTGCGTGTTGATCTAATTTTTTCGGAGGTGAAAGTGAGACGTTTTGCATACAAAGTTGATATCCAAGTCCAAGTCCAAGTAAACGCCAAGATTTCGTACAGAAGGGAAAAAAGGGATTGCTGACTATCCTATTGATTTTGAGGATAGTTGACACTTCTGCAATCTTTGCGTCATTGAGACAGGACACCATGCTGAGCTTGGCCTTCAGCTTATGTGCTATATAGTGGTGTTATCAATAGTCCCAGTTAACCTTGTAACCTTCACACAACTTTCAATAATATGTTGTGAGAATTGGATCAAGGTCTTAGTGTAGAAGGATGATTCATCTCAATCTTTCAGTAGCATTCTCACAATGTAAATCAAAGGTGAGAAGTGTGTAGAAGGATGATTTATCCCACACTTCCAGTTGCATTCTCACAATGTAAATCAAAGGTGAGAATTGTGTAGAAGGATGATTTATCCCACACTTCCAGTAGCATTCTCACAATGTAAATCAAAGGTGAGATTTGTGTTGAAGGGTGATTTATCCCATACTTCAAATTGCATTCTCACAATGTAAATCAAAGGTGAGAATTGTGTAGAAGGATGATTTATCCCACACTTGCAGTTGCATTCTCACAATGTAAATCAAAGGTGAGAATTGTGTAGAAGGATGATTCATTACACACTTCCAGTTGCATTCTCACAATGTTAATCAAAGGTGAGATTTCTGCTGAAGGGTGATTTATCCCATACTTCCAGTTGCATTCTCACTAGTTAAATCAAAGGTGAGAATTGTTTGGAAGGATTATTTATCCCACACTTCCAGTAGCATTCTCACAATGTAAATCAAAGGTGAGAATTGTGTAGAAGAACGATTCATCCCACACTTCCAGTTGCATTCTCTCAATATAAATCAAAGGTGAGATTTGTGTAGAAGGGTGATTTATCCCATACTTCCAGTTGCATTCTCACAATGTAAATTAAAGGTGAGAATTGTGTAGAAGGATGATTTATCCCACACTTCCAGTTGCATTCTCACAATGTAAATCAAAGGTGAGAATTATGTAGAAGGATGATTTATCCCACACTTCCAGTAGCATTCTCACAATGTAAATCATAGGTGAGATTTGTGTTGAAGGGTGATTTACCCCATACGTCAAGTTGCATTCTCACAATGTAAATCAAAGGTGAGAATTATGCAGAAGGATGATTCATCCCACTCTTCCAGTTGCATTCTCACAATGTAAATCAAAGGTAAGAATTGTGTAGAAGGATGATTCATCCCACACTTCCAGTAGCATTCTCACAATGTAAATCAAAGGTGAGCATTGTGTAGAAGGATGATTTATCCCACACTTCCAGTAGCATTCTCACAATGTAAATCAAAGGTGAGAATTGTGTAGAAGGATAATTTATCCCAAACTTCCGGTAGCATTCTCACAATGTAAATCAAAGGTGTGAATTGTGTAGAAGAACGAATCATTCCACACTTCCAGTAGCATTCTCACAATGTAAATCAAAGGTGAGAATTGTGTAGAAGGAAGATTTATCCCACACTTCCAGTTGCATTCTCACAATGTAAATCAAAGGTGAGATTTGTGTAGAAGGGTGATTTATCCCATACTTCCAGTTGCATTCTCACAATGTAAATCACAGGTGAGAATTTTGTAGAAGGATGATTTATCCCACACTTCCAGTTGCATTCTCACAATGTAAATCAAAGGTGAGAATTGTGTAGAAGGATGATTTATCCCACACTTCCAGTTGCATTCTCACAATGTAAATCAAAGGTGAGAATTGTGTTGAAGGGTGATTAATCCCACACTTCCAGTTGCATTCTCACAATGTAAATCAAAGGTGAGAATTGTGTTGAAGGGTGATTTATCCCACACTTCCAGTTACATTTTCACAATTTAAATCAAAGGTGAGATTTGTGCTGAAGGGTGATTTATCCCATACTTCCAGTTGCATTCTCACAATGTAAATCAAAGGTGAGAATTGTGTAGAAGGATGATTTATCCCACACTTCCAGTAGCATTCTCACAATGTAAATCGAAGGTGAGATTTGTGCTGAAGGGTGATTTATCCCATACTTCCAGTTGCATTCTCACAATGTAAATCAAAGGTGAGAATTGTGTAGAAGGATGATTCATCCCACACTTCCAGTAGCATTCTCACAATGTAAATCAAAGGTGAGAATTGTGTAGAAGGATGATTCATCCCACACTTCCAGTAGCATTCTCACAATGTAAATCACAGGTGAGATTTGTGTAGAAGGATGATTTATCCCATACTTCCAGTTGCATTCTCACAATGTAAATCAAAGGTGAGAATTGTGTAGAAGGATGATTCATCCCACACTTCCAGTTGCATTCTCACAATGTAAATCAAAGGTGAGAATTGTGTAGAAGGATGATTTATCCCACACTTCCAGTAGCATTCTCACAATGTAAATCAAAGGTGAGATTTGTGTTGAAGGGTGATTTATCCCATACTTCAAATTGCATTCTCACAATGTAAATCAAAGGTGAGAATTGTGTAGAAGGATGATTTATCCCACACTTGCAGTTGCATTCTCACAATGTAAATCAAAGGTGAGAATTGTGTAGAAGGATGATTCATTACACACTTCCAGTTGCATTCTCACAATGTTAATCAAAGGTGAGATTTCTGCTGAAGGGTGATTTATCCCATACTTCCAGTTGCATTCTTACTAGTTAAATCAAAGGTGAGAATTGTTTGGAAGGATTATTTATCCCACACTTCCAGTAGCATTCTCACAATGTAAATCAAAGGTGAGAATTGTGTAGAAGAACGATTCATCCCACACTTCCAGTTGCATTCTCTCAATATAAATCAAAGGTGAGATTTGTGTAGATGGGTGATTTATCCCATACTTCCAGTTGCATTCTCACAATGTAAATTAAAGGTGAGAATTGTGTAGAAGGATGATTTATCCCACACTTCCAGTTGCATTCTCACAATGTAAATCAAAGGTGAGAATTATGTAGAAGGATGATTTATCCCACACTTCCAGTAGCATTCTCACAATGTAAATCATAGGTGAGATTTGTGTTGAAGGGTGATTTACCCCATACGTCAAGTTGCATTCTCACAATGTAAATCAAAGGTGAGAATTATGCAGAAGGATGATTCATCCCACTCTTCCAGTTGCATTCTCACAATGTAAATCAAAGGTAAGAATTGTGTAGAAGGATGATTCATCCCACACTTCCAGTAGCATTCTCACAATGTAAATCAAAGGTGAGCATTGTGTAGAAGGATGATTTATCCCACACTTCCAGTAGCATTCTCACAATGTAAATCAAAGGTGAGAATTGTGTAGAAGGATAATTTATCCCAAACTTCCGGTAGCATTCTCACAATGTAAATCAAAGGTGTGAATTGTGTAGAAGAACGAATCATTCCACACTTCCAGTAGCATTCTCACAATGTAAATCAAAGGTGAGAATTGTGTAGAAGGAAGATTTATCCCACACTTCCAGTTGCATTCTCACAATGTAAATCAAAGGTGAGATTTGTGTAGAAGGGTGATTTATCCCATACTTCCAGTTGCATTCTCACAATGTAAATCACAGGTGAGAATTTTGTAGAAGGATGATTTATCCCACACTTCCAGTTGCATTCTCACAATGTAAATCAAAGGTGAGAATTGTGTAGAAGGATGATTTATCCCACACTTCCAGTTGCATTCTCACAATGTAAATCAAAGGTGAGAATTGTGTTGAAGGGTGATTAATCCCACACTTCCAGTTGCATTCTCACAATGTAAATCAAAGGTGAGAATTGTGTTGAAGGGTGATTTATCCCACACTTCCAGTTACATTTTCACAATTTAAATCAAAGGTGAGATTTGTGCTGAAGGGTGATTTATCCCATACTTCCAGTTGCATTCTCACAATGTAAATCAAAGGTGAGAATTGTGTAGAAGGATGATTTATCCCACACTTCCAGTAGCATTCTCACAATGTAAATCGAAGGTGAGATTTGTGCTGAAGGGTGATTTATCCCATACTTCCAGTTGCATTCTCACAATGTAAATCAAAGGTGAGAATTGTGTAGAAGGATGATTCATCCCACACTTCCAGTAGCATTCTCACAATGTAAATCAAAGGTGAGAATTGTGTAGAAGGATGATTCATCCCACACTTCCAGTAGCATTCTCACAATGTAAATCACAGGTGAGATTTGTGTAGAAGGATGATTTATCCCATACTTCCAGTTGCATTCTCACAATGTAAATCAAAGGTGAGAATTGTGTAGAAGGATGATTCATCCCACACTTCCAGTAGCATTCTCACAATGTAAATCAAAGGTGAGAATTGTGTAGAAGGATGATTCATCCCACACTTCCAGTAGCATTCTCACAATGTAAATCAAAGGTGAGATTTGTGTTGAAGGATGATTGATCCTTCACTTCCAGTTGCATTCTCACAATGTAAATCAAAGGTGAGAATTGTGTAGAAGCATGATTTATCCCACACTTCCAGTAGCATTCTCACAATGTAAATCAAAGGTGAGATTTGTGTTGAAGGGTGATTTATCCCATACTTCAAATTGCATTCTCACAATGTAAATCAAAGGTGAGAATTGTGTAGAAGGATGATTTATCCCACACTTGCAGTTGCATTCTCACAATGTAAATCAAAGGTGAGAATTGTGTAGAAGGATGATTCATTACACACTTCCAGTTGCATTCTCACAATGTTAATCAAAGGTGAGATTTCTGCTGAAGGGTGATTTATCCCATACTTCCAGTTGCATTCTCACTAGTTAAATCAAAGGTGAGAATTGTTTGGAAGGATTATTTATCCCACACTTCCAGTAGCATTCTCACAATGTAAATCAAAGGTGAGAATTATGTAGAAGGATGATTTATCCCATACTTCCAGTAGCATTCTCACAATGTAAATCATATGTGAGATTTGTGTTGAAGGGTGATTTACCCCATACGTCAAGTTGCATTCTCACAATGTAAATCAAAGGTGAGAATTATGCAGAAGGATGATTCATCCCACTCTTCCAGTTGCATTCTCACAATGTAAATCAAAGGTAAGAATTGTGTAGAAGGATGATTCATCCCACACTTCAAGTAGCATTCTCACAATGTAAATCAAAGGTGAGCATTGTGTAGAAGGATGATTTATCCCACACTTCCAGTAGCATTCTCACAATGTAAATCAAAGGTGAGAATTGTGTAGAAGGATGATTTATCCCAAACTTCCGGTAGCATTCTCACAATGTAAATCAAAGGTGTGAATTGTGTAGAAGAACGAATCATCCCACACTTCAAGTAGCATTCTCACAATGTAAATCAAAGGTGAGAATTGTGTAGAAGGAAGATTTATCCCACACTTCCAGTAGCATTCTCACAATGTAAATCAAAGGTGAGATTTGTGTTGAAGGGTGATTTATCCCATACTTCAAATTGCATTCTCACAATGTAAATCAAAGGTGAGAATTGTGTAGAAGGATGATTTATCCCACACTTGCAGTTGCATTCTCACAATGTAAATCAAAGGTGAGAATTGTGTAGAAGGATGATTCATTACACACTTCCAGTTGCATTCTCACAATGTTAATCAAAGGTGAGATTTCTGCTGAAGGGTGATTTATCCCATACTTCCAGTTGCATTCTCACTAGTTAAATCAAAGGTGAGAATTGTTTGGAAGGATTATTTATCCCACACTTCCAGTAGCATTCTCACAATGTAAATCAAAGGTGAGAATTGTGTAGAAGAACGATTCATCCCACACTTCCAGTTGCATTCTCTCAATATAAATCAAAGGTGAGATTTGTGTAGAAGGGTGATTTATCCCATACTTCCAGTTGCATTCTCACAATGTAAATCAAAGGTGAGAATTGTGTAGAAGGATGATTTATCCCACACTTCCAGTTGCATTCTCACAATGTAAATCAAAGGTGAGAATTATGTAGAAGGATGATTTATCCCACACTTCCAGTAGCATTCTCACAATGTAAATCATAGGTGAGATTTGTGTTGAAGGGTGATTTACCCCATACGTCAAGTTGCATTCTCACAATGTAAATCAAAGGTGAGAATTATGCAGAAGGATGATTCATCCCACTCTTCCAGTTGCATTCTCACAATGTAAATCAAAGGTAAGAATTGTGTAGAAGGATGATTCATCCCACACTTCCAGTAGCATTCTCACAATGTAAATCAAAGGTGAGCATTGTGTAGAAGGATGATTTATCCCACACTTCCAGTAGCATTCTCACAATGTAAATCAAAGGTGAGAATTGTGTAGAAGGATAATTTATCCCAAACTTCCGGTAGCATTCTCACAATGTAAATCAAAGGTGTGAATTGTGTAGAAGAACGAATCATTCCACACTTCCAGTAGCATTCTCACAATGTAAATCAAAGGTGAGAATTGTGTAGAAGGAAGATTTATCCCACACTTCCAGTTGCATTCTCACAATGTAAATCAAAGGTGAGATTTGTGTAGAAGGGTGATTTATCCCATACTTCCAGTTGCATTCTCACAATGTAAATCACAGGTGAGAATTTTGTAGAAGGATGATTTATCCCACACTTCCAGTTGCATTCTCACAATGTAAATCAAAGGTGAGAATTGTGTAGAAGGATGATTTATCCCACACTTCCAGTTGCATTCTCACAATGTAAATCAAAGGTGAGAATTGTGTAGAAGGATGATTTATCCCACACTTCCAGTAGCATTCTCACAATGTAAATCAAAGGTGAGATTTGTGCTGAAGGGTGATTTATCCCACACTTCCAGTTGCATTCTCACAATGTAAATCAAAGGTGAGAATTGTGTAGAAGGATGATTCATCCCACACTTCAGTAGCATTCTCACAATGTAAATCAAAGGTGAGAATTGTGTAGAAGGATGATTCATCCCACACTTCCAGTAGCATTCTCACAATGTAAATCACAGGTGAGATTTGTGTAGAAGGATGATTTATCCCATACTTCCAGTTGCATTCTCACAATGTAAATCAAAGGTGAGAATTGTGTAGAAGGATGATTCATCCCACACTTCCAGTAGCATTCTCACAATGTAAATCAAAGGTGAGAATTGTGTAGAAGGATGATTCATCCCACACTTCCAGTAGCATTCTCACAATGTAAATCAAAGGTGAGATTTGTGTTGAAGGATGATTGATCCTTCACTTCCAGTTGCATTCTCACAATGTAAATCAAAGGTGAGAATTGTGTAGAAGCATGATTTATCCCACACTTCCAGTAGCATTCTCACAATGTAAATCAAAGGTGAGATTTGTATTGAAGGGTGATTTATCCCATACTTCAAATTGCATTCTCACAATGTAAATCAAAGGTGAGAATTGTGTAGAAGGATGATTTATCCCACACTTGCAGTTGCATTCTCACAATGTAAATCAAAGGTGAGAATTGTGTAGAAGGATGATTCATTACACACTTCCAGTTGCATTCTCACAATGTTAATCAAAGGTGAGATTTCTGCTGAAGGGTGATTTATCCCATACTTCCAGTTGCATTCTCACTAGTTAAATCAAAGGTGAGAATTGTTTGGAAGGATTATTTATCCCACACTTCCAGTAGCATTCTCACAATGAAAATCAAAGGTGAGAATTATGTAGAAGGATGATTTATCCCATACTTCCAGTAGCATTCTCACAATGTAAATCATAGGTGAGATTTGTGTTGAAGGGTGATTTACCCCATACGTCAAGTTGCATTCTCACAATGTAAATCAAAGGTGAGAATTATGCAGAAGGATGATTCATCCCACTCTTCCAGTTGCATTCTCACAATGTAAATCAAAGGTAAGAATTGTGTAGAAGGATGATTCATCCCACACTTCAAGTAGCATTCTCACAATGTAAATCAAAGGTGAGCATTGTGTAGAAGAACGAATCATCCCACACTTCAAGTAGCATTCTCACAATGTAAATCAAAGGTGAGAATTGTGTAGAAGGAAGATTTATCCCACACTTCCAGTTGCATTCTCACAATGTAAATCAAAGGTGAGAATTGTGTAGAAGGATGATTCATTACACACTTCCAGTTGCATTCTCACAATGTAAATCAAAGGTGAGATTTGTGTAGAAGGAAGATTTATCCCACACTTCCAGTTGCATTCTCACAATGTAAATCACAGGTGAGAATTTTGTAGAAGGATGTTTTAATCCACACTTCCAGTTGCATTCTCACAATGTAAATCAAAGGTGAGAATTGTGTAGAAGGATGATTTATCCCACACTTCCAGTTGCATTCTCACAATGTAAATCAAAGGTGAGAATTGTGTTGAAGGGTGATTAATCCCACACTTCCAATTGCATTCTCACAATGTAAATCAAAGGTGAGAATTGTGTTGAAGGGTGATTTATCCCACACTTCCAGTTACATTCTCACAATTTAAATCAAAGGTGAGATTTGTGCTGAAGGGTGATTTATCCCATACTTCCAGTTGCATTCTCACAATGTAAATCAAAGGTGAGAATTGTGTAGAAGGATGATTAATCCCACACTTCCAGTAGCATTCTCACAATGTAAATCAAAGGTGAGATTTGTGCTGAAGGGTGATTTATCACATACTTCCAGTTGCATTCTCACAATGTAAATCAAAGGTGAGAATTGTGTAGAAGGAAGATTTATCCCACACTTCCAGTTGCATTCTCACAATGTAAATCACAGGTGAGAATTTTGTAGAAGGATGATTTATCCCACACTTCCAGTTGCATTCTCACAATGTAAATCAAAGGTGAGAATTGTGTAGAAGGATGATTTATCCCACACTTGCAGTTGCATTCTCACAATGTAAATCAAAGGTGAGAATTGTGTAGAAGGATGATTCATTACACACTTCCAGTTGCATTCTCACAATGTTAATCAAAGGTGAGATTTCTGCTGAAGGGTGATTTATCCCATACTTCCAGTTGCATTCTCACTAGTTAAATCAAAGGTGAGAATTGTTTGGAAGGATTATTTATCCCACACTTCCAGTAGCATTCTCACAATGAAAATCAAAGGTGAGAATTATGTAGAAGGATGATTTATCCCATACTTCCAGTAGCATTCTCACAATGTAAATCATAGGTGAGATTTGTGTTGAAGGGTGATTTACCCCATACGTCAAGTTGCATTCTCACAATGTAAATCAAAGGTGAGAATTATGCAGAAGGATGATTCATCCCACTCTTCCAGTTGCATTCTCACAATGTAAATCAAAGGTAAGAATTGTGTAGAAGGATGATTCATCCCACACTTCAAGTAGCATTCTCACAATGTAAATCAAAGGTGAGAATTGTGTAGAAGGAAGATTTATCCCACACTTCCAGTTGCATTCTCACAATGTAAATCAAAGGTGAGAATTGTGTAGAAGGATGATTCATTACACACTTCCAGTTGCATTCTCACAATGTAAATCAAAGGTGAGATTTGTGTAGAAGGAAGATTTATCCCACACTTCCAGTTGCATTCTCACAATGTAAATCACAGGTGAGAATTTTGTAGAAGGATGTTTTAATCCACACTTCCAGTTGCATTCTCACAATGTAAATCAAAGGTGAGAATTGTGTAGAAGGATGATTTATCCCACACTTCCAGTTGCATTCTCACAATGTAAATCAAAGGTGAGAATTGTGTTGAAGGGTGATTAATCCCACACTTCCAATTGCATTCTCACAATGTAAATCAAAGGTGAGAATTGTGTTGAAGGGTGATTTATCCCACACTTCCAGTTACATTCTCACAATTTAAATCAAAGGTGAGATTTGTGCTGAAGGGTGATTTATCCCATACTTCCAGTTGCATTCTCACAATGTAAATCAAAGGTGAGAATTGTGTAGAAGGATGATTAATCCCACACTTCCAGTAGCATTCTCACAATGTAAATCAAAGGTGAGATTTGTGCTGAAGGGTGATTTATCACATACTTCCAGTTGCATTCTCACAATGTAAATCAAAGGTGAGAATTGTGTAGAAGGAAGATTTATCCCACACTTCCAGTTGCATTCTCACAATGTAAATCACAGGTGAGAATTTTGTAGAAGGATGATTTATCCCACACTTCCAGTTGCATTCTCACAATGTAAATCAAAGGTGAGAATTGTGTAGAAGGATGATTTATCCCACACTTCCAGTTGCATTCTCACAATGTAAATCAAAGGTGAGAATTGTGTTGAAGGGTGATTAATCCCACACTTCCAATTGCATTCTCACAATGTAAATCAAAGGTGAGAATTGTGTTGAAGGGTGATTTATCCCACACCTCCAGTTACATTCTCACAATTTAAATCAAAGGTGAGATTTGTGCTGAAGGGTGATTTATCCCATACTTCCAGTTGCATTCTCACAATGTAAATCAAAGGTGAGAATTGTGTAGAAGGATGATTAATCCCACACTTCCAGTAGCATTCTCACAATGTAAATCAAAGGTGAGATTTGTGCTGAAGGGTGATTCATCCCATACTTCCAGTTGCATTCTCACAATGTAAATCAAAGGTGAGAATTGTGTAGAAGGATGATTCATCCCACACTTCCAGTAGCATTCTCACAATGTAAATCAAAGGTGAGAATTGTGTAGAAGGATGATTCATCCCACACTTCCAGTAGCATTCTCACAATGTAAATCAAAGGTGAGAATTGTGTAGAAGGATGATTAATCCCACACTTCCAGTAGCATTCTCACAATGTAAATCAAAGGTGAGAATTGTGTAGAAGGATGATTCATCCCACACTTCCAGTAGCATTCTCACAATGTAAATCACAGGTGAGATTTGTGTAGAAGGATGATTTATCCCATACTTCCAGTTGCATTCTCACAATGTAAATCAAAGGTGAGAATTGTGTAGAAGGATGATTCATCCCACACTTCCAGTAGCATTCTCACAATGTAAATCAAAGGTGAGAATTGTGTAGAAGGATGATTCATCCCACACTTCCAGTAGCATTCTCACAATGTAAATCAAAGGTGAGATTTGTGTTGAAGGATGATTGATCCTTCACTTCCAGTTGCATTCTCACAATGTAAATCAAAGGTGAGAATTGTGTAGAAGCATGATTTATCCCACACTTCCAGTAGCATTCTCACAATGTAAATCAAAGGTGAGATTTGTATTGAAGGGTGATTTATCCCATACTTCAAATTGCATTCTCACAATGTAAATCAAAGGTGAGAATTGTGTAGAAGGATGATTTATCCCACACTTGCAGTTGCATTCTCACAATGTAAATCAAAGGTGAGAATTGTGTAGAAGGATGATTCATTACACACTTCCAGTTGCATTCTCACAATGTTAATCAAAGGTGAGATTTCTGCTGAAGGGTGATTTATCCCATACTTCCAGTTGCATTCTCACTAGTTAAATCAAAGGTGAGAATTGTTTGGAAGGATTATTTATCCCACACTTCCAGTAGCATTCTCACAATGTAAATCAAAGGTGAGAATTATGTAGAAGGATGATTTATCCCATACTTCCAGTAGCATTCTCACAATGTTAATCATAGGTGAGATTTGTGTTGAAGGGTGATTTACCCCATACGTCAAGTTGCATTCTCACAATGTAAATCAAAGGTGAGAATTATGCAGAAGGATGATTCATCCCACTCTTCCAGTTGCATTCTCACAATGTAAATCAAAGGTAAGAATTGTGTAGAAGGATGATTCATCCCACACTTCAAGTAGCATTCTCACAATGTAAATCAAAGGTGAGAATTGTGTAGAAGGATGATTTATCCCACACTTCCAGTAGCATTCTCACAATGTAAATCAAAGGTGAGAATTGTGTAGAAGGATGATTTATCCCAAACTTCCGGTAGCATTCTCACAATGTAAATCAAAGGTGTGAATTGTGTAGAAGAACGAATCATCCCACACTTCAAGTAGCATTCTCACAATGTAAATCAAAGGTGAGAATTGTGTAGAAGGAAGATTTATCCCACACTTCCAGTTGCATTCTCACAATGTAAATCAAAGGTGAGAATTGTGTAGAAGGAAGATTTATCCCACACTTCCAGTTGCATTCTCACAATGTAAATCACAGGTGAGAATTTTGTAGAAGGATGATTTATCCCACACTTCCAGTTGCATTCTCACAATGTAAATCAAAGGTGAGAATTGTGTAGAAGGATGATTCATCCCACACTTCCAGTTGCATTCTCACAATGTAAATCAAAGGTGAGAATTGTGTTGAAGGGTGATTAATCCCACATTTCCAATTGCATTCTCACAATGTAAATCAAAGGTGAGAATTGTGTTGAAGGGTGATTTATCCCACACTTCCAGTAGCATTCTCACAATTTAAATCAAAGGTGAGATTTGTGCTGAAGGGTGATTTATCCCATACTTCCAGTTGCATTCTCACAATGTAAATCAAAGGTGAGAATTGTGTAGAAGGATGATTAATCCCACACTTCCAGTAGCATTCTCACAATGTAAATCAAAGGTGAGATTTGTGCTGAAGGGTGATTTATCCCATACTTCCAGTTGCATTCTCACAATGTAAATCAAAGGTGAGAATTGTGTAGAAGGATGATTTATCCCACACTTGCAGTTGCATTCACACAATGTAAATCAAAGGTGAGAATTGTGTAGAAGGATGATTCATTACACACTTCCAGTTGCATTCTCACAATGTTAATCAAAGGTGAGATTTCTGCTGAAGGGTGATTTATCCCATACTTCCAGTTGCATTCTCACTAGTTAAATCAAAGGTGAGAATTGTTTGGAAGGATTATTTATCCCACACTTCCAGTAGCATTCTCACAATGTAAATCAAAGGTGAGAATTATGTAGAAGGATGATTTATCCCATACTTCCAGTAGCATTCTCACAATGTAAATCATAGGTGAGATTTGTGTTGAAGGGTGATTTACCCCATACGTCAAGTTGCATTCTCACAATGTAAATCAAAGGTGAGAATTATGCAGAAGGATGATTCATCCCACTCTTCCAGTTGCATTCTCACAATGTAAATCAAAGGTAAGAATTGTGTAGAAGGATGATTCATCCCACACTTCAAGTAGCATTCTCACAATGTAAATCAAAGGTGAGAATTGTGTAGAAGGATGATTTATCCCACACTTCCAGTAGCATTCTCACAATGTAAATCAAAGGTGAGAATTGTGTAGAAGGATGATTTATCCCAAACTTCCGGTAGCATTCTCACAATGTAAATCAAAGGTGTGAATTGTGTAGAAGAACGAATCATCCCACACTTCAAGTAGCATTCTCACAATGTAAATCAAAGGTGAGAATTGTGTAGAAGGAAGATTTATCCCACACTTCCAGTTGCATTCTCACAATGTAAATCAAAGGTGAGAATTGTGTAGAAGGAAGATTTATCCCACACTTCCAGTTGCATTCTCACAATGTAAATCACAGGTGAGAATTTTGTAGAAGGATGATTTATCCCACACTTCCAGTTGCATTCTCACAATGTAAATCAAAGGTGAGAATTGTGTAGAAGGATGATTTATCCCACACTTCCAGTTGCATTCTCACAATGTAAATCAAAGGTGAGAATTGTGTTGAAGGGTGATTAATCCCACACTTCCAATTGCATTCTCACAATGTAAATCAAAGGTGAGAATTGTGTTGAAGGGTGATTTATTCCACACTTCCAGTAGCATTCTCACAATTTAAATCAAAGGTGAGATTTGTGCTGAAGGGTGATTTATCCCATACTTCCAGTTGCATTCTCACAATGTAAATCAAAGGTGAGAATTGTGTAGAAGGATGATTAATCCCACACTTCCAGTAGCATTCTCACAATGTAAATCAAAGGTGAGATTTGTGCTGAAGGGTGATTTATCCCATACTTCCAATTGCATTCTCACAATGTAAATCAAAGGTGAGAATTGTGTAGAAGGATGATTCATCCCACACTTCCAGTAGCATTCTCACAATGTAAATCAAAGGTGAGAATTGTGTAGAAGGATGATTCATCCCACACTTCCAGTAGCATTCTCACAATGTAAATCACAGGTGAGATTTGTGTAGAAGGATGATTTATCCCATACTTCCAGTTGCATTCTCACAATGTAAATCAAAGGTGAGAATTGTGTAGAAGGATGATTCATCCCACACTTCCAGTAGCATTCTCACAATGTAAATCAAAGGTGAGAATTGTGTAGAAGGATGATTCATCCCACACTTCCAGTAGCATTCTCACAATGTAAATCAAAGGTGAGATGTGTGTTGAAGGATGATTGATCCTTCACTTCCAGTTGCATTCTCACAATGTAAATCAAAGGTGAGAATTGTGTAGAAGCATGATTCATCCCACACTTCCAGTAGCATTCACACAATGTAAATCAAAGGTGAGAATTGTGTTATGTAAATCAAAGGTGAGAATTGTGTAGAAGTATGATTCATCCCACTCTTCCAGTAGCATTATTACAATGTAAATCAAAGGTGAGAATTGTGTAGTAGGATGATTCATCCCACACTTTCAGTAGCATTATTACAATGTAAATCAAAGGTGAGAATTGTGTAGAAGGATGATTCATCCCACACTTCCAGTAGCATTCTCACAATGTAAATCAAAGGTGAGAATTGTGTAGAAGAATGAATCATCCAACACTTCCAGTAGCATTCTCACATTGTAAATCAAAGGTGAGAATTGTGTTGAAGGGTGATTAATCCCACACTTCCAGTTGCATTCTCACAATGTAAATCAGAGGTGAGAATTGTGTTGAAGGGTGATTTATCCCATACTTCCAGTTGCATTCTCACAATGTAAATCAAAGGTGAGAATTGTGTAGAAGGATGATTCTTTCCATACTTCCAGTAGCATTCTCACAATGTAAATCAAAGGTGAGAATTGTGTAGAAGGATGATTCATCCCACACTTCCAGTTACATTCTCACAATTTAAATCAAAGGTGAGATTTGTGCTGAAGGGTGATTTATCCCATACTTCCAGTTGCATTCTCACAATGTAAATCAAAGGTGAGAATTGTGTAGAAGGATGATTTATCCCACACTTCCAGTTACATTCTCACAATTTAAATCAAAGGTGAGAATTGTGTAGAAGGATGATTTATCCCACACTTCAAATAGCATTCTCACAATGTAAATCAAAGGTGAGATTTGTGTTGAAGGGTGATTTATCCCATACTTCCAGTTGCATTCTCACAATGTAAATCAAAGGTGAGAATTGTGTAGAAGGATGATTCATCCCACACTTCCAGTTACATTCTCACAATTTAAATCAAAGGAGAGATTTGTGCTGAAGGGTGATTTATCCCATACTTCCAGTTGCATTCTCACAATGTAAATCAAAGGTGAGAATTGTGTAGAAGGATGATTTATCCCACACTTCCAGTAGCATTCTCACAATGAAAATCAAAGGTGAGAATTGTGCTGAAGGGTGATTTATCCGATACTTCCAGTAGCATTCTCACAATGTAAATCAAAGGTGAGAATTGTGTAGAAGGATGATTCATCCCACACTTCCAGTAGCATTCTCACAATGTAAATCAAAGGTGAGAATTGTGTAGAAGGATGATTCATCCCACACTTCCAGTAGCATTCTCACAATGTAAATCACAGGTGAGATTTGTGTAGAAGGATGATTCATACATACTTCCAGTTGCATTCTCACAATGTAAATCAAAGGTGAGAATTGTGTAGAAGGATGATTCATCCCACACTTCCAGTAGCATTCTCACAATGTAAATCAAAGGTGAGAATTGTGTAGAAGGATGATTCATCCCACACTTCCAGTAGCATTCTCACAATGTAAATCAAAGGTGAGATTTGTGTTGAAGGATGATTGATCCTTCACTTCCAGTTGCATTCTCACAATGTAAATCAAAGGTGAGAATTGTGTAGAAGAACGATTCATCCCACACTTCCAGTAGCATTCCCACAATGTAAATCAAAGGTGAGATTTGTGTTGAAGGGTGATTTATCCCATTCTTCAAGTTGCATTCTCACAATGTAAATCAAAGTTGAGAATTGTGCTAAAGGGTGATTTATCCCATAATTCCAGTTGCATTCTCACAATGTAAATCGAAGGTGATAATTGTGTAGAAGGATGATTTATCCCACACTTCCAGTAGCATTCCCACAATGTAAATCAAAGGTGAGAATTGTGTTGAAGGATGATTCATCCCACAGTTCCAGTTGCATTCTCACAATGTAAATCAAAGGTGAGAATTGTGTAGAAGGATGATTGATCCCATACTTCAAGTTGCATTCTCACAATGTAAATCAAATGTGAGAAAGGTGTAGAAGGATGATTTATCCCATACTTCCAGTAGCTTTATCACAATGTAAATCAAAAGTGAGATTTGTGTAGAAGGATGATTTATCCCATACTTCCAGTTGCATTCTAACAATGTAAATCAAAGGTGAGAATTGTGTAGAAGAACGATTCATCCCACACTTCCAGTAGCATTCCCACAATGTAAATCGAAGGTGAGAATTGTGTAGAAGAACCATTCATCCCACACTTCCAGTAGCATTCCCACAATGTAAATCAAAGGTAAGATTTGTGTAGAAGGATGATTCATCCCACACTTCCAGTTGCATTCTCACAATGTAAATCAAAGGTGAGAATTGTGTAGAAGGATGATTCATCCCACACTTCCAGTAGCATTCTCACAATGTAAATCAGAGTTGAGAATTGTGTATAAGGGTGATTTATCCCATACTTCCAGTTGCATTCTCACAATGTAAATCAAAGGTGAGAAATGTGTAGAAGGATGATTTATCCCATACTTCCAGTAGCTTTATAACAATGTAAATCAAAAGTGAGATTTGTGTTGAAGGATGATTTATCCCATACTTCCTGTTGCATTCTCACAATGTAAATCAAAGGTGAGAATTATGTAGAAGGATGATTCATCCCACACTTCCAGTAGCATTCTCACAATGTAAATCGAAGGTGAGATTTGTGTTGAAGAGTGATTTATCCCATACTTACAGTTGCATTCTCACAATGTAAATCAAAGGTGAGAATTGTGTTGAAAGATGATTCATCCCACACGTTCAGTATCATTCTCACAATGTAAATCAAAGTTGAGAATAGTGTAGAAGAACGATTCATCCCACACTTCCAGTAGCATTCCCACAATGTAAATCAAAGGTGAGAATTGTGTAGAAGAACGATTCATCCCACACTTCCAGTAGCATTCCCACAATGTAAATCAAAGGTGAGAATTGTGTAGAAGGATGATTCATCCCACACTTCCAGTAGCATTCTCACAATGTAAATCAAAGGTGAGAATTGTGTAGAAGGATGATTCATCCCACACTTCCAGTAGCATTCTCACAATGTAAATCAAAGGTGAGATTTGTGTTGAAGGATGATTGATCCTTCACTTCCAGTTGCATTCTCACAATGTAAATCAAAGGTGAGAATTGTGTAGAAGCATGATTCATCCCACACTTCCAGTAGCATTCAGACAATGTAAATAAAAGGTGAGAATTGTGTTATGTTACTCAAAGGTGAGAATTGTGTAGAAGTATGATTCATCCCACTCTTCCAGTAGCATTATTACAATGTAAATCAAAGGTGAGAATTGTGTAGAAGGATGATTCATCCCACACTTCCAGTAGCATTCTCACAATGTAAATCAAAGGTGAGAATTGTGTAGAAGAATGAATCATCCAACACTTCCAGTAGCATTCTCACAATGTAAATCAAAGGTGAGATTTGTGTTGAAGGGTGATTTATTCCATACTTCCAGTTGCATTCTCACAATGTACATCAAAGGTGAGAATTGTGTAGAAGGATGATTCTTTCCATACTTCCAGTAGCATTCTCACAATGTAAATCAAAGGTGAAAATTGTGTAGAAGGATGATTCATCCCACACTTCCAGTAGCATTCTCACAATGTAAATCAAAGTTGAGAATTGTGTAGAAGGATGAATTATCTTACACTTCCAGTTGCATTCTCACAACGTAAATCAAAGGTGAGAATTGTGTAGAAGGATGATTTATCCCACACTTTAAATAGCATTCTCACAATGTAAATCAAAGGTGAGATTTGTGCTGAAGGGTGATTTATCCCATACTTCAAGTTGCATTCTCACAATGTAAATCAAAGGTGAGAATTGTGTAGAAGAACGATTCATCCCACACTTCCAGTAGCATTCCCACAATGTAAATCAAAGGTGAGATTTGTGTTGAAGGGTGATTTATCCCATTCTTCAAGTTGCATTCTCACAATGTAAATCAAAGTTGAGAATTGTGCTAAAGGGTGATTTATCCCATAATTCCAGTTGCATTCTCACAATGTAAATCGAAGGTGATAATTGTGTAGAAGGATGATTTATCCCACACTTCCAGTAGCATTCCCACAATGTAAATCAAAGGTGAGAATTGTGTTGAAGGATGATTCATCCCACAGTTCCAGTTGCATTCTCACAATGTAAATCAAAGGTGAGAATTGTGTAGAAGGATGATTGATCCCATACTTCAAGTTGCATTCTCACAATGTAAATCAAATGTGAGAAAGGTGTAGAAGGATGATTTATCCCATACTTCCAGTAGCTTTATCACAATGTAAATCAAAAGTGAGATTTGTGTAGAAGGATGATTTATCCCATACTTCCAGTTGCATTCTAACAATGTAAATCAAAGGTGAGAATTGTGTAGAAGAACGATTCATCCCACACTTCCAGTAGCATTCCCACAATGTAAATCAAAGGTGAGAATTGTGTAGAAGAACGATTCATCCCACACTTCCAGTAGCATTCCCACAATGTAAATCAAAGGTAAGATTTGTGTAGAAGGATGATTCATCCCACACTTCCAGTTGCATTCTCACAATGTAAATCAAAGGTGAGAATTGTGTAGAAGGATGATTCATCCCACACTTCCAGTAGCATTCTCACAATGTAAATCAGAGTTGAGAATTGTGTATAAGGGTGATTTATCCCATACTTCCAGTTGCATTCTCACAATGTAAATCAAAGGTGAGAAATGTGTAGAAGGATGATTTATCCCATACTTCCAGTAGCTTTATAACAATGTAAATCAAAAGTGAGATTTGTGTTGAAGGATGATTTATCCCATACTTCCTGTTGCATTCTCACAATGTAAATCAAAGGTGAGAATTGTGTAGAAGGATGATTTATCCCACACTTCCAGTAGCATTCTCACAATGTAAATCGAAGGTGAGATTTGTGTTGAAGAGTGATTTATCCCATACTTACACTTGCATTCTCACAATGTAAATCAAAGGTGAGAATTGTGTAGAAAGATGATTCATCCCACACGTTCAGTATCATTCTCACAATGTAAATCAAAGTTGAGAATAGTGTAGAAGAACGATTCATCCCACACTTCCAGTAGCATTCCCACAATGTAAATCAAAGGTGAGAATTGTGTAGAAGAACGATTCATCCCACACTTCCAGTAGCATTCCCACAATGTAAATCAAAGGTAAGATTTGTGTAGAAGGATGATTCATCCCACACTTCCAGTTGCATTCTCACAATGTAAATCAAAGGTGAGAATTGTGTAGAAGGATGATTCATCCCACACTTCCAGTAGCATTCTCACAATGTAAATCAGAGTTGAGAATTGTGTATAAGGGTGATTTATCCCATACTTCCAGTTGCATTCTCACAATGTAAATCAAAGGTGAGAAATGTGTAGAAGGATGATTTATCCCATACTCCCAGTAGCTTTATAACAATGTAAATCAAAAGTGAGATTTGTGTTGAAGGATGATTTATCCCATACTTCCTGTTGCATTCTCACAATGTAAATCAAAGGTGAGAATTGTGTAGAAGGATGATTCATCCCACACTTCCAGTAGCATTCTCACAATGTAAATCGAAGGTGAGATTTGTGTTGAAGAGTGATTTATCCCATACCTACAGTTGCATTCTCACAATGTAAATCAAAGGTGAGAATTGTGTAGAAAGATGATTCATCCCACACGTTCAGTATCATTCTCACAATGTAAATCAAAGTTGAGAATTGTGTAGAAGAACGATTTATCACACACTTCCAGTATTATTCTCACAATGTAAATCAAAGCTGAAACTTGTGTAGAAGGATGATTCATCCCACACTTTCAGTTGCATTTTCACAATGTAAATCAAACGGGAGATTTGTGTAGAAGGATGATTTATCCCACACTTCCAGTTACATTCTCACAATGTAAATCACAGCTCAGAAATGTGTAGAAGGATGATTTATCCCATACTTCCAGTAGCTTTATCACAATGTAAATCAAAAGTGAGATTTGTGTAGAAGGATGATTTATCCCATTCTTCAAGTTGCATTCCCACAATGTAAATCAAAGGTAAGATTTGTGTAGAAGGATGATTCATCCCACACTTCCAGTTGCATTCTCACAATGTAAATCAAAGGTGAGAATTGTGTAGAAGGATGATTCATCCCACACTTCCAGTAGCATTCTCACAATGTAAATCAGAGTTGAGAATTGTGTATAAGGGTGATTTATCCCATACTTCCAGTTGCATTCTCACAATGTAAATCAAAGGTGAGAAATGTGTAGAAGGATGATTTATCCCATACTTCCAGTAGCTTTATAACAATGTAAATCAAAAGTGAGATTTGTGTTGAAGGATGATTTATCCCATACTTCCTGTTGCATTCTCACAATGTAAATCAAAGGTGAGAATTGTGTAGAAGGATGATTCATCCCACACTTCCAGTAGCATTCTCACAATGTAAATCGAAGGTGAGATTTGTGTTGAAGAGTGATTTATCCCATACCTACAGTTGCATTCTCACAATGTAAATCAAAGGTGAGAATTGTGTAGAAAGATGATTCATCCCACACGTTCAGTATCATTCTCACAATGTAAATCAAAGTTGAGAATTGTGTAGAAGAACGATTTATCACACACTTCCAGTATTATTCTCACAATGTAAATCAAAGCTGAAACTTGTGTAGAAGGATGATTCATCCCACACTTTCAGTTGCATTTTCACAATGTAAATCAAACGGGAGATTTGTGTAGAAGGATGATTTATCCCACACTTCCAGTTACATTCTCACAATGTAAATCACAGCTCAGAAATGTGTAGAAGGATGATTTATCCCATACTTCCAGTAGCTTTATCACAATGTAAATCAAAAGTGAGATTTGTGTAGAAGGATGATTTATCCCATTCTTCAAGTTGCATTCTCACAATGTAAATCAAAGTTTAGAATTGTGTAGAAGAACGTTTCATCCCACACTTCCAGTAGCATTCCCACAATGTAAATCAAAGGTGAGAATTGTGTAGAAGGATGATTCATCCCACACTTCCAGTTGCATTCTCACAATGTAAATCAAAGCTGAGAAATGTGTAGAAGGATGATTTATCCCACACTTCCAGTAGCTTTATCACAATGTAAATCAAAAGTGAGATTTGTGTGGAAGGATGATTTATCCCATACTTCCAGTTGCATTCACACAATGTAAATCAAAGGTGAGAAGTGTGTAGAAGGATGATTCATCCCACACTTCCAGTAGCATTCTCACAATGTAAATCAAAGGTGAGAATTGTGTAGTAGGATGATTTATCCCACACTTCCAGTAGCATTCTCACAATGTAAATCAAAGGTGAGAATTGTGTAGAAGGATGATTGATCCCATACTTCCAGTTGCATTCTCACAATGTAAATCAAAGCTGAGAAATGTGTAGAAGGATGATTCATCCCACACTTCCAGTAGCATTCCCACAATGTAAATCAAAGGTGAAATTTGTGTTGAAGGGTGATTTATCCTATTCTTCAAGTTGCATTCTCACAATGTAAATCAAAGTTGAGAATTGTGCTAAAGGGTGATTTATCCCATAATTCCAGTTGCATTCTCACAATGTAAATCGAAGGTGATAATTGTGTAGAAGGATGATTTATCCCACACTTCCAGTAGCATTCCCACAATGTAAATCAAAGGTGAGAATTGTGTTGAAGGATGATTCATCCCACAGTTCCAGTTGCATTCTCACAATGTAAATCAAAGGTGAGAATTGTGTAGAAGGATGATTGATCCCATACTTCAAGTTGCATTCTCACAATGTAAATCAAATGTGAGAAAGGTGTAGAAGGATGATTTATCCCATACTTCCAGTAGCTTTATCACAATGTAAATCAAAAGTGAGATTTGTGTAGAAGGATGATTTATCCCATACTTCCAGTTGCATTCTAACAATGTAAATCAAAGGTGAGAATTGTGTAGAAGTAGGATTCATCCCACACTTCCAGTAGCATTCCCACAATGTAAATCAAAGGTGAGAATTGTGTAGAAGAACGATTCATCCCACACTTCCAGTAGCATTCCCACAATGTAAATCAAAGGTAAGATTTGTGTAGAAGGATGATTCATCCCACACTTCCAGTTGCATTCTCACAATGTCAATCAAAGGTGAGAATTGTGTAGAAGGATGATTCATCCCACACTTCCAGTAGCATTCTCACAATGTAAATCAGAGTTGAGAATTGTGTATAAGGGTGATTTATCCCATACTTCCAGTTGCATTCTCACAATGTAAATCAAAGGTGAGAAATGTGTAGAAGGATGATTTATCCCATACTTCCAGTAGCTTTATAACAATGTAAATCAAAAGTGAGATTTGTGTTGAAGGATGATTTATCCCATACTTCCTGTTGCATTCTCACAATGTAAATCAAAGGTGAGAATTGTGTAGAAGGATGATTCATCCCACACTTCCAGTAGCATTCTCACAATGTAAATCGAAGGTGAGATTTGTGTTGAAGAGTGATTTATCCCATACTTACAGTTGCATTCTCACAATGTAAATCAAAGGTGAGAATTGTGTAGAAAGATGATTCATCCCACACGTTCAGTATCATTCTCACAATGTAAATCAAAGTTGAGAATAGTGTAGAAGAACTATTCATCCCACACTTCCAGTAGCATTCCCACAATGTAAATCAAAGGTGAGAATTGTGTAGAAGAACGATTCATCCCACACTTCCAGTAGCATTCCCACAATGTAAATCAAAGGTAAGATTTGTGTAGAAGGATGATTCATCCCACACTTCCAGTTGCATTCTCACAATGTAAATCAAAGGTGAGAATTGTGTAGAAGGATGATTCATCCCACACTTCCAGTAGCATTCTCACAATGTAAATCAGAGTTGAGAATTGTGTATAAGGGTGATTTATCCCATACTTCCAGTTGCATTCTCACAATGTAAATCAAAGGTGAGAAATGTGTAGAAGGATGATTTATCCCATACTTCCAGTAGCTTTATAACAATGTAAATCAAAAGTGAGATTTGTGTTGAAGGATGATTTATCCCATACTTCCTGTTGCATTCTCACAATGTAAATCAAAGGTGAGAATTGTGTAGAAGGATGATTCATCCCACACTTCCAGTAGCATTCTCACAATGTAAATCGAAGGTGAGATTTGTGTTGAAGAGTGATTTATCCCATACCTACAGTTGCATTCTCACAATGTAAATCAAAGGTGAGAATTGTGTAGAAAGATGATTCATCCCACACGTTCAGTATCATTCTCACAATGTAAATCAAAGTTGAGAATTGTGTAGAAGAACGATTTATCACACACTTCCAGTATTATTCTCACAATGTAAATCAAAGCTGAAACTTGTGTAGAAGGATGATTCATCCCACACTTTCAGTTGCATTTTCACAATGTAAATCAAACGGGAGATTTGTGTAGAAGGATGATTTATCCCACACTTCCAGTTACATTCTCACAATGTAAATCACAGCTCAGAAATGTGTAGAAGGATGATTTATCCCATACTTCCAGTAGCTTTATCACAATGTAAATCAAAAGTGAGATTTGTGTAGAAGGATGATTTATCCCATTCTTCAAGTTGCATTCTCACAATGTAAATCAAAGTTTAGAATTGTGTAGAAGAACGTTTCATCCCACACTTCCAGTAGCATTCCCACAATGTAAATCAAAGGTGAGAATTGTGTAGAAGGATGATTCATCCCACACTTCCAGTTGCATTCTCACAATGTAAATCAAAGCTGAGAAATGTGTAGAAGGATGATTTATCCCACACTTCCAGTAGCTTTATCACAATGTAAATCAAAAGTGAGATTTGTGTGGAAGGATGATTTATCCCATACTTCCAGTTGCATTCACACAATGTAAATCAAAGGTGAGAAGTGTGTAGAAGGATGATTCATCCCACACTTCCAGTAGCATTCTCACAATGTAAATCAAAGGTGAGAATTGTGTAGTAGGATGATTTATCCCACACTTCCAGTAGCATTCTCACAATGTAAATCAAAGGTGAGAATTGTGTAGAAGGATGATTGATCCCATACTTCCAGTTGCATTCTCACAATGTAAATCAAAGCTGAGAAATGTGTAGAAGGATGATTCATCCCACACTTCCAGTAGCTTTATCACAATGTAAATCAATAGTGAGATTTGTGTAGAAAGATGATTTATCCCATACTTCCAGTTGCATTCGCACAATGTAAATCAAAGGTGAGAATTGTGTAGAAGAATGATTCATTCCACACTTCCAGTTGCATTCTCACAATGTAAATCAAAGGTGAGAATTGTGTAGAAGGATGATTTATAACACACTTCCAGTTGCGTTCTCACAATGTAAATCAAAGGTGATATTTGTGTAGAAGGATGATTCATCCCACACTTCCAGTAGCATTCTCACAATGTAAATCAAAGGTGAGAATTGTGTAAAAGGATGATTGATCCCATACTTCCAGTTGCATTCTCACAGTGTAAATCAAAGGTGAGATTTGTGTAGAAGGATGATTCATCCCACACTTCCAGTAGCATTCTCACAATGTAAATCAAAAGTGAGAATTGTGTAGAAGAATGATTCATCCCACACTTCCAGTAGCATTCTCACAATGTAAATCAAAGGTGAGAATTGTGTAGAAGAATGATTCATCCCACACTTCCAGTAGCATTCTCACAATGTAAATCAAAGGTGAGAACTGTGTTGAAGGGTGATTTATCCCACACTTCCAGTTGCATTCTCACAATGTAAATCAAAGGTGAGAATTGTGTAGAAGGATGATTCATCCAACCTTTCCAGTTGCATTCTCACAATGTAAATCAAAGGCGAGATTTGTGCTGAAGGGTGATTTATCCCACACTTCCAGTAGCATTCTCACAATGTAAATCAAAGGTGAGAATTGTGTAGAAGAATGATTCATCCCACACTTCCAGTAGCATTCACACAATGTAAATAAAAGGTGAGAATTGTGTAGAAGGATGATTCATCCCACACTTCCAATAGCATTCTCACAATGTAAATCAAAGGTGAGATTTGTGTTGAAGGGTTATTTATCCCATACTTCCAGTAGCTTTATCACAATGCAAATCAAAAGTGAGATTAGTGTAGAAGGATGATTTATCCCATACTTACAGTAATATGTTCATACCTTTTGGATAAAAGACATAATAAACTTACTTTTTGGCGAAACAAAATATTAATTCTAAAATAAATTATGTCATTGTCCCACCTCTCTTTAAGTTTCAATCAACATTATTCACACATTGTGTGTGTGTGTGTGTGTGTATGTGTGTGTGTGTGTGTGTGTATGTACAGTTATATACACTAATAAATTCACAATACATTCCAATATACTGAAATGAACATAACAGTCAATACGGCACTTTTACAATTTGCAAGTCGTTTTAGAAACGTGATATTTCAATCTACGTATTTTGAAATGATGAGTGTGTGTTATTTTGTTCTATTTATTGTTTTTAGGTAAGGAGCGGTAAGGTTTCAAACCTTGTTTTCCCTTGGTACAATATTGTATGCAAATTTTTGAACACAAGACGAAGGCAAATGATTTCCGCCATTCTTTTACTTTACGTTCAGAAACGAGTATTTGGCAAAGTTATGCTAAACAAATATGAAAATGATTGAATTGATATATATTTAACAACAATGTCTGCTGCAAAGTTTATAAACATTCTTCCTGGTATTTGAAGTAGCCATGGTGGAGCAGGACGGAGACCGGCCTAACAGTATTTACCTATGACACACGTACATAATCAAACAATATTAAAACTCTTAAAATTATATATAAAATTCATTGAACATGCACACACTACCATCCAATTTGGCCAAACAACCTCATTGAGAAATCAATTATGCATAACCACGGGGGATGGTTCGGACACCCACGCTAACTCCCAAACCGAAAATGTAACATATGTTTTCACTGGTTGAGGAAACTCACGCCACGTCAACAACCATGCCATATTCGCGAAAAGTTGGGTAAGCCTGAAGTTTGATCAGCTAAGATGAGTTTCGTTTTTTACCAAATACAATGTAACTTTGACTATCAGAACGTAAGCGCTCACTGCCATAAAAGGCACCGTTTGTTTAAGAATAGAATTTTGCCTTGCAGTAATAAGCACAACTGTGTGGCTAGTTTCATTCTCGTATAATCTATCCTGTCGGATTGTCAATTAATATTTATCTGAAAAAAGTTACAGTGAGGTAGCTTCGTCTACATGGACGAACCTACCCCATACATGTCCCTTATTATGTGTGCGGCGGGATAGCGCAGTGGTTAGCGCGTTCGGCTTTGGTTCAAGAGGCCCGGGTTTCGAATCCCGTAGAGAACTGTACTACACACAGTTAGGTTTGGGTGCAAAGCTACACTGAATTTCAGTGCAGTACCACCCATGGTTCGCTAGTTCCAGCCGATGCTCGCAGGTTTCACCGCAAAGCATAGCCACATGGCGTTGCAGGCTTTCTCCCTGCCATAATACTAGCAGCCGCAATATAAGTGAAATACTCTTGAAAGCGGCGTTAAACCCAATCTCACCTCACCTATTATGTGTGCGATTGTTTCAAAATTTCACAGACATGGAAACTAATCAACATGACATCTTCATTTTGTTCAATGCATATTTATCCCCGCCACGACGAAGTTGGCGGGGGATATAGAAATGAGCTCCGTCCATCTGTCCGTCTGTCTGTCCGTCTGTCCGTCTGTCCGTCTGTGCGTCCGGGCTTTTCCATTCTGGCCTCAAACTTCAAAACTATTCAATATATTTTGCTGAAAGTTTGTACAGGTATCAACCAAGTAGTCTAGATGTGCCTTTTGCTATATAAAAATGTAAGAATTTCTTCTTTTTTTTACGAATGCAAACAGTCTGGACTTAGAACCAAGAAGAGGGAAAACTATATTCCGGCCTCAAACTTCAAAACTGTTCAATATATTTTGCTGAAACTTTGTACAGGTATCAACCAAGTAGTCTAGATGTGCCTTTTGCTATATAGAAATTTGAGAATATTTTTTTTTTTTACGAATGCAAACAGTCTGGACTTAGAACCAAGAAGAGGGAAAACTATATTCCGGCCTCAAACTTCAAAACTATTCAATATATTTTGCTGAAACTTTGTACAGGTATCAACACAGTAGTCTAGATGTGCCTTTTGCTATATATAAAGTAAATGCATTATATATTCAAAATGCATAAATATATTCAAAATTCCTACATGGCGGGGGATATGGCCGACTCTGTCTGCTTGTTACTATCTGCTTCGTTATTACACCGTTAATGCCTATTCATTGAAAACTGGTTTCTTATTTTCAAAAGTCCAATGAGTAAAGGTCTATATTGCAGTTTCCTAAACGTCACTTTGTTGACATACTTGACGTATGATTGGTTAACATTGTTTTCCACAACCATGCCTTCTCTTGAATGTCACTAATACAATATGGAAACATTTTGCTATAATATTCATGTAAATATGTTAAACGATGTTATTCAATTTCCAGAACGTGTAACTATTTTTTTATTCTTCTTTTATTCGTTGATTGATTTTAATAAGAGCTGTATAGGATTCTTTAGTGTTGTAAGGATACTATCCTAGATTCCGTTTTTGATTACTTTGATGTTTTGTCATGTAAGTTGTTGTTAAAGAATAGCAGAAAACTACAGTAGTAGTTTAAAGTTATACTTGATGTTGGTTCATATTCATTTCATATTCATGTTTATTTCATTGCAATAAACTGATTTTTCAGCAAAAGCAGTATTTGTCCGGATGTACCCAACCCCTTGTCCGAAGTATCCCTACCTGTGTGGTAACTTCGGACAATGTTGACACCTTTCAAAATATGATACACTTATTTTACTATGAGAGGTAGTACTCTCAATCAAGGCATATACATAGATAAGATATTAAGCTTTGAGGCATGTATCATGGCTTTTTTATCTTAGTCTTTTATACTCAAGGAAGATGTGTCTGAAAATCGTCTGAACAATCCCCGCTCTCCCCTACCTACATGTACCTCACAGTTATGTTCGGGGTTGTAATATCCGGTTCACTGACATTGATCATGCATCAAAACGCGCATCTTTTGATTCTAGTATAACCGAGGTGGGGCTTTTATCCTTCTTTTAAGGGTTTGATTATTTCTTCTGATAGGATGTCCCCTGGGCTACTATGGTGTTGGGTGTGCAGAGAACTGTAGAGGCGGATGCGCTAAGTGGTGTGATCCACTTGATGGGGCATGTACACCCCCCTGCAGCTCTGGTTGGGGAGGAGATTATTGTACTCACAGTATGTAGCATCAACAACGTTGCATTTCATAAAGGGTTTCATGATAATATGCTCAATACATATTTGCCAAATTACTTCAAGTGAGTAGATAAACTATGAACTAGTAGTGAAGTAACAATGAACTATCAATGACTAAATGATAAAGGCATAATCAACAACGATGACATTTTCACTTCTACTTTATTTATCCCAAAAATTAATGTAAATCCATTAATGAATTTCCAACATGAACAGGGTACAAACTGCTCTTTGGAATTGTCTCACAATCAGCAATTTTATTTAATATCAATCATGATCAAGTGTTAACTGTTGACATGTGACATTAGAGTCAGTACACACAGAAAGCAGCGCATTACAATATAATTGTCTTCAATATCTGTAGAGATCCAAAGCTAACAAAACTGTTTATGGATACTATGGAAGGTTTATTCCAGGATGTAACGGGAGCACCTACGGGGAGGACTGTGCTCTGGTTTGCTCTGAAGGTTGTATCAACAAGTCCTGTGATCCAGAGAGTGGGACGTGTCAACAATGTGAACCAGGGTGGGAACATGGCGACCTCAGAAGATGTGACAAACGTAATCCTTCTTTTTATTTAGCTAGTATACTTGCATGTACATGTAGGTCGACAAGATTGATGTGTGTGCATGTGTGTATTATAAACTCTGATTTGCATTATTAAGGCTGTGAAAAGGGATACTACGGGACATACTGCAAAAGAAGGTGTGGTCATTGTCGAGACAAGTCACATTGTGACAGACAAACTGGACAGTGTCGGGGAGGATGTCAATTCGGATGGGAGGGAGATAACTGTCGTGAAGGTTTGAACATGCGTTTATTCAGCGGTAGGTAGGAATTGACAAATGATTAACCGTATATACTAATGAAATGATCTCTAATTGTTTTCCGAATTCGAAGAGACTAATATCATTATATTCTATATTTCTTGATCAAATAAAACAATTGAATATTATTTGCGAAACCCTTTAGAAGGTATTTCATAAAGTTTTTACAAATGCAACTCCCCTTTTTTCAAACTTGGTCTTGGGATAGTGATTCCTTGTGATCCTTATTGAAGTACTTTTTATCAAACATCAACTCATTTTTATTATTACATTGGATCCTATGAGTGTGTTCACTGTTTCTGAACGGTGACACCAAGCAAGGCTTGATAAATGCTTAGTATCTTGCTGATTTGTATCAATTTTACCCAGTTTGTCTGCCTTTCTATTGTTTTCTAGCAGAAAACCTGCGAAACGAAATTTAAGCCAATAAGTTTACCATGATTATAAAGTGATGATATGTCAACTTTCCATATCAATTCAAATTAACACACATTTATATTAATCAGGTATTGTTGCAAAATCTGGCACAGTCAGCGTGTTTGATTCCAAAGAGTCCACACCTCCCATCTCTGTTCATGGTGACCCGTCTGTAACACGAGATGGAAACACTAGTCGGGCATCGTGTGTTACAATAACAGGAAGGCAGCCATCTTGGAAGATCACTTTTGACAACACACATACTTTCTATGGTGTTGGTATTTACATGGAAGGTAATGCACTTTTCAGCCATTCAAATAAAAGTAATTACAAAGATGTAGTCTATTTATCTTTTGGACATTTGATTACATAATTGTTCATATGGTCACTATTATCATATTCACCGTTTCGATATATTGCCAAAGTAAAAGACAATGATTTGCAATGATAATCTTAATTTTAAAGACTTATTTGTCTATTCATAAAGATTTATACCAATGTTTTGCAGATGACACCTTACAAATAAGTGTTCTGGTGGGGAAACGGTTTTACTTCCATGGTCCCGTGAATCAAACTTTCATCTCCTATTCTGAGCCTGTAGATGGGGAAAGTGTGACGATATATGTACCGTTTAAAGAAACCATCAACAATTTAACTGTCTGTGAAGTGATCGTCTATGGTAAGTGACCCTTTGTTTAAGGTGTGCCTCTCAGAGAACGAATTTTCATGATTTCAGAGGAAACAAACTGAAAAATTCTTTGTAACCTAGATAGAAAAAAAGGATTTATCTAAGGTTGAAATCTAAGTTATCTAAAGTAATACATTTACCAAATCTACAATTTCAGAATCACCTTTGGCATAGGAGTCTGTTCACAACATTTCAGCTTGCTAGAGCATTTTTACTTGAGAAGAAGATAAAAGAAGGTTTTCAGGTCATGACCCGTGACCCTTATTTGGGGTCACAGGGTCACCAAATTTACAATTTAGAATCACCTTTTGCCAAAGAGGCCCGAAGAGGTTGAACACAACATTTCATATCTAAGGTTGAATATCTAAGTTATCTAAAGTAATACATTTACCTAATCTACAATTCAGAATTTCCTTTGGCAAAGAGGTCTGTACACATTTCAGCTTGCTAGAGCTTTTCATACTTGAGAAGAAGATAAAAATAGGTTTTGAGGTTGACAGTTGGGGGTCATAGGGTCACAAAATCTACAAATTAGAATCCCCATTGGCAAATGATTCTGCACACAACTTTTCACCTCTCTAGACCTTTTAGAACTGGAGAAGAAGATGAAATAGGTTTTGGGGTTGTGACCCCTGTGGCCCCATTTGAGGTCATGGGATCATGAAATCTACAATTTAGAATCACCATTGGCCAAGGAATCTGCACATAACATTTCAGCTCACTAGACCTTTTGGAACTGGAGAAGATGAAAAAAGGTTTTTAAGGTCGTGACCCCCGTGACCCCATTTTGGGTCACGGGGTCACAAAATGTACAATTTGTAATCCCCATTGGCCAAGGAGTCTGCACACAACTTTCAGCTCTCTAGACTTTTCAGAAATAAGATGAAAATATGTTTTTATAGTCGTGGGGTCACAGGGTCACCAATTTTACAATTTGGAATACCCACTGGCCAAGGAGTCAGTACACAAAATTTCAGCTCCTCAGACCAAGTGGTTCTGGAGAAGAAGACGAAAATGCAAAAAGTTTAGACGGACGGACGGATGCACGGACGGACGTAGACACCATGCCATGCCATAAGCACACCGGGCCTTTCAGGCCATTGAGTTCCTCTAAATTCAATCACTCGACCAGATATAACACTGTGACGTCATTCCTTCCTCCTGGAGCCTTGACGCAGGCAGCTCTGAGACTCACAGGAGGGGAGGTTGGAGGGAAATAAAGACCGGTGAGTTATCAACGGTGAGTATAAATAATGACGTTTAATCAAAAACGTACTATTATTTACATACTCTTGTTGATAACTCACCGTAGCCAGCATACCACTGGAAGAAATGGGCTGTGAGGCAACGCGGTGAGAAAGGCAAAAAAACTTAAGGGTACAAGGTTCCCACCCCTGTTGGGTCGGACCAACAGACAATAAGGGTCGTCAATAAATAAATAAAAACACAACAACCAAGTGAGAGTGCGATGCGAAAATTATTAACAGCGCACTCAAGGAGGTGACGATGAGCACGAACCCGACTGCCTCCACGTAGATCGGACAGGCAACCCCTACCCTGACCTACTACCCAGTCTGACGTCAATGAGAGAAGAGACCATGTCTTTGACAGAGCCCAGGATGGACTCCGTCAACACCTTAGGGTCAAACCCGGAGGAAGGAGAGCGACCGTGCTTCTTCTAGCGGTTGACTGACCTAGAGCGGTGGCCGCAGACAGGCGAGAGTTCGCGGTCTCAAAACGGCGACCGCACACTCTTGTCCTCGACGTAAGGTAGGTCCTGCCGTGACTGAGCGCCGGAGACCCAGACGCGGAATACACGGGCGAATGAGAAGCAGCGGATCGTCCGCCCTTATGTGAAGAACGTGGCTCGTGTTCGGACTTCTTGATGGCCGCGCGGTAAGCCTTGTGCTGTCCCTCAGAGAGGGACACGCGCTCTGAGCATGTGTTCTCCCCCGTTCAGGTTGTACGGCAGGGTCGACAGTAGGCGTGAGGGTCGTAGAGGGACGACTTCCTCTTACCGCAGCGACCACAGAACCCCAAGTAGGGCGAAGCCATACCAAACCTTAAAGTTCAAAGTCAAAGTCCAACAGACCAGACGACGGTCTGAATCAAGACAAGATAAGCAAACAAAGTCGTCAATAAACGACCTCGGAACCCGAATATTAAACAAGTGCACCCCAAGTCTGGAGACTGGCGGAGCTAAGTAGAAGGCAGTAACCTAAGTTACGCGTACCTAAACAACAGGTGACAAACACCTAATGCTCAGCACCTCGACTCGACTCGACTCGAGACGATGTCGTCTCAAGGTGTCGTTTCGAAACGGCGTCGTCTCAGAACAATGAAGGCGGAGGCCAACACTGAGTAGAAGGCGTCGTTTCGAAACGACGTCGCTACAACGCGGGAGCAAAACCTGCCAACAGAAGGTGTAGTGACAATCACCGTCGGAGGACGTAGACAGCCAGACGTCGGACCGACTGAAAACTCTAACTCGTACCCCGGTAAGAGAGGTTAAATAACAAGATGATTCTAATGAATCTGGATATAAATAATAAGACAACCCGGTCGAGCGTGAAATAATTATCGCACAAAGTTATAACTCTGGGAGCAGTGTGGATGCGTCCACACCGCTCGGCGACAAAGGAAGGAATGTCTTTGAAGCACCATATCAACATGAAAACTAGACCAATCATTTTGCATTTTTCATTATAAGAAGACAACTGAGTCTTCAATAACATAATCTGAAGCCTCATAGTGAACAGTTATAGTTTTGGCAGGTCTTTAAAGAGACAAGGGTCAATCTTTTCAAAACTACAGTTTTTATTTTCTCCTGTGAAATATTCAGTAAGTGATCAACAGGGTCAAACATACATCATATCCTGCCTCTTATACTCATTCAATGTATTTGTGATGAATTTGTTCTCATTAAGTCATAGTTAAAAGTTCAATTCGAAAATGAATGAAATTTGAATTTTCAAAATTTGACCCCTTCTTTCTTATTTCATTAAGCCAAATTTCATAAACACGCACCACTGCCGTGACGATCACAGGATACGTTTGAGAATGAATGTTTCACTCATGGATATATGATGATGTATTGTCGTTTTATTGGATGTAATTTTATTGATGTTAACCTCAATTTACATGATATTTGAACTAAGATACTCATGTATGTGAACAAACTTTCAGTACGCAGCTGTATATATATATATTTAAAATAACAGTCTGGACATGTTTTGAAATCCCAGCTTTCCAGACTTTTGTTTTGTTATTATCCCACGCCGTGCGTTTGGCGGGTACGTCCGTCCATACATCCGCCCGTACGTCCGCCTGTACGTTTTTTGCATATGGCTTCCATCATAGGGAGAGTAATGTTTCTACAGATTGTATTAACTTGAACCTCGATTCAAGGTCACAGCGAGACTTTGTAATTTTACCCTTGTCAGCGGGATATCTCAAGAATCATTCACTGGATTCTATTCATATGTTACGCAAAACATCTCCTAGGGAAGACAAAGGCCTGCTTATATTTGGTGACCTTGACATTATTCTCAAAGTCTTGGCTGTGTTAAGCTTGTCAGGGGGTCGATATCCCAAGAACTGTTCATTGGATTCTCAACATTATCTTACACTAATGTTTCTTTTAATGAAGATTCCGGACCCAGTTGAGTTTGCTGATCTCGACATTATATTTTAAATTTTTAAGTATTAATTTGCCTCGGGGGATCATGTCACTTTAGTGTCAACTGCGTGTTTATCCATCACAGTGAGCCACGAAGGAGTTTATTCTAGCTCATTTCATATCTTCACTGTCATTTCATGATTAAGATATGTACTCCATTTATAGGTAGTGAACACAAGCAACGCTATTTAGTCAGTCAGTGCCAGTGTATGGTGTGGGTTCGAATCCCGCTCGTTCCAAAGTGTGATCACAAATATAATATTGATATGAATACATCTAATTCTTGTCTATGGATGTATTTTATTGTTCATATGAATTAACCTGCACCAGTAGCCGACTGACCTTGTGGTCTCGTGATATTGCAGTTCTACCACATCGAAAAAAACATTCAAAAATCGAGTTTTACTACTACTTGAGATAACACACTGATTGACAATACGTAAATGTATTCCACAGAGTGTGTCCTTTTTTAGCAAAAACCATGTACTGGCATGACATGGCTGGCCATATTTAAAAAATACTGACTTTAATCTAAAGACGTTTTCATTTGCACTCGACAAATGATTGAAACATATGAAGTGAACTATTTTCTTAAACCAAAATTATTGATTATGGTGCGTTCTGGCGCCAGACATTTTGAAAATGGCACTAAGATATCATTTTGTAAATGAATGTTATCACTTTTATCATAGTTCTTCGAATCGTACTAATAATGGACACTCCACAAACTTGGAATTATCAAATGATGGTATACACGAGGAGAACGAATTTAATAGTGTCCTGTTGTATAAAATGTTGACCATAAGCTCTTTTATTTCTGCGTTTCGAGACTATCGAGTTAGATAGTATGTGCAATTCTGTTTATGTTATTGCTACTGCCGAGGCGGCGTTAAAAAATAACTCACTCACTCACTCACTTTTATGTTATTGCAAATCCTTATTTCGAGTAATCGGTTGAAAAACGTAAATGTCATCAGTAACAAGGGAATGAGCGCAAGGAATTATATTTACTCATATACCTCAAGAATATGTGAACATCCTTTCAATTCAGTATTAATTTTATCCTCGTGGAAAATCCAGACTATGCGAGGGTTTTGTAAGCCCCGACAATAACTTTGTATGAGGACCTTATTCACGCCCTCGTGGAATATCCCTCTTCACATATCTGTATTTAAGGCTGATAAAGTTAGTGCTTGTAGTGACTATCTGCAAATCTGTCCCAAAAAAAACAAAACCTTCATCATGCTGCACACTAAACCCATCGGTCATACAACGGTGCCAGTGAAGAGTAGCTGACTTGTATTATAAAGCGGGATTTAACGGACGACTCTTGTGCTTTTTAAGAAGACGAGGCAAGAAATTTTAAAATTAATTATATATGATGTTTTTTCGGTATATAAGACAGAAAAACCATCTCCTTCGGGCTTACCGTCGAGAGAAGGCCCTGCTCAGGAGGTTCTACGATAAAGAACAATAACGAGTCTTCTATTTCTTATATGAGATGCCCTTAAACAGTTACTTGCTTTTATATAAAAGCCGCGGAGATATAATGTTGTTTGTATATCTTATTTTTTTGAAAATATTAATGCCTCCCGTCGTAGAACACGTTCTCTAGCATTGGACAACGAAAGTGACGTAACATGTGACGTCATTTGCTAAGCGACGCGCTAACTGACGTTTAAAGTCACGAGCATATTTTATTGTCTCATAAAGCACGCTTTCGGTCCCTTTGACCTGTGGTTCATTGCCGTGGGTATCTAATATTTCTTAATAATTCCCACGGAGTATAACTGAATTATGAATCTTCAAAGAGAGAATAACTATTTCACCATTCGAAATTGATATCATTTTAAGAGGAAGTTATGTATCTTCAACGAGAATGTCCGAAAAACCTACCCTATCGAAGAACCCAAGTGGACAAAGACGTGACGTCACTATAGGGTAATAAATTGGTAACAAACGTGTGTTTCTAAATGTGCGTGTGCCTAGTGACCTTTAATACTATGCCTTTTTAGGAACTATTCATTTCAGCAAACCTAGCATTATCGACATGATTTGACAAATATAACAAGTCAGCTGCATGTGAGAACAAACAGTCTTTGGCGTATTCAAAATATCATTGAGATCATTGAGATCATTGAGAATCCCCAGTGTTAAAGAAAACTCGAATCGTTGGGGGACGAGACGAATAAACGTCATACGTGATTCAATTGCAATATAGTAAGAACGCAAAGGTAAACCCAAAAGGGAAACGCAAGGTTGTATTGAGAGCGTGGCAGTTGAGTCGAAAACGCATCTGAAACGAGTTAAAAGCTTCTTGATGGGGAAAAAACTTATGTTTTTTCGGGGTTCACACGGCGTCTTGAATAAAAAGGGCCATTTTGAAGAACGCAGTGAAAACGCCATGAGAAGGCAGTGCAGTGTGACAGGGGAGTAACTAGTTATAAATCTTGGAATGAAAATAAAACCTAAGCTTTCAGACATTTCACTTCAACATCTTAGCAACCGAAATGTTGTCCAGGACTAGGTTTGTGATGTGAAATTAGAAACGTTGATTTGAGACTCTTGCCCCTACAGGTTTTTATTTATCCTTAACAATAATGATGTACGTGTAATTAATGATAACTTAGTAATGAAATGGATTAAACATGGCGTCGAGTACACGTAAGCCATATTTTTATAATACACCACATTTTCTTTAAAATGAAGACATTATTTACTTGTAAAAAGATAGGTACACTAAGAAGGCTTGGCTTGTTTTGTGACATAATTATAAGCGTTTTCAAACACTGTTGCTTAGTGTAACTTCACTATTAATCTTCAAGTTAATCATGTATCTTTTTCTGCTTCTTATTTTTGGTATATCCGAATTTATATAATTTTTATAATGCATCATTTTGTTCACCTGTATATATGACAGTTTTAGATCAAATGTAAATATATATATGAATGTAATTGGAACATCAGGAGCTCTTGATGATCTTTGTGAACCTATATGCAAAATATGAAAAGTATACAGTGAATGTGAATCATCAATATGAAATAGTTGTATTGATTGCTTTGAATTTCAGCGGATGAGAGTCAGAGATCAAGACTTAGTTCGCCAAAACTTCCTATCACTCTGTCAGGTGTGGCTCTATTCGTCACGTTGACCATTGGGGTTGGTATCATATGGTAAGTTCATCTATTGGTACATCACTTATAAACTGATTGTAGAGAATAACGTTTTAGATTACATTAACACCATTTTTCACAATAACGCCCTCATGTAATCTTAATAAAAAACACTAAAGAATTCAAGAAATTCATTACATTTTCTGTTAACAGGTACAAGAAAAAGGCCCAAATGCTCAAGAGAAGTCAAGAGGTCGGTGAAGATGTATTTGTTGAAGCAGAGGAGGAATCAGAGTATCACAACTATGAAGTTTTGCCGCTAGACGAAAATGTATATTGTGAGCCAGAAGATAGTTCTCCTGAAGATGGAACCCAGATGAAAACACAAAGACCTGAATCAGTCGAGAACATAGCGCATGCAAATGAGAAACTTCAACTAGACAAAGGCACCAATTCTCAACTCAAAGAATCTAATGTTCACCACAATGATGAACTTGTGCCAATAAACCACAATGTTTATTTGGAACCTGACGTTACTTCTGATGAAATTGCAACTCTGACTGAAACAGTTGACATATATTTAGAACCAGTATCTGATCCCCAAGAAGATGGAACTCTGATGAAACTCACAAGTACTGAAACAGTTGAAAACGTTGATGGCAGATTTCAAGCAGATGAAAACACCAACCGACACCTCCAGGACTCTAACTTTCAAAACATAGTAACACCGATGGCTGACAATATATATTTAGAACCAGTAATCGATCCTCAGCAAGCTGGAACTCAAATGAAAACATCAAGCACTGAAATAGTTGACAACGTTGTACATATTGATGACAGATGCCATGCTGAAGGGAACACCAACCACCACCAGGAAGCATCTGGTTTTTATCACTATGAAGTCATACCAATGACCGACAATATCTATTTAGAACTCATTGGGGATTTGCCTGAAAGTAGAACTCCGTTGAAAACACCAAGCACTGACACAGTTGACAATGTTGCACATGTTGATGACAGATTCCAAGCAGAAGAGAACACACACCTACAATTCCAAAGATCTAACTATCCTAAAAAGAAAGTCATGGCAATGACCGACAACATATATTTAGAACCGGTAGCTGATCCCCTGAAAGATGGAACTCTAATGAAAACATCAAGCACTGAAACAGTTGACCACGTTGTACATATTGATGACAGATGCCAAGCAGAAGGGAACACCAACCACCAACAGGAAGCATCTGGTTTTTATCACTATGAAGTCATACCAATGACCGACAATGTCTATTTAGAACTCATCGGTGATCTGCCAAGAAGAAGAATTCAAATGGAAAAACCAAGTCCTGAACCAGTTGACAACGTTGGCCATGTTGATGATATATTTCAATCAGAAGAGACCAACGACTCACAACCTAAAAAATCAAATTATCAAAGTGAGGTCATGTCAATGGATGACAGTATCTATTTAGATCCAGTAGTTGATCCGCTGGAAGATGGAGCAAAAAGGAAAACAATGGATCCTCAATCACTGATAGATAGTGAACTAAATCTCAATGACATATTTCAAGCAGAGGATGACAAAGAATCCTACTTTGAACCATCACATTCTCAGAACAGCAAAGTCACACCAACGGAAGACAATATATATTCAGAGCCTGTTGATGGTCCGCCAGAAAATGGGACTCGGATACTAACAACAAATGCAGGTCTAGAGACAATCGAGGAACTTGCAAACGCTGATGACAGATTGAATGCAGAAGAGAAATACAAGTCAAAGCTTGACGAAAAGGAGAAGGAAACGCGTCGCATTGACTGTTTGGAATAAGTGGCCGATGGAACTGAAGATGGAACTGAAACGGTGGATATCGATGTCAATGTTTATTAGTGATTGGCTGCAAGCAGAAAGGAAAACCTTTAAGTATGTACATGTTATGAAATCAAATGAACACGGTTAACCAGAGGAAAGTATCACAAGCATACCTGATTCTTACTGTTTGGAATATTCTTATTGTCTATTTCTAGCTGTTCCATATCCTACCAATATGATGTGTGTATCGATATGTGTCTGACATTGTATAGTTACTCAAATGATGCAATAGTTCGCTGTGCAATGTTTCCCACTGTTCTTTATCCAACAGTGTGTACTTGCTCACATCATTTGATTGTTCTTTTTGCCTTGTTTCTTAGTGTTCTGTGTCTAACATTGTACACACACCCACCAGATCCAATTGTTTATTCTGCTTTGTGTGTTTAACATTGTATACACACCCACCTGATCCAATTGTTTATCTGCTTTGTGTGTCTAACATTGAATACACACCCACCTGATCCAATTGTTTATTCTGCTTTGTGTGTCTGACATTGTATACACATCCACCTGATCTAATTGTTTATTCTGCTTTGTGTGTTTAACATTGAATACACACCCACCTGATCCAATTGTTTATTCTGCTTTGTGTGTCTGACATTGTATACACACCCACCTGATCCAATTGTTTATTCTGCTTTGTGTGTCTGACATTGTATACACACCCACCTGATCCAATTGTTCATTCTGCTTTGTGTGTCTGACATTGTATACACACCCACCTGATCTAATTGTTCATTCTGCTTTGTGTGTCTAACATTGAATACACACCCACCTGATCCAATTGTTTATTCTGCTTTGTGTGTCTGACATTGTATACACACCCACCTGATCTAATTGTTTATTCTGCTTTGTGTGTTTAACATTGAATACACACCCACCTGATCCAATTGTTTATTCTGCTTTGTGTGTCTGACATTGTATACACACCCACCTGATCCAATTGTTCATTCTGCTTTGTGTGTTTAACATTTATCCACATGGTTCACTTGATTTATTTTTGCTTTGTCTTAATATTCTGTGTCTAATATTGTATACTTGTTCACTTGGTTTTAATTGTTCAATTTGCTTTAGTTCCTATGGTTATGTGTCTAACATTGTTTACTTACCCACATGATTTAATTGCTGTGTATATTACTTGTGTCTAACATTGTTTATTTGCTGATTTGATTTAATTGTTGATTTTTCTTTGAGTCTTACTGCAATATATCTTACAATGTCGACTTGTCGTTTTGCTCTGTTTCTCACTTTTGTTATGTGTCTAACATTGTATACTTGCTCAGTTGAACTAACTAAGTTCTTCTGTTGTTTATTATTGTTATGTATCTAACATTATTTGATTGTTAAATTGGTCTAATAGTTCTGTTCTGCTTTGTTTGCTGTTATGTGTTCACAGTCAGACCCCGTTTATTCACGCGATTTGGTAACAGTTGAAAACTGTCAGAAGTCGTGCGGTTATGTGAATGATCATTTGAATAGATATACACCTGGTCTTAGTGTAGAGGAATAAAGGCACACCTGGCCCTGGTCAGCTTGTCTATGGATAGAGGATAAATAAACAACTGGTCTTTATTGAGGTGAATAAAGGAACAACTGGTCTTTATTGAGGTGAATAAAGGAACAACTGGTCTTTATTGAGGTGAATAAAGGAACAACTGGTCTTTATTGAGGTGAATAAAGGAACAACTGGTCTTTATTGAGGTGAATAAAGGAACAACTGGTCTTTATTGAGGTGAATAAAGGAACAACTATACAGTTTTCACTATACATGTATAGCGGCTCTCTTATTGAAAATGTTTGCTGTTTTGCTTAATCGGTCTTGTTCGGTTTGCTTTGTTACTGTTATGTATTTGCAGTCAGACCTCGTTTATCCGTTTATTATTAGTAACTGTTGAAAATCTGTTTGTAATCGAGTCATCTGGTCAATCATCCTTGGATGGAATTTGATGCAATTTGAAGTTCTGATCGGGTTTCCAGATAAATGGGGTCTGGATAAACGAGGTCTGACTGTATATTCTACATTGTACATATACTACGTTTTTCTTTGTTTTTAAAATATTAATTCATTCTATTATATTTGTCTGGAAAATAAACCTATATCTCAAAGCCTTTTCTTTCATAGATCAATTATCATTCAGGATTGATCACATCTCATTACCATAAACCTTCAAACATCTCATTACCACAAACCTTCAAACATGTCATTACAATAAACCTTCAAACATCTCATTACTATAAACCTTCAGACATCTCATTACCATAAACCTTCAAACATCTCGTTACCATAAACCTTCAAACATCTCATTACCATAAACCTTCAAACAGTTCAATACCACAAACCTTCAAACATCTCATTACCATAAACCTTCAGACATCTCATTACCATAAACCTTCAAAAATCTCGTTACCATAAACCTTCAAACATCTCATTACCATAAACCTTCAAACATCTCATTACCATAAACCTTCAAACATATCATTACCATAAACCTTCAAACATTTCATTACCAAAAACCTTCAAACATCTCATTACCATAAACCTTCAAACATCTCATTACCATCAACCTTCAAACATTTCATTACCATAAACCTTCAAACATCTCATTACCATAAACCTTCAAACATCTCATTACCATAAAAATTCAAACATCTCAATACCACAAACCTTCAAACATTTCATTACCATCAACCTTCAAACATCTCATTACCATAAACCTTCAAACATCTCATTAGCATAAACCTTCAGACATCTCATTACCATAAACCTTCAAACATCTCATTACCATCAACCTTCAAACATCTTATTACCATAAACCTTCAAACATCTCATTACCATAAACCTTCAAACATCTCATTACCATAAACATTCAAACATCTCAATACCACAAACCTTCAAACATCTCATTACCATAAACCTTCAAACATCTCATTACCATAAACCTTCAAACATCTCATTACCATAAACCTTCAAACATATCATTACCGTAAACCTTCAAACATCTCATTACCATAAACCTTCAAACATCTCATTACCGTAAACCTTCAAACATCTCATTACCATAAACCTTCAAACATCTCATTACCACAAACCTTCAAACATCTCATTACCATAAACCTTCAAACATCTCATTACCATAAACCTTCAAACATCTCATTACCATAAACCTTCAAACATATCATTACCGTAAACCTTCAAACATCTCATTACCATAAACCTTCAAACATCTCATTACCGTAAACCTTCAAACATCTCATTACCATAAACCTTCAAACATCTCATTACCGTAAACCTTCAAACATCTCATTACCGTAAACCTTCAAACATCTCATTACCATAAACCTTCAAACATCTCATTACCGTAAACCTTCAAACATCTCATTACCATAAACCTTCAAACATTTCAATACCACAAACCTTCAGACATCTCATTACCATAAACCTTCAGACATCTCATTACCATAAACCTTCAGACATCTCATTACCATAAACCTTCAAACATCTCATTACCATAAACCTGCAGACATCTCATTACCATAAACCTTCAGACATCTCATTACCATAAACCTTCAAACATCTCATTATACTATAAACCTTAAAACCATAAATTAATGGATACATATTAACAATGTAGTTAATTTAAAATCAGTATTATACATTCAGGGTTAGGAAATAACCATGATATTATCACTTTCATCTTACACATGACGAGAAAAGTCCACTATTCAATTAGGGTGAACTGACCAAGACTCGGACACCACTCGAAGTCGCCCGAACATCGGACACTTTTGACTTTAAAAGAATATATGAATAATTTAAATTTTAAATTTGAATTTGTATACATTTGTTCAGTTTGCTGAAGCTGACTTTCTACAGATAAGTATTATCATACAGTCTTCATAATGTGACCTAGGTTAATTTTGAACCTTACTCAATTTATCTCCTAATTTTCAGATATCCGGTTCTCGGAAGTGAGCTGGTGGAAATTGTTGATAAACATTAGGAGTGAGTCGAAGTCCCTGTTATATTTAACTATAATATCTCACGTTGCAGTTTACACAAAGTCCCCAACGTTGGTTGGTCGAGTCAGGGTCATTTCCATTGAAGTGCTGGAAATTCCTTCAAACTTGTATGAACCTTTTCAAAGTCTTTTTACAGAGCTTACTTCGAGTTCGAATTCATGAATAACTATACGTTGCAGCTCGCTTTCTACGTCAGAGTATCAATGTTGCTTTGACATCGTTTATTTGAAGTGTGAACACGGACTGACAAGTTTTCAATACAATGTACATTGTGCAACAGGACATAATAATTAAGATTAGTGCAATAAGGGGCTTTGTTATGAAAAATTAAATATCCTGTAAAATTTATTTAATTTTCAAACCAGCAAGTTCTTTATAATCAATAAAATACCTGACTGAAAGTAATTGTTAGTCACATAAAAGTAAACCTATTAAGAACTCTGGAGGTTAAAGGGACAGTTGCACGTCAATTATTTATAATAAATAATACATAATTTACATAAATAATATAAAGCTAATGCATATCTCTCGATATTACAAAGGATCTGACCTCAGGTAACATACCATATAGGTTATATACGTAAATATTCAGGATTTTAGGTTATTTTAAAAGTAATAAGTGTAACTTTGCATTGAATCGGCAATATCAGCAATATTCAAAGTTTGCACTCAATCGTATATATACCAAGTACGGCGATCGTTATTGTGAATGCAACAGTAATGCTTACACTTAGACATCGATGAAAATAAAGATATAAGTTAATGAAAACTATTCAATGCTTTGTTTTCAGTTGAGAGATTAAGGTATATTCAAAAGCTGCTCACAATCCTTGTTCAGTTGTTTTCAACACTCCATATTTCCTATGTTGTACATAAGCGACTCCTACAATTTGTGTCATCTCTTAGTTACTTCGGCGGTTTTAGTGGTGTTGTTATTTTCGATTGAGGGTTTATTATAAAGAATATATGTCATGGTCTCCGGTTTATCTTTGGAAATAGTGCCGCCATAATTTCTTTGGAAATGTTTATGTTAAACTCCAAATTTTTCCAAGGAACGAACCGGACAGAAGATATGATGGAAACATGGATACTATGTTCATAGCCCTTCAGCAACATTTTATTTGGGTATACGAATAATTAGAATTCTATAAATAGAGTTATCAACATGTACTGAAAAATTGTCATATTTTTTTCATATTTTTCTGATAGATAGTATTACCAGTTGCTTGATATCAGTACATATCATTACAAATATGCACAACACGTAAGTAGAAGAACAATATTTTATAGATGATCAACTTCTTTATTAATAATAGCGACATTTCGGTATAGATCCTTATACAGTATTATGACATAAGGATCTATGTTAATACAGAAGTTGATCATCCATAAAATATTTATCTTCTTCATCACAACAACTTCTAGAATGCTTCTCAAACAGTTGACGTATGTAAAGATGTGTACCTGACAATGTTCTAGAAACCAGCATTTGAGCAATCCCATATTTCCATCACCCGACAGGGAAGTATTACGGGTGTATCACGACCATGCACATATAGATAAACGAAAAGGAAACAGGTCGGGATGGAGATCTGATCGAACATTCATAAACCTCATAAACTATGCGAACAGCTGATATACATTCGGTGTGTCGATGTAAATTTTAAATTGATCAGGGCCCGTATTCTTGAAACGTTTGTGATCCAAATAACGAGTATTAGACCATAGCACTGCATTAATACTCTGGTAGTATACTGCAGCCAGTAGGTTTAACTACGAGTCAAGTTTAACTTTGATTTAACTTTGCAGGAGATTTTACAGATGAAGTCCAAATTGCAGAGACGATCAACGTGGCTTAATTGTGATCTAGACATAGATGTAACAGATCAAACCCTTTATGACCATATTTAAAGAAGTAGGATACAAACAGCCGAATTTCACGCACAAAAGAGCTCATCATCAGCGCATGTGTCCAACATTTGCCACTCCCTTGTGGCAGGTATTACATCAACCAAGAATCCTTGGTTTCTATGTTACATAACACGTTTACATTAACATATACAAACTAAAAGTATGTGCAATGATCAATTAGATATAGATATAGATATATATAAACTGGAGATATATGGATATGACTCTTTGAACAAGTGTGTCTTTATTGCACTATTGAAGTCATCTAGAAATGGAATTGGTCTGACGTGAGTTCCAGAGTGCTGGACCAGCTGCTGCAAATCTCCGGCTGCCATATGTTACTGACCTTGAGGGTGGAAGGTCAAGCAGATTCCCTGTAGCTGATCTTAGTGCTCTGACTGGCTGATAATCATGGATAAGTTTCTGAAGACAAGGCGGGACAAGTTTTTGCTTGGATTTGAACACAAGCATGAGTAACTTGTATTTTATTCGATGTTTTTGTTTTTTAAAAATATTTTTCAGGAACAACAATATTCCATCAGATTCATAAGTTTGTTTATTCCCGAGATTTCACAGTAATTCGATTGAGATATTTTAATCATTAGATTGGTGGGGGGGGGGGCAAATTTTAGAGGATAACAAATTTCATTACACAAACCAATTATCCATAGAGGTAATAATGGTGTTGCATATAAAGCTAAAATATCATGTCGGCCATTTTATTGTGGACACATTACATTTTATTATTTCGAATGACAAAAACGGTTCCCACGGCTCTACAGAACCATGTAAACTCATTTTTTAAACTTGATTTTCTGAAGAGAGAAGGGTATTTTACTATTGATGACATTATTTTTCAAATACATTTCATCGACTTATTTAAGCGAAAAAACGTGCTACTACGTTTTTCACCAATTTTATTTTTTTAAATTGTCCATTTGTCATGATAGTTTATGTCATTTATATTTACTTTAGAGGGTAAAACATGTAATAATACAAACCAATTATCCGCAGTTGTAATAACGGTGTTGCGTATAAAGCAAAAATTGCATGGCGGCCATTTTATTGTGAACACATTTTATTATTTCGAATTAGAAAACCGATTCCCATTGCTTTACGGAACCACGTACACGCATTTTTAAACTTGTTTTTCTGAAGAGCGTAGGCTGTTTTACTTTTAGTGACATGATTTTTAAAATACATTTCATCAACTTATTTGAGCGAAAAAACGTTTAAACATTTCTCTGAATAAGAAGGAAACACAGCTAAACGTTTTACTACCTTTTCCAGCCTTGTGATGATATGAGTATGTTACAGTATGTGAGTATATCAACGACTGGTTGCTACATGTACATGGCGACAAACATGCTGCATGGATTCTGTTTTCTTGGACGTCTGCTTGTTCATTTGGCTTCAGGTACAGTTGATCTAAACATTTCATATAATTTGACCTGTGTATATAATTACACACTATTTCGATATTTATTGGACATAGCATAAACCCTGCATAAATCGATTATAAATGAATACAGGTGACGGCACGCATTCAATTTAATGTACACTTGTTAGTTAGATTCATGTCCAAGTCACTTCACTGTTCCCTGAATGGCACAAGGGGGCGTTAAAGTCAGTACCTAGTTACACCACCTCTTGCAGCAACCCAGCTCTGCATCGTCTAGGAACTGATTCAACAAGTCTGCGGATGTTTGCCTGGGGAATTCTTTGCCACTCCTCCTGCAATGCGTTGGCAAGCTGTGCAAGTGTCTGAGGTGGTTGTCGACGTTGTCGCACATGTTTATCCCATAAGTGTTCTATAAGACTGAGATCCGGTGATTTAGAAGGCCAAGGGAGAACACTGACGTTCTCATTCGCTAGATAGGCACTTGTCACACGTGCTGTATGAGGATGGGCGTTGTCGTGCTGGAACAACTCCTCCCTCATAACACTGCCTCCACCAAATCGGTCGACCTGGCGGACGCAGTTTCGGGAGAAATGTTCATTTCAACGTCTGCAAACACGTTGTTTCCCATCCCTTCTGTGCAAAAGAAACCTCGACTCATCACTAAACCAGACACGTCGCCAGTTCATCAGGTCCCATGCTCGCACTCTGGTACACTACTGAACACGTCGTCGTCGGTGCAGACGTCGCAAAACTGGTCTAACTTTGGGTTGATAAGGACGGATACCTGCTTCATAGACACGGTTCCTGACGGTCTGAGATGTGATTCGATGTAGTCCAGGCAAGTGAGAGACAACGGCAAACCGATGACGTAGGTGATATACGTGGATGAAGCCATCCTGCGCGGGAGTCACCTAGGACGGTCTTTCGTCGTGTTGAAGCGGTTATACGGTCCCGTAGCCGAGATATGGTGCTGTGGTGGACGTTGAATCGTGTTGAATCGTCTTGCAACACTCGATTGTGATTCGCTTGCTTCTAAACGACCAATAATTATATTACGATCTTCTGCATTTAACCATGGCATTTTCATATAAGTCGTCAAATTCTGCAGTGAAATGAGCAGTTTTAGTCAATGTTTCTAATCATGTTTCCTGCACAATTCACGTGCTTTGAATCATTTTCTGGATGCACGATTTATACACTATTTTCAAGTTTCAAATATAAAGTTCACAAAGGCAATTTTCATGCTTCACACTTACCCCATGATACTGGTAATCATATCCAAACATCCATCCATTTTCATTATCGAAATTATATTTTGTGAAAAGACATGTGAATTTAAATTCATTCCAACACCTGTTCGTTTGTTTTTTTGCAGAGTGTATTTCATGATCAGAACCTTGACACTATCAGTTCATCACACAGGGCAGCATCAAGTCTTCCTTCTTTGCATGAGTCTTGACGTCATGGGCCGTACACAAGTATAGGCTGGTAATGGGGTTCAAAACCTCATTCATGGACTCAAGAAAACAATATTGACCGAGGCCAATATTCGAGGTCAATGTTGTTGTTTTCTTGGGTGCCTTAAAACAGTTTTTGATCGAGTACACCAGATGATTGTTTTATGTAGAGAGGGGACGAAACAGATCAATTCAACTTACAATCGTATGTGTTGTGGGAGCTTAACTACAAACCTTATGAATGATGTGTTTCCTTCCGGTGGAAGCTTCGCCTTAAGAATTTAGTTGTGACTGAACATTTGCCATTAAATGACTAATTATGTAATAAATAGCAGAAAGACATAAATACAATTATTCAGTAAAGGAATCTATTTCATGATTGTTTGAACACACAAGCTAATCACAGAAGCTAATCACAGAAGCTAATCACAGAAGCTAATCACAGAAGCTAATCACAGAAGCTAATCACAGAAGCTAATCACAGAAGCTAATCACAGAAGCTAATCACAGAAGCTAATCACAGAAGCTAATCACAGAAGCTAATCACAGAAGCTAATCACAGAAGCTAATCACAGAAGCTAATCACAGAAGCTAATCACAGAAGCTAATCACAGAAGCTAATCACAGAAGCTAATCACAGAAGCTAATCACAGAAGCTAATCACAGAAGCTAATCACAGAAGCTAATCACAGAAGCTAATCACAGAAGCTAATCACACAAGCTAACCACACAAGCTAATCACACAAGCTAATCACACAAGCTAATCACACAAGCTAATCACACAAGCTAATCACACAAGCTAATCACACAAGCTAATCACACAAGCTAATCACACAAGCTAATCACACAAGCTAATCACACAAGCTAATCACAGAAGCTAATCACACAAGCTAATCACAGAAGCTAATCACAGAAGCTAATCACAGAAGCTAATCACACAAGCTAATCACACAAGCTAATCACAGAAGCTAATCACACAAGCTAATCACAGAAGCTAATCACACAAGCTAATCACACAAGCTAATCACACAAGCTAATCACACAAGCTAATCACACAAGCTTATCACACAAGCTAATCACACAAGCTAATCACACAAGCTAATCACAGAACCTAATCACAGAACCTAATCACAGAAGCTAATCACAGAAGCTAATCACACAAGCTAATCACAGAAGCTAATCACACAAGCTAATCACACAAGCTAATCACACAAGCTAACCACACAAGCTAACCACACAAGCTAACCACACAAGCTAATCACACAAGCTAATCACACAAGCTAATCACACAAGCTAATCACACAAGCTAATCACACAAGCTAATCACACAAGCTAATCACAGAAGCTAATCACACAAGCTAATCACACAAGCTAATCACACAAGCTAATCACACAAGCTAATCACACAAGCTAATCACACAAGCTAATCACACAAGCTAATCACAGAAGCTAATCACACAAGCTAATCACAGAAGCTAATCACACAAGCTAATCATACAAGCTAATCACAGAAGCTAATCACACAAGCTAATCACACAAGCTAATCAC